>CM072996.1:56107792-57495917 GCA_037038555.1 Rhynchonycteris naso | reverse complement strand
CGCGGGCACACCTGGCTTGAGCAAAAACTCCCCAGCTTGGACCCAAGGTCGCTGGCTCCAGCAAGGGGTTGCTCGGTCTGCTGAAGGCCCACAGTCAAGGCACATGTGAGAAAATAATCAATCAACAACTAAGGTGTCGCAACGGCAACGAAAAACTGATAATTGATGCTTCTCACCTCTCTCCGTTCCTGTCTGTCTGTCCCTATCTATCCCTCTCTCTGACTCTCTCTCTTTCCCTGTATAAATAAATAAATAAATATTTAAAAAAAACAACTTGCATGTGGGCAGCACCATCTTTAACAAAGTGAGCATAATATATTTTATCTGCCCAACAGTGGTGATTTGGATTTGGGGTGGGGCTGAGGCAGGACTCTGGGAAGAGGCCTGCTGGCTTGAGGGCCAAGACACAGCAGAAAGGCTAAAATACAGTTCAAGCTCATTGTTAGCCAATTAGCCACCTCACTAGCTAATCACACTAACCCTGGTTTTATCTGACAGTCGATTGCTATCTCCAGATGGGACGGCCTCCTCTGGAATCCAGAGGAGGGGAGTCTGGAAGCTGCCTAGACCTGCGCAAGCCCCAAAGCCCAGTGATCCAAAAGCCAGCAATGTCAGAGCCATCACAGTCCAGGCTCTGGAATAAGCTTTCAGGGAAGGGAGTTCAGTCCCCACCAACCAGGACTGTGTGACCTAGAAGAAGTCACTCAGTGACTCCAGGCTTCCTGTTCGGTAAACACACAAATAAGAATGTGTAGAAATATGCTATGAAAATATGCAGAGTTAGGACAATTAGATACAGTAAGGCACACTAGGGCAAAAGCCCTGAGTGCATGAGAGTCCAAGGGCCTCTCTGACCCTATACTGGAAACAGTGTACACTGGAAATAGCAAAACAGCAGGATAAGATTTAGTAACAGAAATGTTTAGGCTCTCAGAACAGAGATTAGGAGTCAGCATGTTCCTTGTCCTTTACTTCAGCCCCTGAAAACTTCTGCTGTCTGCTTCCTTAAGTTATTTGTACTGGCTAATAAATATCTGAGTAAGGCTGCGGATAGGGCTTCATTCCTTCCATCAACTACCTGGGGCTGCTGCCTCCCCTCAGCTTCTTGGAGCATGTCATCTGGTCACCAGGTAATGCATTGTTGCAGCAACAAGTGGTGCCCCGTGTGAGGACCAGGAACCAAATGTAAGGTTTGCTACTTTGAGTAGTTCATTGTTGTCGTGACAAGAATGAATCTTTGAGCCTGACCAGGCAGTGGCACAATGGATACGGCATCGGCCTGGGACCAGGAACCAAACGTAAGGTTTGCTACTTTGAGTAGTTCATTGTTGTCGTGACAAGAATAAATCATTGAGCCTGACCAGGCAGTGACACAATGGATACAGCATTGGCCTGGGACGCAGAGGACCCAGGTTCAAAACCCTGGGGTTGCCAGTTTGAACACAGGCTCACCAGCTTGAGTATGGAGTCGCTGGCTTAAGCATGGGATCATCGACATGACTCCATGTTTGCTGGCTTGAGTCCAAGATCACTGGCTTGAGCCCAAGGTCTCTGGCTTAAGCAAGGGGTCACTCACTCTACTGCAGCCCTCCAGTCAAGGGACATATGAAAAAGTAATCAATGAACAACTAAGGTGAGGCAATGAAAGTAATTGATGCTTTCCATCTCTCTCCCTTCCTGTTTGTCCCTCTCTCTCTCTCTCACTTAAAAAAAAAAATCACTAAAAGAGTATTTACTGGAATTAAGTTCATTTATCAAATATGTCAGTTCAAATACAAATAGTACCTGGGTTTTTTTGTTTGTTTGTTTTTTAATTCAGTGAAAGGAGGGGAGACAGAGACAGACTCTCCAGCATGTGCCCCAACTGGGATCCACCCAGTAAGCCCACTAGGGGGCAATGCTCTGTCCATCTGGGGCATTTCTCCATTGCTCAGCAACTAAGCTCTTCTCAGCACCTGAGGCAGAAGCCATGAAGCCATCCTCAGCAACCAGGGCCAACTAACTCTAATCGAGTCATGGCTGCAGGAGGGGAAGAGAGAGCGAGACAGAGATGTGAGAGGGGGAGTGTAAGGGGTGGAGAAGCAGCAGATTGGTGCCTCTTGCATGTGCCCTGACTGGGAATCGAACCTGGGACACCCACATGCTGGGCCAACTCTCTACCACTGAGCCAACTGGCCAAGACCAGTACCTGTTTTCTAAAGCTATAAAACATGTACCTGTAAAAAAATAATAATAAAAGTGTAATTGGAGGGGAAAATAATATCTACCTGGTAAAGCTGTTATAGAGATAAATGAGTCAATATCTGCATATAATAAGAGTTTAAATAAAGGTTAGCTGTCTTTATTGAAAAGGAAAAGATGAGACTTGGAAATACCTAACGATCATAATGTATGTAGTATCTGTTCTACATGATGACCATCAGTCATCATAAAGTGTGAGACAGTGTGTCTACAATCCACTCAGTATGACCACTCTGAATGACAGGATGTAGGATCTTGAAGCTGAGAGGGGCCCCATGGGTCATTCTGTGTCCCTGGGGTAGTCACTTTTAATGGTTACTACAGGAGTCCTCGGGTTACAACAATCTTAACGTAAGACATTTCTAGATTATAACACTCACTCCCATAAAAACTTAAAATTGAGACATAAGTGTTTTGGCTCACACCACTGACGACATACTCATGGACTACGTTTGGCTGCACGTGATGGAGGAATACGCAGTAATGCGGCATATGAGTGAGGGAGTTGGTGTCCCCAGTACGTATGCTTATCTATGCATTTTAGACTGTTAAAGTGTAAGTATTCCATTTGTGTTAGGCTAGGGTGTGTTTCGACTTACACCAAAATTTGGGTTATGTCACTGTTATAGGGACAGAATTGCATCGCAACCTGAGGACTCCCTGTAGATGTATATTTTTTATTTTTTCCTTAAGTGAGGCTCTGAGTCTGGATCCAGCCAATGAAATGTGAGCACAGGAAGAGCCCTAAAAGCCCTTCAGCAATCTCTTCCCTACAATAAAAGCCACCTGTTGAGATGGCAGAGCCAAAGGACAGAAGGAAACTGAATTCTTGAGTCACTACCAACCCATTTTGCATGAGCTTAAATTTTTATGTGTTAAGCCACTGAAATTGTAGAGCGGTGGTTCTTAACCTGGGTTCTATCAAACCCTAGGGGTTCGATGAGTCGGTCTCAGAGATTCGGAGAAGACTCTGCAGCGGAGGCCAGAATAAAGTAATACCGTTAATTTGTTGTGAGTTCATGCACTTTGTTGGTTTTGTTCTTTGAGCAAGGTGATGTTTATGCACAGCTCATTTTGTGCACCACTAAAAAAAAACATATACCTATGTCTTGAATTTGGAAAAAAATCATATTTTATTTATCACTAAAGAAGGGTTCGGTGAATGCGCATATGAAACTGGTGGGTTCAGTACCTCAAAAAAGGTTAAGAACCACTGTTGTAGAGTTTGTTATGGCAGCACGGCCTAGACTAACCTCACTAATATGCCCTCCCCAACCCCTAGTGGCTCACAGATAGTAATAGGGGACATCAATGTATTTTCAGTAAGGTTACATAAGCTTAAAAAATGTTTTTGCTTTTAGAGGGAATCAATCAGTGAAGTATGGTTATATCAGTTAGCTTCCAGGCTGGCCAGAATTCACAGACTCTGTACAAACGGTCACTTGCTAAGCTAAATAATATCTCTCCAAACACTGGGTTCAAGGTGGCATGAAGTTGATAAAAACAGAATTTACGTTACAAAAAAAAAAAGTGTTAGAAAACTTGGATTAGCTTCCCTCTCATTTTAGAGATTAAAATAGAGACCCAGCAGGAGGGGTCAGGCACTGGTCACACCTATGCCCCTTCCAAGGAACAAGTTATCAAGCTGGAGGGTGAGAGATAAGAAGCTCCCACCTTAGAGCCACCTGATAGGATCAGAGCTCAGGGCTTTCAGGACAAAGAAAACCCTCCCCTGCTCTAGGGCCAGATTTAAGAAACAGAATGTTCTAGATGAGTCAGCCCCAAATTCAGCTACAGGAACCAGGCACCAACGAGACCAGGGCAAGCACCAATGAATTTGTTCCCACAAAATATTGCCCAATCTCCAACTTTTTCCAGAAAGACCCCAAAATCTGGTGTGTATGTGAGATCGCACTTTTAAACACTGGTATTCATTTGAGAATGAAAATGAAGACTCTACGAGTCATAAACAAACAACATCTGAGGGCTGACTGAGGCCTTCAGCCCATCTAGGTACAAGCTCAGCTCTCCTGTTTACTTGATTATAGGGTCACAGTTAGGCTGCAAACGCACTGTTAGCCTGGTAAGATTGCCAGGTTTAGCAAATAAAAACACAGGACACCCAGTTAGACTTCATATGAACCATGAATAATTTTTTAAGTAAATATAAGTAAACAGAGGCTATACTTATATTGTATAATGTAAGTATGTCCATGCAACACTGTTGGGCAGATAAAATATATTATGCTCACTTTGTTAAAGACGGCGCTGCCCACATGGAAGCCCGTCACCCAGGTGATGATATTAGTTACCCTCCTGCTTGGGAATGGGCGTGATTATGTTAATATTGTTGGGGGAGGGCTTTCGCGCCAAAAGGTTTTAAAAGGAAGAGAGATCACATTGTTCCAGAAGAAGACTCATTGCATTCTAGGAGGAGGGCAGAGAGCAAGGAGGAGAGCAGATTAAGACCACGTGGAGACCATGAGAAGCAGCCAAGATTGCCGAGCATTGAAGGAGAAGCCATTTTGTGCAGAGTTTACGCAGGGAGAAGGAAGGAGATGGGGAACAGAGGTGAATAAGTCTGGTGAGCTAGAAGCCTTTGATTCTAGGAAACTCGGATAAGTCAGTAGCTTTGTGAGCACTGAATGAGTGGACTTTGAAGCCCAGTGTGTGTTTTTACTTGCCCGCCGGGTGCAAGCTAGAATTAAAGCTGATGGCTCACCAGTTCTTGGCTCCATTGTTTGATTACCGACTGTCCAAATCTAATGCGAACCTGCACTGGCCAGGCAGCTGTGATGATGGCCACGTGTAAAGCCAGTAGCCAGGGCCACCATCACAGCCGCCTGACCCATGCAGGTTCGCATTAGATTCGAACAGTCGGTAATGAAACACAGGAGCCAAAAACTGGTGAGCCATCAGCTTTAATTCTAGCTTGCACCGGCGGGCAAGCAAAAACACACACTGGGCTCCAAAACCCACACATTCAGTGCTCACAAAGCTACTGACTTATCCGAGTTTCCTAAAATCAAAGGTTTCTAGCTCACCAGACTTATTCACCTCTGTTCCCCATCTCCTCCAGCACAAACTCTTAACAAACTGGCTTCTCACTCAGCACTCCACCATTTTGGCTTCTTCCCCTCCTCCATGTGGCCTTATTCTGCTCTCCTTTCTAATACTTCAGGAACCGAGAGAGAGCAAGCTCCTGGCCTGCCTTACTTTATAGCATAGAAAATCCAAACCTTTAATCTAATCTACAAACAAGAAAGTCTCTGATTACAAAGCCACCCATCTGAGGCATAATGGGAATTTTCAGGAGAGTGTACCACCCTACATCATCCAATCAGTCAAGGGTGTGGAGAAGACCTTACTCTTAAAACTAAGCCTTAGGCTATAATGACCCGGCCTGCCCACAGCCTGTTCCAGAACACACATTAATATCAACAAACTTCCATGTGGGCAGCGCCATCTTTAACAAAGTGAGCATAATATATTTTATCTGCCCAACACCACGACTACTGGCTTTACAAACACTTATGTAATATTGCCTATAACATACTTACTCATATATAAATAGATAGATATATAAATATTGCCTGAGACAGACTTACACGTACTAAAAAATTATTCACTGTTTATATGATCAAGTTTAACTGATGTATTGTGTCTGGCACTTGGCCAAAGCAGCTCATCTGTGAGCTCTTCTTTCTTTGGCCTCAGTTGGCCAGGAAATCTGGAAAACAAAGGTGTTTGGGACCAAGTAGGCTCAGAGCAAGTCAGCAAAGCTCTGGAGTGTGAATGATTGCTTGGGCCAGTGCAGGAAGGACTGGAATTATTCCCACCCATTGTATAATAATTATTCCCATGGGCAAGTACAATCCTAGACTACTGGAACTAGCTGTCTGGCCAGGCACCCAGACCAAGCTGGTTTCCCTCTAGGTGGTAGGTCCTCAGGCCACAGTAGGAATGCATACTACTCTCCCCATTCTTTTGATGCACTAGGGGCCAGTCAGGGTTAAGCCTCTACAGGCTGCCCTGGCTTCAATGGTACCCACACTGTAAGGGCTGCAGCAGGCTGCTCGAAGCTGGAGCACAGGTTTGTTCACTCTGCACACTCCCCATGCCCGTGGGGGCCTGCAGCACTGTGGAGCTCGGCTGGGGTTGCTCCAGTTCTCTTTGCCCCCACCTCCTGAGAGAGACAGGCCATCCTACAATCTTCAATCCTCCCACCCTACTGTAGACTTCATTGTCTGACACCGTCTATTGTCAGGAAGGAAAACCTTTTTCTCTATATTCATGGTAAGTAACTGGGGACCTGTGAATTAAACAAGATAGATTAACAAGAGAAAAGGCACATAAGCTTTATTAATATTTACATGCATATTAGATCACAAAAGTGATATCCCAAGAAGTGGTTAGATTTGGGGGGCTTGTATACCTTTTATTTTTAAAGGAAGGAGAAAAGAGAAGCCTCATATACTGTTGGTGGGAATGTCAATTGGTACAGCCACTATTGAAAGCAGTATGAAATTATCTAAAAAAAATTAAATATGGCCTTTTGACCCAGAGATCCCACTCTGGGAATATATTCTAAGAATCACAAAACACTAATTTGAAAGAATATATGCACCCTATGTTCATTACAGCATTATTTACAATAGCCACGATCTGGAAACAGCCCAAGTGCCCATCAGTAGCTGAATGGATAAAATAGCTGTGGTATATTTACACGGTGGAATATTACACAGTCATTAAAAAAGAAGGAAATCTTACCTCTGACTACAGCATGGTTGAACCTGGAGAGATTATGCTAAGTGCAATAAGCCAGTCAGAGAAATATAAGTGCCAGATAATTTCACTTGTATGTGGAATCTAATGAACAAAATGAAATAAGCAAAACAGAGACAGACTTTATAGAGAGAACAGGCCGCCAGCTGCCAGGGGAGGGTTGGGTGAGGGAAGTGGAGGGAGGGAAAAAAAATACCTGACAGACACAAACAACAGTGTGGTGATTGCTGGGAAAGGGGGAGGTGGAGGAGGTTATGGGGGGATAAATGGTGATAAGCAAAGACTTGGTGGGTGTAAACACACAATACGGTGTACAGAGATGTGCTGTAGAATTGGGCACCTAAAACCTGTATAATTATGTTACCCAGTGTCACCCCAATAAAATTCAAGTATAAAAAATATTAAATTTTTGAAAATGGAAACAGGATCAAAGTTTCAAAAGGTGATAAATGGGAAGGGCATGACTAGAAAACTTGTGGGGGAGCTAACAGAAGACGAGGGCTGTGTTAGTAAGGTCTGTTTACCCAGACTCACTTGGTGTGGACTCCCAATCTCCACTAGAGTCGCCCTTCTCTCCCTGGTACAGAACAGGCACCTTCTTCAAAGGGAAATTTATGCCCTGCTTTTAGGCAGCTATGGAGAGGGCAGAGAACTCTTCCTGCATCTGTTAATTCTCAATTGCTTTCAGCTCAAATAATCCTTATGCCAAAGTAGCATATTTAGGGGTGATATATTCTGAGCTCCTTTACCACCCTGCCCCCAAGGGGAGCTGTGGTGGATACTCCTGCTGGTCAGCACTTTCCCCAAACTCTGGCACAGACCATGGAACTCTCCCAACTAAGCAGGGTCACGTGTAAACATGGTGGAAGCCCTACTCTGCCCAGAGAGAATCTCCACCTTCACTGACTCCTTCCCTCCCCCTATCCCCTCACAGGGAGCCAAACCCTTACTGATTGGGTCTAACTCCAAGTTTAAGGAGAAAAAATTACCATTGAGTAACTTCTTGTAACTGAGCAAACAAATCCATAACTATGAAGGTATGTCACTGTCCTCCAACCCCCAGCCCTGTAGGGATGATTTACTTAATGTCACCAGTTACTTCTGAGCACTGGTGTTGACTCCCCTCCCCTCAAGAGCCAAATTACAGACAGGGATTCCAACAAATTCACATGTGCCTTTTATACCGAGAGAGTATTTCACTCATAGTAAATATGGGTACTTTAAACATAAGCAATCTGTTCTCAAATATGACTAGTAGATTTGTCTCCTCCCTTAATAGAGGGCTGGACTGGGCTCTCTCTGGAAGGCTGTGCTCCAGACAGGGGTGGAATTCAGTGGTTCTTGCTGACATTATGGATTCCCAGAGGGTAGGATGTTGTCTTCTCCCAGAGCTCCTGGCTGAGAAGGTCTGGGGAGAATCCGGGTTTGTTAAACAGACATCTCAGGGCATTCCAAATGTAGTGATTTGTGGACACTTTGAGAAACTTTGGGTTAAATGACTTTCCTGATTTTCTGTTATTTGTCTGGAAAGTTTAATACAGTTGTGACTTAAAATTATATTTCCTTTCTGGTGGTTTTAGAGAATTCATATTTGAGTTTAATCTGGGAGGTATTTTAATGTCAGTTTACTCAATATCTTTTCTTTGGGAATCTCTGTAGTCAACAGGCACAACCACCAGTGAAACAAACGCATTTGGGGTGAGTTCACTTATCAAGTCTTGAGTTTTCTCAGAAATTTCCTGCAGATCCAGTGTCGAGCAATCAGTGTATGTGAATGCCTTGGTCGGTAGTCACAGCTGTCCTGAAGGAGAAATCCTAGAACCCAAATAAAATAAGACATGGCAAAGATACCTTTGAATAGCCTCATCCTTTTCTTGTTTTGCCAAGGGATTTAAATTAAGATCAAGAAGCAGAGGGGAAAGTGGATTTCATCCATTTTACCGTCACTGACCTCCAGGGGGCAGCAGAGCCAGAAAGAACATTCAGTAATGCACATCAGTCTGTCCCTCTGTATTTGAGGGGCCCCTGATGGAAAGGAAGGGCAGGGAGGGTTCTGGCTGCTTAAACGCCCAGGGTCTGCAGCTATATCCACCATTTCCTACCTTTGATAAAGGCATCTCTGGACCCATAGAATGGATCCAAACTGCTGAGACTGAAACCCACATCCACTTCCAGAGAGCTGTCCTTGGACAAGTTACTTCTTTGCTTCCTCATCTGTCAAAGGGGAGTAGTCATACTGCAGACTCATGTGGTTGTGGAGAGGTAAAATAGGTTTTAATAAAGGTTAATCACTTAGAACAATGGCTAGCACGGATTAAGTGCTTTATAAATGATTGCTCCTGAGTTACACATTAACTCCAAACTATTTTTGGAAAATGCTGGATTCTGGGTAGCACTGGTTTTCAATAAGTTAATTTGCATTTGGACTGAATCTAGACAGATATTTAAAAATAATAACATCTAACAGGTGCTTTGAGTTGCTCATTTGAATAAAACAGTGTCGGATTAACAAGATTTTTCTATGGGTACAAACACAGATCTATAGACATGATTAGGACAGATACATACAGGGTACTTTGGCAACTCAAATATTCCATTTAATAAGGAGTTGTGTATGCATCATGCCCAATTGCCAATTTTCAGAACTCAAGATATACATATAAATAAAATGTCTAATACTAAACCATATTAGATATAATGCTTTTTGAAAATTAGGGGTCTGCAGTGAATCCCAGATATTACTATACAGGGGTCCCTGGGTTATGACACAGTTCTGTTCCCACGACAGTGACATAACCTGAATCTTGGTGTAAGTCGAAACATATTTTAGCCTAAGTCACTTACCTATCCTAACACAGTTGTAAAATCAAAATCTAGGACTTAAAAACACAACTAAGTCACAGAAAAAGGAAAGGGACATAAATATACTGTACTATAGATGTACTGTAGTAACAGGAAAAAAAATGAGTAAGTCGAAACACAGCTCAATTTTTTAAAGTTTTTATGGGAATGTCGTAAACTCAAAACATCCTAGGTCGAGACCGCCGTAACCCAAGGACCCCTTGTATTGGAGGCACACAGACAGGCTGCTTCACAGAGCAGTCTTGGAGACAAGAAATTGCACACAGCAGTATCTGCTGCGGGGATTTTCATTTACTCATCAGCTTTGTTTTCCATCCACTGTAGTCTATTCAGACAGCACCAGAAGACACGTCTGCCTGCTTGTTGTTGGCCTGAGCTGGTTTTAGAGACTGTATGTAGAGACATGCTGAGGTCAGAAGGAAGGCTGACGTAGCCAATGCAGGTATGTAGTAGGGGCTCAGTCAAGTTCTCTACCTCCCTTTCCAATGTCTCCCTACATTTTGAATTTAAACTCCTGTGAGTGAGATTACTGACTTCCTATTTTCTCAAAGGAAACAGGCTGAGGAAGATGGGTGGTGAGGATTTGCCAGTAGCTTTCATAACTAATCCTTTCCCTGCTCAAGCTGTTCTCTTGCAACTCATTCGCTCTTTTTCCTTCTACCTGTTTTCCCTCAGGGTCCCTGCTACACTTATTTTGCCTCTTTGCAAAGCAGAAAAAGGCATCTCCCAAAACAGCACCCTTCCTAGTCTGGCAAATTAGAAAACAAGACACATTCTGAATTTCAGCCCCTTGGTACAGTACACAAAATACACAACCACTCCCACAGCAGAGTCACACTATCATCCCCAAAGGCAGAAGCCAATGAGGAAGGCCAGGGTCTGCATGGAAAGCCAGCAGTCTTCTGGTGAAGACAAGAGCCCATTTGCATTGCCATAGCAGCCCTGGGGCTGGCAAAGAGCTGAGGCCCATGTCAAATTCATCTGCCCTCCTTCCGTAGAAGCTGTCCCACTTCTGATTTCATCATGTTTAAATGGGAGACAGAAATCCCTTCTTTCCTTCATTTGGTGGTTTAAACCACCAAGCTGTGACTCAAGGCTTTGGGAGGGATCATTTTTCTGAATAACTGCTGAGTTTACTTTTGGTTAAGTCCAGCGGCTTTGCCCATGGGACATATGAAACTCTTGACACAGCCTACTAACTCCAGCAAACTCTCAGAATCCAAATAGTAAATAAAGTCCATTGTAATTCAAGGAAAAACCACCACCCTTGCTATTTACCTTCACACTGAAATAGTAAATGATACTGTGGGAACTTTTTAGCATATCGCTGAATAGAGCATCAGCAAAAGGCGAGATTGCCTCTTCTGAGACTCCTCTGCCCTCTAAGATTGGAATTTGGGGAGGATGCATTTGGAAATGATTTTTTTCCCAGTAATGACAACATTCAGTACCACATAAGAAATGAAATTAAAGCATTGATCTTACTCTTCAAATATAGGATTGCTTCAATATTAAAATTAACATATAAATTTAGCATCCATCTTATTTTCGACTCACTTCTGCTGAGTAAATGCACATATAAAGAATGAATCACTGAAACAGTATGCAGTGAAATCAAGTTCATTTTTCAAATACAGTCAGTGCCTGTTTCCTGGGCACCCAACAAATGTTCCCAAGATGCACCTGCCCCCCCATCACCTCCCACTGATCCAGCCATAGTGCAACCTCGGCACCTAGGATGCTCCACTATTAATTTCATCCACAGCCATGTACCTGGCTAACAAATGCGTTGCTTCTCAATAAGCCTGCAAAACTACTTCTGGTTTTTGTATCATGAAGAGGGATGATATTGCATAGTAAGATATCACCTCTCACCTGTTAGAATAGTTATTATTAAGAAGACAGGGAATGACAAATGCTGGTGAGAACCTAGAGAACAGGGAACCCCTGTGCACTGTTGGTAGGAGAGTAAAGTTGTGTAGCCACTATGAAAAACAGTATGGAGGTTCCTCAAAAAATAAAAATCGAACTACAGTATGACCTGACCCAGCAATCCCCCTTCTGTGTACATATCCAAGGAAAATAATATCACTATCTCAAAGAGATATCTTCACCTCCATTGTCATTGCAGCATTATTCACAATAACCAAGATATGAAGACAACCTAAGTATCCATCAATGGATAAAGAAAGAAATGTTATTTACTAAGTGAAATAAACCAGTCACAAAAAGACAAGTACTGTATGATTTCACTTATTCACGGAATCTATAAAAGCCAATCATAGAAGCAGAGAGTAGAATGGTGGTTGCCAAGAGCTAAAGGGTGGAGAAAGTGGGGAGATGTTCATTAAAGGGCACAAACTTCCAATTATAAAACAAATAAGTTCTAGGGAGCTAATGTACAGTATGGTTACCCCATACTGCATTGTATAATTGAAACATTGCATTGTATAATTGAAAGTTACTAACAAGAGATCTTAAATGTTCTTCCTGCAGCACACAAAACAATGGCATTTATGTGAGGTGACAGATGTGTTAACTAACCTTACTGTGGTAATCACTTCACAATATATACATGTATCAAATCAACACACTGTACACCTTAGATTTATACAATGTTATATGTAAATTACACTCAATAAAGCTGAGGGGAGGAAGACTGTTGATATTTCTTAAAACTCAAAGCTCTGTGGCAAACTCTATCTCCAGGAGTCACTCGTAAAACAGGAAGTATGAGGTCAGGAAGGAGCAACAGCACTGGAGAACCTGAGGAGCTTTAAGTGGCACTCCCCTTAGGGGAGGGGAAGGCAGAGGGAGATTTAACTGTGGGCGCACCAGGTGAGTGCCCTGGACCCCCACTTCCGAAGGGCCCCGCAAAACCCCAACTTCACTTTTTTCTAATGACACCAAGTTTGGTTTCATATGTGCAATTTTAACATTAAAAGTACATAATGTGCCTGACCAGGCGGTGGCGCTGTGGATAGAACATTGGACTGGGATGCGGAGGACCCAGGTTCAAGACCCCGAGCTCACCAGCTTGAGCGCAGACCCATCTGGCTTGAGCAAAAGCTCGTCAGCTTGGACCCAAGGTCACTGGCTCCAGCAGGGGGTGGCTCAATTTGCTGAAGGCCCGTGGTCAAGGCACATGTGAGAAAGCAATCAATGAACTATGGTGCTGCAACAGCAACGAAAAACTAATGATTGATGCTTCTCACCTCTCTCCATTCCTGTCTGTCTGTCCCTATCTATCCCTCTCTCTGACTCTCTCTCTCTGTCCCTGTATTTTTATTTATTTAAAAATATGGTTAACATATTTTTATTTTCCCTGTCTCTCTCTCTCTTTTTTAAGGGGCCCAATATTTTGTTCTGTGCCTGGGGCCTCAACTGACCTTAATCTACCTCTGGGGGGAGGATAGTACACTTGTGCTAATATCTGGTCCTTTACCAACTAGAAGCTTCCAGAAACACATTTCTGATCCCAAACGTGTACTCAATCTAAGACTTGTACTAAGACTGCTTACATACTGAAGCTCACTCTTGCCACAGAAAAGCAAACGGGGTCAGGGACAACTGGAAATCTGCAGCCTAAGAGCTTGCATCTCTCAGCTCTTCTATTTCGCATATATCTTAGGAGAAAACCCAAGGCTGGGATGCAGAGTGAGGTGGTTCTCAAACCTTAGTGAGTTCAAGAGTTACCTGGAGAAGATGATAATGATATAGGTAGGTACTTAGGCTACCGAGGATACCAAACACATGTGAGGCCTAGGAATTGAAACTAAAAGCAAAGCAGTGGGGTGCCCAGATCACACTTTAAGACAAACTGCTGCAGAACATGACTAATCCCCTGACACACATCTTAGACTGACAATGCTTAGAGGAACAAAGCATTTACTCTAAGTCTAGCAGTTGGCAGGTCCTCACTAGAAGGGGAAAGAGGCACAGCATTTTAACGTGGATTAACTTGTGGTTTACCATGAACTAACTTCCTATAAGGCTAGACTGACTCAATTGCAAGTGGACACCCAAGCACCTACATATTTTGTCTATGTGACAGATGGGGTTTAACTAGTAGTTGATTTTTTTTCTCTTTTCATTCAAATGTTCAGTTTCACGTGACAGAGTAACTGTGACCATGGGCAGACAAATTTTCATTTCCCTTGAATTCTACCTGCTTTAGCAAGATGGTCTTTGAGAGCTGACCTAGATCTACTGGAACCAAGGGGGCTCAGCCATCAGGATTACAGAGGAAGGAAGACTGAACTCAGCTGGAAGCCAGGTGGAGAATCTTTTTTTTTTTTAATTTTATTTTATTCATTTTAGAGAGGAGACACAGAGTGAGAAAGAGAGAGAGAGAGAGAAAGAGAGAAAGGGGGGAGGAGCTGGAAGCATCAACTCCCATGTGTGCCTTGACCAGACCAGTGCAGGGTTTTGAACTGGCGACCTCAGTGTTCCCAGGTCGACGCTTTATCCACTGCGCCACCACAGGTCAGGCCCAGGTGGAGAATCTTAACCACCAACTTCTCCCTTCTGATTCCTGACTACATTTACCCCATCCCAGTAAACATTTCTTGCTGCAAAAGATTATATTGAGGACTAAGCATACCTGCACCAACCCATTAATAAGCTGTTTTACAGATAACTCCATTTTACCGGTCACTGGAAAAAGAAGTTAATGACTTTGATGACCTGTGGGTGAAATCACGCTTTCAGAGTGCTGGATCTTAAGTCAAGTTTTGCTCTATCTGGATCCTTCCACCTGAAGAAGGAACAGCTGACGAAGACTGTTGCACCACTGGCTCACACGGGATCCATTACCAGTCCTGCTTGTAAAATAAACGTAGATAAACTTTTGAGATGAAAATACTTTTGAAAATACATTTGTGCTAGGTAGGCTCAGACATTAGCCCATCACTACCACAAAAAATGTGTCTCTAGAATCAGGGGTCAAAGTATTCCCCTCCACTTCTTCACTTTCTTCTTTTATGTAGACACTAAATGTTTAAATATAACTCTAAAAACAAATTATATTTACTTTTAAACACTCTGATATATAACTATGTCAATCAAATATACATTAGTCCAACTAATAATACTAAATTTCCCCCTTCAAAGGTATCACTTTCCAAAAGTGCCCAACAAAAATAAAAATGAGATGGTTCTTTTGTTTTAAATACCTTTTTTTTTTCTCCTGGGACCCAAACGAGGGTGGGAGGCGGCTCCTGCCCTCCAGTTGAGGGGCGTCTCAGGCCAAGAGAATTTGCTTTTCTCCCTTCCAGACTAAAGAGCCTCTCAAGACCTTTTCTTCTTGCACCTGGAGCTCTCTCCACATCTCCAACATGTAGATGCTTTTATTGATTTGCTTATTTACTTTCCTTTCTACATCCAGAAGTCTGTCTGACCTAAGCAGTCATCTTTCCTTCCAAGCACTCTGAAGAATGGAAACAGTATGGGAAGTGGTTGGTGTGGGCACTACTGAATATCACTGTTTGAAAACCCACTTTAAAAAAATACCTGAGCAAGCCTGACCAGGTGGTGGCTCAGTGGATAGAGTGTCGGGCTGGGATGCGGAAGACCCAGATTTGAGACCCCGAGCTCGCCAGCTTGAGCGCGGGCCCATCTGGCTTGAGCAAAAGCTCACCAGCTATTCTTGGACCCAAGGTCACTGGCTCCAGCAAGGGGTTGCTCAGTCTGCTGAAGGCCCACAGTCAAGGCAGATGTGAGAAAGCAATCAATGAACAACTAAGGTGTTGCAACGGCAACGAAAAACTAATGATTGATGCTTCTCACCTCTCTCTGCTCCTGTCTGTTTCTCTCTATCCCTCTCTCTGACTCTCTCTCTCTCTGTCCCTGAAAAAAAAAAAAAAACCTGAGCAAGAAGTATGCATGATGTAGCACCCCCAAAATGCTTTTTAAATTAAGAGGAATAAAAGTTCTGGTTTTCACTTTGTAGTAATCATCTTCTCCAAGGGACAATAAGGGACTTTATTTCTACATCTTGAATGTAATGCTACTGAACTAAACTAACAGGAGTAATAGTTCTCATACAATGAGTGTTTTTCTCTGCCAGGTGCCATGTTAAGCACTTTACTTACTTCCCACGCTGTAGACTGTCTCATTTTCTCTTTGTTTTTAAAGGGATTCTCCATTATCATCCCTGTTTATCTTGGATTCATGGGCAGGTAACTTGGACAATAACATACAAGGAGCATTCTCTTACACACAGTAGGCACACAATAAGTATCTGTTGAAGAAATGAATGGATAGAGGGATTGAATTAACTCTATTCTTGAACAATATATTCTCTGTCTTTCTGATTGCAGCCCCACAACTTTGTACTTCCTGTTTCTCAAGGAGTGCCTCAGTTAACTGACACCTTGATTTGGGATCCATGCACTAGTAAGTAGCTCTTACATCAAGTTTCCATTTCCAGAGATCCTCCTTCCACACGTAGGAAATGACATAAACCAAAATTATCTCCATAGTTTATTTCTTCTAGAGTCCTTAGCATGCTACATTAACCTGACAAAGCTTAATCTTTTGTTCATTTCACAATACATTGCATGCAGTTCACAGCTGTGATTGGTTTTACATTGACATTACACATGTTTCGATTCAGCCATGTGAAAAGAATAACTCTTAATGGAGTTTGTCTCTGAAAACTGTCCAAGCTTAAATAAGCATGTGAGCAGTTCACGCTATTCTTAAGCGCAGTCTCTCTTTAAAATGCAAGAAGGGTTTTTAGTGTAAGAATATAATGTCCCTGTTTAGAGTCCATTTGCGATTGAACCACTTCCTTTTAGGTTTCACGTATCCTGAGGAACCCTTTTTTACAAAATTGCATTCAAGTATACTCTTTTATTGAACATTCCAGGTTGAGTTCAGGAGCAAAGCTGACTTTCAGCTTTACATCCCCAAATAAATCTTCCATGGACCCAGCTTTCCCAAGTCATAGCATTAGACTCTCTTTCACAATAAACATTCAGCACTGAAGCCACAGAGCAGAGTTATTTGGCATTTTCCAGTGAAGTGCACAAATTAAATAAGTTACGTTTTTATTGCTAAGGTATAGAATCAAGCACAATCACTTTCTCAAACAGAAGGAAAATGTATATACATACATGATGTGGTCTCTATTCAGCCCCCCCCCCCATGGTTCAAATGCACAGAATGTCACCTGGTCACCTCTCGTTGGGTACCACTTTAAGATGATGTGTTGAGTATTCTAGAGTCTGAGGAGTCGGACCTCTCATCATAGTCCTCCTCGGTGTAAATGGACTGCTTTGAAACAATGGGACACCCATCATCGGGGATGGAGATCCGAGGATCCTCAGGGGCCCGAGAGGGGAGGACAGGCGAGCTTCTGAAGATGCTGGAAGAGTTACTGGGGAAAGGGCTGACGTACTGGGACCTCAGCTGGTACTGCTGCTGCAGGGTCATGGTGTTCCACAGGGTGACATCATTGGGCAAAAAGGGGCTTGACTGGTTCCTCGCCAATGTATTCCTCAGCATGAGAGGGTACCGGGGCGGCTGGGGGAAAGGGTGCTGCAGGGGCACGGCTAGGGGGTTGGGGACAACATTACTAGAGTCAGCAGAAAACCTCAACGTGTCCGGGACTCTGAAGGCTGATCCCACGGACCATTTGGAGGAGGAGATGGGATAGGAGCTCAAAGTGTGCTCGAAGATATGCCCGTTGGAGGGCAGCACAAGACTCTCGGGCTCTGCTGCAGTTCGGTCGGCGGCCGAGACTGAGGACCGGCTGGAGAGCAGGACCTCCACGGCACTCACCAGGTCCCCCCCACAGCCCTTCAGGATCAGCTCGAGCACCGTGGGCTTCTGGGTGGGGAATATTTTTTTTAATACTTCCAGAGGGGGTCTGTTGGCTTTCAAGCTGAAGGGCAGAGAAACGGTCCCCGAGGGGCCCTCGATCAGGAGGTGATTCTGTTCCCCATGGTACTTGGGGCTGTCAGGGCGGCTCTCGGAAGTTCCGCCATTTTTCTGGACTGCATACCCCCCTTCATCCACCGACACTATCTCAGGGCTCTCGGGGGTGAAGCAGCCCTTACTTTTTGCAACATCTGGGGAGCTCCGCTGGTCGGTGTCCTTGTCACTAAAGGTCTCAGTGTTGTCTGCCATGTTGCTGTCCCCAAGTCGCTCTTCAATCAAATCTGAAAAGCAGAAAACAGCTGGATTAATCCTCTCCTGGTGTGCATAAAGAGAAATAGATGTGCTCAGGAGACAGCCCTGCGCAGGCCAGGGGAATGTGTCCCAGTGGGTTATAACATACCTCAAGCCAAAAATATGAAGGAAGAAACAGAAAAAGAGAGAGAGGAAAAGATAGGGGGAAAGAAAGGGGAAGGGGAAGGAGAAGGAAATGGAGGAAAAGAAATTCAAACTATGACATTGGCAAATGCAAAAAAAAAAAAAAAAAGCCCTGGCTGGGTAACTTAGTTGGTTAGAGCATCATCCCAATATGCAAAATGCTGATCTGATCCCTGGTCAGGGAACATGTAGGAGCAGATTGATGTTTTTGTCTCTCTCTCTCAAGTCAATAAATAAATTTTAAAAAACCGTAAATATCTGAATATAAAGATCTAGAAAACAGTGATTTCTCAGAATGGTGTGTTAAGGGAAGCCTGCCTTAAACACGAAGAGCAACATAGTACCTAGACCCACAGAAGATGTGGCTGTCTTAGCAGTACAATCTAAACAGGGACCCTCTTTAGATGGGGATAAACACAGCCCAGGGAATGAAAGGAAAATGAGTTCAGGTTTTTCTTGTGGCTCCTTTTCTGAAAATGAGGTGGCCGGTATAATCTAAGGACATCATCGGCTGGTGCATAACCTGTATACCTCAGGCAATTTTAATATTTTAAATCTATTTTATCATATGTGGATTTCTTATTAAATACATCTTACAAACTAGGCATCAATACTATGTTTCATCAAGATACGATATACAATAACTAGGTGATATAATTGCCAGAGTGAAATGAAAAGCAGTCTCTATACACCAAAATCTTTCTTTAAAAGCCACTTGAAGGGCTGGCAGACGTGGCTGTCTATAACTTGCATTAGAAGGCAAGCAAAACCAGCTGTGCAGTCTGGATGAAAAGATGTGTTGCAAGAGAAAAAGAAGAAAGTAACTTCTTCTTGAGAGGGTTTGTGAAACTGTGCAAGGAGCTTGGCCCATCAATGAGACAATATGTCCTTAACTCCAGGACCTGGTGTGCAAGTTTTCATGAACTGTTTTATTAGTAAAGTTCATGAAAAGGACTTAGAGAAACCTTCTTGAATTATTTTAAAAGAAGAGAGGGAAAGAGCTCCCTAAATAAAGCAGAGATTTGCTGTTAAGTAAACCAGTTGCAAATTTAAAATTTTGACCTAAGACATTACTGCTAGACATGCTAGTTTTACACAGAGCTAACGAGGCAGAAAGGAGTGGGTAAGACTCACTTATTTGCAGAAGTAAATTCTAACAAATCTTTATAATAAAGGAACATATTCTTTACTAATAAGCTATACACAATTGGATCTTTATCCTTATCAAAACTGCCTGTGTCTACTCAAAGCCAATGTAACTGATCTAAAAATGAAAATTATTAATGATCCACTTGTCGAGTTGTAAACAATTGGTTTGCCTGTGTTTTCTACTTCCCTGCCTGAATAGCCTCATTGTCGCCTTCTCTGTGGGCACACCTGATGTGCAGATAGTCAGCTGGTAAAATTTCATCAAAGCTACTTCTAAAATCTATCTCCTCCCATTTGTTGTTGTTTATTTTGAAAGCCTTAAACAAAGGCCCATTTATATACATTCTTCTGATACAAGCCGTGTCTTAAATATAACTGAAAAACAAAACTTGGGTTCTTCCCGAAGTAATAAATATGTGTCAAGCATAAATAATTTTTAGAATTCTTATATTAGATCAGCGCAACGTTCAATCATAAATCTGATATGAAATATTTATCCCAAATTTGCATTTTAAAAGAAAACTGCTTTATTTTCCAATGTAAGATTTCTATATGGGGTTCACTTGCAGCCCACACATACTAAGCCATCTCTGCTTCCTATAACAACTCTTGGGATGCAAAATAAAACCTGTCTTTGAAAGAGAAATTTGACATATTCTCTCCTGCAAACTCCTAGGACTAGAGACCCAGCTTTCCTCTCCCAACTGAAGGTGGTACTTGTGCTTCATCCAGAAGAGGAAATGTCACAAGAAAAAGCTTATATAAATTCACATTCTAGTTGGCTATTTCAGGGATTTTCACCCTTTATCATCTAATGGCACACATGAACTAATTACTAAAAATCTGTGGCACACCAAAAAATAGATTTTTGCCAATCTGACAAAGAAAAATAGGTACAATTTTGATTCATTCACACCAGACAGCTGTTGTTGTGTTGCCTACTGTCATTTTTTTTATTTGACAATCTAAGGGAAAAGTCAGTGCCCCTGACTAGTCAGGTATTGGATGTTTTAAAAATTCTTACAGCACACCAGCGTGTCTCTTGTGGCACACTGGTTGAAAAATCACTGAGCTGGACCTAAGTCTTCCTGACTCATGACCCCATGCATGCCTCTTGGCCGTTACTCTATTAGACACATGAAAATGAGTGGACAGTGGCAGTATGTTAACTCTGCACTGAACTGAACGCACAAATGGGTGTTGGACCCTGCTCAATGGAGCTTGGAAGAACAAGTTAAATACTCTCCCTGAACAAATATGGGCATAAAATAATGTTTTAAATACAATGCTCACAAAAATTAGGGGATCAGGGACTGTGCAGATACTCTAGTACTTTCAGCCTCTTATATAGTGCCTTTTCACCAATGAAATAATAGTCAGTTTTGCATCTCATTTGCATAATTGAACAACTTTCTTTGACTTGTTGTTTGCTTTTCTGATGTCCTTGTTTAATAAAAAATAATCAAATGCTTCTTTTTTTATTGCTTCCTATTCATTTTGAAATATCCACTAATGTTTGTGAGCCTCGTATTATGTACTTCTAAACAACTGTCTTGTTTCTTTAACTTTAGCTTCTTTCATCGTCTGAGTAACAAGTACTTGTATTCCTATTCCTATAATACACAAGGTACTGAAGACACAGAGCAGATGGTAGAAGATGCCAGGATGTGTGAGACTTGTCCCAAACTTGTGGAACTTACTACGAAGTTGGGTAGGTAAGGTGCATGTGCAGGAGGAAAAGCAAACACACCCAGGCAGACTTGCTAAACATCAAATATAACACACATGTACACAAATGTTCACAGAAGCAACATCAACAATAGCCAAAACGTGTGTTCAACCCACATTTGTCATAGGTAGACAAATAAATAAAATGTGGTCCATAAGTACAATGGAATATTATTCATCCTCATAAAGGAATAAAATTCTGACACGTGCTACAATATGGCTGAATCTTGAAAACATGCTAAATGAAATAAGCTGGTCACAAAAGGACAAACATCCTATGATTCTACTTATATGACTAGGCATATTCATAGAGACAGAAAACAGAATGATGGTGACCAGGGCTAGGGGAAAAAGGAAATAAGGTCTTTCTTAGTGTTTAATGGGTACAGATTGTTTGGGATGATGAAAAAGTTCCCAAAATGAAGAGTGGTGATGGTCGCCCAACACTGTGAAGGTACTAACGCCATTACATTATACCCCTAAAACTGGTTCAAATAGTAACTTTTGTTATTTTGTATACTTTGGCACAATAAAAATGAAAGAAATGTGACATGGTATCACAGCGGTATAGGGGATGGTGAGATTCTTTTTAAGTAAGAGAAACAACTGGTTCTTCTAGAAAATAAAGGATGTATAAATACAGTTAAAAAGCTCAAAGCTTAGCTATTTTAAAAAGAAATGTGTGAACGAAAAAACAGCTTCCTATTTTGAAAAGCACATTTTCCCTATCCTCGATGGGGTTCAAACACTGGCAACATTTGAGTAAAAGGTTCTGAGGGCTGTCAACCAAATTCATGCTTCCACAGAACACGTCAGGCTCCAGGGGAAAAGAAGTGACTCAAAGAGGAGTTTAGCCAAACAGGAAATAGGACATGATATTCTGGCTAATTTGACATAAATACTATTATGAAAATGTGGTGGGTTTTTTCTTTTTCAAGATGGCAAAGAATGCACTGTCCCAATCAACTGGATATGGGAGGACAGGAGTCTAAGTCTATGACAATACAAAATTCCACTGTTGTACCTATTCTCGGGTTCTGCAGAGCAGGCCACAGTGGAATCTTGTATAGGTGCCACCTTGTTCACCAATTGTAAACACCCTTCCCCCAGACTACAAAAGCCCGTTTCTTATTTTCTCATGCTACCTTTTGTGCCTGCTATTGTGCTATGCCCAGTGCAGCATGCACTTAGCTTATTTCTCAAGGAGTGGTGGTGGATTGTGCTGATTCATCCACTCCCCCTCGGGTTTCTGGGCTAATCAACTCGCCAACTGGGAGTTCAGGCTACAATGAAATAAGTGAGAAAAGCTAGCAAGATGTCACAGGAATCAAGTCTACTAACTCAGAACATTCCAACCAACAGAGTTCAGAACTGTTGATACCGTGTTCAAAGGGAAGACGAAAGACATCGAAAGAAGCAGTGAATAGTAGAACACACCTATGGCATCCATACTCCTGAGCAGTACAGAAAGGCCTGCTATGGGGTGACAGGTGGGCAGAATCCCAATCAACAGCCAGTGCTGTTGGAGTTTCAAGACTAGGCAAGGAAAAGTGAGGCTCTCACCTCGCACCAAGAATAACTCTTCTCACAACAATCATTTCTGAAAGCAGACTCTGTAGTCCCTGTAATTTTGTGGCACTGTGGTGTCAAGTATTGTTTGTATTGTCTTACCTAAAGTAGATGTATTATAAATTATTCTATTATAAACAGATTTTCATAAGTAATTATAGAGGGTATGTTGCGAGCCCAGTGATAAAGGGTAATTTAATGACAGGTATTTCTTTACATCACTAGGTTTTTTTCCTAAGTGAACTTTATAAATTGTTCATATTGGTTTAAAACACTAAGGCCTTTCTTGATATAGAAATCTGAAACTGTCAACTAACAAAATGAAAAGGAAACTACTCCCTAAATGCTTTACCCTTCCTTCTTGAAACTGACACCCTAATTCCTAGAACACAAAGAGTAAAAGTATATTTCAAATGATAATATTTTTGTCCCTAGTATACTGGTAGAGAAAGCCAAAACTACTAAACAGAAAGTAAAAAGAAATCAATTTCATCTGGTATTACAAATCACCTATTGAAAGTGATAAAATCTGTTGTTTCTAATGTTTAAACATCTAGGTATTCTAAAAATCCTACTAAATGTTCGCTTTTCACTATCCTATTTTTCATGATATAGAAACACAGCCACCCCTAAAATAAACTTGTCACTAGGGTAAATGATTTTAAAAGATAATCTTCAATTAAAAAGGAAATTTTTAAATGGATAATAATGAGCTACATAATATATAGTATATATACATGCCATAAGATAGCTACAAGAATTTAAGAAAAGTGAACACTCACACAAACATGACTTCTGATCTAAAATTGCAGTTCCAAAATCTAACTTTCTTCAGCTTTTTTCATATGAAAATGCAGTAAAGTTAAAACAAAAAAGGTTCTAGGTATTCATTTAAAATACTTCGAGAAAGCCTACCACATTAGTGAAACATTCTGCTCAAGACACGTAAACATGAAAAATCTTCCTGACCTAAATGTGGTAGGTTTGATCCACTTTACCCAATTAGACCTACAAAAACAAAATACATTCAGAATAAAAGTACACACTGGCACAAAGAGAAAAATGTTCCTGAGCACAAGTCACTGGACTTTTTTTTCTTTTAAAATAAGTTAGGAAATTTGAAACATGGATTGTAATGTCCTGATCTGTTCACTTGAGCACTGGGGAACACATCTCCAAATGACTCCAATGGGTCATTTTCAAAGCACACAAATCTCATAGCAATGGCAGGGAAGGAGCCCTGGGCAGGATCAAGACTGGCTTCCAGAAAAGCCAACTGCCTACTCAATTCTAGCAGGAGACGGGTTTTAACAATTTCTGTTTTCTTTATCTCATGCTACAAACACAGAATCATTAAAAAAAAAAAAAAAAAAGCAAAAAGCTGAATGGCTGACAACCTAAAGTACAGCAGGAAATGAATGTTGGTTTAAAATCTTTCCTTTTCTTCCTGAGGGAAAAAGAAAACTTGCAAAACATAAAGCTATATAGTCACACTTTCCTGTTTATTTTTAAAAAAACATTAATAACACTGGCTTAACAACGTATGGTGTATCAGAATGGTTTCCTAGGGACCAATATTTTTGAGGGACATATAAAGGGCTGGACTTATGGGAGTGTAGTTTTGCAACTGGGGACTACGTATGTCCCACAAAAAGTTTAGTTTTGACTTCCTTCTTGACTCAGAAAACACTTTTCAAGAAGCAAGAAGGAAATCACCCATAAACCTACAAGTGTATTAGATACTTATAAAAATGCAGCTGTCTACTCATTCATCCATCTATTTTAACAAACATCCTTGAATCCCTCACTGTGTGCCCAAGCACTGTACTAGGTAAGATTATACAAAGATAACCAAAGCATTGCTCTTGGCCACTGAAAGGCTTACAGTTCACTAACAAATCTCTTGCAAAATTTCCAACCTACCTTTGCAATTGATCATATTTTACACTGAAACACATCAAGTAAATCAAAGGCCAGCAGCTGGGCCGACTATGGTGTACTCATTGGAGGGAATATTGTTGTAAACATTTATATATAAAGACTGTGGGTGCAACAGATATTCATACTAAATTAAAAAAAGTAATAATCAGTGGGGAAAAAACCTGAACACTGATCCCAGCTTTGCAAAATTTATGTTTGCCTAGTCATTGGAATCAAGAGATTAGAGATATGATAAAGAACTGATATTTAAATTTTCTATAATATTGTCATTCAGTAGTTGATTGGGCTTATTTTTATAGCTGTTTAACTGTACAATAAAATGAAAAAAAATCCAGTTATGTTTTAGTTTCCTCTTAGTGCTCAGATAAGGAAATGATTCACTAAAGCCATGTGGGACTCTTGCAGAGTGACACGCAGGCCTCAACATTGGGCACCCATGCATACCCCAGTTCAAGGTCCACTATGCCATCAGAGCCACATTGAAGTAGACAGGGGTCCAGGGACCTGAGTGAATGGGAAGCCGCAACAGGTTAAAAAGCCAAAGAAAGCAGGAGAGGAGAGGAAGAAAGGGTAAGGGAAGGTAGACAGGCAGGTAAATAGATTTTTACAGGGCTCTGTTCTCCTCCCTGTCAGGAAGAAGTGCAACATTTCCAGACAAGGGCTCCAAGTCCTCCAGGAACGGTGATTTATTAAGATTTACTCCCTTTGCCCTGTAAAGCTGTTAGCAGAAAGTGCTGACTGGCTGCAGCAAAGAATTTCTCATCGATGCTCTTTGATTGTATTTTGCAAACAAAATGCCTGTTGCTTGGTAACATTTCACTTGAGCCTGACCTTCCACGAAAGGTATTGCTATCAGATTCGATTTACACTGTCTTCCTGTGATTACTGTAATCTTTTAAACCCAGGAGTTCATCCATCAGGGAAAATAAAAGTTGGTTGTGTAAGCTGAGAGCACGGCTATCCACCAGATTTATAACCAGAGGAGTATGGGGGCGGGGGGTGCAGATTCTTTCCCAGACGGCAGAGGAACTGTGGTTTCTGGAGGTAGAAGACACCAGTTTTTTTCTGCCAGCCCTGTCCTCAGATCACAAGATGGACCCCAGAGCCACTCAGATGTCCACCCCGGGACAGCTTCAGGTCCAGAGAAACCAGAGAGAGAGAGGCTGGGAGATGCGCACAAGAGTTACCCCTCCTCAAGGGGCACCCTGTGGGACGATTAGAGCTGGGACGGACCACCTCGGTCTACCATTACCAGATAAATTTCAACTTCAGATATATAATTAAGAATTTTTAGTATAAATATGCCCCGTGCAATATTTGGCATCCTGATTTTTATTTGCTAAAGCCAGCAACCCAGGGACACGCTGCAGGGATAGAGAAGATGGCCTGAGAGGCAGGAGCGAGAAATGCATGAAAAATGATGCTGCTCGGGCTCTGCCCACACCCAGAAAGTTCTCTGCAGCGGGAAGCAGGCTCTGGGGACCAGAGCCCATCCGTTCAATTGCAGTTTCCCCGAGACTGCCTGCAAAGGGGCAGTCCTCAGGCACAGCCACCACAGGCACCTTCCCAGGGATTGTCACACCTCCCCTGGCAGCCCCGGGCGACTGCCTTTCTCCCACATGCATACTACCCTACACTCCCAGAGCTGGGCTTCTCTCGGGCTGAGGCCCAGCCTGAATGGACGGGCAAACCGACTTCCCCCAGGGAAAGGCCAGAACTGTGAACACCCTCAGAACCAGCCCTGGGGTCCAGTTCATAAGAAACCAGTAGTACAGCACCGCTTACTCTTTTTCATTTGGGTGGTTTTGCTTTTTTACAGTGCAACTCTGAGTCTAGCCCCTAGTCCCAAATCAAGCTGAGCCATCTTAAAACCAGACCCCATTTATAAGTTCATAGGCACACTTCATAAATGAAGTCTTTCCCACTTTTCGTTTTCTTTTCATCTGAGGGCTTCTCATCCCAGCCTGGACCCGTGATCTGGTAACACTCATTATATTTGAAGATATGTCTGTCTTCTCTTTTATTTTTAAGTTAAAATTAAAAGTAAGGAAGTGGACTGGACAGGACCCAATCAAGCTGGAGCTGCAAGGCCCAGAGCAAGCATAAAGATGCTATAAGGTACAGAGCCGGAGGTAAAATAAAGACAGTTTTCCAAAACTCCTAACTGCTCTAACTATAGATCTCTTATTTTCCCCTTTTCAGAAGTAAACAGAAAAGGAGATGGTACCTTTCTATTTAATTCGGCTTTCTTATTCCTAACCAAATATTATGTTTTTTATTCCTTTCTCCTTTAAGAACACTTCAAAGAACCTGTGTACAAATTTATTTTGATGACAGATACAGACCCAGGAAAACTCTAGCTACAGCTCTTTCTTCCCACAGCCAGAGGAGACCCAGAACGCTCTCCTGAAGAGAGAGTGAGGGTGGGAGAAGGGAGCCGCAATACTGAAATGTAACTTTAGCTCTCACCTTGGTCTTGACCCTTAACTTTCCTCAGCTCTTGAGCCCTAGTCCTGAAAGGCTGGCTTGACTGGTTGAAGCTGCTGACTCAGATATACTAAGAGTTGAAAGACGTCACTTCCCATGATAATTTCATGGGGGATAGGACGGGGTTAGGAGGATGAAGGGGGAATTTAGAAGACTATTGAATCAACGGTATATATGTAAAAAGCAGCTTAAATTAGAATGTTGGGCTCAATGAAAATCTAATAATACCAGGTACAAATGATAATCAAGGGCCAGGAGAAAGGTACAACCAAAAAGAAAAAAGAACAATTCAATTCATGGGTAGAAATAGTAACATTAGAATCTGAAAATTCTCCTTAAAGCCATCACCAAATGGAAAGGGGCGTTCAATACAGTATCCCATTAAATAAGCCCTAATCATTTAAAGAATCATCTGAAGCAGAACTTGGAGAAGAGATTTCTTCCAACTATAAACCTGAATTTTGGTGTTATATGGCACTCCCTGAACATCGTGTTTTTTTCTCCAGGGGTGCCCAGCAAACAGATCTTTCTCTGGGGCATGTGCTTTTCACTTGAATTTGTAGCCAACAACAACAGTTTACACAGTTAAGAACTAAAGAAGCCCTCTGTGAAAGGATTAACCATGTTTTAAACACAGAGATCACAGATCTCTATCACTTGCCAGCGGACATGTACAGATTCCTAATGGCACTGTACATGTGGACCTAACATTTGAATAGAGCTTCACTCTACATGTCATGAACTACTTGTCCAGGAGTATATGATATACTTCTAAATATGCACGGTATGTCACTTACAAATAGATCACAGTAAGAACAACTGCAAAAGGTATAATACATATAGCAACCAGAAGTCTCAGGCAATTTTCTCTAGCTTAAACCCCAAATGGGCTTTCTTACAAAGCAATGCATAGAAATGACCCACTTGCATGCAGCTTTCTGTCTTTTCCTGCCCCCATATCATCGAATTAAGGATTGGCATTTACATTTTTATGTAATTATGGGATCAAACCAATTGCAAGAAGAAAATAAGTTTTTATGAATGAATCTGCAAGATGTATAATATAACCAGCTAGAAACTGAACTATTTGGTCCCTGATGGCTCAAAGCCACCACTCTGACCTCTCCCTATGGTAAATCCTATTCTACTTTGCACTTACCCGTTTTCAATTTGGAGGGCTCAGGCTATCCCTGAATACTTAGAATAAAAGAGAGAGTATCACATCTGGTTTGTCCAGTTGAAATCAGTCTCCCTCTTGAATTCTCCTAAACCTATATCTCCTATGCTGCTGCAGCTGCTGCTCGGCCTTTCTTCCTGCCCTCACTCTCCCCCTCCTGGGGTTGTTTTTGGTTTTTCGACCCTTTAGAAATGAGGAACTCTTGGTATTCCAAAAATATTTTGAAGGGCACAGGATGTGAACAGAATCCCCTCACTAGGACCCCCAAAGCCCTATTACAGGGGTGCTGCTGGGCAGGTGGCCACTGAAAAATGCAATCCACTACTGCAGAGTCCTGCTCTGGTGCCAGGGAAAAGGAGACAGGGAAACTGGAAATGGAAAGGTTCAGAAAAGTTACAGGCAGGGATCCACTTCTAGAACTGAGACAAAACACTCCTAGTTACTTGTACTAACCTAAAGAAGAAAAGTGAAATACTGTAAACTTTCTCTTTCTCTTCTATTCTCTGGCAAATCTACAATTATGGGGAGATCAGACTGAAAAAGACAGACAACGGGGGTGGAGGACATTAATTAGTCAGAGAAATAATCACATCCTACCTTAGATTAAATATTCACAAAATCCACGTTTAGCAATTCTGTCCTTAAAATGCCCAGTTCTGCTCTTCATATAAGATGTTGTCAAACCTTCAGGCCTGAGCAACAGGGCAGCAGACTGCCTGCCAGGCTGCCTATCAACTAATCCCCAAACCAGTGAGGCTGCATTTAACCAGCTCCACACAGCATCAACTCTTCCTGAAAGCCCCTCTTCAGACGCCAGAAACTTTTGCAGACTTCCTCAAGCCCCTTGAAGGTGTGTTTGTGGGGTGCCATAGGGGGAGTAGGCAGAAGCTCTACCATAGTCCCATCTACGGGGGGGGGGGGGGGGGGTCTGGAGCTTACAGGGCCTTCCCTTTTCCTCTTGGTATGCCAGCATACCACTTAACCCCTGCCCTGAGAAGATGGGCTGTTATCCTTTGTATATTTACCACAGTGAAAGGAAAACACCAAAAACATGTCAATTGAATTCCAAGAGCCTAAAATCAAGAGCACTTGTGCTGGGCAGGGCAAACCAGAGACCTGGAAAAGGGGAAGGAATGGAAGCAGCGGTTGGGAGATAACCCACCTCCATTGCTCCGGGCAGACCTGTTCTCTCTAATGAACAGCACAGAAGAGGAGGTGAGAGGAGAGTAAGGGGAGGCTAGCCAGAGAGTCTTTGCTACAAATCTTAGAGCAGGAAGCCCAGGCCTGCCTAGAACCTGGGAAAGGGCTCACCAGACATGGCCTTCCCCATTGTAGGTCAAGTTTTGTCTGCATTTCTTTAAACTACAGAGACAGCTGAAACGGCCTGAGGTACCAACCTATTGAAGGACCTGAGCAGTTTTGCAAAAGCTCAGTCCGAACTCACCAGATTCTGGGTCCTCGCTATATCAATTTAGAAGCCTTGCTTGACCTTTTTATTATTGTTTCTAAGTGAGGCTTCTTTCAACAAAGTGTAAGAGGCTGGAAACCACAATGTGCTACTAAACAGGCTTCGGGTTCGCTCCAGTTCCCTCGGGGCCCAGAACACCCAGCTCCGAGTTAGCCAAGACTTGGGCCTTGGCTGGGTCCCTGCATCTAACCGTCCCAAGCTCTCTAAAAAGCTCTAAGCCGGGAAAAAAAAAAAAAAAAAAAACCCTGCCGCATGGTGACGTGTATGCCTGCGTAGATTTATAATTTTGACCTATCATGACCTCTTCAACTACCCGCTAAAACAGACAAGTTTCCCTTTAACCTGGTGATGACACTTGGCGAGGTCGTTGCATAGTCCCACCGTTTGGCTAGCCCGAGGCACCCTTCTCTCCGGCGTCTGAGATCCACTTGCCGGATCCAGACAGGAGGCCGGCTACTGTCCGGAGAATAAAAATCTACTTGGCGGAGTTCGAGGAGAGAGGACCAGTCAGGCCCCTTCCCCAAACTTGCCTCCCCGCCTCCCAAGCAGAGCCGCAACACGAGCTCCGAAGTATTTCCTCCCGCGCGCCCCGCCCGGCTCCCGCCCCGCAGACGCTCTTACCTGGCTTGCCGAGCGCCTGCAGTGTCCCGGGCTGGGGCTCGGCTGCCCAGTGCAGCGCGGCGGCGGCGGCGGCAGCCAACTCGGCGGCTGGGCGCGGCGGCTGCTGAGACTGCTGCGAGGTCGGCGGCGGCTGCTGGGGGCCAGCGGCGGCGGCGTCCCCAGACGACGGGGGTCCTGGCAGGGCACGCAGCGAGTCGGGGATGAGGCTTTCGAGGCTCTCGTTGGCCTGCTGCCGGCGCAGTGCTACCTGCGCCGCCATGACCCGCTGCCGCTCGATAATGAGGATGCATTTCTCGCAGGTGCAGTCTTTGAAGCGGCAGTAGCGCTTGTGGCCCTTGAGCCAAGACAGAACGCCGTGGTTGCGGCAGCGCGCGCACTTCGGCGTGCGCTGCAGAGGCGCCCGCGGCGGCTGCGACACCGGGCCGCCCATGTACAGATAGGGGGAGCCGTAGCCGTTCATGCCCCGGGCTCCCGGAAGAGCTGGCGGGCTGGCGGCGGGAGCGGGCCAGGAGGAGCTGGACAGTGACTCTGGGAGGCCAGCGCAGGGGCGGCCTCCGGGCGGTGCGGTCCTTGGTCCCTCAGCTCGGTGACTGCGTGCGTTCCGGTAAGGCCGGAGGTGCACAGCCGTCCTTACTGCTCCCGCGGCGCTCGCAGCCCCAGCCTCCCGCGGGTACCCCGCCAATTCCACGCCGGTCGCTCTCCGCCACCAGCTGCTTTGACCCGCACCTCCTCCCTCGCCGAGGCGCTCAGGCCGCTGCAAAGAGCCGGCGAGAGCTCTGATTAAGGACTGAGCCAGCTTGTCCGCAGCTCCCGCGCGAGCTGCCGAGCCCCAGCACCTCCTCCATCGCCCTCCCCCCACGCCTCCTCCCTCTCACTATACCCTCACCCCCAGAATTCCGGTCTCCTTGTACTCCTCACTCCACTCCACGCCTTCCTCCTTCTTCGCGGCCCCGGAGTCCCTGCACATCACCTTTCTTGCCACCTGCAGCCAGGGCGTTCTCGCGGGGGCGCTCACAACCTTCTGCTCCAAGCTCTCTGCGCAGCCCCTACCGGGGCGGGAGGGACTGCGGCGCTCCGGGACGCTGCGTTTCACACTGGGCGGGAAAGGGGAGGACCAGCCGGGTGAGGGTGGAGGTGTCTGTAAGAGTGTGAAGTGGTCTCTCCCATTCACCCCCTTCTTTTCCCTCCCAGTTTGATTTGGCCGAAGCGAGCCTGAGGCCACTTTATTCCAACACTTGGCCGCAGACACTCGGCTCCGCGAGAACCGGAGACAACCACGGAATTGTTTCGGGAAATCTTGGCTCGCTCTTGATTTCCTTTTGCAACTTTTTTTTTTAATCGTACTGCTGCAGAAGAAAATGAATGTTTCTGAAAACCTACTGGCCCAAGGATGACAACCCATTTTGCAGGCACAGTTCTCCCTCTCTGACGCCGAGTTTATTTCTCTACCTTTCTCCCATGTTTTAACAATCTCAGTCCTGAAAGGCGAGATTTGCTTAAGTGCTGGATCTCAATTTTAAGATTGGAAGAGGGATCCACGATAGGGCCTCAAAAGTTACTGGATATGAACTCCCCTCTGCCCAACAGCCATTGAACCACCAAGTGGAGGTCTCGTCACCCAATTCAGAGCCCCACGACTCAATGATTTAGTCATGGATAAGGATGGCGCAGTTGCTCCCCCCACCCCATTGTCTTTGTGGAGGGGTGGAGGGGAGGATGTCTTGCCCAAGATGGCAACATAAAACTATTTGAAATGTTATTTGCGTGTTTCTAATCTAAGAGTAAGGTTTGGCCTAATGCAGACTACCGCCGTAAACACAGGGACGACAAAACGCCCCCTCCCTCAATAAAACAAAATACAGGTGGATACAGAGGTGCAGGGCTCGATGCGAACTGGGGAAAATGGCAGTCCTGGCCGCTGTGGGCTAATCCAATTCAAGATGAGAGCGCAGGTGGGTCCACTGCAGCCGTCAATCTTTCAGCCCGGCAGAGGTCCTTGTCCCCTAGGGAAGGCCACTTTTATCCGCCCTGGAAGCAAACAAGAAACCCAAATCCTTTCGTGTTTGCTGTAAAGTCAAGTCAAGTACCTTCTGGTGTTTCTAGCAGCCAACCCTCGGAGTAAAAGGGTGATTCCAGGAGGGGAGGGTGGTTAAAAAGGGACCCCGGTTGTGTATTTTCCCTAGCCCTTAGCTGCCCCCAACCGGGTTCAGACGTGTCCTAGAATCGGAGAATTGCTGAATGCTGACCTGGAGGTGGGGTGGGCAGGAAACCCCTGCAGGAGAATGCTAACCCTGAAAGGCCTTGGGACACGGATCCCTCGTCCACTTCCCCAATCCATCCTTCACCGCCCCAATCTTTACTAGGAAAACAAGCCCTAAAACACAACTGGAAAGAACTTCATAAGCTTTTGGGAATGGAAGTAGAGGTCACCCGCCGCCTGGTAGGCCAGAGGCCGGGAAGTAAGGATTTGGCAGCTAGTTGCTTCATGTGACATAGAGAGCCTAAAATGATTACCGAAACTGGGAACGTTAGTTCGCTTTGAAATCTCTGGGTCTCTTGGCTCCACGAAGAGACCATCGGCTTTTTTCAAAGCTAAATTCTCCGGACTTTCTCCAAATGGTCAGGGAAAACAGGACTATAAAAACGTTGGGAGTATAAAGCATTTTTTTTTTTAAGGAAAGCAGCAGAGCTCTACACCAGGTTTTGGGGACCGGGTACATTCCCACTACCAAGGCGACTCCCTTTCCTCTCTCAGTCATTTAGCCACCCTGTTCCTTTGCCACTCAAACAGTCTGGCATTATTTGGTCCCAGGGCCCCGATTCAATCCGTTCACATCAGGGGCTGAGATCTAAATACTCATTTGATATAGCGTAATAATCCTTTTCTCATATTTGATGGGAATGTTTTCCATATCCCACTATTTGACAACATCTCCCTATAGGGACAGGTTTGTATTTATGTTGGTAAAATGGCCCCTGCATCCAAGTCTATTGTAACCCAACACCTGACAACCTCTAGTCCCATTTCTGTTTGCAGAAAGGGTTTATTCAAGCACATAATGGGATCCCAGCAGAAAGCCTTTTAGAACAAGGGGCTATGGTAAACTTCACCACATGAACTCCGTTTCCAGGGCTATTAAGCTTTTAATTGGAAAATAGCAGAGGAAATTTCAAGGTGACTATAACGTGTTAGCAGTTAGTGCAAAGAAGAAAAGCCGAAGCCGGAATGAATGTGGACAGCATATGGTCCGAATCACATTTAGGAGAAGCGGCCTACTTCTAAGTCCCAGCAGCTTATACACTTACGGGAAAAATCATCAAAGGCATTGGAAAGGGAGAGGGGTGGATTAGAAGTAAATGTAACCTCACTAGACTGGACCCACTCGCGTTCTGTTCTGGGTGGGGTGTGTTTTTAAATCACAGTTAACTGTGTAGAATCATGACAGTTATTAACAGTGAAAGGCTAAAAGATAATGTGTGCGTGTGCTTCTTTCTCTTGGTGTGCACACAGTCTCACAATGTGTGTATACATCTAAAAGCTTGAGGAACCCAGGTGTCCTTGCTGAGAAACTGAGGATGTTCTGACTCCAAATCTGGAAGCTCTGCCAGCTGCTCCCCACCTCAAGAAACAATAAAGAAGACGGTTTCATATTGTCCCGAATGTACAGTATATCAGGACATTTTCTTCTTTGCTGGATTCTTACGGAGAGATCAGGTTTCCTATTTTGTCCTTTTAATCACGACCCCGGTGACGCTGGAAGCTGAGGACATACAGAAAGCCCTTTGAATACAGAAAAAAAAGAGCTCTAGCTCTCCCCGAGTATGAACTCAGCTCTCACACTGTCCATGGCTCTAGGCATCACTCTTAGGCCAGCCTTAAACGGAAAGGGGTGGGGGTGGGGGGGACAAATGTCTAGGGAGGCCTCGGTGGGGCAACCATTTCTTGAGGTGACAATGATGCCCTTGTTCTCCCTCAATTAACTGGGGAGACTCTTGAGCACCCACCAAGACATTCCCGAAACCACCCTCTGGGGTGTGGGGCAGCCGCCGCTTGCGGCCCGGGGCGACTTAACTAGTAACTAGCATTTAGCGGACCTGGGGACCGCGGCTGAGCAGAAAGAAGGTCCTGCATGTTCATGTCTTCAAACCATGGGCGGCTAGGGGATGTCAGGGGCCTAGGCCTTTAGGAGCAAACAGTAGGGGTGAGGAGGGGCGGTGCAAAATGGCCTGCAACCCCGCGGGCCCCCTGCAGCCGCGGCAGGTGCTGCTGCTTGGTCCTTCTTATTCCCGAGCTTTGGAAGCCTGTAGCGACTCAAACCTAGGAAGTAGAGCTCTCACAAGTGCAGATTCCTCAGACGCAGCCTAGACACCGGTCGCGCCCACCCCCACCTTTTCGGGTGGGGTGGAGTGGTGGTGTGGGGGAGTCCTCGCCCTTGCGTTGCTTCCTCGGAGCGGCCCACAGAGCAGCGACCTCAACTCCGCGCTTTAGAAAGAAGGGATCGGAAAAGCACTTCCTCCGAGCGCTCCCCAATGGGTCGGGGCCAGACCCTCTTCCATAGGAGGCGCAGGCCCGGGAGTAGCCGCTCAGCTCGGTCCCCACTCTGGCCTCCTTGCCCAGGAGAGCCCGCTGCCTTTGCCTGCCCGCTGCCCTGCGGATTCCCTCAGGTCTGGGAGTTCAAAGCAACTGCACTGAGCGTCGGAACTCGCTCTAGGCTCCTTGCCTGAGTCGGACACATCCCGCGGCAGTAGAAGGGATAGGGTGGCCTGAGGGTGGCTGTCACACCCCTACATCATTTCACAAGAGGGTCGTAGTGGCCGGCCTGCAAACCCTGTCCGCCTTCTGTGTAAAGGATAAAAGAAAAAACACGTACCCAACAAGTAAAGTGAGCAGCACAGCTTAAGATTACCTTACCCCTCTGATTTTAAATTTCGAAACAAAATAAAAGGTCGAGTAAATCTTTTTAGGTAATTAAAGCAATATTCAATGGTAAGAGAGTTTTTCCCCCAGTGCTCTCTCTAGGGACGCTGATGCAGTTCTTCTCAGCATGAGCCCCGTTTCCAGAACTGCCTTCCGCCCACCAAGCCCGCAGTCCCAGAACAAAGCCTTAGTGCAGGGAACCTGGGAGAACAGGCGGGCTTCCAGGAACGAAGTCCCTGCTCGGCTGAAGGGCTCGGAAATAGGGGAAACGGCCGGCCCTACTCACACCCCAGGGAAAATGAGCGCGAACTCCATATACCGAAGCCAGACGCTGCGGGAGAATAACGCAACACTGAGCACTGCACACTGCATAGGGACACGAGCAGCACACCAAACCTGGGGAATTTCGGCTGAAACTCAGCACACTTTGCCCAATACAGAGCCTTCTGCATTAGGCGACTTCCGGAGCAGCCTGGACCCCGCCCCCATCCAGCGACCCGCCCCCAGCTCTGCTCGCCCCGCCCACCCACCCAGTGCTCCGGCTTCGAACTGTTGAAGAGTTTGCTTGTTGTTTTGCCGGGAGAAAGATTTAACGAACAAGTGGTTGAATCAAGTCCGTTTGAGTTTCTGTGAGGGAGTTGGGGGTGGGGTTTGGGGGTTCGTCTTTTAAAAGCGAGTCGTTGTGGTCGCAGGGCTCAGCCAGCAGCAGGTCTTAGTCCTTGTCAACGTGTGGGTGTGCGGAGGGAGAAAGGAGGGTTAATACCGCGCAAGTTTCACGGGACAATTTTTTTAGAGGGACAACGCATGGGGCAGACAACCGTGACCGCATCCGGCCGCGCGCACAGGCCAAGCTGGGGAAGCCCAAGGAAAATTACGTTCCCTCAAGAAACTGCTCTCTGGAGGGGATGGAGGTGGTGCAATGCTCATTCTGTAACGCGCTTTTAAACCTCTTGATTATACACACACACACACACACACACACGCGTGTATATTTGTATATGTGTAGATGTATGTATATGTATGTAACTCGATGCAAAGTGTCAGGTGCGGTTAGTATGTGTGTCCGTGTAAAACCAGTTCACAGGAAGCAGAGAGGGGTCTCAGGAGTTCTACGCGTGAATGGAAATCTTTTTCCCGAGAGGTGCTAGGGAGACGGTCCGGCAAGTGGGGGCTGGCTCACGCCTCTGCCTCGAATTGCGGTTTAGTGCGTGGGTTTCGGAAAGAGCTACACTGCGAGTATGAAAATGGTTGTGGCAGGGAGGACCCGTGTCACCAAGAGCTCTCCCGGAAGCCCTAGTTCTGTAGCGCGGAATTTGCAGCACTAGTCAGGTGAGAGCCTAAAGCACCGGGCAGGCCCCGGGACCGCGGCCACTGGAAGTGAGGATAGGTCGCTTTCGCCCGCAGCCACTGCGAGAGCGGCAGGCGGCTCTGGAGAAAGCCGCGCGCTTCGCTTGCCCACAGCGCCACGTCGCGTGGCGACAGCTTGCCTGGCGCTCAGGAAGGTCGGGCAAACCTGTCTCGGTTTTCCCGCGTCAGAGCAAGATGTGACTGTAAAGGCTCAGTAATAGCTGTCCCGGCAGCCCGCCAGACGAGCACACGATGTCCGACACACCCACACTTGCACACACGTGTTGTGCGCACTCGTTTATCCCACACCACAGATGCCACCGCGGGAAGAAAAATGTGTATTAAAACGTTTAAAACCCAGTGGCCAGGACTTAACTGGCAATGCTCTCTACTTTGTTTTCGCAATTAGGTAAATTCATAATGCCGTCCACCTGGATCAGGCCCTGCTGGCCCTGCCTGGCATCCTCTCCCCTAGCAGTCAAGGATCAACATCCGAGGAGCAAACTTGAACGTCACAGGGCCGCTCCACCACATCGGGAACGGAAGACGGCTCCAGACCCTTTTATGGGATTATTTCGAGGAGGGGGAAGCAGGATCTTCCCACCCCTCAGCCTGGTCCCGTGGTGGTCCTTGGGCCTGGCGCTCCCGCTGATATGGCCCGTCTAGGGCGGCAGTCCTATTCAGTCAAACTTGGCGGCAGGCGCGCCAGGTAGACTCTCAGGGGGCCGGGAAGGGCGCTGCCCACTGACCTGGTTCCCAAGGCGCCAGCACCCAGAAGTCATGCTTGGGGGCTGCAGAAAGCGGCTGGGATGCACACGATTTCGAAACCCGCGCTCGACCCTCAGGGAATGCCCACGGGGTGCTCAGTCAAGGCTCGGAGAGAGCATTGACACGCTTCCCCGGGCTTCGCCAGGCTTTCCAAAAAAGCAGGGGCACTGAAGGGGGTTTGTGTGCCGAGGGAGCACCACTCCCATTTAGGGGACTTGCGGAGCTTCTCCAACAAAACCGCCAGGCAAAATTACTGTGTTGGGAGTTAACTACGGAACGCGGAAAACTGGAGGGCCCGCAGAAACTAGGACTATTCAAGGAAATGGGACTGGTTTGCCGGTGAGGCAGAGTGCCCAGGTGAGCGAGGGATCTTCACCGCCTAGGACGCCAGCATTAATGCCTCGAAGGTGGCGACTCCGCGTCGCGGTCCTTCGCTGAGCGCTCCGCAGCCTTCCGGCCTTGCCGTCACAATAGCTACAGCTACAACAGTCCAGAAGGGCACAAGCTGCAGTAGCTGCAGCCTGACAAGTGTGATAAAATGATCTCCCTTAACTAAACTCGTAAAGCACTGGGCAATAAAACTCAATCTTCTGTAAAATCCAATTAAGTCATTATCTGACTGATTGTATCTTTAATTGAAAACAGAAGTGACAGTAAATTTCTGTGATATATCAGGATCAATCGATACCGCTATACGATTCAGCCCCAAGAAGTGATTTATAATGTCAAACCTATATAGGTAACTCCACATTATTCTCTCTAAAACCACTGGTGGATGAAATTAAGAGTAAGTGCATTTAATAAAAAACAAGATGGTCAGGTTATTGATTACAACAGATGGGGGTGAAATCAAATAGATGTTTTCAAAGCACAGAGCGAAGAAAATACAAGTAATTTCTTTTTTCCTGTTTAATATTGCTCACCAAATATACACACAAGAAAATTCAGTCATCAATAACATTTTTATTTCAGGTACAGCTGCAACTACACAGAACAATGAATTTTTTTTAGACTAGTTTCATTTCAGAATGGCTTCTGCTACATAAGGAAGAACTCCACTGGCAATTTTTAACAAAATAATGAACTCAGAAATATCTAGTAACTTTTAAAGATGTACTTACTTTCAAATCAGATTACAACCTAAGGTTACAAAATAATCCAGATTGCATCCATTTTTTTCCTGTAGTAGCAAGAATGTGTATGATAAAGGCTTATATTATTCTAGAAACAACAGGAACTTGCCTTACTGGGGTTACTTTAAATTGTACTGTTTTCAAATTACTCTTTACAGAAAAGGTAGCAATTCCTAAGGGCATTAAATTGTTTTCTTCTGATTGTATTTCAGTCATGTTTTGGAAAGGGTACATGTTTGAAGGTATGATATGGGGTGGGGCTAGGCTTTTCCAACAGCAACACAAACTCAGTATTTCCATTTACTCCAACCTCCTGCAGATTTCTAAAACAGTCACTAACTTTGTTCTTTACTTCTCAGCAGTTAAGCTAAATTTATGTTTTTAAAGTCTTATTAAAATACTAAAATTCAAAAATATCTAAAGCACCTAAGATTTCATTTTAAAACTAAAATATCTAATTATGACACATTTAGGTGTAAACATACTGCTTTACTTGAGTGAATTACTGTATTTCTTGAAAACTACATGTAAAACCAGTGTCATAACAAAGAAGGAGGGACACTATTTAATATTTAACTCTGTGAGCAAACCACTTAATTCTTGGGGATGGTAGTCACCCGTCCTAAACTCTTCCAAATGTGTTTTAGCCTTTGGGCTAAGATCTAAGGAGTATAAACCAAACAGTTTCTCAATAGTTAAGTCAACATGAGTGAAGGCAAAATATTAACTACAAACCCTGTGTATAAATGGAACAAGCCTGCTGTTCCAAGGGAACCACAAGGCACCAGGCACCCGCTCCTCACTCGTTTTCCTCGATGACAGGAGTGACCGCGAAGTTGCTGGACGCCGAGGTGGACTCACATTCAAGCACTCCCTTTGTGCTCTCATTACTAATAGGAGAGCTGCTGGAGAGGGAAACCAAGCCCGAATCTTGACTGCTGGGTGGTGAGAATACTGGGAAATGGGAGAGAGACAGAAAGAAGAGTGTGTTAAAAGTGGCTAGTCTTTCCACATTCAGTCTTCAATTAGGTCCCAACAAAGAATGAGGCACTCTGCATTTCTGTTCCCAATTGAAAGTGTTTTTATAGACTCATTAAAATCCCCAGCACTTCTTTAGAGTAAAAAAAAAAAAAAATTAGTATTTTTGCACAGTATTATCTATTTAACTGTAGAGAGAAGTTAGGTAGCAGAGTTCCAGTTTTGTTTATTAAAAACAAAAAACAGTCTGTTCCCCTCTCTTTGGGGAAGCTATTTCCCACCCTTCACTGAGCCCCTCCTTTATATAAAGGATGCTAATAGAACTTGTCTTGTCAAATGATCCATCTGACAAATTACCCCAAGCAAGGCCCCACCCATGTATTTCCACCATTTGACAGGTAATCCTAGTTTCTCAATATATATAGCAAACAAAGGTGATTGCTTATCAACTTTCCTGTTATTTCTCTTGGATCTAGGGGGACAAATGGGGGAAGTTAGCATACATACTATTTTAAAAGTAAAAAAAAAAGCAGTAAATGGGAGGGAAACTTTAAAGGCACAAAAAGTAAAAGAAATTGAATTATACTACACTAAAGTAGAACTCAGGTAAAGATTTTAAAAGCAAACCTGTGAACATAAAACTCCTCTAAAAAATGACATTAAATATGAAGAACGCAAAAGTAAAGTGCTGAACAATTTTTGCAACCTTACAAGTCACAGTAGATACAAAATTTAAGCAAAAGGGTCTCTGACCTTCTTAACCTTAGTTCAGATCCACCCCCAGAACTCCTTTCCTGCCTAATGTGAATGTAATTAAGAGGAAGCTGCAGTAGTAATTTCTCTCCTCATTAACTTCCTGATTGGTTTCAGCCTCAGGATTCTATCGAGCAGTAGTTTGTCACCAATTCCAAATGGCCAATCGTTTATACTAATGTTTGTGTAACTAACTGCCAGCATCTGCCACGGCTTCTTGTACAACAATAATGGTGAAAGGGTACATTAGTGCACCTGGTGTTAATTCAGTTTGTGTTTATCAATAGGGAAATCTATGATGTAATTAGCAAAATGCACTGGGAGCTGAGTGTTGAAGTCACTTGTAGAGAACTAAATCACAGTAGAAGTTGTACTGGGTCCTGATGTGTTTGCCATCAATACTTATTATGTTTGGAATTTAATAAGGTACACTACCATGCTGAAGAGACCTTTTTACAAGAGAACACTATTTATGCTTGTTACGGTTTGGAAAAGGTTTGCTGCAGCTAGTGAAACCACACAAAAATAAAAGAACAGGGCTGGGATATAAAAGCAGAACTGCAACCACTCCACTGGACCAAATTATTTCAGAAATCCCCTTTCTTCTAATGTGACACATGGATGGACAGACAGATGGATAGTTTTGTATAGCTACCTCAATATCCAGTAAGGAAAGGCATGATCTGAATATGTTTTCAGAACTTATTAGTTGATAAATAATTTAGGCAATTTCCTGATAAGCAATTATTTTGGTATTTGCTTAATAACTTAAAATGTAATGGTTATAGTTTGTAAGCTTTTTTTTTTATAAAGAAAGGAGTTCTTTTCAAAAAAAAAATTTTAATGTTTATGTTTTTTTATTGATTTTAGAGGGAGAGGGAGAGACAGGAACATCTATCTGTTCCTATATGTGCCCTGACTGGGAATCAAACCCGCAACCTCTGTGCTTTGGGATGATGCTCTAACCACCCGAGCTATCCAGCCAGGGCAAGAAAGGAGCTATTTAATAGTAATATTTTATAGATGTCAATATGGTGCATGTGCATATATAAATATACAATGGCAACTAAAAAAAAAAACAAAAACGGGAACCTATGAATTCTCAAGCCTGCATTTTATTGCTTCTTGCTAAATTTGAACTGTTATGTGGATTTAAAATTCCCTGCAAAGCTAAAATGAATTATGAATTGTTAAATGCACAAGGATGCTGTATATACACAAATGTTTTCTCAAAGTGGTAGACTCTGCTCTGACATCTTGTTACTATACAGCAATCTGGAGAGCCAACTAAGAGCCAGCAGGGGAGTCTATGAGTTAATCTGCCAGCGTCCATCCCCACCTCCAATCAGGGACAGAAGTTCTGTATAGAAGCGATGGGAAGGGAAAGAGCATTTACTATTTCCTGCACTGTACATATTTTAATGAGGTATTTAATCCTCATAGCATTCATTAAGAGACTTATTCTCTCCCTTTTCCACAAGGGGTCCTGTGTATTCAGGGGATATCGAGGTAGTTATACAAAACTATCCATCTGTCTGTCCATCCATGTGTCACATTAGAAGAAAGGGAATTCCTGAAATAATTTGGTCCAGTGGAGTGGTTGCAGTTCTGCTTTAAAATCGCAGCCCTGTTCTTTTATTTTTGTGTGGTTTCACTAGCTGCAGCAAACCTTTTCCAAGGGCAGCGTGACACTGGCCAGCCTCCTCCTCTGTCTAGCTCTCTAGTCCCTGCACCATCCCACCCCTGGGTGCCATATTTAGTAAGTGGCTACTGAACCTTCCTAACCTCTGTGAATTTAAGGAGACAAAACAATTGACTGTTGTCAGACTAATGCAGAGGCCACAAAGGAATAGATGGTTAGTGTTCACCAGACTTCTGAGCCCTGGGCTTGCCTGTGCCTTCAGTTAAGAGCTGACCTAAAGATGCCCCTCGTTCCAGTCACACACCTCCCACTCCCCATTTACCAGTCTGGGGACTAAAAAAGGAGGGGTAGGAATTCTGCAAAAGAAAGGAATATGGGACTAGAGCCCTTTTGCTGCCACCTGCCTTGTGGATATTTTCTTGGAAAGTATTCCTGTGACTAGGGCTTCAAAAACATGCAGAGTGTCACCGCATAGACTAGGGAGGCTCTAGGCACACTTTAATGCATGACTGCACTACAGAGAAGATACAAATAGATGAACTCAACCTGTTTAGAAACGTACCTGTATTTCTTAAAGCATTTCTCTACTTAACATTTGAATCCATGCTATCTTATTTCTGTTCAAAAACTTTCATTGTCTTTGAATAACAGGTTGTTAAAATTAGGGATAGTGTCTGTTCAACTCATTTTGTGTAGCACCTCATAAAAGCAGGTTCAAGTGCATTAAAGATTTCATGTTTATTTATCTTAGTAACTAAAACCCAAAATCTGCTTTACTACCATCCTTAAAGGCACCCGTCTCCATTTTAATGCAGTTTCATTAAACTTTGTTGGAGGGAAGAGTAGTAATGGATCATTGTAAATAATTTTATACCAATTAAACAGTCAAGTCAAAATTAACCTTTTTGCTTTCTAAGTTGATTCTAATGAACTCCACACAAAGCTTATTTCAACTCAAAATGTGTCTCTTAATTATTTTGTAAAAATGCTAATTCCTAGTGTCAGTGGGACTGTTAGGAAAGGTCTGCTGTTGATAGCACTATAAATTGGTTCAATCTTTCTGGACAGCAATCTAGTGACATGTAATAAGAACCATAAAACTGTTCATACCCTGTGACCTGGTAATTCCACTCTGGGGAATAAACTCAAAGAAGGAAAGAATAATTGGCCCAGAGATGCTCAACACACCACTATTTGCATTAGTAAAGATATTAGTGCTTTGCTCTGGTGCTGGGATGGTGGGGTAGGGGTAGCTGCCTTAGGGTTGGGGTGGGGAGCATTCGCAGGCAATAAACAATTTAGGATTATGCTACCCTACGATCATCAATAGGCTCCCAGTATTTACAGAATTGGAAGAAACGACTTCTGGAGACCAAAGTAGACGGAAAAGAAAAACAGAAAGAAAGAAAAGAAAACTTGCCCATCTGATCTTTTCTATGTTATAATGAAAGGTGGGTTAAACCTCTGAGGCTGACCCTTGTTTGAACCAGCAAGCCCAGTATCTGTTTTCTCTTAAGTAGCATATTTGTCTACAGAAGCTAAAGAGTCTTTATAATTATTTAAAAACAAACAGAAAACCTTATACATAATCACTCTTACCAAGAATGCTGGGGGGGAAAAAAACCTTAAATGATTTCAGTGATACCATCTAACCATAAGTATTCTTTTTGGAAAATATTATGTACTGCCAAAAAACCCCACCTCTCTGAAAAACAAAACAAAAACCACTCTAACTGCTAAATCTTTTGACATTGCAGAGACCCCTGACTTTTAACTTGAATGATCTGTTGGAAGTCAATGGACTGGAACAAATAATTCTCTTCCAGTGATGTGAGAAAACAGGATATTCACGCTTGAGAAAAAAATTTTCTTCCTTTATATGTTCAATACTCTTAAACTCTCAGAAATCATTTAAAAATAAAAATACAAGTGCCTTTCTTCAACTGTTAGTAACTCTTCACCTAGATGCAGACAGAAAAAAATAATAATAAAAGTGCTAGCCTCTTTGGTTTCCTAGAGTTTACAGGCCTAAGAGTCCGATGAAAAGCTGATGAGTATTTATTTCTTAAACAAGTTTTTCTGCTTCATGATAACCATTGTGTTTGGAAATAAAATCATGCCCAATCAATACCACTTAGCAGATATTTAATGTTTCACAACAGAACTCTTTTCCCAGAGTGGAACTGTGGCCCTTTCTCACTAACATTCAAAATAATTAGGATTATCTTAGCTGTCCAAAGCTTGGCAGGTTCAGCTTGTACTTTCAAACAGCATTAATTCTTGGCACTCAGAACAAGGGATAAAAGCTAAAGATATGAATGGAGATCTTTATTCAACCTGACCTATCATGGATTAGCTCATTCTTTTCCAGTTCATGCCTGCACTCTAGTTAAGAGGAAGGCTAAGCTGTACCTGATGTAATTAGAAACCACAAGCTGAGAAAAAAAAATAGCCCTTTTTTATCTTTCCCACTTACTATGTTTACTAAAAAAAATAATCTTTGAGACAATGAAGTGTTTTTTTCCACCTAAATGTAATTAAAGAGTAGTGACAAGAGAGAGGAGCTCTTTAGGATTTTGCTTGCCTTGAATATATCTTAATTGTCAGTTCTAAAATCTAACACCAACTCTGAGAGGGGCCAGTTCTGCACTTTGCGTATTGTAGAGAGAAATGTCCAAGCGACAGAAAATGCAAGTTCCTATAAATAGAATAAGGTATGTTAGTGGTGCTTCTTCCTTGATACAACTAGCATACCCTTGGTGAGCACTGGGAATTACCACTTTTTAAAATTAAGAGAACTTAGAACAGAAAGAATATATTTATGTAATATCAACAGTACCATTTCCCTTCTAAATTTCTTGTATAACATGCATACACAATTCACAAAATACTACTAGAACACTAAAAAAAAACTTATGTTGTTCACCCACTAAAAGCAACTTCTTCCTTCTCAAAATAAACAGAAGTCTATCAAGCATCCCTTTGGAGCACATTGGAGAGTCTGAGGACATGGGATCCCAACCTGGAGCAGCCACTGCTGTAGACGAGCTTTCCTACTGCTTTTTGAGAAACTAAGGGACGATGCACCAAACCTACTCCATTATCCTACAGAGTTCAATAAAAAGAGACAATCTTCTTTTTGTATGTTTTAATGTAGTCCACAGAAAAAGAGAAGGAACACCATTCAGACCCAAGCAGAATTATCTGGGGCCAGACATTCCTCCTCCACCCCTGCAGAACAGACCCTCCCAGACCATGGCATGGCAGCTGCCAGAGCCCCAGAATCCTAGCTTACTGCATTTCACAGGGGAGGGAAGGCTCACCAACCAACTGACATCTCAAAGAAAACTCACAACTAAGCAATGTGTCTGACAGAAGCCCTACCTGACAGGACTTACACCCGCAATGCATCTGGTCAGTCCTTACTTCCCAAAGCACCTCTTGCCCCTGAGCAGCGGTGATGCCTCTGGCGGCTCCCTTGTCCCGCCCACCCCCAAACTGTCACCATCAGTTGTGGAGACCTTTCTCTCCCTGTCTTATTTCTTCCTAAACCCTTTCCAAAGGAAGCAAGTGTGCATGTGAGGGGCTAACTCATTTCTATTTGCAAAACTGACTTGTCTCATCCAGAGAGTAAACATTCGAGGATACACACAATCAAACATGCAAAGATTCTCTATTTCACTGTGTTTTAATGAAGATGGGCTCAGTCTCAAAACCTAAACATAGTGTGGCTTTTGCTTCTCTTTACTAACATCATCCTGGGGCAAATTCTCCCTTTAACTGACTCTGCTCTTTTCTCCTCTTCAGTAAAATAACCACAAGACAGGCTGTGAAGAGATCCCCACTATTACCTGAGTGATGGACTTTTAAAGCATCCTGATCCTCAGTTTCTCCATCTGTGAAATGAGACTAATAACAGGCCGTTGTGATAATTACTGGGTACATAGTTGTTTCCTTGTTTCTTTTGTCCACAGTCTAAGTCTCAATGTCTTATAGTTAGGTGACTATTGCTTCGGAAGGTGCCAGAATCCAACCAGGACTTACTACAAGGTCTGTCTCCTCCAGACCACACGTACCTTTTAGAGAGCCAGGGACCAGGAATACCTGCTCACTTTGTTGTGGATCTATGAAATAGTCTGAGCATCGTATCCAAAAGGCAAAATCTCTTTCTCACTTGTACAACAGGCCCCTCGTTACATACACTCTGCCTCTTTCAGTTTTTGAGGGTGGGAATGATAAGATGGCTGGTGTCAAATCCAAATCAAACAGCAAAATGTCTATGGGCATGCTTTATAAACCATACCAAAAGAAGTGTTATTATCCAGTGATCAAGCCAACCATCCCTTCAGGTAGCAGTATTTAGAAGCAGGAAGACTCTCTTGTTTTGGAGCCTAAGTTTGTTCTAAAAGTTGGGAACTCTGGGAAGTACTGGGCATGGGCTTCAATGACCTAAAGGAAATACGAGTCTCATGGTTCCTAATCTACAATGACTGGGCACCTAGAGTTCTGACTGAATGAGGCTGGCTAGGGTATCAGGAACTCTGTGGAAATGCAAAAGGGCAGAGCTAGGATTAGGTGTGTGGGCTCTGGAAACAGCCTGTCTTTTACTATCTGAAGGGTCCCTTACCCTCACCATGCCTTCTTTTCTTCACCTGTGAAACTGGAACAGTGTAGGTCAGTTCAGATGGTTCAATGCAAAGTGCTGGCGCTGCGTGAAGCTGAGAAGCCCACAGTCACGCACAGCTTTTCCATCGGGTCACCCACACATGTGGCCTGGTAAGGGCAGCACCTCAGACCCGGATGCTGTCTGCATCAGGCCTTTTTCTCGCATCACTGCCCAGCTTCTGTCCTCTCTGCTGTCCTTCTCTACACTGGCTCCTGCCTCCCTGCACTGTTCTGGAGTGCTTGAGGGGCTAGCAGTCAGACAGCGGCTGCTGCTCCTGGTCCGGCTTACTATCTCCGGGAAGGCAGACCATTTTCCCATCACGTAAATGCACTGATGAGAGCAGGTGGGCTGAGTGGGGGTCCTGTTCCCAACAGGGCTCTCCTTACTTTGGAGCATCCATTAGGCTGGGCTAAGCCCAGTTCTGAACAGCAGCAAGTAGTGTGGAAACAGCAGCCACAAGGTTCTGTCATCAGACACTAGCACCTCACTAAATACTGTACCTTTGAGTCTCACTTTCTTCCACTGTAAGAGGAGAACAATGATCATATTTCACAAAGTTGATTTTTAGGGTCAAGGAGATGATATATGACAAAACAGTTTGTAACATCTGCCCAAAGTTAAAGTTAAGCTGAGGACATCTAACATGCATTGGGGAGCACAATGCAGTACACACAGTAGGTGTTTAATCATGGATGAATGAGAATGAAAATGACCCAGGAATTATGTTCTTTGTCCCACTTTCCTGGCCCTTCTCTAGGGAAGAAGGGTAAGTTAGTATCGACTCCACTGTCTAACACAGGACGACCAAGGTAGCAAGATTTTTATTTTATTAAACATTGAATGGGAAAGGAAAAGAAGATTTTTAGTGACAACACAGCTCAAATATCCCTAAATATGCTCAAGTTTCAGTTCTGATGTTCAAGGAAAGGTGACTTTTGCTTCATTCCTTTCTTTATATATTAAAATACTGAAAATTAAGATGAATTCCAAACTGAAACCCAAGCCTACTGCTTTGTGCTTTTTATATCATGATGCACAGGACTTCAGTTATACCTAACATTTCCTGAGGCTGGGGCATGAGAAAAGACTTGGCTGAACCAGGCTAGGGAAGAAAACCAAGAGAAACACCAGGGCACAGAAAAAGAAAACCTACAAGGTAAAAGACAAGCATCTGGCAAACTGAAATTAAGCTGAGAACATCTACCACGCATTGTCTTGCACAATGTAGGTGTTTAATAATGGATGAATGAGTGAGAATGACCATGGAATTTGGTCTTCACAAGGCACGCTGCAACCACAAAACAAGACTGACCCACATACTGCCAAAGAGTCTCAAGTTTAAAACCAGTTTTAAGGATTTTAAAGTGCAAGGGTTTTTGGGTTTTATTTGTGTGTGTTTGTTTATTTGGAGAGAGAGAGAGTCAGGGAGACAGGAACACTGAGCTGTTCCTGTATTTGTGCTGACCAGGGATTGAACACAGAACCTCTGTGCTTCCAGATGATGTTCCAACCAACTGAGCAATCCTGCCAGGGCTTTGTTTTTACTTATTGGTTGGTTGGGTTTTTTTATTTTTTTCCAGAGACATAGAGTCAGAGAGGGATAGACAGGGACAGACAGACAGGAATGAAGAGAGATGAGAAGCATCAATCATTAGTTTTTTTTGTGACACCTTAGTTGTTCATTGATTGCTTTCTCATATGTGCCTTGACCGTGGGCCTTCAGCAGACTGAGCAACCCCTTGCTGGAGCCAGTGACCTTGGGTCCAAGCTGACGAGCTTTTTGCTCAAGCCAGATGGTCCCACACTCAAGCTGGCGATCTTGGGGTCTCGAACCTGGGTCTTCCGCATCCCAGTCCGACGCTCTATCCACTACGCCACCGCCTGGTCAGGCTTATTGGTTGATTTTTTAAAGAGACAGGGAGAGGATGGGAGAGAGAGTGGAGAGGGAAAGGAAGCATTTGTTGTTCCACTCAGTTGTGTGTTCATTGTTGCTTCTCGTGTGTGTCCTGAGCAGGTATCAAACCCACAACCTTATCGTTTCAGGGCAACACTCTATAACCAACTGAGATTACTGGCCAGGGCCCAGGACAAGGGTTTTATGTAACTCCATCTGTATTTACTGTATAGAGACTCTATGCCAGGGGTCCCCAAACTTTTTACACAGGGGGCCAGTTCACTGTCCCTCAGACTGTTGGAGGACCGGACTATAAAAAAAACTATGAACAAATCCCTATGCACACTGCACATATCTTATTTTAAAGTAAAAAAACAAAGTGCCAACAAATACAATATTTAAAATAAAGAACAAGTGCCCAACCTGTGGTGGCGCAGTGGATAAAGCGTCAACCTGGGAACACTGAGGTTGCCAGTTCAAAACCCTGCACTGGTCTGGTCAAGGCACATATGGGAGTTGATGCTTTCAGCTCCTCCCCCCTTTCTCTCTTTCTCTCTCTCTCTCTCACTCTGTGTCTCCTCTCTAAAATGAATAAAATAAAAAAAAAGTAAAAGAAAAATAATAAAAAAAAATAAAGAACAAGTAAATTTAAATCAACAAACTGACCAGTACTTCAATGGGAACTATGGGTGTGGATGCATCCTGTGCTCCTCTCACTGACCACCGGAAGTGCGGCGGGGGCGGATAAATGGCCTCAGGGGGGGCGCAGTTTGGGGACCTCTGCTCTATGCAAAGGCTGGGTGCCCAAGCAAAGAGAAATGCTGCATTAAACATACTCTGGGATGAGTGGTAAAACCAGGATGTTAGCTCCACTCTTATTGAGCATGAAGGACTTTGTGCAAATGAGGGCTGAAGTCCAAGTTCCCCACACCTGGGCATTTGAAAACAGAGTTTAAATATGGATGAATGTGATCTCTAAGAAACTAAGGCAAACCAGGCAAAGAAGATAGTCTAACAAGTCCTCTCTAGAAGAGAATTCCCCTTTGATTCTGGCAAAGCTGTCTTCTCAGATATAAGAGCAATCAAGCCCATAAAGCAGACTGTGGCATTTGCCATCCTAGAAACTAGGTTGGCTCTGTCCAGATATTTTGCAACAAGAAAAAATTTGAAGTAGTTGCAAAGTGTTTTCTTCACACCGAGAAGAAAAAATCAAGCTCTCTGCTTGATAAGCATCTTGTGAAGGCTGGGAAAGAAGACTCAAGTTTTGGAGTCAACACCACTGCCAGGACAGCTGGTCACAAGGACAGTGAAAACTGCCTTCTAACCTTGGGCCCCAAATGAGCTCGACTTCTGTCTAATCCACCAGCTTGTGGTGAGCCTTTCACTTGGAAATTAACATCATCTTTGATCAAACACACCGTTTAATAAAACATGTAAAGTGTGTACCTTTAGCTATATGGTTTTTAGGAAGTTCTTTATTTAAAAGTATTACGAGCCTTTGCAATTGAATGGCTATTAGAGTTCATGGGCCATTTTCCAGGTAGAACTGTATAACATTTGCAATTAATGTTTGAAGTGATATGCTAGTAGCACGTATAGGATTGTGTCAGGTAAATAATTTTATCTTAACTACTAAGAGACTCTGTCTTCTGCAAAAAAGCAAATACAAAACTCCATCGATACTGGCTATGATACTATGCCAACTTTCTTTTCTCTTTCTTTCAAACCAGGATTACAGGAAATTTAAGACTAGTAAATATTAATGTTTTTCTCTGGAACAGAAGGAAGCAAACACCAGGACACATGTAAATAGAATATATACCAGATGAAATCCATCAGAACAGAAAGTTGCAGGTATTTCCAGGCAGGAGAATACATGCCTACTCACAGCTGCACAGAGTATACACACCTAAATGCACCTTAGCCATCGGGTAAGGCAGTCAGGTTACAGGAGTCAGAATACATTCTTTGGGAATAGTTCTTGTTAAGGATGAATAGACATAAATATTAGCATAAACTGTTTGTTTCCCCAGTAGAATATTTCAACATTTTTCATAAAATTGTGACAACTAAAAAATTAATAAGTCTATTTCTTATAACATTTTTACTTTTGGTTTAGAATACTGTCTGTTCAAATAGCCCCCAAGATAGGATGTCCACCCTAAGAAGGTCATCTGTGGGTGATATAAAACATCGAGGTCATGTGACTGTACCTGCCCCTCTCCAAGGGTTTATGGTACTTTTTAATTGTTTCAAGAGAGAGGAGCTCATGTTTTGACAAATATTTAAGTTTACCTTTGAGGAAGAGATTTTCCTTTTTTTCCCCCAACTACATCCCATCTGAAGCCACTCTTACCTGCAGCCCATTTTTAGGGGTTTCTCAGAATAATCACCTATGGTGTCCTTGTAGCGTCTTTGGGGGAGAAGCTCCCAGGTGGGGGACTGTGGGTGCCCTCAACTGACCTCAGCTCTGAACAGAACAAAGGAAACTAACACTGGTCGGTCTTTATCAAAGCATGAGACAAATTGTTTTGCTCCCCCTAGCCAAAAAGTGCTTTCCTTTCAGGATTTAGTTTTCTGTATTTATTAATTTTTTAAATTCTAGCAAAATACTCAAAACAAAATTTACCACTATAACTATTTTTAAGTAACCATTTTTAAGTGCACAGTTCAGTGGTATTACCGTATTTTTCACTCCATAAGACGCACTCCCCCCCCCAAAAAGTGGAGGGGGAAATGCCCATGCATCTTACAGAGTGAAAAATATGGTATTTTATTAAATATTTTAACACACAATTTGATTCAGATTTTTTTTTCTTCTTTTTCTCCTTAAAACCCTACGTGTGTCTTATGGTTAGGTCTTCTGTCTTATGGAGCAAAAAATACGGTAAGTATTCATATTATTGTACAGCCATCACCACCTGCCATCTCTAGAACCTTTGCATCTTCCTCAACTGAAACCTGTACCTATATACAATAATTCCACATTTCCTCTGGCCCAGCCTCTGGGAACCACGCTTCTACTTTCCCTGTGAATTTTACCTAGGTACTTCATATAAGAGAAATCACAGTATTTGTCGTTTTATGAGTGGCTAATTACACTTAGAATACTGTCTTCAATGTTCATCCATCTTGTAGCTGTGGCAGAATCCCCTTCCTTTTTTAAGGTTGAATAATATTCCATTGTATGTATATGACATCTTATTCACTCACTCATTTACCAATGTACATATGGGTCATATTACCCTTTGGCTATTGTGAATACTGCAGGTATGAACAACGGTGTTCAAATAGCTATGTGAGTTCCTGCTTTCAATTCTTTGGGGTATATACCCAGAAGTGGAATTGCTGGATCATATAAAAATTCTATTTTTAAGTTTTTGAGGAACTGCTATACAGTTTTCTAATGTGACACCATTTTACATTCCTACCAGCAATGCACAGGATTCCAGTTTCTCCACATCCTCAACATCACTTTTCTGTTTTGTTTTGTTTTAAATAACAGACATCCTAATGGGTGTTAAATATGAGATTTAGTATTTGATCCTTTTCTATGAATCCCTTCCTCCATTTATTCCCATTCTTCCCCAACTCTGACCTACGATCCTGTTTCTGTTTTATTACCACCAAATTGCACTGAACGAGTCAGCCTCTCTGCCCACTCACTGGATTATGCTGGTGGCTATCTTATTCTCAGAAGAGTTTTCTCAAGGTCACCCATCACCTGCTGATCTCCGGAGTCAATGGCCTGTTCTAGCATTTCCTCCTTCCCTCTGGAGCACTGGACACCTGACCGTGTCCTCTTCCTTCCACCTTCTTCTGTCTCTAGCAAGACATTTTTCCTAAATAAACACTTTTGGTTACTTCTGAAAAAGTCCAAAGTCACTGGCCAAGCATTTGAGGATCACCCTGATTTCCCACTTCTTCTCTGCACTTAAACCATGATCCTGACTCACTCCTGCTTCCGATTCTAGGAGAGATCTATGTTCACTGCCTCTGACACGGAGCTCATGTTGGTCCCACTGTCTCCCCAATCTCCACAGGTCAAACCTCGGCTCAAAAGCTACCCTTCTTTGATCACTCAAATAGAAACCACTTCCCTCTCCTCTGCACCCTTCCGTGCCACAGTCACTGTCACCTTCTTATCATCTTCCATTAAGGAACCCACAGCTCCCACACGGAATGGGGCAGGATCCACATCATGTGTATCTTTGAGACTTCTGCTGGCCACCAGTTAAAAGCCTTAACCCTGGTAAGCACTCAGCAGGTAATAGTTGGTGAATGAGTGAAAGATAAGCCTCACTGGTCAAAGCCTAGACCCAACCACCCATGACCAGCATACTGGATGAGTATGCAGGGAAAGGACGGTGGAGAAGCAGCTATCATAACACAAGAGAAGTGACAGCCGCCAGCCCCACATCAAAAAAGGGGTGAGGAAATGGAAAAGCAGTTGGGGAACCAGTAAAGAAGTATAATAATAGATGTGACAATGAACTTGAACCCTCAGGAAAGTTCAGCATTCTGAAGGCAAGAAAGAAGAAGATCTGTTTCATAAACATCCTGTAATAAAAGATTGGGAGCAGGAAACTTTGGCAATTATAGGAGAAATGACCACTTATTTAGAAAATTCACTTTTGTGAAACAGATCATTAATGAGAGATCACAAATCCATTCTTAAACCCAGTCCCTGGACATAGGGACCTTCACGCTTGACACTAACAAATATCAGAACAACAAGCTGGAAGATTGAAAGCTGTACAGACTTTTTTCCCCTCCACAGTAAAAGAAGTTCATTGAAACTACTACCTTACAAAAATTAAATAATGTGGTGCTATAAGACAGGTTTTGGATAAACTGCTTTTATCATTGATTGACTGACTGATTGAAAATTAAAGGAAATGTGAACAACGCAGTAAGCAAGCTTGATTCAACAGATACTGTACACAGAACTCTAGTCCCAACAATGAGCAAATCCACATTCTCCACAAGCACACTTGAGACATTAATGCTAAATGACCATGTGCTAATCTATAAAGCAGGTCTCCACAAATTTTAAAAATGTGTATCTTTTAAACCTTAGAAATCTTGGGAGATTTAAGCCTGTTGTTTATAAGAATAACTACTAAGGAAAAACCCTTCAGCTTTAAAAAAAACTGGTAAGATGAAATAAATTTCACTGATTCTGACTAACCAACAGGCCAGCATTTGGTCACAATATAATTGATTTCACCCTTAATGCTACTGTTGAAAGTATTTACATGCCCAGGCACTGGCTCCAACCCACACACTCCTCCTCAGTCCCACATTCCCAGACACTCAGGTATTTTCACACTTGGTTCATCTTTAGTGATAATTGTAATTAAATCTTTAATTTGAAAACAAGAGTGAAACTCCAGCAGTCACTACATTATTGGCTACCCTCGAAACTTTGAGCAAAGAGCAATCCAATAACAAAGGTGACCTCAGCTCTTCCAAGTTTAAGTAATCTGCTAATTTCAGAAGGAATCATCTCTCAAGTGACCGATTTATTTGTGGAAACGCTTTCCAGTCATCTGCAAGCTTCCTGGGGATGCGAAATGTTACCTAAATTGCACAAACTGTCAAGTTTATGCACTGCCTGGACTTTTGATTACACAATAATTTTTAAAACGTAAACTGCAAAGCACACTTTATTTTATGCACAAGGTGTTGGAAGAGACTTCTGAGGAAGCTGAGCCCTCTTGGGGACATGACTGCTGCTGGTCCCCTTCTTAATCTATCTACAGAACTAGCTAAACCCCTTTTTAAGCATAAAAGAAGGCAGTGTGGTACTAACTGGTTAATTAATTCATGGAACATTTATTGAGCATCTATTCTGTGCCCAGCACTGTGTAGGTGAAGGGGATACAGCCGTGAATAAAACAAGTGTCTGTTCTCTCAAGGAAAATGCCAGGGACACCTGGGACCAGATTCCAGTTGAGTCACTGACTACTGCTGTGATTGTGGGCAATAATTTCATAGCTCTGAACCTCAATTCCTCACCCATTAATGAAAAACAAGGCTTTTGTAAAGTCTGTTGTAAAAATATATATACTAAGAATTCTATTCCATTGACACTAGTTCCTTCCTTTGCCTGTCCCTTTCTGTAATAGGAGCACAGTGCTTCCAATGTACACCGGGGACCATCTGAAGCAGAATCAGGAGGAAGATGACACTTTCTCTCAATTACGTTTGCCTGATCCTTTGTGTCCCCTTTACCTCCTTGCATGTCTTTTCTGTCCTTAAGTGTCCTGCATTATGCACTTCCTGGTCCTCACCACTGGTGTCCCCTTTGCCAAATTATACCTTACCCCTCACCTTGACTCACTCCAGAAACAGTTCTGTTCTTTCGGTATACTGCTTAAAGTTCTGGATGAAATGCCCAGTTAATTTAATTCACCCAAGAAGTAAACGCAGGCTTTGTGCTCTCTCTTGTTGGTTTCATTTCAAAATAATGGCTTTCTAGACATTGCAGAGATGTCATCTTTGGAGGAGGGAAAATTTCTAAGGTATTGCCTATACCACTCAGTGTACAGAATCCACTGCTATTAAGTGGGTGAATCTCGAGTTTCAATTTTACTACACCAAGTTTTCACAATTTACAGAAAATTGTTACTCAGCATTCTTGCTGAGTGCGGTTCTGGTTCATGCCTGGTCTGCATCCTCACCTTAGAATAGAGTCACAGCCTTTTTCAAAGTATTGACTAACGAGAGAATCTCAATTTGATGTTCAGCTTCCCCTTCAATCTGCCTTCCAGAATCTTAATTAGAATGCAGTCCTTTGGCTAACCAGAAATCTGGCATTTAAAGAAGAGAAATTAGAAAACAATTATTTTCCACTAACAGAAACTCTCATGTTCTTTAGTGTTTCAACAGGGCTCCAGAATTCTAATAAAGTATTTGTCAGAATGTTGAATCAAATTAACTTTTAATTATTTTTGTTAGGAAATACTGCTAGTAGTAACACTAACCCAGATAAAACTGAGAGAAAAGGAAAAGATACAAATATTAACATTAGGTGACAAATGTGTTTAGTAGTTAAGGAAAGATTTTTAACAATGGTAAACCATGAGTATTTGTTTCTTTAAAAAGTACTTAGAGCCTGACCAGGCGGTGGCACAGTGGATAGAGCGTTGGACTGGGACGCGGAGGACCCAGGTTCGAGACCCCGAGGTCGCCAGCTTGAGCGCAGGCCCGTCTGGCTTGAGCAAAAGCTCGCCAGCTTGAACCCAAGGTGGCTGGCTCCAGCAAGGGGTTGCTCGGTCTGCTGAAGGCCCACGGTCAAGGCACGTGTGAGAAAGCAATCAATGAACAACTAAGGTGTCGAAACGAAAAACTGATGATTGATGCTTCTCATCTCTCTCTGTTCCTGTCTGTCTGTCCCTGTCTATCCCTGTCTCTGAGTTTCTCTCTGTCCCTGTAAAAAAAAAAAAAAAAAAGTACTTAGAGCCTGACCAGGCAGTGATACATTAGATAGAGTGTCAACCTGGCATGCTGAGGACACAGGTTTGAAACCTCAAGGTTGCTAGCTTGAGCGCAGGTGCACCGGCTTGAGCGCAGGCTCACCAGCTTGAGCGTGGGATCACAGACATGACCTGTGGTCACTGGATTGAGCCCAAATGTTGCTGGCTTGAGCCAGGGGTCACTGGCTCAGCTGGAGCCCCCAGTCAAGGCACATATGAGAAGCAATCAATGAACAACTAAAGTGCCACAATGAGTTGATGTTTCTCATCTCTCTCCCTTTCTGTCTGTCTATCTCTTACACAAAATAAATAAATAAATAAAAAATACTTAGAGCCACTGTGTCAAAACAAACTTAAATAACATGTGATTTAATTTGCTTTAATAAACGTATTTTTTTTAAAGACCTTATTCATTTTAGAGACGGGAGAGAAAGACAGAGAGAGAGAGAGAAGGGGGAGGAACAGGGAGCATCAACTTCTATATGGGCCTTGATTGGGGAAGCCCAGGGTTTTGAACTAGCAACCTCAGCATTCCAAGTCAATGCTTTATCCACTGCGCCACCACAGGTAAGGCCTGTATTATTTTTATAGTAATAAAGTGATATAAAAGGAAGTAAGGATAAAAGGAAATCTCTAACGGAGGCCTCTGCGGGAAGCACAGCTCTCCCCTCGGAGACTGGAGGAATACACCGCTCTCCTTGATGAGTGCCGGCTGGGGCACTGGGGAGATAAAGCAGGAATTCTTAGAAGAGATTACTGGCCACAGGTAGGGGCTGGAAAGTGCTGACTTAGGTCAGCAAAACTTGTGAAATGAGGATCAGCCAATATTATTTATTAGTAATAATAATTATTCTGCACTGAGATTATCATGTTCCAGGCCTTGTACTTTAGAGAGGGTGGTTAACATCCACAGTAACACAAGTGCTGAGTGTCAGAATATATACTCGGGACTTGAACCTGGGACTGTCCACCAGCCATCCACAGTACATTATGATAGGTTTGCTGGTTTGACTTCTAGCCCTGCCAACCTCTGATGCCACCAGGTAGTCCTCCGCCGTGAGCTTTGCTCTTTCGTACATTCATGAAGCTGCTGCCTGAGTTCCTCTCCAGAAAGCCAGGACTTTGCTGAAAAAGACAACTCTGAAATCCAAGCATCACCCGAGTGAGATGATTGCCTTCTGAAAATGAATCCAGGAAAGCAGCTGCCCAAGGGACCCCAATGCCCATATTTTTAAAATCTACTTTCCAAGCAAAAGAGACTTCAGGGATCCATCCTGTGATTTGATGGAGGAAAAGGGTGAGGGTAACTTCTCTGTTTGCTGCCTATCAAGTTCTCTGTGTTCCAGAAAAAGTGAGAGTCACTTGGCAGAACCTTGCATTGTTTTCAAAACAAACCTCTTACAGCAGCGCATCTGAGCTCTGAAGCAGCAGAGTACAGAAGAGGACAGACGAGTACAAGAACGGATCACAAGTCACAACACAAGTCCCTCCAGCACAGCACACCTCTGCCCAAAACCAGGCTGCACAAAGCCTCACGCCAGCAGGGGTCTGCCAGGGGCCCTGGGGTGGACGCCAACTTCTACCAAGACTCCTATGCATCTGGCAGGAGAGTCTGAAACAGAACCAGAGGATCTGAGAACAAGCAAGCTATGAGACACTGAGGTGCCAAAAATGAGTGTTCAAGGGATCTTATTTTTCCCGAATTCCAAGTGCCTGGGGAGAAAAAAGGGAAGAGGTACAAAAGCCCCTTGTAATGTAAAAGCTTTCCTTCTCTCCCTTTATCTGATTGATGATGATGATGTGCACTGTTCATCAATGTACACATCTGACAGAGGAAGCCGAGAGGACAGCAGGAACGAAGCCAGCACAGGGTGGGTGGCCGTTGCAGCAGGACCCACTCCACTGGCCTCATGCTCACCATCATGTTCCCCAAGAGGCACAAAAGGGCCCAATTATGGGCAAATCCATACAGGTGAGTTTTCAGAGTAGATAAGTAATTACCCTATTCCACCTCTGTGACCTTCCATGAAGTCACAATGGAGACAATGAAAAATGAACCAATTCACCCCAGCAGGCTCCAACACCTCGCGGTCATCAGTATCAAGGGATCCTGATACATCTAACAGAAATGCCATGGTGCCTGACCAGGGCCACCGGCAAGAAAAACCTATCAATCAATGAAGCTAACACAGAGTCCAGTTCATGCTCAAATCTAACACCACAGCATCAGCACAATAATAAACTCATGATTTCATATGGTATTTGTTTTTAAGGCTACCTTGTCTCCTGGGCAATCCATGTTTGGGGCCTCAGTGTCTACATCTATAAAGTAAGAGGGTTGAGAAGTGACTTTCAACTTCTCTCCCAGAAATAAAATGTTTTATGTTATGATTACTTATTGTGTTACAATTTCTCAAATATCCACTTCTTTTAAGTTCTAAAGGTTTAAAAGTGCCTCCTCAGAGTCAGAATTAATTGAGTACAACCCAGAGCTGGGTAATTTAGCATCAAGTGATTACTTCCAAAGCAAGAAATTAACCTCTTTTCTTCCCTAATAGAGACATTCATGTTTTCCGTCAATAATGGACTAAGCTCTTTCCAATACCTGGGATTCAGCTGCTAAAAGGGAAGAGGTTCCATTCCTCCATCTTTGTGCTGCCATACAAAAGGAGCTTTGGGTGACATGTGACAGCCTCTGCCTCAGAACCAAACGCTGATCTTATTATGATGACTTGGAGGAAATCAGATCATTAGCTCACTTTCATAATGCATTTCCTAACACTCGTGTTCTTCAGTATCGTGATTGGCTCAGTCTATATGAATCTAGTCCTTGGCAGAGTGCCAGTCACTGCTCTCTCTGTGAATCTCACCTATTGTCCAGTGTGACCTTGCTACCCAGATGCACACCCCTTAGCACAGAGAGGACACACCCCTCGCCTTTCCTACTAAGACAGCACATGTCTAGCCGCACTGAAAACACAATTGTCCCCACACGATGTCAACAAGAAAGCAGGTGAAGTCGCCTTCTCCTTCCTTTATTAGACAAGATTTTTTACTATTAGACAAGATCCTCCAGTAATGAGAAAGCAGCTACAGAGATGAAAACCAGCAGGCTCTTTACAAGCACCTGTGCTTGTATAAGAGCAGGTGTTTTCATGTGGAGACTGATTGGGACTCAGTGCAAGCTGGCTGTTAGGCAAAGACGGACTATGCTGCAGACCTGTGACCCCACTCTTATACTTTTTTATAAGTTTTATTTAGAAAATTAAATTTAACAGGATGACATTGATCAGTACTAGTATGAAGGTTTCAGATAAACATTTCTATAGCACTTAACTGTTATGTTGCATTCCCATCACCCAAAGTCAAATCATTTTCTGTCACCTTATATTTGTCCCTCTTTACTTCCTTCCCCTCACATCCCCCGCCCCCTGGTAACCACTTCACTTTTACCTATGTCCATGAGTCTCCATTTTTTTATCCTACCTATGTGTGAAATCATATAGTTTTTGGCTTTTTCCAATTTACTTATTTCACTCAGCATAATGTTCTCAAGGTCCATCCATGTTGTTGTAAATGGCACTGTGTCATCATTTCCCACAGCTGAGTAGTATTTCAGCCTACATCTGTACCACATCTTCTCTATCCAATCCTCTATCGAGGGACACTTTGGTTGGTTCCATATCTTGACCACTGTGAATAATGCTGCAATCTTGTACTTTTCTTATAGGGATAGAAGGAACCAGTGGTGAACGAAATGGTCCAGTCACCTGGTTTCTCAGGCACTGTCCAGATGCTGGATGAGGGCACCTTCTGTACTGACAAAAATGTGCATATTTGGCCCTAGCTGGCTGACTCAGTGGTAGAGTGTTGGCCAGGTGTATGGATGTCCCAGGTTCAATTCCTAGTCAGGGCACACAGGAGCGACCATTTGCTTTTTTACCCTCCTACTTTTCTCTCTCTTCTCCTCTACCAGCCATGGCTCGATTGGTTTGAGCACATGTGCCCCGGGCACTGAGGATGGTGCCATGAAGCCTCTGCCTCAAGTGCTAAAAAAGTAGCTCAGTTATGAGCATGATCCCAGATGGACAGAGCATCGGCCCCAGACAGGGGGTCACTGGATGGATCCCAGCCAGGGCATATGCAGGAGTCTGTCACTCTATCTCCCGTACTCTCACTCGGAAAAGAAGAAAAATATGTACGTATTCAGTAACATAATGCTAGCAAAGGTTTGAGGAAGGTGGCACTTTAATAAGCTGTTGGTAGGTGGCCTAACCAGGCGGTGGCACAGTGGATAGAGTGTCAGACTGAGATGCGGAAGACCTAGGTTTGAGACCCCGAGGTCGTCAGCTGAGCGCGGGCCCATCTGGCTTGAGCAAAAGCTTGCCAGCTTGGATCCAAGGTCGCTGGCGGTCTGCTGAAGGCCCGCGGTCAAGGCACGTGTGAGAAAGCAATCAATGAACAACTATGGTGTCACAATGGCAACGAAAAACTAATGATTGATGCTTCTCATCTCTCTCTGTTCCTGTCTGTCTGTCCCTATCTATCCCTCTCTCTGACTCTCTCTCTCTGTCTCTGTAAAAAAAATAAAATAAAAGTAAAAAATAAACTGTTGATAGGAATGTAAACAGGTAAAGGTCAGTCTTGGGTTAATTGGACAGTATTTTAATATAATCCTAGGCAGGCTTTCTTTGAAGTGCCCCTTCTTAGTATCTCCCCAGAAAAACACCAGAAGATGTGCACAAGGAAACTCAGCATTTGTTTAAAACAACATAATTGTCAATAAATAAGGAAATTAACCAATAAACTATGACCTACCTAAACTGTGAACTCCTATGTACCAGTTACAAAGAATAAAGTAGACTGACCCTCATATACTAACATGGAAGATCTCTAAGACCAACTGTTAATTGAAAATGCATACTTGAGCAACAATGTGCTCACCACGTTAAAAGTCAAACTATGTATTTCTACAGAAACACGTATCTGCATGTGATTTCATAGCAAACAGTTTGAAATGACATATAGTACATGTTTAGTTCTTGAGGTCAACTGTTAAAATAAATAAAATGAGGGGAAAATAGGCCACAAAACAGTAAGATTAAAACAGGTAAAAACTAAATAAATCAACACCCTGTATGGAATTACAGAAAAAATAAATATAGCAATGTTCTTCTGTTCATTTAAGCAAAAATAATTTTAACTGTACATACAGAAACATGCTCTGAAAAACCACATTTTTTCAAAGTTCTTTTTAACTGCTCATTTATAAATCTCTTAGAAGGTCCTTTCTAGATGAATAAAGTACAAAAGTTAGCTGTATAGCAAGTTTCATCTTGATGGAAGTATGAAATGGCTGACTATAAATTGTTTTGATTTGCATTTCTCTAATGATTGGAGATGCTGAGCATTTTTTCATATGCTTACTGGTCATCTGTATGTCCTCTTTGGAGAAGTGTCTATTCATTTCTTTTGCCCATTTTTTGATTGGATTGTTTGTTTTCCTGGTGTTGAGTTTTACAAGTTCTTTGTAAATTTTGGTTATTAACCCCTTAATAGACGTATTATCAAATATGTTCTCCCATTATGTGGTGTGTATTTTTATTCTGTTCATGTTGTCTTTAGCTGTACAAAACCTTCTTAGTTTTATATAGTCCCATTTATTTATTCTGTCTTTTATTTCACTTGCTCGTGGAGATAAATCAGCAAATATATTGCTGTGAGAGATATTGGAGAGCTTACTGCCTATGTATTCTTCTAAGATGCTTATGGTTTCACGGCTTACATTTAAGTCTTTTATTCATTTAGAGTTTATTTTTGTGAATGGTGTAAGTAGGTGGTCTAGTGTCATTTTTTTACAGGTAGTTGTCCAATTTTCCCAATACCATTTGTTAAAGAGGCTGTCTTTACTCCACTGTATGCTCTTACCTCCTTTGTCAAGTATCAGTTGTCCATAAAGGTAAGGGTTTATTTCTGGGTTCTTTGTTCTGTTCTACTGATCTATGTGCCTGTTCTTATGTCAGTACCAAGCTGTTTTGAGTACAATGGACTTGTAGTATAACTTGATATTAGAAATATGATACCTCTCACTTTATTTTTCTTTTTCAAGATTGCTGAGGCTGTTTGTGCTCTTTTTTGGTTCCATATAAATTTTTGGAATATGTGTTCTATATCTTTGAAGTATGTCATTGGTATTTTAGTTAGTATTGCATTGAATTTATAACCACCTCACACTAGACAGAATGGTGCTCATTAACAAAACAACACGATAGGTGCTGGTGAGGATGTGGAGAAAAGGGAACCCTCCTGTACTGCTGGTGGGAATGCAGACTGGTGCAGCCACTGTGGAAAACAGTATGGAGATTCCTCAAAAATTTAAAAATCGAACTGCCTTTTGACCCAGCCAACCCACTTTTAGGAATATATCCCAAGAACACCATATCACTGACTCAAAAAAAAGAAATGCACCCACATGTTTATGGCAGCATTGTTCACAACAGCAAAGATCTGGAAACAGCCTACGTGTCCGTCAGTGGAGGAGTGGATTAAAAAGCAGTGGTACATATATACTATGGAATACTATGGGGCCATTGAAAAAGAAGGAAATATTACCTTTTGCGACAACATGGATGGACCTGGAAACTATTATGTTAAGTGAAATAAGACAGGCAGAGAAAGAAAAATATATTATGACCTCACTCATTTGAGGAATCCAATGAGCAATATAAACTGAGGAACGGAATTAAACCTAAAGGGAAGGGGGAAGGGAGCTGTGAGGAGGAGGTCAAGGGAAATGTTGAGGGGAATATGGGGGGGGGATGCAATCAGGGCGACACTAGAATCTATGTAAACACAATAAATTAAATAAAAAATAAAAAGAAATAAATTGTTTTGAAAGAAAAATAGCATTTATATAAAGTCTATTTATATTGTTAATGTGAACAACTTAAAACTATTTTGATGTTTGGAAATGGTACTTTGCAAAGGATCTATATTGCTGATAAAGTATGCATTACATTTCATTATTATTACCAATTTATTATAATATAAGAGGTTTTTATCCAAAAGAGATGTCTGCACAATTCCTTAAGTTAAATTAGTCATTGGCTGATGTGTAGTTTGGGGAACTTGATTTACTAAATTATCTTGTTAACTTAATAAGTAATTATGCACTTTCCAAAGCAGCTGACCACTGCACTAAAAATATTCTGAAATGTCTACATTTGAAACATTATAGAATAATATTTTTATGACACATAGCTTATTATAAGTGTATGATATTATAAGGATATAAATATAGTATTTGGAATAATGCCAGATTTAAAGCACTTCAAAAACCAAGATGCTTGAATCAGGGCTGGTTCTGTGTGCCCCACAGAGGTAGTAATTTATAAAAGAGTGATTTGAAATTCAGGGGACAAGAGATTCTGTCCTCAAAATATAACTACCACACAAGGACCAAAAATACCTGAAATTTCACAAAGATTCATTTCTTTAGAATAAACGCTGATGTTCTTTTAAAATGCAAATAATCAACAGGCCTATGACATAAAGTCAATACTATTTTACCATGGTATTTATCAAATTGTTTTTCTCAAAAGAGGGAAAAGCAAGAGGGAAGCAGGTTGCCAACCATAAGAAAAAGTCCTACTGTGTGCACCCTTACGGTACAAGGACAATGGAGGAGAAATAACAGATGTCCCACCCTACTAACTTGTCACTCTGTATCTTTCCTGGCATTGGGCCTGCCTGGAACACTTTCAAATGTACTCTTTCTGTCTGCAGGTGCCTACCAACAGACAACTAAGAAGATCACGAACCTGACCAGGCCGTGGCACAGTGAAAAAAGCATCAGCCTGACACACTGAGGACCTATGTTCAAAACCCTGAGGTAGTTGGACTGAGCACAGGCTCAGCAGCTTGAGTGCAGGGTTGCTGGCTTGAGTGTGGGATCATAGACATGCCCCATGGTTGCTGGCTTAAAGCCCAAGATCGCTGGCTTGAGCATGGGGTCACTGGCTCAGCTGGAGCCCCCCAGTCAAAGTACATATGAGAAAGTAAGGTGCCGCAACTATGAGCTGATGTTTCTCATCTCTCTCTCTGCCTGTCTGTCCCTCTTGCAGGGGGAAAAAAAAGATCATGAAAGTACAATTTATTAAACATTGACCATGTGCCATCTGCAGTGCTAATCCCTTTACATACATTACTTCACTTAATTCACACTAAAAATACTAATGAAATACATACTATCACTTCCAACTTACAGATGGAAAAACTAAGGTTCAGAGAGAGGAAGACACTTGCTCAAGGTCATGTGGCACTAAGTGACAAAGCAGGTCTGTGAGACACCGAACTGAATGCTCTGAACCATTATGCAATGATAACTCACTCTCCCTCCAAATACAAAGAAAAATAATTTGACCAAGAATCAGTGCTTAAGCCCCAAAGCCAACCACATTCTCTGGAGGGTCAGTCATATCTTTAAATTCATCTTTTCTTTAAGTAGATATATTTTGGTTAAGAAAGGTAAAAATAGGTGCTTTTTCTTCCTTTCTCACTAAAATGGTAAATCTTCTCTAGAATGGGGTACTTCATCAATAAATTGGAATCTTTTGGCAAATCTTCAACACATTACTTCCAACCAATCCTCCCAATTGGCTGATGTTTCCAGAGGAAAAGTCCATTTAGCAAAGTGCCACATCCAAATGAGTAGCAGACTTTAAACAGAATAAAAATAACCCCAATTCTAAGTCCTAAGTGTTAGGTGGCTCTATGTTACTTTCATAGAAAAGAGAGGTAAAATGCATCATCATGTATGAGTTCAAATGATTTCCCTATGAATAGGTTATACTAGATGCCTCTAAGAGCCAGAGTCACATCGTATTGACAAGACCTCTGTGCCAGCTTCAACTCACTTTCCTGTGACAGCATCTTGTATCAAGTGTGGACCACAGGTCACTTACTCTCTTGCTAGTGCTTCTCTGATGCTACAGATACTTCTCCAAGTAGACATGTGCTACTCAGAAGTAAGAGGACTGATGCCTCAGCCAAGGCAAGGGAACGGGGACTCATGGATAAAGGCTTCTCCTACTTCATCCTCAGGCGGATGATGGGGAGATGCTTTCCAGGACCCTCAGAAGGTTCCAGAACACCTATTGTCTGCAGTGACTCCAATGACACAACTTCATGCTGGCTTTTCCTCCTCTCAGACTTCCTCTCTGGAGTTACTACACAGTATACTACAGCACACAAGCCCTCATTGTCTTGAGTTTCACTTTTAAGTAGAACCCAATCTAAGAAATAGACATCCTTTGTACCTCAACAAGCAGCCTGATACGAGGGGTAGGGGTAGAGTGAGCTTTAAAGATAGATCAGGGTTTGAAATCCAGCTTTGCCATTTATTTGCCATATTCTTGGGGGAAGTACCATCTTTTTTTTTTTTTTTTTACAGGGACAGAGAGAGAGAGAGAGAGAGAGAGTTAGAGAGAGGAATAGATAGGGACAGACAGACAGGAACGGAGAGAGGTGAGAAGCATCAATCATTAGTTTTTTGCTGCCATTACAACACCTTAGCTGTTAATTGATTGCCCTCTCATATGTGACTTGACCACAGGCCTGCAGCAGACCGAGTAACCCCTTGCTGGAGCCAGCAACCTTGGGTCTAACCTGACGAGCTTTTGCTCAAGCCAGATGGGCCCATGCTCAAGCTGGCGACCTGGGGTCTTGAACCTGGGTCTTCTGCATCCCAGTCCAACGCTCTGTCCACTGCGCCACCGCCTGGTCAGGAGGAAGTACCATCTTTAAGCAAGTTGGCTTTATTATTAAAAGTGCTCATTTTTTCTGGTGGGAACTTAAAGGAAAAATGTAAAAATAAAGAATTTCAAAATCTCTTTAAGAACAACTTAAGTAATGTCACACAGTAACCACACAGGAACAAATAAACTCATATAATGACGCTATGAAATGACCAATAAAATAAACCAACTTTGGACAATCTGGCCACAAACAAAGGAAAATAAATATATAAAGAGAAGAGCATTAAACATGAGAAAGTGGATATAACCACAAGTATAGTGTTTTCAGAAATGTAAGAAATCACTGTAATTTTTATCATTATGCTTGAAAATCAAATTAAAGTGCATAGCTCTCTTTAAATAAAAATGAACTGCCAAATCAAGTGAGGAAGAGAGTTCATTAAACATGTTTCTATAAAATAAATGAAATAGTTAATCAAGACGCCCCACCTGCAAAAGGATCTAGGCCCAGGTGGTTTTATGGGCAATTTTATTCCAAAGCAAAGACATGATTATTCCTATGCCATCTAAATTTCTCCAGAGAATAAATGAATGACTTCAGCTTCATTCAACAAATTTATTATAACCATGATACAAAAACATGGCAAGATACCACAAAATAAGAAAGAAGGCCCAGGTCACCATAGCTAAAAATACAAAAGTCCTAAATAAACACAGGTAAATTTAATCAAGTGATGTATTAAAAAGATAATGCAGCTGATCAAGTAAGATTTACTCCAGGAATACAAGGATGGTTCTACATTAAGAAGTCCATTAATGTGACTTAACTACATTAAAATGATCAACATCACATGGTTAATCTAATGGATGCCAAAATCACACTAGATTTAATGTCCACTTTTACAGGTATTAATGTATATTACTATAACATACACTGGGGAAAAAAGAAACTCAAAATATGCAATATCTATATGAAAGAAATAATAAAACTTCAGGTTTAAATATATTTCTAATATTATTTTATTTTACCCTCCAATGAGCTCACATTGCTTTTTTTTTTTAAGATTTTATTTATTCATTTTAGAGAAGAGAAAGACAGACAGACAGAGCGTAGGGGGAGGAGCAGGAAGCATTAACTGCCATACGTGCCTTGACTGGGCAAGCCCGGGGCTTCGAACTGGCGACCTCATTATTCCAGGTCGATGCTTTATCCCCTGCGCCACCACAGGTCAGGCTCACATTGCTTTTTGTAAAAATAATGATAAAAGCAGGGTTGCATGAAGCATTAAGCTAGAAGTTACACACAGAATAATGCAAAGCACTCTTCAGACAGTCGTGGTCTATGTTAAGTGACATATGTCATGTTAAGTGACAATAAAGACATGATGAAGTTCAAGGAACGAAAGGAGAAGAAACATAACAGAAAATAGAACTATTTTGAGTATATGCAGAAAAGTTTTTTTGTATTTCAAAAGAGCAGGACTAGGGAAAATTAACCGTTATTTTAATTCACTTTGGAAAATATCTGAAAAAGCATAATAAAAATAAAAGACTACTCGTGTTTCACTGAGAGAGATGCTATTAACATGGCCTTGCAAACCCTGTGCCGAAGGTAAATAGAAGAAGACAGCAGCCCAACCCAAAGAAAAGAAAATTATGAGATAGTTCTTTCAACTAGTATTAAACATGAAACAAGATTTCATAATAACAGAGCCACACAATCAAATTTCAGAATCTGGGTTCCAAACATGAAGAGTCAGGTCACTTGCATTTGCCAAAGAAATGAATGCAGCCATTTCAACTATTTTCTCTTAACCAGCAAAGTAATTATCAGGTAGGTACCATACATCCTTTCATAAAGAAGGAGAGCCAAGTAATTCAAGGAAAGAAATACATGTTCCAAATTTTAGCTTCTTTGCTGAGGAACTTCCAGGACAAAAAACCATGTTCTTTTTTCTGGAGCTTAGTGCGTTCCTGGCACATGTTAAGCAAGCATTTGAGGTGTGACATTCAGGGCTGGTACAATTATAACAAAGTGTCTACAGCCTTGCAATGACTTTGGGATAATGTCATTTGCTGCAGGAGGCTGGGGTGGGGTGGGGTGGGATGGGTGGGGGTGGAGAGACATTTTTCTGCCTGAAGTACACAGAATTTCCTCTCTGGTTTACCAGCCGCAAAGTGCTATTCACAGGACTTTAAAAAATGAGCAAACCATGTTCTGGAGACAAACATTTGGTTTGATAAGTAAACAAAAGTCATTTATACTCAAAAGACCACTTGGGATGGAGATAAACCGTTCTGATTTACTCCAATGGTCTGAAGGGGGTATAATTTATTTCAGTCCACTTAACGCTGTAACAACTGCTTTTCAAAACGACATTGATTCATGAAAATGAACATACCACTGACTCTCTTTGCTGCATAAACCCCAACAGCCTCAGGCAAGTGCTGATGAAAATGTAGTACAAGGCACTGCCAGACCAGCAAGGGGAAGTGAGCAATTAGGCCGGTATTTAACCCAATCTATTGCTCATCAGAAAAGCGCTTAGCACAGAAGTCAGGCCCAGAGGAGCTGACAAGGAGCACAGCCACTTAACTGTCCCCTCCAGCGATTACACTCTCAACCCAAGAGTGTGTCAAATTAAAACAACTACTCATTGACTTTTCACTTCTGTAAACATTAAGGGGTGATTGACAACTTCAGGCTGTAGCCAGCCAGCCAGCCAGCCAGGCATTATCATCCACCTCCCTGCTTATCCCTCTCACTCCAGTAATCTGTTTCCTTAGGAACAGTCCTATAGGACACAGAAGGGTTTCAGGGCTTTCCACTGGGTCTCACCTAAGGAAGTTCTGCCATATCTTACATTAAAGCAGCTTCAGATGACCCTTAAAAACTGGGTATTTTAAGCATTAACATTGGTTACTTTCTATTAGGAATTTCCACTCAGAAAAACGTAAATTCAGCCAGTCTTTGATATAAACTTCTAATCTCACAGCTCTACTGTGATCCTGATTTAGAAAAGATTCCTGTCTCCTGTTATCCTATTCTCCTTGATTTCAGAACTGTAAGGAGTGGGGGAAAAAGGTGACAGTTGAGACAGGAGAGAGAGACAAGTAAACCAAAGAAAAAGTAACTGAGAAAATCTATTCACCACAGAGATAGAGATGAACCATCAACTTAACAGGCTTGTGCTGAGAATTCTGCATTCCACGTGTAATGTTCTCTGATGATCAAAGGAAAATGGCCATGGGCAAGTGTCAAATTTTAGCCTTCTGCCACTCTCCCCTCTAGGTGTCAAGATTGTTCCATGAGAAAAGGCTAGTTTATTCAATAAATGGTGCTGGGGAAACTGGATTTCCACATGCAAAAAGCAAATGAGGTTGGACCCTTACCTTATACCATATATAAAAATTAACTCAAAGTCAAAACAAAAATAACTCAAAGTGGATCAAAGACCTAAACAGAGACCTACCCTGGGCAAGTACTACTGTTCTTGGACTGAGATTCACCAAGATCTAGTTTATTCACTCACTGCCATCTGCTATTAAAAGAAGCTGTGCAGCACAGTTATACCCAAAGGTCAAGGTTATCAGCCTTTAATTAGTCCATCTGAAATAAGCCCTCAGACAGGCTCTAAGATTAAGGGCTCATGTTTCCACAAAAGTAATTTTTGAAATGATGCTTTTTACAGTACACATGTTATTGAACAAGTTCCAAAGAAAGATGTAAACATGTTTTGAGCAGGAGTGAAGATGTAAACATATTTTGTCCAGGAGTTGGTAAGGGTGGCTGTTGTGAGCTGCTAGTGTGTGTGTTCGAAAATGATAAAAGTAAAACCGAAAATGTATGTAAACATGTTACTGAACTTGTAACTTGTTACTGAACAAGACTTAAACAGACATGGTGGCCGGCTCATACAAATATTTAAGGGGCTGAAGCTTCGAGACCCTCTCTCCTTCTTCTATCGCTGTTCCCTGCAGATGTCTGAACATCACAGATGCTTAGAGACTTCATCCCGCTGAGCAAGGTTGTTTGGGGCCCCATCTAAGTTGAACCTAGGCTGAGCTGGCCACTCCTCTGAATGCTGAGTGAATTAAAGCCTATATGCCTTTATCTTGCATTTTGTCTCTGTCTCTAAGTTGAATTGAATTCTCCTAACACGTCGTAAACCCTTGTTTACCAACCAGCCAGGAACATATTCTTCGGGAGGGTTATTATGACAGTGCTTTTTGAACTTGTGATATTGTCACTCCTTTGTCTCAGGTTTGAGCCCTGTGAGTGATTCCCCTTCCTGTCACTCTAAAAGTCCATAGCAAAACAGCCTTCACCTACTTGTCTGGATAGCACTGTCCAATTCTGTCTAAAAGGAAAGAAATGTTCTTTTATGCTCTACCTAGAATGGTAGTCACTGGCAACATGCGGCTACTACTGAGCACTTGAAATGTGGCTAGTGTAACAGAAAAACTAGATCTTTGATTTGTTCATTTAAATTTAAATAACCGCATATGACTAGTAGCTCCTGTACTAAGACAGGAGGCTAAAGATAAGAGTTTGAATACTGGTGTGAAAACCTAAGGCTGGAAAATATCATAAAGAGGCATCAAGCAAGGAGAGAGACTACCCAGCTCCACTCCCAGCTATATCACCTATTTTCTCTATTCTGCAATTAACTCTGCTCCAAAATAGTATCAATGACCTCTGCCCTACCTACCTGTGGATTCATAGAGAGATGTTTGGTCTTTGTCTCTGGTTCCTAGCACAAAGCTCCTAAAACTCTTAGAATTTCCTAAATAGTGATGTCAGAGTACTGGTGGCATGAGATACTCCTGATCTGTCCTCTTGAAATTTCAACAAATTGAACAACTATGACACAGCGAAGAAACGCCAGCTGGGCTCGCATGCGTCCCTGAGAGATCTGTGCACTGAATAGACTCAAGATGGGGTGGGTTGAAAGGGAAGTGGAAGATAAAACACATTTGAGGTCAGCTCTGGGGAGGAGACAAACCTGAACTGAGTTGTTGTTTTTTTCTCTGCCGGACTACGGGGAGAAAAGAGGCTCAGGCTCTCTGAATTTTGTCTGAGGGGTACGAAAAGAGGAACCTGAAGTGACTGTGTCTCCTTCTGCCAGGAGGAATGGTGAGATCAAGGGGCAGAGGAGCAGATAAATGAAAGCAGCTAGAACGTAGGTCACAGTTAGTGTTCCTGCAGTCTACCTGTAGCATGTACTCTGAAAAGACAGAGAAAACTAAAGTATGGCCACCCAACCTCTCAGACCCTGCCTCCTCACTTCACAGTAAGGACAGTGGCAGAGACAAACCCCACAGCTAGCTCTCCAGAGCCCCATTCTCCCCTGAAGAACAGAGGTGTTCCATGTCCAGTCCTGAAGTCTGTTGAGATGTGAGGAAGAGCACCTGGAGGCCTACAGGTGTAAAGCAGGAAAGTCGAAGCTGTAAAGCTGAAGCATAAGCCCTCACAACATGAACCACCCACCAACATGACTGTGGCCCTGTCTACATCATTGCAACAGCAACATCTCTGTGGAGGACAGCCCAGAAATTTCACAGAACTAAAAGTTTTAATACAATGACAACTATTGAAAAAAAACTCTCAAAACCAAAATTTATTTTTCCTTTTTTCCTTCATGTTTTCCTTTTTTTTTTCTTATTTCTCTTTTGAATTTCATTTTCTTCTACTTTTATAAATTTTATTCTTATTTTTCCTGGGTGTTTTGTTTTTGATTTATTATTTTTGTTTGTTTTTTATCTTTTTCTGTGGTTTTTCTTTACTTGTCATAATTTTTTTTCATTTCTATTGTATTTTTTCAATTTTCCATTTCTTTAGATGTATTTTGTTGTTGTTAGGGTTCTTAACAACACCACTCTCAAGTGACATCAAGAAAGAAGAAATAGAATAACATGGCTACACAAGACAGAGATGTATTTCAGAAAGAAAATGAAAAATCTCTAGAAAAAAATGTCTCATCACATGGAAACTTTGTAAATGATACAGAATTCAAAACTGAAGTTCTGAAAATAATCGACAAGATGCGAGAAGACACCAACAGGCAACTTAATGAGCTTAGAAAACAAATTAATGAACAAAACGAATACCTCACCAAGAAGACTGAAACTTTAAAAACAGAGATGAAGAACTCAATATATGAGTTAAAAACTGAGGTAGCAAGTTTATCTAACAGAACAAGCCAGACAGAGGAAAGAATCAGTGACATCGAAGACAGGAAACTAGAGATTCTACAGAGAGAAGAAGAGAGAGACTCACAAATTAAAAAAAAAAAAAAAACTGAGCAAGCTTTATAAGAATTGTCTGACTCCATCAGAAAGAGCAATATAACAATAATGGGAATATCTGAAGAAGGGAGAAGAGAATGGAGAGCCTATGCAAACAAATAATGGATGAGAATTTCCAAAGAAAAGAAGCAAACAGAATTCTACGTTACCTCAACCCAAACAGACCTATTCCTAGCACATCATAATAAAACTGTCAATAAACAATGACTAAGAAAGAATTGTCAAGGCAGCTAGGGAAAAGAAGACCATAACATATAAAGGAAAGCCCATTAGGTTATCATCAGACTTCTCAACAGAAACTCTAAAAGCCAGAAGAGAGTGGACCCAAACATTCAAAGTACTGAAAGAGAGAAATTACCAGCCAAGAACACTATATCCATCAAAGTTACCCTTTAGATATGAAGAAATAAAAACTTTTACAGACATACAGAAGCTGAGGGAATTTATCACCAGAAAACCCCCACTACAGGAAATACTATAGGAGGTTGTTATTCAACCAGATACAAAGAACAAAACAAATCAAAACTACATATAAAACCTCCAACAAGGTCACAATAAAAACAAGGACAATTGGTGACAAAAACAACATAAAAAACAGAGAGGATAAAGAGCTGCAGTTGCAAAGGAGGATGAAGTGCAGAAAACCTCATAAGACAAAGGACTCTTGTACATATGAACATATTTCTCTTAATAACCTAATGGTAACCACCCATGAAAAAGCCACCCCTGAAACACAGCTTAAAAAAAGAAGAAATGGGGGAAAGAAGTATGGAACACTACTAAATAAAAACAACTGAAAGAAACACAAAAGAGAACCAAACAAGACACATAGCTACCAGAAAACAAAACATAAAATGGCTATAGAAAATCCTCAAGTGTCAATAATTACCCTAAATGTAAATGGACTGAACTCACCAATAAAGAGTCACAGAATAGCAGATTGGATCAAAAAAGCAAACCCCAACCATATACTGCCTTCAAGAGACACATCTAAATTGCAAGGACAAAAGTAGATTCAAAGTGGAAGGTTGGAAAACAATTCTCCAAGAAAATAATATCTAAAGGAAAGCAGGTGTAGCCATACTCATAACTGACAATGCTGACTTCAAGACAACAAAGGTAACCAGAGACAAAGATGGACATTTCATAATGATAAAGGGGACATTATATCAAAAAGACATAACACTTCTTAATATATACACACCGAACCACAGAGCACAGAGTATATAAAACATCTAACTGACCTAAAAATAGAAGCAGACAAAAACACAATCAGACTTGGAAATTTCAACACACCATTGACGGCTTTAGATAGATCATCCAAACAGAAAACCAATAAAGAAATGTTGTCCTTAAACGACACAGTAAACGTAGTAGGTATATGATGTGAAGAATTAGAGTCAGAGAGGCACCCTAGGGCGAAAGCCCTGAGCAGACGAGACCAGGGGCCTGACACGTACTAGAAACAATGAATGCTGGAAACATCAAAACGGCAGGATATGATTCAGTAACAGAAAATGTTTAGGCTCTTAGAACAGAGATTAGGAGTCAGCATGTTCCTTGTCCTTTACTTCAGTCCCTGAAAACTTCTGCTTCCTTGAGTTCTTTGTACTTGCTAACAAATATTTGAGTAAGGCTAGGAATAAAGCTTCATTCCTTTGGTCTGCTGACCCAGGGTTGCTGCCTCCCCTCAGCCCCCTGGAGCATTTCATCTGGTCTCCGAGTAGTTCATTGTCACCATGACAGGACATAATAAACATTTCACCCCAAAATATCAGATTATACATTCTTCCCCAGTATGCATGGAACATTTTCAAGGATAGAACATATGTTGGGCCACAAAACTAACATCAACAAACTCAGGAAGATTGAATTATACCAAGCATATTATCTGACCATCATGCTTTGAAATTAGAATTCAACTACAAGTAAAGAAACCCACACACATAAAAAAATGTGAAAACTAAACAACATACTTCTAAAAAAATGATTGAGTCAAAGAAGAAATAAAAGCAGAGATCAAAACATACATACAGGTCCTGGCTGGTTGGCTCAGTGATAGAGCATCCGCCCTGGGTGTGGAAATCTTGGGTTCAATTCCCGGCCAGGGCACACAGGAGAAGCACCCATCTGCTTATCCACCCCTCCTTCTCTCCTTTCTCTATATCTCTTTCCCTCCCACAGCAAAAGCTCCATTAGAGCAAAGTTGGCCCAGGCACTGAGGATGGCTCCATTGCCTCCACCTCAGGCGCTAGAATGGCTCCAGTTGCAATGAAGCAATGCCCCAGATGGGCAGAACATCACCCCCTAGTGGGCATGCTGGGTGGATCCCAGCCAGGCGCATGCAGGAGTCTGTCTCTCTGCCTCCCACTTCTCACTTTAGAAAAACACAAAAACAACAACAAAAAAACCCATACATACAGACAAATGAAAATGACAACACAACCTATCAACATTGCTGTGATGCAGCAAAAACAATAACAACAGGGAAGTTTATATCATTACAGGCTTAAAGAAATAAGAGAGACCCCATATAAACAACTTAACACCACATCTTAAGGAACTTGAAAAAGAAGAAGAGAGGCAACCCAAGTCAGCAGAAGAAAGAAAATACTAAAAATTAGAGCAGAACTAAATGAAATAGAGAATAGAGCTGGTTCTTTGAAAAGATCAATAAAATCGACAATCTTTGAAAAGATCAATAAAATCGACAAACCACTGGCTAGACTCACTAAGGAAAAAAGGGGAAGGACTCATATAAACAAAATCTGAAATGAAAAAGGAGAAATTACCACAGACATCATAGATATACAAAAGATCATAGTAGAATACTATGAAAGGTTGTATGCCACCAAACTCAACAATCTACGGGAAATGGGTCAATTCTTAGAATTATACAATCTTCCTAGACTGAGTCATGAAGAAGTAAAAAACCTAAATAGACCACTAGGCTGGGAAGACATAGAAACAACTATCAAAAACCTCCCCAAAAAACAAAAGTCCTGAACTAGATGGTCACACTAGTGAATTCTACCAAACATTGAAAGAAGATTTGATACCAATCCTTCTCAAAGTCTTCCAAAAAATAGAAGCAGCAGCAATACTCCCTTACACATTTTATGAGGCCAACATAACCTTCATTACACAACGCGGCAAGGACAACACAAAAAAATAAAACTACAGGCCAATATCTCTAATGAATACCGATGCAAAAATCCTAAGCAAAATACTAGCAAATCGAATACAACACATTAAAATAATAATATATAATGATCAAGTGGGATTCATTCCAAGAGCACAAGGATGGTTCAACATACAGAAATTGATCAACATAATATACCACATCAACAAAACAAAGAACAAAAATCATATATGATCCTATCAATAGATGCAGGAAAGGCATTCGATAAGATACAACATTCTTTATGTTTAAAACGCTCAATAGAATTGGAATAGAAGGAAATTACCTCAACATAATAAAGGCCATGCATGAAAAACCATCAGCTAATATCACACTACATGGTGAAAAATGAAGGCTTTTCTTCTAAAATCAGGAATAAGACAAGGCTGCGCACTCTCTCTACTCTTATTCAACATAGTTCTGCAAGTTTTAGACAGAGCAATCAGGCAAGAGAAAGAAATAAAAGGCATCCATATCGGGAAAGAAGTAAAGGTATCACTTTTTGCAGAGACATGATCCGAGATAGAGAAAACCCCAAAGACTCCTCAAAAACTATAAGGAACAATAAACCAATAAAGTCACAGGATACAAAATCAACATACAAAAGTCTACTGCTTTTTTATATGCCAATAATGAAATGTGGGAAAATGAACCAAAAGAAAAAAATTCCTTTCACAATTGTTACAACAAAAAATACCCAGGAATAAACTTAACAAAGGATATGAAGAATCCTTTGTTATATATACTGGAAACTATATATATATATATATATTGAAAGAAATTGAAAAAGACACAATGAAATGGCCTGACCAGGCGGTGGCTCAGTGGATAGAGTGGAAGACTGGGATGCAGAAGACGCAGGTTTAAAACCCCGAGGTTGCTGGCTTGACAGTGGGCTCATCCAGCTTCAGCACGGGCTCACCAGCTTGAGCAAAGGATCATAGGCATGACCCCATGATTGCTGGCTTGAGCTCAAAGCTTGCTGGCTTGAGTCCAAGGTCAATGGCTTGAGCGAGGGGTCACTCACTCTGCTGCAGCCCCCTGGTCAAGGCACATATGAGAACACAATCAATGAACAACTAAGGAGCTGCAATGAAGAATTGATGCTTTTCATCTCTCTCCATTCCTGTCTGCCCCTATCTGTCCCTCTCTCTGTCAGAAAAAAAAAAAAAAAGACAATGAAATGGAAAAATGCTACATGTTCATTGGAAGAATCAACACAGTTAAAATGCCATATTACCAAAAGCAATAAACAAATTTAATGCAATCCCCATCAAAATTCCAATGTCATTTTTTAAAGAAATAGAACAAAAAATCCCAGGTTTGTATATGGAATCATAAAATACCCCAAACAGCCAAAGCAATCCTAAGGAAAACAATATGAAACCAGAGGTATCACACTATCTGATATCAAATTATACTATAGAGCCATAAATAATCAAAATAGTATGGTGTTGTCAGGAAAACAGACATACAACCAATGGAACAGAATTGAGAGGCCAGATATAAAACCACATATATATACATGGACAAACAATTTTCGACAAAGGAGCCAAAAACACACAATGTTTCGAGAAAAAAAGGCTCTTCAATGAATGGTGCTGGGAAAATTGGAAAACCACTTGCAAAAGAATGAAACTTGATTACAGCTTGTCCCCCTGCACAAAAATTAATTCAAAATAGATCAAAGACCTAAATATAAGATCAGAAACAATACATTACATAGAAGAAAACATAAGTACTAAACTCACGGACCTTGGCCACAAAGAATTTATTAGTTTGATCCCAAAGGCAAGGGAAATAAAGGCAAAAATAAATGAATGGGATTATATCAAACTCAAAAGCTTCTGCACAGCAAAAAAAAAAAAAAACAACTGACAACAAAACTAAAAGGCAGTCAACTAAATGGGAGATGATATTTGCAAACAACAGCTCTGATAAGGGGTTAAGATCCAAAATATACAAAAACTCACAAAGATTAGCAACAAAAAGCAAACAATCCTATTAAAAAATGGGGAGACAACCTGAACAGACAGTTCTCCCAAGAAAACATACAAATCGCCAACTGATATATCAAAAGACGCTTACCTTCACTAGCTATTCGGAGAAATGCAAATCAAAACTACAATGAGATACCGCCTCATACTTGTTAGATGGCTATTATCAACAAGACAGGTAATAACAAGTGTTGGAGAGGCTGTGGAGAAAAAGGAACCCTCATTCACTGTTGGTGGGAATGTAAAGTAGTACAACCATTATGGAAGAAAGTATGGTGGTTCCTCAAAAAATTAATACTAGAACTACCATATGACCCAGCAATCAATCCCTCTACTGGGTATCTACCCAAAAACTTGAAGACACTGGTACATAAAGACACATGCAGCCCCATGTTCATTGCAGCATTATTCACAGTGGCCAAGACATGGAAACAACCAAAGTGTCCCTTGATAGAGGATTGGATAGAGAAGATATGGTACATATACACAATGGAATACTACTCAGCCATAAGAAATGATGACATAGTGCTATTTACAACAACATGGACGGACCTTGAGAACATTATACTGAGTGAAATAAGTAAATCTGAAAAAGCTAAGAACTTTATGATTTCACACATAGGTGGGATAAAAAACTGAGACTTGTGGACATATATAAAAGTGAAGTTGTTACAAGGGGGAGGGGGGATTAAGGGAGGAGAACAGGGGAAAGGGATGGGGGTTAGGGTGTAAAGAGGGACAAATACACTGTGATGGAAAATGATGTGACTTTGGGTGATGAGTATACAATATAATCAACAGTTCAAATGCTATCAAAATGTTTACCGGAAACCTATGTACTCTTATTGATCAATGTCACCCTCTTAAATTTAATTTTCTAAATAAAATTTTAATAAGTAATTTTTTATTTTAAAAAAAGAATTTCCTGAATAATAAGGGTGATAGAAGTCTCTTTGGTTCTGATGAGGTGATTCTTATGGGACCCTAGATAGCTTTAGGATAGGGGCCAAGTGCTGAAAAGACCCAGTTTAATTAGAAGCTTGGACCATCCAGCCCTACCCACCCCTAAAAACCTTAGAGAGGACTAGTGATTAAGTTAATCTCCAATGGTCAATCTTTTAATTAATCAAGCCTCACATAGTGAAGACTGTAGAAAAACCCCTTAATTACAGGGATCTTGTAAAGCTTGCAAGTTGGTGAGCACGTGAAGGTGCTGAGAGGGTGGTCTGCCCAATGAGCATGGAAGCACTCTACCTCTCCCCACATCTTGCCCTATGCACCTCCTCCATCCATCTATTCCTGAGTTATCTTCTCTAATCAACCAGTAATAGTAAATAAAATGCTTTCTGGAGTTCTGGGTCTTTTTAGTGAATTATCAGTCCTGAGGGGGGATCATAGAAACCCTCAAATTTGTAGTGAACTAGGCAAAAATTTGGGTGGTGTAGGAACCCTATTTGTGGGTGGGGTCTGAAGTTGGGGCAGTCAGTGAGACTAAGCCCTCTGGGCTAACTGGATAGTTAGTGTCAGAACTGAACTGAATTGTAGGAAGCCCAGTTCGTGTCAGAATCAGTCGGTGTCAGGAGGAAAAAATTTCTTACTACTTAATAAGGTTATTGTTAAGATTAAACAAAATTATATGGGCCAAACGCTTCATAGGGTATTTTTCATATTTGGCTGATCTGTAATGGACATAGCTAGTTCATGAATACTAGCCATAAGTTCACCATGAGATAACTTCTGCACTGGTTGATAATAACATCTGGAACCATTCTTTTCCCTATGTGCAAAAGGCCCTAATTTCCTGCCATATTGGCCAAGAGAATTGGCAAAGACTGTTTTGCAGAGGTACGTCAAAGTTAAATTATTTAAGGTTACAATGAGCGCTTCAAGGGCAAAAGAGGCAAAGAATCATAAAATTTTCCCCCAAATTCAGGGAGAAAAAAAATAAAGAAACCAAATTCAAGGGAGGAAAATAGAGAAAAGAAGAGCAATGATCTGGTAAAAATAAAAAATGCTCCAGGTGAGTGGTGTATGCTTGACCACCAGTTCTCCGTCTCCAAGAAACATCCTTGCTCTGGAGACTGGTGAAGGCCTGCCACGGTCTGGCTCGGCATGTCAGAGAGCTTGAGAGGGGAGTCAGTGCTCAGCAAATGCCAGGCATTGGACCAGGAAAGATGCTCCATTCATTCTATACACACCAGCCCACCAAATTTCAGTATCCTTCTCCTAGTTCCCCAAAACCACATCAAGAAGAAGAGATATGTAGACATAGTAAACCCTTCAGTAATGTTATGGACTAAACTGTGTCCCCCCCCCAATTTATTATGTTGAAACCCTAAGCCTCCAATATGACTTAAGGCACTAAGAAGTTAAATTAGGTTAAGGGTAGGGCCCTCGTCTGATGGAACTAGTAATTTTATAAGAGGAAGAGTAATCAGAGCAATCTCTCTCTCTCTCTCACACTCACACTCACACACACACACACACACACACGAAAGGCCAAAGGAGAGAGGACTCACAAGAAACCAATTTTGATGGCACCATGATCTCAGACTTTTAACTTTCAGAACTGTAAAAAAATAAACTCCTTTTTTTAAGCCATCCAAGCCTGTGCTATTTTGTTATGGCAGCCCTAGTAGAATAATATAAATCGTATTAGCATAAAACAGGAAAAATTATACAACCTGGCTTGCTCAATGTCCATGCTATCACATTTCTCTTATTTCCTATGGTAGGTTCTACTCATTACAGACATTCATGTGTTAAGTTGAAAGAGCTGAAGGTTAATAAAATGAGCTAAAACACATATTCCACCTTGATCATCTTACAGTTTGTTTTTCTGGATGCTGCAATAGTATTTGAACTAAAAATAAACCATAAAAAAACGAAGCACTGTTACATGCTACAAATTGACTGAATCTTGTAAACTATTTGCTAACTGGAAGAGGCCAGATACAAAAGATCACATATTACATGATCCCATTTATATGAAATGTCCAGACCAGGCAAATCCACAAAGAGTAGTTTCCAGGGACTGGGAGGGAAGTAGAAATGAAAAGTGACTGCACTGAGGATTCCCTGGGGGTAACAGAAATATTCTAGGATTAGGTGGGAGTGATGGTTACACAACTTTGTCAATATACTAAAAACCACTTTACTGAATGCTTTAAAGGGATGAATTTTATGGAATATAAGTTATATATCAATAAAACTGTTTTTGGAAACGCTGAGGTCGCTGGTTCAAAACCCTAACCTTGCCTGGCCAAGGCACATATACGAGTTGATGCTTTTCTGCTTTTCTCTCTTCTCTCTCTCTCTAAAAAAAAAAGAAACTGAATAAAGTTAAAAATAAAATATAAAAAAATAAAACTGTTGTGAGAAAACAAATCAAGCTTATCCCCCCCTCAATAACTATGTAAGTAACAAAGGAGAAGTATTCCTGGAAAGGGCTGATTATTTGGAACATCTATCCAATATCCATTTGGTTGCGATCCTGGTTTTTCTAACTTGAGAAGGAAACTCTCCCTTAGGTTTAAGGCAAAGACTTCAACCAAGTCTTGACTAAGAGCAGGCCAGCTGGGCACAAGGCTACCCCCTTGTAAAGTGCATAGAGGCTAGGCAGCAAGGCTGTTTCGGGTACGGGAAGGAAAGACGTGTGTCCCCAATATCTGCTGACCTTTGGGGATCCCTGCAGCATGCTCTCTGCCCTGGTTCATCTGCTAGGCGTAATGTCAGGTCCACAGACACATAATTGGCACTCACATGAATTTATTCCTTATTTAGTGACTGAGCCATCAGTATACATGCTGGCAGTGGACGGTAGGGGGCATCAGGAAAGGGAAAGAGGAACTGGTCCTGACAACACTTCAAGAGTCACTGGAATAGCTGGAAAAGCGACCAGTGGACAACTGAACCAAACGCATGGAAAGTATACATTTCCATATTCTGAGTGGTAGTGGGTTCCTTTTTATTTGCTGCTATATTAATGGAGCTAACTAATACAATATAAAAAAAGAAGTGTATGGACCCATGAATTACCTAAACGAAGGAAGAAACAATACATTTAATATATATCCAAGGACAAATTATAACCCAGAAACTTTTCACTGAGAAACCTATGATGTTTTCAGCCAAAACAGGAAACTGTTCCAAGCATGATCAGCACTGCCTCTTATACTATTTTTTGTAAAACTGTAAATGAAACTCTTAAAACTGCTGAATATGCTTAGAGAAAGTATTGCTTTCCTACATCCACTTTCCATTTTGCCTTCTACCCAGGGCCCTAAAACAGTGGTTTGGATGAAACATAAGGGTGCCATATTTGGCCCTGGCTAGTATCTCAGTGGATAGAACGTCAGCCTGGCCTACAGACATCCCTAGGTTCGATTCCCAGTCAAGGCACACAGGAGAAGCAACCATGTGCTTCTCTCCTCCCTTCCTCTCCCCCTTCTCTCCCTCTTCTCCTCCCGCAGCCAGCAGCTCGACTGCCTCAAGCGTGGCCCCAGGCACTGAGGATAGCTCCATTGGAGCTCATCAGCCTCAGGTGCTAAAAATAACTCGGTACTTGAGCATCATCCCGTGATGGGCTTGTTGGGTGGATCCCAGTCTGCCTCACTGTCTCCCCTCCTCTTACCTAAATAAATGCCAGATTTAACTGATGCTGAATTACATTTAAATCTCAGAAACAATAAATAATTTTTAGGATTGCAACAACATGCTCATGGTGAAATAATTTTTGTGGTTTATTTAAAGTTTAACTTTAATTGTCCATCATGTGTTAGATCTTGCAACCCTAATGAAGTGATTGCACTGGGCTGACTCCTCTACCCCTAACTCCCGCCAAGAGCCCATGGAAGTCTTCTGTCCCCTGTGCCACAGCAGAGGGCAATGGTGGGAGGGCTATTTAAAGTGGAAGCAAGCCCTACCCTAGACTTGGTGTGAATGGGGGAGAGAACCCAGATTTAATGTCTCACCAGGTGTTTAAAGGCCACAAAATGTTTCTCCTAATATCCCTGCTACACTGAAAAGATAACTTTAAAATGTGTTAAGATGATCATGGGATTGTAGGGCCTGCCGTTACCTCTGAACATTCTATTTTTATAGAGCTCATTTTTAATATCAGCACTTTTAGGGTGAATGTAAATAAACCTGATCATGCAATAAATTCAGAGTGCTCCTTTATTTTGCAGACTTAAGCTAAAATATCGTACATCTCTTGGAAGCAAACTCAAGATAACAGAGGCAGCACTAAGATTCTGATACCTACTAAAAAATGACAAGCAAGCAACGGACTTCAGAGATCTCCCCAGTGATTTGTCCTATGGGGTTTCTTTTGTTTGCCCTCAAATCACAGGAATTATTCCAGTACACTACAATAATCCCAGGAGAGAGGGGTCCTTGGTTTTGTAAAAAAACAGCGGTAAATATGACCGCTTTACACACAGCAAAATCAAACCCACTTCTATGGTGAAATAACCATCTACTCTAGTTTCCCCCAGAAGATTTCTATTTATGCCGATTTCAATGAACAACAGTGGGAAGGTACATAAAGTCTGGCCGCCATCCTTTACAGCACAAACTCAGGTGGAACCTGACCTCAGCATTTACTGTATACCCGTGTATATGTGCGAGATGGGAAGTATATGCCTATATATAAATATAAATACATATAAAGCTAACTTTCAGTGTTCAGAAAACAAAAGCTATCCCCATATAACAGCCAAATTCTGACATAATTCAATTTAGACACCTCATCTGGTGTGCACTGCACTCACTCCCAGTGTAAACCCCACCGCACCGGGCAATGATATACTGTAATGTCACATCGCAATCTGGATTTACTATAAAGGGCCTCAGACGAGCTTCAGAGCAGTAAACATTGCAGCGAGGTGTATTTCACACTGAGCTGGTTTTTATGAAGAACACTTCACCGCCCAGGCACGGCACCTGGATGATGAATGGTGAAAGATGCATGACAAGCTTCATCATTGTTTGTAAATCTTAACTGTTCCTGCTCACTAACTCTGGAGGCAATTTTCAAAGACAGCGGCCAACAGAAGGACAGCACAGCTTTCCTGAAGGTTATTCAAGTTGTACTTGGCCTGGGCCATGCCTCTAAGGAGCTGAGCAGGGAAAATAAACTCCTGAGTTACTCCACACCATGCCCAAAAAACACCGCTGAGACCTGATGCATTCAAGTCAGATTCAAACGAAGAACCCTCAGGCGTGATGATGTTGGACGCTGGAACCAGACTGGTTACTGTCACACCCACGTTAATGTCCATGTGGGCGCACTATATCTTCAAGGTCTTTAAATACACATGGTTGTGGAGTAAGTAACAACAGATGAACCTGATGATGTGTGATATGCCCACAATGAGCTCCTGGAGGCAGGTAAGGGACTACATGTCACATCAGAATCCCATCAAGATAGAATTAGCGTGGAACACATGAGCAAGCAACGTTCTGTAGTCATTCCGTTCAAAGTGGTCACATCAGGACATTTACAAGTTTCTAAGAGTGAACTTCCCAGAGCTCTTATTCTCTGCATCCTGCTGAAAACTACAGTCCTGGGCCCAAAGGAAGACTCCTGCAAAGGTGCCCTGGATATGGAAGTTGGAGTTTTTCAAGCATAAGTTAAAGATGTAAAAGAAATCTCATAATAAGCCACTGACAGACTAAGTAGAGTATAAAATACTGTCTCTATCTAAAATTATCTGGGAAAATCAAGAGGCTTTTTATTCACACTAATTTTGAAATAACAGCTTATGTCCACAAGGAAAAAAAGAACTATAAAAGTGGCTGATTGTATTTTTATGCATTTTTAATTTTATAATGTCTGCCTTCATCAAATATTAATAGCTGTACTTTGCTCCCTTCTGTTATAAAAAGAAAATTCAAATACAACCACAAAATTAGAAGTGACTTCACTATGTTATTTAGGTCAAACAGGCATTTACATTTAGCTTTGGGAACAGCAATGTAAATACCACACCTGATATGCTGGTGGGTTTCTTGGGTGTGTGTTTTTTTCTGGGACACTAACATGCTACAGAGAGAGAAGGCTATTCCTACATGATGCACATGTTGAAGGAGCAGGTTCTGAAATTTTATTATTACAGCACAAGAAGTACTACTGTATCCGTATTTTTAGTCTTAGCAGATAGTACATTTCCAAGTATACTCTCAGCCCCCATCACAGCTATTATTTCCTTAAAAATGTGTTAAACATGAGAATGTCAGACTGTTTGTTGTCCAGTGAGGCCTCAAACAAGCTAAGTCATCACCACGCTGTTTCTCCATCTGCCACGTGAAAATGAGGACCCCTTCTCCTCCCTATTTCATAGGCATCAGCTCTATACCTCAGTGTCCTTATCTGTAAAACGGGGATAATACTATTATGAGGACTGAATGAGTTCTCCCCATCAAGTGCACACGGTCTTATAGAGAATGTAAGAGCTATGTGTTTTTGAGAAAAGGGGGAGTTGGAGGGGAGAGGGAGGAGAAGAAAGGGTGGGGAGGAGAGGGGAGGGGAGGGGAAACCATAGGATATACTAGTAGAAAGAACATCCAGGGAAGGGATCAGAGACTTGGTTCCTGTGGTGGCTCCTCTTGCTAAAATACCAGCACTAAGGCTCAGAGATGTCACAACACTAGGCCTGCAACTCTGCCCAATCTCTATTTAAAGTGTGAATAGTGATTAAGCCCCTCTCAAACTCTCCTGCATAGCTGTTATTGATTGAAAACCAAGCATATGTGAAGAATTAAGTCTTTAAAATGCCAGTTTTCTGCCTTTTGACCCGGCTATCCCACTTTTAGGAATATACCCTAAGAACACCATAGCACTATTCGAAAAGAAGAAATGAGCCCCCATGTACATGGCAGCATTGTTCACAATCGCAAAGATCTGGAAACAGTCCAAGTGTCCGTCAGAAGATGAGTGGATTAAAAAGCTTTGGTACATATATACTGTGGAATACTACTCAGCCATAAGAAATGATGACATCGGATCATTTACAACAAAATGGATGGACCTTGATAACATTATACAGAGTGAAATAAGTAAATCAGAAAGAAACTGAGAACAGCATGATTTCATACATAGCTGAGACATAAAAGTGAGACTATGAGACATGGACAAGAGTGTGGTGGTTACGGGGTGGGGGAAGGGAAAGGAGGGTGGGATAGGGAGGAGGGGAGGGGCACAGGGAAAACCAGATAGAAGGAGACAGAGGACAATTTGACTTTGGGTGATGGGTATGCAACACAATTGAATGATAAGATAACCTGGAGATGTTTTCATTGTACATATGTACCCTGATTTATTGGTGTCACCCCATTAATATTAATAAAAATTTTAAAAAAGAAAAAAAATGCCAGTTTTCTGAAGGGAAGATTCTACAGGATATACCGTATTTTTCTCTCCATAAGATGCACCTGACCATAAGACACACCCTAGGGTTTTAAGGAGGAAAATAAGAAAAAAAATATTCTGAACCAAATGGTGTGTTAAAATATTTAATAAAATACCATAGTTTTTCTTTTTTTTTTTATTTTATTCATTTTAGAGAGGAGACACAGAGTGAGAGAGAGAGAGAGAGAGAGAGAGAGAGAGAGAGAAAGAGAGAAAGGGAGGAGGAGCTGGAAGCATCAACTCCCATATGTGCTTTGACCGAACCAGTGCAGGGTTTTGAACTGGCGACCTCAGTGTTCCCAGGTCGACGCTTAATCCACTGCGCTACCACAGGTCAGGCGCAATAAAATACCATAGTTTTTGCTTCATAAGACGCATGGGCATTTTCCCCTCCACTTTTTTGGGGAAAAGTGCATCTTATGGAGCGAAAAATATGGTAAATACCCCATGTTTGTCCATATCCAATTTATTTCCTAGACCGCTGTACCAGAGTGCCTGACTCCAGGCACCGGCAGAAATGATCCAAAACTCAGTTTCTTACTCATTCAGGACACCAAGAGCCCCCCACACACACTCTGGAGCCTCTGAGAACACGCATGATGCTAGGCACCTGGCACAATATAAAGCTGCAAGACCATGACCCCTGCCCTCCTTATGTGTGAGAACACACCCTGGTAATTCTTACCACCGTGCTGCAGCGAGCAAACTCTTTCCTGACATGAGTGAGTATGATTTGTTCGGGTAGGCCTCTGGGAAGTGCCTACTATTTCTAGACTGGTGGTAGTCTCGTCAAAAGCCACAGCTTTACACAGAGGACATGTTAGGGGCACACTGGCACTCAGTCTTTTCCACAGTTTGCTTTGTAGGGTGTTCTTTTCACAAAGGAAGGAAAAAAGGTTTCAAGTAAAGACAAAAATCTATGTATCTTCATCAGTGTTTTAGCTTCCTGGGACCTCCTTGTGTCCAGCACACCCCTTTTCTCTGGTTATTTCCTTTGCTTTACTTTGGAGACATATATGTGTGATGTATTAAAAATAAGTCTTCAAAGCTGCCACTTCTAAATGTTTATTACATGCTCAAAATCACTGTGCTTCCTCTTCCTCACTCAGCAGACCGTGGTGTCCAGTCAATTTCAAGAATCACAATCCACATATGGTCAGTTTCAAACTGGGTCCCCTGTTAGAGCTAAAATATAAGCCCTTCTTAATGATGATAATCAGTTTCATGCACATAGCCTACTGCCAGGCCCTTGCTGAAATACAAAGACATTAAGACCTGGTGACAGGTCTTCACGTGAGAATAAAAGTTGATAGCTTCTGCCATCCTTTATATAATTAGTTATACGATCCATCTATAAAAATAAGTAAAGCTGTTAATGTTTTTACAACCTTCCAGATGAGGTAACTGAAGCTCTAACAGACTGAGTATCTTAGAGTCTGGCCCGGGACTGGGGACCTGCGCCAGCTCCCGTCCTGTGGTGGGATCCTTGCCCTTGCAGCAGTGGCCTCCACGGCTGCCGCCTGTGAATGCCCCACTTAACTCTCTGTTCAAAGCTAAGCTGAAAATAAGGTCACATAAGGAAAGTAGGTTTAGCAGCCCAGTGGTTTTTCCTTAGAATTAAGCAAAGGATAAGTCACTTCCTGAAGTGCCAAATTTAAACGCAACATTTTCTTAATGCTGCATAAAATGCATTTGGTTTTCTTTAAACAGCAAGGGGGAAAAGGGGTCAGTGCTCTTCTCCTTACCAGCCTGTCCGACAATTCAGAGCAGAACATACACAACAAAAGCAGCCCTCAGATTCCTGGTCTGCTCTTCTTCCTGTGCGAGCAAGACTCTAAAACATTTCTAGAACATCTTTCTCCCTAACAAGAACTGCCTGAAATGTCAACACAGCCCTAACAGAAAGAAATGGTGAAAGTAAGAATAGTGTCCTGCCATCTCTTGTTGCATTTACTTCTTTATAGAGCTTGTTTACATGAGAGACACGACTTCATCCTCACAACACCTCGGTGGGTCTGACAGGGCCCATCTCCTCACCTTCCTTTCACAGGTAAGGAAACTGAGGCTCGCAGAGGAGAGTGTGACACTCCCAAGGCTGCAGAGCTGGTGAGTGATGGCTCCATTCAGATGCTAAGCACAGAAAGTTTCTGCCACCCACCTAGCCACTCAGGGCAGAATGTCACATCACCTCGCATAAAAGGTAGCATTGGCATCCTGGGTCGAGTGAAGTGACCTGAGGTAGCTTCTACTGGGCAACACAATTGTACTTCTGGATGGTCTTCTGCCATCCAGAAGTACAGTTTGGCTGGATGGTCTTCTGCCCAAAGTCCAGCCCCAATACACAGAATTAAACAAATCCATTCCATGGAGTGAAACTGAACCATTTTGCTTTTAGTCATCAGAGCTGTGGGGAGGCAGCATAGACAGTGGTGGCACTCAGCCGGTGGCACCGGTTCGGCAGAACCAATATCTAACTTTTTGTTAAGTTCAGTGATCCGGTTGTTAAAATGGCACTTGTAATCAGGGTTCTCTCTAAGGTGGGCACCTGGGCAGCTGCCCAATGTGGAAATCACAAATTTACATTCCTTACTCTTTTTTTAACGTTCATCTGTGCTCCAACATATTCTAAGCGCCTGTCATAATGTTTATTCCACCCAATAGCTGAAAAAAATTGCAAGTGAGGATGCCATTCAAGGAGCAATATGAAAATATCTTAAATAACAGTTTTACTGGGGTTTTTTAGTCAGGTATTCTTTAATATTTTTTTCATTAATATTTTAAAACTCTTCCTTATCTAGTTTTGTGTGCCTCCTTTATTGTTCTTATTTAAGTATTAAACGTATGAAATAATAAACTACCTTTCAGTATATCATTTTTTATACTTACAACGATCATTAGGGCAGATAACTGGTTGTTAAATTACAGTATTTGAATCCCACCACTGAGCATATACCATAAGTAAAACCAGGCACTTTTAGATTCATTAGCCACAATGCATTCAGAAGTCCTATATGGGAGCATAAGGGCCCTCTCTGCAAACTTCCCAGACATCACACAGGGAGAAGGAGGCTTTCAACACTGAGGCTCTTCCACTGACCTTGGCGATCTAACCTTTGGGTGAAATGTAAATGCTCTGCACCTTGCCCACAGAGCTGTTGATATCCTTTATGTTTTAAATAAGTAATACATGAATAGCTTGTGATACATAATAAGCAACTCAAATGTCATTTGTTTTTCTTTCTCTTGAAAAGAGCAAAGTCTGAATGTAAAGGAAGTTTGAGTTTGTACAGGGGCTTGCCAATGTGTCTGAACTGGAAGACTTGGCCAAAAAACCAGAAGAAACAAGAGGGCACCATTTCTAATTTACAAATGGAGATTGCAAAAAAATAGATAAAAAGATTAGTGTTCCTCTTTCCCATTTTAAATAGAAACCTTTTTCCAGGGGTTTGCCAGCCAAAATATACTCCAAGAACTTATACTCAAGAATTCAAGCCCTGGCTGGGCAGCTCAGTTGGTCAGAGCATATGCCAAGATTGTGGGTTCCATCCACGGTCAGGGCACATACAAGATCAACCAGTGAATGCATGAGTAAGTGGAACAACAAATTACATTTCTCTCTCTCAAATCAATCAATAAGCAAAATTTTAAAAATATAATTCAACATATAGGGAGAGGTACCTATTTACAGATATGAAATACCACCAACCCCTTGACAGGTGTCCATCTACTAACACATGGCATTACTGTGCAACCCACCTCTTTATCCCTAGTTGAGGAAGCATCATTCCCAGGAGGGTCTGACCACCCCCTCATTTACACCTTGAGTCTGTTACTAAGAACTGGGCACACTCATACATATGTCAACCCTCACTTGAGTACTAAATCAGTGTTTCTCAATCTGTGGAAAAAAGCTATTTTGCTTTAATTTTTTCAGTGTCCAAACTACCATGGTCTGATATTTATAAGAAATACAGCCTCAGCAGGTTAGGCCAGTGGTAGAGCGTCGGCCCACTGTGTGGAAGTCCCAGGTTCAATTCCCAGTCAGGGCACACAGGAGAGGCAACCATCTGCTTATCTACCACTTCCCTTTTCTCTCTCCCTCTCTCTCTTTCCCTCCTGCAGCCATGGCTCGAATGGTTTGAGCAAGTTGGCCCCAGGTGCTGAGGATGGCTCCATGGCCTCCCCCTCAGGTGCTAAGAAGAGCTTGGTTACTGAAAATATCAATGCCCCAGATAGGCAGAACATTACCACCTAGTGATCTTGCCAGGTGGGTCTTAGTCAGGGCACATGTGAGAGTCTGTCTCTCTGCCTCCCCTCCTCTCACTGAATAAAAAATAAAAATTTTCTAAAAAATAAATACAATAAAAATAAGTTAACAGAATCAAAATTTAAAAAATGGAAAATAGCAAGTGCTGGCAAGATAATTACAAATTGTTAACTTATTTATTAACTCAACCAACCAAAGGACCTCAACTGAAACCTGGCAGATTTGATAAATGTAACTGGTTATCAGCCAGCCTCTGTCACCTCAAAATAAATATACTGATGTCCCCATCCCCACTCACAGCACCCTGCTACTAGCCTCAACCCCAATGAGGGCCCAATTTGCCCCCCAAAGCTTCTCACTTGTATCAATGCTGATGATAAAACTGAGGATCCAATGCCCCAAGAGATGACACCTGGGGTATCCTTGTGGATGCCCAAACACAACTTTCTCATTCCTCTTCCCTTGCCACCAGCTCCACAAAAATTTCATGCAAAGGAGAGCGTATGATACCACACATTTTGAAGTCATGAAGCCACACTTCTGTTAAAAATTAGCTGAGACTTGGACTTTTTTCTATTAATTCATATTCTCTTTCTCTGTGACAATTCTAAAACAGGTATTTCTGAGATTCCACTGCAAGTCTTCCCAGCCAACTCGCTCATTATTAGTGAGTTAGAGGGCTACGGAAGGTTAAACCACATTTTCAAATGTACATATAGCATCAGATAAGTTTTGAGAAATTCTAGGTGTTCTTCCCCAGTCCTTCCTTATTAACACTGGCGCACCTGGTCTTTTCTGTCCTGCCTGGAACCTTTTTGTCTTCTGAGTCTCTTCCTTTTCTTCCATAAATTCAAATGCCTAATGCTCCTCTTCACATTCATTCTTCTCTGCCCTAATAAATTTCCGCTTATTTTTTTTATTATTAAGTGAGAGGCAGGTAGGCAGGCAGACAGGCTACCACATGCACGCCAACCGGGATCCACCTGGCAACCACCTACAAGGTGATGCTCTGCCCATCTGGGGCTGCTGTTCCATTGCTCAGCAACTGAAGCTATTTTAGCACCTATGTTGAGGCCATGGATTCATCCTCAGTGCCTGGTGCCAACTTGTTCAAACCATTCAAGCCATGAATGCAGGAGTGGGAGAGAGAGGGAAATAGGGAGAGAGAGGGAGAGAGGAGGGAAAGCAGTAGAGAAGCAGATGGTTGCATCTTCTGTGTGCCCTGACCGGGAATCAAACCTGAGACTTCCACATGCAGGGCCGACACTCTACCAATCAGCCACCCAGCCAGGGCCAATTTCCTCTTATCTTTTTGTCTTATCGCCTTCCTCTGAATTTACACCTTTGTCTCAAGAATGTCAGTGCTTCTAAAAATATTCCATTATTCCTGGAGAAAGCAGCTCAGGCAATTCTTTCCTGAAAGTAGGTTTCATTGCTGATTTTTTGAATGAATAAACATTTCTTTAAGGGCTTCCCCTCTAAATTGTTCACTGATTCCATCAGACAATTAGGATTCTGACCTTTCAGGATTAAGTTTTTACAAAACAAGCTTACTTAAAAATAATACCTGATTCATTTACTCATTCATTTGTTCATTCATTCATCACTCAACCAATAAATAACAAAAGGCATCGTAGCAGATAAAAAGGTCTATGAGATGTGTTCTCTATCCTTAAATAGTTTATAGTCCAGATACACACACACACACAATCAAAGGAAGTATGAAAGAAAGACCACATGGGTCTGTATGAATAGTTATAATGCAGAGTTGGTGTTTGTCCACTCTGACAAAATATGATTATTAGTAAAAGTCAAAGTACAACCAACAATGTGTACTTCAGTCCCTCTATAATTCACACTGATTAGTTGCCTTAACCTATATATACCAAGTTAATGAAATCGTTTCTTAATTATTTTAGTATGTTAAATAAAGTATAACTTGCCCAGCATTTTTAGACTTCATTGTGGAAATCAAAGTATGTTTCTGATTCTCATTCTCTAAGCACTTGCTTTACAGAAGAACAAGTTCTCTATAGAGAGTCAAGTCATGAAAAAACAAACTTCTTTTATTCAGTACAAGTTAAGTTCCAATAGGAAGTTTCTCTACCTAGTCATTCACTATTGCCCTGATTTCTACTCACTGCCTCGACTGTGTATGCTTCTCACTTTCCTAGATCAAAAGATGATGCTTAAATATAAAGAACTTAGAAACAGGACCTGGGAACACCACAGGCATGAAAAGACCTGTCTGTCACCACAGTGTAAATGCTGGGGAGAAGGTTAAAACTGAAGTTGAGCAATTGTGTACTTTGGTTCATTAAACAGTCATTTTTTACTTTAAAGCCATTTTATCAATTATTTGCATTGCTACTGCATAAACCCTGAGATCTATTGTATTCAAAAATGTTTTATTGGGTTATTTTATTTATCCCCCCAAATGATATATATACCTTCCATTTTAAAATAGAAAAAGTTTTAGAAAATGAGTATTCAATATATGGAAATTAATTTTACCAGAAATACTGGGACTTGGAACCCCATTTAAAGTGCCCTTGCATTTCATACTGAATGAACCTCCAGTAAACACTATTTTGGCTCCAGAGGAGAGTCTCTCATTTACTCTTGTCACTCCAAGTACACAGAAAAAAGAAATATGCTAATACTAAGACTTTTAGCAAAGCAAAATTCACTCCGTAACAAAGTATCTTAAAGGATACTTATGTGAGAATCACATAGCAATAAACTTTCCAACTGCTCTAACTGGTAATTTCTCAAGGAGAGCCACAGCCCCGGCGCTGGACACGCATCCTCTCTGTACCCAAGTCCAGCCTGTGAAACCAGACACTTACCACTCGCTTTGGCTTCCGGGTAAGCAGGGCCTTCTTCAAAAGTGAAGATCTGGGACATGCTTTGGCCCAGGTAGGAGGGTGGCGGGTAGTAAGAATGCATCCTGTACTGGGAACTCACAGGGTGGCGGTTCTCTGAGGTCTTCATCGGCTTTAAAAAAAAAAAAAGGGAATATACTGAGGCCAAAGTTGCATTTTACAATCATTCCAAGAACTGCCTAATTCTTTTATCTATATTTTCAAATTAAATTTGTTGGAGAACAGGTTCAGGTGTGAAACAACAAAACATCACCTGCACACTACATCATGTGCTCATCGCCCCAAGCCAAGTCTCTTTGCCCTCCTTCCTTTCGGCTATCACCACACTGTTGTCTGTGTCTATGTGTTGGTGTGTGTGTGTGTGTGTGTGTGTGTTTAGCTTGATCCGTTTACCTTCTATCATCCAGTTCCCTAAACCCCCACTCCCCTCTGACAGCTGTCAGTTTATTTTCTGTATCAATGAGTCTGTTTCTGTTTTGTTAGTTTATATTGTTCATTAATTCTACACACGCGTGTCTGTAAAGTCACGGTGCACTTTTGACCGTGTGGCCAGCCAGAAAGCGCACCATGACTTTACGGATACACGGTGTGAGATCATATGGTACTTGCCTTTCTCTGATTGGCCCACTTGACTCAGCACAATGCTCTCCAGGTCCACCCATGCTCTCGCAAAAAGTAAGCTTTCCCTCTTTTTTTATGGCCAGTAGTATTTATTCCGTAGTGTAAATGCGCCACAGCCTTTTTATCCTCTCGTCCACCGATGGGCACTTGCGATGTGTCCAGATCTTTCGCCTAATTCTTTAGATTAAGGGCGTAGCCTATTCAGTTGGAAGTACCCTCAACCATGACTATGCCCTCCAGTACAACGACCCTGAAAACACCAAAAGTGTGCATCCTGAAATGCCTTTCCTATCCTGAGGACCCCTCTAGGGCACCCCTAAAATTCCATCTCGTCATCTGATGCCCAGTGAACACGTACTACTGAGAGCAAGACAGAAAAAATGGGAGAGCGTGGTTTAGGAGCCGACACAATCTGCTGGGACACTGTCTGGCTCACTCGACCAGCAGCAGGTCATTTAACCTACTCCCTTTCCTTCACGAGTAAAACTGGAATCTTACTTTAGGCACCTTACAGTGTTCAAATGGAGACTTTTAAAAACCACATGAAAATAGTGTGAAGATAAGTTGTTTTCATTAGTGTGCTGCTTTCCCACCTCCTTCTATGCTATTCCCTGTAACAAGGAACGAGTCTGCTATCTCCGTTTCTCAGACTATCCTGTCGCCAGGGTTCTGGAGGTGATTTGGATCCTGCTAACAAGATATGAAGTGAGATTTGGAAGACAGAAGAGAAGGAAGAAGGGATCATATACTGTCCCTCCAGAAAGACAGAGCCGCTGACACTGGGCATCCGTGCATTTTTTTGTGGCATTCAGACCTGGCCTTTGGGATGGATCACGGGGCAGGCAGCCTTTGTGTAAGAACAGTTCGCAGAACTTCTTTGTCTCTCATTCAAAGCTAAGGAGACAGGATCTGCAGGCTTAGAAGGGCACCCCACTTGCAATTCCTGGTTGTTCCTGGCCACTTCTGAGAACACCTAGAATTGTTCTGTTTCCTGCGCGCGCGCACACACACCCTAGTGCAGATGCTAAACATCAAATGCATAATCTATCATCATAGCAAGAACATCTAGACTTCAATTACTTATATTTCTTTAAAAGTACTAAATTTAAATGCTATTAATTTTATCCAAAAAGTCAATCTAAAGGAATGTTCAGAATAAACCAATTCTTTTCAAGAATTAAGGAGTAATTTCAAAAATCATGCTTTTCAATCAAATCTCTAGTAAGCTACTTACTTGATTAAATATATATGTATAGTACTAACTTGACAAAACTTGGCAGGTTAAAATTAGGTACTGGGCTTCCTTAAGATCTTACTCTGAACGTCCTAATTTTGGACAATTCCTCAAGTAATATAGCCTTCAGCATACTTTGAATATTATGGCATTGCTTGGTGGAAATGCCTAAATCCTTGATTTCTTTGTGCTATTTTGAGAAGATCAAGGAGTTTGTTTTTGCCCCTCCCAACTGCCCCCAGCACAAACGTGTGCCTGATGAGTGGGTTACTACTTTTTGAAGAAGCCGAGAAGACTCCTTCCTGTACCACATAATAATTACCTTTCAAGTAAAGGTTATCTGGCAAGTTCCTTTTATCGTCTCTTGTTTGTTTTTCTGAAGCATATATAAAACGGTATCCCTTCCAGCTTAATCATCCCATTTTCATTTTCTACCATTCTATAAATCTTTACTAAACAAGAGGGCATGCAAGTAATGCTTGAAAATAGCCAAAGGGGACAAACAGGCTGCCCTGAATGAGTAAACCCCAGTCAGGAGAGCCATTAAGGAGCCGTGAAATCATTAAATCATTAAAGAGTGAAGTGATGACCAGCGTGTTTATTGCATTGACCCATAATCAGTGAGAGCAGTGCTTCCCAGTGTGCTCCTACCATGTATAAAAATAGCCTGGGGCTCCTGTTAAAAAGTAGATTCTGACTCAGGAAGGGGGTGGGGGGCTCTGAGTCTGACACACTCCCAGGAGGGGCCAATTCTGTTAGTTCAAAAACCTCTCCCTGGTAACAAGGGACTAGAATAAATGATCCTTTCTCTCATACTCAGAGCCCTTAGGGGCATGAACAAAGGAGTTCCTTCCAACTCTTTTAACCAACTGTTTGCAACCATCAAATTTCCCTCTGAACCAAGGGAAGGTAGAAATGACACCATTTTAAAATTTTCATTAATTTTCTTTTCATACATGAGATTACTCAGAACTAAGGAAATTTCTCTTTTCCAGGAGTTGGCCACCATCTAGAATTGCTACAGCAGTAACAACAAACACAAACTCACTTTGCATGAGAGAAACATTTCCGCCTCTGTAGGCCTTCTCTTAAACTGATGACATAGTCTAAATAATGAACATTTATTAAAAAAACAGTGTTCACTTTGAAGCACAAAGTGTCCTAACATAAATAATATGCCTCCCCTCTGGGTGCAGAGTTGGTCATATCTCCCTCTGATGTGACAAGATGTTCAAGTCAGTTCTTCAAAACAATGCTTTTCAATTTTCCCCACATGCAAGAAAACTGATGGAACTACTCAAAGTGACAGGCTCCACAAACTGCTGGTTTTTTCCTTTTACTATAAATTTTGTATCAAGCCTCTTTGCAAAGTATTTGAAAAATGTTCACTCTGAGTTTAGAGCAGGGGTCAGCAAACATTGGTAAATGGCCAAATAGCAAATATTTTAGGTTTTCCAAGCTAAAGGATCTCTAGAGACCATCAGTAAATGAATGGGTGTGGCTTAACTTTTCTAAACTTTACTTAGGAAAGTGTGCCTGTTCTCAACCTTCACTCGCACTAGAATAAAGGGAGGAGAGGACCCAGCACTGAGGTCCGAGTATCTGACTAGATACTCAGAGCATCTGACTTCACGGGTCTGGGGTTCGGCCTGGGCCAGGGTTATTTCAAAGCTCTGCAAGTAATTCTAATTGAAACCAAGACTGAGAACCAGTTACAGTTACCTACAACTAGAGTCACCTATATACAGGGATTGGCAAAAGTAGGTTTACAATTGTGAGTACATGAAACACAAGAGTTTATTCTTGTATTATTTATTTGTTGTATTGCAGCTGTAAACCTACTTTTTCCCACCCCTATATTTCCCACACCCCCAGGAGTATGAAATCCCAACATCTCCAGTGTTAACTAAAAAATGCCAAAGGCTAACTGACAAACAGACTGGCCAACTGCTTAGAAGACCAATATGTGTATTATTTGAGAAGCAACTCAGATAAACTAGAGGGGTTTTTATCTTCTAACTAAAGCTTACTGGAAAATAAAGACAATATAAAATCCATATGGTTTATTCCCCCTTCCCCTTAAAACCTTTTCTGCTTTTAGAAAGCATCAGATAACAAAGATTATTTGAAAATAGAAACTGAGTTATTTGAATGCAAACATTCAATTTCCCCAGTGAATGCCCAAGATCATTGAGCTATAAACAACTTTTAGCAAAAGAAGAAAAAGATACAAAGGGTCAGACTCCATCTGCAGTTATCAAAATGTGAACTTACTGAGACTATCCATCAATCACGTCAGCCCCGTCCCATTGGAAGAATAATCTTCAAACAATCATCTATGTGTCAAGTTGGACAAAAGAAAGAAGTATGGTTCTATGTATTTCCAAGTGCACACATAAACATCCAAAACAGGAAGTTAAAACTGAGTGGTGATTCACCCAGAAAACCCAGGAAAGGTGTGGCCAAGTGTAATTTAGAACCTTAAATCCTTTTTGTTCCTAACTTAAAAAAAAAAAAAAAATACAGTCCTGCTACTCTTGAGTTACACAAAATGGCTAAACAAAGAAACCTTTGAAATTTGTTGTTTTACTTTAAGCCAGCAGTACTCAATGATGGGCAGTTCGTCCCCCAGAGGACATTTGGCAAAGTTAAGAGACACTTTTGATTGTTACAACTGGCTGGGGTGAGGAGGTGCTACTGGCATGTGATGAGTGGACACCAAGATGCTGCTAAACATCTCACAATGCACAGGACAGACCCACAACAAAGAATTGTCCAACCCAACATTTCAATAGTGCCAAGGTTGAGAAACACTTTAACCTAACCTAATACTACCAGCCCCTGTGCTCAATCCTTGACCTCCACTAAAACAGCAAAGTTCTAGTGACGGACAGAGGTGCCCACAAATTAAAGGAACTTTTCAGTTCTGCTAAACAGATGTATTTTATTTTTCCTTTATGCAATACTGCCTTGTTCTCTAGATTTTTTTAAACAAGCAAAGTAAAACCTAAATATTCAGGATTCCAGGGAATTATAACTACTATTATTATTAACATGTTACCGGTAGCTGGCAAGCAAGAGGCATGTTCTATATTCTTACTACCCATGCCAAGTCTCTGAACCAGAGTAGGACTTATGAAGGGGAGCTGGGCTTGCAGGAAACATGCACAGTGCTAATAACCCTGGAGAAAAACCCAAGAGCTTTGGATCTTATTTCACTCAACTGTTGAGAACTTACAGCACAATAAATCTGAACCATTGGTTTCCTTTTTCTATATCCTTAGTCACCCTTTTTTTATAGTAACAATAAAATCCCAACAAAACAAAAATCTTAGACCTCACTTCCTTTTAAAAATATTCTTAAATACTACTGACTGTCTGTTAACACTTCAAATAGGAAGAGAGTCTGGTCTCACACTGCAGTGAATGCTCCATCCAGGTCATGACTGAAAGAGATTCATGAAGACCAAACTGCTGTCCAATTGTTTTATAAAACCATGGCTCAGCAGCACAGAATTCAGCGGGTGGAGAGGAGTGAGGGTGTTATACTGAGTGGGACACTTGAATCCATGTTAACACAATAAATAAATAAATAATTTTAATGGAAAAAATCTTTTTTAAAAAATAAAATTTTTATGTTTTCTTTAAAAAAAAAAATTCAAAAAAGAAAGAGTTGGTGGAGAGAGGGAACAGTCTTCCTAAGGTTAGAACTCCTAATTGCAAACTCTGATGTTTTAGCAAATGGTGTGAAGATACCCTTGGCACTGACACATGGCTTACAGTCTTTTAAACTGCAAAACCCACCCTTGGGATGAATCTTTGGTTTTTTGTTTGTTTTTTACAGGGACAAAGAGAGAGTCAGAGAGAGGGATATATAGGGACAGACAGACAGGAACGGAGAGAGAGATGAGAAGCATCAATCATTAGTTTTTCATTGCCGTCGCATCACCTTAGTTGTTCATTGATTGCTTTCTCACATGTGCCTTGACCACGGGCCTTCAGTAGACCGAGCAACCCCTTGCTGGAGGCAGTGACCTTGGGTCCAAACTGATGAGCTTTTTGCTCAAGCCAGATGGGCCCACGCTCAAGCTGGCAAGCTTGGAGTCTTGAACCTGGGTCTTCCGCATCCCAGTCCAACGCTCTATCCACTGCGCCACCACCTGGTCAGGCTGAATCTTTGGTTTTACCAACAGAAGCCGTTTTTATAAAAAGGGAGGGGTTCTTCACACACTGTGGAATCCTAGATCTCCTGGTCATCCTAAGAGTAAAGGTTACGGCCTGACCAGGCGGTAGCACAATGGATAGAGCATCAGACTAGAACACAGGGGACACAGGTTCAAAAACCCAAGGTTGCTGACTTCAGCAAAGGCTCATCCTACTTGAGCATGGAGTCACCGGCTTGAGCGTAGGATCATAGACACGACCCCATGGTCGCTGGCTTGAGCCCAAGGTCACTCACTGGCTGTCGCAAACCAGAGCAACTAGTAGTAATTCCAGATCCTGAGTGGAAATAGCGTGGAATTAAGAAAATAGACTTAAAGAATTAAAGAATGGGTTCGGGAGGGTTCTGCAAAGCTGATAGCAGAAACAGACCACGAATCTTGCTTTATTTATAGGGCAAAGTGGGCCATTAGCAAATCAATGAGATTTCTGATTATGTTTCCAAAGCAACCTAAAAATTTTACCAACTGCAGAAAACCCCCACCATACTTAACATCTTAAGTTTACACAAAACAGGATAGAAGAAACTTGCTGTTGGTCAATTAAGTTTGTGAATATGATATATATGTTTGCTCGCTTATAGTTTGCATTGGGTGCGGGAGACAGGCTGTAAGCAGGCCTGGTCATTATAGCCCAAGGCTTAGTTTTAAGAGTAAGCTTTTCCCCACACCCTTGACTAACTGGATGATGTAGGGTGGTGCACTCTCATGAGGAATCCTCCCATTATGCCTCAGATAAGTGACTTTGTATCAGAGACTTCCTTGTTTGTAGATTGGATTAAAGTTTTGGATTTCTACACTATAAAGTGGGGCAGACTGGATGTTTTTCCCTTGTCTTCTCTTGTGGCTTGCCTGTCTTGGTGAGATACCAATAAACAGAATGGCCCACTGTAAAGCCAGTAGTCAAGGCCGCCATCACAGCAGCCTGACCCATGGAGGTTCGCATTGGATTCGGACAGATGGCAATGAAACACCGGAGCCACAAACTGGTGAGCCATCAGCTTTAACTCCAGCTTGCACCCGGCAGGCAAGCAAAAACACACACTGGGCTCCAAAACCCACACATTCAGTGCTCACAAAGCTACTGACTTATTCGAGTTTCCTAGAATCAAAGGTTTCTAGCTCACCAGACTTATTCACCTCTGTTTCCCATCTCCTCCTGCACAAACTCTTAACAAACTGGCTTCTTCCTCAGCACTCCGCCATCTTGCCTACTTCTCCTCCACATGGCCTTAATCTGCTCTGCTCTCTAATACTAACCTCAGGAACTCAGGAACCAAGAGAGAGAGAGAGAGAGAGATCAAGCTACTGCTCTCTCCCATTTTATAGCATAGACTCCAAACCTTTAATCCAATTATACAAACAATGAAGTCTCTGATACAAAGCCACCCATCTGAGGCATAATGGGATTCCTCCCTACATCACCACCCTACATCATCCAATCAGTCAAGGGTGTGGGAAAGAGCTTACTCTTAAACTAAGCCTTAGGCTATAACGACCCGACCTGCTTATATTACAGCCTTTCCCCCACACCCATTCCAAGCATAAGGCCAAATAATATCACCTGGGAGACGGGCTTCCATGTGGGCAGCTCCATCTTTAACAAAGTGAGCATAATATATTTTATCTGCCCAATTCGTCTGCCTGAATCCAATGGGAACCTGCATGTGAATGGCCACAATGGCGGCTCCTGGCCCTACCCTTGCCTCCAGTCTTTCCGAGGGACATGGGCGCAGGACAAGTAAAAACAATCCAGCACCACAGCTTAACAGCCTTTGCAACCTAATCAGGCAAGTGAGGTGGGGGGTTGGGCAGACTGTCAATTTACAGCCAATTCCCCACACCTCTGTCCCCAAGAAATCTAAACTGCAAAACCATGTTGGTTTTTCGGTCCCCGACAACTGGCCTGAAGCCCAAGGTTGCTGGCTTGAGCAAGGGTTCACTTGCTTTGCTGGAGCCCCCCAGTCACGGCCCATAGGAGAAAGCAATCAGTGAATGTACGGCCTGTAGTCAAGGCCACTATCACAGCAGCCTGACCCACGCAGGTTCGCATTGGATTCGTACAGTCGGCAATGAAACACCGGAGCCAAGAACTGGTGAGCCATCAGCTTTAATTCTAGCTTGCACCCGGCAGGCAAGCAAAAACACACACTGGGCTCCAAAACCCACACATTCAGTGCTCACAAAGCTACTGACTTATCCGAGTTTCCTAGAATCAAAGGTTTCTAGCTCACCAGACTTATTCACCTCTGTTTCCCATCTCCTCCTGCACAAACTCTGCTCAAACTGGCTTCTTCCTCAGCACGCTGCCATCTCGGCTACTTCTCCTGGCCTTCATGTGGCCTTACTCTGCTCTCCTCTCTAATACTAACCTCAGGAACTCAGGAACCAAGAGAGAGAGAGAGAGATCAAGCTACTGCTCTCTCCCACTTTATAGCATAGACTCAAAACCTTTAATCCAATTATACAAACAAGGAAGTCTCTGATACAAAGCCACCCATATGAGGCATAATGGGATTCCTCCCTACATCACCACCCTACATCATCCAATCAGTCAAGGGTGTGGACAAGAGCTTACTCTTAAAGCCAAGCCTTAGGCCATAACAACCTGGCCTGCTTACATTACAGCCTTTACCCCACACCCATCCCAAGCATAAGGGCAAATAATATCACCTGGGTGACGGGCTTCCATGTGGGCAGCGCCATCTTTAACAAAGTGAGCATACCATATTTTATCTGCCCAACAATCCACCCTTATGCTCACTTTACTACCCACAATCTACACCACCGGCATCCCTGTACAAGGAAATTAAGTACATTACACAAATTACAGCAATAGCCCAAATCATACAGTTTCAACAATTACAAAGATACATTTCACCAGTCTCTGAGCACTTTGCCAAAAGCGCAAAATGTCCTCGGCCTTTTCTCTAGCCATGGGAAAAGCTTCCCGGGGCAGGAGGGCCTCCAGCAAAGCCACCCCCACCCCCATCAGGGTATTTCACATTGTCCAAAATCCGTAAGTCCATTCAACAAAGGAGCCAGTGCTCACTCAGGTCATAGTCCAGGAAATCAGTCCACACACATGGGGTGTTAGCCTCCCCCCTCATCTCTGCCATCCTGGTAGCTCATACAATGTCCCAAAAAGGAGCACGTGGCCATGGCAGTCAGAATTTCCATCTCTGCTCTGGGGAGCATGACAGCATCCACCCCTATGTCCCAAAATCGCAGACCTACCAGCAGCGTAGCTACTCCTTGTTGCCGGGCTCTCACCTTCTGGGAACTGCGGATTGCAACTTCAGCTGGATTCTCCTCATCCTCCAAAGAGGAACTGAAAACATCAGCTCCTGCTGCTGGGCTCGAGATCCAGGCCAACGCTGCCTTCTCCTCAGCAGGCCTTGCAACTCCAGCCCCGGTCCTGGCCTCAGGCCCGGCCTCATGCCGCTGCTGGCTCTCCACAACATCCAGGGCAATCTCCAACTCACGAACCTGTGATTCCTTCTCCAGCATCTGCTCCACTTCCAGGTGAATCTCGCAAACCTGGTCAGCCTCCTCCGGTGCTTCCTCCAACTCCAGGGTCGGCATCTCTTTCTCCCACGTTTCCTCCAGCTCCATCCGCTGCTCAGTTTGCAGGTCCTGGGCAACCTCTTTTATAGAGCTCTCAGTTTCCTCACGCATGGCTGTAAAAGTCAGCCAGCCAACAGTCCCCCAAAAAACAGCCACAGGGAACCATAACAGCAGCCAGTCCTCTACTCCACCACTAAAAGGTGGTGGTGGTTCCATGCCGATCTGTATCAAATCCTGCCGACTACGCCAATTGTACGGCCTGTAGTCAAGGCCACTATCACAGCAGCCTGACCCACGCAGGTTCGCATTGGATTCGTACAGTCGGCAATGAAACACCGGAGCCAAGAACTGGTGAGCCATCAGCTTTAATTCTAGCTTGCACCCGGCAGGCAAGCAAAAACACACACTGGGCTCCAAAACCCACACATTCAGTGCTCACAAAGCTACTGACATATCCGAGTTTCCTAGAATCAAAGGTTTCTAGCTCACCAGACTTATTCACCTCTGTTTCCCATCTCCTCCTGCACAAACTCTTAGCAAACTGTCTTCTTCCTCAGCACGCTGCCATCTCGGCTGATTCTCCTGGCCTTCATGTGGCCTTACTCTGCTCTCCTCTCTAATACTAACCTCAGGAACTCAGGAACCAAGAGAGAGAGAGAGAGATCAAGCTACTGCTCTCTCCCACTTTATAGCATAGACTCAAAACCTTTAATCCAATTATACAAACAAGGAAGTCTCTGATACAAAGCCACCCATATGAGGCATAATGGGATTCCTCCCTACATCACCACCCTACATCATCCAATCAGTCAAGGGTGTGGACAAGAGCTTACTCTTAAAGCCAAGCCTTAGGCCATAACAACCTGGCCTGCTTACATTACAGCCTTTACCCCACACCCATCCCAAGCATAAGGGCAAATAATATCACCTGGGTGACGGGCTTCCATGTGGGCAGCGCCATCTTTAACAAAGTGAGCATACCATATTTTATCTGCCCAACAGTGAACAACTAAGGAGCCTCAATGAAGAATTGACTTTTGCCCTCATTAAAGGATTTCTTAGTTTTAATAGAAGCTCCTTTTCTAGCCCTCTGAATGGGATCCCTATTCCCACACTCACCTAACCACACACTGAGAGCATCCTGATCCACAGACCTTACCTATGCAAGTTCTTTACCTGCAAAGCAAAAGTGTCCATTTACCTCTCACCTCCTGAAATGTGCACCTCATTCATCCTGAGACTCCACACAGCACAGCTAAAAAGAATTACTTTTAATATACAGGCTAAAATAACTGTTATCATGTGCACATTTCAGAGATTACAGAAAGAATAACAGGGCAAATGCTGAGTCATGTGGCACAAGCATGTTCCCTACAGCCATAGTCTGCCCCTTCCTTCTTCCTTGTCCCTCTAGACCAGGGGTACTCAATACATCGATCGCGATCTACTGGTAGATCGCGAAGGAAGTGTGGGTAGATCGCATAACATTAAAAAGACTTTGTCTTTTGATTGGCATATAGGGTAGCCAATCTGACGTCTGAACTTTTGACACCCTACGCATACGCGTCAAACTGCGCTAACTTGTTCAGTTACATTGCTGTGTAGTTAGCCTTCAATTTATTTAAACTAAATACAACAAAGGGTATATCAAAATGAGTGCCATAGCTGGTTCGAGTAAGAAGCCTAAAACCTACCACTTTCATACAGAATGGGAGGGGATGTTTTTCACTATGTCATATTCTAAGTGCGTTTGCCTCATCTGTCTGTGTGTCATTGCTATTCCAAAGAAGGGAAATGTGGAGCGGCTTTTTCGGACTGTTCATAAAAACTGTGACATTGACTTTCCTCCGAAAAGAGAGCTGAGAAGGAGAAAGGTGAAAGAAGAATACACAATATTAAATAGTAATAATAGTAACTTAAATAATGATAATATAGAAGAAATAAATTTATGTTTTGCATTTTTATTGTAGATAGATCATTTTGACTTGGTCACCTTATATGTAGCTCGCAAGCTGAAAAAGTGGGGGCACCCCTGCTCTAGACCTCTGGGCATTAGTTTTCTTTCTCCTAACATTCTCCACTTCCTCCACTGTGCTTATCTTGCTTTCTCTTAGGTGTTAATATTATGAAATGCCCTCCAACTCCCTCCCTAGAGGGAGGAGGAGAAAAGGAAACAGGGAAACTTGTGGGGCATTTGGCCCCTGGAAGGGATTCTTGCAAAACCTGGATTTAGCCTTCAACCAGCTAGGGAGGAAGGTGCTGAGTTTGAGGGTCAGCACTTAAAGAGGCTAAAGGATGCAGGAGCTGTTTGTCCAGAAATGGAAGGGATGCTCATCCTTCTCAGAAAGGAGACTGGAGGGGGAAACACAGAGAGATGGCAAGAGAAACAGAATGCTCATGCCATATGGCAAAGAGAACAAACAATTTAAGAAACAATCATCTATAAAAATAAGAAAAAGAAAAAGAAATGATATATCTAAGATGCTTCAATTGAAAACCTATTGCCCAAAGCTTCAGAACATTTAAGATGCTGTACAAAAAACAAAACAACACCTGTGTGAGTAAGCTTTTCAAAAAGAATGAAAGGAAAGGAGCTCATCTCCAGGCTTGGAATAATACCAAAGCAGATTTTAAAAGTACACACATGAAAAAACAGGCCTTGACCAGGCAGGTCAGTGGATAAAGCACCATCCCAGCACACCGGGGTTGTGGATCTGCTCCCTGGTCAGGGTACCTATGAGACGCAATCAATAAGGTACACAACTAAGCGGAACAACATGCTGATGCTTCTCTCTCTCTCTCCCTCCCTCGATCCCTTCAAATCAGTGGGAAAATTAAAACACACACACACACACACACACACACACAAATTATAAGATGTACCATGAAAAAATAAGGAAGTCATTTAGAAACAACCAAAACTGACCATTATAACATAAAGCAAGTCCCCTCTCCAATTCCCAGAAATCTTAGAATAAGGACTCACATCATTCTTGTATAAAATCTAAGTGTTTCATTCTACTTGTTCTTATTTTATAAACATTTAAGATGTGACTATTTCCCCATTAAAAAAAATAATTTTTTTGACTTGTGTCACTCAGTGGTGATTTTTACCATCTGTTTTAGTAGTACTGATAGAATCAAGTTTATTCCCCGATGGTATTGTCCAATGGTATTGTCCAAAATGCAGCATTGCGACCATTTAGTGGGCCCCAAAATAATTCAGTAGGTTGTAATCAGAAAAAATTTTTTAAAACAGTATGGTATGGCAAGGACTGGAATGAAACAGATTAGAATAGAAATATGAGAGTCCATTGCATATAATATGGGTAAGAGCTGTTTTATGAAACTTCATTTTGTGTTCATACGTATGTATAAATATATACGGGATCACAATATAAAACATTTCTTACTGTGGGTCTCGGTCTAAAATGTTTGAAAGATATTGTACATAAATAAAGTGAGGACCTTTAAAAACAGGTACATAATATACATGTGTATATCCCTACTGTAACAATAATAACAGCTAATACTTAATAGGAACAAAAAAATAAGTGGTGAGATACTGTTATTATTGTGATTTTTTTAGCTTGTTGATAAAAATAATTTACAACTTAAAGAAATAGGTACATAGTAAGGAAAAGCCAAATGTTAAAGATGGTCCCTCCCCTGCAAGGGATTTGGAACCTGGAAGGGATTTGTTGTGTTCACAGAAGAAGGAAGAGCAGTCCGTTTAGAGGCAGTCTCTGGCTGGGACTAGCCCAGCACCTTCCTCATGGTCACAAATCTATGGAAGATTTGCTGTCTTCTGGGTCAGAAACTTATATTATTCTGATTCACAATTCTAAGCTACAAACCCAATAAAAGTCATATATACATAGCCAGGCAGAAATGCAAGCATCATTTATGTAAAAGCCAAAAGGAACAATAGGAAAGAGAGCTTCAATAAACAAGCTGGTGGAAAGGGAGAATGACAAAAATTGTATTTTTAACATTTGGTTAATAATTATCCGGGCATAAAACTCTCCAGTCTCAACTTTATGAAGGCATTACAGAACACCACTTAAGCTGGACAGAGGGGGCTTGCAATGGTGACATTCTTAACATAACTTTGCTGAGAAGATCTTGGTTATTGACTATATGACTAATGGAACTTCAGAGGAAGAAAATGGGCATTTATTGAGAGATACTCTAGAGACCTGTCATCTCATGGAGTCACCATAATGTAATCATCATTAACATAGTAAGAAACAGCTCAGAGGTCAAATACTTGCTTCTGCAGACAGAAGGCAGAATTCAAAGCAATTGGACCCAGAAGCTTCTCCCTGCTAAACCTAGCTACATCTTCCATTTTACATCAAGATATCTGAATATAAAGATATCTTTATAAAGACCTAATGACTGACTGCTTGTTATAAAGACCTAATCACTGCCTTTGGCTTTTAACAACTCCTCATGTTTTCACTGCTTTGAGATAAAATAAGAATTTGGGGAGAGATAGTCTGAAAATGAGAGGAAATGATGTTTGTACTCACATACTCGGGAACTTTGATTTTAGGACCAGAAGCAACAGAGGCATCCATATCTGTTCCCAATTTGATAGACAAACTTAATTAACCTTTGCTACTCTGTTCCAACCCACTGTTTTAGACAAAACTAGTGACCCACAAACAATATGTTGCCACCAGAATCTCAATGGCTGAGACACCAAGAGATATAGCCCCATCAGCAGTATTGGGAAATAAGCCACTTGGATTAGCTGCTCCAAGAAATATGGATTATATTCCTGTCACACATGATCTGTCAGAAACATTAGGATACTTTCAGCATAAATCAGCAGTATGAAGGGTGTCTTTATGAGTACTAAACATGACAGACGGCCTGGAGGGCAAGGTGAGACTGTCTGGGGCTAACTCCTAAGTGTAAGCACACGTGCACACTCATACTGTTTTACCTGAACTGCTATTAAAAATCCAAATATAAGCTGGTGATCGCTGATGGGCACACCCAGCTCACAGCAGGTTAGATGCCACTAACCTCCAAAAGGGAAAGGCTTTTCCCCTCCAAACCATGATGAAGAATCCACCTCTACATAATCAAAATGGCACGAGAAAGAAAAAATCTGTTTCCCTAAATTACACAGAAAGTGTGTGTGTGTGTGTGTGTGTGTGTGTGTGTGTGTGTGTGTGTGTGTGTGTGTGTAGGCAGAGAAGCATGCTTAAGAGCCTTACACGTAGTAATATGTTTGATTAATATGTACTATCAAGACATAGGATTCTCCACTCTCTCTACCATGTCATGTCTCTGAAAAGATTATATAAGACATGCTATCTTATAATATGTGGTAAGAGAGAGCAAACGACAAAAGAAAACGAGTAATACCTCTCAAGGCTTCATACAAGGAAAACCAATAAATGTTTTTAGAAGACGAAGATATATGGGTTTGAATATGCCTCTGCATTAGGCAAACCTGGGGCCAAACTCCAACTCCTCCACTTACCAGCTGTGTGATACGGGCAAGTTACCTCATCTCCCTGAGCCTCTCAGCTTCCTCACCCACAATAGGGGGTAACAATCTCGACAGGAATGTGGTTAAGTGCCCAGTGCTACAGGCTGTTCAACAACTGTCCTGCCACATCTCCCTTCCTGTTCCCCTCAGGCCACTGCCTTGTCGGGGAGCGTGCTGGTTTCGCTTGAGGACCCTCTTTGGGGTTTGCTACCAAATAACTCTGAGCCCTTTCACAGGTATCACAGGGCTCTAGTAATAAAGAGGGAGACAGAAAAGCCTTCCCATTGTACACTTGAAATATTTTAAGCATCTAAACATTTTCAATATTTGAAAGAAAAATTCATTCTCTGAACATCTTCTACTTTTCAAATTTTAACAAGATGGAAAACCAACTCAAGGTCTTCCACTGCCACCATCAAACACAGAGGCAGGAAGGGAGGGGGAGAGAACAGTCCTCGTTTTATGCTTTCACACACTGTACTCGAGACACGGAATTACTGTGTGTGCCTTCCTTCTCCCATTACTGGCTGAGAAGGATAGGGAATTGCCAAAAAGGATGTCTGTAAGAAGCAATGTGATAAAAAAAAAATGGTGTGAAAGATAAATGAGGAGATAATCCTGTTTCACATTTCCCAGTCTTCTTATGAACCCCCCTCCCAGAGGGTTGTGCACCAAGGGTGATGCCCACAGGGTTGTGGAACACTAAGGAGAGGGGGCACTGAAAGCAATGGGTCCTGGGTGCAGGGGAACCTTCTCTGGAAAGAATTTTTAAAAATAATAAAGCTCTGGCCTTACCAAGCAGTGATGCAGTGGACAGGGCATCAGCCTGGGACACTGAGGACCCAGGTTTCAAAACCCCGAGGTCACCGACTTGAGCGTTGGCTCACCAGCTTGAGCATGGGGTCGTCAGCTTGAACATGGGATCATAGATATGACCCATGGTCACTGGCTTGAGCTCAACTGTCACTAGCTAAAGCCCAAGGTTGCTGGCTTCAGCAAGAGGCCACTGGCTTGGCTGCAGTGCCCTGGTCAAGGCACATATGAAAAAGCAATCAATGAACAACTAAGGTCCGTAACTATGAGTTGATGTTTCTCATCTCTCTCCCTTCCTGTCTGTCTGTCTCTTTCTCTCTGAAAATAAGTAAAAAAGCAAGCTCACTAAAAGTCAATCTTTTAATGATCACCATACAGTGACAACTGTAAGCAACAGTGGTGACAAAACACTCAGTCCTCGCACCTCCACACCCACCTTTGGGCACACCACTGCACAGGGCCCACCTTCCACAAGGGATCACAACCTGTTCCAGGAAGCCTCAGACGCCGACCACTGTAGTGATTACAGAACTCTGAGTGTCCTTTGAGTCCTTCTCATCCACCCTACACTGTAGGTACCTGAGGCTCATGATAGTCTAGCTCAGAGCCGGGCCAGGAGATGGCACTTGATAAATGGATGACCTACGAATTCAAGCAGTAGTTTTTATACATGCTCTATAATACTGTGGAGATTGTAACTCTATTCTTTTTATTTTTCTACTATTGTAATTCAAGCATAGTAAAAAAAAAAGAGCAAATCAGCTTTCTGTTAAGCACTGCCTGATTCTGGTCTTTATTAAACTAGTGAGGGACACCTAATAGGCCACAGAGGTATGAACTCCCAAGAAATTTGATAACCATTCATCCACCTACTGAAACATTTTGTTAAGCAAGTAATTTTATATCATATCCACATCTACACAACAGGAAAAAGAACAAGCTAAATGAGAAAACATAACTAGATAAGATTTTGGCACCGGCCCAAGAAGATCACATCTGAAAGCTTTCAAATCTGTGATCTAATTTTCAAGAAAATGACAGAATCCCCAAATGACTGTATTATTTACCAACCTGATGCTACTTTGTGAGAGGTCAGGTTGTGTTAAAATACAAAACAAAACAAAAGACACCAGACTGACAATGTCTTTCTTCTGCCTCCAACTGAATTGTGAGGCAGTCCCTGGAGAACACCAACCGTCTCCAAGGTTTGCAACACAGTCCAGGAACAACTGAACCCCTGTAACAGTGGAAATGCACCTGTAGGGCATCCCAGGATGCACTGGAGTCTCCCCACGGTTCCTCTCTATCTGGATTTCCAGAGATGCTACTGGGCCACTTAGGCCAGCTGAGAACACAGGCCCTGAGCACACCCTGTGCCAGGCCTCTCACAGACACAGCTGCCTGGTTTCCAGAGACCAGTTCTTCTTTCTTTTATAATCCACAGGTTTGTAACCAAACCCTCTGCAACAAGGACTCTACCGTGCAATACTGCAGTTAAGGAACATTCCTTAGCCTCATCTTTCACCATCAGTCTGAGTTCAGTTGCTAAAATGCCCACCTGCTCCCTTGGCTTTGGTTCCAGCCCAAGAGCCACCAGGAATATCAGCATCACAGGCACCAGTTCTTACAAACAACCATTCTCAACGCAGGATCGAAAGCATGCAAGTGCTTAAACTTTCTGTGAAACAAAACAGCAGCTCCTTCAGGAAAAGGTGCAACAAAAATCAGAGGATGGCCCTCATGACAATCTAGAACAAGACAAAAGAGCAATTCTGTTGCCGCAACAATGAACTATGTGAAGACCAGATGTAATGCTCCAAGGGTCCGGAGAGAGGCAACATCCCCGGTTAAAGGACTGAGGCCCTGTACCCAGCCTTACTCAGATATTTATTAGCCAGTACAAATAACTCAAGGAAGCAGACAGCAGAAGTTTTCAGGGAGTGAAGTAAAGGACAAGGAACATGCTGACTTTTAATCTCTGTTCTGAAAGCCTAAACATTTCTGTGTTGCTGAATCTTATCCTGCTGTTCTGCTGTTTCCAGCATGCACTGTCTCCAGTATGGGTCAGAGAGGCCCCTGGACTCTCACCTGCTCAGGGTTTTTTGCCCTAGGGCGCCTCGCTGTCTCTAACTGTCCTAACTCTGCATGTCTGCATAGCATATTCCTACACAATTCCTTTGTGTGAAGGTGTACATAACAGGGGGTAGGTGAGAAAAGGAAAGTCCTGTGTTCATCGGGACTGCAAAGCTCTGGATGGGTTTACATGATAGCCCTAGGTGCCACTGTCCTCACCGTGCCCACTGGCAAAAACAAGCTTTCTCCTTGCAGGATGATTAAGAATGTGTTGTGCCTGTCCAGGCAGTGGCGCAGTGGATAGAGCGTTAGACTGGGATGCAGAAGACCCAGGTTCGAGACCCCGAGCTCGCCAGCTTGAGCGTGGGCCCATCTGGTTTGAGCAAAAAGCTCATCAGCTTGGATCCAAGGTCGCTGGCTCCAGCAAGGGGTGGCTCGGTCTGCTGAAGGCCCGCGGTCAAGGCACATGTGAGAAAGCAGTCAATGAACAACTATGGTGTCGCAATGGCAACAAAAAACTAATGATTGATGCTTCTCATCTCTCTCCGTTCCTGTCTGTCTGTCCGTATCTATCCCTCTCTCTGACTCTCTCTGTCCCTGTAAAAAAAAAAAAAAAATTAAGAATGTGTTGTAAAAGCCAAAGAGAACTGGACTCGTTATCTCTTCTTAAAAGAGAAGAATCTCATGAGGAACTGCGTTTTAGAAGAGAACATTATAGATTTGGCTAAGACCTGACAGGCCACTTAGTAAAAGCAGTTGAACCCCCAGATGTGGGAGGTGCTACACCTGCACCTCCCTGGTTTAAACTTCCTGTGGTCTATTGTGACTTTCCCACTTCTTTAAATAGAAGATTCTCCAAGACTGGCCTTCTCACTTGGCAAGCCCTGCATTCTCACTGCACTAGAAGGCGGGGCCCAGCTGGGGTGCGCATGAAGGACTCTTATAAAATGCTGAGCTAGCATGAGGGCAATTGCATGGCTGCCGTGGCAGGGAAGGAAAGGCCACAGCGCTCTGCTGTGAGGACTTAGGTGAGGGTGAAGGTGACACAATTGCTTAAAAAGCATACTGAGACCCCGAAGAATTCTGCTGTTGTCATGGTGACACAGTGACTGATGCAGGGGCTTCTAGACTCTCTCTGGACTTCAGACTGGTAAAATGTGGGGAGGGGGAAAGGATGGGGTAGAGATACAGGAGTAGTTTTTACAACTTTTTATATTACCAAGTACCTTTACAAAAAAAATCTTACCATCTTATAGGATCATCATTTTATTGGGTATCATCTCAATAAAAATAATTTTTGAACTGAATAATTTTGCTTTAGGAAAACCCCACTTGTCCTGTTTTTCTCATTTTTCTGTAACATCCTGCATCGACCACAGTGCACTGCTAGACGCATTCCTTATAAAAGAAGAAACAAGGAGGGAAGGAAGGAACCAAATTATGGTTGTTAGTGCTAATAGCCCAAGACAAATACTTTATCTACTTTAATTACTCTTTTCTGTGAAAAGAAATTGCTTTAAATGTTTTAAATTGGATATGTTCTTATAAACCCTTCCTGTGCCTACTTGCAAACTGTCAATTCTCCTTTCCAGAGGAAAAAGCCAGTGTCTGTCCAGAAATAGATAATGACCAATCAAAATGGAACCCAGATCTAGTTTCACCTGTCAGAGACCTGGGCAATGGAATTGGGTGGGCAGCCTATCGGAGCCCTTTCCTAATGGTAGGAAGGCCTACGTTTAGGGCCTGGCTTTCCGTTAACAGCTGTGCTCCTCAAACAAGTGGCTTAAACTTTCACAGCGCAGAATTATCCAGGAGTTTGCACAGTATCCTCGGGACTGGATGGTGCAGCTCGGTGGCCTGAGACAGGTACAAGAATTTATCTGAAAGTCTCTTCATCTTCAAAATGGAAGTATATTGTGCATTCTACCTTCTTCCTGATATACCATTCTTTTTAAATTTGGAAATATTTTTAAATAATGCTTATTAATTATAATTGTCTCCCCAGAAATGGGAGTCAGGTTGAAACCTTAGACTCATATCCTGCGGCCCTCACAGCTGGACCCTCCTGTGAAGCTACCAAGCTACCAGGGCACAGAGGAGGAGGGGCTACGGCCACTCCCACAGAGCACACACTCGTCAAGTCACTTCTCCTTAACATTCTTGTTAGCTAACAGGTTGTTCTGATGCTGAGCCATGCTACTAAAAGGGGAGGCAGTGTGAAAACAAGGGCCCCTGTGGGGTTGCTGGTTATAGGATCAAGAACATCAGGTACAGCCTGACCAGGCGGTGGCGCAGTGGATAGAGCGTCAGACTGGGATGCAGAATTCAAGACCCCGAGGTCGCCAACTTGAGCGCGGGCCCATCTGGCTTGAGCAAAAGTTCGTCAGCTTGGACCCAAGGTCGCTGGCTCCAGCAAGGGGTTGCTCGGTCTGTTGAAGGCCCGCGGTCAAGGCACATGTGAGAAAGCAATCAATGAACAACTAAGGTGTCGCAACGGCAACAAAAAACTAATGATTGATGCTTCTCATCTCTCTCCGTTCCTGTCTGTCTGTCCCTATCTATCCCTCTCTCTGACTCTCTGTCCCTGTAAAAAAAAAGAAAAAAAAAAAGAACATCAGGTGCTAGAGAGTCATCATAGGAAGCTCACAACGGAGTACCTTCCTCTGTGCTCCAAGGAGCAGATACCAGAATCTGATATCCTTCCTGTCTCTCAGTTCCAAACCGAGGTTACTTACATGGTTCCTACCTTCCCTTCTCACTTGCCAGGTGGTAATAGCAGCCTTCCCCTAAGACCCTCCTTTGGCCTTTTTGTCTCTTTGGTTCAGAGATAGGTTTCCTAGCACACAGAATGACCTCCGTGCATGTTTATTTAATACACGAATGCATGCCAGTGAGGTGCCTAATCATTAATAGGCAAGCATATCAGGTGCCATTTCAGACGGAGCCCAAAATAACCATCAGAGGATGGAAGTCACTTGTGTGGCCATTTGACGACGACCTAACCATGGTCTGAATGTGACTCTACACTCCAGTGGCACAAGCTTCTGAAAAGCAATCAAGAAGATGCCTGACATAGGGATGCAAAGGAATTCCCAGGTATAGCTCTGAGTCCTCCCATATTCATTTCTGCTCACTTGATAATGCACTCTCCCTTGTCAACCTGGTACAACACATTTATTTAAAAGATAATGTTGCCGTGGAGGAGTGCACAAGGCAATAAACAGCTTTTGCAGGCAATTAAATGCAGAAGTGAAATTGAGCCTCTGGTCAGTGGAACCAGCCATTCATCGTGAGTTTGTACCAGTGTCACAAATGTTATTCCTGTTTCACAAAAGGACAGGAATCTATGATTGGGCCACCAATCTGCACAGACTGGAGGGGCAGACCTGAAGCGATTGAAGCAGCTGTCAGTATGCAGACATTAACAACAAAGAGCCTTGGGATTCTGGGGTGTTGACCCAGGAGACTGCTCTATTTCTTTTTTTATAGGTTTTGTACTTAGTAGGTGTTCAATAATTATTTGCAGCCTGCTTGATTTTATAGGGAGACATTACATGAAGTTTCAAGTCTAAAGTTTCTCTGCAAATAGATCAATACCCTCCCAACTAATTTCTAAGGTCTAGCTTTAAAAAATTATGATGATCTACACTAGGGTCTATTTTTTCTCTAGGAATCAGAGAAGAGCTCTTTGTTGAAAAACTTTCATGCTGCTTGCTCAACACGCACTGATACACAAAGCAGCAAGGGAAGGGAGGTCACTTATAACACAGTGACTCGCTCTAGTAGAGGGGGAAGTCGGGTCTTAGCAAAAGAGTCAGGGAAGCTGATGGAGGAGACACTGCCTGAGATTCAGGCCCTTCGGTTGACCTGGGGGATCAGAGCAAGGGAAGATGCAGTCAGGAGAGAGTGGCACAGGTGCTCTCCAGGTGCAGCTGGTGAGGCGCCTTCTACAAAGGAGACAGAAAAGCACAGCAACACCCAAGGTGGGAGGGCTCTGCACTTGGCCCTCTCCTGGAAGCTTCTACCACAAGGGAGCAAAGTACTACCCAAAGAGCAGAATCAGAGCACCTTCCTGAACCAGCAGAACCAGCAGGGCCAAGGGAGCCCTGTCCCAGATCACTATTCCTGACACTTCTGCCCTAATGAGTCTGGTTAGAATGTGAGCCATCTAGTTCCTCCTCCTTACACACTAGTTATAAGTATTATCTCAGCCTTGGCCGGTTAGCTCAGTCAGTTGTAGTCCCTAAACAGCAATGTTGTGGGTTTGATCCCCGGTCAGGACACACACAGGAAGCAACCAATGAATGCACAACTGAGTGGAACAAAATAAATGTTTCCCCTTCCCTCTTCCTCTCTCTGTCTTTAAAAATCAACCAATCAATAAAAAATAAAGCCTTGGCCAGATAGCTTGGTTGGCTGTAGTGTTGTCCCCAAGTGCAGAAGTTGCCAGTTCAATCCCCAGTCAGGGCACATACAGGAACAGATCTATGTTCCTGTCTGTTTTTTCTCTCCCTGCCTCCCTCTCAGTCTCTCTCTCACACACACAAAGTATTATCTCTAGGTGTTCATTATTTAATATTTCTTTAAAACATTTACATCTAAATACACATAATTAGCACCATTACAATCGTTGTAAATGCTTTTAGGGTTTTTTGTTTTGTTTCGTTTTTATTGTTTTGTTCTTAGTGAGAGGAAGAGAGATAGAGGGACAGACTCCCACATGCACCCCAATCGAGATGCGCCTGGTAACCCCCTCCTAGAGCCAATGCACAGACCAAGCAAGCTATCCTGATCAGCACTTAGGGCCAACACTCAAACCAATTGGGTCACTTGCTGCAAAAGGGGAAGAAAAAGAAAAGGGAGAGAGGAAGGGAAGGAAAACAGAGGTAAAGCTGATCCTGAGCTGTCTTTCTTAAAGAAAACACAAGATTTTTCTTTCTCATCCTTTTTCTCATCTGCCAACAGGTTCAGACACCCTCCCACTGTATCCCTAAAGTCTGGAAGCAGCCAGATAACTGGGACACTCTCTCAGGGAATCTGCAGAATCAGCTATTTTGGTTTGTTTTTAATAACTACAGAATATTCCCTTCTCCTTTCAGAGTGGCAAGTCTTTGTTAGAATCAACCTAGAACCTGCCCCAAATCATAAAATCCAAATGACAGTTTGAAAGGCCTACAGGTGTCCAGTTTAAAGATCCACAAATCACCCTGGTGGGATAGCTCGGATGGTTAACACTCACATTACCCCTCCATTCTAACACCAATGCTTTAAGTGCCCTTTTTAAAAAGCATAATTCTAAAAGTAAAATGCATGAAATGGGTAGTCCAGGGGAATAAAGCTAAGGATAGTAAAAGCATCCAAAAAGTGAATTGAATATTAACAACTTCCTAATACCTAAATAAAGGAAAATGGAATAGAATTGCTAAAAAAAAAATTCAACTCACATTTTTGGGAGTATTTTTCTGAAAAAGCAGGGAGGCAAAGAGACAGACCCCTGTATGCACCCAACCAGGATCCACCTGGCAAGCCCACTAGGGGGTGATACTTTGCCTACCTGGAGCGTTGCTCCATTGCAACCGGAGCCATTCTAGTGCCTGAGGAGGAAGCCATGGAGCCATCCTCAGCGCCCAGGCCAACTTTGCTCCAATGGAGCCTTGGCTGTGGAAGGGGAAGAGAGAGACAGAGAGAAAGGAGAGGGGAAAGTGTGGAGCAGATGGGCACTTCTATGTGCCCTGGCTGGGAATCAAACCTGAGACTTCCACATGCCAGGTTGACGCACTACCACTGAGCCAACCGGCCAGGGCCTCAACTAACATTTTTTAAAAGTTGGCATAAGAAAGTCAAAGATTTGCCCTAAATTCACAAATATGTAAGTTGCATTTGTCTCACAATCCATGCCCAGCTGAGAAAGCCCGAGTATAGCAAATGCATCCAAAATAAGAACACTTATCACAGAGAATCGTAACATCTTATGGACGGAGGTGGTCTTGGAAGGGTTGAGTCCAAGTGTTCATGTGTACACACATTCCCACAATGTGGGTAATCCCGCCTGTAAATGCTTTCAGTGCCTTAAAATTCCTTCTAAAATACCGGCATGTTGGATATGGTCAACACTGAGGGAGCAGGACAGTTCCAGGTAAACACTCCTTCCCTGATAATGTAAAATGCTTTGTTTTACCCCAGATATCAAAAGTTCTTCATCGCACATTATTTAAAATGCTTGAGAGTATGTAAGACTGACCACTATATTCAGCTGAAAACATACCCATGCTGGCCCAGCACAACAGCAACCTAATTCTTTTTCTTACCCTCTTCCATGCAAACATACAGATTACAACACTTCTCCCTCCCAGGATACAAATTCATCAGGAAGATCACTACCCCCCCCAGAAGACTGCACCCAGCATTTTCTATGCTGCTCAAAGAAAACGGGGTCAAGGTGGGAGGAGGTCTCCTATCGTAAGCCCCTCGTGAATCTGACAGTGGTCAGCTGGGTATTCATGCAAAATGATGTGAAAAATGAGGAAAGTAAAATTTGAAAAAGTAGAACAAATATATAGATATTTCTTTAAAACGCCCAGCAGACAACTTCTGGTGTTAAATGACCTTATGTGCAGAGTGAAAAATTCTTTACACATTTCATGTAATACGCATATATACATGTGAGCTGAGTTGAGCATGTGCGTGTGTGTGAGGTTTTCACGTATCCAGTTCACTCTCTGGGTAACATCTTACCTGCCACTGGTTTCCTGTCTGACCAGGTACATAAGGTGCTGGGAGGCTCCGAAGGCTGTTCTTCACCGGGGATCCCCCGAGTGGGTTTCCCATGTCCCCGGAAGGGGAATCAGAAGTCAAGGCCATGGGGTACTGCGGGTAGTTGTACAGATTGTTGTAGTAAGGAAACAGAGGTGGCTGATAAAAGCTGCTGTAGTAGGCGGAGTCAGAAACCAAATCAGGTGTGTTCTCCATGTGCCCTCTGCTGGTGACAGGCGGAATATCCTGGATGACCATACGTCCATCTAGAAAGAAAAAAAAGAAAGACAACACGGTATTATTAAACTGAGGATTCACAAAACTTCACCTCTAAACCTTGGCAGCACATGGCCATCCTTCTCCAGATCTGCAGAGCTGCAGAACAAGGCCCCTGACCGTCCTGCACATGCTGCAGCTCCCACAGCCAAACTGAAGGAGGTTTCTAAGGCTGGCATACTTCTGGCGGCACGGGTGACAAAGTCTTGCAGGATACTTCTATGAAGAATACCAAACATATTTTAAGGGTCATTTTAATTATATAAAGCCTGACCAGTAACTTCTATCCTAATGTCAGAAAATTAGAGATCAAATCTATAATTAACTTGGCTATCTACAACATTCTTACAACAAAATTAATTATATTAATACTTCTTTTTAAATAAAGTAATAAAAAAAATCCCAGCTCCCTAACTATGGTGACAACGTAGATATGTCAGGAAATCAAAGCAAGAGACTTTCATCCACAATTGATACACTATTCTTCGGAAGTGTGGACAATGATTTAGATCAGCAGTAGACCAACTTCTTTTGTAAAAGGTCAGTTAGTAACTATTTTAAGCTTTGTGGGCCATTTAGTTGTAGACAATGCAGGCTGTTTCCCAGCTGTGTTGCAATAAAACTTTATTCACAGTGGGCAGAAACTGACTCAATAGCTATCTAATTTGCCAGTGCCAGGTCTACATTTTGTGTCAATGCCAATAAACAACTAAACAGACTTCTAAGTCATCCCTCAAATGGATATTTATTAAACAATGTTTAAAGAGTTGGTTCAGGTGCCTGAAATGGCTGCAAGGTGTCAGGATGCCCCTGTCCAATACAAGTCCACAGTCAAGGAAGAAAGATATGATGAAATTACAAACAATAAAAAAGATTACCATACAGGATTACCCATAAATTACAAAAATTTAAAAGTGGAAAGATGACTTGTAGCTTAGAAAGGAACTACACAGACCTTCATAAAAAAATTGCATCTGAAGAATATTATGCTAAGAGAAATGAGTCCAATAGAGAAAAACAAGTACCATATGATTCCACTTATATATGGAATTGAATGAACAAAATAAACAAAACAGAAACAAACTCATACAGAGAACAGACTGACAGCTGTCAGAAGGGAGATAACTTGGGGCGGCTGGGTGGAAAAAGTGAAGGGGTTAGTTCAGTACAAATTGGTAGGCACAGACTAGCCACAGAGGTGTAAATTACAGCATAGAGAATACAGTCCATATATCAAGATAAATATAAATGGGACCAAGCGGATACTTGAAGCAGCAGACCACTCTAAAGTACATAATTTTCTAACTACTTTACTGTACACCTGAAACAAATACAGAATAAATGTAAACCATAATTAAAAATAAAAAATAATAATAAATAAAATTTTAGTATTTTAAATTTTTTTATTTTATTCATTTTAGAGAGGAGACAGAGAGTGAGAGAGAGAGAAAGGGGGAGGAGCTGGAAGCATCAACTCCCATATGTGCCTTGACCAGACCAGTGCAGGGTTTTGAACTGGCGACCTCAGTGTTCCCAGGTCGTTGCTTTATCCACTGCGCCACCACAGGTCAGGCAAAATTTTAGTATTTTAATAATAAATTTATTATTTTAATAATAAATAAAATTTAAAATGGGGAAAGAAAGAAAAATTGCATCGGAGTTGCACTTTAAAAGAGAAACACCCAAGTGTCCGTCAGAGGACGAGTGGATTAAAAAGCTTTGGTACATATATACTATGGAATACTACTCAGCCATAAGAAATGATGACATCGGGTCATTTACAACAAAATGGATGGACCTTGATAACATTATACGAATTGAAATAAGTAAAACAGAAAAAAACCGAGAACTGCATGATTTCATACATAGGTGGGACATAAAAGTGAGACTATGAGACATGGACAAGAGTGTGGTGGTTACGGGGTGGGGGGAGGGAGCAGAGGGAGGGAGGGGGGGAGGCGAGGGGCACAAAGAAAACCAGATAGAAGGTGACAGAGGACAATTTGACTTTGGGTGATGGGTATGCAACATAATTGAATGACAAGATAACCTGGAGATGTTTTCTTTGAACATTATGTACCCTGATTTATTAATGTCACCCCATTAAAATTAATTAAAAAAAAAAAGAAAAACAAAACACAGGTAAAAAATGAGAAAAAGAGGGATGAGAAAAAGGCCGTAAGGAAGCAGGAAAGTGGAAGGTGAATTTGGGAGTGAAGAACAGGGCATCGGGTTGAAGAACTGGGTGCAGGAAGGGAAAGACAGGAGCGGTCTGACAGGTGGCCTGGAGGGAAAGCCTCAGCCAGCTCTCTGGCCTCTAATCAGGGTGTGGTGGGAACCACTGAGCATTTGAGAAGGGGCAGAGAGGGCAAGAGCTGTGCTTCGGGGTGATTTATCTGAGGGCAATTCATAAGACAAGTGACGGGAAGAGAGACCAGAGGCAGGGAGAGCAACTAGGGAGCCAATGAAGACGCCAGGAAGAGACCTAGAAGACGCAAATACAAGGGAGGGACCTGTGCCAAGGACATGTGAAAGAGGAAACAACACAATCAAAGGACAGATGGGATGTCGGGAATTAAGATGCAGGAGAAGACAAAGAAACGCAAAGCAGATGTAGGGGAGAGCAGGAGGCCTGGATGTGGCAGGGGAGAGGGAGGCTTGCGTTCTCCTTAGTCAGGGTGCCAGAAGGCAGCAAGTGGGAGAGGTGGATGAGGGCGAGAAACCTGATGCCTGCACACATGGGTGAGGCGGAGGTTGGACGCTGCGATGCAGGAGTCACCCCTAGGAGATGCTGGCTGCCCCTGGGAGAGCAGGGGAAAGCTGTTACAGAAGAGCATGTTCTGAGAGACGAGAGCGTCAGCGCTGAAGACGAGGACAGCTGAGGAGAAATGCAATGCCACAGAGGCCGAAGTTGACATGGACTTCAGAGGAGACAGACTGTTCTGCCAACCGCTGCTCAGAGAACAGGCAAACTTGTTCTGGGAAAGACCGACAGAGGGTAGGCTTTTAGGGCCTTGTGTTTTACCACAGAAGGAGCAAGGAAGCGATGAGGAGGCAGAAGCAATGGTCCTTCTGTTGTACCGGAACATAAGATCCAGCAGGCAGACACCATGCCTGCCGGCTCACCCTTGCTCCCCTGTGCCTAGCACTCTGCTGGCCACACAGTGGTAAATATTTGTGAAATGAGTCAATAAATAATGGTTTTCCAAGTAGCCTGATTATCAAAATAAATGCAAGGAAAAAAACTAGAAGCTGCAGGGAGTAAATAAGATGTTATTATTTTATTTTTAAAGCATTGAGAAAGGCTGGGCACACAGAGGCAGGGAGAAGCAGCTAACAGGGAAATCCTCAGGCCAGCAGATGCACAGCCCAGAGCAGGTGCTGAATGTGCGAAGGAGGAGGCAGGTCAAGGAGGGCATGACTGATGATGTGAGCTCTGGACAACAAAGCGTGTTCTTACTGTTTCGTTTTAACGTCAACACTAAAGTCTCCTCTCTGGAAGAATACTAGATGCACTCACCTTAGGCTCCTGTCAAGCCACTTTTACATTGTATTTCTTTCTTCTCTTCTCTTCTCCTTGTCCCAACTAATGAGATGAAAAATTTCAACTCCATTATTCTACACTGTCTGGGAAAAGTACATGTATATCACTCTCTCCTCCTCAACTTCTCCACGTGTCCTTTCTCTTATTTTAAAGACCAATTTACTGGGTTAGGTGGTTTTCACTGTCTTATTCTTTTGTTTTCAATGTTGTGTCTTTGTCGTTTACCTGATTAAAAAAGCAATACAAACCTTGCCAAAATGATACGTTATATGGATATTTAAATAAAAAAAGAGTCCCTGGCCAGGTTGTTCAGTGGATAGAGCATCATCCCGGGGTGCTGCTGAGGTCATAGGTTCAAATCCAAGTCAGGGTACATACATAAAGCCATCAATGAGTACACAACTAAATGGAACAACTATGTGGAAACGAGTTGATGCTTTTCTCTTACTCTTTCCCCTACCATCTCTCTCTCTCAAATTGATGGGGGAGGGAATGAAAAAAGGAATGAATGGCATGTTCTTACCACCCCAGCTATAAGCATTAATAGGAAATCCATATACAATCTCACAGACATTTAGGAAGGCATTTTAGATGGTTATCCCTGTCCCTGGAGTAAAAAAACAAACACAAAATACTGGATGTCCCTTAGGGCCTGCCCTTCAAAAGCAAGGTTCTTAATAAAGCAAAATACAGTAGCAGATAAAGAATTAAATAGGACAAGAGTATACCAGGATCAAGGAACAGGTTCCTGAATTTCTGCGTCATAACCTTAGTCACAACTCATCAAACCTTAGTTTTACCCAGCAACAAAACGCTGTCAGTCATAACTCCGAAGGTAACAAGAACATGGCTTCAATAAGCTGTACAGTAAATCTCAGGTCAAAGCAAGGATTTGTTTGGCAACAGCTGATTGTAACCAGTTAACAACGCCATCACTTTTTCACTTAACCATCTTTTATTTCCTTCAAATCACAGAGCTTTAATAATAAAATCTTTTTAAAGAATAAATTAGCACATATGTTGGAAAAGTTTCATTTCACACCAGTATTTAAATACTAAAAAGCATTTGAGCTCTGTAAGAGTAGATGATGCTTAAATAGTTTACACTCTTAAAAATGTTGAAGCACTCTTAAAAAGTGACATTTGTGAAAGCACTAAGAGAGGACCTGTGCCAAGGACACGTGAAGCTACCAAACTCTGGATTTTATAAATCACCCAACAGTCTTTTAAAGTCCCCAACTAAAACGCTAGGTCAGTGTGTGCAACAGCTCTGTGACTCCCGGCCTCTTCGTGTATGCTACTAGTACACCGTAACTGCCTGTGGTTGAAATAAACGCCCGCCCAACTACACCTCTAGTCCAGTGGTGTTCAGAGGGTGGTCACCGACTCAGCAGCATCGGCTCCACCGAGGAACGTGCAGAAATGCTCGTTGTCGATCCCGCCCCCCAGACCCCCTCAGTCTGAAACTCTGAAGATCGGGTCCAGCAACCTGAGTTTTAACAAAACCCTCAGAAGGTTCTGATGCAGTCAAAAGACTGAGAACCACTGGGTCACTCTCAAGATTCAAAGCAGCTGCTCCACAAATTATCCCTAAAAATATGTGACCCTGACAGCATCACTGTGACATTCCTAACTATCAAAAAAGAGCATATAAATGAATATAACTGAATAAAGAAGATGGGTTTCCACTTAAATCAGCTGTGAACCTGGAACTACAAGCTCCCTGTGCTGACACATGTTGCTACCAAATTGTTCCAGTTTTCATGGCCACACCCAGGTTTCCTTATTTATTCCAACCACAAAAGCTTATTAATTCCTCTGTTCAAGCACTGATGTCACTTGTCAGGCATCTACTATTTGCCAGGAATTTAATTAGGTGTTAATATTGCAGAGTTCAACTTCAGTAGTCCTCATAAGACTTCTAGACAAGCCACAGGAATGGGTAATACAAAAATCATTTATTCTTGACCTTAAATTACATCTTAGTATTTATATTTGATTGACTCATTAGTTATCACCTAACAACCATGTCCAAAGCTTTGCTTTAGATCTTGTCAAAGGCACAGAGAAATACTGAAAATGTTTCATTTCTTCTTGAGAATGTACCATCTATCTGGGAAAATTAAGCATCGACTGAGAAGCCTTCACAGCCACAATGGCAGTATAGGTATGTGTCACCATCAGCAAAGGCAGTGGAGGAATGGCCCAGAATGGAGGTGGCTTAGAGAGATGGTGGGGGTGGGAAGGCACTCAAAAGAGGAGAATAATATCATTAGGGTCATGATGGAGGAAAAGGACAAGACACGATTCATAAACAGTGACCAGAGGGGCCTGGATGGGGTGCAGAGTTCACATTAAGGGACAACAGATAATGAGAATGGAAAGTTACACGGGCCAAAGTGTGGAAAGCAAGCCTGGAATGTGAACGCCAGACAAGGACTTCTGGCTTCTCCTCAGGCTGTGGGGAGTCAGTGAAGGTTTTCAAAGCAAGAGGATAACGTGAAAATGTGTTAGCGAAGTTAATCTGATCCAAGCAGAAAAGAAACTAGTAGAGTAAGAAGACAGGACAATACACTGGGCCTGAGCAGTCTCGTGTGTGTGTGTGTGTGTGTGTGTGTGTACACACACACACACACACACACACGTTGTACAGACTGGAGTACTCTGAGTACTGCAGGCCTGAAGAGGTAGGTCATTATGAGTTTGCACAGACAGGCTGCAGTAAAGGGAGAAAATGCGCTTCAAGAAAGTCACTGGCATATCTGGTGTTCTAAGAATTCCCTTCAAATGACTAAGTTACACTGATTATTACTGTCACCCAGGGACCAGGAAAGCGACCCCACCACCTTTCAGATCCTTGTCATCGCTGAGTGATCGTGCGAACTCACACCCGGCAGAGAAGGAGCACACAGCTCTGCCCAGACTGACAGAAAGAAGGGACGGGGAACACGCCGTTCCCCCAACATTCCCACCGCGGTCACCAGAGACCTTCTCGTCTACACTGGATGTCGTCAAGCTGCCAAGTCAGCTTAAGTGTCACTATTAATTGAAGATAAACCTGAAAGGAAGATTTTCAACTCATAAACCACAAAATATGTAAACTAACCATACAAATTTTGAAATGTGTATATCATCAAAAAGTGGTTTTCCGCGTACAAATAGGCTACTAACCATTTTCTGAACCACAGGGGGAAAAAACAGTAAAAATTCACAACTAGTTCTAGAAATCGGAGCTGAATCACCAATATGTATCTGGCCCCTCACAGTGACTGACTCCCCCTGCTCATCCCCATACCTGATGCTCACTATGACAGGGACAGTTAAACTACACGGCTGGTATGATGAAGTACAAAGATCACTGAAAAGAAAACATCTTAATAAGTTTGCTAAAAGTTATTTTTTACAAATAGTTGATAGCATTATTATATTAGTTTTAGGTGTACAAAATAGTGATTCAACATTTATATACCTTACAATGTAATCACTACAGTAAGTCTAGGAACTGTCACTGTACAAAGTTATTACAATATAATTGACTATATTCCAGATCTCAGTGTTTTTGTAGAAAAACTTGCCAAGATTGCTTAAAAATGATAATAATAGAAAGGAAACAGCATTGTTTCCAAGAGATTGTGGTAGCTTTCTTAACCAGTGGTCCCTTACAGGGAATTACCAACCCCTCCCAAGATGCAAATGGCAGTATGAAGTTAGATGTTTTAAGCGCTGTTGTACGGTGGTGGTGTAGTCCTAACCTGTGCTATCAGGAACAAAGATCAGCAGGCCTGGATTCAACAGCTAGGAAAATAACTGGAGAAGCATACACCTACAGAAACGACCAAGAGCAAGCATCAGCAGAGATGTTGTTTGCAGACTCAATCACTTCTTATTCCAATGCGTGCATCCGAGGCTCTGTGCATTTACCTTCTGTAGTTCAGTTCTCTGGAAAGGCTTCCTAATCCATGCTACTTTTTTGCACTGACTTATGCAGTGTGAAATATGATTCACTCCTTCAAGAGAGATCAATGTACCCACACATGATAAATACCCTTATCGATCTTGCAGTGTTATATGTTGTTCTCTGAGCCCATGGCATATTAATAGTAGTTAACCAGTAATTCATTTTAAGGTGTGCGAAGGCTTTTTTCCCCAGTCTTCTCTAGTGTCAAGATTTCCAGAGTTGTTGCACTTTGAGTCCTTTATGTCCAAACATGGAGCCACACACCCCTTTCAATGACAACACCAAACCCCACAGTTGCCAATATGAAAGATCACATATAATAACAAAACTTACCGTTTGTAACGATAAGACCACCTATGGTTTGCAATGATTTCTTGTAAATGATTAATCTGCGTATTTCAGGTTTTATTTGTCTTTGCAATCCATACCCCTGCGTTGTGCCTTCCTACTTAGCGTCTGGTTTTAAGAGTTATCAATCAGGAAAAATTGTTCACCACTGAATCCCAGAGATCAGCATTATCTGCCATCAACTCACATGTTGTACTGATGTTAGGAGGGCACAGAAAAAAGTACAAATCATTTTCCCCATTCTTTTTATTTATTTTTTTAAGAAAAATTAAGGTATTAAGAAAATGGCTGTCCTTTGATGATGTCACGCTATACACTCTAGACCAGCAATTTAACAGGTGTGCCACAAGAATTTTAATTTTTTTAAATTTTTAGTGATTTGAGAGAAACATCAATTTGTTGTTCCAATTACATATACATTCACTGGTTGATTCTTTGTGTGTGCCCTGACTGGGAATCAAACCTGCAACCTTGGCATATCGGGACAATGCTCAGTCTAACCAACTGAACTACGCAGCCACTGCAAGAATTTTTTTTTTTAAGCAACGGGAGGGGGGGGGGAGAAAGAGAAAGAGAGGAAGGGAGAAAACTTAAAAGCATCAACTCATAGCTGAGTCACTAGTTGTTCACTGATTGCTTCTCATACATGTCTTGACTGGGGGGCTCCAGCCAAGCCAGTGACACCTTGCTCAAGTCAGTGACCTTGGACTCAAGCCAGCAAATTTGGGCTCATGCCAACAAATCTGATCTCAAGCTGGTGAGCTTGAGCTCAAGCCATATGAGCCTGTGCTCAAGCTGGCAACCTCAGGATTTTGAACCTGGGACCTCAGCACCTCAGGTCAATGCTGTATCCACTACGCCACCCCTGGTCAGGCACATTGCCCGGATTTTATAAACCTGCAATACTTAACTATTCAGTCAGGGGCACTGACCTCTTTTCCCTTACATGTCAAATAAAAAAATGACAATAAGCAACACAATAGCCATCTAGTGTGAATGAATCAAAATTACACCTATTTTTTTTGTCAGATTGGCAAAAATTATATTTTTTGATGTGCCACAGAAGTTTAGTGATTAGTTTGTGTGTACCATGAGATGAAAATGGCTGACAATCACTGCTCTAGAGGATGACAGGAGGATGACCCTCGCTGAGACAAGAAGTCCGAGTTTCCCAGCTCCTGTTTTCAGCATTCCTCTCTGCAGGGCAATGCTGCATCCACATTAATCAGCTCCTGGACTCTCCCAGATTTAGGAACCCTGAGTAATGCAGCAAGAGGGTTCAGGACTCTTCCCCTACATGAGAGAGAGTCTAGAAAAGTAGCATGGGAGAAAAGTTGTTCCACGAGCCGAAACCTGGGCCCTCTCAGCACTTGATCAATTCCTAGAACGGAAGCTCACCATCCAGCCCAAGGCAAGCGGTTGGTTTTCTGAATTAAAACCGACCCATTGCAGAGAGCGGCCTAACACCTGAGCAGTATGGAGACAGCATGTGCCTGCTAGTCACACCACTAACTGGGATGACGATGAACGAGACACATCGTCACACCGGTCACCTCCCCCTTCCTGAGAAGCAACTCATGTTCAATGCAATTAGCACTGAGTACCGACTGTGTGCAGGACAACCTATCCAGTACCTTGGGGCACAAAGGATACAGTCCTTGCTGCTGCAGGCTCAGCAGCTACGGGAAGATCATGAAAAACACACACAGACAGAAGGAGAGACAGAGCAAGGCTGTGGGAAAGCTGTGTGGAAGGGAGGGCAGGCCTAAGTCCAACCTTTGCAGTACAAGTCCTGCTGACGTTGGCTCACTCATGTCACTCTGTACACAGGATATGGGAGGGCCTGTTCCTCCTTTTTCCCAAGCAATTATTAAAAAATGTAATTTGGTCCTAGAGGAATCTCTCAAGCTCATGTTTCTTCTTACAGTGAAGACTCTTCATAAGAACACAAACCTGAAGGTGTTTGGCCTTTAAAGCCAAGGGCAGGCTTGGTTCACAGGTGTGAGAAATGTCAATGTGTGATCAAAGAGGTCTGGAGAAGGGCGAGGGAGGGAAGGAGAGAGTGAGGGGACAGAAAGACAGAGAGAAGATGTTTGTTGAGTATGACCAGATCAAAGAAACCAAGCAGGAGAAATGGAGAAATATGAAAAAATAAAGAAGGGGATAAGCAAACCCAAGGGAGCTCACCAAGCTATAGAACAGGCCGCCCTGCTGCGACCGCAACACCCCGGAGCAATCACAGCTACTGCGTGCAGCAACTCCCCAAGTGGTGAGCCAAGAATTAAGTGAACACCAACCCCTGCCCTCTAGGAGTTTACCCTTTATTGGTAAAGAATGCAGGGAGACAGGGTACAATATTTCTGGGATGTTAAAGAGAACAGGCTGCAGAGTAGGCAGAGCACAGGACCCCTGGTAAAGTGAGAATAAGGTGCTAACAACTGGATCTGAAAAGGTGCTTACAGTACAGGCTTCACGGAGGTCCCAAGGAGCAGCCTCAGGGGGTGGGGGGCAATCCCCTAACTTGCACACAGCCTTACCTGCTCGCCTTCTTCACAGGTCTCTGCTCTCCCTTCCCTGGCTCCTGCTGTCACTGTGTCTCCCCCATTCTCTTCCCCTCTGCATGGGCCACCCAGGGCAACAAACAGTTGGCCCTACAGTGGGAGTCAGATATAGAGAAGATGCCTTTCTTCTGACTTTACTAGAAAATGTCTCATGACCATGAAAGCCCATCTCATGGCCAAGAAAGAGGTTTTCTCTCTTTCATGTCAGTTCAGAATTTCCTATCATTGGCAAGATGCCAGCGACAGTTTGGGAGTCTGTCAATACCTCCTGGCAGATTGGAGAGGACAGTGCCACCCAACAGGCCAGGGGTCCGGCTTGCGTTTAGGAGGGCCAAGGGAAGAGAGGGAAGATGCCCACCACATGTCCTTTCCATCAAGTACTCTATTCCTAAGGAGTTCTCACAGAGAATCCCTTCTGGAACCTTTTAAATACCTCTTATACTAAGAAAACTTTAAACTAGGAGCACACCTGGGTACATAACAGGGGTAGAGAAAAGTAGGGTTAGAATTTTTGAGTACATGAAACAGAGCTTATTCTTGTATTATTTATTATTGTATCATTTATTTGTATTACAACTGTAGTGCTACTTTTGACCATCATGTATACTTAGGCCTCCACAGGAAAGGCACGCTCTGAATTATATCTGGGCAGCGTAAAATGTAAGGGCTTACTCATCAGGGTCTCTCTGCTTGGCACAAAGGGTGCTGTGCACAGGGGGTATCAGGAACACACTTTTAAGTATGATCATGGCCTGTCCCCTTTGGGGTTTCAGATCATGGGTTTGGGGTTTCGATCCTGCTTCTATAACTTTCTTTTTAAAAATAAAATCACAGATGTTTGTCTTTGCTCCTGCAGGTCCCAGCTGGTGGTCTGAGGTGGGCTGGAGCCCCAAATGAATGTGAAGGGGTAACAAACCAAATTCCATCGTATCATATTATTTCACATGACTTTTGTTCAAGTCAAGATTCTGCCATTTTAATTTATTATCGCCGGTTTTCAGTCAGGTATTTGTCTTATAAAAGTTTCAAGTCATGAACAAGAACTTATGCGAGTGCTGGACTGGGATCCCCAGGAACCAGGTCTGCCTCTAAACCAGCAGCTCTCATCCCTGGCTGCACAAGGTCACAGGGGACTACAATTCTTCCGTACCGGGCACACCCCGGACCACTTTACATGAGAGTCTCTGGGCATGGGACCCAGAACCACCAAGGTGACCCCAGCAACAACAAGTTGAAAACTGCTTTAAAACCATTAGAGCCTGACCAGGCAGTAGCACAGTGGATAGTGTTGGACTGGGATGCAGAGGACCCAGGTTCAAAACTCCAAGGTTGCCGGCTTGAGCATGGGCTCACCAGCTTGAGCACGCAGGATTGGTGGTTTGAGTGAGGGATCATAGACATGACCCCATGGTCTCTGGCTTGAGCAAGGTGTCACTTGCTCTGCTGTAGTCCCCTGGACAAAGGCAATCAATGAACAACTAAGGAGCTACAGTGAAGGGTTGATGCTTATCATCTCTCTCCCTTCCTGTAGGTCCCTATCAGTCCTTCTCTCTGTCACAAAAAAATAAAATAAAATAAAAAATCAAGAGGTTGGTGTTGTAATGCCGTCTTAACACAGCAGTTCAAAAATGTGATTGGAGTCCTTTGTCCACTATCCAACTATCTAAGTCCATGCCCTGTCCACTTTTCCAACTATCTAAGTCCATGCCCTTTCAAGGGTCCATGAAATCAAAAGTACTTCCACATTAAGTAAAAATGTCATCTGCCTTGTTCACTATGTTGACACCTGCAGGGATGGTGGAGCAGGTGCCTTAGCACAAAACAAGACAGTCCCACCAAGCTGCACTCACAGCCACTGGACTCTCATCACCATGAAGTTAAAGATTTATTTCTTTTTTTAATTGAGTCTATTGGGGTTATACTGATTAACATTTTCTATACATCTTACTGTGTGTTCACACCCTCAAGTGAAGTCTCCATCACCATTTATCCCTCCATATCCTCCTTCCACTTCCCCTCTACTAGAGTAAAATATCTTAAAATTAAAAAATAAATTTATGTCAACTTTGCCTATGATGCCCTTGATGAAGCAGAATATACAGCGTGTCCGTAAAGTTATGGTGCACTTCTGACTAGTGACGGGTCAAAAGTGCACCATGACTTTTAGGACACACTGTATAACTTTATCAGATCTCTACCTCTGAGTGTATCTTTCTAATATTACGTGACAGAATGAGAAGCACTCATCAAATATTTCTACTGCACACAAAGGGTGATGGTTGTCTTAAAAAGGCACTAGTATAAATGTCTGAATTAAGAGCTAAACTCACTGCTTTTTTATTTTCCATTGAAGCACTGTGGATGAATGAGAAGTAACCTCACAGAATGATCTTATCATAAATTCCTAACTGGGCAGGTCATGGTGGGAGTCACACCACAGGCATATAACTAATTTAGTAAAAGGTTTATCTTTGTCTTAAGTAACGTCTGTCTATTGTTTCTGTGCATCTAGATTAACATACCTTAGAAATGACTCTTTTCAGACCCCTCAGAAGCATAACCACCCTCAAGAGAGCACATCATTGTTTTAACTATCCTGTAATCCAGTCCCACCTTACTTTCTCCCACCTTCATATGAAATTCCCTCCTTAATTCTAAACACATAAAAGAAAATGAAAAACGGTCATTCTCCAGTGTATTTGAGATCTTGCTTCCTGGCAACTGTCATCAGTTTGGGCCTAAATAAACTCTTACAGAACTTCTCTACAGGTTTAGACATTTCTGACGATGACAATGCCTTATATTTGAAAGAATGACTATGACAAAATACAGTTACTGAGACATGAGTATTTGGTAGAATTTTCTTGAAATGAACAAAATGAGCCTCTCACTTCACAAAAACTAAGAGTATTTACTGCTAAAAACCTGAGCTCTTAAGTAAAGAGGGACAAATATAAGGTGACAGAAAATGATTTGACTTTGGGTGATGGGTACAAAACATAATCAACAGTTCAAATGCTATAGAGATGTATACCTTAAACCTATGTACTCTTATTGATCAATGTTACCCCATTAAATTTAATTTTCTAAATAAAAAAACTTGAGGTTTCAAGTAAAAATTAGAAATTTTGGAAAACTCAGGACAGCCACCATGTGTTTGACAGCTTCCCAAATTTAAACTCTTTTGATGAGATCAGTAATGATATTAATAAAGGATAATCTGATATTTTGTAATGAAATATGTCAATATTTGGAAGATGTGTAACTCTATAAACTAGTATTTTCCAAATGACCAAAGCATGAGGCTAAGAAATCATGCATGGTGAAATGGAAAAGACGGACCAACAGTGTTAATGTAACAGAGTACAAAGAGCTCATTAGCATAATTTCAGAATCACTGCAACTACTCTTCACAAAATGATGACTTGCCAAGTTTTGATCTAGTACCAAAGAACAGTCATAATGATCTAAAAAGGCCATTCATTTTTTTCTCTCTTTTCCAACTATCTAAGTGAAGCTGAATTTTCTTCATGTATTTCAATCAAAGCAACAGACTGACTGAAGAAGTAGACATGGGAACCCAACTGTGTCCTATTAAGCCGGACATGAGCCTCTAAACCAGCAGCTCTCAAAAATCAGCTTTCATTTTGCAAATAAAAGAGATTTGCAAAAACGTGAAACAGTACCATTCTCCTCACTCATTGTTTTTAACAAATATAGTTTATTTTTCATTAAATGTTACTTTCATTAACAAGTAGTGGATTTACTATTTTAAAGAAATTAATGTTTTTAATTTCTGAGTTTTAGGTTTTCTTTTTTAGTGAGACAGAGAATGGGACAGGTAGGGACAGACAGACAGGAAGGGAGAGAGATGAGAAGAATCAATTCTTTGTTGCAGCACCTTAGTTGTTCATTGAGAGTGTTATCATATGTGCCTTAACGAGGAGGCTCCAGGCGAGCCAGTAAACCCTTGCTCAAGCCAGCGATCATGAGGACATATCTATGATCCCACACTTAAGCCAGCAACCCCGCACTCAAGTGGGTGAGCCCACACTCAAGCCGGCAACCTCGGGGTTTCGAATCTGGATCCTCTGCATCCCAGGACAATGTTCTATCCACTGCGCCGCTACCCGATCAGGCTGAGTTTTAGTTTGTAATGCAATAAGTTTTGATAGCTATAACACATAAACAAAAGCTCTTTGGGGTCCTGGATAATTTTTAAGAGTGGTAAGGGGTCCTCCAACTAAAACGTTTGAGACCCTGTCTTACAGGCTCTTCTCTCTCCAGGAGGACCGATTCCAGAGCAACTGGATTCCAGTGTCTCATTCTGAGCTAGCTCCTTGAGCTGTTAGCAATCAGCAATAAAGCCCCAACTGGGACCTCTCACTTCATCCTTAAACCGGGAACATTGCTTCCAGCGAAAAAGACATCCCCCACTACACAGCATGCGAGGCAGCAGAACCTCCAGTGGGGAAAGCTGCCTCTCAAATCAAACTACTTGATCAGAGCTGAAATTTACTGCCACATGACCTGGGGACCAGTTACTTTAATCCTTCTGTGCCCCAGCATCTACATGTAACATATAATGCTGCTGCTATTTACACTACAGAGAGGCAGAAAAGACTCTGAAAACACAGTAAGCGCTCAATCAATGCTAGCTGTTATCACATTCACAACACAGTGATAACATTCTCTGCCAGCAAGCCAGAGAGCCACCTAATAACTGCAAAAAAAAAAAAAAAGTTATCCTTGCTCCAAATGCCCACCTTTCGGGTACTACAGGAGGGCTGGGCTGCACCTGGTGCAGCTTCCCAAGTGCGAATAAACTTGGAAAGGAGCAGAATCCTCCACTCCTGGCCTTCTCTGAGGTCAGACAGTAGCCTTGACTGCAGTCGGTGTGATATCACTCCCTAAAGTCATAATCAGGAAACGCGGGAACAATCTGTTTCTCCCACAAAGGCAATCCTGACAGGGCTATTTTAAATGTCAGACACAAACCTGGCGCCAGGAAAGTAAACAACCTCTTCACTGTGTACCTGCCTTGAGCACAGAACCATCTCTACTGAGTAAGACAAACACAGCCAGGTGGGGAAGAGCTGACCATTCCTTCCCTTCCCCAAACTCTGTCTCACCCAGCCCCACCTCCTCCTGCATGAAATTCTGCTTCGAGAAGTGCAGCTATGGTGCTGCCCTTAAGTAAGCCAGGGAGTTTACTTATTTGGAGGGGCTGCTGCTGTTCCGGGGCTGAACTTATAGCTTGCTATAAAGTTAATGTGCTATATTCAGTGTTCATTCCAGGACAGACTGTGGGGCTGTGTATTTTCTGCCACCCCCAGAAGGCCATTATCTGTAATTGCCCATTACCATGAATAATTATTTCTTCTAGCTTGGTCTCTGACCTCCAGGGTTGCGCTCTGTTACAGCTAACTGCTCCGTCTTACCAGTGAGGAGGAAGCTTTCCTGATCTTTAGTGCTTTTCACGGTATACGCCAAAGCCAACATAAGAACGTTTTATAGGCACGCTTATCTTAAGTCAGGGATATTTCAGATCTCTTCCAGGTGTACCTTTCCTACCTCCATGGAGTTTTTTACCTCCTCTAAATAATGGGGAAAATGAAGTATAATCAACCATCCATTATGTGGGAGCTGATAACCCAAACTGGGAATTATCTGGAGCCCTTCACACTCCCTTTTCTTTGATTTGGCTCTTTAATAGTATCATGCCTTTTACAGATTGCTACTGGGAGAAGGTGGAGATAAGGAAGGGAATGAGCAAAAAATGAAACGTCAAATCTTAAATTCAATGTATATGCTTCCACATTTAGTGATTTTTGAGTGGAAGAACTATGTGCCAATCAGTGGTTAAAATGAGACTTGGGGATTCCATGTACATCTAACATATTAATTCTAGAACTGTCATCTGGTGATGTACTCCAAGTGTCACTTCCCATTTATCTCTTTTCATCGTTAGCAGGAAAAGAGAAAAGGGGACGGGGACTACAGGCTGTCCACGTGGGTGCTGAAATGCTTAGGCTCTCTGTCCTCCTCACCACTGTCTCCTTCAGAAGCCCCGCTGCACCCTTATGAGGGCGTGAGATGGACCTCAAAGCTATTATAAGGTTCACAGAAACACCCGAAAGAGTGTCCATAGCTAGCAATAAAACCACTTAATTCATAGGTGGCCACTCACTACCGCTGCACAAGCCTACCCACCACCTTCCATGTGTGCACTCTCTGCATGTACTGGTTTTATTTTCCTTCTGCCTCTCCTTCCTTTTGAACAAAGCTCCTCTGAAATTAAAATGTCAGTTCTAAAAATAAAAACTTGTCCATTCTTTCAAGAATCATTTTTGCCAAAGTCAGGGAAGGTGAACCACAGGCAAGCTACAAGAGGCTCTGCCAACTTGGGATATGTGTAGTAAATACACATACAAATACACACATCCACATATGTATATTCAAGCATATATATGCACGTACACAAACACTCATATCAATCAACTTAACTGAAAAGTAAGTCAGATTATAAGTGAAAGAATGTTTACTAAGAACCAAGCTGAGCATGTCAACTAAAATGTTATTATGACTCCTTATGGAATCGGTAACAGCAAAGGCTTAGGAAGTCATTTTATCCTAAGGATGCATTTGCAGGTGGCAGTGAGACCTCAGCTGAAGTCAGCACTCGTCTGAGACTTCGTACTTCACCACCATGCTGTGTCATTAAGGGAAAAGGAAGCCGTACAATTGTGGCCAGTGAACATCAAAAATTAAAAGACATCTGTTGCTATTGACGAGGAGTCTACACTGATGATTTCGTAGGAAAGAATGTAAGTGACCACTAACTGTTTAAATGCTGGCATGGATGTATGTCAAACACAGGGGTCAAGGAGTCCTCAGCCTCCAAAGACAGACACTGTAATGATCAGGACCTCATCTGTTCCATTGGGGAACATCGGGGAGGGCAAGGGCTAAGTCATGATCGGTCCAAGGGCATGTCACACCAGCTCAAAGCCCCTAACTTGTGGCTCCTTCCTGAAGCAGCTCACTCCAACCCTGGCTCCTTGTCCAGCTCTGCCATCTGCAACTGCAGCCTGTTTGCCAGCTCCCAACCCAAGAGCATGGTGCTGTTCTCAGAGTGCACATGCAAGTCACTATGTACTATAAAAGATGATTGTCTCCAAATTCTTGGTCCTCTCCTCACAGCTAGCTGCTCCACCAAACATGTCACTAACCACAGGGAGAGAAGGGTGCAGCAAAAAAATTCAGGCTGGTATTATTCGGCCATAAAAAAGAATGAAGTCTTGCCTGACCTGTGGTGGCGCAGTGGATAAAGCATCAACCTGGGAACACTGAGGTCGCCAGTTCAAAACCCTGCACTGGTCTGGTCAAGGCACATATGGGAGTTGGTGCTTCTAGCTCCTCCCCCCTTTCTCTCTCTCTCTCTCTCTAACTCTGTGTCTCCTCTCTAAAATGAATAAAAAAAAAAAAAAAAAAGAATGAAGTCTTACCATCTGTGACAGTCTGGATGGACCTAAAAGGTACTATGGTAAAAAGTCAGTCATAGAAAGACAAATACCATATGATTTCCCTTATACATGGGATCTAAAGAACAATATAAACAAACAAATAAAACAGAAACAGACTCATAGATACAGAGGACAGACTGATGGTTGACAGAGAGGAAGGGGACTGAGAGACTGGGTGGAAAAAGGGGATTGAGAAAGAAACTGCTACAGAACAGTCCCAGGGATGTAAAGTACATCATAGGGAATACCGTCAGTAATACTGTAACAATTAGGTATGGTTTCTGGGGAGTACTGGAAGTATCAAGGGAACACTTTGTAAAGTATATGACTGTCTGACCACTATGCTGTACATCTGAAACTAATACAAAATAATACCGAATGTAAACTGTAATTGAAAAAAAATTTTTGAGAGGATTTACAAAAAAAGTCATCCTTGTGACGATTCTTACCTCCCCAATGTACTGGAATCCAAATTCCCAGCCTCTGTGCAGTTAGGGCCTAAGCATGCATAAGCTCTGCCAATCAGATTGCCCAACTGAGACTTCAATTATGACAATGCCTTTTTATTGCAGCTGGACCCAGAAACCCCTGGCTTTTGGTAATAGCAGAGGCAGCAGTTGCATGGTCCTCAAGGCTACCTCAACTTGGAATATGTATCTGCAAACATACAAAAAAATTCATTCATACACACCCACACATATACAGTGTGTCTGTAAAGTCACGGTGAACTTTTGACCTGTGACCTGTCAAAAGTGCACCGTGACTTTACGGACACACTGTATGCACACACATACACACATACGTATATATATACGTATATATGTATACAAACACATACACATATATATGCACACACAGAGATATACATATCTATCTACATATCAAGCAACACCCTAACTGAAAAGAAAGTTAAACTGTAACTGAAAGAAACGTTTACCAAGGACCAAGCTGGGCCTGTCAACTAAAATGTTATTATAGCAACTAAGAAACAGCATGGCAGAAGCTATGTAGTGGCCAGTGTTTTACAACTAGTCACACTCCCATAACATCTGCCATTATTTTCCTCACCTAGAGACCTGTGTTGCACAGATTTTATACACCTGGAGTACTAGCAATGTAACAGACTTGCAGAAATTCCATTTTACAGGAAGGTCGTCAATATCAAGAACTGTTTGGAAATATAGTCATTGTCCCCTTATCCATGAGGAATGTGGACCAAGACCCCCAGTGGATGCCTGAAACCACAAATAGTACTGAACCCCATATATACTATGTGCTGTCCTACAAAATCATACTTATGATCAAGTTTAATTTATAAATTAGACACAATATGACATTAACAACAATAACAAATAACAAAATAGAACAATTATAACAATATACCATAATAAAAGCTCTGTGAATGTGCTCCCTCTCTCTCTCAAACTATCTTACTGTACTGTGCCCCACCCTTCTCGTGATGATGTGAGATGATACAATGCTTACATGACAAGATGAAGAAAAGTGAATGAGACAGGCATGGTGACATACACTACTATACACCTGGCAATAGTAACAAACACTACATGGCTTCTCTTTGGCATATCTAAATTGCCAGCATCACTACTCCTGCACTTTGGGGCCATTATTAAGTAAAGTAAGGGTTACTTGAATACAGGCATCATCAGACCAACAGTCCATCTGATAACCAAGATGGCAGCTACTACGTGACTAGAGGACAGTAGAGTATACAGGGTGGATAGCAGGACAAACAATGGTCATGTCCCAAGGAGGCATCCTGGTATTACATCATGCCACTCAAGAGTGGCACAAAACTGAAACCTCACAAAGCAAAACCACGAATTAGAACTACTATACTCAAAGTAAACACGACCTAAGAGCTTCTGTGAAATGGGGAACAGTCTGTGACATGATGGCTGGGGTACATGAACTCTAAAACCATGGGCCTCTGTACAGGATGCCCTCTCCACAGCAAAGGAGTTGGCAAACTGGGCAGCACCTGGTCTCATCAGTGGTGGCGTCAACCACCAGCCTCACCTGTGCTTCTCAAGATTTATACCATCACAGAAACAATACCTGGATTGACAAGTAAGAAAATAAAGATTTTCTTTTTAAATCAACAATAAAGCAAGGGTCATTACCTGAAAAACAAAAAAAGCACATACTCCTACAAACACGCAAGTTTTAAGTTGGTTTCTTCTTTGCCAGGAAAGAAAACAACAAAACAGGCAGAGCCTCAAGACTCACCTGGGTGTTCTCTTTCAAACCCGGGCTGGACACAGACCAGGAAAGTGGCAGCGGGGCTGACTTTCCGAGAAGAGACTACAGTGCTGTGACTAAAAGGATTTCAGAGCTTAAGAGCTGAGCTAAGTGAGATCCTGATGGATGCTGTCACAGGGAGGATTCACCAGAAAGTCAACCATGGGATGGTAACAGGGCTGTTCGTTCATATATGTCGCACAGTCAGTCATCTGCCCCAGAAAGGTCAGCTTGTGAGAAAAAGCTCTCAAAAACTCAATCAATTCATTCATTCATTCATTCAATACCAACTGAGTGTTCAACTCTATCTCCAAGACAGTCACTTTAATCAGGACATTACTATATGCAGATGCCTTCAAGTTCAGCCGAGTCTGACACTAGGAAGCCCAGAACTGCACAGAATGTGCAGCACTTTATTTACTGCAAGCCCGTGAAGACTTGCATTAACAGCTAAAATAAAACAAATGTGTAGACAAGGAGAAAAGACTATTAAACACAGCGACAGAAAATATGACACCTCAAGGAAAACGAAGAAAATAATAAGCAACAGACTATTAAATTCTCGGGGACTGAAAAGGGAAAAATAGGGAGGAGAAACAAAGTCACTGCAGATTAAATATGGAGAGTTTTAAGCCAATTATAAAAGATCAAAGAGAACAAGAGAGGGGAGGAGTAGCCTTACAAGTAACCGAGATAGGAGACCTTGGGAGAAATATGACTGGGGAAAAATCATTACAGTTTACAGTAAAAGTAATCTAGGGATGACTTTAGAGAGAAATTCACTAGAGACCACTGAGAGAACAGCATGGGGACAGAAATCAAAAAGCTCTTTATTTTAAAAAGGCACAAAGGCACACAGCTCGGGAAGGAAGGTACTTCCCATGTAGAACAAATGGGATTGGCAAAGTGAGATGTGTCAGTGAAAAACACCAGTGCCTGAGCCCCATTTTAGATTTCTACGCCATCAGCCTCTCACTAGGAAATTCAGCGTGGTCTTCATTACACAGCATCATGGGCAAAGGGAAGAGGCAGTGGTGGTGGAAGAGCGTCCTGAAACCCCCGACATTTCCTATTTTACCCCCAATAAAATTCTGACACTGTCCCCTTTTCAATAATGTCAACCTCCTCAAAAGTCTTTATCATTATTAACTATCCTAGATTTTACACAATAGAAGCTGAGCGCATGTATATATATAAATATTTATATGTGCTGCTAATGCAAATGTTTCTAACTTTTAACTTAACATCATCTTTCATTTATGGAATATTCTGCAATTTACACATATTTTTTCAGATGTTACCCACATAACTCTATGAGGCTGAGAGACCAGAAACTACTAGACTCCCTGACAGAGGAGCCGGATGTGGCTTAGGAAAATGCCCTGCACACAAAGTGGGAGCTAAAGTCTGGGTTCCAGTTTTGGTACCTTCTTGCAAAGACATGAAAAATGCAGACACCCCACTCTTCACCTTTACTGCATGTTAATTCAGTGAATTTTGAATTTTTTTTAAGTCATCATCAATACACTGAACATTATAAAATATCAGAGTCCGAAAGTCCAGGGAAATACAGAATACTGACAAGGGATCCCCACAACCAGCATATAAGACCAAGGATAATGCTGGACTTAGCAAAGTTTTCTTTCCTACATGAGATAGTCCAGAACACTCTATAAATACAAGGATGACTAAAGCTTATAGTATAACTAAATTTATAAAATGAGAAAATGTGACATAATAACAGAGCTAGTATAGAAATAATAACATAATAACAGATAGTATGGAAAATAGATCTCAAGAAAAGAAAAACACAGAGAGAAGGGAGCTCTGGACATTAACTATTTTATTTACATGTATACCTAGATACATACTTAGTAACCTGGCTATCTTTTGGATCCCAAAGTAGTACTATCATGACTGGGGAAGAGAGCCCAAATAGGGCTGAAGTGAGTCCCAGACCTGGCTTTGAATCCCAACCCCACTTTAATACATGTGCCATTTTGAGCATGTTATTACATCCCAATTTCCCTATAAATAGAAAAAATAATTCCTGTTTTGTAGAGCTGCTGTAGAAATTAAATTATATAAATAACAAAGGAGCTAAAATAACACCTAGCATGAGGCAGACACTCAGTAAAAGAGAGCTAGTAGAACTTTAATTATTACTATCACCTCTGAAAACAATGCCAGACGTGGGAATTGAACAAACTACACCCAAAAGCAAAGAATAAAGCATTATCCACTCTCTGCACATCACAACAAGGAATAAGGAAAACATTATTCACAGTCGCACAAGGATCCTCAGTTTGAAAAACACGTATTCCTGCCATTCAGACCCTTGGCAATACAAACTAATGTGAGAATTACACTTCTTTGCCTAATCACCCTTATTATACTTTGTGTTTTCAGTTCTACCCAATTTCTCCCTGCTCCTAGGTGCAAGCTTTTGTTCCCTGTCAAACTCCTCTCCATTGCTGTAAATAATCTCTCTCCCTCTTTTATATTACCCTTCAAATATTTATAGACTGTTATTCTCCTTCTCTCCAAGCCATACATCATTTTTGTTGCCCTTCCCCTGTATTCTCTCAAGTTTATCTACATCTTTTAGAGAAAAACAAACCCCAGGTGCTTCATGATGAAAACAGTACAGCCAAAGCTAACCCTCAACCTACGAGGTGGCCCCTTATTCAAAAGCCGCAAGGAAATTCTTTGATGTGCTTCTTACTCCTTTTCTCCTGTAACTCCTAATTCCATCTTTCAGATAAAGATGGAGGCAGAGAGGGATAAAGGAGCTGGCCAGAGCTCTGAGACAGCAGCCCCTAGGGTGGTGGGGTGCCTTGGGACCGTCTCAGCTGTGACTCAAACTTGCTAGTGAGGGACTGTGCGGGGTGTGTTGCTACCACAGTTCGTTCCTTCCTCATCCACTGCACTCGATGTGAATGTATTAGAATAGCGTCCATGAGATGCCCTTGATGCTTTCTTTGGCCCCTAATAAAAAATCTGAACCTAATTTTCAAATGCACACAGGTTTGGGGGGGATGTTAAAACGGGAAACTGCTAACATTGGACACTTAAAAATACTATCCTTATCACCAGGTGGGCAACAAGCAAGAGTCATGTTGTTCAGCTTTCTCAAATTTCTTCTGGAAGGTGATGATGTCGACGTGCTTGTCCCCCTTCGAAAGGTCTGTGGAAACCCCTGCTTTTTAACCCGACTCACGTGTCCCAAGGTTTCTGAAATGTGCGCCTTCCAAACTGTTACGGTGCTCTACCTATTTTACTAAAGGCAAGCTCCTTATCTCAGCATCCTGATTATCTGTTTGGCTGTACAACGCTCTTCACTGCTTTTAGAAAGGAGAAGTGAGACAGCTAACGTGAAAGACATATATCAATAATAATAACAAAATAGTAAAAGAAAAGTGAGGTCAAGGCAAGAAGGGTAATGCCTGGCTTGTGGTGGTGCATGCAATAGATAGATGTCGCCCTGAAATGCTGAGATTGCAGGTTCAAAACCCTGGGCTTGCCCAGTCAAGGCACCTACACCAAGAAAACAATGAACAACTAAAGTGAAGTAACTTATGAGTTGATCTTTCTCACTCCCTAACCCCTCTCCTCTTTCTGTAAAATCAATAAATAAAATCTTTAAAGCCTGACCAGGCGGTGGCGCAGTGGATAGAGCATTGGACTGGGATGCGGAGGACCCAGGTTCGAGACCCAGAGGTCGCCAGCTTGAGTGCAGGCCCATCTGGCTTGAGCAAAAAGCTCGTCAGCTTGGACCCAAGGTCGCTGGCTCCAGCAAGGGGTTGCTTGGTCTGCTGAAAGCCCGAGATCAAGGTACATGTGAGAAAGCAATCAATGAACAACTAAGGTGCTGCGATGGGAATGAAAAACTAATGATTGATGCTTCTCATCTCTCTTCGTTCTTGTCTGTCTGTCCCTGTCTATCCCTCTCTCTGACTCTCTGTCCCCATACAAAAAAAAAAAAAATCTTTAAAACACACACACACACACAAACACAAAGGGCAAAGCTTACTCTAATCAGTCCAATGTGAGGGTCAATACAGTTACTCTGTATGAGCATTAAGATGTATCCCTGAGATTCGTGGCAGCTGGGGTAGGGGAGAGGGTGGAGGGAAATGTGCTAGAAGTGACATAAGTTCACCTGGAGACAACATTCTTGCAATGTCAGTGCATGTAGTTTCATTTCTGCAAAAAAAAAAAAACCAGTTTGTGGCTATTGGGTGGACCGTGTCCAGGCTCCTTCCTCTGCTCCTACTAGAATCGTGGGTTCTGTGACATGTTGCTGTTACTTCATTGTGGCTTACACCTTAGTTAGGCACCACAACAATTCTGTCAGATAAAAACTGGGGCAGACATTACTATATATTTTATCCACTTATCCTCTGAAAAAACAGATAAACAAATTAAATAAACTGCTCTTGGGTTTTCTCAATGACAAGGAGTTTCCTTTCCACGTATGAAGTTATCTAGGTAACAACAAAATGCTTTTCCCGGGTGTCTTCAGGCTTCAAGACCTGAGGTTGAGCTTCTACCACCATACACCATTCTCCCAGGTGGAACCCAGCACCACTGTGCGGTCACATCAACGCCTCACCCTGTGGGAAGCATGACCCTGAACGTTTTCCACATCAATCAAAGAAAGTAGTACAATTTCTTTAAAATAGTTGACTAATCTTAGTAACTAGACATCTGCCTAGACAGCATAGCCTACTATGCTGAACCATTTCATTAGATACCAACTAGTAATATAGACACTTCTTGGTCACAGCACTGAACATGTTTATGAACTGGTCCGATCAGTCCTGGCTAGCGGCTCAGTGCACAGAGCGTCAGTCTGCCATCTGGACATCCCAGCTCAACTGGTTCAAGCGAGGCCCAGGAGCTGAGGGCAGCTCTGAGGATAGCTTGGCTGGTCTAAGCACGTCAGTCTAAAGCACTAAAAATAGCTTGGTACTCAAGCATCAGCCCCAGACGGGGTTGCTAGGTGGATCCCAGTTGGGGTGCATGCGGAAGTTTGCCTCACTATCTCCCCTCCTCTCACCTAAAAAAAAAGTATTTAAAAAGAAATGGTTCAATCATTGGGGCTGTTAGCTTGAAATCTGTCTGTGGTTAAACTGAAATGAGAAGTAGAAGATGGAAGAATATGAAGACAGCCTCAGGTATGGCTGTTCTACAATGGCCATTTTCACTTGGCCTGGCTAAGGATCCACCAACCAGGAATGGGAGGAACCGCCAGGTTCTGCTCCTCTGCTTGATCTCCTGAGTGTAGTCACCAGGGCTTCATCTTTGGGCTCCTCTCATCTTTGAAGTCTGTCTCAGCTAGTCTCATCTAGTCTAATGGTTTGAAATACCAAGAAATGGGGGAGACACGGAAGGGGGGATTGCAACTCCTATCTCAAATGGCCAATCTCTACAGTAAATAAGGACTCCCTAAATATGAGAGAGATTCAACAGAGAAATGGGCTAAAGACACGGATGATCCACAGAAATAAGTACAATACGTGTATGAAAATAATGTTTCACCTCACTAAAAAAGGAAAAAGAGATTATAAACTATTAACTGTATTTGTGTCCTATTGTTATACAACAAATTACCACAAACTTGGTGGCTTAACACAACACACAGTGTCTTATATTCTGTGAGTATGAAGTCTGACCTAGGTCTCTCCAGGTGAAGAATCAAGATGTCAGCAGGGCTTCATCCTTTCAGGAGGCTCTAGAGAAGATCTGTTCCCTTGCTCATCCAGCTTGCTGACAGAATTCAGTTCCTTGCAGATGTAGAATGGAGGTCCTGCTTTCTTGCGGGCTGTCAGCTGATGACTGTTCCAAGGTTCTATACAATTCCCGCATTCTTTGGCTTGGAGACCTCTTCCTCCATCTTCAAAGCCAGCAACATTGGGTCAAGTCCCTCTCACACTTCAAAACTCACCTTCTGTGCCTTTTTCTGTTGTGGCATCTCAGGTGCAGCCAGGTAAGATAAGGTTCTCCTCTTCTAAGGATTCATGCCATTACAGTGAACCCACCTGGAGACGCAAGGATCATCTCCTATTTGACTTTACATTTGCAAATTCCCTTTTGCCATGTAAGACAACACCTTCACAGGTCACAGAACTGAGGTGTGGACATCTCTGGGGGGGCTGTTATTCTAATGTCCGTATCAACATACATCTCTTCACCTCTCAGACTGGTAAGGCCCCAATGATAAGCTAGAATTGGCAATGCTGTGGCAGCTGCTCTCTGGAAAGAGTGTCATTGCCAATATCTACCAAATAACACGTGAATTGCCTCCAAAAGGGACTTCCTGTCCCACTATTTCTTTCCATCTCCACTCCAGTCCAAGCCACTCTCCCCTTTGCCTGGGCAACTGCACAGCCTGCACTTCCATCCTCCCTTCAAACTACACTCCACACAGCAGCAGAGAGAGCTTTGAAAAAAGTGAATCAGGTCAGCCATCCACTGCTTCAACACTCCAATGACTTCCCATTGCACTCAATAAATCTCAACTCTTTCCTGGCCTAAGGCCCTGGGAAAGGCAGCCTCCAGCGACATCACCCTTTGTTCTCATCCTGGCCTGCTTCTTGTTCTCAGTTCTCACCTTGTTGCACCTTCTGCCTAGAAGGCTCTACCCCCAGACCTTGAACACAGTGGTTCATTATCATTCGGGCCTACCTCCAATTTAATTTCCTTAGAGAGGCCTTCTTTCCCTAACTACCCTATTGAACAGCCCCTGTTCCTTCAAACACCTCCACCTTTTCACTTTATCTTTCACAGCACTTGTCACTCTGAAAGTCTCTTGCTTATTTACTGGTGTACTTGTTCATCAAGTCTCCTCCACTGGATATGAAAGACTCGGGAGACAGATGCTTTACGCACTGCTGTATATGCCACGTCTCGGAAAAATTTGAACCCAATGAAGTCAAACAATGAGTAGTTGTTGAGTGAAAGATAAGATAGAAAAACAGAAGGAAGGGGAAAAAAAGGGATAGAGGGAATCTTGCTCAAACAGTAGATTCTCCAGCAAAGATGAACTCAATTGGGTTCGGCAAACATTTACTGGTGTTTGATAGGTCCAATCTGTTTCCCTGAATTAATGCATATTCTATTTCAGATAAAGCCCCAAACCTCAGGACCACAGTTAAAGGGTGATACAAAAATAGGCAGTAGTTTTATAAGTGCTGAAATTAATACCAACCAGTCATCTGTGAGTATACACTGGATTAAACTCATGTTGGATGCCTGAAGCAGATCTGAGGACTCTTGTTGCTTATAAGTATCAGAAAATGTGCTATCATTATAACACTGAATTAATATTTTCTTTTGACAAGCCAGGTATTTATAGTTTATCTTAAGAGTTTATCATACATACTTTATGAGAAGCATGTCTTGTGGTACCGCACAATGAAACTAGATTAGGGATTATGGAGTTCACCAACAGACATGAGAAATGAGAGTAACCTGGGTTTGAAATGTAAATTTGGTTCAGCAACAGGGATCAATATTTATGTAAATTTTCTTAAGGGAGTCAAGAAGTTTGACACATGGAATTTTTTTCGCAAGTTGGAAAATAAGACACCGTCAAGCTGAGACAGAAATGCAGACCTACACTTACCGAGCTGCCTATGACAATGGCCAAAGGAATCCTGACAAGTCAAGAACCAGAGAGACAGCTACTAGAACCACGAGGGTACCACAGGCAAACCTACCCTGCTTCCTTCACTTCATGGCATACTTCATGGTGCAGCTCAGAGCCCAGATCATCTGGCAAAGGGAAGGAATTTATAGAATCCTGCAGAAAGTGTTAGCTGACATTCCCCTGCTCACCCTTCCCTGTAAACCTCAGTCCTTTGAGAAACTTCAGAGTCCTCATTATCTCAAAAGTACAGATTAGACCAGCGTATAAAACAAAGAAGTCAGCAATAAAGCAAAAATTTAGTGGCTGGGAGAAGAAGAAAGAGAGGAAAGAAAGGATGCTGACAGAGATAAAAGAAATCATCTTATCTCCTGTGAGTCTACAGGTGATTTCAAAAGCCAAGAAGCTTTGAAGAAAGCTGGCCTAGCAAAAACAACAGATAGATCAGAAAGGTGTCTACAAGATTCAAAGAGTAGGAAGTGGCTGAGGGGGTGGCCAATGGACAGAATCGCTGGACCAGCAGACAACCAGGACTCCACCATTCAAGAAGTCCAGGAAGATACTACAGAATAGGCAAATGAAAATGATGCCCCTATGAGCTTCCTGATTCCAAAATTCCTACAGCAGCGAATGCAAGACTGTATCATACTATGACAGTACCTAGCATTGCTGATGGGCAAATGAGTTTGTAAAATCTTTATTTTTTTAGTTTGCTCACTTTTAGTGTTAAAAAATGGCACTGGGAAGTGCCATGTATGTGATCTGTAAAATTGCATATTACCTTCCTACTTGGGAATGGACATTGTCTTGCTAATGTACTGGAGGAGAGGGAAGCCATTTTTTGGAGAGTGAGAGCAGAGAGGAGGCAGAGTGCTGAAGGAGAAGCTGGGGAACCAGAGGTGAGGGGCTTTGGGACTGAAGAGGCCTTTGATTCTAGGAGAAACTGGAGAAGATTCTCCTGGTTGTGGAACCGGATAATGTGTCAGTAGCTTTGTGAGCTCTGAGTGAAAGGGAAGTGTTTTCCCTGTATGTTTGCTCGTCGGCCAGTACGAGACTCGAATAAAGGAATGGTCCACCATTTTTTGGCTCCACTGTTTCTTTACCATCTGCCCAAATCCAATGAGAACGTGCATGTGAATGGTCACGATGGGGGTGACTGCTGGCCATACAGTTGTCGTCTGTAGAAGTTCTCCAATGCCACGACCTGCTGCTGGCAGTAAATTCTAAGACAGTCTTTGAAACTACCACGTTCCCATTAGTAACAGGAAAGGGCAGCTGTCCATTTTTACCAACTCTCAGGTTTCCCCTTTTGTTTTCCACAAAAGTGATGATTAGAAACTCAAAGGTAACAATTATTCTTACTGAATTTCTAGGGTAGCAGGATTCTCTAGCCCTCATTCTAAGGATATGCATGTCACCCATGGTCTGAAATGTTGCTTTAGCTATTCAGAAACAAACCAGTACTTCTATCGGCTGGTAATACAACAGGCCCTTCAATGGTTTATTTCCTCCAACACTGTTCCCTTCAATGAGAACTGTATAGGACAATAAGATAAAAAAAAATTTTTTTAAATACTGAATATCAACATATTTCTAATGATAATAAAATGCAAACCTACAGAATCCTCTATGATCTAAACTTCTAGTCATCAAAAATACTCCCACTGGGTTTCATTATCTGTAGTTTTTGTCAGAATGAAGGCATCCTGTGCTTTAATTTAAAAAAAAAATTATACTGGAATTTTCTGGAACCCTCACACACTGCTGGTGGGAATGCAAAATAGTGCAGCCTTCTTGGAAAACATTCTGGCAGTTCCTCAAAAGGTTAAAAACATAGTGTTAACGTATAATTTAGCGATTCCACTCCTTGGTAAAAACCCAAGAGACTGAAACACATATTCAGACAAAAATGTTATAAAGGCATTACTCCTAATAGGCAAAAAAGTATAAGCCAACCAACTGTCCATCAGCTGATGAATGCAAAAGCAAAATGTAAATAGGTCCATATAACAGAATATTGCTTAATTAAATTAAAAAAATAAAAACAGGAAAAATAAGCACATGCTTCTACATGGACGAGTCTTGAAAACATCATGCTAAGTGAAAGGAGTCAGACAACGAAAGGTGCATATCAATGATTCTATTTGTATGAAATGTCCAGAATAGGCAAAACCAGAAACAGAAGATCTATCCGTGGTTGCCTAGTGCTGGTGTGGGGAGTGACCGCTAATGGGTACAGAGTTTCTTTCGAAAGATAAAAATGTTCTACAATTAGATATGGTGATGACTGCAAAACTCTGTGAATTTAATAAAACACAATGAATTGTACACTTTAAATAGTTTAATTGTATGGAACACGAATTATACTTTTGAGCTGTTAAATTGTTTTAATGTCTAGCCATTAAAGAATCCACATTTTAAAACATTACAAAACAAAAATGCACATTGAAGATCAATGGTTTCTGATATCTGCAAGTCAGTTCATGGTCGCTAATCTAGTGTTTTAAAGCAGAACTTCAACTTGAACCATTAGTACTCATTCATAGCATCTACTATAAAGCCAGTTCTGTGCCATGCACATGAATAAAATGCTAGCCCTGCCCTTAACAGTGCATGTGGTGTGTAGAAGGTGTTATACTGAGTGGGACACCTGAAACCGTTTTAACACAATACATTAAAAATAATTATTTTTAAAAAACAGTACATTTTCATCAAAGAGATATAAATGCAAACCAATCAAATATTTTCATGTCTTTTTCATATACTGGTTACAAAATTAATTTGTGACTTTAAATTCTGTATTTATCATTTTTGTAACTCTGTTTTCTAAATTTCTTTTTATTTTCTAAGTGAAAGGAGGGGAGATAGACTCCTGCATGCACCCCAACTGGAATCCACTTGGCAACCCCTGTCTGGGACCAATGTTCAAATCAACCAAGCTATTCTCAGCAGCTGGGGTCAAAGCTCAAACCAATCAAGCCACTGGCTCTGAGAAAAGAAAAGAGAGAAAAGAGGGAGAGGGAGGGGAAAAGAAGCAGATGGTCACTTCTCATGTGTGCCCTGACTGGGGATCAAAGCCAGGACATCCACAAGCCGGGCCGATGCTCCATCCACTGAGCCAACCCACCAGGACCTAAATTTCCTTCCTAAAACGGTCAGTAGGCGACTTTCTGTGTACTTTCTAGTTGTAATTGTTTCACAGTAATACCATCTACAGAGAGTATCTATTAGGCCAATTAATTGCTATATTTGACATGTAAGGCTATCAAAATGACCAGTACCAGTAACTCTAAGTGTTCTCTTCCATTCAAGCCACCTATTGTTTGCTTTAAGTTTTGTGTTGTTAGACATCCTGGAAATTTCTTAAAGTAAAACTTGGGAATGCTTTCATCTAAAGGCATTTTAAACCAAGTATCTACACTTTCTATTCTACCTGAAGTTGAGAGGTCTGTCTAAAATCAAATGGAGCTCACTCACATAAGGGCCAAAGGCCTTCTAAAATAAACTCTCAAACCAACTTGGGAAATATGTTTTGGTTCTTCACTTGAATGAAGAGCTTCTTCCTATATGATACTGGAAAACTTCAAAGAAAGAACTGAAGCCCTGGCCTGGTAGGTCAGTTGGTTATAGCATTGTCTTGATATATCAAGGCCGCAGGTTTGATCCCCTGTCAGGACACATACAAGAATCAACCAACAAATTCATAAGTAAGTGGAACAATACATCAATGTTTCTCTTTCCCTCTTTCTAAAATCAATAAACAAACATTTTTTTAAAAAAAAAAGATAAAAACTGCAATGTATTTTAAGTTTAAATAACTCCACAGAGGACTTTGAGGACAAAGAAATTACTGTGTGATTCTATAATGGTAGATCTATGTTATAAATTTGTCCAAACCTACAGGATGTACAAGAGTGAACCCCCTCAAGTCAACCGTGGACTTGGGGTGAATTGTACAGCAAATGCACCACTCTGAAGGGGGTACTGATCATTGAGGAGGCTGTGTATGTGGGGGCAGGGGATTCATGGGAAATATCTGTACCTTCCTCTCAATTTTAACGTGAACCTATAACTGCTCTCAAGAATAGTACCTTTTTTAAACAGACTCACAGACAGACAGCTGTCAGAGTGGAGGGGGATTGCGATGCTGAGTAAAAAGGTGAAGGGATTAAGCAAAAGAAAACAAAAAACACCTCATGGACACAACCCTCAGTATGGTGATTACCAGAGGGAAAGGGGGTAAGGGGGAGGTAGAAGAGGGTACAGGGGGAATAAATGGTGATAGAAGGAGACTTGACTTGGGGTGGTGAACACACAATACAATATACAGTTGATGTATTATAGAATTATACACCTGTAACTGATATAAATTTAATAACCAATGTCACCCCCAATAAATTCAATTAAAAAATATTTGTTGTTTTTTTTAAAATTTAAAAGCTCAGTATCTTTCATTGTTAATTCATCAGTCACATTTCTTACTGGTAAAAAGTACATGGGCACATCATTCCATTTTCAAACTACATTTCATTTTTGTAAAGCACTTCAGCATTTAGAAGACACACACAAAATGTGTCCCCCTACCTTGTGTGTGTGCTTTCTCTGCTAAAGAAGAGACGTGAAGGAAGGGGACCCACCACTATAAACACAGACCTGACTGACCCCTCCCCGTGGGGAAAGGCACGTGAAAGCAGGCTACGGGCCACAGGAGGCTGGGCTGCCCTGGGAAGGCCCAAACGGTAGGAGGTGGTCTGATGTGGGGGAGTGTGAATGCGAGTGTGTGTGGAAGTCCAGGGTGCTCCAGAAAGGAGGGCCCCACGGGAGATAACATTCAGGTCCTTATTTACAAAGGACACACATGGAGAACCGAACTGTCTACAATACAAACCTTCATCTGACACCTCTGCACAGAAAAGCAGAGGCAAAGACTGGGCAGACCTCAGTGTCAGCACTGGGTACACTGCACCCACTGGCTGCACAGGACACTGGAGGTAAAGCAGAACAGAAAATAACAAAGAGGAGCCCAAAGAACAAGCATGCCTGATATATTTTTAAAAAGTTTATCCAAAACTTGCAATCAGAAATATACATATTCTATGCTAAAATTTTTAAAAAATAAGACCACAGGGATAATGCTGAAGTTACTATTAATTCCGTCAATTATAAGCCAAATTGCTCTTTTGTCTGGGTGCCCCCCAAATGGCTAACATCTGATCCTGCCAGTATAAGAAATAGCAATGAACAGGGTATATCTTCAAAAGGCTATTTCTTCCACAATAACACCCACAAAAGTCTTTGATACGCATTATCTGAGGAACATTTAGTCAGTGATTTAGTCAACCTTAGCCAATCTTAGCTAAGGACTGTAGAGACTTTTTTTAAGGTACATGGTCAGTTCTCTAATAAATGAAACAACCGGTTGGTAAATCCAACTGCCTTTGCAATGTCCTCAGAACTCGGCCATAATCTCAACATTAATTCCTGGGTGTTTCTCACTCTCACTTTTGGCTCTTTCAGAAGCCAAAAGGAGATAACTAAGAAACTTCAAGGGCATGAAAATCTATTGAATTTCACTAGGCTAGTGCCTTGTAAAAGAACTAAACATAAGGTATTAGAAAAAGGAAGTTCGCAACTTGCCTCCAGGTGAGCCAGGCTAGTGGGTTCTACTACTCCATAACAACTCCTATCACTGTTATAAAATCATTTCAAATCCTAGCCTTCCACATCTATTTAATGGAATACTAGGCCATTAAAACATTGCAAGCTTGGCCCTAGCCAGACAGCTTAGTGGAAAAAAGCACCCAGAGGTCAGAGGCTCAACCCCGGTCAGGGTACTTACAAGATGCAATTAAGTAAAGCAACAAATTGATGTCTCTCTCTCTCTCTCAAATCAGTGAAAAAGTTAAAAATAAATAAATAAAATTTAAAACATTCCAAATTGTTTTAGATTAAAAAAAGAAAATTATAGGCCCTGGCCAGTTTGCTCAGTGGTAGAGTGCCGGCCTGGTGTGTGGAAGTCCTGGGTTCAATTCCTGGCTAGGGCACAGAGGAGAAGCGCCCATCTGCTTCTTCATCCTCCCCCCTCTCTTCTCTCTCTACCTCTCTCTTCCCTCCCACAGCCAAGGCTCATTAAAGCAAGGTTGGCCCGGGTGCTGAGGGAGGCTCCGTAGCCTCCGCCTCAGGCGCTAAAATGGCTCCAGCCACAACAGAGCAACGCCCCAGATGGGCACAGCATCACCCCCAGGTGGCATGTCAGGTGGATCCCGGTCAGGTGCGTGTGGGAGTCTGACTGCCTCCCTGCTTCTAACTTCAGAAAAATACAAATAAGTAAATAAATAAATAAATAAAATACACCCTCATAGGAACCATAGACTTCCATTATGTTAAATACATAAATATATATACACCCACGTATCTGACAATGACAAATAGACACATAAACTTGTAAGTGCAGCATGCAATCCTGGATTGACAAACAGAAGAGGCCTGCGGGTTGGAATTGGAAAAACAATTAACTTTTGCTGAATATTTTTTTTGTACTCTAGAAATGAGTAGTATTTATCTCCAGAAAGTTAAACATCATTTTAAATAAATTCGAATCCCTGGAAATGTAATATGAGATTCATATTTCTTAGCAGCAAGCTAAGAAGTCGAGCCCAATGTGCTGCATAAAACTCAGAAGGACACTTTCCAGTCAGTCAGTCTGTATACCTGTTTCTGGTTCTTTCTCTCCTACTTCGTCACCCCCTTCCTTCCTTTCTCCTTCTATGTATTAATATACAGCAGTTTAATGCTACTGACATTTCTGTTTTTCTCTTGCTCATATCCCAGGCTAGTCCAGAAGTTATCTCACCAGGAGTGGTAGTAGAAGTCCAGTGAGGCCCTGGCTGGTTTGCTCTGTGGTAGAGCAATGGCCTACCATGTGGATGTCCCAGGTTTGATTCCCAGTCAGGGCACACAGGAGAAATGACCATCTGCACCTTTCACCCTCGCCCTTCTCTCTATCTGTCTCTTCTTCCTCTCCTGCAGCCAAAGCATCACTGGAGCAAGTTGGCCCGTGTGCTGAGGAAGGTTCCACGGCCTCACCTCAAGCACTAAAATGGCTTTGGTTGCAACGGAGCAACAGCCCCAGATGGGTAGAGCATCTCCCCCTACTGGGCATGCCGGGCAGATCCCAGTCAGGCACATATAGGAGTCTGTCTCTGCCTCTCTGCTTCTCACTTAAGAAAAATACAAAAAAAAAAAGTGCAGTGAATGGTGATGATGCAACTGAGGTGCCTACCCCAGGAAGATGAGCTGACCAGGGAGGAGCCCTTCCCCTTTGGCAGGGCAAGCCTCCAGAGCGATGCCCTACACCCACCCCCAAACCTCAGCACATGAGCACAACACACTGCTGGCTGCTGGCTGCCACATTCCCCTCCCTTGTGTGTAGATTCAAGACTCCAAAACGACTCCAAGGTCTATCAGCTCCAGAGGCAAAGAAGGGAACCTAGTCATATCAGTGGTAGGATTCAAATAATTTAACAACCGGTTCTCTGCCCTAATGAGCGATTTAAGTATAAAAAAACCAATATACCAAAAGGTAGTTTATTATTTCATGCATTTAATACTTAATCAAGAACAATAAAAGAGGCACACAAAACTAGATCACAAGAGTTTTAAAACATTAATGAAAAAGTATTAAATACCTGACAAAAAATAAATAAAACTGTTACTTAAGTATTTCCATACTGTTTCGTGATTGGTGAACTCACTTGCAATTTTTTTCCCCTATGGATGGAATGAACATTACAACAGGCGCTTAGAATAACGCTGTCGCACAGATGAATGTTAAAAAAGAATAAGGGATGTAAATTTGTGATTTCCACATTGGGTGGCTGCGCAGGTGCCCACCGTAGAGAAAACACTGATTGCAAGTGCCGTTTTAACAAACAGTGCACCAAACTCAACAAAAAATTAGGTATCGGTTTGGCAGTGTGAACTGGCTGAATCCCACCACTGAGTCACATCCTCCTTGACCTTGACCCTTCTATCTTGCTTTCTAACTGCTTCTATTTGTAGTTTCCCTAATGCTACTCTGAAATACCCTGAGAGAACTTTATCACTCTAAACTTCACGGAGCCTGAAATCCTCTAAACTCTGATGCTCTGGGATATACAATTAAACTCTGACATCTCTTCCCCCCAGGCGGAATGCGGGGCAGCACACTACACCAAGTTTACCTGCGATACCCTACAACAAGCCCAGCGCTGACATTTACCCATCCCTTCCCTGTATTTCTCCTCACGAAGAACCGTGTCTCCAGCCTTCTATGCCAACAGAGAATGGCAGAGACAGTTGCCCCTAACATTGTTCTTAGTGCTCATTAACTCTAAATCCTTCTGAAGATTAATCATCACTGCTCATTTTCCAAAGAAACATGTCCACCGTTCCCAGCCTCTCTTCACAGGCAGCTAAGTGGAAAATCCACAGGCTTTGGGACTGGGCACACCTATTCCAAATCCTGGCTCCACTCAGCTTTATTAAGAGGCACTTTCCTTACCAGTGGTATCTATATCTGTAAATGGGAGTAATTCCTACCTCCTAAGAGGTTTGGGAACACCACCTCCTCTCTTTACTCCTCTGACACACCCCATTTCCATTTCAGCTCTCCAGCTCACTCCACCAGCTCAGCCCTGACCAGGTAAGCGTTATCTGATCATTAACTTTAGACACAGCTTAAAATCCCAAAGTGTAAAGATAATATACTCCTTCCTTCTTCTGAAAAGGAACGTTTGAAAGCTGTTTTAAGTACATGAGAAACCAAGCCAATTAAAAAAAGGAAAGAATATTGTTCCTTGGTGAATTACAGAACCTAAAGCCCCAGCATACACCCGGTGGCAGATACTCAGACACACCTATCTGCAACGCGGAACTTAGGGTTCCACCCCTCACCTGCTTTCTTTGGTGCCAGCTTACCTTCTCCTTCTATATAATGGTCAAGACTCAGAATCTTCAAAACCCTCAGACTCCCACCCCCTCAATTGAAGGGGAAACAAAAGGCCCAGAGAGCTTAAGTGATATGTTCCAAGTTACGCAGCCAGTTAATGACAGGTAGCTAAGCAACTTTAGCCCAGTGGTTAAGCCCAGCAAACTGAGTTGCTCATGAAAATATTAGTGACGCGGTACCACACCGCACCGCTGCATTTCACGTGACCTCAGCAGACGCTGTGTACCTGTGGATCTCAGAATACGGACTGCATATATGTGCATTTACTCCCATCAGGACTTCACAGATCGTTAGTAGATTTTCTTACAGCTCCTGCATTCTAAAGCAAGGCCATCAATGGATCTGCGAGAGAAGTGGAAGTGCACAGGACCCAATATGGTAGGCCTTAGCTTCCTGTGCCTCTGGAGCACTTGAAATGCAGCCTGTGCGACTGAGGAAGCAAAGGTTTTCTATTTATTTTTATTGTAGTGAAATACACGTAAAACGTCCCGTCTCAACCCTTTTTAAGTGCACAGTTCAGTGGTATTAACTACATTTATAATGTGCAACCATCACCACCATCCATCCTCATAGCTCTTTTCATCTTGTGAAACCAAAACTCGATGTCAGCAATTTCCAACTGGTGTGCAGCAAAAACTTTTAAAACATGAAGTACCTGACGATTTAGTCAGGGGCACAGACCTCTTTTCCCTCAGATTGTTACATTAAAATAATGTTAACAGCCAATACAACAACAGCCGTTCAGTGTGAATCAAAATTATACCCAGTTTTTTGTCAGATCATCCGAAAGCATACTTTTATGTGTGCCATAAGATGAACAAGATTGAAAATTGCTGCTCCATACCCATGAAACAATAACTCTATTTTCCCTTCCCCACCAGTCCCTGACAATTACCATTCTACTCTCTGTCTGTATGATTTACTCTAAGTATTTAAGAATCATACAGTATTTGTTTTTCATAACTGGCTTACTTCACTTAGCATAATATCCTCAAGGTTCACCCATTTTGTAGCATGTGTCAGAATCTCCTTCCTTTTCAAGGCTGAACAATATTCCCTTGTACGCATACACCACATCATTTTGCCTATCCGTTCATCTGCTGATGAACACTGGGGTTGCTTCCATATTTTAGCTATTATTAATAATGCCTCAATGTACATGCATATAGAAATATCTCTTCAAGACTCTCCTTACAATTCTTTTGGGTATATAACCAGAAAAATTACCATATGATAATCCTATTTTCAATTTTTGAGGAATCTCCATTCTATTTTCCACACCAGCTATACCATTTTTCATTCCCACCAACAGAGCACAAAATTTCCCATTTATCCATATCCTAACCAATGTTGTTATTTTCTATGATTTTTGTTTATTTGTTTGTTTTTTATATAGCAGCCATCCCAATGTGTTGGTTAGCATCTCATTATAAGATGATACCTCATTGTACTTTTGATTTGCATTTCTCTAATGATCAGTAATGTTTAGCAGCCTTTCACGTGCTTACTAGTCATGTATCTTCTTTGATTATTTCATTGAAATTAATTTAAACTTTTCATTTTATTTCATTGTAATTAATTTAAACTTTTCACTTTATTTCATTGTAATTAAGTTAAACTTAAATAGCCATGGGTAGCCAGGGGCTTCTACACTGGACAGTATAGCTTGAGGTACCTTGGAGACCCAGTACAATAAGCTCAGTGAGCTCTAGAGGCAGATGGGCCAATTCAGACACTTTCTAGTGCTGTGGATTTAGCCAGTCACTTAAGCTTCCTATACTTCAGTTTTCACATGTGTAAAAAGGACTAACACCTCTACTTCTGAGAATGAAATGAAGTGCATTAACCCTTTGAGTAGTGAGTTTTCTTCATGCTCCCAGGAATGAGTTCTTTTTCAAAAGATAACATTAGTTACAGTTACAGTTTGTTTGATAACCAATTTATAGAAACAAGAACATACATTTGCCTTTTTTTAATGTTGCCTTACACATTTTTAAAATAAAATATTTTTAAGTGGATGCTCAGGAGGCACGAGTACATACATGAACGTTCATACTACTCAAAGGGTTAACATCCATGTAGCCCTTAATACTGTCTTAGCACATGGGGGAGAGAATTCAAGCCAATGGGACATGCCTTCCCTCACTTCCCAGCACCCACTGAAACTTGACCCAAATGGACTGCAGTCATTTGCCAGAGAAGGACTTTTCTTTAGCTCTCACCAAAAGGACCCCAAAATGGAGGGGTGGACTGAGATGAAATCTGGAAACGCTCACTGCCCTGACATTCTGTGATTCTGACTCTGTCCAGATTCAGTCTTGGCTAGTAACCAACTGGAAAGCAAAGCTGCTGACTTCCAATTCTGGAGTGATGGCCATCTCCTTTGTGAGGCAGCCAAAAACAGACCTTCAGAGGAAGAATCCTTTAAGAAACTCCTCTACTCTAAGCTCTGAATGTGATTGGGGCTCAGGATGGTCCTGAGACTGCTTTTGTGTCCACAGGCCTTCTTCTCTCCTCGTGCCCAGCCAGTGTGCCCCAGGTGCCCCCAGTTACCTGAAACTGCAGAGCTGGGTGTGCTGACTGGCGGAGGCTGTGAGGAGCTGCTGCTCTCGGTCATCAGACACTGGTTGCTGCCGTTGTTCTCTCTCTTGACAAGCATCTCAGACGTGGTAGGCAGCGGGATGGGGTGGCTGATTCCCAATTCCTCCTCCTGGGCCTGCTGCCTTCTCAGGGCCACCTGCTAGCACAGGGGAGCAGATCAACCTCCAGCACACCATAAGCATCACTGTGCTGCTTTGAGAAAACCACCGAAGCTTCACCCACCCCAGATATCATGATTCATTAGTTTCAGTGTGAAGTCTAAGAATCTCTCATTTCCTGGTAATTATGATATGCATCAAAGCAGATAAATGGTTTAGACTAGAGCCAGAGAACGTCTGATCCCCATTAGGTGCTCAAAAAATATATTTTTTAAACAAATTAGTATGTACATCAGAAGGAAATAAAGTTGGCTAGGGAGAATCAGGAAAACTGGTCGAGTCACCCAAGCAGAAAAGTTCAATCTGAAGAGTAAAAATCAGCACTAATAAATTAGAAAGGCATGAGACCTTTCTAATTCTGTACTAAAGGATTACTCATTCCTTCGCTCCACATATTTGCAGAAGTACTGGGAATAGCGATCAGTAGGCTACAGCAGTAAGATGGGGTTAGATTGCAAGGTGCTCCCTTGTTTAAAAGGAGAAACAGGAGACAGGCAAAGATGCGACTCAAGACAGAGGGTGGCCAACACCACAGAAGAGGCACACACCAATCCTACAGAAGAAATTCAGAGGCAGAAATGGCTTCAAGTGTAAGAATCAGCCAGAGGTAGTACTGGAACAGGGCCTTGAATGTTAGGTTGAGGACTCGGACTCATAAGAACTAAGGGCAGAACAAGGGCACAGAGTGGGCAGGAAAGGCAGAGCTGCTTAGGAAACCCTGAAGAACCCTGTTCTCTGCAGTGGTGGTGCACATGGAGAAGTAATAGGAAAAGGGCTGGTAGCTGGTGTTGAAGTCCCTGGAGAAAGGAGAGGCTGGAGTTAGAGAGGAAAGAAGACAGGCGTGATATTCCCGGCAGGAAAGGAGGAGATAGAAGGAACCTAACATATCTAAAAAATTCCTCATGGTCCCTATTCAACTTATCTTCTTTTAAATAACCTTTTTTCAACCTTCTGTTAAAGGTTAAAAAAGGAGGTATGAAGAAAAGAGATTATATTTTTGCTGACTACGTGTAACAAAAAATGGGAGACTTTCCGTTGAAACTGACTCTTGGTGATAATGACAGGAGAAGGCACCTGCACCTCAGAGTCCCAAAGACAAGCCAAAAGTTTAAATCAAAATGGTCAAACCAGAAGCACAACTACAATTTATATACTGTTTTAGGAAAACTGTAGTTTAAATTCAGAAAGCTGATTAATTTGAAAGTGATTTTAAGAGGAGTCTACAACTTTCTAAAAGAATTCTTCCATAATTAATACAGGTATTAAGTAATTAAGCTTAAATTTTGTATTTTCTATTAACCAAGAGGTTTAGAAACAATATTAAGGCTCTGATCAGAAATGAGTTAAATACCCACAAACCTGTGTAGTATGTCCATGCCTGATTTACACAAATCTCATGCATGCACAAAACACGCACAATACTCCATGCACTGAAGACACTTTTTACTAAGACTCTCAAGAGTTCTTAGGAAATGTTATTTAAACAGGGAGGGTGGGGCAATTGATAAAAAACAATTACTTTAGAGTCATATCTAAATAGTTCCGGGATCCCGAGGCAACTTTCCTACTACGAATTTCTAAAACCAATTTCAAACTATTTTAAAAGGACTAAAATATGAGTTACATGGATTTGAAAGGCTTCATCCAGCACAACACAAGCCTTCTGGTGTGGAAATCACTGAAGTTGCACATTATAAGAGTAATCCGGAGATGCTTTTGTTTTTAACATAACAGTCCCCTCCCAGAGCTGTTATTAGTGCCCCTACTAATAAAGCTGGTTCAAAATTAATGGCTCTACTTGGATATTTTTATTGCATTTTGAGGAAAATTCCCCTCCCAAGTATACTCTCCACACTATTTAAGCCACCAACTAAATGTTCAGAACATTTTTCTACCTACAATTTAAATGTTCATAAGTTTTTTTAGGAAGTTATTGTAATGCATTTTAATGCTACACTCAGTTTATTCTTTTCATTCACTATAGATTAAGGTAAAAATCTATAAGCAAACCAAGAAAAAAAACTATTTCCATGACTGCACTCAACAATCTATGAAGCCAAAATATAACTAGTTTAAAACACATTTTTTAAAAAAGGCTTTATATAAAAATATAATTTGTAAGCATTTATGCAGTACTGTTAAACACTTTTACCTAAATCATTTACAATGGAGGATATTTATACATTTCTACCCAAAAGTAGAACACCGTTAGCAATTATTTCTTGGGTTCATCTAACCTGTCTTAAGAGGATAAAACAACTTTTAGCTGGAGAAACTGTATATTATTCTCTTCTAAACATCCTTTTAGGACATCAACGACATTCAACTATTTCTGTTAAGATGTTTAAAATTACCGTCGTGGTTTTGACGCTTTAATATAAAAAACCATGAACAACAAAATTTCATAGCCCAGCATTTTCTCCACTGTGCGTATATAGATTTTTTTAAATTCTTACGTATGTTTTAAAAGTATGCACGAAGCAATTTACACTTCAATAAGTTAGGTCAAGACAGCAAATTTTAAAATGCTAATAAAATTTCAGTAGCGCTCAAAATGGCCGAGGCGCTCCGCCAGCACCCACGCGGGGCGCAGACGAAAAGCGCACCAAGAGCACAGCGAGGGCCACGCCACCCTGGCGTCCGTTACACCGACTTTTCCAGAAAAAGAGCTGCCCGACACATTATTCGAATAGGTTGTCGGGTCTTGGTTTCTCCCAAAAGTGTAGCCCACGCCCGCACCCTCCGGAATGTAAGCGCAACTCTCTGTAGGGGGGGCGGAGCCAGGAATCCCTAGGAACCTCCGAAGGGACGAACACAGCAACCCTAACGGGGACGAGGGCGGAGATGGAGATCCTGGGGCCTCTTCCCTAGCCGGGCGAACCCCGCAACTCTCTGCTGGAGGCTGAGTTCCGGGATCCCGCGGCAACTTTCCCACTACGAAAGCGGGGTCGGAGACGAGTTCCCCTAAGCGCGGCGTCGGTGCGTGGCTGGTAGCCCCCGGCCGGGGCGCGCCGCTGCCTCTCTCCCGAACCCGGGCCCGTCGTGGCCCCGGCCAGACTGTTGGGAGTTTAGCCAAAAACGTTCGAGGCTGAACCCCGGTTCGTGGACGCCCGCACTCACCTGAGCAGCCATCACGCGCTGTCTCTCGGCGATTAGGTTGCACTTCTTGCACTGGCAGTCCCGCCACATACAGAAGCGCTTGTGGCCCTTGAGCGGCGACGCATAGCCATGGTTCCTGCATCGAGCGCACTTGGGCAGCCGTGGGGACTTCTTGCTCCCGGCGCCACTGCCCGACACCCCCGAGCCGCCGCCACTGCCTCCCGCACCCGAGGTTCCCTGCACCGCCCCCGTCGCTTTGCCGAAGCCCCCGGACTTTCCCTGAGTCGGTGCTCCGGGGGCGTGCGGGGCCTCCGACGGTGCCGAGGGCTTGCTGAATGAGTCTTCATTAGGCATGTTGCCCCCAAAGAAAAGCGCAAGTGCTCTCTGGTCACCTCTCGGGTCTGAAAACCGCTAAGAGGGAAGCTCACAGCCGACTGGGGAGAAGACGCAGGAGGCGTGTGCTGCAGCCGATGGTGCCCCCGGACTGGTGAGGTCTGGACACGCAACGCCCAGAGTGGTGGGGGGTTGTGCCCTTTTATATTTTCCTTTCGCGCGCGGTGCAGAACTTTTGGATACTTTTTGGAATGTTCCCGGGACTCTCCTGGGCGGGAGAGGGCGCGGCCACGCCCACCATCCCCCAACTCTAACCGCAGTGCTCCCGTGACTTGTAAGCTTGCACAGGCTGCGAATACTGAAAGCATTGCTGCAGGACCGCTGCACGGAGCTGAGCTGGGCTGGGCTCCCAGGTCGGGAGCAAAGTTGTGCATGGCCATCGTGCAAGCTGCTTCGTGCCCCGTGGGGTCTTGTAGCTCCCTTCCCCCAACAACGGCGTTCTTCAAGTTCCATAGGGCAGACGTTAGCAGGAGCCAACTCGGAAAGTGTTTATTTCTTCCTTAAGAGAATTAAGTATGAGGTTGAAGGCCTAAGAAAATAGTCTCTGCACTTATCTGCAAATAAGACTCTCAGTCTTTGGGGCTCAAGTGCACCAAAAATTGGGCCTTTCTTCTCCAATTCCCCTTCCCTGCCCCTGTGTTCATTTGCTCACAAGACTTCTACCTGCTTCTCGATAACTTTCAAACCTATAGTTAGCCCTTGTTGTTTCTCTCACTAAGGGGCATATAGCTTCTTACTTTGAGGCAAATTCACTTAGGATCTGCAGGCATGGAAAACTCAGCCTTTAAAAAAAACGGGTGTGTGTGGGGGGGGGGGGGTGACAAATGCAGACATTTGTCAAAACTCATTCCACAGTTGAGATTTGTGCATTTTACTCTACTTATATAATTATACCTCCAAAAACCGTCAATCATTTTATAGCCTTAACCCAACCCCCACTTTCACGCCACCCCCACCCATGTTTGTCTTTCTCTTCGTACATGCACAGCAAATACACCCCTAAAGACCTGGTGATCATTTCTTCCTACACATCCCACTGTAAGGTCAGCCCTCCTCATGTCTGAATCTCTGCAGCAGCTTCCAGCTGGTCTCTTTGTCTTCCAGTATATTCTGTGCAAACAGTAGCCAGGCCCTGCAGTGGCTTGGTATTTATTGTTTTACATGTGAAAAAACAAAAGTTAAAGACCTAAGGCTACTGCTTAAAGGACTTAGAATTATCTTGCTTGGCACTTCTCAGCCTCATATGGTTACCTACTAGGTTAGAGGAGCTCTTTGTTGGCCTTTATGTACCTGGTTGCTCAGGGCACTCCCCTGACCTTGCACTGGCAGTTGTCCAGCCAGGGGGTTACCCTTACATCATTCCCCCATGCTCCTTGCTTTCCCAGAGTGTCGCTACTCAGGCTCCAAATTCTGGACCCCAACGTTAGGGGTCTAGGTCTACAAAGGATCATGGCCATCCCACCTTGGCTTCTCATCAAAATGGTTGTCCAGTATCCCTCTCGTTCAGCAGATTAGCATTTTCAGCACTGAACTCTGAAATCCTCTAACTTGCCTTTCCCCTTCTTATCTGAGGCCCCTCTCAGGCTCTTTCCCTATCTGGCTCTTCTCCATTAGTGTTTCTGTCTTAAAATTAGTTCCTAAAGAAACATCTAGCTTTACACAATACTTCGTATCCTACCCATCAAGCTAGTGAAGCTCCACTCCTGATAGAGGGCAGAGTATAATCAATCATCTCATTCTGGAAGCTTTTGAATAATAACTGCTATTCTGTTCAGAACTATCCCCAAGTCTTCCATTAAAACTAATGTGCCAACTGCTGTTATTTACAATTTACTTTTCTTTTTCCATATTTACATTTTAATGCATTAACTAGAGCGGAATCACTCCCTTTTAGAGTGTGAAATAAATGCTGGAAGCAGTGGCTGTCAAATATCAATTTATAGGGGAACACACGTTTCTATGAGAATCTCATCACTCTGATCTATGAGGAATTTAAGCCCACAGAACTTTTGGGGCCAGAAATCCATGTGACCAAGATTTTAAAACATAAAAATGTGATAAAGTTAATAGCCTAATAGTTTTTATTCACAAACCACAGAGGGGGTACCTGATATGAGATTATCCAAAACAGAAGTAGGAAACATCCCAAAGATGAACAAAGTCATCCTGGATATATGAGTAGTTTGTCTCTGTTGTCTCTGCTTTCTACCCCTCCCCCCATCTTTCCAGAAACTAAAGCCACCAAGGATGATGTTGCAGATCTGTATTTACTGAGATAGAAAGATGTCCAAGACACGCTGACAAGTGGAGGTGGGGCGGGGCAGGTCAGCTCTAAAACATGGCAGGGTTAGACAAAGACTGCTTAGAAATGACATCAAAAGCTCAAACAGTAAAAGAAAATGATTGATATATTGACTTCATCAAAATTCAAAACTTTGTGATTCTAAACACACCATTAAGAAAGTGAAAAGACAAGCCACAAACTGAAAAAATATTTGGAAATCATATATCTAATAAAGGACTTGTATCTAAAATGCATAAAGAACGCTGGGAGTGTTTAATAAAAAGACAAGCCAATTGAAATATGGGCAAAAATTTGAATAGACATTTCATTAAAGAAACTATTTGAATAGCCAATAAGTGCACAGAAAGATGCTCAATATTATTAGTCATTAGGGAAATGCAAATCAAAACAACGAGATATTACTTCACACCTACTAGGATGGCTATAATCAAAAACATAGACAGTGGCAAGTATTGACTAGGATGTGGAGAACCTACAATTCTCATAGGTTGCTGGTGGGAATGTAAAATAGCACAACCATTTTGAAAACTTTACCACATGACCCAATAATTCCACTCCTAGATATCTATCCCAAAAAGGTGAAAACACTATGTCTACACGAAGATTTGTACATGGGCCCTGGCCAGTTAGCACAGTGGATAGAGAGTCAGGCCAGAGTATGGACATCCTGAGTTCAATTTCTGGTCAGCGCACACAAGAGAAGTAACCATCTGCTTCTCTCCCCATCTCTCTCCCTCTTTCCCGCCCACAGCCAGTGGCTCAATTGTGGTTCGACTGTGGCCCTGGGTGCTGAAGATAGCTCAGTTGATTTGAGCATTGGCCCCAGACACGGCTTGCTGCGTGGATCCTGGTTGGAGTCTGTCTCCCCTCGTCTCACTAAAAAAAAAATAAAAAAAAAGATTTGTACATGAATAGCCATAGCAGTATTGTTCATTTGAAACAATCCAAATGCCCATGAACAGTTGAATGAATAAGCAAAATGTGGTATACACATACAATGTAATACTATTCAGCCATCAAAAAGGGTGAATAGTGATACATGCTACAGCAAGAATGAACCTTGGAAACATTATGCTAAAGAACCAAATTCAAAATACCACATATTGTATGTTCCCATTTATATGAAATGGTCAGAAGACAATCAACAGAGAGAGAAAACCAATTTGTAGTTGCCAGGGGCGGGGTGGGAAAGCAGAGTAAGTACGCATGGATATATGGGTCTTCTTGGGGTGATGCAACAGTCTAACATGGATTGTGGTAGTGATCGCAAAACCCTGGACTACAAATAAAATTATTTGTATGATTAAAACAAGATAATTTAATGGTATATAAATTATACCTCAACAAAGCTGTTTAAAATTTTGAATTAAGGACAAAATACTCCCATGATGTACAGTATGTTTCCATTTCTGAAACAGGAACTAACGTGTATTTCTATCTGCTTGAGTAGGTGTAGTTTTTATTGGTGGGGGGGTTGTATTTTTCTGAAGTTAGAAGCGGGGGGGCAGTCAAACAGACTCCCCCATGCACCCGAACAGGATCCACCTGGCATGCCCACTAGGGGGTGATGCTCTGCCCATCCAGGGTGTTGCTCTGTTGTGGCCAGAGCCATTCTAGCGCCTAAGGTGGAGGCCATGGAGCCATCCTCGGCACCCGGGCCAACTTTGCTTCATTGGCACTTTGGCTGCAGGAGGGAAAGAGAGATAGAGAGAAAGGAGAGGGGGAAGGGTAGAGAAGCAGATGGGTGCTTCTCCTATGTCCCCTGACCAAAAATCAAACCCGGTACTTTCACACGCCAGACTGATGCTCTACCGCTGAGCCAACCAGCCAGGGCCTTGAGTAGGTTTTTAATTCTCCCTGTGTTATAGGATTATGAGTGATATTCTCCTTATACTTTGTTTTTAGTTTTGGTTTTGTGCTTTTTTGCAGCAGGTCCGTGTTCTTGCTCCCTGCCTCCTGTCTCCCCCTTGGTGAGAACTGTGTGGTAAGAGCTGATATCTGGGTTGGAGCCCAGCTTTTAGGGCCTCAGCGCTGTGATCCAGCTCACCACCATTCTTAGAAAGAACTCAGAACTCATGCTCATTCCACAATAAATTATTACGTTTTGCTTTCCAGTTACTAGAGCTGTATGGTGCTAATATTTTATTAGATTTTTAAAATACCGCAGGCATTACTTTCACCATCAGAAAAAAAAATACATTATTTTATTGCTGAGGCAGGATAGCATCATAATTATATTTCTAGCTTTGACTCCCACCTATGTGACCTTAGGCAAGTTTCTTCACTTCTCTGTGACTCAGTCTGTTCATCTATAAAAGTGACTAATAATAAATACCTACCTCAAAGGATCTTTAGGAAAACTAAATTGGTTAATATTTATAAAGCATCTAAGACATAGAAATGTTTTTTTGTTGTTATTATATTATTGTTATTTTCATAATGGGAAGAAAAAGTAGTAGGAAAAAAAGTAGTAAGGTTATATATGTATGTATATATAATCTTACACATATTGGAATAACTTGGGGGCAGCCATATTAGAAAGGACCAATGATAAATTTTATCTATTTTTCATTTTGTCCATGGGAAGCAGTTTTTGCCCCAGGGTTTGACACACAGGTAACAGGAAAATTCTCTGTGGATACAGGGGTGGGTAAAAGTAGGTTTACAGTTTATTCTTTTATTTTTATTTATTAATTATTGTATTATTTATTTGTATTATTTGTCTTCTTTTTATTCTTCTAATTATTTCACATCCTTACTTATGATTTATCTTTCAGGCAATGATAGCTGGCAGCTTAACCTGCTTTTGCCCACCCCTGTATATACCATATGTCACAATATTCAGCTCAAATGTCAAGTGTGGATCCGAGTTAGCTGGCCTGACCTAATGATCTGTTGTACAACTGTGTGTGTTCAGTGCCCCAGTGACTGGTCTGAGAACTCAAGGGAGAAATGTGACTGGTAGGGCTTGGAGCATTTCATGCAGGAGAACCTTATCTGAAAGGGAAGGCTGAGCTGTGTCCTGTCACTCAGGTTTGAGTAACACAAAGGATAAAATAAGACAATCTAGGTTGTGGGATCAAAGGATAGAAGGCTGGGCATGGGGAGTGAGCCTGTGGGTTGGGGGAGAGGGCATAGACATGCTGGTCTAGAACAGAGGAGCCAAGCTGGAGCCCAGCAGGAGATACGGTGGGAGAGATAGCATGGCACAGTGAGGAATTTGGCTTCTATCCTATAGGCAAATGGAGAATGATGGAGGCTTTTGTCCTTGAGGTATTTGAAGAATGAAAGTGACGGGTCTGGCAATCACTGTGTGACTTGAACAAGCCACTTAATGTCCCTGAGCCTTCAGTCATTATGAGGAGATGGCAATATCAGAGATATTTGTAACATACCCAGAACCATGTCTGCCACACAGAAGAGGCTCGATCATTGTTGGTAGTTGATGCTAAGCTGACTTCAGTTTGGATTGGAGGAGCGGTAAAAATTTGAAAGTAGATAACACTGGACTTGGTTGCTCAGGAGGGTGGCTATGCCTGACTGAGGGTGTAGCAGTGAAACGGAATTACCAGCCATCTTCCTCTTGGCATTCCAGTTCCCACTGCCATCCACACAGACAGAATCCTGGGAAGATTGGCAAGTAGGAATACAGGCATTGCAGTCAGGCTGCCTGTTAAGAGTCCCAGCTTTGCCACTTACCAGCCATGCACTGTTGAGCACATCACTTACCCTCTGTGCCTCCATTTTTTCATCAGGAAATAACCAGAGAATTGTAAAGATGCAATGACTGATGTCATTAGGCTTAGATCAGTGCCTACGAGAGAGTAAGTGCCGTCTAATTGTGAGTTGTTGTTGTTTTGGAGTTCTATAGAAGGAATTTTGAAGCCCAGATTGACAATGAGGGGTTTAGGAGGCAAGTTTTAGGATCTGGGCAGTTTGCTTAGTTCCTCCTAAGTAAACTGTTCCCAAGATGGTCAGTAATTAGGAGCCCAGTCTGGAACCTGGAAGTAAGTGACGGAACCTCTGAGCAGCGAACATCTCTCACAAAGCAAGCACATTGTCCTCACACTATCTGAGCACCTGGGGCCAGTCTCAGGCTCTTGAGAGGACAAAAGTCAGAGGCGGGTTTAAGGGCGGGTGCACCGGGCGCACACCCTGCATCCCGACTTCTAAAGGGTCCCGCAAAACCCCAACTTTACATTTTTTTCTAATGGAAGGAGCCCAATATTTTTTCCTGTGTTCAGGGCCTCAACCGACCTTAATTGGCCTCTGACGAAAGTACACCATAAGGGCACATCATAAGGAGCAAAGTGGCAGAACAGCAAAAGGGAAAGCTGGGGGTGGGGTGGAGGGGGGTTGGGGAGGGCACACAGCCACAAGCAGGTTTGCAGGTTTGTGCTTTCAGGACAGAGGCCTGGGGAAGCATCACAGTTTTATAAGACCGATCAGTGACAGACTTTTCACAAGTAATCCCCAGGAGTTAGCAACAGAAGATTAAATCATGTTCAGTTCCTTTCTCTCTGTTCAATAAGAGTATAAATATTCTAGGATATCTCCTAATACAAATTGTCAAAATGTGGAAGTTTTGACATGTAAAAGGGAAAGCTTAAATTATTTAGAAAAACCAATAAATATAATACAAGTTAAATGAAGTAATCTATTAAAAAAATGCACTCATGCCTGACCAGACGGTGGCGCAGTGGATAGAGCGTCAGACTGGGATGCGGAAGACCCAGGTTCGAGACCCCGAGGTCGCCAGCTTCAGTGCAGGCCCATCTGGCTTGAGCAAAAGCTCGCCAGCTTGGACCCAAGGTCGCTGGCTCAAGCAAGGGGTTGCTCAGTCTGCTGAAGGCCCGTGGTCAAGGCACATGTGAGAAAGCAATCAATGAAAAATTAAGGTGTCCCAACGGCAATGAAAAAAACAAACTAATGATTGATGCTTCGCACCTCTCTCCGTTCCTGTCTGTCTGTCCCTATCTATCCTTCTCTCTGACTCTCTCTCTGTCCCTGTAAAAAAGAAAAAAGATCAAAGAAAAAAAATGCACTCATAATCCAGAGAAATTTTAAATATATTTTAGAGATAATCATAGATGACTTTTCAGTATCAACTGCTGTTGGAAATTAGCAGCATACTGAACCCGCACACACCATTGCTATTGTTTATCTTTATTCATTGATGCTAGTGAGAGAGGGAGGAAAAGAGAGAGACAGGAAGACCAATTGATTCCTGCTTGTGCACTGACCAGGGATCAAACCAGCAACTTCTGCACTTCCAAATGAAGCTCCATCCAACTGAGCCATACTGACCCTTTTTCAGTGGTGGGATTCAGCCGGTTTGCACCAGTTCAACAGAACCAACAGCTAGTTTTTTATTGAGTTTAGTGACCTGGTTGTTAAAATGGCACTTTTAATCATGGTTCTCTCTAAGGTGGGTGCCTGGGCAGCACCCAATGTGAAAATCACAAATTTACATTCCTTACTCTTTATTTATTTATTTTTTTGACAGAAAGAAGAACAGATAGGGACAGATGGACAGGAAGGGAGAGGGATGAGAAGCATCAGTTCTTTGTTGTGACACCTTAGTTGTTCATTGATTGCTTTCTCATATGTGCCTTGACCAGGGGGCTATAGCAGACTGAGTGACCCCTTGCTCAAACCACTGACCTTGGGCTCAAGCCAGCGACCATGGGGTCATGTCTATGATCCCATGCTCAAGCCAACCACCCCGCACTCAAGCTGATGAGTCCACACTCAAGCAGGATGAGCCTGCACTCAAGCTGGTGACTTTGGGGTTTCAAACCTGGGTCCTCCTCTTCCAAGTCTGATGCTCTATCCACTGTGCCACCACCTGGTCAGACTTCCTCACTCTTTTCTAATGTTCATCTGCACAACAGTATATTCTAAGCATCCATAGTAATGTTCATTCCATCCATAGGTGAAAAAAATTTGACAGACTATGCTTTTTTTTTAAGTTTTTTTTTTAATTTTTAATTTTATTCATTTTAGAGAGGAGACACAGAGTGAGAGAGGGGGGGGGAGGAGCTGGAAGCATCAACTCCCATATGTGCCTTGACCAGACCAGTGCAGGGTTTTGAACTGGCGACCTCAGTGTTCCCAGGTCGACGCTTTATCCACTGCGCCACCACAGGTGAGGCCAGACTATGCTTTTAATATATATTTATTCATTTCATAAAACTCATTATATGTTTGATGAAATACTAAATTTTAATTCCTTCAAATTTGTTACGTCAGTAAACAAACATATAACATAAAGAGAAAAAGTGCAAAACAACCAGAGATGACAAGCTGTAATTGGAAATATCTTAAATAATAGTTTTATTGTTCTTTGTCAGGTATTATTTAATATTTTTTCATTAATATTTTAAAACTCATAACATAATCTAGTTTTGTGTACCTCTTTTATTATTTATTATTATTATTATTATTATTATTAAGTGAGAGGTAGGGAAGCAGAGAGACAGACTCCCACATGTGCCCAGACTGGGATCCACCCAGCAAGCCCACTAAGGGTTGATGCTCTGCCCATTTGTGGCCGTTGCTTTATTGCTAGGCAACCAAGGTACTTTAGCGCCTGAGGCAAGGAAGGCTATAGTATCATCCTCAGCACCTGGGGCCAACTTGCTGTAATAAGCCATGGCTGCAGGGGTGGTGGGGGGAGTGAGAGAGAAAGGGGAGGGGGAGGGGTGAAGAAGCAGGTGGTCACTTCTCCTGTGTGCCCTGACCCAGAATCAAACCTGGGACTTCACATGCCAGACCGACACTCTACCAAATGGCCAAGGCCTTATTGTTCTTATTTAAGTATTAAATAATAAACTGCCTTTTGGTATATATATTTTTATACTTAAAATGGTCATTAGGGCAAAGAACCAGTTGTTTAATTATTTAAATTCCACCACTATCCTTTTTCATTAATCTAAAGAAAAAGAAAAAGCTTACCATCATATGTTTTTCTTATAGGTTCAATTGCTTTAAATTTCAAGAAGAAATTTGGTTTAAAATTTTTATTTTGGGCCCTGGCCAGTTGGCTCAGTGGATAGAGTGGCAGCTGGCATGCAAATGTCCTGGGTTTGATTCCTGGTCAGGGCACACATGAGAAGCAACCATCTCCTTCTCTTCCCCTCCTTCTCCTCATTCTCTCTCTCATCCCTTCTTGCAGCCAATGGCCCGATTGGTTCGAGCATCAGCCTCATGCCCTGAGGATAGCGCGGTTGATTTGAGCATTGGCTCCAGTCTGGGGTTGCTGGTTGGATCCCAGTCAGGGTGCATGTAGGAGTCTGTTTCTCTAACTCCCTTCCTCTCACTTAAAAAAAAAAAAGGAAAAGGAAAAGATTTTTATTTTGGGCCTTGGCCAGTTAGCTCAGTTGGTTAGAGTGTTGTCCTGAAACACCAAGTCTGTGGGTTCAGTTCTAGGTCAGGGCACATATGGGAAGCAACCAATGAATGCACAACTAAGTGAAAGAACAAATGATTGCTTCTCTCTCTCTCTCTCTCTCCTTACTCTCTCTCTAAAACCAATCAATGATAAAAAGATTATTTTTACAAAGTTAAATTTGATGGAGAAAATGTAACTACATAGCTATACTGTTTGATATTTGTGAATAGCAAACAAATGTCAAATTGCTGTTTTAGATTTTAATTTACAAATGCTTATTTTAACTGAATAGAAGTAAGAATAATTACTTAAACATTTTGATAATCCATCCCACATTAGCATCTATTTACTTAAGTTCTTTCTTATACAGCTGATTCTCTGGCAAATCAAAGATTTCTCAAGAGTTTTCCTGTGCCTTCTGCTGTAATAGAATTAAAAGAACAGTGAAAACAAATCCTGAAGTAAAATTTCATTTAAGTGTTTCAAATGAAGTGGAAGTTAAAATGTGTATTAACAAAGGTGCTCAGACTTATGCCCCATTGAGTTCAACAGCCACTTTCTTACTGCTATCTCGGTTTGCTAACAAAATAAAAAAAAGGACAAACAGATAGATTAGCAGTGCTAATAACAATGTAAGTATGCTTGTATTTTAACCATAGGCTGTTTATATGAGGTAGAGAGTTGGGAATAGTAAAATGAATATTTTGTGGCCGATTCAATGTTTAAAACTTGAAACCTTTAGTAGACACATATACAACAGCTATTATGTATTTTATCAAATATCCCCCCACCAAGTTTTCCACTTTACCAAAGAATAGACAAAAACTACACTCAGAGATACATTATAAAAACAAAAATTCACCTAATTCCAAAAACAAGAAGTATAAACCAAGAAGCCAAACAGGAAAAGTGACTGAGTATTGATACAATAATTAGACTAACTATACTCATTGTAATTATTTTCAGAGAATATTTTAAAACTACCTGCAACTATAAAATGACAAAAAATTATTATATTCACTTATACATTTCTATATTACTGTTGATATATATTGCTTGAGTTGAGATCAATATCCTTACAAATAGTGAAATAGATGTACTAAATAACATACATAAATATTGCATGGGACATAGTTATACTAAAAAAAATTATTCTTTGTTTTCTGAAATCCAAACTTACCATGGTGTTTTATACTTTTATTTGCTAACTGTGGTGACTCTACTTTAAGAGTCCTTGGAAACATCATGTCCCCAACTTCTCTTGGAAGCAGAAAAAAGATCCTTCGGAACATGTGCTCTGCAGTACAGCCCTGGAAGCCAAACCCAACCGACCGTATGTCTTTGTGTGGCTTGCAAGCTAAGAGTGGGTTTTACACTTTTACATAAATAGTTGAAAGAAAATGAAAAGTAGAATTCTTATGACAAATGAAAATTATATGAAATTCAGTGTTCATAAATAAAGTTAAAAAAAGTTTTATTATAACACCCATTCCTTTATGTTTGTAGCTAGCTGCTTTGGAGATACAAAGGCAGAGATCAGAAGTTGTAAGAGATGCCATATGGCCCACAGAGCCTAAAATATTTACTATCTGGTCCTTTCAAAAGTGTGAGAGTCCTGGCTGGTTGGCTCAGCGGTAGAGCATTGGCCTGGCATGTGGAAGCTCCAGGTTTGATTCCCGGCCAGGGCACACGGGAGAAGCGCCCATCTGCTTCTCCACCCTTCCCCCTCTCCTTTGTCTCTATCTCCCTCTTCCCCTCCCACAGCCAAGGCTCCATTGGAGCAAAGTTGGCCTGGGCACTGAGGATGGCTCCATAGCCCCCGTCTCAGGCACTAGAATGGCTCTGGTTGCAGTGGAGCAACTCCCAGATGGGCCAAGCATCACCCCCTGGTGGGCATGCAGGATGGATCCTGATCCGGCACATGCAGAAGTCTGTCTGCCTCCCCCTGCTTTTCACTTTAGAAAAATACAAAGAAAAAAGTGTGAGGACCCCTGCTGCACATTTTCTCTTTTTTTTTTTTTTTTTTTTTTTTTTTTGAGGCTTCCAGTATGATCTTTTAAAAAATGAAGATCTGTCAAAATGGAAGTATGCCCAAAGGCTTGGTCTAAAATGGTGGTCCTGACTTTGCTCCTCAGACTCCCTCCCTCCCACCAGGCGCCTGCTACCTGATGGTTTAAAGGATGAACATTATATAGGCCCTCTTTGGCAGAGCTCATGATTGCCAGGGGAGACAGCCAGGTAAATAAAGTGTTCTGCTGGAAGTAGTGTATCAAGTCTGGGAAGGAGAGGAGAGTTACACAGGGCACCCAGCGGGAAGGCAGCGGGAAGACAAGAAAGAGCATCTATTGCAGCCAAGCTGGAGGAGGAAGGTACAGATGGATGCATGAAAGAGTATGATGAATTCCAGAAATGAAGAAAATTTAAGTTTGTCTAAACCTGAGAGGCAGGGGATGGCCAGTGGGTGAGGCGGGGGAGTACTAAAGATAACAGCAATACTTAACAAAGTTCACCTAGAGCTTTCTATGTGCCTAACACTGTTATAAGTGCTTTCTATATTAATTTAATTATCACAATGGTCCTGTCATTGTCTCCACTTTATAGATAAGGAATCTTTGGTACACAGAGGTCAAGTGATTTCCCAATCTAAAAACATGAAAGTGGACCCAGGTTCACATTATTAACCTCACACTAGAAAGGCCAACTTGCTCATCTCTCCTTGCTCCGATAGTGGCAGTTGGAACAAGTGAGAAGTGGTAATGGAGACATGAGATATTCCGTGGGTCCTGGGACTATCGTGGACAATCGTGTGAATGGTGATTGCAACTTAATTAGGTGCTCAACAATGAGCACCCTTAGAGCAACATCAAAAAACCAAAGGGACAAGTAATCAATTAAGTCTGGTGCAGACTGTAAATGCTGTAGGCCAGAGAGGAAAGGTGACGATGATTTCTGCTCATAAAGGAGCTATTACCAGTGTCAGAGAAGTTGGCCTTTCAGCTGGTCTTTTTTTTTTTTATAAATGTGATATTGATTTAATTTCTTTTTATTTTATTCATTTTAGAGAGGAGACACAGAGAGAGAATGAGAGTGAGAGAGAGAAAGAGAGAGAGAGAGAGAGAAAGGGGGAGGAGCTGGAAGCATCAACTCCCATATGTGCCTTGACCAGACCAGTGCAGGGTTTTGAACTGGTGACCTCAGTGTTCCCAGGTCGACGCTTTATCCACTGCGCCACCACAGGTCAGGCTCAGCTGGTCTTTTGTACACTCAGAAACATAGAGGTATTTCTGCGAGATTCTTCACCGTCTTTCTGTTTGGTCCTGTTCACAGCTGTATCCCCACCACCTATTAGGGTCTAGCCGCTCATTAATACAGTATTTGTTAATAAATGAGTACATTTTAAAATATACATGTCTTTTTGAATAGGTAATAGAATCACCTGATTCAAAAGCTAAAGGATTCAAAAATCTGAAGAATGAAGTTTCTTCCCACCACTGTCCCCCCTCACCCAGCTCCGCTCCACAGAGTCAACCAGGTTTTAAATTTTTGAGATTTATTGCAGTGATCACCACTTTTTATTTTTACTTATTTGTATTTTTCTGAAGTGAAAAGCGGGGAGGCATGGTCCCAACCAGGATCCACTCGACAAGCTCACCAGAGGGCGATACTCTGCCCATCTGGAGCATTGCTCCGTGGCAACTTGAGCCATTCTAGTACCTGAGGCAGAGGCCATGGAGCTGTCCTCAGTGCTCAGACCAGCTTTGTTCCAATGGAGCCTTCTCCTCCCTGCGGGAGGGAAAAAGAGAGATAGAGAGAAAGGAGAAAGGGAAGTGTGGAGAAACAGATGGGCACTTCTCCTGTGTGCCCTGGCTGAGAATTGAACCCAGGACATCTACACATCAGGCTGATGCTCTACCACTTTTTAAACTGACCAGAAGTCACCCACCAGCGTGGATATGAAAAACCCACCCTCAGAATCTGACAGTGTAAGAAGTGGCTTGAGCCAGTGTCAGCCCAGTTTAGGGCCAGACTAACTGGAATTCCTATTCTTGTTCTGCACTCTTTTGGAAAAGCTGCTGAATTCCTCTTTAGTTTTACATATGAATTGGGGGCAGTGATTCTCCAGAGCTATGAAGATTAAATGAAATGAGGTAATAAATAGAGACAGCCTGCCAAGGTGTGATACAGAAGTTGTCACCTTCATTTCGCTGTGGTGGCTGTGCTGCGACCCTCAGAATTCTCTTACTCCTTCTCTCCTCTGCCCCTTTATTCTACCCACGGTAACAAGAACCACTTAATGATCTGGAGGGCTACAACATGGATGAACCCTGAAAACGTTATGGTAAGGACAAGAAGCCAGTCACAAAGGACCGCATACTGTATGGCTCCATGGACATTGTATGTGCAAAGAAGACAACTCTATATAGGTTCATGCCTTCCAAGGGCTGGGGCATTGGGGGGAGTATAAGGAGTGACTGTTAATGGATACAGGGTCTTTTCGGGGTGATGAAAACATTTTAAAATTGATGTAGTTGCACAACTCTCAATATGCCATAACCCATTGAATTATACACTTTAAATGGGTAAATTTTATGACATGTGAATAACACCTCAGTAAAGTTGTTATCTTAAAAATGCTCTAGCAGGAAGGTGAGATAGAGGAGGAAGCGGGGAGAGAAAGAACTACAAGTAGCAGAGAGAAAGGGCTACATTTGGGGTACAGGTCTAGTATAGCAATGAGCAACAAAGGGCCTCAACTTTAGTCCTGGCTCAGCCTCCTACTGGCCATGTGACCCTGAAAAAGCCCCTACACCCCTCTGTGCTTTGCTGCCTCATGAAGAAGTCAAATAAAATGAAATAACTATAAAGAGGTAGAACAAGATGACCTAGGGTCTCTTTTTCATCTAAAAGTCTACAGTTTGTCTCCTGCCTCAGCTGGGGTGGGGGGTGGGGGTGAGAGGAAGCGAGAGATAGGTGGAAAGCAGAGATCCTCACTGAGGCTCTCCCCTCCTCTGTGCCCTGCTCTGCACCCTGCCCTCCCCTTGAACTCTGGGCCTTTGTTCAGCTTCCCCCAACCCTGGAAGTTCATGTGTGCAGGGGGGAGTGTGAGGGTTGTTCCGGTCAGGGTCAGAAGGAGGTCCGAACAGGAGCCACACTTGCTGATATTATTCTATTTTCTAGTAGAGATTATAGACCTTGGGAAGGAAGCAACTTGGAAAAATAAGTATAGATTCAAGGTAAATTCTCCAGGCAGAGAGGTGGTTTTCCATCGTTTATAAGGATAACTCTGCAATCATTAAAGTTCATTAGCATCCTTTAAAATATGATAGTGAGGTATACTCAAGTATGTGTATTGTAATTTTTTTATTGTAAAAGATTAATGAAATGTACCAGTTCAGCGGCATTAGGTACATTCCCATTGTTGTGCAACCATCCCCAGCATCCATCTCTACTTTTAAATTTGTAAACTGAAGTATAACAGACATAAAGTGCAAGAATCCTGTGCCTCCCTCTGTGAATTTTTACATTTGCATATGCCAGCCATATAGATCAAAATACAGACCATTTATAGCATTCCAGAAGGCTCTCTCTGACCCGCCCTCGGAAATTACATTTTAAGATTTTTCTTTTTTTTGCTAGCTTTAACTCTTTGATTGAAAACAAAACAAAACATGATTCTTTAAATAACTTAGATGGTTTTGCAAATTGCATAGTCAGTATCTTAATGTTTCATTCCTAAGGGTTCCAGTCCCAGTGTACTTGGGCAGGAAGGCACTGTGCTAGGGCAGTGTACACACTGTTCTTCAGAAGGTCTGTCCAGGGCCAGTTCACCACCAAAACATTCACATTGGAATGTGCTCTGAAGTCTTACTGCAGACAGGACAAAGGTGACAACCTTTCTGCTAAACTAAATGCAAGGATATTTTCTACTTGCTGCCAGGTACTTTATTGGGTAAGGCATCCAAACACATGTTCCATTAATGACATCAAAATGTCAGCTGGTTCTGTAGCTGACATAGATATATACATAAGATAGCCTAGCCCACATTACCATTCTGTAGCGGAAGCTAAAAGCTAAATGAGGTTTGTATCAGTCTATGGGTTTTGTTTCTTTTTTTTAGATTTTAACTTTAAATTAAATTAAATTTTTATTGGGGCATTATTGACATATAACATATTAGTTTCAAATGAATAACATAATGACTCAAAATATGTATATATCATGAAATAATCACCACAAGAGATCTAGTTAACACCCATCACCACGCAGTTACACTTCTTCTTTCTGATGAGAACTTTAAGATTTACTCTCCCAGCCACTTTCAGATATACAATACTGTTAATTGTAGTCACCATTCTGTACATTATCGCCCCAAAATATATATATTTATTTTATAACTGGAAGCTTATATCTTTTGACCACCTTCACCCATTTTTTCAATATTTAAATCTGCACTGTTTGCATACGGAGGCAGAAGCAGAAGATTTACAGTATAATTCATTAACTAATAAAGCAGCCAGTGGGAAACTAGAGAAAACTAGATGATGAAGGAAGCTTGAAAAGGAAAAATTGGAGAAGGATCATATTAATCCCAGAGAGAGGAAGAAATCATACAGTTCTATTCAGGAAATCCAGAAGAAGGCAAAAACAAACAAAAAAATATCCTGCAAATTTGGCTTCCTGCATGTTTCACCTTCACACGAAGCCCTGTGAAAGCTCACATGTTTTATTCACCACTGTCTCTTCTGAGCTCAACACACGTGCCTGGCACAAGTAAGAGCCAGGAAGCATATAAGTAAGATTATATATTTGTCTTTCTCTGAGTTATTTCACTAAGCCTAATACCCTGTAGGGCCATCCAAGCTATTGCAAATATTCATTATTTTTTATGGCCAAGTAATATTCTACTTTCTATATGTACCATAGCTTTTTTTAATCCACTTCATATGTGAAATCTAAAGAACAAAACAAACAAACAAAACTGAAATAGACTCATAGACACAGAGAGTAAACTGGCACTTCCCAAAGGGTATCGGGCTGGGGATCTGGGTGATAAAGGTGAAGAGATTAAGTGGTATAAATAGGAAGTTACAAAATAGTCACAGATATGTAAAGTACAGCTCAGGGAGTTTAGTCAATAATATTGGGATGACCATCCGTGGTGCCAGGTGGGTACTAGAAGCATGGAGGGGTCACTATGTGAAGTATCTGATTGTTTAAACACTAAACTATACACCTGAAACCAATACAAAATAAAATTGAAAGTAAATTATTAAAAAAAAAATTCTTTTTAATGACCAGAAAGCAAAAATGAACATAGTTAGAAAGGCCTATTACTAACTGGAGAAAATGGCCAAGGAGAGGAGGAGGCAAGGAGAAAGAGTCACCAGGGAATAGTCACCTACTCGGAATGACATGTACTAGAGTGATGCTTCCCAGAAAAGGCACAAGTGAAAAGAAGAAAATAAACCATAGGGGAATTTTTTTGTTTTTTGTTTTCTTTTTTAAGCAAAAAAAAAAAACACGAGAAAAAAATGCAGTATGTTAACTAGACCTATTGTGGAGATCATTTCACAATATTTACAATTATTGAATCATATTGTATACCTGAAACTACACTATAATCTAAAATAATATAATGCAATATAGTATGTTATATGCCAATTGTGTGTTATTTTTTAAAAAGCAAGGGAAGTAAACTCTTAGAAGGAATGGGGCAGAATTGCCAAGAGAGTATGAGGAAAAACCCTTTTATTTAAATCAACTAGTACTATAGTCATGAAGTCTATCTCACTGTGATTTTGATTTGCATTTTCCTAATGTGACTAATCATGTTGAGCATCTTTTTATGTGCTGATTAATTATGTCTTCATCATCTTTGGTGAAATAGCCAACTAATTTGCTTGGTTTTTTTTTTTTGGTTTTTTTTTTTTTATTAATTCTAATGGGGTGACACCAATAAATCAGGGTACATATGTACAATGAAAACATCTCCAGGTTATCTTATCATTCAATTGTGTTGCATACCCGTCACCAAAAGTCAGATTGTCCTCTGTCACCTTCTATCTGGTTTTCCCTGTGTCCCTCCCCTCCTCCCTATCCCACTCTTCCCTCCCTCCCCGCATCCCATAACCACCACTCTCTTGTCCATGTCTCATATTCTCACTTTTATGTCCCACCTATGTATGAAATCATGCTGTTCTCAGTTTTTCCTTTTTTCTAATTTACTTATTTCACTCCGTATAATGTTATCAAGGTACATCCATTTTGTTATAAATGATCCGATGTCATCGTTTCTTATGGCTGAGTAGTATTCCATAGTATATATGTACCATAGCTTTTTAATCCACTCGTCTTCTGACGGACACTTGGGCTGGTTCCAGATCTTCGCTATTGTGAACAATGCTGCCACGAACATGGGGGCGCATTTCTTCTTTTCGAACAGTGCTATGGTGTTCTTAGGGTATATTCCTAAAAGTGGGATAGCTGGGTCAAAAGGCAGTTCGATTTTTAATTTTTTGAGGAATCTCCATACTGTTTTTCCACAGTGGCTGCACCAGTCTGCATTCCCACCAGCAGTGCAGGAGGGTTCCTTTTCTCCACATCTTCGCCAGCATTTATTCTGTGTTGTTTTGCTGATGAGTGCCATTCTGACTGGTGTGAGGTGATATCTCATTGTGGTTTTAATTTGCATTTCTCTAATAATTAGTGATGTTGAGCATTTTTTCATAAGCCTATTGGCCATCTGCATGTCCTCTTTGGAGAAATTTCTATTCATTTCTTTTGCCCATTTTTTGATTGGATTGTTTGTCTTCCTGGTGTTGAGTTTTATAAGTTCTTTATAAATTTTGGTTATTAACCCATTATCAGACGTGTCGTCGAATATGTTCTCCCATTGTGTGGTTTGTCTTTTTATTCTGTTCTTATTGTCTTTAACTGTGCAAAACCTTTTTAGTTTGATATAGTCCCATTTGTTTATCTTGCCTTTTATTTCATTTGCCCATGGAGATAAATCGGCAAATATATTGCTGCTACAGATGTCAGAGAGTTTGCTGCCTATGTTTTCTTCTAAGATGCTTATGGTTTCACAGCTTACATTTAATTCTTTTATCCATTTTGAGTTTGTTTTTGTGAATGGTGTTAGTTGATGGTCTAGTTTCACTTTTTGCAGGTAGATGTCCAATTTTCCCAACACCATTTGTTAAAGAGGCTGTCTTTGCTCCATTGTATGTTCTTTCCTCCTTTGTCAAATATCAGTTGTCCATAAAGCTGTGGGTTTATTTCTGGGTTCTCTGTTCTGTTCCATTGATCTATGTGCCTGTTCTTATGCCAGTACCAGGCTGTCTTGAGTATAATGGCCTTGTAGTAAACCTTGATATCCGGAAGAGTGATACCTCCTGCTTTATTTTTTCTTTTTAAGATTACTGAGGCTATTCGTGTTCTTTTTCGGTTCCATATAAATTTTTGGAATATGTGTTCTATATCTTTGAAATATGTCATTGGTATTTTAATTGGTATTGGATTGAATTTATAAATTGCTTTGGGTAATATAAACATTTTAGTGATATTTATTCTTCCTAGCCATGAGCACGGTATATGCTTCCACTTGTTTGTATCTTCCTTGATTTCTTTTATCAATGTTTTATAATTTTCCGAGTACATGTCCTTAACCTCCTTGGTTAAATTTACTCCTAGATACTTTATTTTTTTTGGCTGCAATAGTGAAGGGGATTGTTTCCTTAATTTCTTTTGCTGACAGTTCATTGTTTGTATATAGAAATGCCTCTGATTTCTGAGTATTAATTTTATATCCTGCCACCTTGCTGAATTCATTGATCAGGTCCAGTAGTTTTTTGACTGAGACTTTAGGGTTTTCTATATACAATATCATATCATCTGCAAATAATGACAGTTTTACTTCTTCTTTTCCAATTTGGATGTCTTTTATTTCTTCTTCTTGTCTGATTGCTGTAGCTAGGACTTCCAGAACTATGTTGAATAAAAATGGTGAAAGGGGGCACCCCTACCTGGTTCCTGATCTTAAGAGGATTGCTTTTAATTTTTGTCCATTTAGTATGATGTTTGCTGTCAGTTTGTCGTAGATGGCCTTTATCATGTTAAGGAATGATCCCTGTATTCCCACTTTACTGAGAGTTTTGAGCATGAATGGGTGCTGGATATTATCAAATGCCTTTTCTGCATCTAATGAAATTATCATGTGATTTTTGTCCTTTCTTTTGTTTATGTGATGAATCACATTGATTGATTTGTGAATATTGACCCAGCCTTGCCTCTCCAGAATAAATCCCACTTGATCATGGTATATGATTTTTTTCATATATTGCTGGATACGGTTGGCTAATATTATGTTGAGAATTTTAGTATCTAAATCATCAGGGATATTGGCCTATAATTTTCTTTCTTTGTGTTGTCTTTGCCCGGTTTTGGGATCAGAATTATGCTCGCCTCATAAAAGGAGTTTGGAAGTCTTCCTTCCTCTTGAATTTTTTGAAATAGCTTGAGGAGGATAGGAGTTAGTTCTTCTTTGAATTTTTGGTAGAATTCACTTGTGAAGCCATCAGGCCCAGGACTTTTCTTTTTTTGGAGTTTTTTGATAACTGATTCGATTTCTTTTGTTGTAATTGGTCTGTTTAGGTGTTCTGATTCTTCCAGATTGATTTTTGGAAGATTATATGATTCAAGAAATTTGTCCATTTCCCCTAGGTTGTCTAATTTTTTGGCATAGAGTTCTTCATAGTATTTTCTTACAATGATTTGTATTTCTGTTGTGTCAGTTGTTATTTCTCCACTGTCATTTCTAATTTTATTTATTTGCGTCCTCTCTCTTTTTTTCTTGGTGAGTCTAGTTAAAGGTTCATCAATCTTGTTTACCTTTTCAAAGAACCAGCTCCTGGTTTTATTGATCCTCTGTATTGTTTCCTTAGTCTCTATGTCATTTATTTCTGCTCTGATCTTTATTATTTCCTTCCTTCTACTGGTCCTGGGTTTTATTTGCTGTTGTTTTTCTAGTTCTTTTAGATGCAGGGTCAGGTTGCTTATTTGAGCTTTTTCTAGCTTCTTATGATATGCCTGTAGTGCAATGAACTTCCCTCTCAGTACTGCTTTTGCTGTGTCCCATAAATTTTGTGTTGATGTGTGCTCATTATTATTCATTTCTAGAAACTTTTTTATTTCTTCTTTGATCTCATTGTTAATTCATTCATTATTTAATATCATGCTATTTAGTTTCCAAGTGTTTGAGTATTTTTCAGTTTTTCTCTTGTGGTTAATTTCTAGTTTCATGGCATTGTGATCAGAGAAAATGCTTGATATGATTTCAATCTTTTTAAATTTATTGAGACCATCTTTGTGTCCTAACATGTGGTCTATCCTAGAAAACGTACCATGAGCGCTTGAGAAGAATGTATATTCTACTGCTTTAGGGTGAAAAGTTCTGAAGATATCTATTAAATCAAGTTGATCTAGTGTCTCCTTCAAGTCTGCTGTTTCTTTATTAATTTTCTTTCTTGAGGATCTATCCAGTGTTGTTAGTGGGGTATTGAAATCCCCTACTATGATAGTATTGCTGTTAATCTCGCCCTTTATATCCATCAAAGTCTGCTTTATGTATGTCGGGGCTCCTATATTTGGTGCGTAGATATTTATAATAGTTATATCTTCCTGTTGAATTGTTCCCTTTATCATTATGTAGAGTCCTTCTTTATCTCTTACTACAGCCTTTGTTTTAAAATCCATTTTGTCAGATATAAGTACTGCTATCCCGGCTTTTGTTTCATTTCCATTTGCATGAAATATTTTTTTCCATCCTTTTACCTTCAGTCTATGAGCATCTTTTGTTTTAAGGTGTGTCTCTTGTAGACAGCATATGTATGGGTCCTGTTTCTTTATCCATGCAGCTACCCTATGTCTTTTGATTGGATCATTCAATCCATTTACATTTAAGGTTATTATTGATATGTAGTTGTTTATTGCCATTTTATTCTTTAAAGCTGTATTCTTCTTTTGCTATATTCTTTCCTCCCTTTGAACTGTTCACAACAGGCCCCGTAGTATCTCTTGCAGAATTGGTTTGGTTTTAATGAATTCCTTGAAGATTTCTTTGTCTGGAAAGCTCTTTATTTCTCCTTCAATTTTAAACGTTAGCCTTGCTGGATAGAGTAGTCTTGGTTGTAGGTTCTTGTTCTGCATTACTTTGATTATATCTTGCCATTCCCTTCTGGCCTCAAGTGTTTCTGTTGAGAAGTCCGATGTCATCCTTATGGGGGCTCCTTTGTAGGTGATAGCATTTTTTTCTCTAGCAGCTTTTAAAATTTTCTCTTTATCCCTTAGCTTTGGTATTTTAACTATATGTCTTGGTGTAGATTTTTTGGGGTTTCTCTTTAATGGAGTACTGTGTGCTTTTTGAACATGTGGAATGTTTCCAAGCCTTAATTTAGGGAAATTTTCTGCTATGATTTGATTGAACAAAGTTTCTATTTCCTGTTCTCTCACCTCTTCTTCACAGACGCCTATGATGCAAATGTTGTTTCTCTTCATGTTGTCACAGAGCTCCCCTAGAGTGTCCTCACATTTTTTGAGTCTCTTTTCCTTTTTCTTCTCTGCTTCTGTGCCTTTGTTTATTGTGTCCTCTAACTCACTGATTCGATCCTCAGCGTCATTCACCCTGCTTTTAATTCCTTCCATTGTGGTCTTCAGTCCTGATACTGTATTTGTCATTTCTGTCTGATTCTTTTTTATTATTTCAATTTTGTTTTTTATACTTGTTATCTCTTTATATAGGTGTTCGTAATGACTATCCATTGTTGCTCTAATCTCTTTGATCATCCTAACTATCATTATTCTAAATTCTGCTTCTGGTAATTTGGTTATATCTGGTTCATTCAGGTCCTTCTCTGGGGATTTCTCTTGATTCATTTGGTTTGCATTCCTCTGCCTGCCCGTTTTGTCTATGTATAAGCACGTTGTGGCTACTGGAGTCTAGTAGGTGTTGCCTTTGTGTTCTCTAGGTGTGGTCTGTCTGCTGGCCCGCCATTCCCTCTGCCGCTGCCTAGGGCGGTTGGGTATGGGTGTTGCCAGCGCCGGCCCACTGCGGCTGTTGCTGTGATTTCCGCCTCTCCTCTGCGGCAGGGGCTGTCACTGAAGCCACAAGCCTCAGCACCAAGGGTAGAGGTGAGCCCCTTTGCTCAGCTGTGGACCCAGCCTGTTTCCAGGCTTCCGCCCAGCACCCGCGGTCAGAGCCTGCTCACCACAGTTTCACGGTTTGGACAGGGCTTCTGACGTGCTCTCAGCTATGAGCCTTTGCCTGTCCGGAGCTTTAGCCCCGCCCTCAAGGCCAGGGCCCTCCTGCACAGGGTCACAAACCAAGGTTTATTGGGCCGGGCGTGGCTGCTGGCGTGCGCTCAGCTACAAACTTCCGCTCATTCGGGGCTCTACCCCGCCCCCACGTTCAGAGCCAACTCTCGTATGCAGGATAGCAAACCGCGGTTTCTCCGGCCGGTTGGGCCTGTTGGCGTGAGCTCAGCTGTGAGCCCCCGCCCGTCCCTGGTCCTAGCCTTGTCCCCGCGGTCAGGGTTGGCTTGCGCAGGGTCACAGAGCATATCTCTGCCCGTTCCTGGCCTCCCGCAGGTGGGTATACAGGTGGGCCCGCAGCTGCCAGACTGCTTTCGCGCGTCCCCTCCGCCCCTGCTGGGCTAGACCGAGCTCACACCGGTTGGGCCTCCGCCCCCGCTGACAGAACTGCGTTTCAGCGTCCCGCCGCCACCATCCCTCCAGCAACCCTCAGCAGAGTAGGAAGGGGCCCCACAGATCAGCTCCTAACACTCCATACTGTAGACCTGGGAGCTCCCTCCCTCTAAGCAGCTCTGCTCTAATTGCCGCGGGAGAGCTTGTTTGGCTGGTATCCAGTCTCCCTTTGCTGGTATTGCTAGTTCCAGGGGAAATATTCATTTTTGATTAGGGAAGTGACTTAGTCCAGGGGTTAGGGTGGCTGTTCCTCAGAGTGTTTGTCCCTGTCCCTTCAGTCCACACTCTCTTCCCGCTGCTCTGGTCCTCTCCTCTGTCCCTGTTCCCTGGAGCCTCGGGTGCATGGTTGTGAGAGAGGTTTTCTGCGCTGTCCCTTTAAAAAGAATCTTGGGTCTGAGAAAACTTTCTCTTTCTCACAAACAGTATCCTCACTTGTTTCACAGCTCAATACTGTCCAAACGCCTCTTCTAGGCTCTGTGACTGCAGGCTGGGGCTTTGTTCCTGGGACCCAGGCCTCCCTCTCCGCCAAACTCTCCTCCCGCAACGCGGGTCTCTCCGGGCTGCCATTTGCTCCGGGGAGCTGGGCAGCCCTCTTCGTGTTTTCGCTATTCCTACCAGTCTCAATGTGGCTTCTTCTGTGTTCCTTGGTTGAAGAGTCCACTTAGTTTAGTTCAAAGTTGGTTTATCCAGATGATGGTTCTTAAAATTGAGTTATAATCCACTTTGGTTCTGGGAGTTGGAAGTTGGTACATCCACTTACTCCATCGCCATCTTGCTCCTCCTCCTTACTTGGTTTGACTTGTTACAGTTTGATTTTTACCATTTTATGACCCCCACAGAATGTGAACTGTATCGGCTGGGACTCGTTGGGGTGCAGCGCTTAAAACCAAATTAACTTAGGCTAAAAAGGAACATTGTTGGCTCAGGTAGCTAAAAGATTCATGGGTATGCAGCTTTCTGCATTGCTGGATTCTCTTTTCATTTTCTTAATGGTGTCTTTAGAAATGTAAAAATTTTGAATTTTTTAAAAAAAGTTATTTACTGATTTGAGAGAGAGAGAAGAAAATATTGATTTGTTATTTCACTTACTTATGCATTCATTGGTTGGTTCCTGTATGTGGCCCAACTGGGATTGTACCCATAACCTTGGTATATCAGGATGATACTCTAACCAACTGATCTACCTGGCCAGGGGGAAAAGTTTTGGATTTTGATCAAGTAGAATTTATCAATTTTTTCTGTTTGTGCTTTTAGAGTGATTGTGCTTTTAGTGTTATAGCTCATAACTCTCTACCTCCCTAGCCCAAAGGACGACTTGCTTCATACAGTTGGAAAAGGGTGGTTAAGTTGATTGCTACAGGAGGCTTTATTTTATGTATTAATGTGATTTTACAACTAGCTTTCTGAATGTTTTTTTTTTTCTTTTGTGACAGAGACAGAGAGAGGGACACATTGGGACAGACAGGAAGGGAGAGAGATGAGAAGTATCAATTCTTCATTGCAGCACCTTAGTTGTTCATTGATTGCTTTCTCATATGTGCCTTGACCAAGGGGCTATAGCAGAGTGAGTGACCCCTTGCTCAAGCCAGTGATCTTGGGCACAAGCCAGCAACCTTGGACTTCAAGCCAGTGACTTTTGGGCTCAAGCCAGCAATCATGGGATCATATCAATGATCCCACTCTCAAGCCAGTGCCTCTGTGCTCAAGCCGGGGAACTTGGGGTTTCAAACCTGGGTTCTCTTCATCCCAGTTCAACACTCTATCCACTGTTTTCTGAGGTTTTTGAGTACATATTTGATGAGAAATCATTTAAATTTGGTAATCATTTCATAATAAGAACAATAATAGCTAACATTAACTGCACACTCAGTTCTAGGCACTTGGCTGAATTCCTTAAATAAATGAATCTCACTTAATCCTCATACCATACCTGTGAAATAAGTACTGTTAATATTATTGTTTAAAACAGGGATCGGGAATCTATGGTTTGCGAGCCAGATGTGGCTCTTTCGATGACTGCATCTGGCTTGCAAACAAATATTTAATTAAAAAATAATAATGTTAAAAATATAAAACATTCTCATGTATTACAATCCATTTATTTTCTACCACTCCTGTTCATGGTTGCAGGTGGCTGGAGCCAATCACAGCTGTCCTCCGGGACAACACCAAATTTTTATTGGATAATGCATAACATACATGAGCCTCTGTATGGCTCTCATGGAATTACATTTTAAAATATGTGGCGTTCATGGCTCTCTCAACCAACAAGGTTCCCGACCCCTGGTTTAAAAGGTAGGGAAACTGAGGCACTGAGAGGATAAGTGAAGTAGTAAAGTAAGGATTATAACTGAGGTAGTCTGAGTTGAAAACCCATTCTCAATCACTCTGTAGTGGGTGGGCAACACCCGAACATCTGTCCAAAATTCCAGTGAGCCTTGTCTGACTGTGCAAAGCACAAGCCTCTTCATTCTCAGCTACTTCCTAGGAGATAGCTGTGGGATCAACAAGTCTTAAGTGATATTTAGGGGCATAGAGAAGGTCTTGCCTATACAAAAGTTTTCTTCACTGTCCCTCTGTGGCACCTGGAAGTTTGCCTTACAGAGTCATTTGTTTTGGGTTTAAGCAATTGCTCAGCGGCATGCTTGGTGAAATTGATCGCAGCATAACATATATCTGAATGTGTGCCTTATCATTCTGAATGATTATAAACTCCAAGATGACTGAGATCAGGCTTTATTTTGCATGTGTTTTGCAATTTGGACTTCTGGGCTTCCAGTCTGTGGGGCTTTATTTGTGGGAAAGGCAAACTGGCCTGAGGGTATATACGTTTCTGCTTCTGTCAGACACCTCCAAGGGTGTTAATATACTGCTCACAAAAATTAGGGGATATTTCAAAATAAATATAAAGAGATAAAAAAAGAAGAAGCATTCCATTTTTTTTATTAAACAAGAACATTAGAAAAGCAAATGAGCCTGACCAGGCGGTGGCGCAGTGGATAGAGCATTGGACTGGGACACGGAAGACCCATGTTCAAGACCCCGAGGTCGCCAGCTTGAGCGCGAGCCCATCTGGCTTGAGCAAAAGCTCGCCAGCTTGGACCCAAGGTCACTGGCTCCAGCAAGGGGTTGCTCAGTCTGCTGAAGGTCCACGGTCAAGGCACGTGTGAGAAAGCAATCAATAAACTACAGTGTCACAACGAAAAACTGATGATTGATGTTTCTCATCTCTCTCTGTTCCTGTCTGTCTGTCTCTATCTATCCCTCTCTCTGACTCTCTCTCTATCCCTGTAAAAAAAAAAAAGAGAAGAAAAGCAAACAACAAGTCAAAGAAAGTTGTTCAAATATGCAAATGAGATGCAAAACCAACTTTTATTCCATTGATGAAAATGCACTATACAGAAGGCCTGAAAGTACTGGAGTATCTGCACGTTCCCTGATTTTGAAAGTGCACATCCTGCAATTTCCCAGCCCTTGCAGTGCCCCTGCGACATGATATGCCCGAATGCGAAGCCTGGAAAGCCATAGGATGTCTTGAAGCTGGTCAAACACAGACAACAGTGGCAACAGCACTTGGAACATCCCAAAGCGTGATTAGCACAGACTATGGAATTGCTTTCAAGAGACTGGCACAGTACAAAGAAGACGAGGGCAGGGGTACCCGTCTGCCACAACAGCAAGAGAGGACGACTACTTGACCTTATTAGCAAGAAGGAACAGGCGCAGCAATGCATCAGAGCTGCGGGGACAGTTTCTTGCTGCCACTAGGTGACGGATATGCACCCAGACCATAGGAAATCGGCTCCATCATGTTGGACTGCATGCCCGGCAACCAATGGTATGCATCTGTTATATCTGCTGAACACTGTAGAACCGTAGAAGGTGGGCTGATGAGCAACATCATTGGACCCGTGATGAGTGGTCAACTCTCCTCTCCTCTGATGACTCACAGTTCAGTGGAGGCCTGACATTCATTGATCGTGTCCTGATCTGGTGTGAATGAGGAACATGGGAGAATCCATGCTTCATGTGAGAAACGGACTTCTTTGGTGGGGGTGGAGTCATGGTGTGGGCTGGCATCAGCATTATTGGTCGGACCAACCTCTGCATCATCAGAAACAGATCGTTGACTGCTGTCAGATATCGAGATGAGGTACTGCACCCTATAGTGGTACCCTATGCTGGAGCAGTTGGAAACAAGGCCCCACCATGCACATCTCATCAACAACGTGCTTCAGGAGGCAGGAATTGAATACATGGACTGACCTTTATGTTCTCCAGATCTGAATCCCATTAAACATGCTTGGGATGCACTGGGAAGACATCTGGCAAACCGTCCAATGCCTCCCACAACACTGCTTGAGCTGGAAGTTTCCCTGGAGTAAGAGTGGCAGAGAATCCCATGAGAACTGTGGGACAGTCTGATCCTGTCCATGCCCCATCGCTGTCAGTGTGTTTTGGCAGTGTTGGGTGACCATAAACCCTACTGAACAATCATTGTGTGGTACTCTTATCCCAGGGGTCCCCAAAATACAGCCCGCGGGCCACATGCGGCCCCCTGAGGTCATCTATCCGGTCCCCGCCGCACTGCTGGAAGGGGCACCTCTTTCACTGGTGGTCAGTGAGAGGAGCACAGGATGCATCCGCACTCATAGTTCCCATTGAAATACTGGTCAGTTTGTTGATTTAAATTTACTTGTTCTTTATTTTAAATACTGTATTTGTTCCCGTTTTGGTTTTATACTTTAAAATAAGATATGTGCAGTGTACATAGGGATTTGTTCATAGTTTTTTATAGTCCGGCCCTCCAATGGTCTGAGGGACAGTGAACTGGCCCCCTGTGTAAAAAGTTTGGGACCCCTGTCTTATCCAGTTTGACATGCTTCTGTTCTCACCCACCAATATAACACTTGCTACTCAATCATGATCATTGACTTTGCATCTCATTTGCATAATCAAACAACTTTCTTTGACTTGTCATTTGCTTTTCTGATGTTCTTGTTTAATAAAAAGGAAATCAAGCCTGACCAGGCAGTGGCGCAGTGGATAGAGCGTCGGATTGGGATGCGGAAGACCCAGGTTCAAGACCCCGAGGTCGCCAGCTTGAGCGTGAGCCCATCTGGCTTGAGCAAAAGCTCGCCAGCTTGGACCCAAGGTCGCTGGGTCCAGCAAGGGGTTGCTTGGTCTGCTGAAGGCCCGCAGTCAAGGCACATGTGAGAAAGCAATCAATGAACAACTAAGATGTCGTAACGGCAATGAAAAACTAATGATTGATGCTTCTCACCTCTCTCCATTCCTGTCTGTCTGTCCCTATCTATCCCTCTCTCTGACTCTCTCTCTGTCCCCATAAAAATAAAAAAATGAATTAAAAAAATCAAATGCTTCTTTTTTTTTTAATCACTTCATATTCATTTTGAAATATTCCTTAATTTTTGTGAGCAGCACCCGAAGCACCTCTTGATATTAATATTTCTACATGGGGGTTCCCAGCCCTCACTGGTAGTATAAATTTCAACTCCAAAACTCTGCAAAGACAGTTTGTGGTTACAAATTCTTCTGCAAGAGCTCTTCTAACACCCTACTCCTGCATGCAAAACCAAGGCTCAGGCAGACAAGTTTCCCTGTCATCTTGGCCAAGGGGTATGACCTTCTGATCCATGCTTTCATTCAGGTATATCCTTTTAAAGCCTTTGCCTGGGGTATCAATTTCACTCAACTTTCAGGGGCAGCCAAAAGCTTGGTGTCCTTGCCCTGTGAGGGTCTTAAAAAAGCCAAGCTCTTGGGTCAGTTAGGTACAGCCCACACCATGTTACCCAAAGAGTCCATTTTCTTACCCTCAGTTTTTTAACTGTTTGTTTTTTTACTTTTGGGGAAATGTATATACTATTCAAAGCAATGCAACCCCTACCATACTAATGGCATTTTTATAGAACTAGAACGTATAATCCTAAAATGTATGTGGAACCATAAAATACTCTAAAGCAATCTTGAGAAAGAACAAAGTTGGAGGTATTACATTATCTGATATCAAACTATACTACAAGACTATAATAATCAAAACAGCATGGGCCTGACCAGGCGGTGGTGCAGTGAATAGTGCGTTAGACTGGGACATGGAGGACGCAGGTTCAAAACCCTGAGGTTGCCGGCTTGAGCGTGGGCTCATCTGGTTTGAGCAAGGCTCACCAGCTTGAACCCGTGTTTGCTGGCTTGAACAAAGGGTCACTCAGACTGCTGTAGCCCTCCAGTCAAGGCACATATGAAAAAGCAATCAATGAACAACTAAGGTGCCGCAGAAAAGAGTTGATGCTTCTCATCTCTCTCCCTTCCTGTCTGTCTGACCCTGTCTGTACTTCTCTCTGTCTCTGTCTTTGTTACAAAAACAAAACACAAAAACAGCATGGTACTGGCATAAAAACAGACACATAGATCAATGGAACAGACTAGAGAACCCAGAAATAAACCCATGCTTACATGGTCAATTAACATATGACAAAGGAAGCAAGAACATACAATGGGGTAAAGACAGTCCTTTTAGCCTGACCAGTGATGGCACAGTGGATAGAGTGTTAAACTGAGGTCCCAGGTTTAAGACTCTGTGGTCGCCAGCTTGAATGCAGGCTCATCGGCTTGAGAGTAGTATCATTGTCATGATCCTAGGCTCACTGGCTTGAGTCCAAAGGTTGCTGACTTGAAGCCAAGATTACTGGCTTCAGCAAGGGGCCCCTGGCTTGGCTGGAGTCCCTCATCCCTACCAGTCAAGGCATGTATGAGAAGCAATCAATGAACAACTGAAGTGATTCAACTACAAGTTGATGCTTCTCATCTCTCTGCCTTCCTTCCTCTCTCTCACAAAAAAAGTGAAATAAAAGAAGGAAGGAAGGAAGGAAGGAAGGAAGGAAGGAAGGAAGGAAGGAAGGAAGGAAGGAAGGAAAGAGAAGGAGGGAGGGATGGAGGGAGGAAGGAAGGGAAAGAAAGAGAGAGAGAGAGAGAAAGAAAGAAAGAAAGAAAGAAAGAAAGAAAGAAAGAAAGAAAGAAAGAAAGAAAGAAAGGCTCTTCAATAAATGATGAGAAAACTGGGCAGATAACATGCCCAAAAATTAAACTAGACCACTCTCTTGCTCCTTTATTTTTATGTCTGCTATGAATTTATAGGATATTTATAATTTTTTTTTAGCCAGAGAGGAAGGGAGAGAAAGACAGGAATATCAATCTGTTCCTGTATGTGCCCTGACCAGGGATCGAACTGGCAACCTCACTGCTTCAGGCCGATGCTCTTACCAGTGGAGCTATCCAGCCAGGGCTCTTTCCTCTCTTTTTTATTTATTTTAGAAAAAAAGAGTCCTTTGGGGAAAATTAGTAAAAGAAAATAACCCCCAGCTTTGCTCTCTAAATTTTAGAGAAAAAAGTCTTGGAGGTGATAGCCATGTTTGTTCATTTTCATTTAAAAATAATTTTAAGGATATTTATTGATTTTAGAGAAAGAGAAGGAATAAAAAGAGAGAAAAAAACATTGATTTGTTTCCTTCCTCCCTTTCTTTCTTTCTTTCTTTCTTTCTTTCTTTCTTTCTTTCTTTCTTTCTTTCTTTCAGTGAGAGGAGGGAAGATAGCCCTGACCAGGATCCACCTGCCCCCCACCCCCACCCCCACCCCCGTCTTGGGCAGATGCTTAAATCAACAGAGTTATCCTCAGCACCTGAGGTTGATACTCAGACCAGCTGAACCATTCTCAGTGCCCAGGGCTGACTCTCAAACCAATTGAGCCACTGACTGTGAGAGAAGAGAGAAAGAAGGGGGAGAGGAAGGAAAAGAGAAACAGATGGTTGCTTCTCATGTGTGCCCTGACCAGGGATCGAACCTGGGACTTCTGCACTTGGGCTGACAATCTATTCACTTAGCCAACTGGCCAGGTCCTATTCCACTTACTTATGCATTCATTGGTTGATTCTTGTATCTACCCTGACCAGGGGTCAAACCCACAACCTTGATATATATCCGAACAATGCTCTAACCACCTAAACTACCTGATCAGGCCTATTCATTTTTAATAAGTACTTGTTGAATGCCTACTAAGTGTGGGGCCATGTGCAAGACACCAGGGCTCCAGTTTGAATCATAGAAATAAATGTATATGTACAGACTGTGAAGGGTGTTATGAATGAAAGTCCACTAAAGGGTGTGGTGACAGATTATGACAGGGCCTCTTATGGCTGGGGGATCAAGGGAGAAGGAACTCAGACTCTAAGTTGTCAAGGTACCTGTCCAGGTCACGGATTTTAAAGAGGGATGGGTTTGGCAACCATACTCTGTTTGTTTAAGTAGCTCCAATTTAAAAGGAAACTTTGAAAGTTCCCCAGAAAAAAAGTAGGTTGATTTCAAGTAGCTGTCTGGCAGCTTATTTGATGTTCAGCAGAAATAACTAGCAATGTGTTGAATAGATGGCATTTTGAATAGGACAGGAGCTCAGGAAAAAGAGGTCCTGGCTGCAGATTTAACTGTAAGCCATCATCATACATACAACTTGTTTCATCAGGGCTGTAATAAGGTTCCTCCGGGCAGAATGGAACTCAGGTGCCGCTGCGCAGTGTGCAGGCTTGGCTGTCAGGAAGTGAGTGATGGAATGTTAGTGCTGCAGCTATTGACAACAGAACAAATTCCTATGGAAATTACTTTTAATATTGAGTTACTACAACTTAATGGACAGTTTTAAAAAAAAAGATTGGCTAAATCAAAGAACATGAACTCCTCTCATCATTCATAAAATTAAAGATAGAACAGCAAAAAGGCTTGAAACCAACCCAATCAATAAAAACCAGTGCTGGGTCTTTCTTTCTGTTGCTAGAGATGTGTCAATATGTTCTGCCTTCCTCACCTTTTCTGTTTAGTGTCAATCCTGAAGGAGAATATTTTAATTGAATAAATTTAAACCAGTTAACTTAAGTTGAAAGTTAAATTCTATAATATGAATGTATAAAGTATAATTTAATTTAATTTATTCCTAATGAGAGAAAATGAAATAGTAAGGAATAAGATTTTGTCAGATAGGGTTTGACTTTGGAGGACCACAAGCCATTGTAACACCTAGGTGTTTTTTTTTCACCCAAGAACCAATTTTCATTTTTCCTTCTGTTGAAAATTCATGGCCTAAAGGAGAAGTAAAGAAAGAACACACAAACGCACAGGCAAATCATAGAGCTATGTTACCCTATGGTCTTTAAAAGATTATACTCAATAAAACTCAAATGGTTACTGTGCTGGTTAATTTTATGTGTCAACTTGACTAGACTATGGTGCCCAGTTGTTTGGTCAAAGTCTAGTCTAAGTGTTGCTGTGAAAGTATTTTGTAAATGTATTTAATATTCACAATCAGTTGACTTTAAGTAGATTACCCTCCTTAATGTGGATAGAGACCATCCAATCAGTTGAGGGAAAAGCAACACAGGTTTCCCTAGGAGAAATTCTGTTTAAAGGCTACCACGTAGAAATCCTGTGGAAGTGTCCAACCCGTGGGCCTGTTAAACAGATTTCAGACTCACCACCCCCCAGTTGCATTAGCCACTTCCTTAAAATCTATTTCCCTTTCTCCGTCTTCCCCCCTCCCTCCCTCTCTCTCTGTCCCTCTCTTCCTCTCATTCTTTCTCAGCAATATGTATGTCCAAAATCATCTTGGTTTAAAAGGAGGAAAATAGAGTATATCTTATGTGATGGTCATTCTTCTATCATCCAACCCTCACAACAATGCTGTGAGGTAGGTATAATCACCTTCACTTTACGGATGAGGAAACTGAGACATAGAAAGTTTAAGTAAAACTTGCCCAAGGTCGTGTAACTATGAATTGATAGGAGCAACATTTGAATTCAGTACCTTCCAATTTCAGTGCTCCCTGCTTTCCAGACAGCACTTATTTTCCCTCAGTGGATCCCCGACCCCCTGCCAATAGCTCACTGATCCCAAAGTACATGGCTTCAGGTGAGCTCACAGGCCGCTGAGAACACAAAATGCTTCCCTAATAGAGGCCATAAGTGCTAATGATTACAAAACACTTGGCCAATGCTGCAAGAAGTAGTATTGCTTGCATCATTCATCCAATCCTCATAACAACCTCATGAAGCATGTAAGATTACTGTTTACCTTTTATCAATTAAGAGGTTATTTAAATAAATTCTGAGAGAATAAGTGCTCCCAGCTTTTAAGCAGAACTATGACTCCTACCCTTCCCTGTGCCCTGCAGTGCCCAGCTGTAACCACTGTGGTAAAGAGCCTTCTCAAATGCTGTCCTTAGGATCGAGGCTGAGTTTTCCATCCCCCTCCCGGTTTATTCCTCCCAACTCCCTTATTCCCATTCCTCATTACAACTTATTTGTCTTGGACCAGGCCTGGGAAGCAATCTGATAAACTGTTATTATTGGTTTGGAATTCCTAGCATTTACCTTTCAACAAAAAATACCTGGGAACACAAAACAGCAAACCACAAGACTGAATAAGGATTCCACCAGTGGGAGGAACTTCAGCAGGTGTGGAAGGTGTTTGGAGGCTGAAATAGTCAGGATACTGACATCCAGGAAGTGGATGGCATCAGCAAGAGCCATTACCACTCTAGCCCTGAAAGAGCAAAGGAGGAATGATCACGGGAACCCGTTCCAAGGCTGTGCCTTCGGCAGAGACCTGGTCAACCTCTGGCCACCCAACAGGGAGAAACACCAAGAAAAGAAACACTCCTTGTGGTCTGAGTGCTTCCCATTGGTCATACCGAAACTGAGGTCAGAGGGTAAGGGGGCCTGTTGATGCCTTCCATAGAGGCGAGAATCCCAGCACACAGAGCACCGTGGGGCAGAGAGGACAAGGTACCTGGCAGGTGGTGCTAAGATCCAGCACGGGGCCCTCTGTAACATGTGAAGACAAGGCCAGTTTCACAAATGAAGCTCATGAGACACTTCAGTGTTCCCCAAGGAGTTTATAGAATAGCAGCCAAGGTCACAGGCCATAGAGCTAGACTGCCTGCCACTTCCTACCTTGGTGACCTTGGACAAATCACCTAACATTTCTGTGCCTTAGTTTCCTCACTTATGAAACAGGAATAATATCTATTTACAGGGATGTTGTAAGGATTAAATGAGTTATAGCCCTTGAACAAAATCAGCCTTAATACCATCCTTATCACACTCCAGGTTCATGTCAGGAAGCAGTGTGCTCCCAGGATGCTTATATGCAAGGGAGGAGACACACACACAAGGCCTCACAGCACAGATGGAAGGTTAGTTGTCAGCCAGGAAGGACTCACGGGATGGGTCAAGTAAGTCTTTGCAGATGGGGAGCCTTGAGCAAGTTATGACAGAAGACTTGATTTTTCAGAAGGTCCTTTTCACTAATAGAGCCAGAACTCATGTCCAGTGAACACGAGTTGATAGTACCAGATGAAGGAAAGAAGGAAGGAAGGAAGGAAGGAAGGAAGGAAGGAAGGAAGGAAGGAAGGAAGGAAGGAAGGAAGGGAGGGAGAGAGGGAGGAAGGAAAGAAGGAGGGAGGGAGGGAGGGAGGGAGATTAGAGGATGTGTAGACTCTCCAAGGACAGGAATCAACCCATCTTGAAATCAGGACGTGACTAAGCAGTACAACAACAATCCAGTAGGTGGCATAAAAAGGTCACTTATTTGAAGGGACTTCCATTTGTCATCGTCTGTTTTTGAGATATGGGAATGGTTTTCTTTTTTCTTCCCTTTCACTCCCCTTATTTAATTACACAACCAGGAAAGTCTTTATTAAAAGACCCTCTGAACGATTAAAGTATATTTTTTTCTTATCCCCATTCCCCAGGATTCTAAGGTCAAAATTCATGGTTTCCAGGCATTTCTAGGTGCACTTACCATTCATTTTACCAAATATATGCTGCCCATTTCACCAACAGAGGGATTAGAAGTTTTATATAATGTTAAAATATTTTTAATAAGAGATTAGATTTTTTAAAAGCCAAAGCAAGCTACTTACAATTGATATAACTAAGCACTTTCCAGAAAGCCAAATGTAAGTATGAACCTATATATTTATTGAGAGGTTAATTTATATTGAGGTGACCCTTCTAAAACCAATTCTCATTATATAATTTTCCAGATGAAAGATTTAAAATAGGACACTATTGCATGATTTAACATGATCAGTTTCTCTTTGAATTACAGTAGATCTAAAATTTCCCAAAGCAGAAGCAAGTGTTCTTACTTTCTTTGGGATCATAGAATTGGTTTATTAAGGGAACAAATTATGAATTTATCACAGTATGGAGTATATAGTAGGACCATCCCTTTTATGTTCACATGGGCATTTTGGAATGTAAATATTTTTTTAAATGTTTTCATTATAAAATAGAATAATACCATAGAAAACATTAAAAAATTAAAAAGGAAGGGAAAATATCACCCTAACCCCAGTACTGTTGTGGAAAGTCTTGGCAATTTGATGTATTGCCTTACTCTTTTTTTCTTCCTTCTTTCCTTCCTTCCTTCTTTCCTTCCTTCCTTCCTTCCTTCCTGCCTGCCTGCCTGCCTGACAGAAAGACAGGGACAGATAGACAGGAAGGGAGAGAGATGAGAAGCATCAACTTGTAGTTGCGGCACCTTAGTTGTTCATTGATTGCTTTCTCATATGTGCCTTGATGGGGCAGGGGGCTCCAGCTAAGCCAGTGACCCCTTGCTCAAGCTTTGGGCTCAAGCCAGTGACTATGGGGTCATGTCTATGACCCTCCATTCAAGCTGGTGACTCCGTGCTCAAGCTGGTGAGCCCATGCTCAAATCAGATGAGCCTGTGCTCAAGCTGGCAACCTCGGGGTTTCAAACCGGGGTCCTCAGCATCGCAGGCCCATGCTCTAGCCACTGAGCCACTGCCTGGTCAGGCTTGCCTTCCTTTTTCTTATGCATTGTTTCATTCATTCATAGAACAGATATCACCTGACCAATGTGGGGATCTAGTAATAAACAATAAGCAAAGCTCCTGATATCATTAAGTACACAAGAAGAAACATTAAATAAGTGGATAAGGATAACTTCAGCCCTTCAACAGCACTTGGAAGAAAACTGAACAGGTAATGAGGAGACATGGGGTCTTTTCTTTAGATCAGGTGCTCAGGGAAAGACTCACAAGGTAGAGATGCTGAGCCATGACATGCTAGCATGTCAGGAAGGTGCTAGCATGTGAAGAGAGGGAAAAGAGCATTCCAGGCAATGAGAAGAGCAGTACAAAGGCCCTGCACACAAGCTGGCTGTGTGAGGAACCAGAGGAGGCGCTGGGTGGCTTGAGCACAGTGTGGGACAAGGAGAGAGAGAGGAGATGTGGTCTGAGAGTCATGCAGGGGGCCAGCTGATAGAGGCCTGTGCAAGAGTGTGGGACTTTACTCTGTAAATAATTGTATATATATTTGTAAGAACATATTTGCCATCCTATTTTTCCCCATGATGTTGTCAGCATACTTTTTCTCATGTTATTACATATACTTCAAACCCTTCACTTAAAATTAGTACATAAAATTTCATCAGGTAGATCTCTTTTTTTCTTTCTTTCTTTTTTTTTTTTTTTAGAGGATAGGAGGGAAGATAGTGAGGCAGACTCCTGCATGCACCCCGGCCAGGATCCACTCAGCAACCCCTGTCTGGGGCCGATGCTTGAGTACTGAATTATTTTTAGTACCTGAGCCCAATACTCAGACTAACCAAGCCATTCAGCAACTGGGGCTGATGCTCAAACCAAGTGAGCCACTGGCTATAGGAAGGGAAGTGGGAGAGAGGGGGAGAGGGGTGGGGAGAGAAATAGATGGTGGCTTTGCCTGTGTGCCCTGACCGGGAATCGAACCCAGGAAGTCCATACACTGGGCTGACACTCTATCCACTGCCACCAGCCAGGGCCCCACCGGGTAGATCTTTTATAATTTACTTAACTATTTCTGTAGGAAAGGCCTGTCCTCTTAACAAATATCTCAAGGTGGTAATATGTCCTCATTGCACAATTGTCTCCTTTTAAACAAGTTGCTTGATTGTTATTAGTTTTAGTTGCTATTGATTTGAGTTAGTTAAGATAGACCTTCTTGCCCTGGCTGGGGGGCTCAGTTGGTTAGAGCATCATCCAGACATGCCAGGGTTGTGGGTTCGATACCTGGTCAGGGCACATAAAAGAATCAACCATGAATGCATGAATAAGTGAAATGACAAATTGATAGATCTCAATATCTCCCTCTTCCCCCCCTCCCTTCTGCTTTCTTTCTAAAATCAATAAATAAAAATTTTGAAAAGGGATTCCAAGATGGCAACAAAGTAGGTGGATGTTCCAACTGCCACCTCCCAGGACCAAATTGGATTACAACTTAAGAAAAATCATCTTGAAAAACCAACTTTAGACTAAACAAAGAGGAATCTATAACCAAGGATCACAGAAGCTACATCAAGACTGGTAGGAAGAGTGGAGACACAGAAAGGGCTGCTCCGCTCCCAGAAGCAGGCGGTGGCGGTGGAGGGTCTGGAGGGACTCTCACCACAGGGAAGTTTGCCCTGAGAGGTGCAAGTCCTAAGGCCCAGGCTGGCACCCCACCCTAGAGTCCCAAGAGCCTAGAAGAGGGGCCCACATAGCATTTGGCAGTGAAAAGAGGTGAGGTTTGTCTGTGAGAAAGAGACAGGAGCTCTCAGAGATGCAGGCTCCATCTTAAAGGGTACATGAGAAAATCTCACAGACACTTGTCCGGGGCTCCAGCAGAGGGAGGGCTGAGGGGACTAGAGTTGTGTGAGGAGAGTGAGAAGTCGGTGGCCCAAGGAGTGTGTTGGGCAGATAAAATATAATATGCTCACTTTGTTAAAGATGGCGCTGCCCACATGGAAGCCCGTCACCCAGGTGATATTATTTGCCCTTATGCTTGGGATGGCTGTTGGGGAAAAGCTGTAATGTAAGCAGGCCAGGTCGTTATGGCCTAAGGCTTGGTTTTAAGAGTAAGTTCTTCTCCACACCCTTGACTGATTGGATGATGTAGGGTGGTGCACTCTCCTGAGGAATCCCATTATACAGAGACTTCCTTGTTTGTATAATTGGATTAAAGGTTTTGATTCTACGGTATAAAGTGGGAGAGACCAGTAGCTTGATCTCTCTCTTGGTTCCTGAGGTATTAGAGAGAAGAGCAGATTAAGGCCACGAGAAGCAGCCAAGATGGCAGAGTGCTGAGAGAGAAGCCAGTTTGTTAAGAGATTGCGCTGGAGGAGATGGGGAACAGAGGTGAATAAGTCTGGTGAGCTAGAAACCTTTGATTCTAGGAAACTTGGATAAGTCAGTAGCTTTGTGAGCACTGAATGTGTGGGTTTTGGAGCCCAGTGTGTGTTTTTTCTTGCCCGCCGGGTGCAAGCTAGAATTAAAGCTGATGGCTCACCAGTTTTTGGCTTCGTTGTTTCATTACCGACTGTCCAAATCTAATGCGAACCTGCACGGGTCAGGCTGCTGTGATGGTGGCCTTGACTACTGGCTTTACAGAGTGACACTGTGGGGGACAGCCACCGCCCTGTGCTGAGTCATTCTCCAGTACTGCAGTCACCATCTGTTGGGCAGATAAAATATAATATGCTCACTTTGTTAAAGATGGCGCTGCCCACATGGAAGCCCGTCACCCAGGTGATATTATTTGCCCTTATGCTTGGAATGGGTGTGGGGGAAAGGCTGTAATATAAGCAGGCGGGTTGTTATAGCCTAAGGCTTAGTTTAAGAGTAAGCTCTTCCCCACACCCTTGACTGATTGGATGATGTAGGGTGGTGCACTCTCCTGAGGAATCCCATTATACAGAGACTTCCTTGTTTGTATAATTGGATTAAAGGTTTTGAGTCTATGGTATAAAGTGGGAGAGACCAGTAGCTTGATATCTCTCTCTCTCTCTCTCTCTCTCTCTCTCTCTCTCTCTCTCTCTCTCTCTGTTCCTGGGTTCCTGAGATTAGTATTAGAGAGGAGAGCAGATTAAGGCCATGTGGAGTAGAAGTAGCCAAGATGGCAGAGTGCTGAGGAAGAAGCCAGTTTGTTAAGAGTTTGTGCTGGAGGAGATGGGGAACAGAGGTGAATAAGTCTGGTGAGCTAGAAACCTTTGATTCTAGGAAACTCGGATAAGTCAGTAGCTTTGTGAGCACTGAATGTGTGGGTTTTGGAGCCCAGTGTGTGTTTTTGCTTGCCCGCCAGGTGCAAGCTAGAATTAAAGCTGATGGCTCACCAGTTCTTGGCTCCTGTGTTTCATTACCGACTGTTCGAATCTAATGCGAACCTGCATGGGTCAGGCGGCTGTAATCCTGACCGCGACTACTGGCTTTACATCATCTTTCTTGGGCAGAGCAGTCCCCTCCGTGTGGCATCAGCCTGGGGGAAAGCAACAGCCCTGCCCTCAGGACTCCCTCCTGCCCCACCCTGTGGAGACTGGGCCATCCTGAGAAGTCAGCCAGGAAGCAGGGGTGTGTCAGTGACTCAGTTTTCTAGTCTTGAGGCCGGAGCCTCAAGGGACTCAAGGGTAGGGAGAACCTCTACCCTCCGACTTTCCCGAGACTATGACTGGTGTCTCTGCCTCACAGGAGATTCAGGAGACACTATCTGTACTGCAGGCAGAACGCATCTTTGCGTCTCAGAGGCCACACTCGCTGGGCTCCTGGTGGTCACCCCTTACTGATATCTGTGAAAAATGTATGGACGGACAGATACCTGGAGCCATACCTACCTCCCTTCCTAATCCCTAAATTTCCCCAGGCTCTAGACTCCACCAGGGGTTTTATTTCAGTGGCAGAAATAAGCAGCCAGCAGACAGAGGCTGCAGGAAGCAGATCTAGGAACCTTGGCCTTTTGCTGACCTTCCCCCAGGCCCAGTGTGGCTAGATGTGTGGCTTGGTATTTCCATGTGCACCTGGGCCCAGCAGAGGCAGCCACAAACTCTGGACTGCTTGTAGCTCCAAGAAGGATGCTGAGGGCCAGTCTCAGGCAGTGCCCCTTACTAGTCTGCACCAGGTATCCTCAGGGAGGCCCAGGGCTGGCACATCAAGTGGCCAGCTGTGGAGAGCATTGGTTCAAGACCTAATGACCCCTGCTGGCAGCATATCTAAAGGGCGAGCTCATCAGACACCACGCCCAGTGGAGGCTAGCTCTGCTTTCTGTGGTCAGCACCAGCACAGCGGCTCCTGCTCAATGCACAGGGTGGAGCTTCACAGTTGGCCAGCCCAGGTTCCAGATATATAGCCCTGCTGGGCTAGGTTCCACAGGGGTAAGGAAAAGAGGCCTTGTAAAGCCAGTAGTCGAGGCCGCCATCACAGCAGCCTGACCCACGCAGGTTCGCATTGGATTCGGACAGATGGCAATGAAACACAGGAGCCAAGAACTGGTGAGCCATCAGCTTTAATTCTAGCTTGTACCCGGCGGGCAAGCAAAAACACACACTGGGCTCCAAAACCCACACATTCAGTGCTCACAAAGCTACTGACTTATCCGAGTTTCCTAGCATCAAAGCTTTCCAGCTCACCAGACTTATTCACCTCTGTTTCCCATCTCCTCCTGCACAAACTCTTAACAAACTGGTTTCTTCCTCAGCACTCTGCCATCTCGGCTGCTTCTCCTGGCCTTCACGTGGCCTTACTCTGCTCTCCTCTCTAATACTAGTCTCAGGAACCCAGGAACCGAGAGAGAGAGAGATCAAGCTCCCAGACTGCCCCAGTTTATAGCCTAGAAAATCCAAACCTTTAATCCAATTATACATACAAGAAAGTCTCTGATAGAAAGCCACCCATCTGAGGCATAATGGGATTACTCCCTACATCACCACCCTACATTATCCAATCAGTCAAGGGTGTGGAGAAGAGCTTACTCTTAAAACTAAGCCTTAGGCTATATTGACCTGGCCTGCCCACAGCCTGTTCCAGAACACACATTAATATCAATGAACTTCCATGTGGGCAGCGCCATCTTTAACAAAGTGAGCATAATATATTTTATCTGCCCAACAGGCCTTAAGCATGGATATTCAAGGTGTGGTTTCCCTTAAGCCTATTATTTGGTCAATTTGAGGGACTTAGCCACTTTTGGGGGGGGGGGAAGAGGGGGGGCATAGTCAGCCCCAGGGGAGGACTCTCTCAATCTTTCTCACTGATACCAGGGGCTTCCCAGCTAAAAGAATTTCTGCTGAGGGGACTGTTGGCCCCACCCAATCTGAACCTGCTGCTCACCTTGCTGGGGAGAAATAGAATGGAGTATCCAGCAATGTCTGAGGGATTAGGCTCTGGAGTAGGGGCCACTTTCCTCATACTGAGCTCTTGATCTAGAGACCCCGGAAGTAGGGGGTCTCACTAATATTGTATTCCCAACTTCAGCTGCCCTAACTCACCAAGCTTGCAATTTATAGAGGGGTTGCTGGGGTGAGGCCAGTGAATCACAGAGAAGTCTGTGGGAAGACCAGGCAGCTATAAGAGGATGTGGAGCAGTTGAAAAGTGGAGGCAAATCTTATGGAGGTTGGGGCTTTTAAGGAGCTGTTGTCATCTCCAAGCAGAAGGAAGCTGATCATTATACACAGGTTGGCCCCTCCCACACTACTCAGGCACAGAAAATGCAGACCCAAACACAAACAGAGCAGTAGCTCTAGACAAGTAGCCACAGTGGGTTACAAACAATGGCTGACACCAACCCAAGAAGACCTAGAACCAGCACAATCAGGAGTGGGTGGCAGACAGCACCAATGCTAGAGTCAGCTAACTACACAATCAGCACACCCAAAGGAGGAGTCCAACAGGCACCAGACACTGCAGAGAATAAATATACCCAACAGGACAGACACTGCACAGTGTTTAATATACATCAGGAGTCCCCAAGGCCATTTATCCGGCCCCCGCCGCACTTCCAGAAGGGGTACCTCTTTCATTGGTGGTCAGTGAGAGGAGCACAGGATGCATCTGCACCCATAGTTCCCATTGAAATACTGGTCAGTTGTTGATTTAAATTTACTTGTTCTTTATTTTAAATATTGTATTTGTTCCCGTTTTGTTTTTTTACTTTAAAATAAGATATGTGCAGTGTGCATAGGGATTTGTTCATAGTTTTTTTAATAGTCCGGCCCTCCAACAGTCTGAGGGACAGTGAACTGGCCCCCTGTGTAAAACATTTGGGGACCCCTGATATACATGATCAAGGTTGACTCTGAAAGCCAGCCAGCCTGAAGGGATAACCCCACCCATGAAAGGATCAACTGCATTCAATACTCACATTTAACATGAGGGTAAATATTTCCCTCAAGAAGCATTCCTAAAGCAAGTAGCTTAGGTGGCTTGGAGCTCAGTACCACTGAGCCCATCTTCCTCATAAAGACACCACAACAAATTTCAAAGTCAGAGCAGAGCTACCTCATACACAGACAAAATGGGCAGACAAACAAATATGACCAAAATGAATCAAGAGAAATCCGCAGAAAAATAACTAAATGAAATGGAAATAACCAAACTATCAGATGCTGAGTTTAAAATGTTTATTAGAATGTTCAAGGATCTTAGAGCAACAACGGATGATCACAATGAGAACTTAAAGGGATAGCAAGCATCAAAAAGGACATTGGGCCCTGGCTGGTTTGCTCAGTGGTAGAGCATCAGCCAGGCATGTGGAAGTCCCAGGTTCAATTCCCAGTCAAGGCACACAGGAGAAGTGACCATCTGCTTCTCCATCCCTTACCCTCCCCTTCTGTCTCTCTCTCTCTTCCACTTCCACAGCCATGAATCAATTGGTTTGAGCGAGTTGGTCTTGGCAGCTGAGGATAGTTCCATGGGCCTCTGCATCAGGCACTAAAAAATGGCTCAGTTACTGAGCAATGGAGCAATACCACAGATGGGCAAAGCATCACCCCCTAGTGGGCTTGCTGAGTGGATCCTAGTTGGGGTGCATGTGGGAGTCTATCTCTCTGCCTACCCTCCTCTCACTAAAATAAAAAAATAATTAATTAAAATTTTTAATTAAAAAATTAAAAGGAAAAGAAAGATAGATCTTCTTGCTTCTCTTCAGGAAGTTCATTTGCAGACAGTATGTAGTTCAGGATTAGACTGGTTTCAACAAAGATTGCCACCAAACCACCAGAAGGTAAGTGAAAGGCATGGGACAGATCCTTCCCTCACAGCCCTCGAAAGGGACCAATCCCACCTCTGTGTGTCCTCTCTTGATCTTGGACTATCAGCCTCCAGAACTGTGAGACAATACATTTCTGTGTTTAAGCCACCCATTTTATGGTACTTGGTGTGGAATGGTACTCAGCAAACTAATACAATGCCCATGTCTGCTGATTATCTAATGAATTAGGGAGTCTAAAATAATGTGACCATCCCTTTGGGAAATGTATAAAAACCGTCATTAAGCCCACAAATACATGATATTTATATCAAACCAATTTGTGGTTGTGGATCGGAGTACAGCAAATTGCCTATTACAAATTACCAAGGTTTCCTAGAGTCCAACTGTTAAAACTTGTGGGCTTTCTGGGAACCTTGAATTGCCTGGTCTGCTCCACCATAGCGTGTTAGAGACAAATTGTGCTACCTTATATAGTGCTGTTAGAAGAAGCTAGCAACTGAATTTAAGCATCTGGTTAATTCTTTGTATTTTTATAGGTTTTTCATGTTCTCACTTCTATGTAGTACATATAGTACATGATAGTGGTTTTAAATTTTGTTCCTTTTCTTTCTTGAAAGCTATTCCCTTGTATTATGGGAAAAGTTATATTCCTGATCAATTTTATTAATTTTTTTTTTTTTTTTTTTTTTACAGGGACAGAGAGAGGGAGTCAGAGAGAGGGATAGATAGGGACAGACAGACAGAAACGGAGAGAGGTGAGAAGCATCAATCATTAGTTTTTCGTTGCGACACCATAGCTGTTCATTGATTGCTTTCTCACATGTGCCTTGACCGCGGGCATTCAGCAGACCAAGCAAGCCATTGCTGGAGCCAGCGACCTTGGGTCCATGCTGGCGAGCTTTTTGATCAAGCCAGATGGGCCCGCGCTCAAGCTGGCGAGCTCGGGGTCTCAAACCTGGGCCCTCCGCATCCCAGTCCAACGCTCTTTCCACTGCGCCACCACCTGGTCAGGCCCTGATCAATTTTAAACCCTTCTCTCCTGTCATTTCCGTTACCTGTCCCCAGCATACCACTGTGTAGTCTTGTATAGTAACGTTACCAAGGGAAAAGAGAGGTGGGCAGCAAGAGGAACATTTGTCTGTCTTCTGACTCACTCACAGCTGAATGGAGGAAAGCACAGCTCTAGAAGGAACATATATAACCACCCTTCCCGTCCCAAAAGCAGTACTTGTATGTGAGGGGACTGATGCTGACTTCTATGACAAAATCTCTTTTCTGAGGACTCAACATGAAAGTACAAAGTCCAGTGCAAAATCAAGTACACTATAACCTTTCAAAACCTTTGTCCTATTAATGACTATTTACCTGTGTTGGTAGGTCAAATTATGGCCTGGAGGTGAAAACATGGATGACAGCAAATGAAAGAATGAGTGAACTGTCAAAAGAAGATTTGTTGTTCAAGTAGGGAAACCATTGCCTGTTGGGGTTGTTGAGGGCATCTTCAGAGGTCTCTGGCCACGGATGCCAACATGCCAGGAAGGAAGGGTTCTCCTGCACATCAGCAGGGGCCCTTCCTGCACCTGCCTCCACATTCTGCTCTGGCAACAGCTCAGGGAGGGGTAGGTTCATCGTGAGCACTGCAGCTACCTTCCCTGTGCCCATTCCACACCTTTTGTTTTGTTTTTCTAAGTGAGAGGAGGGGAGACAGTGAGACAGACAGACTTCCACATGCGCCTCAGCTGGGATCCAACGGGCAACTCCGGTCTAGGGCTGATGCTGGATTACCAAGCTATCCTCAGTGCCTGAGGCTGATGCTCTCACAGCAACTGAGCCATCCTCAGCACCTGGGGCCAACGCTCGAACCAATCAAGCCACTGGCTGTGGGAGTGGAAGATGGAAAAAAGTGGGGAGGGTGGGGAGAGGGAGGGAGAGAGGGGGGAGAAGAGAAGCTCTCTTGTGTGCCTTGACCGGGAATCAAACCCAAGATGTCTATATGGCAGGTAACATTCTATCCTCTGAACCAACTGGACAGAGCCCCTTTGGTTTTTGTTTTGTTGTTTTTCCCCTTGTTTGGCTCTAAAATGATACTGGTTATCAGACCACTTCAGGTTTTTGGCATTTGGAATGTCTTTGCTTTTCAGAAAGCAAGGAAATTACCAAGGATTACAAAGAGGCGAGTCAGAACCATGGCATTTACAAAACAAACACATTACTCTGTCTCGTGTGGCCTTTGGAGGAGGAAAAATAATTGAATCAGTGACTTTGAATATTGCGCCGCTTTGCACGACTCATTAAACTGCTATTTTCAACACTTTTGCCTCATGCTGCAAGGACTGAATCCTAAAACAATCTTTACATTTAAATTCTTTTCTATCTGAAAAGCCTTGTGGTACAAATGCGTTCAGATGTGAGCGCAAGCATCAATGGACATACAACACAGTCATAATAGAGCTAAATTTGATAAGCACTTAAGCATGACAGGGGCAGTCCAACCCCTTAAATCAGAATGCACAATTAATTGCTACTCTTTTATTTATTACCTCTCATCCCTCATTGGATACAGTTGACTTGCTACTTCCTGGGATGAAGCCACAGCATAAGACAGAATGAATAATTTTTAAATTATGAAGCAATTTTTTTTTTTGTTACAGACCTGGGCTCAGACAATGTGAATTCTAATCCTTTCCTTTTCCCCACACAGCAACCTCTGAACTTGGAAAGGGCATTCATTTTTCCTTCCTTCTCTCTGGAGTGGGCAGAAAGTCGGACATGTGTAGCTCATAGAACAATGGTGTTTTTCTTGCCTCACTAAGAAATTGGCACAATTCCCACAGACTCTTTCTCAATACCCTAAAAGCTTATTGAAGATCTGTATTATATTTAAAATTGTAAAACTCTTGAGTGAATCAGCCCTTCTTATAGCCCTCTTCTCTGCCACCTTGGACTTGGTTTGTTGATTTCTATTCTTTTAATCAGGGTCTGTACCTCTCAGGAGATAATGATTTTTTCACTTTGAACCAGCGGTGGTTTTGAGCTGAGCCAACCTAATGAATCTACAGACTTTGATTAGAGGGACATCAGAAAACCATCTTTCTTCTTCCTTTTTATTCAACAGCTTCATCCATTGTTTTGATGTTGCCTAAAATTCCACTGTTAGGGATTTCATCCTTTGTCTTGATTCTCTAGTAAAACATATTTTTAGGAGAAGTATAACACATTAAGCAGTAACAGTCTTTTATAGCAGAGCCTGAATCAGTTCACAGAGACATATCATGATAGAAAGCCATGTAAGCAAATGAGGAGAGAAGTACAAAGACTAAGGGCAGCAGTGATGGGGAAGGACCACACATACTGGAGAGACCCAGAGAACAGACAAACAACCCTTAACCCTCGATTCGAGATAGCATTGGCCCTAATGTTGGGAAAAAAGGATTAGCATAGTTTGAAATATATATAATCCAAGATACTTTTTTTTTTTTTAGTGAGACAGAGACAGAGAGAGAGACAGAGAGGAACAGATAGGGATAGACAGGCAGGAAGGGAGAGAGATGAGAAGCATCAATTCATTGTATCACCCTAATTGTTCATTAATTGCTTTCTCATAGTGCCTTGACCGGGGAGGGGCGGGGGAAGGGGAGGGCTCCAGCCAAGTCAGTGACCCCTTACTCAAGCCAGCAATCTTGCGTTCAAGCTAGTGACCTTGAGCTTCAAGCTAGCAACCTTTGGGCTCAAGCCAGCAACCATGTGGTCATGTCTATGATCCCACACTCAAACCAGTGGCCCCGTGCCAAAGCTGGTGAGCCCGTGCTCAAGCTGGATGAGCCTGTGCTTAAGCCTGCGACCTCGGGGTTTCAAACCTGGATTCTCTGCATCCCAGGCCAACACTCTATCCACTGCACTACTGCCTGATCAGGCCCAAGATACTTTTTTATTAAAAAAACAAAACAAAACAAAACTAGCCCTGGCCAGTTGGTTCAGTGGATAGAGCATCAGCCCAGCATGCCGACATCCCAAGTACAATCCCTGGTCAGGATACATATGAAAATGATCATCTGCCTCTCTTTTCCTCTCTCTCCCATTTCTCCCTCTCTTTCCCTCTTGCAGCCAGTTGCTTGGTTGATTCAAGCATTGGCCCCAGACAGGGGTTGCTGGGTGGATCCCAATCAAGGCACATGCAAGAATATGTCTCTCTATCTCCCTTCCTCTCACTTGAAAAACAAACAAACAAACAAACAAAAATTTATGCCAGATTATAAAAGTTATTGACACTTATTATAGAAAACCTCATTAAATGTGTAAATTTATGTCTAATAGTTTGCTGCAATTGCATGTAATTGATGTCATGCTTCATGTAAAGTTTTTTTAAATTCTGTCTTTCTCAATTAATATTATGTTTATAGCATTAATCTATAGAGATTTTTCATAGCTATGTGATATTCCATGATTTATTTAACCAGTTGCCCGTCGATCTGTGTTGTTACAAATGTCAATAGCCAACATTTAAAAAAATCTTTCTTGGTCCTCTTCCAGCTGGCTTATGTCAGTTCATTCATTCCATCTTCACAAAGCGCAGTGAGGAGGAACAGTATTATTCACATATCAGAGATGAGTGAGCAGGCACTGAGAGATGTTGTGTCCAAAGTCACATGCTAGCAAAGAGTGGGTCCAGGATTCGAACCCTGGTGCTTGGCCTCAAGGGCCTGGGCTCTTAATATTTCTGCACAAATCTGGTTCTTTTCTTAGTTTAGGTTGCGTAGGGGTAGCATCTCTGGGTCAAAGGTTCAAGGACATTTTTAAGACTCTTGAAATACAGCTAAATTGCTTTCTGTAAAATTCATTCTTTTGGCAACAAGTTTCAATTTCCTTCCTTCCTTGATGTTAAAAAAAAAAAGGCAAAAACAAAACTACCTGTGTTGCTGTAGCTGAATGGCTCTATTTATATTTTGCCTCCTAGCCCAGGAGCTGACAGCAGAAGGAGGGACCGGGAAACAAAGGTGAGCCTGCTTGGGAGACCTGAAATCCTTGGATTCAGGGATTCAGCAGCTTCAGGGATTCCTGAAAGCACACTGAGATCCAGTGCATCCTGCGCCTTCCCTCCCTGTTCTCCGAGTTGCCTTGGATATGAGGTGAATTATCAGTCACTCCTTATGGGTTGCTTTATTTTTTATTTTTTACGTTGGTCAGGTTGTCAATGACAGAAGTCCTCCTTATCCCTCTGTCATCAGAGTACAATGTGCGCACTAAGATGCTGGCATCCTGCAGGTGCCCCTTGAAGTGTCAACATGGGCCAGATTGTAGCCTGAGCTAGGAAGCCCAGAGAGTCACTTGTTTTTGAGAGAAAATGGCTTTTAAATGTTTCAGTAGGAGATTAGTTAACTGAATTTTGGAATATTCATTCAATATAGTAGAAATGAGGTAGATTGGTATGTACTGACATGGGAAGATGCTCAAAGCATTCTTTTAAGTAGAAAAAGGAAGGAAAAATAAAAACAAGATACAGAATGGCACCCACCATGTAATTCCGTTTTTAGAATATGTAGAGAAGAAAGATTTCTCTAGAAACTGGGATAGGGAAGGTTAGGGCCTTCCATTTTCTATCCTGTGCAAGTTTATAGTTCCTGAAATTTTCAGTGAACATATATTACTTTTAAAACTACAACTGACCCTTGTCTGACCAGGCGGTGGCGCAGTGGATAGAGCGTCGGACTTGGATGTGGAAGACCCAGGTTCAAGACCCCGAGCTTGCCAGCTTGGACCCAAGGTCGCTGGCTCCAGCAAGGGGTTGCTTGGTCTGCTGAAGGCCCGCGGTCAAGGCACGTGTGAGAAAGCAATCAATGAACAACTATGGTGTCGCAACGGCAACAAAAAACTAATGATTGATGCTTCTCACCTCTCTCCGTTCCTGTTTGTATGTCCCTATCTATCCCTCTCTCTGACTCTCTCTCTGTCCCTATAAAAAGAAAAAAAAAAGACATTTGTCTTTAAAACAAACAAACAAACAACTACAATTGGCCCTTAAACAACGTGAGTTTGAATTGCCCACGTTCACTTATACATGATTTTTTCTTCAATAAATACCTGTACTGGTTTTAATCTGAAGTTGGGAGTCTATGGATGTGGTGGGATGACTGTATGTGCTGTTCTATGCCATTTTATATAGGGGCCTGGGGTACCCACAGATTTTGGTATTTGCAAGGGGTCTTGAAACCAATCCCCCAAAGATACCAAGAGACAACTAAGTTTTGGGGGAATCAAAAGTCTTAGGTGGGTTTTTGACTGAACAATGCTCCACTTATCTCCACATTGTCAAGAGTCAACTATAATATAAAAGCAATAAAGACTTTATAGCAAGGTAGAATACTTGCAGTATAAAATTTTAAAAGTTATAAATTCATATTTGCAAATAGTGAAAATAGAGAAGAAAATGAGTGGAATCTAAGAAAATCTAGCACAATTAGTGCAACAGTACTGATTGAACCGGTATTTGGAAAATGGAAATATATTTTTCCCGTGTATATTCTAAATGTTTAGTAATGTAATTGTATAATTACTGTGAACTATTTATATACTTTAAATGTAAATGTAAAAAAGCATGAAGATGTATTAAAAGTAAAGCCAGCCTGACCAGGCAGTGGCGCAATGAATAGAGCATTAAACTGGGATGCGGAAGACCTAGTTTTGAAACTCTAAGGTTGCTGGCTTGAGTGCAGGGTTGCTGGCTTGAGCATGGGATCATAGACATGATCCCATGGTCACTGGCTTGAGCCCAAAGGTCGCTGGCTTGAAGCCCAAGGTCGCTGATTTGAGCTCAAAATTGCTGGCTTGAGCAAGGAGTCACTTGCTCTGCTGTAACCCCCAGGTCAGGGCACATATGAGAAAGCAATCAACAAACAAATAAGGTGCCCCAACAAAGAATTGATGCTTCTCATCTCTCTCCCTTCCTGTCTGTCCCAATCTGTCCCTCTCTCTGTCTGTCTGTCTGTCTCTCTCTCTCTCACACACACACACAAAGTAAACTCAAAAGCAACTCTAAAAGAAAGGAAAGACTATGGAGTAGCAGTTGAAAGTGAAACCTAGGATTCAGATACCTGGGTTTGTCTCCAGACTTGCTGTGTGATCTTGGGTGAGTCATTCATCCTCTCTGGGCTTCAGATTCTTTATCCTGCATGGAAGTTTTCAACCCTGACTGCACATCAGAATCACCTGGGGAGCTTTTAGGACACTGGGTCCTGGCCTCTTTGGGATAGGGCCTGGACAAGCTTCTAGGTGATTCCGGTGCTCAGACAAGGATGAGGACATAGACCAGCCAGAGGTCAGGGAGGGTTAGTTTACCTACTCTCTCTCTCTCAACCCAGGCCCTGAAGCCAATAGTGGTCATTTTAACAGGTAAATAAGTAGATGTTTATATAGCTCTTGGAGAAATAAAGTTTAAAAGACACCATTTGGTTCAATCACCTCTTGATTTTGAAAAGTGGTTGCTCTTTGCTCATAACAACCAGTTTCAGTGGGGATTTTCACCTGGCATTTGGGTATAAAGAATATGCATTTTTAAAGCTGTCCAAATGCCTATTTATGCAGCAGACCATAACTCCTCTCTGGATAGGCTGCTATGATTTATCAAATAAATGATACACATTTAAAAAACTGTCTGAAGCAGCATTTACCTGAGGGACTGTTATTGTATTAGGGTTTTTTTTTGTTTGTTTGGTTTTGGTTTTTTTTTTTTTTAGCCCTGTGGTTCATTGGGTAAATAATATCTTTTAACCAATTTTTAAATAGATGTGTCTAACAAGATGCCATTTCATCAATCTTATCCATTCTTATAACTTTCAAAGAGGGCTCTTTTAGGTTGTTTATATTTAAATTTCACATTAAGATACTTTACCAAAACCAAAATATGAATCTAATCGGTTTTTTTTTACAGGGACAGAAAGAGAGTTAGAGAGAGGGATAGATAGGGACAGACAGACAGACAGGAATGGAGAGAGATGAGAAGCATCAATCATCAGTTTTTCGTTGTGAGACCTTAGTTGTTCATTAATTGCTTTCTCATATGTGCCTTGACCACGGGCCTTCAGCAGACCTCTTGCTCGAGCCAGTAACCTTGGATCCAAGCTGGTGATCTTTTTGCTCAAGCCAGATGAGCCCACGCTCAAGCTGGCGACCTCTGGGTCTCGAACCTGGGTCCTCCGCGTCCCAGTCCGACGCTCTATCCACTGCGCCACCGCCCGGTTAGGCTGAATCTAATCTTTAAACACTGAGTCTAAAGCAGACATCTGGCATCTGATTCTTTTTCCCCTTTAGTAGATAAAAAGACTTTCTTACAACTTTATTTTCTGTGGGGCTACTTCAGTTTCAGTGCTAAATTCAAGACACTTTTGCCTTTGTGACAACAGATCCTAACCCCGTTCTTCAGTGACCATTTCTGGTTTAATAATTTTGGAGAAGGTGGGGAGGTTGGGAATGGTGCAGAACAAGGGGGAGTTAGATAGATTTATGAAATGGAAGAACATCAAGTAGGACAGAGTCTGTGTCAGTGTGATCATGTGACTCCTAGAACAGAGGGCCAGAGACAGAGGAGTGACATGGAGACCCCAACAGAGAGAAGGGGAGGATTTAGAAGAGAATGAAGAGAGTGGTTAGAGCAGTGGTTCTTAACCTTTTTTGAGGTACCGAACCCACCAGTTTCATATGCGCATTCACCGAACCCTTCTTTAGTGATAAATAAAATATAATTTTTTTTTCCAAATTCAAGACATAGGTATATGTTTTTTTACTGGTGCACAAGATGAGCCGTGCATGAACATCACCTTGCTCAAAGAACAAAACCAACAAAGTGAATGAACTCACAACAAATTACAGTATTACTTTATTCTGGTGTCCACAGCAGAGGCTTCTCCGAACCCCTGAGACCAGCTCGTCAAACCCCTAGGGTTCGATAGAACCCAGGTTAAGAACCACTGAGTTAGAGTATTAGGACATAAGACCAGATCACGGTTCTTAGTTGCAGAAAATAGAATCCAGTTCAAGCTAGTATAATGGGAAAAGGTTTTAACCAAAGGGTATTGATTGACAAGTGTCCAGGAAGGCCACATAGGCTTGGAAGTTATACGTAAGAACAATGCCACCAAAGCTAATGTAGGCAGAAGAAATGAGGAGTCAGACCTTAAAAGAGTGGTTCTCAAAGTGTGTTCTCAAACCAGCAGCATTAGCATCACCTGGGCATTTGGTAGAAATTCATGTTCTCAGGCCTCACCACAGACCCACTGAATGAGAAACACTAAGTATGATGTCCAGCAATCTGTGCTTTAACAAGTTTTCCAAGTAACACGGAGAGATAGCAAAGCTTGAAAACCACTGGCTCAGCATGATTTTAGCAGAAGAACCATGGCTGCTGCTTTCTATTCTTTCGCACCTGGGAATTTAAGGACTGGATGCCCAACATTCTGCAACAGCAGCCCCAGAAGAACCAGGTATATCTGCCAACGTGTTTGCAAGATTTCATCCCCTTGAACATGGCTGCTACCTCCCATTGCTCACTTCTGGCTCAGGGACTCCTATAAGTCATCTTCCAGGTAGAACCAGAACCCCCTGAGCCCTGGCCACATAGCTCAGTTTGTTAGAGAGTCTTCCTGATACACCAGGTTGTGGGTTTGATTCCCGGTCAGGGAATAAACATACAAGACTCAACCAATGAATTTGTAAATAAGTGGAACAACAAATTTATGTTTCACTTTCTCTCTACCTTCCTCTCTCTCTAAAAATCAGTCAATCAATAACATTTTTAAGAGATCCATATTACATAGCAGCACCCTATCTGCAAAGGACATGAAGAAACATAATTTAGCTTCCCAGGTTATAGCATAGGAATCAGCTACAAGTTATTGGAATGGATGTTGGGAGAGCCTATCTTTGTATCTGCCATTAACCTGATGTCCCCTGTGGATGCCCAGTAACTCTACACATTAGCCAGCCTTTTACAGCAGAGGGGGTTAGCAATAGAAAGCTCTTGAGACTGGTTGCCCCACCTTATCCCAACATAGGACAGACAACACCCCATGGTGTTGGGAATTCCACTCCAGTCATTGCCTGGAATTCAGACTGTTCCCAGGGTTCAGGGAGCCTTAACTCACATGTAGTCTGGGCTCACTGTAACCGTTACAAAAGAATGACAGAGGTGGCCTTTGGTTAAAGAAAATAATTTCCTTCTTAGCTCACATTATTTAATTGTAAATTAAAGTAGAAGGTGTTCCTAAAGGGCAGTCCCTCCACTGCTTGGATAAAGTGCATTGCTTCCCAATACTGAACAGTTAACAAAATTATATCCACCTTTTGTTACACATTATTATTATTATTATTATTAAGTGTGAGGCAGGGAGTCAAAGAGACAGACTCCCACATGCACCTTGACTGGGATCCATCCAGCAAGCCCCTTACTGGGTGATGCTCTGCCCACCTGGAGCCATTACTCTGTTGCTCAGCAACAGAGCTATTTTAGCACCTGAGGCAAGGCCATCCTCTGTGCCCAGGGCCAACTTGCTCAAACTAATCATGTCATGGCTGCAGGAAGGGAAGGGGTGGAGTGGAGAAAGAGATGGGCACTTCTCCTGTGCGCCCTGACTGGGAATCAAACCCAGGACTTCCACAAGCCAGACTGATGCTCTTCTGCTAAGCCAACCATCCAGGGCCCAATTTATTTACAATCAGAGCAAGATTTTCATAAATAAGTCTTTATATTTAATCTACACTTGTCCTATTAAATGACTTTTCTATGACAGCACTGACTGTAAGGCATATAAGGGCACTGGATACTAATAGCAGAAGTCTGTTTAGTTGGTGGGATCTGTCCAAGCCCAAGGTCTAGGCAGGTCAAGAGGGTCATGTTTCTCAGGCCTGCTTCAACCTGACAAAGGCTTACCTGTTCCTGGTTGGGCCCTTCATTCAAACATCATCTCCTTAATGAAGTTTTCCTTAAATATCCCAAACCCACGTTACCCTCCCAGAAGGCACTGGCCATTACATCACCCTGAGTGCTCATCTTCTCATCCTTTTCACTCTCTGAGAAGTTCGTTTATTTTATTTTATTTATCTTTTTGACAGAGACAGAGAATCAGAGGGATAGTTAGGAACAACAGACAGGAAGGGAGAGAGATGGGAAGCATCAATTTTTTGTTGTGGCACCTTAGTTGTTCATTGAGTGCTTTCTCATATGTGCCTTGACCGTGAGGCTGCAGCAGACAGAATAATCCCTTGCTCAATCCAGCAACCTTGGGCTCAAGCTGGTGAGCTTTGCTCAAAGCAGAAGAACCTGCGCTCAGGCAGCACTCGGGAACTTGAACCGGGATCGTCCGCATCCCAGTCCGATGCTCTATCCACTGCACCACCGCCTGGTCAGGTGGAGCTTGTTTATTTTTTAATGTCTGTCTCGCCAACAGAACATAAGCTCCATGAGGTTAATGACTTGTGAATCTTGTCACCATGACATCTCCACACCTTCCCTACTTAGTACCTAGTAGGCCTTCAGTAAGTTTTGTGGAAAGAATTTTTAAGTGGCTTCAGGTGGTTCCAGGGCCACAACGCTGATGTCATTAGAGTGTGGGAGAAGCTATGGCTTATCCGGCAGGTGCAAGAGGTGATGTGAAGGAATGGGGTCCCTCTGCAAGGCCTGGTTGTTCAGGCTCTCTAGGGACAGCTCCAGTAGACTCGCAGGACACAGCAGGGCAGGAGGCGCCCTGCAGAAGAGGCCTCTCAGAGGCTTAGGTGGAGAGGATTTTACTGTGCCAGGAGTGTTGCCTCCTCCAGGCTGCTCTCAAAAGTGGAGACTGACTACTCTCACAATCAAGGGAAAGATAGGTGTGGTGCCCTCTTAACACAACACTCACTGCTTCTGGAGAAAACCTGGCTCACAGCACTGCTCTAACCCTGGGACTGGATTTAAGTTAGTTGTACAGAACCAACTTGAAGAGATTTGTACTTCTTGTTTAGGTAAGCTTTTGTTTTTCATTCTCATATGGTTGTTTGAATTGTTGTTAATTCTCTTTTCAAGTATTTCTGTATTATTTAAAACTGGATATTGATATAGTAGTCCTCCATGTATCATAGTTTTACATTCCTTAGAAATACAAAAAGCAAAATAAACAGACAAAAGCAAACCTTGTCCAGACCTAAATGATCTAATTACTTGCTCTATCTCCAGGAGCAGTAGAAGGTCTGGGTTAAAGACACGGGTACAGACATGGTCTGGTGTATTTGTGGGGGTCCATCTGCAGTTCACTTAACTCTCAGTGCCTTTAGTGTCCTCCTTTGTCAAATGCAGATGATGAGAGTACAGTCTCTCGTGATTTTTGTGGCAATGTAATGAGCTTCTGCATGCAAAACTACATAAACCCTGGCCCAAGGTAAGTGTTCTACTATTCTAGCTGCCTAGTGGCAGGACAGAAGCCAAGGTAAAGGAACACTTGTGAGAAGGAACTAACTGACCCCTTGGGACATGTCCCCAACTCCTAGACAGAAAGATTTCCATTTTTGTGTTTAATAACTGTCCTGAGTTGATTAATGTTCCCCCAAATTCATATTCATCCAGAACATCAGAATGTAACCTTATTTGGAAATAGTGTATTTATAATAGATGTAATTAGTCAAGTTAAAGTGAGAGATTAGTGAATCAGGGCAGTTAAGTGAACTGCGGATAGACCCCCACAGATGTACCGGACCATCTCTGTGCCCATGTCTTGAAATAGGCCTATAATTCTTTGGTCTCAAGGTATCTTTTTATTTCTTCAAAAAAAAAAAAAGAAAAGAAAAGAAAAGAAAAAGCCCAACCTGAACACTCTGCTGCCCTGGGAGGGCTCTAACTCAATGACTGGTGTCCTAATAAGAAGAAGCGGGAAATGTTCACAGAGACACAGAGAGGAGAATGCCTTGTGAAGACACAGACACACAACAAGGAAACAGCCATGTAAAGGCAGAGGCAGAGACTGGAGTGATGCAATAAATATAGACCTATCAATAATGGCTTAAATGTAAAGGAGTAAACACTCCAATCAAAAGACATAGGATAGCTGAATGGATAAGAAAACAAGACCCATATACATACTGTCTACAATGACCCATGTCAGAACAAAAGACACAGACTGAAAGTAAAAGGGTGGAAAAGACATTTTATGAGCATGGAAATAAAAAACAAAAAAGCTGGGGTAGTGATACCTATATCAGACCAAAACAACTCTAAAACAAAGGCTATAATAAGAGACAAAGAAGGACATTACATAACTATAAAGGGATCTATCCAACAAGAGCCTATAACTTTTGTAAACATTAAATCAACAAGGAAACGGTGGCCTTAAATGACATAGTAGACCAGCTGGATCAAATTAATATTTTCAGAGCATTTCCCCAAAGTGGTAGAACATACACTCTTTTCAAGTGCACGTGGAACATTTTTCAAGATAGGCCACATGCTGGGACACACAAAAATGTCTCAATAAATTTAAGAAGATAGAAGTCATATTAAATATCTCTCTGACCACAACGGTATGAAACTAGAAATCAGTTATAAGAATAAACCTAAAAAACCGCACAAACATATGGAGGTGAAATAGCATGTTACTAAATAATGTGTGGGTTAACAATGAAATCAAGGAAGAAATCAAAAGATACCTTGAGACCAATGAAAATGAATACACAACACAAAAATCTGTGGGACACAGTGAAGCAGTCCTAAGAGGGAAAGTCATAGAAGTACAGGCCTACCTCAAGAAGCAAGAAAGTTTCAAATTAACAGTCAGATCTTACTTACACTTAAAGGAACTAGAAAAAGAACAACAAACATAGCCCAATGTGAGTAGAAGAAGGAAATAATAAAGATCAGAGTGGAAATACATGAAATAGAATCTAAAAATTAATACAAAAATTTAATAAAACCAAGAGCTGGTTCTTTGAAAAGATAAACAAGATGGACAAGCCTTTAACCCACTGTATCAAGACAAAAGAGCGAGGACCCAAATAAATAAGATCAGAAATGGAAGAGAGAAGTAACAACTGACACGACAGAAATACAAGGCATTATAAGAAAATATTACGAACAACTATATGCCAATGAATTGAACATTCTGGGCAAAAATGGATAAATTCCTAGAAACATTCAATCTTCCAAGACTAAATCAACAGTAAAGAGAAAATCTGAACAGACTGATTTCAACTGATGAAATCAAAGCAGTAATTAAAAAAAGAAAAAGAAAAACAACTCCCAGCAAACAAAAATACTGGACCAGATAACTTCACAGCTGAATTTTACCAAAACCTCAAAGAGGAATTAACACCTATCTTTCTCAAACTATGCCAAAAAATTCAAGAGGAGGAAAGACTCCCAAGCTCATTTTATGAGACCAGCATTATCTTAATCCTTAAACCAGATAATGGCAAAGAAAGAAAGAAAAGTATAGGCCAATATACCCAATGAACATAGATGCAAAAATTTGCAACAAAATATCAGCAAACTGAATCTAGCAATGCATTAAAAAGATCATACACCAGTATCAAGTGGGATTTATTCCTGGGATTTAAGGTTGGCATGCTACCCACAAATAAATTAACATGATAACGCCACATAAACAAAATGAAGGATAAAAATTGTATGATCACATCAATAGATGTAGGAAAAAAAAAACACTTAACAAAATCTAGGACCCATTAATGATAAAAACTCTCAGCAAAGTGGGAAGAGAGGGAACATAGATCAACATAGTAAAGGCGATATATGACAAACCCACAGCCAACATTGTATTCAATGGGCAAAGACTACAACCATTCCCCTTAAGAACGGAAACAAGCCTGATCAGGTGGTGGCGCAGTGGATGGAGCATCGGACTGGGACATGGAGGACCCAGGTTCGAAACCCCAAGGAGGTCCCAGCGTGGATACGGGCTCATCTGGTTTGAACATACACGGTGTCCTAATAAGCTGGAGGCCAGGGTCACTGGCTTGAGCAAGGGGTCACTTGGTCTGCTGTACCCCACGGTCAAGGCACATATGGGAGAGCAATCAATGAACAACTAAGGTGCCACAACAAAGATTGATGCTTCTCATCTCTCTCCCTTCCTGCCGGTCTGTCCATATCTGTCTCTCTCTGTCTGTCACAAAAAAAGAAAAGAAATAAAGAAGAACAGAAACAAGACAGGGATGTCAGCTATAACCACTCTTATTCAACATAGTACTGGCAGTTCTAGTCACAGCAATCAAACATAAAGAAGAAATAAAAGGCACCCAAATTGGTAAGAAAGAAGTAAAGCTGTCATTTACAGATGACACAATACTGTATATAGAGAACCCTAAGGATTCCACCAAACAAAAAAAAAGCAATTAGAACTGATACATGAATTCAGTAAAGTAGCAGAATATAAAATAAATATCCAGGAATCAGTTGCATTTTTATACATCAATAATGAACTATCAGAAATAGAAACTTAAGAGAACAATCCCATTTATAATTGCATCAAAAAACAAATACCTAGGAATAAACTTAATTAAGGATGTAAAAGACCTGTACTCAGAAAATTATAAGACATGGAAGAAATTGAAGAAGATACAAATAAGTGAAAGCTATTACATGTTCATGGATAAGAAGAACTAACATTATTAAAGTGTCTATACTACCCAAAGCAATCTATAGATTTAACCCTATTCCTATCAAGATACCAATGGCATATATCACTGAACTAGAACAAATATTCCAGAATTTATAGGAAACACAAATGATCCACAACAGCCACTGCAATCTTGAGAAAGAAGAACAAAGTTGGAAGAATCATGTAAGTTGGTATTAGACCATACTACAAAGAAGCATGGCACTATCATAAAAACAGACATACAGATAAATGGAACAGAATAGAGCCCAGAAATAAAGCCAGGCCTTTATAGTCAATCAATATTCAACAAAGGAGCCAAGAATACACAATGGGGTAAAACAGTCTATTCAATAAATAGTGTTTGGGAAATTGGACAGATACATACAAAAAAAACCTAAAATAGACCGCTTTCTTACACCATGCACAAGAATAAGCTCAAAATGGATTAAAGACTGAACTCTAAGACTCAATGCCATAAAAACCCTGGAAGAAAACAGAGGCAGTAAAATCTTGCACATTTCTAATGGCAATATTCTTTTCTGATAAATCTCATCAGGCAAGGGAAATAAAAGGAAAAAATAAACAAATGAGACTACATCAAACTAAAATGTTTTCATACAGCAAAGAAAACCATCAACAAAATGAAAAGACAACTCACTGAGTGGGAGAACATATTTGCCAGCCAGTGATACATTTGATAAGGGGTTAATATCCAAAATTTATAAAGAACTTATACAACTCAACACCAAAAAAATAATAATCATCATCATCACCATCATTATCGTCCAATTAAAAAATGGGCAAAACACCCAAATTACACACTTCTCCGAAGAGAACATATGAATGGTTAATAAACTCTATGAAAAGATGCTCTACATCAGTAATCATCAAAGAAATGCAAATTAAAACCACAATTAGATATCACTTGTGAAAATGGCTTATTATCAATAAATCAACAAACAACAACAAAAATAAACATCAAGTGTTGGTGAGAATATGGAGAAAAGGGACCCTGGTGCACTGTTGGTGAGAATACAGATTAGTGCACTGCCTTATGACCCAGCAATTTTACTTCTGGAAATGAATCCAAAGAAACATAGAGCACTAATTCAAATGAATATGTGCGTTTCTATGTTCATTGCAGTGTTATTTACAATAGCTAAGATTTGGAAGAAGCCCAAGTGTCTGTCAGTAGATGAGTGGATAAAAAAAAGCTGTGGTACATTTACACCATGTAATATGATTCAGACATAAAAAAAAAAAAGGAAATCTAACCTTTTGCAACAGCATAGATGGATCTAGAGATTATTATGCTAAGTGAAATAAGCCAGTCAGAGAAGCCAAATACCATATGATCTCACTTATATGTGAATCGAATGACAAAATAAACACACAGAATAGAAACAGACTCATAGATACAGAGAAGAGACTGATAGTTGCCAGAGGGAAGGGTGATTGAGGGGCTGAGTGAAACAGGTAAAGGGGTTAAACAAAAAACAAAGTAAACTCATAGACACAGAGAACAAACAGTATGGTGATTACCAGAGGGAAGTGAGGGTGGCAAAAGATAGAAGGTAAAGGGGGATAAATGGTGATGAAGGAGACTTGACTTGGGGTGGTGAACACACAATACAATACACAGAGGAGGTATTATAGAATTGTGCACTCAAAACCTAATAAACCTAAATAAATTTTTTAAAAAGTATTGTACTGATTTCCCAAACTTTAAAAACCAATGGAGAAGAGGATTATTGACAATGGCCCTAAAAGGTATTGATTTCTTTGTGAAAAGAATTTCTTAAGTTATGCTGTGTTCTGATTGTGCTTCCTGAAGTTGAACTGTGTTCAGTAAAGCTAATAAGAATAAGGACAATTTTTTAAAAAAAAACAAAACTCCTGAACCCTTACCCCAAATAGGTGACGGATCATCAAGGATTAAAGACCATAGAAAAACATACTCACTGCCTATGGGGTCTTGTCTAGGAAGATGACGTCTCCTGCCCCTGCCCATGAAGCCCCTATGAGGTATGATCTTAGAAAAACCAGAGGAGTTTCCACTGGAGCAGTGGTTCTAAACCTTTTTTGAGGTACCGAACCCACCAGTTTCATATGCGCATTCACTGAACCCTTCTTTAGTGATAAATAAAATATGTTCTTTTTTCCAAATTCAATACATAGGTATATGTTTTTTTACTGGTGCACAAAATGAGCCGTGTATGAACATCACCTTGCTCAAAGAACAAAACCAACAAAGTACATGAACTCACAACAAATTATGGTATTACTTTATTCTGGCCTCCGTGACAGAGGCTTCTCCGAACCCCTGAGACCGACTCATCGAACCCCTAGGGTTCTATAGAACCCAGGTTAAGAACCACTCCTCTGGAGGCTGTGCTTTGCCTGGGGCTATGCTTTTGTTGTGGAAGAAGACCTCGGCCAGAATGTTTGAAGAAACACTATTTATTATTTCTACAACACCAAACAAGAAATCTAACCTCTCTGAGTTTCCAATTTTTGTATAGTGGAAATAAAAATGATATTTGCACCAGCTGATTCTTCAGAGGCAAAAGACCGATGATATACATCAGTCCACACATTTGGCTGTCTAGAAGTTCATTGCAGAGGGTCCAGCCATAAGGGCTTTATTAACTCTCACAGAAGTTCACTCGTAAGACTTTTTTCTAGCTCTCAGAGGAGTTTTCCCATCTCTATCCTGCTGCCACTGCTACTTGGTTCAGGCCCTCATGCTTTAGTAAACACCCTCCAGAATGTTAGGTCAGTTCAGTTCACAAGAAACAACCCCTTCTCGGTTCTCTCAACTAACATCAGACCCCTGGCCAGTTGCCTGGACCAAGAACAAACTGCAAACCCAGGTAGGCCAATCTGTTTCTTTCTTCTCTCCTCCCTCCCTCCCTCCCTCTCTCCTTCCTTCCTCCCTCCCTCCCTCCTTCCCTCCCTCCCTCCTCACTCCCTCCCTCCCTCCCTCCTTCCTCCCTCCCTCCCTCCCTCCCTCTCTCCCTTCCTCTTTTCCTTCCTTCCTTGTGCCCTCCTGTACTTCTTTTTTGACTTTATAAATGTCATTTATTACTTTTAACCAGAACAGAATATACATCCATACACATAGCTTTTAAGAAAAGACTTCATTTTTAGGTTTATAGCCAAATTGAGGAGGAAGTTCTAGCCAGGTAGTTCAGTTGGTTAGAGCATCATGCTGTTTTACCAAGGCTTTGATCCCTGGTCAGGGCACATACAAGAATCAACCAATGAATGCACAAATAAGTGGAACAACAAATTGATCTTCTCCCTCTCTCTATATTTTCCTCTCTCCCTCTAAAATCAATAAATTAAAAATATATATTTTTGAGGAAAAGGTATAGAGATTTCCACATACTCCAATATCCCCTTCCAGATTGTTTAAATTTATTTTTAATTTTTAAAAAGAATTTACCTATTATCTTATAGAAAAGAGAGAGAGAGAGAGAAAAGCAGGTGTGTGTATGTGGGGGGGGGGGGTGAGCAGGAAGCATCAACTTGTGATTGCTTCTCCGTATGTGCTTTGACAAGACAAGTCCAGGGTTTCAAACCAGCAACCTTAGTGATCCCAGGTTGACGCTTTATCCACTGCGCCACCATGTCAGGCCAGATAATTTTTACTTTTATTATTTATTTTAATTATAGGTTTCAAGTGTACAACTCAACAGAACATCATCTGTGCACTGCACCGCTTACCTTCGTGTCATTAGAAAACTGGGTGGGACCCGAGGGCAACGGACTGAGGACCAGCCTCACCAGTAGTGATCACCATTCGTGCTCTGCATCTCACTGAGGAAACCTCAGCACTGGGGCCACGGACTGATGGCCCCAGCTTCTTCCCAAGTCTGTCCAACAGTTATTCTCATTTCTTTCACTTGACCAGGGTATATATGATTTATAGGCATTCTATCTATATTTTACTTAACCTTTATAATAATATCACACCCACTTAGCTTTCTAGGAGTTCAGTTATCAGAAGTCCAGAGGAAGGTATTATCACCACCTACATTCTATAGATGTTAGAACTAAGGCTCAAAGAGGTAAAGAAACTTGCCCGCAGTCTCAGCTATGAAGTGGGGAACCCGGAGGCTAGGTTAGGTCTGATTGAGTCCAGGCCAGAGCTCCTATGTTTGCCCCGGGAGCATGTCAGTGCTGGTTCCCCAGTACACAGGATTGGGGGCGGTCTGAGGTCGGGCATGTGGTGATGATGGTGGTACCCTTCAGTGGTGGAAGGACTCCACCCTTCTCACATGACTGAGTACAATGCAGTAACCAGGTATAGACACAAGGTGGCAGAGACCACAGGACACACAGCTCCCCTGTCCTGGGTTTGGTCCTGCTTCTTGCTCCCTGTACCCTTTTAAGTTAAGAAAAGGATATGTACAACTATTAAATGTATACCCAAACTATAAACGTTTCACCTGGGGTGGTGAACTCACAATACAATATACAGATGGTATATTATAGAATTGTACACCTGAAATTTATATAATTTTTATTAATGTCACAGCAATAAATTCAATAAGAAAAGAAAACTAAGTGTTTCATAAACTGCTGAAAGAAATAGAGGGGCAATTGAAGAATGAAAAACAAATGTGGAGAGAAAAGAATGAGAGAAGTGATTAGGTATCAACACTGCAAAAAGCAAAGATTCACTTTAAGAGTATAGTTGTTTAGATGAAACATGTTAAGAATTTTACTAAATGGTATTTTAATCTACACCTTTAAAAATAGACCTCTTTAAATTATCTTTATTTTTACTGAAGGGAAAAAATATCTTTCTTCTAATTATCCTCATGTTATAGAAAGGAGGTCTTCTTGCCTGACCTGTGGTGGCACAGTGGATAAAGCGACAACCTGGGAACACTGAGGTCACCTGAGTTCAAAACCCTGCACTGGTCTGGTCAAGGCACATATGGGAGTTGATGCTTCCAGCTCCTCCCCCCTTTCTCTCTTTCTCTCTTTCTCTCTCACTCTGTGTCTCCTCTCTAAAATGAATAAAATAAAAATTAACAAAAAAAAAGAAAGGAGGTCTTCTTGAATGGTGTTTTATTTTAGTCTTACAGTAGCTTAGATTGTTTGGACTGGGGGTCCTCAAACTACAGCCCGCGGGCCGCATGCAGCCCCCTGAGGCCATTTATCCAGCCCCCACGCCGCACTTCCGGAAAGAGCACCTCTTTCATTGGTGGTCAGTGAGAGGAGCACAGGATGCATCCGCACCCATAGTTCCCATCGAAATACTGGTCAGTTTGTTGAATTAAATTTACTTATTCTTTATTTTAAATATTGTATTTGTTCCCATTTTGTTTTTTTACTTTAAAATATGTGCAGTGTGCATAGAGATTTGTTCACAGTATTTTTTATAGTCCGGCCCTCCAACGGTCTGAGGGACAGTGAACTGGCCCCCTGTGTAAAAAGTTTGGGGACCCCTGGTTTGGACTAAAGACTCTGAATCATGTTGTGTTTCTATCGCTGTAAGCAAATATAAGCTCACCTCTTGATATTGCCTACAGGGCGAATGAAGGTAAGGTAAGAGCCAGATCAGTGCAATTGTTCCAGCGAACCTTCTTTGGGCCCTCAGCTTATTAACGCAAAGATGATGTGTCCAGTGGCCCACAAGAGGAAATAACTTTGCCTTTTTCCAAAGTAGTCAGGAACATGCTTTCCAAATGAAAATCTCCTCCCTCTGTGACCGTATGAAGTCTGAGGCATTCCACTTTATGCGTCACCATCACTGGTCCTTTAAGCTTCCTTAGTGGACAGAAACACTCCGCAGTGCAGGAGGCAAGTGTTGGGTCTAGTGAGAAATGCGGATGGCAGTTGTCAGCCATAGAATGGAGAGAGGGGTAGCTGTGACAGTGAGAAAAGCAAGGCAGGTCAGTGTTTTGCCTGTTCAGTACCTTATCACACTGAATAAAGGTGCATATTGCTTGCCTTCCCTCCAGACGAGTGGATATATTAGGGGTATATTGTCCTGATTGCTGCTATCTCCACTGACGTGGGTAAGGCCATCCATTACAACCCCTGGCGGGAGGCCGCATGTCTGCATCATGCACACGTTTCCTTAGCAAAGACCAGTGTCTGATGTTCAGAAGCGAGAGAACCCAAGGAGCCTGAGCTCTTTGTGGAACACAGTGGGGAGAAGTTATGAGTAATAAAGTGGGTGACTTGAGGGTTTAAGGTTAAGAGTCCCTGTGGCAGTCCGGTATGGCTTAGCTGATGGAGGAATCGATGGGCTGAAACCAAATCCTAGGGGAACGTGCACCGTGTCAGACCAAGGAGGAAGTGAGGGAGCCACCGAGTGGCTTTAACTAGGAAATAATATGACCGCACTGAAGGGTGACAAGGCTGGCAGTACATGGGGAGAACCAGTTAGGACACTTCCACAGCAATCCAGGACTCGTGGTACCCTGAACTAAGGGGATAGCAGGGGGAGAAGGGATGGATGTAAGCTGTCAGGGAGGTGGGACTGGTGGACTTGGTGACCACCTAGCTAATGGGATTTGATGTCATGCACATGAAGTGCTTAGCTCAGTAACAGGCCCTCAGGAAGGAACGGGTAAATATCCGCTGCTATTGAATGAGAAGACAGGAGAGGGGCCTGAGACATAGGGGATTGTAACGAACCTTGAGCCTTCTACAGTGCGACTCAGAGCAGGAGTGGCGTTAGTCCGACACTAAGAGGACCACAGGGGTAAACGAAGCCCTGGTACTGCTTCACAGCAGGTCCTACTTCCTGAAATGACCTCCTGCCCCTCACACCCCACAAAGACAAGCTGTAGAGTCCTCTCGCTGCCCAGCAGGCTTTTTAAGCCTCACTAGAGCAGCTTGCCAGGGTTCAGCACTGCAGTGAAAACCCCATCTGACCATGGATGTCTATGCCCTAGCTCTTGTTCATGCTCACGGGGCAGCTTGGAAGACGCTGTGTTTGTGTGAATGCCTGTGTGCTCTGGGGAGGGATGCCGATGAGACTAGGAATAGACAACACCCTGACCTCAAGAAAAGATGACCTTACTCTTAGCATAATGGCTAACACTGCTCAAGGGCTGTGCAAGTTTACAAAATGCTTTCACAGGCATGATCTCATGTGAGCTCCTCACCACTAATTTTCCAAGTATAACAGGTTTGGTAAAAGCAGCTGTGGGTTCTCTTTGGCTTTTGTTTTACAAGTTTCTCTCCTCCTGGTTAATAAGTCACACGATATGAATGTAACTGGGCAGGCGTGGTGATTGTGAGACTCTCCCGGGGTCTGCACATTACTGGCAGAGTACTGTGTAGCCTGTAAGTTTTGCTGGGTTCCTACTTTCATGGAGTCTCTCTTGCCTTAGATCTGGACAGGGTCATAGGCTTCACTAGAACTCAAGGGTGCCTGTCTGAAGATTGCTGAGCAGAGGAGGAATCATAGGAGTTACTTACAGAGCTGAGGTTGGATGGTGTTTCACTGAGTGCCAGAGAATGGTTCCAGTTCTGTAATATTCGATCTATGGCAGGAAAAACTGTTCCTTCCACTGACTGTATCACCCTGATTTCTGTGGTACCTTACTTCAGATGTAGGAGACGCTGGTTAGTGGTGGGTAAGTCTGAAGGGAAGGACTGGCTAGACACACAAAATAGCAGTGCGTTTTTGCCCTTTCTTGCTATTTTAGTAGTCTATGGCTGCCAAGGAAATGGCAGAAACCATCAAACGGGTCACAATAGAAGGGCACCTTGGGGGAGTCTTATCAAAGCTGTGTGCTTTGGCAGGTCAATAACCCTGTTCTTGTTGACCAATCAGCTGAAGTCCTTAGACTGAAACCACAACCTACAGAACTCACAGCCACAACACAAGGACACTGAGTCCCCTGGGGCTCAGACTTTCTAATAATACAATTTCTTGGGGTTGCCTGGAAATGAAGAGTCCTTGTTTGTTTCACCAGAGACAGCAGACCTCCCCATTTTCCCTCTCTTTAGGGTGGGAGTGACTTCCTCATCACTTGCTTTTCCAAGTGAACAGGCTTGCAGAAAGCAGCTGTGGAGTCTGTTTGGTTTGTGTTCTAGAAGACTGTCTTCCTAGTCAGTGAGTCACATGACCTAAATATAATGGGGCAGGATTGGTGGGTGCTATGTGGCTATTCTGAGGACAGCAGATTAGTAGCCTAACCCTGACTATAGTGGCCGTGGTGCCTGGAGTTCTGGACTCCGAGGCACATGGAAAACAGGAATTAGACGTTCAGCAGCAAGGGCATCACCAGAATCAGACTGGTGTGTCTTTAACTCAGCAGTCTAGAAGGTTTTAGGGAACCAGTTCAGGGCCTGAGGATTTTTATTTGCCCTGTAGTTCCTAGATCACCCTGGTCAGGGCAGGAGACTGTCCCATGAGACCCACACAGAGTTTGGGGCCAGGGACATTTGTGTAAGACAGGTGCAACTCCACTTCCAGGCTTTTCCCCGGAATAAACTTGCCTTCCTGAATTAATCTCAGGTGAAGGGCACCTTGATTGATTTCCTTTCTAACATTCAAGTCTCTGACATTAAAAATATAATCTCAGTGGAACATGTTGCTTTGGCAAAGATGGCTTTTCTCCCTACAAGAGGGTTAATGTGGTTGAGTGATTAAGTTCAGACTCTGGAGCTGGGTTCTTGGTCCAGCTATGTCTTAACTGTGTGACCTTGATCATATTACTTAACCTCTCCGTGCTTTAGTTTCCTTATCAGTAAAAAAAAAAAAAAAAAAAAAAAAAAAAAAGGAAAGTAATGGTATACAAGCATTTCATAGGTTTGAGGGGAGGAAAAAAATCAGTTAACATGTATAAAGCACTCAGAACAGTTCCTGGTACATAGTTAAGTACTATACAAGGTCTTATTATTTCTCAGTATTTGAAACCAGAGCAGAATGTGAAACAAAAGGGTGTCATGGCAAAGTAGGTTCTCAGTAGCTTTGAGTAGTGACCAAAAAGTCAGGCAGAAAACCTGATCTCCTTCATTAGGTTTTGTACTAAGAAGGCAACTCTGAGCCACTCAGAGGTCCAGTTCTTTCACTTTAAAATGAGGTGGTGATACCAACCCAAGTGTCCATCAACAGACGAATAAACAAAATGTAGCACATACATAGAGTGGAATATGCAGTCAGAGAGATGAAGTTCTGATGCGTGCTACAACATGGATAAACCTTGAAGACATTATGCTAAGTGCAATAAACCAGTCACTAAAGGACAAACATTGCACAATTTATGTGAGATATCTAGAAAGGGAAATTCATAGACAGAGAGTAGACTGAGGCGATCAGGGAGGTGGGGAGTGGGAAATGGGCCATTAGTGCTTAATGGTTACAGTTTCTGTTACAGATGATGAAAACATTTTAGAAATGGATAGTGGTGATGGTTATTCAACAATGTGAAAGTACTTAATGCCACTGAATTACACACTTAAAAATTGTTAAAATGGCAAACTTTGTATTCTACATATTTAACCACAATAAAAAAATTAAAATGAGGTAAGGCCCTGGCCAGTTAGTTCAGTGGTAGAGCATTCATCCAGCACGTGGATGTCACAGGTTCGATCCCTGGTCAGGGCACACAGTAAAGTAACCCATCAGTTTCTCCACCCCTCCCCATTCCTCTTCTCTCCCTCTCTCTTCCCCTCCCGCAGCCATGGCTTGATTGGTTCGATTGGTTCAAGCACATCGACCTGAGTACTGAAGATGGCTCTGTGGAGCCTCCACCTCAGGTGCTAAAAATAGCTCGGTTGCCAGCAGCCTCAGATGGGCAGAGCATCAGCCCCAGATGGGGATTGCCAGGTGGATCCCCATCAGGGCACATGTAGGAGTCTGTCTTTCTATCTCTTCTCCTTTCACTTGGAAAAAAAGTGAAAAGTATTAAAAATGAGAAGTTCAAAAAAGAGAAAAAAATAAGCTAACTTTGAAAGAGAAAGGCTCTTGCTGTATAACTTTCTAAACTTTTACACAGTTCATGAGGCTGTGAACACGGGTTACCAGAACAAAAGAGCTGGTAATGACATTAGTCTGAAAGTCCTTTTCAGCTCCAGCCTTTTATTCCTCCCGCACTTTCATGCCTTTTGTTTTCTTCATGACACAGCTTGGGACACATCTTCCCAGTTCCCCCTGCCCCCTCAATTTCTGTTCCTACAGCTGTCCTACCTGCTCCGTCCTTTCTCAGGTGCCTGCCGTGTTACAATAGACTTTGCTTGTGTGTGGCTGTTTGTCAACTATGTCCTAAGACCTAGATGACCAGGGACTGTATCTTCTGCTTTTGTGTAACCCCCTCCCTGCCAAGTCCCAGACTCAGGATGACTCAAAATGGGTGCTTGTGTTACACAGCACTGTTGTGGCTGTAGGTAACTGACACACTTACTTAAAATTTACAGAATGATGCAACCCCTGACATAATTATTAGAAGCACTTTCACCTTCAAATAAAATGAGTTCCTGCAGACTGCTTCTTCACCTGCATTGCTTGGAGCAGAGAGATGAAGATCTTCCATTGGTCTTCAACTTTAGATCAGTTTGATATCGTGGAATACCAGAGAATGAACACAAGAATTGAAAAGTCACTTTTTATGAGCCATCAAATAAACACAGGTGGGAGAAGCCAAGCCAAGAAATGTGATGCCTACTTATATTTCCACTGACTTCGGATAACACAGGACTTGGCTGCCCAGGTGGGGTGGGCTGTTTGTACCAGTTACTATTCCTCACGTTGGCATCCAGCAAAAACTCCTGTACATGTTGAGGGGTCACACTTATAAAACTTACTGGTGAGTAATGGCAGTGTTTGGCTTCCCTAATTTCCACGTGAATTAGAAGCACAGATAAGAATCTAGCAAAACAAGTTCATGAATCAAAGTCTGTTGTGCTCTAGCAATGGTAGGATTACTGGCCTCCCAAACTGGAGTCACTAACTAAACGCTGACACATGAAGGTAAATAAAAGTGCTCTGTTCTACCTTTTAAAATACGGCATAGACCAGACCACACAGCAGGTTTCTTTATGACAGTCACCAAGCTTCTGGCTATGTGGTTATATATTTGGTCACGCATCCTGACAATGATTGAATGAAGCATGTGGAAGAACTTCGTTAGTGTTCTTTGGTCATTCAAGGTCTGCTGTCAATCAGTGTCAGCAAGTGTTCTTTCTCAAAGTGCATTTTGTCTCTCAGGGATAAATTTATAGGTGGGAAAGGACATAAACAAGCTGACTCGAGTTTCCCAGTGAAACACTGATTTCTCCACCTTCTTTGTACTCATCTTCATTCAGTCTCCGACCCCAGAGCTATGAGCATACACTACATGCCTTTAGGCAGGAGGTTTCTGAGTTGGTTCCTGGTCCCATGGGTCCCTGTGGCTTTCCTTCACAGATGCCTTTGTCTCTCAGACCTTGATGTGAGCATCCAGAATGACTGCTGTTCTGGCTCTGTAAAGGGAAGCCATTATGTGCCTCTGCCTGGTGGCAGAGCAAGAACACAGAGATGGAATTCAGAGGCAGCAGCGGAGAGTTGTGACACAGCAAACCCTTCCTCTATCCCTCACTGGGGTTTCAGAACCAGATTGTGATTTTTAAATGAGCATTCGTGAGGGAGTGAGCCAACACAAAGAGAGACTCAGTGAGATGGCATAAATAAAGATCTTCTTTCTAAGTGTAATGTGTGGGTCATTTTTCTTATGTGGGGGTTGTGATTCAAGTCCATGTCGTCTGGCCGAATTCTAAAATGTAATTCTGGATAAACGCAGGATTATAAACACTTGATATATTATACATGCTGTAGAAAGAAAGACGTACCATTAAACAATTGCCTCTTTGTAAAACTCAGTTTTTAAACTGGGGAGCAAAAGGTCCCCAGGACTCCTGCTAACTGCAAGATTTAGTCACTGGAAATTGCACACAAGCAAAACTCCACAAATATAGACACCAAGGATGCCAATCCGCAGGCACTTGTGGTTGAGATAGGGAAGTCTACTCAGAATAGTCAGTACTCCTTCCCCTTGGGCCCTGGTCTCTGGACTAACAGCATCAGCATCACACCTGAGGACCTGTTCTCAGGCCCGCTGATCCAGCAACTCTGGGGCAGGGCCCGGCAATCTGCATTGTCACAACCCCGTGGGGGATTCTGACAGGAGCTCAAGCTTGAGAACAACAAGTTCACAAGATACAATCTGCCTCACAAGGAACACAGGAAATGGCTATTCTCCCCAAGGAGATTTAGTTCTTAGTACCTACCTGTAAGGCTGGTGGCTGTGGCCATGCAGGTTCGCATTGGATTCGGGCAGACGGTAAAGGATCTGTGGAGCCGGAGGATGGTGGGCAGTTCTGTTTATTTGAGTCTCGCAATAGCTGAGGAGCAAGCAGGCAGGGAAAACGGCTTCTCCCTCTCTCTCTCTCTCTCAGGGCAAACAATAGCAAAAAATAGCCCTTCCCAATAGTGTCAGGCAATCCGCAAGCTACATTCGGCCGCCTTGAGGGCGAGCACCTGCTGCCTTACATAGACTATACACACGTGGTGCTGCCCCGTGCTCATGCACCAGTCAGGCAAAGTACAAGCGAGCAAGCCTAACACACCTGTTTGCCCAACAGTGCCCTGAGGCTTCTACATGACGTTATTACCTTCTCTCCTATGCATCAAGGATGGCATTGACACATACCATCCTGGGGAAAATTAAGAAAAGCATCATTGGAACATTTTTCTGTGCTAATTATGTTATCAGTGCTATTGTCCTTGCTGGCCACGAATCAACACCTAACCCAATTGATTACAGTAGAACCCACTTCCTAGAACCAATTTTTATACCAATAAAGAAAACCTAAGCTACGCTGTGGCAACAAATCATGTGCAAACGTTCCAACTGTAACATGATAAAGGTTTATTTCTTGCTCATAATAACACCTGTAACCCAGGTCAGCTCAGGGAACTCTACTCCAGTTACTCAGCAACCAGGCAGATAGAAAGTCCATCTCAACACCTGCCTCTGTGATTGCCACGATGGGGGAAGAGGACCACTGTGGTGTGAACTGCTCGCACGCTGGTTTTTAAAGCTCCCACCTGGAAGTAACCCATGTCACTTCCACTAATGTCTCATTGAAAAAGCAAGTCACATGGCCAGGCCTAAGTTCAAAAGTAGGTGGGTAGTACCCTGTCCCAGTAGAACCCGAGCTCTACCTCAATCAGGAGTCCCCAATTCGACTTCCTTGCATAGTGAGTGGGACACTTTTGCTATCAGCAGGGCTGGCAGCCTCTTTTAGACTACTCTTGAGGCGGCTATGAGGATTCTGCTTATCAGTGCCAAGACCAAGTGCCAGAGGAGGAAAGACATGACCGACACACAAGTTAGTTGCAAGAATCACACAGGCAGTTTATTACTCACAAATCCTTTTGGCGTGCCCGGGTACAGCTTAAGGGGGCCCAGTCGGAGTGCTCCTCTTGGCTGTCCTTGGTCAGAGCGGCGTGCAAACAGTCCATGTTTATTGGAGTCTGGGTGACTACCGCAGCAGAGGACCCCTTAGCTTTAGTACCTTTTCTGGCCAAGGCCTTCTAGCAGGTGTCAATCTACAGTATTATCATTTCAAACCACCTTTTCAGGAGTTCCTCACAGGGAGCCTTTTTTTTTTTTTTTTTTTTTTTTTTTTTTACAGGGACAGTGAGAGAGTCAGAGAGAGGGATAGACAGGGACAGACAGACAGGAACGGAGAGAGATGAGAAGCATCAATCATCAGTTTTTTGTTGCGACACCTTAGTTGTTCATTGATTGCTTTCTCATATGTGCCTTGACCGTGGGCCTTCAGCAGACTGAGCAACCCCTTGCTGGAGCCAGTGACCTTGGGTCTAAGCTGACAAGCTTTTGCTCAAGCCAGATGGGCCTGCACTCAAGCTGGCGACCTCGGGGTCTCGAACCTGAGTCCTCCGCATCCCAGTCCGACACTCTATCCACTTTGCCACTGCCTGGTCAGGCCAGGGAGCCCTTTTTATGTTAATCTACTGAAATGTTACATGAAGCTACTTTTAAGGTGTTCCTAGGGAAGCTTCTTGTTTACATTAACCTACAGAGTTATGACATCAAGCCACTTCTTATCTATATATAACTTCACACACACACTGAGCCCTGTGCGAAAGGCAGTGTGTTTATCATATCTGTACACATTCCTATCTAGATGGCATAACTTTATTAAATTTCCTTAATTGCTTTTAATATTATATCTTAAATTATTTTTATATATCTTCCATATTCTTCTATATTTCTATATCTTTAGTTACTATAACCTTATATTACTGCAACATACCCAGAAAAAGAACTGGCAGCTCTGAAAACAGCCAGAATGGCTACTCTCCAAGGTGACGCCTGGGCCACAGCAGCCGTCCCCAGCAAAGCTGTGCGTTGGCAGTAAAGAGGTGGCGAGACTGAGACTTCCTGGTTTTATGTGCTTTACCTCTTTGTTCCCACCGACCTTCAAATTAAAATCTAGACCTTCCTCTCAAGGTCTTTTTTGAACAAATGTTTTCATTTTCTGTATTAAAAAAATGAAGTTACTATACACACAAGAAAATGCACAGATCCTGGATAGCCTGATGAATCACCACAAAGGGAACAGAACAGTGTAGCTAGCTCAAGGCTAAGTAGATCATTACCAGGCACTCACCAGTCCCTCACAGGCTCCCTCCTAGCCATCTCCTCCCCCTTTCCTAATGGTCACACCCTCCTGACTTCCTACAACATACCTGTGCTTTTTTACATTCACTCATTCACCTAGTATGGGTCAGGCAGGTAGTCCTGGCCTGGCAGGCCTGGCAGGTGGTGTTACCAACCCCAGCACAATAGCTGATCTTAGTGAGCTTCCTGCAGCAAGACTGGCTTTTAGGGGGAGTGGCAGCCACATGTTTTGTTTGGGGTTGGGTCCTCTAAACTTGTAGAGGACTCAACCAAATTAATGTTGTCTTTATTACCTGTTTAGTTAAGCACGTTCAGTATTTCATAACAGAGCAGATGGGATCAAAGCCAGAATCTCTTTGCTGCCTATGACAAATAATGGCCCACCCAGCTGCCATTCGGTCTCTGTCTACCTCCGACCTTTATAGAGTTGAGCTGAGAACAAGAGCAGCAAAGCACCCCCCTCCCCCACCTACCTGCAGCTCAGCTATTTTCTCTTCATCCCCTCCACAGAGCCCGGCCCTTTGAGGCGGGGCTCCGGCTGGGTTAATGGGTCTCTCAGGATTGGAGAAAGAGGAACAAATGTAAAATTTCTTTCAGCCAAAATACAAGATTGGCATTTGGTTTTAGGAACATTCCTACATAACTTCTATTATCTGAAAATTAGGAATACGGTTCCCATTTTCTTGCCTATTAACTGATTAAGGGTCTTCATGGAGAGGCAGGGGGCAGCTGGTTCCCTAACATGCCAGCTCCTTCTCAGTGTCCTCCAAAGCAGACCTGTGTGCAGGCATGCACCAACAAAACATGGTGCTTCCCTGTCCAGCTGCCCTAGGAACCCCGGCCAGAATCCCGGCCAGATGCCTGGGGACACTGTTACAAAGATGTCTAACTCCATCTGTCACACTCAAGGAGCTGATTGCGACTCCCCAGTTCCTCCCCACAGGAACTGGCTGGTGACTGGTGAGTAGGAAGTGTGAGCAGCTTAGGAACACTGCGGCCAGCGATTCAACCACATCCTTTTGTGGGAATCGTCTTCAGCCAGATGTACTTTAAATATATGTTTATAATCAAATGGCTTCTAAATTACAACCATGCTAGATAAGAACGGAGCTAATATATGATTAGTTATTTCCTTATGGCACAAAAAATTAAACATTCTCTGGCTGAGGCCAAGGCTTTAAATAATTGTGTTTTCAGTAAAAATAAAAAAAGAAAATAGGAAATTGTCTTTATTCCAAAGCCAAAGCAATGGGTCACAACATCCTGCTGGTGCAGGAACAGTCTGCCTCATAAGGAAGTAGGGAAAGAGGAAAAAGATTAATTTGGGAAAATACTCTCAGGACTTGGGCCTGCTCTACCACTGTCACTCAAGTGCTGAGCCGCCTCCACCTCCCTTCCCCATGAAGATTAAGAAATGGATCCGTGGCAGCCAGGTTCCTGGTTGTAAGGCCAGTAGCCATGCCACCATCACAGCCACCCGTGCCATGCAGGTTTGCATTTGAGTTGGACAGACGGTAATGAAACAACGGAGCTAAGAACTGGTGTGGTGGGCCATTAGCTTTAATCCTAGCTTGCACCTGGCAGGCAAGAAATACACACAGTGGGAAAACACTTCCCTTTCCATTCAGGGCTCCCAAAGCTACTGACTTATCCGAGTTTCCTAGAATTAAAGGTTTCTACCTCACCAGCCTTATTCACCTCTGTTCCCCATCTCCTTCTCTCTGCACAAACTGGCTTCTCCTTCAGCACTCTGCCATCTTGGCTGCTTCTCCTCTGCAGAGAGCCCCTGGTCTCTGCATTTTATAGTGCAGAAATCAAAACCTTTAAGCCAATATACAAATAAGGAAGTCTCTGATACAAAGTCACTTATCTGAGGCATAAATGGGATTTCTCATAAAAGTGCACCACCCCACATCATGCAACAGTCAAGGTTATGGGGAAAGCTTAGTGTTGGGCAGATAAAATATATTATGCTCACTTTGTTAAAGATGGTGCTGCCCACGTGGAAGCCTGTTGCCCAGGTGATATTAGTTGCCCTTATGCTTGGGATGGGCGTAATTATATTACTGTGTGTGGGGCACAGGCTGTAAGCAGGCAGGGTAGTTATAGCCAAAGGCTTAGTTTTAAGACTAAGCTTTTCCCCACACCCTTGACTGATTGGATGATGTGGGGTGGTGCACTCTCATGAGGAATCCCGTTATGCTTCAGATAAGTGACTCTGTATAGGAGACTTTCTTGTTAGTACACTGGAGTAAAGGTTTGGATTTCTACACTATAAAGTGGGGCAGGCCGGGAGCTTGTTTGCTCTTGGTTCCTGAGATTAGCATTAGAGAGGAGAGCGGAGTAAGGCCATATGGAGGAGGCCAGGAGAAGCAGCCAAGATGGTGGAGTGCTGAGGGAGAAGCACTTTGTGCAGGAGGAGATGGGAAACAGAGGTGAATAAGTCTGGTGAGCTAGAAACCTTTGATTCTAGGAAACTCAGATAAGTCAGTAGCTTTGTGAGCACTGAATGAGTGAGTTTTGGAGCCCAGTGTGTGTTTTTACTTGCCTTCCAGATGCAAGCTAAGATTAAAGATGATGGCCCACCAGTTCTTGGCTCCATTGTTTCATTACCATCTGTCCGAATCTAATGTGAACCTGCATGGGCCAGGCGGCTGTGATGGTGGCTGTGGCTACTGGCTTTACACTTAGTTTTGAAGATCTTAGTATTAAAAGGGCGGGAAGGGCTTAGTCGCTTTAGGCCCATGATGGCGAACCTATGACATGTGTGTCAGCACTGACACGCGTAGCCTTTTCGATGACAAGCGGCCGCATGCGGCCACATAGCAGAGAAGTATGGGGCCACATGCCAAGAAGGATGTTTCATCCTCAGCTCCTGCACGGCCAGGTACAGTAAGTAGCTGAGGATAAAACAATTGATGTAATGTAGACACTCTGTGTCGGAGGTCTGTAGGCCAAAACAATAGAACTCCGACACAAGAGTGTCTAGTTCTGGGACTTCCGGTTAGGCCATTTTTCTCCAAGTGACACACCACCCGAGTTATGCTCGGTTTTTTGGCGAATTTTGACACACCAAGCTCAAAAGATTGCCCATCACTGCTTTAGGCTATAATGACTTTGCCGGTTTACAGCCTGTCTCCCACACCCAATGCAAAACTACGTGTATGCGAGCAAACATACATATCATATTTACAAACTACAGTGTGTCCGTAAAGTAAGGTGACCAAGATTTTAAAATTGGTAAAGCGGGACACCATTGACGGGGGAATTCTTGATTAAAAATTTGGACTATATAGAGCAAAAAAATTTTTCATAGAATGCAAAAATAGTACTGTAATATATATTTTTAAATCGGGACTTTTTAAAAACACTGTGGGACGCGGGACAAATTGTTAAAAATCAGGACTGTCCCGCCAAAAGCTGGACCTCTGGTCACCTTACCGTAAAGTCATGGTGCACTGCTTTCCTGTGACTGGTCAAAAGTGCACCATGACTTTACGGACACACTGTATTTAACGGACACTGGTCTTCCAGAAACGACTTATCCAGGAGATGCAGAGATGCCATTGAGCTTGTGTAAACACCACACAAAGACAATGGGCTCCTTACTCATCAAAGATAAAAAAGGAAGCAAATGTCTCTTGTTTTGTTAACAGTTCTCCCCACCTGGCCTTGTTTAGAAAAGAAAGGGTAGTGTCTCATAATTCAGGAGTAATAAAATTCTCAGTGTTGACCGAAGGCCACATTGAGAAAACACCAGGGGTGTTCTTTAAAGATGCAGATTCCTAGACCTTAAGAACCAGAATGTGCAGGGCAGGGGTCCAGAATCTGCATTTTCACTGGCTCCCTCAGGGAATTCCTGCACGTGCTGTGAAGGGGGAGAATTACAAAAGTAAAAATATCTGTGCTCAAAACAGGCATCCCCATTCCAGGCCCTCCCGCAAAGGACCATTTCCCTTGAGGGGGAAATTGCAGTTTCCTTATCTGATTCTGTCTGCCAGCATTATCACAGATCTGCAGTATCTCAGTGCTGCGTAGGGCAGGGATAAAATTGTTCCCATTGCAGTACTGGAAAGTTACAGGTAGGGACTCAGCGTGTCATTTGTCTGGGGGACTAATGCTAGATAGTGTGTTCTGGGTACCTTTCTGCAGGAGCAAGGCCCTCCCCGTGGTTAAGTGTGGGGTTTAGTCCATGCAGTCTTAAATGGCAGGACACCATCAGTTTTATTAACACTGAGGTCTCCAAGTTCCCATTGCTCGATTCCTTTTGCCTTCGGGTGGATTCTGGCTTTTAGCTTCTGAAATTCCAGGACGAGGGTGTTTGGAAAACTGTCACAGGCTTAGCCTTCTCTTCACTAAAGCTGGGAAAAATGATCAGGGGTGCCCAGCCCTCTGCCACATTTCCCTGTATGAATTTGTGTCTCAATAAATCACAGCTGTACCGACGGGGAGAATCAGGCTGGTTTATATAGTGTGCCAAGATCTGGAGATAAAAAGCACTCAGTGCCCAGTGTTAGAGCAAACAAGGCATGAGGAAGCACACGTGACCCAGAAGTTAGATGGGCCCTGCCTGAATAAGACCTCATTTCGTGGTAAAACAAGCACTCATTTTCTTTTTGCAAAGTTTAGCACAAGGAATCTAAAATGCAGCATGCAGGTGTATTAATTCATTTTCTCCAGCACCGACAATATTACCTTCCTTTCTTAAATGGAACAAAGAAAATTCCCAGGACCACAAACTCCCTGAGATATAGCCCTTCTTGCTCAAAAGGCATAGCATGTCAGTTAGAGACAGAAAACGCCGTCCTGCTTTGCTTCAAAAACAAACTCTTCCACTTTAATTTATTGTGCTAGTTCAGATTTGATCGAACTTGGCCTTGAATAACTATCTGAACTGAAGTTTAGCCCAAATTCAAGAGCTGGTAGATTTATCCCAGGAGGGAAAGAGATGCTCGTGACTCTAGGCAGCTGTGACCTCATTTTCATGGTTCAGGGAAGAGGATGGCCCTTCTGCCCCGGAGGCCCCAGGATGAATTGAGAGAGAGCCTGTTACTGCCCCAAATTGGCCTGAATTGCCAGCAATGCTTTTCACAGCGTCTCTAAGGTGCAAACATCTGAGCTCATGAAAACACACTTTCTAGAGCATGCACTGGGATGTTGCATACCCCTGCTGGAGAAATCTAGTTTCTGGCCTTTTTCTTGAGCTCAGTAACAAATGAATAAATGAAAGAAAGGAAGGCAAAGAAGAAGAAAAAGGAAGAAAGTGTTAAGAAAAGCCTCAGTGATATTTTTCCAATGCACCTGGCTCTTACACGACCTGGGTTAAAAACCTATTACCAGCAACTCTGCAAAAGACCTCGTGTGCATTCTGGCTACTGTGCTTCACAGGAATGAAACGGCCTCAAATCCCTTTACTTTTTAAGAAGGACTTGAAGGCAGGTGCTATTGGGCCAATGGCACTCTGAAATTAAAAGTCTGCCTTGCTTCTCTCTCCATTCTTATCATTATGGGTTTCAACCAGTACCCAGCAGTAACACCCAGAATTAGAATTAAAATCTAGTGCTCCTGCCTGTGAGAAGGGTTAGCTCACTGGCTCCCCTTGGAGATTACCTGGCTGATGAACTGTTTGCCTAATAAGGTCTTAAATTTCAGACTCGTGACGTGCAACCTGAGTAATGAGCAGAGCTGCAGTGCTCTCAGAAGATGTCTGTCTTCTCTTGTTGGAGAGCAACAGTGGACCGGGCACTCAGCCTCCCTGCGCAATCCATCCGTCAGCTTGCGCTGCCACTGCTGTAAGTCAATAGCACTGGGGCAGACAGCTGTCAGAGATGAAGCAGGGGCAAGCAAAGAGCTTAATGCAATTTTATTTTGAAAATATGGCAAGAGTCTAAGGCACTTCAGACATTTAAATACATATAAGACCAAAGTAAGTGTGACATGGTATAAAGGAATCCATAAATACGTGGAGAACTACTACACTATGTTTCTCCAAAGACAAATTTATAGTCAATTCTTCTAACACAAATTCAACCTTTATCATTAGAGTTGTGCAATTATTAATAAAAATATGGTAGTTAGATGTTCTTCATGTCTTTTATTACCAAGGAATATAAAAGTTGAAAATACTGTGTCAATTTAATATAGATATCTTTTATATAAAAAGTCATATAATACATCCACCCAGATAAGACCAACTAAAAAGATTTCCTTCTGTTAAGTGTTATACATTTTAAGAATTCTTTTAATTATAACCCAGAAACCTACCAGCCCAGGCCCAAGTTGCTCATGATCAAAGTCAACTTAGTTGAAAATAATAGAGACAAAAGAAAAATTAACAAAACCAACCCGGAATGAAGTTTTTGAAGAGCCTTCCAATGGTTCCACATTAGTAAATATAAATACTTGTGGAAAAATTTACAACACCATGCCAGTGAGAACCTGACACTTCTCAGCAGTGGTGGAAAGAGGGAAGAGAGACAGAAGGAATACAAGTTGCCCGCTGAGGTCAGGTTACAGTTTCCTACAACTGCACATAACGGAGCTGACTCAACAGCAACAGTGACCAGGGTCAAGTGTGCCCAACACAGAGGGAAGATGGCCAGAAGGGAGGCAGGTGTGCCCACCGGCAATGTCCTGCTGTCTCAGCTTCTGCTGTGGCAGCTCCAGCCTTCAGTCCTTGGCTTTATGTGTTCTGTTTGCTGGTGAGCTCAGGCACAACACGTATACATTCAGTATCTGTCACCCCAACAGGAACAATTAGCAGCTTAATGGTGGCATGTGAATAGATGGCTATTTTTACATAATCAGTCAGACGAAGCTCGGTGGGTGGGACCAGGAGATGTCTTCCTTCCAAGCCTAGGGGTGCCCTAGAGACCAGGAAAAGAAAAAAAAAGCTGGGGGTTAATAAGTGACCTCAGGCAGATGTGTCCTCTGTGACAGGAACTCTGTCCACCAGACTGACAGCCACTTGCAAGCCAGAGTAAGGAGAGCTGGAACACAGCACACAGGTGACCAAGCAGGAGGTGCTAAGGAGCCAGCTGTGCTCGGCAGTGTGACATCCCGCTGTCCTGGGAAGTCAACTTCCTGCCAAGGACTGGATGCTACTCACACTAGCTCCATTAGGAAAAAGGCCAGGAACAGGGTGATATGTATTCGTGGGCTCAGGATACACCATGGGTATAATTCTGCCCAGAATAAGCCCTTCGTGTGAGAGTGTTTGTCTCCTAAGAGAAGCAGGGTCTCTGCTGGGTTAACCATGAGCACTTCCGGCCTTCTGGGTGGGATAAAAGTGATAAGACTCATAAGCTCCAGACTAAAACTTCCACATTCAGAATCATCATAAGACCTATCTATGCCTCCTGTCAATTCCCAGGGGGTGGTGGCCCACCAGCCTTGTGGATCTCAGCCTGTTAACAAATGCCAAATGCTCAACACTCACCGGAGACTGGGCTTTGGCAAAGTTGACGTGGGCGTAGAGGAGAACGGCGATGTCCTTGTGTCCTGCTTCCAGAGCGATCGAGAGCGCAGTGCTCCCATCCTTAAGGGGAAAAGAACAAGCCAGAGTGGGTGTCATAAACTTACTGCCAGCCAAAAGGTAAGAGAACAAAATACCACTGGTAATTGATGTAGTCCCCACATCTAGCCGCTTGGTCGGTCCTTTAGGGAACTTTTCTGGACCTCTATGTGCTAAGCCCTACAGATACAAGGATGAATGAAGCACAGGCCGCACCCTAAGGAATTCACAGTCAAGAGGACAATCCTCCATCCCCTATGTCTCTGCCTCCCAGTGGTCAGTGTGTAGGTCTGCACACTGTGGATCTTCAACAAATGCAGGCTGCCCATGAATAGTTCTCATACAATCACTGTGCCCACCAGCAGGGGGCAGTAATGATAGGGGTAGAAAGACATCTTAGTTCCTATTTTTCTTATAAATACAAATGAGCAGGCATGTACCATCATCATGTATGCTCTGACATCTTGCAATTCCCAAACCACCCAGTGGAATGCTGTAGCATCCATGTGGAAGCACTGAATCCTGCGGTCTTGAAGAAATGTATTGGCCTGACCAGGCGGTGGGGCAGTGGATAGAGCATTGGCCTGGGACACTGAGGACTCAGGTTTGAAACCCTGAGGTCGCCGGCTTGAGCGCGGGCTCACCAGCTTGAGTGCAGGGTCGCTCGCTGGCCTGAACAAGTGGACACTGGCTCAGCTTGAGCACCCCCACCCCCGTCAAGGCACATGAGAAAGCAATCAATAAACAACTAAGGTGCCACAAGGAAGAACTGAACTTCTCATCTCTCTCCCTTTCTATCTCTGCCTCTCTCTCTCTTAAAAAAAAAAAAAAAAAAGGTATTGTATGAAACCAAGGGAAACACTACACATGGGAAAGCAAACGTGTCAAATGTTTGGTTTCCACTGAACTGCAGGGATTTAGATATAAAGGACCACCAAAGTAATAAAACAGCACAAATTATTTTCTGTCTAGTTTTGGAATAAGAATTCCCTTTGGGCCGCTGGCTGCAGGAAACAATCTGCATGTGGTTTGAATTTTCTGGTCCCTCCCCCACAATCTGTGAGTTCTGGGAGGCCAGTCTTCCTCCACAGGCCAGCTGAATGCCCACTTATTCCTTTAAGGAGAAAAGTGACCAAGATGTTTGGAAGTCACTGTGGCTCTATAGCCTATTATTAACTATACCCACAAGCTGTTCTTTGCTGAGAGAGAATAGGAGTAAGAGCGACAAACAGAACCAAGATATATGAAACAAACTGTTTTTGAGGGAGGACAGCTTGGAAATGCCCCACCTGCCAGAGGAAGGGAGGGAACCCGGTCCGACCATGCTCCTGTGGAAATCACTGCACACAGGAGGCAGCGGGCCTTCGTGCTGGTCAGTGCCTCTCTGCTCTCCTTTCCCGCTGCCTTGGGCCCACAGGGCCCTGAAGTTTAGTGCAAAGGAGGATGTTCTCCCACTAACATTTTAGTGTTTTGAGTTAAAGGAAGCTCTGGTCCAAACCTGTGCTCCACAGAGATAAACTCTCCAAAACAGAGCCAACCCAACCCAACCTCTACGGCCTTTGGACCTTTCAACCCTGTCACCACTGAAATGTCAGTTCCTGTGCCTTCACCTATCAGTGCTGCTCCACTTTGGCCTGAAGACACCAGAGGAGCAGCTTTCCTTAGGATGTTTCCCAGGCAAGGGGAGACCTGGGGATAGGGACAGCCGAGGACCTGGGAGAGATGAGAGCGCTGATAATGGGAACAGCCTGAGTGGGAGTGGGAAGATGTGCTTACGGAGGCCAAGGTAGCCCCGACCCCCTTGCTGATGGAACCCTGCGCCGATGGGCCCTAGTGAAGGGCACGCCGCCCTCTTTCCACTGGCCCGGGGTAACGGTTCAGATTACCCAATCGCCCCCCCCCCCCCCACGTGATGGCTAGTAATCCAGACTTCCAAAGGGACCGGGGACCTGGTTGTCTCAGTGGACTGCGAAATTGCCACACTGATTCTGATTCGCTACTGTAAACGTGTTTATTCCCGTGTAATCTGCTGGTTCTCGCACATGCCTGTCACCTTCTTCCTTTAATGAATTCTGGGGTGAAGCCGATTTACCTTTCTGTCTTTGGCTTCAACTAATGGAGTATTAATTAGCTGGCACACAGTAATGCTGCCAAGCTGGGCCATGAAGCGAGGTGGCCTGGAAGGCAACACAAATCCCCAAGGAGAATCAAGGAGGATGTTTTCCCTGCCCCTGGCCAACCAGTACTCGCAGCCCTCCCTTCTGTCTCCTGGCAGGCCCCGACCATGGAGGCCTAGTGGGGGACAGCTCACATTGTCCTCCAGGTGGCCATTGCAGCCGGGCTGGGCCAGCAGCAGCTTGACGATCTCCACGTGCCCGTGCTCACTGGCACACATCAGGGCGGTGGAGCCCTCGTCGTCCTGTATGTTGACGTCAGCACCGCAGGCCAGCAGGCCCCTCACCATGTCTATCCGCCCATGACTGACCGCCAGCATGAGGGCTGTCTGCCCTGCCTGGGGAAAGAAACGACTGTAAACTTCAGAAGGTCACACCTGGCTGGCAGGGTGTGGTCTCTAGCGGGGCTGAAGGTAGTGTGATGACAGAGGGGGAAGGTGGACGTGGAATTTCTTGGGAGTGGGTGGTGGCAGGCATGGAGCAATCAGTTTTTCATGAGCGATGAGCTAAGTTATTAAGTTAGATCATAAGGTAATGAGTCAATTTTCCCCTTTAGCTTGGAGGCTCTTTCTGGTTGTCAAGAAGCTGCAAAGTCAGTAGATGGTTAACCAAGTCAAACTACGAACACATCTAAACTAGGGGCACTTGGTACCAGGCAATGAAGACAGTTACCTGGTAGACGCTGGGGCCACCCAGTCACTTATTTACAGGCTGACCAACAGTTTATGTACACACTGCTCCAAACAGACATGACACAAGGCAAAGGACGGAGAAGTTCCCAGTGGGAAGTTGGAGTATTTTATCAATGTGTTTGGTCATCTAGGACTGCCAGGCAGCCACATGGACTCAGGGCTGAGCCAGTGAGTAGTAGGTAGGTGCCCAGGTGTGGGAAATGTGGTGTGGGAACCTGTGCAGGTCGGAGCTGCAACAGCAAGCATGAACATGAGTCTGGGAAGAAAGTGTGCTCACCTGGCTGGCTTTGGCGTTCACATCCCCGCAGCCAAATAGTTCCTCCACAACCCGCATGTCCTTCTCCGCTTCCACGGCGGCAAGGGCTGCCAGCATGATGGGGGTGTACCCGGCCTTGTTCTGGTGATCCACATTGCACACGTCTGCAAAGACACGAGTCTTGTTTAAGGAGAAGCCATCACCTGACACAAACCGAAGGTATGGTGTTTGAAAGAACCCCATGAAATGGCCTAAGGTGGTCCAAGTACAGGAGTGACTTGGAAGGAAATGTGAGGAGTGTTCTTTTATCAAACAAAAAAATTACTTTTTGTTATTTCATGAGGCCAGAAGCAACAGTGAGCTTTCATTGCCTGTCTTTTTACAACTGCTGGTTGAACTGTGATAGCTTGGAGATCTGGGAGGTTGTCCTAAGCAATGGTTGCTGTGAGGAGTAAACAATAATGCAGAAACTAGATATTAATCTGTGTCTAGGAAATCACGGTTTCGGAGTAAAGATGACAGAACTACAAGTGAAAAAGATTTATAATTGTAAAGGCTTCTGACTGATACTCTGAATATGGTGTTACCTTATTTAGAATCCACAACTCACTCTTAAGTCACTGGGTTCACTAATCTGACTTGTTTGAGGCCCTTGGAAGCAGAGTTTCAATCACATGACACCTTCTCTGGAGCTGTGGTCTGAACAAATGTAGTCAAGTGCTCTAAGACACTGCCAGGTACTAAAAGATCCTATAAACCAGACCTTGCCTTTTCTTGTAATTCTTAAGAACTCTTCTGGGGTGAAATTATCTTCCAGGAATTTTTAAATCCCTTCAGCACTTTCTAATAAAATGAAAAGAATGGAGGCTCCAGGAAAGACATTTTCTGTGTGACCAAATACAGTTAAAATGACTAGGATGCTTCTATCATACAGATAAAAGCAGGCACCACGAAAACTTTCCTTGAGTTAGAAAACTTTCCATGAGTCCATAGGGACATAGGACATTTATAATAGTGAATATTTTTTAATGTAGAAAGGAAAAAGAAAAGGAAAAGGTGTATGATGAAGAAGCAGGTGAGCAGAAGCTGTATGATGAAGCAGGCGAGCTCCTCAGTGTCTGTGATATTCACTTCCTCACAGATGCTGTACTATCTTAGATTCACACTCTCAGCCTAATAATGGTGAGCAGTAAAAGGTTAAGCAAACCCAGAAAAGTGCTCAACCAAAGCAATCCAACAATAGGAATAATTAAAATCATTTAATTTACCAAAATACCTTGTCCATACAAATTTTCCAAGGATAGGTTAAAATTCAGTTATTTTAAATGCTGGACTGCAGACTGATGCCGGTCTACCAGAAAATTATAGACAGTTAATCATCTTCATGTTGTATGAAGATAACAGACCCAATAGACTCTATAATCTTCATAAAATATCATAGTGGTTAACTTTTACAGACCAGCACGACATTTTTGGTGGTCCGGTCTGTGGACCAACAGTTGAAAACCACTGGGTTAAATTGTTATCAGGAGGAATCCTAAAATCTCATTTTTTTTTCTTTCCTGGTTATCATCCACTTCTGTTTAAACAATAACTTGGGCTGAGAGTATCACCAGCTCTGTTTGTAGTATGGAAATCTGAAGGGAAAGAGGCTTGGAATTCCTTTCTGAAAGATGGAAGCAGTTTTATCCACATGGTCCTTACTCTAGGACCAAGCACACTTAGAAGAGAAAAATGGACAAATCTGCTTGGTTTCTTTTCTCACTAATCCAGCATCCACAAAACAGAGTAGAAAAAATTGGACTGTTGGGTCAGGAAGCAGTATGGAAAAACGACAACTTCATAGTCATATTCTAAATCAGATGTCCACATTGTATTTTCATTAATTAGACTAAGGCACTGTGACTGTGTATCAGTCACATACTAGAAATAAAGACAGGTATTTCAAAAATAAATAAAAATGACTTGGGCCCGACTGGTGGTGGTGCAGTGAATAGAACATCGACCTGGGACACTGAGGTCCCAGGTTCAAACCACAAGATCTCCAGCTTGAGTGTGGGCTCACCAGCCGGAGCGTGGACATGCCTACTTGAGCGTGGGATCACATCCATGACCCCATGGTCACTGGCTTGAAGCTCAAGGTCGTTGGCTTGAATAGGCAGGGGTCACTAGCTTCACTGCAGCCCCCTGGTCAGGACACATATGAGAAGCAATCAATGAACAACTAAAGTGATGCAACTATGAGTTGATGCTTCTCATCTCTCTCTCTCCCTTAAACAACAACAACAAAAAAGAAACCCAAACAATTTAGGAACTATATGTACCACTGGGCCGCTCCATTTGAATAACGAGTCAAAAGCTCAGTATTTCTCAAAGCTTCTATGTAGCACCTTCTATGTAGCACCCCCTCACTTCATATTTAATACACCCATTGGCAATATTCTGAGATGGCAAGTTCCAATTATAAACAACAATTTCCCAGTGACTGGGTGTATGTTGGTGGAAATGGGGCTAATTCTAACCATAATTTTGTTACAGTGCCTTTGCTTGGTCCCCCATCTCGACTAAGCGCACACTTCTGTGAGACAGTTGGACGGAGGTCGTGGAGCAGGGACAAGTCAAGCAGCCCATGATCACTAAAGCTGCGACAGGCCCCAGGAGCAGCACGCTGCTTCCTGAGAGCCGGCCCGCCAAGCCTGCATGGTTCACCTGACGAGGGAACGGGATTCCCAGGGCCACTCCCCGCCGGGATGCTGCAGCCCTGCAGCAAGATCCTCCAAACCCTTTCAAAACGGTTCTGGCATCTGGGTCACCCAGTTCTGTTTAAATGTCCAGCCTCCCATGATGAGTCAAGAATGACAACCTTGCCACAGCACACAAGGCAGCAATGAGAAGGATGGCAGGATGGTCACAGAATTGAGGAGCAGACTGACCGGTCTCTCTGAGATCAGTCACAACCCGAGTGCTGTTAGAGGACAGGCTGGGACAGCCACCGTACCCGCGTCCAAGAGCAGCTTCACAATCTCAAAGTTGGAGTGCGACACGCTGTAATGGAGGGCTGTGTTGCCGTTGCCGTCGGCCATGTTGATGATGTGACGGAGGACGTCTGGGGAGATGGCCGTGAAGGCAGCTATGTAGTCCCCCACCATGGCCGGGATGGCCGACTTCTGACTGGATACGCGGAACCACTCGTGCTGGAGCGTGTTCAGACAGAACCTCTGCCAAAACACCAAGCAAGTGGCCATTAGTTCTTCTATTTATAGACTTTCTGAGACCCAGCTGAGAGCCCAAGAAACCAAGCCTTTTATAGTCAAAGTGTAGGCAGCTAGAATTGGCTTGCAAAAACAACTTATGAAACCCAGAGCTCTTAGAAGCCTCAAATTCCAAACCAGAACATCCCTCCTGGTTTTAAAGCACAAACAGATTATGACTTCTATAAAAGAGGTCACACAGCACTGTACAAGAGTTCAAATTCAGGTTCTGTTACTTATGAGCTGTTTAAGGCTTTATGTAAGATCCCTATTCTGTGCCTCAGTTTCCCCACCTGCAAAATGGGGACAATAAAAATACCTTTGCTTCACAATGTTTGCAGTGAGAACAAATGAGACCATAATGTAAAACGTAGGCCTGCCTCTATACATTACTGAACTATTAACGTTATGTAGTTATGCGGGCCTTGCAATTGATTTCTGTAGGAACTGAAACAGGAGAAGTTACTTAACCCATACTTAAATAAGCCACTTCCTTCCTATCCAGACCAACCTCGACTCCTTCAACAGCTCCACAGCACTAGGCTGGGAGACAATAAGCATGTTAGCCAACTCCATTCCCACTCTGATATTTAACCCATTTATGCTGGAGGTTGAAATTTTTGAAATTTAGTTCTTTAAAAATTTTCCAAAAATTCACAACACTTTTTTGCAAGCTCCTAGCATGCCGATATCTGCAGCAGTGATTAACTCTGTGCACCATGTGATAACATGTACCCTCAGGAGGCAGACATGTATGAAAAGTCAGACCTTGGAGATGATCTTGAGAAATGAACAACTCCCACTTCACTACTGTTCAAATAATGGAGCACGTGGCATGAATGGGTTGAATATAAATGTTCAGCCGTGAAAAGGGAGTAAAAAGCTGACCTGGGACAAATTACACTTCCCATTGCGATCATCTGCATTTGATCTTCAGCCCCATTCACCTGCCCTTATGGTGTAGACACATGAACATGGCGTGTGTTTCTTGGCTAATCAGGTCAAACCTGCAGCACATGAAGTTCAAGGCAGACTGGGCAGTGCTAGTGCTGGCGTTGGGGATAACTGTAGTACTTTTCTTCATAGGCTCTCTTTCATATGAGTTTACCATTCATTTGTACTTTGCTTGCTCTTTACAAGATTAAATATATATCAAAGAAATATGGGAAAGTCTATGTCAAAAGTACCAGAACCCAAGAAGTCCTCTTTCTAAACAGGTTGGAAATGTAGAGCTTCCACCTCTATCTTCTTGCTACTAATCCGTCATTCAGCCCATTCAATCATATTTTTGGTCACTCGTGAAAGGGGTCCTTGCTAAGGAAGAGCTCATTTATTTTTTTTCTTCTGCTTCCTTTGGATTTCTCACATGGAAGGAAGGGAAATTATGTCATTGGTTGTTCAAACTCTGTGACTTCTAAATATTCAGTGTCCTTGGGGTTATTTGGTCCTGACATAGTAACCATTCACACACGTCCACTACTTCCACTACTTTTCACAGCACAATACTGTAAACACTTCTTTTCACTAAGCGAATACTCAACAAAAATGTACTGGTCACAAAACATGGGCCTGACCATATATGCCTGGCAATCCGGGGTGGTAGAAATGTCAAGTCCTCCCTGAAGACCATATAACCTAGTATTTTGAGAATGATTAAACAAAAGTATATTATGGATATAAAATCTGGGGCCTGAAAGCCCAACTGTAAGTTCATTTTAAACCTATGGATAAATCACTGTAGTGATGTTTCATGGTTTTACTATTTGTGACCAAGGTATAAACCAGCATTTAGTTTATCACTGATAGAATTCAGCATGTAGTTCTATGTCCCCCTAGGCCAGGAATTTTAGGAGGTAGTTCCCTCCGTAAATGTCACTGCCATGCTCTTCTTTCAGCGCACTCACTGAATGTCAAGACTCAGCTGGCTCTGCTGAATTTAAGTTTCTATAGCAACATAAACAAATGAGATGACACCATCATTTTTTTCTTAAAGTTATCATATAATAAGGTAATATGATTTAATTGGTACTTAAAAAACAAAACAAAACATGGACCAGTACTCAAGACATGTATAATCTAGTGCAAGCACTCACTAGTAGCTGCCACTCTAGGTAAGACTTGCAATCTTTAGGGCCCAGTTAAAGCAGGATGACCCAGAACAGAGAGGCCTCACACGCATGCACACCCATGCATATCTCACACCTATAACAGGCATCACCAGTTCTTCTTCATATTGGGTTTGCTGTACAAGAGGAAATCAAATTGCCTCTCCAGGGTGAGATCATTCTTTATAATCCCTCTAACCCTAACATTTTGGTTTTGTAACTCCATCGTCTTGTGAATCTTATAAATCAACTTTCTCACTAGCTGCTGACTTAGCATAAAACTTCATATTAAATCTACTCCTAAAATACAAAGATTCAAATGCATACCAGTATTTAAATTAACAAAAACTTCATTATCTCAATGCGCTGAATAAGAGCTATCAAACAGAGGGTTGGTCTGACCTATGAAAGAAGCCACACATCAAAACTTCCCCAATGCATAAACAAGAGACAGACTTGGCAATGGGTCAGATCCAACACTGCTACAGCAATGTTATCTATCCTGTGCCATGCCATTCATGTTCACTATGGCCACCGTTAACCTCTTTGCCGTTTGCTTCTGAATCTCTCCAACTGTGAGAAGATGACAAGTGCAGTTATTTCTGTTTAAAAATAGTGGCAGCCTACATTCCACACCAGAACATAATATGCAGTTTCATAATTAAAAGGAATGTTGACCTTGGCCCAGATAGTTCCGTTTTTTTTTTTTAAACACACATGCTAACTTACAACAAAAATTCTGGAATTCTGTTCCCTGGATCACAAGGTTTTGGAAGTAGAAGCAGAACACGTAGAAAGGTGACAAATGATTGCAATTAGCCCCCTCTTCCATGTGTAAGTAGATGCCTCCCAGGTGCACCCCTCCCCCCCCCCCCCCCCCGGAGAAGTACAGGGTAGGAGAAGGGTAGCTGAGGGCGGGCCCGGGGGAAAGGTTCCCAGTGTGAGCCAGTGAGCGGGACAGCATGATGCCCACGGCCCACACATGCTAGAAATAGTCTGCAGGAGAGCGTGCAGGCAGCAATAGTTCACGAGCAGGCTCCAGCTGCCTGGACAATGGTGTCTGCTTGGGTACCTGACAGACTGGGAAGAACTGTCGGTCAGACTTACCATATCCTTGCTGGTCAAAGCTTTGGGGTCATTTATATTATTTTTCAGTAAGTTGCATGCAGACAACATCTTTTCACTTAATTCATACCTAAAAGGGGAAAGAAAAATAAAGGAAAGAAGCTCATGACTGGCCATAAAAGGAAAAGCATTTTTATCTCAAACTCTGTAACACTTTAAACAACAAGAGGCCCCAAGCAAAGCCAAGGTCATGGTGGTAAAGGTGCTTGCCTAGGTGGCCAAAGGCTGATGCTATCATACAGAGCTAACACCTTCAGCCAGAGCTCACATCTTTTCATGAAGGTAGCTTTTGGCTTCACCAGTCTGACCTTTATGACACAATTATGGAATAACATTTGTAGATTTCTTTTGTTCTAAGTTTTTTTTTTAATTATTTTATTTTATTTTATTCATTTTAGAGAGGAGACACAGAGTGAGAGAGAGAGAGAGAGAGAGAAAGAAAGAGAGAAAGAAAGAGAGAAAGGGGGGAGGAGCTGGAAGCATCAACTCCCATATGTGCCTTGACCAGACCAGTGCAGGGTTTTGAACTGGCGACCTCAGTGTTCCCAGGTCGACGCTTTATCCACTGCGCCACCACAGGTTAGGCTGTTCTAAGTTTTTTATAGTTTTTAAAAAATTATTCTGAAGGGGTTGAAGAAGTCTGAATTACCACATATCCATTATGCTGACCAGTAAACCACACATCTGAACTCACATCTGGAAATGAGTGACTCAGGAAGTGTTTACTGAACCCACATGAAAATATAAAATTAAAAATCAGATGATATATGATACATAAATTATATCTCAATAAAGCTGTTAAAACAACAGATGACAAGTCTTCCAGCCAGTTGAAAATACTTGGAAATATAAACCAAAAATATATACTTACCTTGTGTTAATGCAGTTAAAGTTTCACTTGCCAAATTAAATACAAGTTTTCTAAAATGTCCTACTTATTACTTTATACAGTAAAAAAAAAACATTATTGAAATTTCCATCTGTTCATTCTCTTCTGTTTTATAAGCACTGATTCTATATTTACTAATACTCTATAAAATTTATTACATTTTTAGATACATGTTTCAGCCAACCAGAGTGTTTGATATTTCAGCTGTTGATAATGATACTCCCAAATCCATTCTTGTAGTGTTCCCACAAAAAAACAACAAAAAACAGACGTGTGAATGATGGCATGCATCTTCACAGTAAATGTGATTTCTTTGGTGGAGGCCAAAAACTGCCCCTCTCATACACAGTGATCCTGTAATAACAGCATTGACAACTAAATGACTGATGGTCAAATCTAAAATCTTAAAAAAAATGTGTTACTCACAAAAAATTCTGACATGTCTTTAAAATACAAGGTGGGTTGTTCAAACAATGAAAACTTTAGTGGCGCTTAAAAGTCCTGTGGGTGATGGCTCCACTTATAAAATTAGGTAACAAATAGTTAAAGAAAATAAGGTGACCGAACAGATCAAGCCTCTTTGGTACTATAAGAGATGGAAGAGTCATCCCCTTCTTCTGCACTTGTACTCAATAGTATTAAGACGCCATGCACGTACCTCTGAGGAATAGATAAAGTTGAGCTTTCCTTTGGAGATTGGAAAGACCAAACAAATAGGTACAACTGCAAAGTCTCCTAACTGGCCAATTCTATTGCCAAAGTACATTAAATATGGGAGGGGCTGGGGGGGAGGGGAATGTACCACACCTCTCTCTGATTTCCACCTTCTCAGGTTCACTTTCTTGAACCTGCATTTCATCTTCCATCCTGGTGGACTTGCAACCTTCCATGTTAACTGCATGGTGCTCTTCTACCATTCCGCAAGTATCTTCGTCCTCCTCTTCCTCCTCCTCTTCCTCAGGAGGATACTCAGTGACATCACACTCGTCATCTGACTCGGAAGAAGAGCTTTCATCTGAGCTGGAATCATCACTTGAAGTTGTTTCATACCTAGGTGGCAATTGGGAGTTCAGGAGATGCAAGGTGTGCCCATAAAGACCCCGTGACAGAAATTTCTATGAAGGGAAAGCTGCAGACTGACTCCAGAAATTTGACCAGTGTTTTTGGATTTTTCACCGAGAAGTTCAATGTAAGGACTATTTAAAAGCCTGGTGGTTTTAAATGTGTTCTGATTCAAGAGGTATAACCTTTGTTGCCAAATGGTATCATATACTAGTTATAGAAAAAAAAAACCCACTACATACAGAGAAAGAAACTCTAGCTTAGTATAAAACAAGAGAAACACAAAAATCAGGTCTGTGCCCTGGCCGGTGGTTCAGTAGATAAGAGTGTAGGCCTGGCATATGGATGTCCTGGGTTTGATTTCTGGTCAGGGCACACAGAAGAAGTGACCATCTGTTTCTCTTCCCATCCATCTCCTCCTTCTCTCCCCCTTTCCCTTCCCAGACAGTGGCTTGATTTGTTCCAGCATGGCCCCGGATGCTGAGGATAACTCAGATGGTCTGAGCACATCAGCCTCAGGCTCTAAAAATAGCTCAGTACTCGAGCATTGGCCCAAGACAGGGTTGCGAGGAGGATCCCAGTTGGGGTGCATGCAGGAGTATGCCTCACTATCTCCCCTCTTATCACCTAAAAAAATAACAAATAACAAAGAACCCAGGTCTATCTCCCCTCCTCTCACCTAAAAAATAACAAAAAACAAAGAACCCAGGTCTGTAGTTGTTCATTTTTTTCTGTTCCTTCTTCCCCCCTTTTATTCTTCCTTTTTGCTGCAAGGTGAACAGATTATATTGTAATCAATAGTTTCTCTGGTATATGCCCTCCAAAACTTCCTGGGCTGCATCACCCAATAAAACTTGAGAGACTTGGAAAATTGTCACCATGAAGTTAAATCTTTATGATACCCTTTACTATAAACATTATCTCCAATAACTCTGTCCGACTGCTTTCTTGTTGAGGCCATGTGTCAATTAATGGATTAGTTGCTTTGATTTAATTGTCGGAGGACAAACAGCCGGACAAACAGCCTTAGCTATTTCCTTGTGTCAATTAGAAGTGAAGAAACAACTAATAAACATTCTATTTAGAAAGCAAAGAACTGACAGCAGGACTAGGCTGCTTTTCAGGGGAAAGGCCCTACAATTTTGTTTGTAAACATGGAGAGCCAAGTAAAACAACCCATTCTGAAGGAGTGAATGACTATCACTGGCCATGGAGTGATGCTCTCAGTCTCTTTCTGTTTCTTTCTGAGTTCTCATATAGGTAAGTACAAGTTGTCCAATAGTGCAGGAAACCTGCTGCTTTTGTTGAAGACTATTTTTTTTTTCAGGTAGAGGTGAGAAGATGTAAATGGCTCAGTTCCACCAGGTATTCTTTCAAGGGTGACATCCTTAAAGATAGCAAGAAGAGGACAGGAGAAGCCCAAATGCACCTTTCTGAGGAGGGTATCTTCCAGCACCAAGATGTGGCAGCATCCCAGGCTAGGCACCTTTAAATGTAACTTGAGTAGGCAGGAGGCAAAGGAGACAGACAGACCATGTATAAATGCTAGCACCACCATTTCTCCTTACCCTCCATTAATGCCCACAAACTGAAGATTCTTTTTTGCTCCATTTGAATCCTTGTTGCTATCTTTCTTCTTCATGATGGACTTCAGAGTACTTTCATTATTTGTACACACTGTGCAAAAAGTAAATCAAGGTGATCAAAATTAATGTAACTCATACTCGTACAAGCAAATAGGTAATCTTTCTTCATATATTTATTTCCTCATGCAAATAAATAAAGATCTTGGCATTGTATATACAAGAAACCTGCACAAAATCATTGAAAAATTATGTGCATGCAAAGAAAATAAGTCAAAGTTCCATTAATAATGTACTTTACGGAGAAGGAATACCATTAGTGCTTCTAGACACAACAAAAGCAGTTACAGCCAGCATTTGTATCAGACTTTACTGTTTATGAAGTGATGTCATGTTTCATTTTATCCTCAAAAACCATTTAGGCACTAAAATAAGGATTATTTCTCTTCAGTTGAAATAACCTGGAAAAAACTTACGCCTTCCAGAATGTCAGAGTGAAACACTGTTTACAATATTTCATAATTCATAAAACCAGGAGGTGAGTTTTCTTAAGGGAATAACATAGCTCTTTCTTTAGTCATCTTATAGCTATTGTGGGTCTACATTCCTGACACCCATGCATTATTCTTTCAGGTCAGTTTATGAGGCACACTGACATTAGACTGGAATGCTGGCAATGCTGGCCCGGGAATCCTGATGCAAGAAGGACTGTGAGGGAGGAGTTACCATAGAGGCCAGCAGCTATCTGGTCATCTGTCAGGTTCACTGGAGACAGCATGCTTTCCTGGCAGGGGATGGTGTCCTGGCTGCCGCTGGGCTCCCCTTCTGTGAATACCACCTCTCGTCCATGTCGAGATGTCAGAGTATTTAACGGTCTTCCTGACTGAAGGACTCCACACTTACAGGCACATTCCAAATTACTTCCTGTCAGGAAGGAGAAGGGTGTAGAGGTGGGTGACGCTGGAACCAAACAAAATGGGCTAAACAGTTTAAAAAAAAATTCTTGTAGCTCATCATTTTCTCACGTGCTTTCTCCCACAATTTCTTTTTGCCTAAATAGGCACTACTACTATCCAAGCCACCGAAACTCAAACTCCCAAGGCCTTCTTGACTCTTAATCTTTTCCTTTATTACTACATCTGGATCTGCCAAAGCTTGTCATTCTATCTGTTCTGGCTGCTACACTTAGCCACTGTCTGGGCCACCTGCATAGCATCCTGACTGTCCCACGTCCCCCTGCCCTGCTGCAGAGCAACACTCTTGGAGCTCAACTCCTATCCTCACCCCCCCAAAATGAAACCTAAAAAGCTCCCCACCACTCAGGAAGCACAGTTCACACTGCTTGGCCAGATCTTCCAGATCATCTGCAACCTGGCACCCAACTTAATACTCCTCGTTTATATCCCTCTACACCTGAGGTCCTTTCTAGGACGGGGACTGCATCCCAGTAGATGTACCTACTTCCAACATCTTCCTGGCCTGCTCCTTCTTCCGCACCCCCGCATGGTCAAACTCTTCCACTGCTTCCTCTCTGAGCCTTCCCTCTTCCCCCTAACTGAACATCACTGGCCTTCCCCTGAGCTCTCACCGTCTGTCTTTCACACCCTCTTACAGGACCTATACTGCAGGGTGGTTTGTGTGACTGCATTAGATGCCCTCTATTCTGTAAATATTTTAAGGGCACCAAACAGTTCTAATCAACTTTGCTTCTCTTACCACAGCTACTAGATTGCTTCTGCATATGTGAGGTATGTAATATCTATTCACTGACCGAAGCAGAAAAATTGGATGATTATGCAATTCATGTGCATAGATGTATCACAGAATTTTCAATGTGGCTGACAAAAAAGATGTTTACAATTTATGGTTGAATGAGAAAACCAGATATTAAAATTCTCTATATGGCATGATCCTATTAAAACCTGTTAATATACCTACACACAAAAAGAGAAAAGTTATTCGAAAGCTATGGTGATTTTAACTTTTCCCTGTATTTGCCATTTTTCTTATAGTGAATATTAGTTCACTGTGTTCAAAATCACTTTTATAAAATGAATTAAAACACTTTTCGACTCAGCAATTTGATTTCCAGAAACTTTACGCTGAGGATGTACAGTAATACAGATAGATGGTCATTATTTCCACAGGTAAAATAATAAAAAGAGGTGGATATCATCACAGAGTGCCACTAAGAAACTGGCGAAATACGGAATTTCCCTATGCATAAGACGCACCTTAATTTTGGGGCCTGAAATTTGAAAAAGAAAAAGTATCACATAAAGTTATTGGACTCAAGTTTTATTCATCATAAAATTCATACAACTCCTCACTGTCAAAAACTGCCATCCATTAGCTTGTCCTCATCTGTGTCTGATGACAAATCACTGTCTTCAACGATGAGAGCAAAAGCAAGCGCAAAAATGTGGGAAATGCAGGTAAAAAAATCTACCACCTCTGTATAAGATGCACCCAGTTTTTAGACCCCAAATTTTGGGGGAAAAAGGTGTGTCTTATACATGGGGAAATATGATAAGCTCCATCACTTATACAAAGGATTTCCATGCAGTCACTCAAAATGTTGATGTAGGTGGACATTTATTAAGACAGAAAGATGAGTTCTGGGCCACTTTGCTCAGTGGCAGAGCATCCGCCTGGTATGTGTATGTCCCAGGTTTGATTCCCGGTCAGGGCACACAGGAGAAGCAAGTATTTGCTTTTCCATCCCTCCCCCTTCTCTCTTTCTCCCTCTTTTCCTCCCACAGCCATGGCTCCATTGATTCAAGCACACTGGCCTGGGAGCTGAAGATGGCTCTGTGGAGACTCAGCTCCTAAAAAAAAAAAATAGCTCAGTTGCTGAGCATGGCCTCAGACAGGCAGAGCTTTCGCCCTGACGGGGGTTGTAGAATTCTGTCTGTCTTCCCTCCTCTCACTTGGAAAAGAAGAAAAAAAAAAAAAAAGATAAGCATAATGTGCTAGTGAGTTTTTAAAATGTTTATAAAATAGTATGAAAATAAACCTATTTTGGTAAATAATTTTATTTATATGTATACATATTAGAAAAAGTCTAGAAGGATAAGCAACCAACCTGTTTCACACTGCTTTTGTAAGGCTAAAGAATTAGAGGTTTATAATTTTCTTTTTTATGCCTCTATTATTTTTTAATGCATTATAATAAACACAAGTTAGTAGTACAAATACAAGATTGAAATCTACCCACAATAATATCATATGGTAAGAATATGATAATAACATTCTGTTAAAGAAAAGCTTTGAAATTCATTAGATCCTTAGAGGAAATTTAAGTACTGAATGCACTTTGAGTCAATAAGAAAGAAAAGAACTGTGGTAACCTATAAAACTGTTTTCCTCAAACTCTACTGTTCATAGACTCATCTGGGATATGTTAAAATGCAAATGCCCAAGCACTTGCTGCTAGAAAGTAATTTTTTAGATCTGGGCATTTCTAGCACCCTCATTGACCCATTCACTAGACACTTTGATGCAGATGGCCCACTTTGAAAATTACCAGTTAAAAACAATAATACTGTGTAAAAAAAAGGGGGGGGAGATAGGGGGTAGAGGGAGGAAAAATGTTCAATGTGAGGGATCAGAGATCATCTAAATTTGAATTCTCAATTTTCTAAGCTAAAAATTCAGAAGAGCAGGAAGGTTCAGTGACTTGCTAGAGACCACAGAGCTAGACTAGAGTTCATATTTTGTAATTCTGTGAACAGCAGCACCTTTGTCCACCAATCAACAGCACAATGTTCCCCACTCTAGCTCAGAAGGCATAGGGAGCCCCCGGTGGTTCCTTCACAAATCCACCACCCACCTCAACACACACACACTATTGAATGCAACTCTCTAAATAGTATTTAATGCCCCATGACCTGATATATTCCAAAACAGCAAATATAAGATGTCTAAGATGCCTTTGACTTTTTTTTAAATTAAGTGAGAGCAGGGGAGGAAGAAACAGACTTCTGCATGCGCCCTCACCGAGATTCACTCAGCAAGCCCCCTACGGGATGATGCTCTGCCCATCTGGGGCGGTGCTCCGCTGCTTGGCAGCCTAGCTGTATTTATGCGCCTGAGACAGGACAGGAGTCATCCTCAGCGCCCAAGGCCAACTCACTGGAGCCAACTGAGCCATGGCTATGGGAGGGGGGTGAGGAAGAAAGGGGAAGAGGGGGAGAGAGAGAAAGAAAAAGTGAGAGAGAGAAAGAAAAAGTGAGAGAGAAAGAAAGAAGGGAGGGAAAGGGTAGAGAAGCAGATGGTCACTTCTCCTGTGTGCCCTGACTGGGAATTGAACCTGGGACATCCATAGGCCAGGCTGACGCTCTACCACTGAGCCTACCAGCCAGGGCTGCCTTTGACTTATTTGAAGTAAAATAAACAAAGCAAGGCATTTACCTCCATTCCTCCTCTATGTACATTTGCCATTGCTTTGAAATGACTACAGTAATCTCTAAAGGCTCAGTAGCTAAACCTCAGTGCCAGGATACTGCTCCTAGAGAAGCACCTCGCTAAGCATTTCCCATCCAAGAACAGTGATTTTTAAAATGCAAATACAGTAATAGTTTTATTGCTATTGAGATCTTAGCCCTGGGCCAGTTGGCTCAGGGGCAGAGCGTGGACCTGGCGTGTAGAAATCCTGGGTTCAATTTCCAGTTTGGGCACACAGGAGAGGCAACCATCTGCTCCCCTCTTTCTCTCTCTTCCTCTTCTGCAGCCATGGTTTGACTGATTCAAGCACAAAGGCTTGGGTGCTGAGGATGGCTCCATCAAGCATCTACCTCAGGTGCTAAAAAATAGTTCGGTTGCAGGTATGGCCCCAGATGGGCAGAGCATCAGCCCTCAACAGGGTTGCCAGGTGGATCCTGGTTGGGGTGCATGTGAGAGTTTATCATCCCTCCTCTCATTTAAAAATCTTAAACATGTACAAAAGTAGGTAACATTATAAGAAATCCCTGTGTTCATTCAGCACTGAGCAGCAGCTGGGAAAGACATCCAGGGAGAAAATGAGTTGTCTGGTTTAGGTGGGAGTGGGGAATGGGGATTTGGGGGATAGGGACTGGGAGAGTAGGGGTGTGGGGTGAGTGTATGTGTATATGTAAGAGCAGCTTTCTTCTGGACAGAAGTACTGGCAGAAGCCACTGTTCCTTTGCTGAGCCCTCCTGCTACAGAGACATTATATCTGAGTCTCTATTAACCTGGCTAACACAGTTAACTCAGTCCTGGTGATTTCCTGAGACTCTGCCCCACCTCAACTTGCAGGCCCACTCAAGCTGATTCCATCAGATTTTCCACACAAATGGCCTGTCTTGGTCATATGTTGAAGACTTCCCTAAAATCTTTCAAAGGTTCACAAATCCCAAATAAGCAGCATCTGGCCTTGGAGTGCCCCATACCTCTAAGTGGCCCCAGGCCAGGCACAACCAGCAGCCAGCCTCAGCTTGCAGCTTGAACCCTCTGGGTACCTCCGAGACTAGCACAAGTAGCAGCCATCTGCAGATTGCTTTGTAGCTCAGGTCAGGTGGCTCCAGGCAGGGCACAGGTGGCAGCTGACCTTGGCCTGCACCTCCCAGGAGACCTCAGAGCCAGCACACCTGGTGGACAGCTTCAGATCTTGCTGAAGCACCACCCAACCACCTGCATGAGTGATACAATCACGGGGTGAACTAAAAAAAAGCAAACTCATTGAGAACCAGAGTCCTGCTCTGTGGCATTCTAACAGCAATAAAGGCTTACATACAATAGGAGTGTGCACAGAGCAGACATGGGGATGGGGTGGGAACCATGCACGTGGAGTGCTCAGCTCAGGTGACCAAGGAGGCTGTACCACTGGGTGCTACAGGACATCTACAGGGCCTATCGGGCTACTCTACCAGGACAGGAAGAAGTAGCAGCTCTACCTAATACACAGAGATAAGCACAGCAAGTCAGCCAAAATGAAGAGGCAAAGAAACATGTCCCAAATGAAAGAACAGGAAAGAACTTCAGAAAAAAATAAATAAAATTGAAACAAGCAATCTATCAGATGCAGAGTTCAAAACACTGGTTATAAGGGTGCTCAATGAACTCAGTAGAAGAGTATATGAACATAGCGAGAACTTCAGCAAAGCAACAGAAAACATAAAAATGGATAGAAAACATAAAAAAGAATCAGTTAGAAATAAAGATACACTAACTCAAATGAAGAATACAATACAGGGAATCAACAGTATAGTAGAGGAAGCAGAGGAGCAAATCAGTAATTCTGAAGCTAAGGCAGCAAAAAATGCCCAATCATAGTAGCAAAAAGGAAAAAGGATCCAAAACAATGAAGGTAAAGGAGCCTCTGGGACAACTTCAAGTGCCCCAACATTCAAATCAAGGGGGGCCGAAAAGAGAAGAAACAGAGCAAGGAACTGAAAACCCATTTAAATGATAATGGCTAGAAACTTCCCTAACCTGGTAAAGGAAATAGACATGCAGGTCCAGGAAGCACAGAGAGTCCCAAATAAGATGGACCCAAAGAGGCCCTGGCCAAGTCACATCATAATTAAAAAGCCAAAGACAGAGAATTTTAAAAGCAGCAGGAGAAAAGCAGTTACTTAATTAAAAGACAGCTCCCATAAGACTGTCAGCTGATTTCTCAACAGCAACTTTACAGGCCAAAAGGGATTACCATGAAATATCAATGTGATGAAAAGCAAAGGTCTATAACCAAGATATTCTACCCAGCAAAGTTATCACTTAAAATCAAAAGATAGATAAATAGCTTCTCAGGCAAGAAAAAGCTAAAAGGTCTTCTTTAACGCTTTGAGTAGTATAAACGTTCATGCACGTCCTCATGCTTCCTGACCATACAGAGTACGATCGTACAAAAATTTTTATTTTAAAAATGTATAAGGCAACATTAAAAAAGGCAAATGTATGTTCTTCTTGTTTCCATAAATTGGTTATTAAACAACTATGACTTTAAGTTAATAAAACTGTAACTGGAACTAATTTCATTTTTTGAAAAACATAACTCACTACTCAAAGTGTTAAGAAGAACAAGAGAAAAATTGTGAACAATAACAGGGCAATAAATACATATCTATCAACAATACAAATAGATTAAATGCTCCAATCAAAAGACATATAGTGCTTGACCAGGCGGTGGCGCAGTGTATAGAGCATCGGACTGGGATGTGGAGGACCCAGGTTTGAAACCCCGAGGTCACCAGCTTGAGCGCAGGCTCATCTGGTTTGAACAAGGCTCACCAGCTTGAGCTCAAGGTCGCTGGCTCGAGCAAAGGGTCACTCAGACTGCTGTAGCCACCCCTCCCTCGTCAAGGCACATATGAAAAATCAATCAATGAACAACTAAGGAGCCACAAGGAAGAATTGATATTTCTCATCTCTCTCCCTTCCTGTCTGTCTGTCCCTATCTTCTGTCCCTCTCTCTGACTCTGTCTCTGCCACAAAAAAAAAGAGGTATATTGTGACTAAATGGATAACAAAACAAGACCCTTACATATACCGTCTATAAGAAACTCACTTCAGAAAAAAAGACACACAAACTGAAAGTAAAGGGATGGAAAAAGATATTTCATGAAAATGCAAACAAACATAAAAGCTGGGGTAGCAATACTTATATCTGACAAAATAGACTTTAAAGCAAAAGCAATAACAAGAGACAATAAAGGATCCAACAATTCCATTTCTGGGTATTTATCTTAAGAAACCCAAAATACTGAATCAAAAAGACCTTTGCATCCCTATGTGTACTGCTGCATTATTTACAATAGCCAAGATATGGAAGCAACCTAAGTTTCCACCAGTAAATGACTGACTGAATAAAGATTTGTTGCATATCTACAATGAAACAGGACTCAGCTATAAAAAAGAATGAAATCTTGCCATCTGCAACAACATGGATGGACTTAGAGGGTTCTGTACTGTGGAGAAAGGGAAAGACAAATGCCATATGATCTCACTTATATGTGGAATCTAAACAAAATAAACATGCAGAACAGAAACAGATTCATAGATACAGAGAACATTTTGACAGTTCCCAGATGGGAGGGAGGTTGGGATGGGTGAAAAAGGGGAAGGAATTAAGAAGTACAAATTGAGTGACAGAACAGTCCTGGGATGTACAATACAGCATAAGGAATATAGTTAATGATATTGTAATAACTAAGTACGGTGTCAGATGAGTACTAGACTTACTAAGGTAATCATTTCATAGGGCAGTGATCGGCAAACTCATTAGTCAACAGAACCAAACATAACAGTACGATGATTGAAATTTCTTTTGAGAGCCAAATTTTTTAAACTTAAACTATATAGGTAGGTACATTGTTATTAACTTAATTAGGGTACAATTAGGGTACTACGAAGCTGGCCTTTGAGCCACACTACTCAAGGGGCCAAAGAGCCACATGTGGCTCCCGAGCCGCGGTTTGCCAACCACTGTCATAGGGTATATAAATGTCTCATCACTGGTTTATACATCTAACACTAACTTAATATTGTTTGTCAACTGTAATTGAAAAATAAAAAATTATTTGTAAAAGAAATACCTATGTTCACATTACCAGCTTTAACAACGATCAGAGCAATCTTGTCTCATCTGTAGTTCCTCTATCCACTTACACTGAATTATTTTGAAGCAAGAGCTAGAGATCCTATTGTTTTCATCCATAAATATTTTAGTATATATTCCTAAAACAACTCTTAAAAATAATTGTAACGCTAAAACTATCAAACCTAAAGAAAGGTAATTTAAGATTACGACACATCTGGTCAGTACTCAACTCTCTCCAATGGTCTCTTAAAATTTTTTAAATAGGGTTTAAGTCAGAATCCTTGTCCTATATTTCCACTGGTTGCTATGGTTTTTAAGTCTTTTAATTTACAGGTTCTCTATCTTTCTTTTTAAACATGGCTTTAAAAAAAATATTTTTAGCCTGACCAGGCAGTGGTGCAGTGGATAGAGCGTCGGACTGGGATGCGGAAGACCCAGGTTCAAGACCCTGATGCCAGCTTGAGCGCGGGCCCATCTGGCTTGAGCAAAAGCTCACCAGCTTGGACCCAAGGTCGCTGGCTCCAGCAAGGGGTTGCTCAGTCTTCTGAAGGCCCACGGTCAAGGCACATGTGAGAAAGCAATCAATGAACAACTAAGGTGTCACAACGGCAATGAAAAACTGATAATTGATGCTTCTCATCTTTCTCCATTCCTGTCTGTCTGTCCCTACCTATCCCTCTCTCTGACTCTGTCTCTGTCAAAAAAAAAAAAAAAAAAAAAAAGGATTTTTAAATTGAGGTATAATTTACATATAATAAAATGAAAAGGTGTTAAGTGTAGAGTTGGTTTTAGGTAAACGCCTAATTAAGATACAGAACATTTCTAACTCAGTAAATCCATACATGTTCCCCACCCCTTTCCAGATTATCTCCCCACCCAGAGGCAACCATTTCTTTTTATTTTTTATTTTTCTTAAGTGAGAAGTGGGGAGGCAGAGAGACTCCTGCACACTCCCTGCCTGGGATTCATGCAGCAAGCCCCCTGTCAGGCAATGAGCAGCCCATCTGGGGCCGTTCCTCAGCAACCAAGCTATTTTAGCACCTGAGGCAAGGCCATAGAGCCGTTCCTCAGTGCCCAGGGCTAACTCTCTCCAAGCAATCGAGCCATGGCTACGGGAGAGAGAGAGAGAGAGAGAGAGAGAGAGAGAGAGGTAGAGAAGCAGATGGTCACTTCTCCTGTGTGCCCTGACTGGGAATGCTAGGTTATCTCTTACCACTGAGATAACCGGCCAGGGCCAAACCATTTTCACCATAGCTTAGTTTTCTAAACTAGAGCTTTGGAAAGCATCTCCAATCTAGGTCCAAGCAGGCATTTGAGTGTCCTTCTTGATGAATGTGGATAGATTCTTCTTGCCTGTGGGACCTTTTTCTGCTCAACTACTACCATCCACTCATTAAGAATGGTCTGGTGACTTATTCACTCCCATGTCAGTGCCCTTCTTCACTAGTCTGTTTTGCAGGACTGGGATGTCAGCTGCCTTCACCAGTTAAATTCTACCTACACTCTAATCAAGACTTGGCCCCCATTCTTTTTCCTCTATACTGTTTTCCTACAACACGATTCCACTGAGACTTTCTTTTTTCCTTCATTGTCCTGACCAAAGTAGGTCTTGTGCTCTGTTTTCTGTTTCATGTGAGTTTCCTTGAGAATATAAGCTTCCTGAGTCCCTTTATATTCTGTTCTTACTTGGTTTCTTCTTCACTGCTCAGAAAAGCACTAGCCAGTAAGAAGCCTTTAATCAATGCCTATGTGATTCAATGGAAAGTCGCCGGGAATCTCCTTAGGCCAACTAGCAAAGCAAAAAACAACATTAAATGTTGAACTAGCCTGACCAGGCAGTGGTGCAGTGGACAAGAGCGTCGGACTGGAATGCAGAGGACCCAGGTTTGAGATCCCGAGGTTGCCAGCTTGAGCGCGGGCTCATCTGGCTTGAGCAAAAAGCTCACCAGCTTGGACCCAAGGTCGCTGGCTCCAGCAAGGGGTGGCTCAGTCTGCTGAAGGCCCACGGTCAAGGCACATGTAAGAAAGCAATCAATGAACAACTAAGATGTTGCAACGGCAATGAAAAACTAATGACTGATGCTTCTCACCTCTGTTCCTGTCTGTCTGTCCCTATCTATCCTATCCCCCTCTCTCTGTCCCTGTAAGGAAAAAGAAAATGTTGAACTAGTTTTCATTCACTGAAATCAGAGAATTTGTCACCTTTAGTGCCAGAAAATGTTGTTCAGATGGTACTGAAACTCTAGCTGGTCTTAAATGTCCCCTAAAGAAAGGCCTGAACTTGATAAACATATCATAGTTACAGGCACACACAAAATGATACGTGCACTAGCAAAAGACTGTGTGACAAATGACTGCTGTGTTTAAGTAAAACACAGGGAAAGTAAAGCCAAGAAAGCCTGAAATAAAGCAGCCAAGAAAATTCAATGGTTTCAACATCGGCAGCCCTTTTAAAATCACCTGATTTGGAGATAGAGTTTTAAAAAATAAAGATGTGATGAATAATTGACAGGCTGGCCCAAATATCTTTTTGTTTTTTAAACAGCTCCCTAACTGATTCTAATGAGCACCCAGGACTGAGAACTGCTGAATAAATTAACCAGTATAAAAATAAAACTTGACTGCTGAAAATGAGAGTTTAGACTTCCATCTGATTTCAATCCATCAACCTGGATGGTATGAATTCTTAGGAAATACTGGTAATTTGGTTAACAGGCCTGGACTCCTAATGGTTGAAACCCATGACAAACAATCAATACTACTGAAACAATACAGGTAAAACAAGAGTAACACAAACCATCTTTGGAATCCTGGCACTCTGGCCTAGATGTGCAACCAGCAGGTCATAACTGTATTCACAGACACCACTGGGGAGTTAGAGAACAGTGGAGTGGGCAACTATGTTTGGAAATGAACTCAAAATTGCCTTAAATGCTACAGAAGCACGAGTCTCAATTTACAACTTGATCAGATTAGTGATGACTGAAAGACAGCAAGTGACAGAAATCTCAGTGTTTGAAAATAACACTTTTGAAGCATTATCTTTCTCAAGTGTACTTAGTGATTAATACATGGATAATTATACTAGATAAGGCAAACTATAATGAAAAATAACTTGAAAACATTTTATACTTTCTTTAGAAATGTTAAAAACAAATTATTTAATAAAAAAAATAATTCCACTGGCTGGGTAGCCCAGTTAGTTGGAGCATCATCCCGTTATGCCATGGCTGTGGGTTCAATCCCATCAGGGCACATCAAAGAAACAACTAATGAATGCATAAATAAGTGGAACAATAAATCAATGTTTCTCTTTCTCTCTGTCAAATCCATAAATAAAAAGAATTTAATGGAAAACAGAACTGGAGGAGACCACTTTCTCCAGTTTCCTCTGAAATGTGTATTCACCTAGAATAGGTATGTTGTTACTAAATTTGTTTAAAAGTTGATTTTTAAAAATAAAATAGATTTAAAAAGTTGCTCTGCTCACACATTCCAACTCTCTTGGTATGCTCATATTTTTATTTATAATGTCAAGTACTTTCTGAAAACACAACTAGAAACAGTGTGGCCAGTTAATTCATCACGTGATTGTACGAATTTTGAGCTAGACACTGTGATATGATTTTTAAAACATCTAGATCATTTGTCAAGATGAAATTTCTGAATTATTACAGAGAACAAGCATTGATTTAGGTATTTTTCCAAAGTGTTAAGAATTCAAAGGGATCTGAAATAATATTTCTAGTTTTCCCATGAAGAAAAATTAGCATGAATTCATCCTGTTCAAGCCCAATGTTGGTTTGGGGAATAGACAGAGATTATTTATGAAAGATTATCTTTTTTGGTACCTTTCATGACTTTTTTGGGGAAAGTGGGTAACTTTGATGAAGAAAGGACAAACGCTTTCTGATTCTAGGATCACCTCCCAAGCACTGGCCACATGCCAATACATGTGGTCACCAACATACAGTCACCTCAAACTGGAGATCAAAAACTTAAATGGTCAGAGCTGCGGTTTAATCCCTTGTAGGGACATTTTAGTATTTTTCTGTGGAAATGCCAGACAGCTGTTATGAATGTATCTGAAAGTGGGCACTTAGAAATTAAAATGCTAGAATAGGTTGAGAATCCAACTCTTCCTCACCACTATCCCCCACATTTAACTGTGCCCCGTCCCCAAACAGCCCGGAAAACCCACACTGAGAAGCTGCATTAACTAAGGTTGGGTTCAGCAGACATGCTCTGGGTTCAGCTACAGCCCTCCTCTGTTCCCTAAGATAATCGACTTATACCCTCGACCTCAGAGGCCTTGATTCCAGCTGAACTCTTCGAGCACTTTCTTTTGTTACATTCTTTGGTGGCTAATATATACCACCAAAGGTTATCATTCCTATTTCTGCTACACAGCTTGGTTTTCAAGTTCTTCAAGGTACAGAACACTTTCTGTGATGCAGCACCACACTTTGCATATAGTCGACACTGAATGCATAGCTATCAACTGACCTGGATGGAGATGGGTACAGAGCAGACGTGAAACATCTTTACTGAGATATGAACGACTTGCTGTTTAGGAGAAGAATAAACAGATGTAACCATCATCCATACTCAAGAATTCCCTTTGTCATTTATAAATGGATGTCCAGGAACTCAAAGCCATTTCAGTTCTTAAGAACTACCCCATCTCTGTGCTTTAGCCGTAAATGAACTGCACATTTTCCCCAGGCTGCACGTGCATCCCACTAATACCCACTGAAAATGACCAGTTTAAAAAAGAGGATGATTTTCTAATGAATGTCAACAAAAGGGCTCACAAAGGTGGTGAACAGATTTTAAACTTCGTAAGAGATTTTGCTCAGTATATTTTCTCAAGGTCTAGAACACATCTAAAATTTCAATCCTTCTGAGGATCAGCTGTCCCCTTTGAGACAAAATTCTTCACAAAAATTCCAAACACAGAAGTGTCCACCAAGCTATGGACCCCTGGTTAAGAAGCCTCACTTTTCTAAGACTGTTTATTCCAACACTATTTCCCTGAAATAGGGGCTGGGATGTGGCTATTGGGTGGTTGGGGACAGTAGTGGTGGACGGCAACAGGAAACCCATGAATTTTGGAAAAGTCAACCAGCTGAATCTGATAAGCAGCCTGGTGAAGTGCTACTTTTACAGAAAAATTCTGCTGCAAGAGCCCCAAGCAAGAAAAACCTAATTCCCTCTTCCTATGACACAGGAGGACAGGGTAGCTCAAATCTCCCTCTCTAAAGTGATTCATCAGGTAGGTCCTGTGCAGCCAGGAACAGAAGTCAGCTTTTCTAACTTCCGGGGCAGCAGGCCTTCTACATATTGCAGGGTTCCAGAAATATTTTCTTTGGCTTATTCTAATGCCCTTGTAAACATTTATTGAAAGAAAATTATGATAAAAAATAGAAACTGGGACAAGTAAATGGTAATTATTTGAACTAGGAGAAAACTAACCAGAAATGGTATTTTGTAACAATTTATTTCCGTTTTTGCTTTGGCTCATGTCTGTGTCTATAAAATTGCTTTTGCAATTATGGGAATGACTTCAAGTTCATAAACTTTTAAACAAACCTAAGATATCTAACAGTGCAAATATGGAAGCTGATTTAAAATGCAGTTCTTCTGTTTGATTATAAGATGAATATTCTATAAATCATATGGCAGGCAGTTAAGTTCCAGCATTAGAGTTTTGTATTTTCTCAGAGACAGCCCTATTTTACTTAGAGTATTTGTAACTGCAAGTCATTTGTCTAGAATTTTTTCTCTTCTCTTTCCTCTTCCAGAGGGAAAGGGGAAAAAAAATAATAACTCACTTCTCAAACCAAAACAATCCAATTGATTTATAGGAAGCATAAACATTTTTTGCCAAGGTTTCTGTGAGAACAGAAACTTACAACCTCTTAACTACCAGGAATTAAAAAGTACTGTACAGAACATCTTTGGTCACCACCAAATTTCATCTGCATAAAAACCATGACATTGTTTCCAGCTTCCAGAATAGTGTTTGTGATCTTTTATGTGAAAAATATATAGAATACGTAGGATTCAATTTTTGTTATAAAAAATAAAAATAAAAAGAGCATACCTCTAAAATATAGCCCTGCTCACATCTACACTTGTATATACCAAACAGATGAGGTTACCCCACAAGGGTATGAGGGAGAAGCTATCTCTATTGTATGCTCTTTTGAACTAATTGGTTACCAGCACATACTTGCTATAAATTGAAGAAAATGAAGAGGAGTTTAGGCATAATAAGGCTGCTAAAAATAATGCTCTTTTGCATACTAAAAAGTGATACCCTCAAATCTTCAATTGTAGTAAAATTTAAGACTATTTCCTAGACCATACACTACAACACTAATTTTGGCTTCGTTGTGAGCTTTCATACAGATTCAGAATGAGCCTGAATTGAAACTTTATTCTATGTATTTTATGTTTTGTTATTTCTATCTTTATATATTTTTACCTTGATAAAATTGTTAGTTGGGGAAGCACAGTAATTGGGCAAAGAATGTGATGGCCACTCAGAATTATTAAGATAAAAATTTGGATGGAAAACAGAAAATCATTTGTATGATTTCTGTTTGGCAATTTCTTCTGTATCCACCATTTCCATTTTGGAAGTACGTACTAAAAATAATAACTGCATGACAGCCAGCGTTTATTGAGCATTTATTTTCTGTGCTACAGACTGTTCCAAATGCTTTACTATAAGTCACTAAATCTTCACTTCAACCCTGAAAGGGAACAAAGACAACTTGTCCTAGTGGCAGAGAAAAAGATTTTGAACCCAGAATGTATGGCTTTGGAGCCCAATCTTAACAATTTCTTTGAAGTACTAGGTGATTGATCACTTATATGATCTTTTTGGTAGATGTTAAACTCAAATTCCCCATCATTTTATTTAAAGTTTCAAATGAATACTACCTTTTTATATTCCAGTATGCCTTTTGGTATAGAAATGCATGAAATACTGTATATGAACAATGGTATCCACAGTAAGCTGCAGTGCATTCCGACACACCTTTAATCTTCACAGCTTTCAGGTTCTGGAATCGCTCTGGATCACAGATCAAGCTGTTTTTATTTTCAGTTCATGGAGCAAACACCAGGTAACAAAATTTTAATACTCTGGGTTGAGTTCCTAACCAAATGCCTTCTTCATTAGAACTATAAAAGCAAAATGCCGAAAATACAAATGTGATGTGAGCTATAGCAGTACTTAAAAGTTGTTCTTGTGCACTGTGAGAGAGAGCTGCCACTATGACCAAATAAGCGCTATTAAAGATATTTATACTTTTGTTCACAAATGCTGTAGCTCTTGTGCATTTTAGCTGATTAATTAGGTGTTAATTTGCAGGGTCAGATTGAAACAGAGATGCACGGAATGTTAGTATGACTGGAAATCGACCCCAAACCACTGTCATATGGCCAGACAAAAGTTTCTCCCGGATTTTGCTGTCCAGGGTGTCGGGCAGATTACTCCAAATGTTCAGCTGAATATTTTTGGCAAGAATGTGAAATAGAAACCTCACTTTGGGGAGGAGGGAGGAAGGCCGGCAGGAAAATGCTTTTATAATGGATGATCTACTACTGTGCCATCTGTGTCTGGAGATTTTTAAGAGTTTTATTTTGACTTCAACATCTGACATCATGATTTTTAAAAAGAAGTGGAAACAGACATATTATTAGTTACTTAAAACTTTGCTTTCGTCTACATATCATTTTAATCCTATTTACTCTGAAATGACTCCCCTGAGCACTTATTAGACTCCTTTGAATCTAAAGGGAGAAACCCACACATCAGCTGTCACAGTCATGTCTATTTTTTCTTCTACAATAAACTATCTGTTTCACAGCACAATTATTGAGTTAATATTAATTCAGTATTGAAAGTGGATACCTAGGGAAGATATAAAAGATATATTTCAGTCCCTTTCAACCACTACCCTTCAAGCTATAAAGGAAAACAGAAAGACTTTGAAATTTTTGTTAATAACTTACTTACTTTTAAGTCTGTAATAATGCACATTTTCATATTACAATTAAGTTTAACGCACATTACGCAAATCATCTGAAGCATTTATATTCATTTTACATGTAGCCTTTTGTCTAAGTGGAGAATATGTCTGTAGTAGCCTCCCAGACCTCACACTGCAGTGTAGCATGTCAACAAAGGAAACCACATCCAACATGCTACTAGCACGACCACCAAAGCCTTTGACAATAAAGGTTACCATGTGCTCACATGCCTGTCATCAACACACTGACTACCCACATGCCTGTGATCAACACATTGACTACCTTACAGGGGTGCCTTTCTGGTCCCCATTTTATATTGACACGTAAAGTAGGCTCACTTTGCTTCCCTAGGTCATACTGGTTCATAAGACCTGGAGAGCCAGGAATGAGACCCAGTCCCAGGATGGTATTATGTGCTTTCAGACACATACATAAGTGATAACAAGGGAAGTCATTTTAGTGAGGCTTGCAGAGACATATTATATGTCATAAAATCTTACAAGGTAATTTCTCAATTTTTAACTTCAATTAAAAAAAAAAGTCAGCAGGCGGGCTAACCAGGCAGTGGCACAGTGGATGGAGCATCAACCTGGGATGCTGGGGACCCAGGTTTGAAAGCCCAAGGTAGATGGCTTGAGTGCGGGCTCATCAGGCTTGAGTGCAGGCTCACCAGCTTGAGTGTGAGGTCCCTGGTTTGAGCTAGTGGTCACTAGCTCACCTGGTACCCTCCTACTTCCCATCAAGGTACTATGAGAAAGCAATCAATGAACAACTAAAGTGCCACAACAAGAAGTTAATGCTTCTCATCTTTCTCCCTTCCTATCTCTCTCACTTTTTAAAAATAAGTAAATAAATAAATAATCAATCAAACAAATGTCAGGGAGTGAGCAAGAATCTCAATGAGTAAGGGCAGGATAGGGATGAGTAAGACATAAATGTAAGCACCTATCAAAATAAACAGTGGGAAAGGGTTCCCTTCTCTCAGAGTTCTGGCTCTGGGGGCCCCTTATCAGACAGGCCTTCCTGGACCACCCATCTCAAACAGCTCCACTGCAACCACCACTACTCACTAGTCTGTAACTGGAGTTCTTTTCTTCATAGCACACATCACCACCTGACACAGGTCTTGTTGTGTGCAACCCCAACTGGGATGTAAGGACAGGAGCCAATGCTCTACCCATCTGGGCCCATGCTCGCAACCAAGTGAGTTTTTTTAGTGCCTCAGGTGGAGGCTCCATGGAGCCACCCTTGGCATCTGGATGATGCACCTGAGCCAACTGAGCCATGGCTGTGGGAGGGGAAGAGAGGGAGAGAGAAAAGGAGGGGGAAGGGTGAAGAAGCATAATGTTGCTTCTCCTGTGTTGGGCAAACAAGTGTGTTAGGCTTGCTTGCTTATACTTTGCCTGATTGGAGCAAGAGCTCGGGGCAGCACCACGTCTATGTAAGGCTGCAGGTGCTCGCCCTCAGGGCGGCAGACTGTAGATTGTGGATTGCCTGCACCATTGGGAGGGGACATTTTTTGCTATTGTTTGTGGGAGAAGCCCCCCCCCCCCCTCCACCGTTTGCTCATCAGCCCTGAGAGAGAGGGAAGCACTTTTCCCTGACTGTTTGCTCATGTGCTGTTGTGAGACTCTATAAACGGAAATTACCCCCTACTTTCTGGCTCCACATTCCTTTACCATCTGCACGAATTTAATGTGAACCTGCATGGCCACGGCCATTGTCTTACATTCTGCGTGTCCTAACTAGGAATTGAACCCGGGATATCGACACACTGGGCTGATGCTCTACCACTGAGCTAACCAGCAGGGCCACAAAACACATTTTATACCAGTATTTTTATTAATAATATACTGGTTACAAACAAAGTATTTTTTTATTTTTATTTATTGATTTTAGCAAGAGAGGAAGGAAGGGAGGAAGGGAGGGGAGGGAAGGAGGAAGTTTAGGACAATGCTCTAACCAACCAAGCTATCTGGCTAGGACAGTGGTTCTTAACCTTTGTTGAGGTACCAAACCCACCAGTTTCATATGCTCATTCACCGAACCCTTCTTTAGTGATAAATAAAATATAATTTTTTCCCCCAAATTCAAGACATAGGTATATGTTTTTTACTGGTGCACAAAATGAGCCATGCACGAACATCAGTTTGCTCAAAGAACAAAACCAACAAAGTGCATGAACTCACAACAAATTACGGTATTACTTTATTCTGGCCTCCGCGGCAGAGGCTTCTCCGAACCCGAGACCGACTCATCGAACCCGTAGGGTTAATAACAACATGAAGGACCTTTTTCAGGCCTGCCTAAATTAAATGAGCAAGTAAATAAATAACTGGAAGACATCATATCAAACCAGCAGTCCCAGAAGATAGCCCCTAGGCCAGCCAGCATTAGTCTGAGATTTCTTCTCCTAGCCTTAGTCCTGAGCCAGAGGCCAGGGAAGCTACCAGACAATGAGAAACAGATTTGATTATGGTTTTCAATCTCCACTACCATTCTACCAATTATCATTCGAAAGCTTTCTCCAAGGTTCTGGCATTTAAAATGTCCAAATCTCCTAGAAATATACTGCCCTGCCCTTTCTCATCCCCCCAGGTCCCTCAGAGTGCTACCTACCTGTGACGTTACCCAGACTGATTTTGGGGAAGTCAGGGTTCCTCAGCTCTTCAGTGTTTGCAGACTTCATGACAGAATTGATTGACGATAAGGTGCTGATGAGCTGCGAGTTGAGAGAGCCAATCTGTGAGTGAGGTTCCCCAAAGGCTTCTGCCAGTTCACTGTAGTTCTCAGCCAGCAGTGTCTGCTGTTCCGCCAGCAGCTTCTGGACAAGCTCGATGTAGTGATCCAAGCCCATCATCATTCTAGACGGAGCTTGGGGCTGGGAGCTCTCTATGAACTCTCCTATAGGTTCATCCCCAACACCTATACTCCTGCTGGCTGGCAGCCCCACAGTCAACTGGGCAGGCCCACAAGCGATGGTCCTCATTTTGAGACCAACCAGATAGTTGTCATTAATATTTATCTGCCCCACGCCTGACTCTTTGGTCTTCACAGCTGATGGTCTGTCAAACCCAGCATTGCCAGAAAGCACTGTTCCAACTCCGATGGACCGTGTCTTGGTGGAAGAATTAATGTCCTTTACCCGGCCTTCTCCTATAGCCACTGTCCGCACTTCTACTGTGCTGGTGCTGGTCTGCTTGTCCAAAGTGCTGAGGGATGTGTTGGTACAGGATTCTGTAAGGATGGCTGTCTTGGTGTTGGTGAACTGGTTCACTTGTTCCAAAACTGTACTGGTGTGCCGGCTGGTGGTCTGAGGCACTGCCATGATGGCAGCTGCCACCTGGCCAACAGGCTCCGTGTTTATACTACGGGAGGTGTACTCCTTTGGAGAGCAGACAATCACGTCCACAGAACAATCTCCACAACCAACTGATCTCACTTCTTTGAGATTCAGGTTGGTCTTGAGGAGGGTCAGGTCATTTACAGACTCTTCCGTGTTGCTGCCCGTTTCACAGACACTGATTTCCACACCCATGCTCTTATCACACATCTCCACAGATCTTCCAGAACATTGGTCATGCATTTCCACCCTTTCTTTAACAATCCACCGATTCATGGGCAGCTCTGGTCCCATGACTTTATTCTCACAACTGGGCTGGCAGGAGATGCCCACGCTACTTGTTTGCACAGAGGTCCCAACACAAGAGTCAGCTATGTCCACATGACTGCCCACCATCTGGTCTTTTGTCTGTACCACTGCCTCCACCATCTTGCTGAAAACAAGTGGCTGGGCCATCATGGCTTTGTCAACCTTTTTCCTCGATCCAGCAGCCTGCAGCTCATGCTTGAGCTTGGTCATCTCTCGGTCATGCGTGGTTTCTTTAAGCTGCACTTCCAGGCGGTAGATCTTTTCCTTGAAGGCTTCTATGGTTTGCTGTTGCAGCTCAATTTCTTTGTCAGCCTCAGTAGTCACCCCAAGCATGGCCTCTGTCACAATGACCCCAGAATTCCTCGTCTCAGTGACTGTCCCTACAGCAGCATCCTTCCAGGACCGGGAGCCTCTGTGATACACAACAATGTCATTCATGTTCTCATCAGCACCCACGGCCACAGACTGGCACTCCCGAGGCTGACCCTCCCCATTCTTCCTGAGCTCCGAGGCCTCAAAGCTGCTACCCTGGATCTTCTGCTCCAACGCCTGCATGTCTGCGGTGAGCTGCCGGAACTCCTTTATCCTCTGTGTGCTCTGCTCCACACTCTCTATTTCTTCTTCTTCATAGTCAATGTATAATTCCCCGCCACTTCTCTGGGGCCCGGAGAGCCGTTCCAGCTGGGACGCATTCCCAGCACTGTAGGACCGCTTCCTAATACCACAAATGTCGTTCTGGGACACAGCTCTTTGGTTTTTCAGCTGCGAGGCCAACTGCCTTTTCTCCTCTTGCAAGACGGAGATCTTTACCTGGAGCACAGGGATGGTCCGTACCTGTTCCTCAAGCTCCTTCAGGCGTTTTAGGGCAATGGCCATCTGCTCCCGGATGTGCTGCAGGTGCATGGGGCTCACGTTGGTCACAGGAGTGGAGATCCCTGAGCTCAGGGGACTGTGGCGGATAGAGCTCCCCATGGAAGAAGGGGCGGCAGCTGGAGCATAGATAGTATAGTCCCCGTTGCCCTGGAAGCCATTCTGAAGCTGGTGCATGGCAGCACTGTGGTTTCCAGAACCCATAAAGGAGGAGAGAGAGCCTGTGGAGCCCATGCCTCCAAAACTGGCCAGCCTGGGCCTTCGGAACTCACCCGGTGTCGCTTGCATGGTGATTCTCTCCTGTTCCAGCCTTCTCCTGGTCTCCATCAGTGTCTTGGTGACATGAAGGTTGTGCCGTGGAAGCTGTGGTGAGGGTGGTGGCAACTGTCGACTTTCTGGGATGGTAAGAAATGTGGGTGAGATTTCTAGAGGAGCAGGTAGCCTGGGGACTGGTGTTGATGGAACTTGGTTTCTTGCTAGAAGGAAGCTGGGGCACTGCTTGTTGTCATCACTATTGGAAGACGACAAAGATTCAGTGGAAGTCCATACACCTTGCTGGCCAGGTGCAGCCCTGCTTTCTGGGCATGGCACAGATGGTTTCCGCCTCTTCTGGATGTTCAGTTTTTTAATGGTGTTTCCTTTCTGTATGTCATCCACGTATTTAAGGAAATCTAAGTCTAGTTGATAACCATAGGGCGTCTCCACAAAATAAGGATCTCTCTGTTCCTTGTCATGGTCTCCATTTACAACATCATCTGCTTTTCCTGAGAAAGAGAGAGAAGAGATTTTATTGCCATGTAATATATACATAATGGCAAAAAGCTAATGTGTGTATATTGCAGTATGGCAAGCTGGTATGATTAAAGGGTTGACAGACCTACGTTCTAATCCTGGATCTATAATTTACCAGCTGGGTGAGTGAGTTAATAAGCCTCTGGGAACTTTAGTTTCCCCAAGTAAAAACCAAAACAAAACAAGCATTTAACTCATTGAGTTGTTAAAAGAATGCAACCAGATAATGATTTTAAAAGAGCCATGCACATAACAAGTCCTTACTAAGTACTTTATTTTTTTTTAAAATGCATTAGGAGACTTAAAAGCATTTTAAAACAGATAATTTATTTGGTTGTCTACAGTCTCTTTAAGTATGATAGCAGTCTCATTAGGACTTATATTTTGTAAAGTGTACTCTGGGCACGAAAAGTAAAAACAGAATTGACCAAGTCAATGCAGATTTGGGAAGCAGGGGATGAGTTCTGTAGCCTAGCAGCCTTTCTAAATGGTGGCTAAGGGGTCCCAGTGCCTGATTGCCTCTGATCACCTCCGCAAGTACACAACTGGCACTGCCTTCTTCCCTGCTGAGAATGCTGGGACACAGGGGACTTTGAGTAATTAACTCCAGCAGCAAGGGTGCAAGAACACAAAGGACAAACCTCAACTCTGTTATTTTGTGTCTTCCCATTTAAAAACAAAACCAAACCTGTACCAACTACAGGAAAAGTTTTCTCCGCTCTGATTTCTTTTGGACAAAAAATTCACTATCCCCAGAATACCTCGTTTTGTAGCTGTGGTCTATGCAAACAGACGCAAAGGAGAATGGAGATAAGGGCAAACCTCTATCCAAACACTGAATCACGTGGCGCTGGGTAAATGCTACTTCTGCCTAAACCAAACATTTAGAAAAGGAAACACAAGAACCTTTCAAGGCACAGACTTTGCTGCTGACCTGAGCTATGCATTTTGACTGGAAAAGCAAGGCCATTTTTGTTTGTTTAAATTGTAGGATAGAGGAATGCATTTTCCTAGAGTCATAAGGAGAACCTCTGCATTTTTAGAGCTATGGGAAAGACCCAAAAGCAGCGAGAGAAAACACAAGCCATGTATTTGGATCGTAACCCCACCTGATTGCTGTCAAGGTCCAAGTATTTCTAGCAATTTGGGTTGCCAGCCTGCCTTTCCCAACCTGGACACTGCTGAATATTTATACCAGATATGTGAATGCTCTGAGCAAAGCTTTTGCCTCCATTCACCCTCTTTCCTCTGAAATGTTGGAAAGAAAAGTACAAAAAGAAGATTGCCAAGCAAAGGAATAAAAAGGTGTGTATTCTTCATGCCCTGATTTAAAACAATATTTGATTGTTTCAGCTATGGGAATTCAGGTACTAGATTTCAATTCTAAACCATACAGGGAAAGAGTTCTCTTTGAAAGAAGTGCTCAGCACCCACCACTTTCTAGCCAAGAGAAGAGTGAGCCGATGAAAGGTGCCCATGCCTGGAAACTGGTGCTCATGCTAATAGACAGCGTCTTCCCGCCTCTCTTTCCTTTTGAACTACACATGGACAACACTGTCACTCAAAATACAAAATATGCAGCCAGACCCGTTTCTAGCGCTGTCTGAAATTCCACTAGGAAAGAGAAAGTGCAGGCTCGGTTGTCAGACACAGGCAGACATCTCACAGGCACCAGCAGCTGGGGATTCTAAATCAGGCAGCTCCAGACCCTGTGGGGCCGCAGCTCCCGGGGCTCCCGCGCCACCCGATTTGCTGGCCCGCCAGCTCTCGGCACACGTACCGTACCGGGCGCTTGCTGCACTCCCCGCCGGCCCGCCCCGCTGCACCGCACACCGGGCTCTGCTGTTCCAACGCCCTGCTTCTTCACCCGATAAGGAAAAAAAGGTTCAACATGCGTGTAATCTTAGCCCAGCCACGAGTGAACACCATAGGCCCAGTGTTCACCAATGAAGTCTCCCTCCGCCTCTGGTGACACCACCCCCTGCACACTCAGCTGTCCGGTATTCCCTGCTTTCTTAATGAAAACAGGAAACCGGAATCGTTTGAAAATGTGCGTCCTTCATTCCAGTGCTGCCAGAAGTAAAAATAAAGCCAGCAATTTAGCCATATCCACAGAGAGGCTCTGTCGGCTGGACCGGCCACTTCTTCAGGAAAGTGTTTGTGTTCCTGTGTGGAAACTAGGCGTCCGTAGCCCGCAGTCACCTGAGAGAGGGAGGGCACAATTGGCCCCACAGTTCTGCAGGTTCTCCAAGTCCCTAGCGGCGCCCCGTGGTTCCAGAGCACTGCCGAACTCTTCTTGGGGCCTGGCTCCTAACCAGTGACAAGTTCTTCTTTAATATGAGTCTCAACTCAGCTTTTGCCATTGATGAAAGTCTCTTTAAAAATTTTTTTAAACACCTTTTTCCAGTTACAAAAGTAGTACGTGTTTTTTAAAAAAAGTCACGTACAGACTATTTAATAAAAAAAGTCTCTCATCTCTCACCATCTAGTGGCAATCGTTACTATTTTGTTGTAATGCCTAGATTTTTATAGTTTTTAACATAGTTACTTTTCCCACTTAAGCATTTTCAATAGGAGAGGTTAATTTTTTATCTGTTTTCTTCCAAAAATATATATATTTTAATGCACTGATTTAACACCAGGATCTAGAATACAACAAAATACATCACATTTTTCAGTGAAATTTAACTGTCATATACTAAGTGCTTTAGCCACTGTGCCACCACAGGTCAGGTTAAGTTATTTCTGAAGTTTACAAAAGACATGGTCATGATGAACTCTCTTCAGATGGACCCTGGACTCCTTAATCTGGGCATCAGCAAAGGTTAGACTTTTACCATGTTATTAGGTTTGATGATTTGCGAATACTACTGGAATTAGACTACCCGAAGGTTTGGTAATCTAAGTTTCATTCAGCAACTAAAAAAGCAAGCTATGTTTTTCAAGGTGTTATATTTATGACCAATTATCCACAGTATGAACTGTTTCACAATTAAAGACATCCAGTGTTACTATTTTTTATATCTCGTTTTCCGAAGTACCTTTTTACATACATTAACACAAATGTTAATGTATATAATACATGCATTTCATTTATTTCCCAACTTTCTTCATGTATGTAGTCTGAGCTCCCTATGCTAGCCTGTACTATCTTGAGAGCAACAAATTTAATATTTAAAATATCCTTCATTATTCCCCTTTCCTAATCAGATACAACAATTAACAACATGCTAGGAACAAAGCAGGTAATTTTTAAATGTTTCCCGAAGGAATAGCTGGATATACAGTCTAATATAATGAGTGTTAAAAAACATCTTAATGCTCTGTAGACAGTGTTGCTTGTTCTGTATTAGTGGTTGTGTGTATGAGGGTGACAGAGAAACAAAGAGAAGAGGGGACAGACAGGGAGAGAGATGAGAAGCATCAATTTTTCGTTGGGACACCTTAGTTGTCCATTGATTGCTTTCTCATATGTGCCTTGACTGGGGGTTAAAGCAGAGTAAAGTGACCCCTTGCTCAAGCCAGATGAGTCCACACTCAAACTGGTAACCTTGGGGTTTCGAACCTGGGTCCTCTGCATCCCAGTCTGACACTCTATACACTGCGCCACTGCTTTGTCAGGTTATATTATTATTATTAAGGACAATTCTTAAAAGATGCTGTTTCAGTAGTCCTCTTTAGGTTGTAAAATCATGGGTGGTTTTAATTTTATACATTTTTATAACATGTAGATATTTGCCTTTTTAAAATAGGATTACAAGAAATCACTATTTGGAAAGCAAGAGAAATGAACTGAAAGAAACTCCAAGAAAGGTCATTTGGGCGATGGATGAATAAGGCAGCAATGGCAACGACAGCTCGATGTTCCTCAGTGTGTGTTTGACCTTTCCTGCACATCAATAGAACTCCTATGTTTAGCTGGGCAAATATGTATAAAGACTATATTTCCCAGCCTCCTTTACTGTTTTACTGTTAGTATGGCCATAGCAAAAATGTCATGTAGCAACCACCAGAAACCTCCCTTAAGAGACACAGGAACAGGTCTATAACCTCCTTTCTTCTTTGAGCCTCCCTCCATCCTGCTGCCTGCAATGTAGATATGATGATAGGAAATAGAATCGCTTTCTTGGACCATCATCGCATCCACAACGATAGAGGAACAATGGGCTAGCTGGATCATAGGTCTCTAAGAGCTTTGAGAATCAAAGCTACTATGCTACTTCTGGAAAGCTTACCTCTGTATTTTTATATGAAAGAGACATACATCTATTTTGTTTAGCTATTGTCCATTTTGGCTCTCTGTTACCTGGAGCTAAACTGAATTCCATGTCTCCATGCCCCCACAAAACAAATTAAGACCAGACCTTGAAAAGAAAAGTGCTAAATAATAAACTGGGGTGATGTAATAATAAAACTTTTTGTTTTCACACACATTTTGATTAATTCAAGAATTAGTGAAGTGTAAGAAAAACCCCAACAGTTTGAAAAATCTCTAAGTGGGTTATAAGGAGACTCTTAACTGACCAAAAGCCTTTTTTGGACTAACAGAGCTATGCCTACTGATACAGAGCCAAAAACCACTGCTGTGTCTGCAACTGGAATCCTGAAAGCAACAGCTTCCAGCTAAACATTCTGGAATCAGGGCTGTTCCTGGTGTTTACCAGAATTTTCTGAATGTCTGGAAATCCGAGGGTGGAGACTGCTCCTGGCACCACCTCTGCCGTTGTTATAGAGCTTTCCTAAAAGCTTAATTGGGTGAAGAAAAGAGTCCTATTCAGTGGAAAGAGTAGGAGGAAGGATTTCTAAGAAATAAAATGAGGTATATAGTCTAGCTGGAGACAAATGACAAACACCCTAAACATAACACTAATTGAGATCAGCCCCAAAGGCATATTATCAACAAGAACAATATGACATCATGCAAATGAGTGATTAAAACATAATGGAGTTAACCAGTTCTAAAGACAAAGTAAGTAATGATAGAAGAGAAAGACGGGTAAATGGTGAAGAGCCGAGGCAGAGGCTGTAGGTGAAGCTCAAAGGAAGATGAGGTTAGAAGACAGGGGGATGACTGAGTACACAGAAGAGGCCACCAGACGTGGGTCCTGGGCCAGGGATCCCTTGTCCACTTAGTCTCTCTTATGTTGTACAACCAGCCCTGTGCTAGGGGCTAAAAGGCCTCAATGAATATTGTCTTGATAACTGTGTGTGGATTAGACTGAAGTAATAAGAAAAAAGATTAAATTCAAGGGACCTGTTAAAATGTTATAATCCCCAAGTCTGAAGTGAGGACCAAATAAAAAAATTATTAATACATTCAATTTATATTTATAATCACTATTGATTAAAAAAGCAATCTTAGTAATATATCCTTTCTTCCTTTTCTTTCCCTTCCATTCTCTCTCCTTTTCTTCCTCCCTTCTTCCTCTTACTCTCTACCAGGCACGTCTAAGAGCTGGGGAGACAGTGTGAACCAAAGGGACAAGGTGCCCACTCTCACAAGGCTCACAGTCTAGTGAGAGGGTAGAGTGCACGGAAAAAGAAACCTGAATATACTGGAAGGCAGAAGTGAAACAAAAAGGCAGAATCACTAGAATCTATACCAGTGTATCAAAGTAAATGGATGGGTTGCTAACAGTGGACCACACAGCTTCTGGGGGTGGCATCATCATCATCACCATTCAGCTGACTGACCAAGATCAACAAACTGGTGGTAATTCTACTTTTCATTCATGTATTTACCACCTGGTACAACTTACTACACTTATGAGAGGGGCTCAGTCTATGGACTCAAGAACAATTTGAAATTTCCTTGCAATTTTCTTTTTGCATTAACACAGTGAAATGAAGATATTAATATTTCAAAAATCGTATCATTTAAGTTCATAAAGTATTATATGATTTTAACTTTTCAAGGTAACTAAACTTACTGTCCAAACAAGATTTGGTTTAGGAAGACATGAAAATTAATGTGCTCACTGGGAAGTGAAAGTTTAGATGGTAGAAACTAGTTAGAATACTAACCTCCTGGTGGGATTCACACCTGTTTGTCCCAGGGGACCGGTGACAACAACGTTTGGAGACATTTTTTAGTGGTTACAACTGGAAGAAGGCTGCTACTGACATCTAGTGGGTAGAGGCCAGGGATGCTGCTGAACATCCCACAATGTACAGGCAGTACCACCCTCCCCAACAAATAATAATCCAATCCAAAGTGTCTCAGCTGAGGATGCCGGTGTTAAATTCAGTGAGCAGAGTGACAAATTCTCATACAGCAACTGAGACTATGGCCACATAAGTTGTAGACTTAGATCTTCCACTTCTCAGTGGGACAAGAACATCACGCTCAAGTGACAGGGTGTTAAAGATGCTGAGTAAGAAAAACACTAAATACTTTTCTATGCACTCTACTGCAACAAGCCAATTTTTAATATGAGCAAAAGCACTGAAAGTTTTTGGAATAATGTGTCCTGGTGGACTTTTAAATGGACAAAATTTGATATTATTTCTTTATCTATTAATTAGGATACAATGACGTCTTTGTTCTGGTTTTACTTACTGCACACTCTAAGCCCTATTACTATCAACTAATGGTGCCATGAAAATAATTACGCTTCTGTGCCACAACTTCCCCACACTCCTTATGTGTTCTTCTTCACCGCTGTACCTGACTGTTGAATCTGAAGAACTTCGCTAATCCTGTAACTGTGTTGTTGCCTCTCACAAAAAGCATGAATAGCTGAGTCAGTCCCTGAGAATCACTTAATTATCATAGCTTCCCATACTGAAAGTCAGCAGAGTGCAAGCATCCCGCTGCTCAAAGCAGACAAAACGATTCTGAATCAGTTAAGGCCGAGAAGCTGGGGGGCGGGGGAGGAAGACCAGTACAATGATTTCAGTAAGAGAAATATGTTTTCACGAAGTTAGTTACTCATAGTGTGGAAGTAACTGAGTTAGCAAATCAACTTTTCTAGACACGGACCAGTGGGATAAAGAGACAGAGAAGTAGAACAGGTCCTTCTGAACAGGTTTAACAAGAACATGTCCATAATGACACTGTATTAAGGTTTTTAGACCCCAGGAGCTTCCTTGTGCTAAATCTATGTGAGAAACACAATAAAAAGGAGAACAATGTAAGCGGTTCCTCATTCTATTTTAAAATATACTGCTCACAAAAATGAGGGGATATTTCCAAATGAATATGAAGTGATAAAATATCCCCTCATTTTTGTGAGCAGTATAGTATGTGGCAGATGAGATTTCTCTTGCTCTTTCATGTACCAAAGAGTAGTTTTAAACCTGCTCTTTACTCCACCCAGCCAACAAATCTATCCAACCATTTACACACGTGATGAGCAGTTACCCCGTGCGAGGACCTGCTCTGTGAAGCCTGCCTCCCTGCTTGCGGAGTCTGTGGTACCTACGGGGGCTTCACCCAGACCGTGCGCCCCTCAGGCTGCAGCTGTTTCACAGGGCTACCTAAACGCTTTGTGCCAATAAAATGACAACATCAGAGAAAGTAGAAGTGGATGCCAGAAATTCACAGGATTGACGTGTTATATTATATAACTGCATGGCTTGTTTATATGGCTGCATTATAATGTGGTATTGTTTGTCATTATCTGTAACTTTTCACAACTCCATTTTGCTTCTCTCCCTGTATCTTTAGATTTCCTTTTACAGCTAATCTTATCTCTGTTCTGTCTCCACCAACATTAACCTGCACATTCCTGACACCTCCACTGTCACCCATTGCTATCCCTTTCCAAACTGGCTCCACATTCTATTCCCACACCCCTGAGAGGGACTGCTGATCCAGGGCAGATGCCATTATCAGACTGCTAGATGGTCCCTTCCTTTCATTCAGTAAATATTTTTAAAGTAGCTACCATGTGTCAAACACTGCTAGGAGGTAAGCAAATGGGACACAGAGCCTGCCTAGACAAAACGGTTACAAGGGACAGACAAGCAGTTGTAGAAATAAATAACTACTATATATAACTAGTAAATAACTAATAAAATAACAACTGTGGTAAGTGCTGTGAACGCGAATTATATGATATGTTATGAGCAAGCAGCAACCCCAGCTGGGCTGTGTAGGGAGTGTTCCGCCAGGGCTGTATTTCACATCCCAAGTCCACCAGGCGCGGTGTGTGGGATGTGCGTTCAGTGAAGAGACCATATAGGAGAAATTCTAGGCAGAGGAAACAACAGATACAAAACATGCCACTTTTGCCTGACCTGTGGTGGCGCAGTGGATAAAGCGTCGACCTGGGAACACTGAGGTCGCCAGTTCAAAACCCTGCGCTGGTCTGGTCAAGGCACATATGGGAGTTGAGCTTCCAGCTCCTCCCCCCTTCCTCTCTTTCTCTCTCTCTCTCTCACTCTGTGTTTCCTCTCTAAAATGAATTAAAAAAAAACATGCCATTTTTAGGAATGAAAAGGGGACTTTGCATGATAACAAAGGACACTCAGTGATGCAGAGAGGAAACAAAGCCCCCATCACACAGGGTCCAGGAGCTATGAAGGGTTCTAAGTAAGGTAGTGAAATGGTCAAATTTGCATTTTAATAAGACTGCCCTGGCTGCATGCTGGAGTACTAAGAGTGTCCTCCCTTTGGTTTTCCATGGCTTGTTCCAGTCCCCATGAATTTTCCTCTAGGTATCACAAATTCCTTTACACAGTGTGAGTTTCATTTATGTTTAGCCATAGTGGTAAAACCACCAGAAGTTAGCACCTGACTGAATTTGGGGCACCCTGTGGTCAACTCCTTCCCCAAAATACTGAAGAGGAAACTGAGAAGGCCCGATACATCTGAGCTTCTCAGGGCTGAACTGGAGACCAGGACTGGGACTTTGGGTCTGCCCTTCAGGGCTCTCGCCATGAGCTCATCCTGTTAATAAAAAAATATATTTCTTTTTCCTTAAACCAATGTTTGACTCACTGCAGAGGAAAAGGATGTGATTTCCTCTTCTGAAGGTCACTGCAGTATGATAAATCTAATCTGGGAGGGACAAACAAGTGCTGCGTGAGTGAAGGCAGGAAGGGGGACAAGAGGATGACTTAGCACACTGAGAGGTTGAGTGCAAACTTAATCTGCATTTGAAACTACGATGGGAATAGCAGAGACTGAAAGTGTGTGAAGCAGGGACAACACTGACCCCGGCAGCCAGCAAGCATGTCTGTAGAGGAGGGAGAGAAAGACAGGTGTGGTGCTACTGCCAACCCTTCACGCTTCTGGCAGCTGGCCTTACTTCTCTAGCCACACCTGACCTTGGGCTGATTTACCCAAAGGGCAGGCTAAACCCTGGCCAGATGGCTCAGTTGGTCAGAGCTTCGTCCCAAAGCGCAGGGTTGCCAGTTCAATCCCTGGTCAGGGCACATACAGGAACAGATCGATGTTCCTGTCTCACTTTCTCTCTTCCCCTTCCTCTCTCTCTACAATGAATAAAAAATTAACAAGTAAAAAAAAAATAAATAGAGAGGAAAAGGTTTGGGAGAATGGAAGCGATATACTCCCAACAGTCAAGACTTCTGCCTACTGGTTGGTCTCTGACCAGCTGGATCCCAGGTCGGCTTGCCTCTACAGTCACCTGAGTGTTACCGTCTGCCTGCCTGACAAGGGTCTTGATGCAGGTGACCCTGCTGGCCTAGGGTGCATACATTATCCAGAACTCAGATGACATATGCTGCCTACTAGTTGGTACTGACTGTCAGTGCACACATTAACTATTTAAGACAGTGTCACTAGTCTATCTGGCTCAGAAACCCTCTTTTGAACTCTCACTGTTCAAATCTGGGATAATTTGAGCATCAAACATATGATTAATGATAGTAATAAATTACAGTACAGTGAGTAAATTCTGTATCTTGAGTCTATAATGTAATAAATAAAGAAGGAATTATGGAAACAGAAAATCAACATTTCACAACCATCGTAACAGTGGCTGGTTCATACAGGAATCAATGGATGCTAAGGCTAGTGGATAAACACTTCCTACTTAACAAGAGAACATTGCTCCTGACCAAATGGTGGCACAGTGAATAGGGCATCAAGACTAGGTCTCAGAGGACCCAGGTTCGAAACCCTGAGGTCACCAGCTTGAGTGCGAGATTACTGGCTTGATTATGGGGATCATAGACATGAACTCATGGTTACTGGCTTAAGCCCAAAGGTCGCTGGCTTGAAACCTAAGGTCACTGGCTTGAACAAGGGGTCATCACAAGGTCTGCTGTAGGCCCCACCCCCACCCTGTCAAGGCACATATGAGAAAGCAATCAATGAACAACTAAGGGGCTGCAATGAAGAATTGATGCTTCTCATCTCTCTTCCTGTCTGTCTGTCCCTATCTGTCCCTCTGTCTGTCACACACACACAAAAAGAATTAAAATTGTGAAGGTCATGAAAGAAAAGGAAGGCTGAGGCTAAGAACTGTTCTGGATTGAAGGAGATTAAAGAGACATGACAAATCACACATGCACAAACACACGCAGAGATGCAGAACTGATAGAGCAAGTGTGGTTAGATGTTAACCACTCTGAATGTAGGTGAAAGAGTGTGAAATGTGAAAGTCTCTTTATACACTCTTGCAGAGTGACATCAACATATAAATTCAGTTTTAAATTGTTTCTTTTTTCCTGTTTTTAAATGTTTATTTTATTGATTTTAGAGAGAGAAGAAGGGAGAGAGAGACAGAGACAAGAATATTGATCTGTTCCTGTGTGTGCCCTAACTGGGGATCAAATGAGCAACCTCTGTGCTTTGGGATGATGCTCTAACCAACTGAGCTGTCCAGCCAGGGCAGTTTTAAATTATTTCAAAAACGAATTATACACACACACACACACACACACACACACGTCATTTTAGCTAAAGATAGTGTTAGGCATTTATTTGGCTCAGAAACTCTTCTTTAGGCTCTCACTATTCAAATCTCGGACAATTTGAGTATAAAGATAACAATTTTAATAATTACATATATGTGAAGGGAGGTCTATACAGCCATATGAACTGTAATTGCCCGAACCTGTATTTAAACCTTCCTTCTCTTGTGCCTGCCGTGTCCCTGGGGTATGGGAGTGTAGTCAGTCAATCACCAGGGAGCACAACCAACACTCTACTATTGCTCATACATAAATAAAGCAGCTTTCTTTTTAAACAGGGGCTGATGTCTCTGCTCTTCTATGTTATATCTCCTTGAGGAATTTTACATTTGCTTGGGGTATCCCTGGAAACCTGTACAGCTTCTCAATTACTAATCTTACAGACTGATGTGCTAGGAGTCCCCTTAGAGAGAGAATGAAGTCTAAAATGTCCTTTCTGTGGCAATAAAAGCCTTTAACAATGTAGGCTCGATCCAGCAATTCCCAGTTCCCTCCCCACACTGAACCTCAATCTACAGGCACCTTCAAGCCTATCTGCCTTTGCTCACTCTGTTCCCCCTACCAGCACACAAGCCGTTCCCCAGCCTCTTCCATCTGTCAGAATTAGCTGAATCAACTTTAAGGACCAAACCCAAATATACACCCCATCCTTTCTAAGGCCTTCACTTATCTCTTACTGGTCTGTCTTAGAAAGACCAGGTCTCCTTCTTCCCTCCACTTTCCTAACACGCTTTGCCGATACTGTACCAACATGTGTTATCATTAGTAGGTACATGGCTGCATTCCCCTAATAGACTACAAGTATCTCGGGGGGCAGGAACTAAACAGTATTTATTTTCCTATCCCTCAGTGGAGAGCATGGTACCTAGCACAGAGCATATTCAATATTTGTTGAAATGAAAAACCCCATGTCTAAGCATATAACAATTAAGTACGGTAGAGAAAGAGATGTAACGATTAAAATCAGGCACTCCAGGGCCAGGCTGCCTGAGTTGGAATCCTCGCTTTGGCACTTTCCAGCTGTTGATGAGATAGATTCTATCCCAACAGTATCATTGGGAAAAATAATGACCTGCTTCACCATGTTCCTGTGGACCACTGAGAACAATGCCTGCTGCTGACTATTTTGGATCACCCTCTGTAGGTTTGTGAAGTATACAGCCCTGGCATCCCAGAGACAATCCAGAACTCCTCTCCTCCACCCAGCCCAGCTCCCCTTTCCTGGCTCCAGAGAAGCTAGGGTTTGAAGTGTTTATTCAAAATCAAATGAGCCTGACCATGCGGTGGCGCAGTGGATAGAGCGTCGGACTGGGATGCAGATGACACAGGTTCGAGACCCCAAGCTCGCCAGCTTGAGCGCGGGCCCATCTGGCTTGAGCAAAAAAGCTCGTCAGCTTGGACCCAAGATCGCTGGCTACAGCAAGGGGTTGCTCAGTCTACTGAAGGCCCGCGGTCAAGGCACGTGTGAGATAGCAATCAATGAACAACTAAGGTGTTGCAACAGCAATGAAAAACTAATGATTGATGCTTCTCACCTCTCTCCGTTCCTGTCTGTCTGCTTCTATCTATCCCTCTCTCTGACTCTCTTTCGGTCCCTGTAAAAAAAAAAAAAGTAACAAAATCAAATGAGTTTGCCAAAATCTTGAGGTCATCCACTTCCTAGAGTGGATGAGGCAGATGCAGCTGGGCCCTGCAGGAGAACGTGCCCGTGTACCTGAGCTCACACCAGGGCTCAGGGAGCGCCTAGTGCTGGTGCCCATTGGTGTGGAGGGAGCCTCACGCCAACATCAATTATGCATAAGAAGGAGGTAAAATAAAACAAAGCAAAAGTAGGCAAACATCCTCTACCCTTTAAAAATATACTGCTCACAAAAATTAGGGGATATTTCAAAATGAATAATAAGAAGCGATAAAATACCCCCTAATTTTTGTGAGCAGTATATTATGGCCAAGTTAAAATATTTCCTTCTCACAATAAAGAGGACAAACATATGCACTGATTTTTCTGAATAATCTCCTTCTCCTACTTCTACCAAAGTCATAAGAGTAAAGCACTCTAACACACTGTGCAGAGATGCACGCTTTAGATCCACTGAACACCTTCCCGTGCAATCATCGAGAACGGCTTGCCTGAATTGGGGGGAGGTGTAATTCTTTCCCTAAAACAAGAATAGGAGCTATAAACGCTTCCTTGTTTGTGGACATGCAATGGGCAGCAGGGATCTGGAATTGCTCAATGCAGCGAAAAGGTCTGTATGTGTGAAATGAGGGGGTTGGTGGGACTCGATTTCCAAAGGTTGCTTCCAGCCTCTGTCTCTGTACATTACACAAATTTCATAACATCGCATGCTATGTGAACAAGTGAAGAAAGAAGTTAATTGCAGCAGCTGTCAGACCAGATGTTCAGGCAGCCAGAGCCCGAGGCCTTGCTCTCTTCCCATGTCATTAGGCAGCACCTTTCCAGTTGCACCTTAACAACTGTACAACCTCACGACCCCCAAATGCGACTTCCCTTTGCTGTATCATCAGTTCTCTGGGCGTTTCAGGAGTCCAGAAGCCAGGCTGCAGGTGAGCAGCTGACAGGGAAGCCGGTGGAAAGGATTATTGTTCCTGGGAATGGAACGGGCTGTGCCTCAATAAAGGGTATATTGTATTCAGGAGGCCCGTGACATTACAGGGGCCTTGAGGTTTACACAATGGCCCTCTTCTCCAGTGTTCAGTGTCAACTATAAGATGCAATGACTCTTTACCCACAATCCTTCTGAAATAGCCAAGATGCCACAGGTTCCTCAGTTCTTGCCCCTCACCATTGAGGCAGTGTGTTTTTCAATGCCCAGTGTCTAATTGAAAAAATTATTGCTGAAATACAGCTAAATTTTCATGCATGCAACCAGGAGAACTAGCTAGGAAAGTAAATGCTATTTTCGAAACTTTCTTCAAAAACAATATGCTGCTTTAATTGTAAACAAGAAAATGGTCCAGTTCAAAGGGTAATTTTGTGAAAAACCGAGAAGAAACATAAATTGGGACTTTGGGACAGAAAGGGCTTTTCTAAAATAATAGGAAAAATTGGGGGGTGGAGTGGCTGAAGTAATTATATGAATCGCAGCCCTTATTTTGTTTTATAGTGTTTATATAAGAAAAAGAAACCAGCTTTAAAGCACACTGAGCAGTTCCCTATTAGAAAAACTGAGCTATAAACAATGACCAAAAATGGATTTAGCAACAGAAAAGGAAATTCTGGAATTTAATTAAACCACAAACTCAAAAAACTCAAACCTTGGCATATGCATACAACCTTTCCCTCCTGTAACAATAGTATCTTTATGTTAAGGCCACAGCTAAAGCTGGAGTTTTCACTGAACCCAAAATAAGGTACTGAGTTATCCTTTCCAGCTTGCAAGAAAAGCAAATGTTTCATAGAGCATACAGAGCTTGAATTTATATTTCACCAACTCCCCTCCCGGAACGTCACACTATCCTCTATTTTTCTTTTTTGGGGGCTTTCTTACTTACCCACCCAGAAACAAAATAACTGATTTTCAGCAAGCAGGAAGCCAAGTCTCAGGCATACTTCCCTCAGCATTAAAGGGACGGCACATATTGGCAGGCAAAGAGCTCACGAGCTGTTGCAGAGAATTTATTTATACCCATTTGGAATTTCCTGACCAACTAGCAGCCTACTGGCTGTGGGGTTTAATGCCAGGACTCTTGGCGTCAGTGAGACAGCAAAAACTACCAAGGAGTGAAACTGCTAGTAAGGATCTTAGCAAAAGAGATGAAAACAGACCTCTCCCAGGCCCCTTCCAATTTTTCAAACTATCCTTCATAAACTGCTAACCTAGAAATGCAGATGTAAACGTGTTAATTCTAGGCAGAATTTAGAAAGGCAGCAAATGTTTCCTTATTCTTCCTGCGGATTTACTCCCTCCCCCAAAACCCCCTAGGGCTGAGAAAGGCTCACTGTTTTAATTTGAGCACCAGAGCAGCAGACCTCTTATGAAGAAAATGTTTCAGTGTTACACTGAACCCAGGCTGGGCTGGAGGCCAGTTGTTCCTTTTCTTGGTGTACTTTCAGTGTATTTTTATTTAATGCAACATACAATTTGAAGGCTAAAAACACTCCCACTTTGTAAACCACAGACCCAAACGTTTTTTTAATTTCATATTCCCTTAAACATTTTATCCAAATTAGATCATGTGACTTTCTAAGACAACATTGATTCCCAAACAACTGCGTTCTGTTTTAGGGTGAGAGTATCTTTGAGCAACCTTTTGTTTCTGTTTAAAAAGTTAGTAAGAATGATATGTCCCTCTAATGATTTAAATTCATCACAAGAAAAAGAAAGAAAAGTTTCTTTTAAATTGTTCATCATCTATGCCCAAATCCACTGGGGAAATGTGAATCTGGAGGAACAAGATTTATGGAACTTTGTCTAAAGAGCAAACAAGCACAGCCAGTTCTCAACAATAAAGCAGAGATTAGCAAAGATTAGGATGACTCTAAATGGCCTGCTTTGTAAACTTGAAAACAGGGGACAGCTATGTGGAGAGGCAAAGCTGACAAGAACCCACTGGATTCGCCTAGTTTGACTGGTTCATTCTAGTGTCTGCACCCCTCCCCCACCATGTCCCCTCATTCATCTTCTCACTGCATTCTCCCCGGGCACATCTGGTGGCTGGGTACTTTAAGTGATGACCTCTGGGACAGACATTTTTCTGTGTGAACCTACAAAGATTAAACTTTTTAAAGATGATGTGGGACTCAATTTTGTTTTACACTCAGTAAATAAACTGATTCAAAGGGAAATAAACTCAGACAAAGCTTCAAGTGCCTGATACTTGGAAAACGTAGAGTCCAAATGATTCACAATTATTGTACGCGATAACACTAACATTAGAGAAGAGATTTAAGCTAGGCCTAATTTTTATCTTTTTGGGGGGACTTAAAAAGCTTTATTGAGATATTTACATACATAAAAGTTACCCATTTTAAATGTGCATTTGGCGAGTTTTAGTACTAATGTTAGTTGTGCATCTAACACCACAAGAAAATGCCCATCATCCTTAAAATTCCCTTGGTGTGTGTGTGTGTGTGTGTGTGAGAGAGAGAGAGAGAGAGAGAGAGAGAGAGAGACAAAGAGAGAAAGAGAGAGAGAGAGAGACAGACAGACAGAAGGACAGATCGGGACAGAGAGGGAAGGAATAGGGATGAGAAGCATTAATTCTTTGTTGTAGCTCCTTAGTTGTTCATTGATTGCTTTCTCATATGGCCCTTGACGGGGGGAGGGGAGGCGCTACAGCAGAGCTAGTGACCGCTTGCTCTAGCCAGTGACCTTTGGGCTCAAGCCAGTGACCATGGGGTCATGTCTATGATCCCACATCCAAACCAGCAACCCCGCGCTCAAGCTGGTGAGACTGCACTCAACCTGGATGAGCCCACGCACAAGCCAGCGACCTAAGGTTTCAAACATGGGTCCTCTGCGCCCCAGTCCGACACTCTATCCACTGCACCACTGCCTGGTCAGGCCCTTGGGTTTCTTTTATCATTTACTTTTAACAGAGGATTTTTTTTTTGTATTTTTTGAAAAAAATTCTGGTATTATTTAGTCACATTATTATATTCCAAGCTAAGTATTAACATCTAAAGACTTGTTCTTAATAATTAAACTGAGGAAAACATCAGAATGTAGTGTTTCTTAATCCTGCAAAATAAAATCCTGCTGAAATTTTATTTTATTTTTGACTGTGTTCTGGTAAGAACAGAGCTTATTTTACAAAGCAGTTGAAGGCAATTATCTTGTACGTGTGCTTCTATGAAGAAGTCTAGCAGAAAAGTCACTATATGCAAATAACTGTCTATTCCTTCCACAGAGAGGATGACAAAGGTTGGAATGTGAGAAGAATTAAAAATAGGAGCTCCTTCTGCTTGGAAACTGTCAGTCACAAAGGTTCCCACTGTAAAGAGAAAGACACGTGTGTCTGTTTTTACTCCTTAATTTACGTACAAAAAAAGAAGCTAAATGCAGTCTCAGAGGATGAAGATGTTCTAAGGTTTTTGCTCTGATAGGTGGAGAGTAGGCAGAAAAGGTGACTCCCAGTGAGAAGGAAAATGGACTATACACAAGTCTTGTGCTTCCAGGTTGGCTGAGGGCACTAATAGTTTTTCTCCCATTGATGGTGGATGCAGAGTTCTGAGAGCGCAATCAAGTACATGAACCCATTCTTCTCTAATACTTAACAGGATTACTGCATCAAAACTTTCTCTCCAGGGGGCCTCACCCCACGTCTACCGATAAAACCAGTAAAATGATGTAGTGACTGGTTACAATGAATTATATTTTGTACATCTTTTTCTTTTTTTGTGACAGAGACAGAGAGGGGGATAGATAGGGACAGACACACAGGAAGAAAGAGAGATGAGAAGCATCAATTCTTCATTGTGGCACCTTAGTTGTTTATTATTTTCTCATATGTGCCTTGACCGGGGGGGTGGGGGGGCTACAGCAGACGGAATGACCCCTTGCTCAAACCAGATGAGCCTGCACTCAAGCCAGCAACCTTGGTGTTTTGAACCTGGGTCCTCAGCACCCCAATCCGATGCTCTATCTACTGCACCACCACCTGGTCAGGCATATTTTGTATATCTTAGATGCATATATCTTCTTGCCTGACTAGGCGGTAACGCAGTGGATAGAGGGTTGGCTTGGGATACTGAGGACCCAGGTTGAAACCCCAAGGTCGCCGGCTTAAGTGAGGGCTCATTCGGCTTGAGAGTGGTTTGCTGGCTTGAGCGTGGGGTCACAGACAAGAGCCCATGGCCACTGGCTTGAGCTCAAAGGTCTCTGACTTGAGTCCAAAAGTCTCTGGCTTGAAGCCCAAGGTCGCTGGCTTGAGCCCAAGGTCACTGGCTTAAGCACAAGTTTGCTGGCTTGAGCAAGGGGGTCATTGGCTCGGCTGGATCACCCCTGGTCAAGGCACATATAAGTAAGCAATCAATGAACAACTAAGGTGCCACAACTATAAGTTGATTTTTGTCATCTCTCTTCCTTCCTGTCCATCTCCCTGTCTGTCCATCTTTCTCTCTAAAAAACCAAAAAGATGCATATACCCTGACATACCCTGAATTGACTTTCCTCCTTCTCTCCTTGATTTCCTAACTCTCTCCCAGTCTCACAGACACAGCACAAATGCACTTGGTTTATCAGTCTCACAACAGCTTTCTTGACCTCGTCTTTCCCCACCAGCCACTGTGCACAATTCCTGTGGACGCCACTGTTCCAAGCACGTCATACAGATATGAACTCATTGAATCTTCACAACAACCCTGTGAGGTAGGTATGATTACTGGCATTTTGCAGCTGAAGCTCATGTCATCCATACTGCTATTCTACTGCTACTGCCTATTCAATTGCTACATGGGTTTTACATGGTACTGAAAAGCCACATGCCAAGCACCTTCTTTCCTGTGGCCCTTCGAGCTAAGAACACTGGGCAAGGAAGCTAACATTTCTGATGGGTGGGGAGGAGGATGAGCATGCCAATTCAATGCTTGTACCATTCCTCCCCCTTCTGATGTACACCCTACACCAAACATTCTCAGGCAAAATTCTTCTATTTTGCAAGGTCAGCTAAAGTATCAATTCTTTCTAAAGTTGTCTCTTGTCTTCCCAGCCACCTCTTCTGTCTAGGCTCTCAGAGCTACTTGTTCTTCCCTTTGTTCCAATCTGTGCACACACCTTACATCCCTACTAACTAACAGCTTTGTCTTTTCCATCTCAACTGTAGATGTGCCCCATCACTGTAGTAGGTGACCAGGGTTATTTGGTCAGTTTAATTCCTTCCAGGAGCCAAACTTTGAGTGTTTCCTTTCAAAGAGCTACAATAAAAATATCAAGGACTCTGAGCCCATGCCCTCATTCTAGGGCTGAGGCAGGACCCTGGCTCAGAGTGGCAAGAGGAGGACTAACATCATCTTTGCATTCAAGGTGGAGGTGCCAACGCTTGGACCCTCCCAGTGCAAGCACCTCAATGCCCCAAGTTCTCAACTCTGCTGCACAATCATTGTGCCTGGGGCTGTTTCTAAATGTGCTGAGTCACCCCCATCCTCACCCCAATGAATCAGAATCTACTGGGTTGAGGCCAGAGACATCAGCAATTTTAGAAACTCTGCAGCTGCATCTATGCCACAACCTGTGATGAGAACGGGGGGCCTGAAACCACGCAAATTCTGCACCTCAAATATATGCTCCCTTTAGGTTTACAGGAAACTGAGACCCAAACTGGGGGCAGCCCTTTAAGCAATTCAAGTACCACCAGGGTCCAGATCACAAGTGCAAACACCTTTAGAGTCTAGCCCGTAAATGAAAGGAAGAGATCTAGAGGGAGTTGGAGGAGACCAGTGAGCACCTTTCCTCTCTAACTGACTATTGCCCAACAGAAAGACATACCATGATGTGTCAGATCTTTTGGCTTTTCAAGAGGAGCTGAGAAAATTGGTCTTTTTACACGAAATTACCCAATTTAAACATTTTTGGTAACAAATTAAAATTAAAGCAAAGCTTCAAGTTGGCCAAACAGAACATGTTCCCAGGTCTCAATGTAGCACCCAGCAAGGACTTCATGAAATTCATTTGAGATTCAACTCATAGTTACATCACTTTAGCTATTCACTGATTGCTTCTCATATGTGGCCTGACGTGGGGAAGGGTGGGGGGGCTCCAGCCAAGCCAGTGAGTGACCCCATGTTCAAGCCAGAGACCACGGGATCACGTTGATGATCCTGTGCTCAAGCTGGTGAGCCTGCACTTGCGCTGGTGACCTCATGGTTTTGAACCGGAGACCTCAGTGTCCCAGGTAAGTGCTCTATCCACTGCACCACCCCTAGCCAGGCCCCCTTGCCTTTTCTCACTTTCTAAGTGGCCAACTTTTTCTCATTTCAAATTGCAAGAGTCTTGTTGGGACAAACTATAAAACAAATTAGAAAAACAATTTTAATTCTGGTGCATATTTACATAAGCTGTGCTTAAATTTAGCTTTTGCTACTAAGACGTTTCATTTAAAAGATAAAGACAAAGGCAGTACCAGAGCACCATCCCAGGATACCTACCACCATTTTTCTCACAGGTCAACTTAATGTACAAAGACCCTCACCTGTATGTAGTCATCTCGAAAACGAAACAGCTTGAAAGCAGAATGCTTGTTACCACTTTTAAAGAGGGCCTGGGTCATTCCTACTGCTGACTTCTCCTCAGCCCCTATAGCATTAAAATACCTTATCATGCTATTTCACCCATCTTTTCTCAGACTTGGGATGGGGTGTGACACCAAAAGCTGGGTGTCTAAGGTGACAACAGTGAGGGAGAAACAGGGGCGTAGTTCCTTTTCCAGGTCACCACAGCAGCTTCTCCACCCACATCCATCACAGCCTAAGGGACTTTCAGGACTTGAAGAGGATTAAAAGGACAGGTCCAGCAAGGGCTCCTAGCTCCTTCTTGTCTTGTTAGGTGTGTACAGCGTTGGGTGCTGGAAGAGGACTCTCCTGTGCGTGACTGTATTAGAAGGATCTGCTCCTAAAACTTAATGCAAGGAGAGGCCACAAGGAACATAAGGAGGGTGTGACATGTGAGATTCTAGTCAGGAGAGTGAAATTAGGAAGAGGATGCTATAGACGATGGGCCTACCTTAAAATGAAAAGGCCAGAAAAACAATCCTCTTAGTTATACCTTACTCAACAAAGCGCATGTTTCCAAACTTATTTAAACCTTAGCAATGGAGTCACAATGAATTCATACACATTAGGCTTTCTTTTCAGTCTGGGTTACCCCAGGCTTATTATTTTCATCAGATGTAAACAAGAGACTGTTATACAGTAAGTTTTCATTGAGATTTGAAATCAACATTTAAAAAAGCCAAATGGTGAAATGAATTGGAGCATGAGACCAAATAAGGGAATTAAAACTTTAAATTAGATTACCACAAAGACTATAAAGTTGTAAATAATCAGTGATAATAAGGGTAGGTTATTTCTTCCCATCTAAAAGGGGTGATAGTTCTGTGGAGACCTTCCCAAGAAAACTGGGAGAGAAGGAAGGTAGACCAACGGGCCACACCCCCACCTGAGAGGATACCAACTCAGCTTCTCATCCCCAGTTTTAAACACCCACCCAACCAGACTAGATAATAGGCCTGGGACAAAAGGCACTGACCAGAGCTCTACCTCTTCCTCCTCCTCCTCCTCCTCTTCCTCCTCTCTCTCTCTCTCTGGTTGGGTTGCTAAAAGCAGAGAAAGGAGAAAAGAGGCCATGGGAGCTAGAAAGAACTTTTCAAATGGCCTGTGACAATAACCCTTCCTGCATAACCACATTGTATTTGGTCACCTCTCCCTAAAACCCAAAGCATTTAACATACAATATCATTTTATGCCTATCTGAAGCACGTGATGGAAAGAAAGCAGATACTACAACTTCCATTTAGTCAAAGTTAAGAGGAGGAATAGAGCAAGCCAAGTGTGTGTGACAAAGTGAAAGCCACCTGTTCATTCGTAAAAAATACCCATAAGAGGCTGGGAGAAAACTGCAAAGGGCACTACAATATAAGACTGGCAATTCGCAGGCTCAATTCAGCCCCACTCTGTATTAGATGCCCAGCAGTATGCCAGCACAAAGTTGGTGTGCCACAAATATCTGTTAAGACTGAGCATGTTGACTCTACACTGAGTACTAAGCAAGCCATGACGGGCACACCAAAATGAAGATGACATGAACTTGGGCCTCCTAAGACCTCAAAGCTTACAGATGAGTGAAGCACACAACTATAATTCCTAACTAAAAGCAAGTGATGGCAACAACTTAATAGGACACATAGCTCTCTAGAATTACTGAAGAGGAAGGGTTGACTTTCGACTGGGAGCATCTGAGAATACTTGCTGGAAGAGGTTAAGATACGAAGCAGGACTTAAAGGGCAAGAAAGGCCTATATTAACAGCTATGGCAAAGACATCCATACCAAAAAAACAATAAGGCTTTGTTTGAGCAAAGCCACTCAGAGGGGAACAGGGCAGAGTGGACTGGGAACAGCAGCTGGAAGGGTGCAGAAGACCTCAGTTCTCTCATAACTCTTTGGACAGAGCTACCTGTAGCCATGGACAGCTAGGAAGGCTCACCATGATTTCTGCAATCAGGTCCAAAGAAAGAAAATTAGACCCTGAATTCTACAAAAGAAGGCCAAAAACAACAGCTCAGAGTTAAGAGAAGGGAACAGAAATTAAAGTTAATAAAAGATACAATGTTTGGAGAGAAAGAAAAAACAACAAAAGTATAGAAAGCTCCTCAATCTCGCCAGCCATCCTTAACAAAACAAAATCACCAAGTAGTCAGAATAAGGCAAAGACAGACCACCTTTCACAGGGTTGTCCATCACATAAAAGAGAGAAACAGCTGCCTTTCGGCCAAATTAATTTCTGTGCAGTCATTTAAAAGCAAGCTATTGAGTGAATGAACTGGCTGACTGAAGTATTTCTACTGAATTTTGAGTCATTCCTTCTGGTAATCCCCAAATGACACCCCGATTTAAATTCACCACTATTTGGAAAGTTTACTTTTTCATCAGCAAAGTGTCCAGAACACCAAGAAATAACACCCCAGAGGAAAAGCTCCCCACTCTAAGATCCCTTTACCTTTCTGATGATTTTCTGGTCTTGTTTTCTTCACTTAAAATTAGTATCCTGAGGTGGCATAAATTCCAGTAGCTGCTTTTGTAGGGTCCAAAGAATGTCCATGCACCCCTCCTCAGAGAATCCACAGCTTTTGTGTGTGTGTGTGTGTGTGTGTGTGTGTGTGAGAGAGAGAGAGAGAGAGAGAGAGAGAAAGAGAGAAAGAGAGAGAGAGAGAGAGGAGAGAGTGGTGTAGAAGGCAGTGCTCAGGGCCTGCTGGGCTGACAGAGCTTGTGATGTGACGTGACCGTTTCTCTTCACACGGACGAACAGCTGTCCCTAGGGCAGACTTGGAAGCCGTGGTGCTAATGGAAAAATCTGGTGGCACAGGATTTCGGTGTTTTGCAATTTTTTCCTGTAGGCTGCATTGCTGGAATGGTCTGACATGCAACCCATTCCCTCCTCCCCTCCCAGCCTACAGACTTCCAGGTCTCCACCCCGGTGTGCTATAAAAACTGGTGTATCATCAGACTGATTCAGCCCTGGAAGAGGCGGAGTCCCGCAGAGGGTACAAGCTGCATAAAGCCGGCAGGTATTATGCCTCCTCTGCCAGGTCAGCGGAAGACAGATCAGTCTTTGTGCTCACACTTGGAGAGAAACACGCCAAACGGGCTGCTTCAAAAAACAATTCCCTGGTACGCTCCTGGTTTGAATAAAGCATCCCAGTTGCTCTGTCTGAAATGCTGAGGGGAAGGAAATAAATGAGCTGTACCTTGGTGGGTACCTGGAGTCAGAGGAAGGGAATACAGACAGCAGAGAGAGAGTGAACTATTTTGGGTTTTAGTCATATAAAAACACAAGGGTTGATGCACATGACTAAGGTTTTAAAGATATTAAGCAGCTGGATTATGAATTATTAGAAATATCAAATCTCCCTCTCCATTTTATATTTCTAGTCTGGAAACATTCTTTCCTTTTTCTTCTAAGAGACTCTGATATGTGCCTACTGGACAGAGACACTACAAATGCCTTGGTCGAGTGGACAATTGATGCCCGAGAAAGGGGCACTCAGAAAATGGGCAGGGATGGGAAAACCTGGCAGGACAAGCTGAATCAATGTTTTCACAAAATGATTTACAAAGCTAACGGGATTTATCAGCTAAACCAAATATTGTGAGACTCAATTTAGAAAACCCCATGACTATTTCTTGATTCTACCTAATAGAAATCCTATCTAAAATATAATCATGTCCAAAATATAAAAGATCCCTCAGAGAGAAAACTCCAATTAAATAAAATCATGAAAAAGAACCTAAAATAAACTCAGTACTTGTGACGAAGCTAATGGCTTCTATAAACTGCTACTCTAGTACCAGCTCCTTCAAATAAAGGTTCACATGGTCAAATTGTAACCATGTCCACAACCTTTGGTCCAGCTGGGAGAAATGGCACAGTTCACTCAAATCTGGCTTGTCACAAAGATGGAGTAAGAGTTGTACAAAGACTTCACTTTCAGGATAAGAATAAATCCCATGAATTCAGCAATTTGTCCCTTGGTCCAGTTCTCCGTATCTGCAGTTTTGCTTCTGGTCAGAAAGGCATTCTGAATATTACAGATATTCTTTAATCTGAATTTTCAGCTATGGCTTGCTCTAAGAACTGCTAGGATTAAATATAGTCACTATTTTTTTTAAATCCTCAAAATAGTGGCATACTTATTTTTAAGTTGTGAGATCATTAAGGTTATATATACAAATGGGTTGCATAGTTTAAAACTTCTCATTTTCAGGCTTCATAATAAACTGCAACCCCAAAGCAGAACCAGGCTTAGCTTCTAAACCATGAGCATAATTTTCCTAAAGCATATGGAAATGAGTAAATCAGCTGCAACTTACTCCAAAGACATCCAGCAGAGAAGCCAAGAGAGAAAGGGAAACATAATTTTCCTTTTTTAATTTTACTTAGAATTTCTAAAAGTATTTGAATGAGTCTGATCAAATGTGATTTCCTGATTGGGTCTTCATCAGGTTTTTATTAGAGAAGGCGACTCAATAAAATTTTAATTAAAATCAGTTGCCAGAAAAGAGCAAGAATTTACTACACCTGTGAATTTTAGAACTATGCTAACATTTTTCATACCAGATCAAAACAAATAGCTTTTAATAGAAAAGGATCCCAAAGCAGAAACTGAGGGTTTCAGTCATTCATTTTCCAAGCCCATACAAACCTTTTTCAGAAACTATACCAGGGAGAGAAATTATCTAGGACACAGGAAGAAGGCAAGCCCTGGAAAAAGAAGCTAATGAGCTATAACTTTGATGGGCAGAGCTAGCCCACCCAAGTCCCTGAAGAAAGAGGGGAAGTGCATAATCAGACATCAATGTCAGTGCTCATTCTGTCTGCTAGTGAGCAGGGCACAGGACATTCAAATCCTTGTATGAAGGGCTGTTTTAATCCGTTTCTTCACTAAGCAATCTTAGAATGACAATAACAGCCCAAGTTCTTAACACAGTGAATCTCCCAATTGAGTTTTTATATTGTTTTTCTTTTTTTTTTCTGGTGAGTACCCACAAAGCACCTGGGCAGAAATCTCCAACTGAGGGAGACCTTTGCCCAGCATCCAGATTCTACCCTTCTGACATTCCAGGAGGCTGGTACTCGCTGGAAGCTAAATCATCCTCCCTCTGCTTAGCTGGAGGGCTAATCACCTGTAGGAAATCTGACGCTTAACCCATTAAGGCTCTCTCAAGCTTTGGAGCGAGAGCTTGTAAAGTGAAACCTGCTACAGTTTGAGTTAAAACCCAAGCCTAGTAAACAGGCCAACCCGGTTCAGAGGGGTACTTTTTAGCACCTCTGAAGGGGCTGAACTCAGGGGTTTTGTTTAACCAGATAGACAAGACTCTGAAACCCAGGGTCTCCTATTTGTAGATAGTCATGGCATTTCAACAGTTATAAAATTCAAATAAAATACTTCTTACTAAAAAAAGAAAATATCTTCTCATACACTACAACTATAAGAAAATAAATTATTTCCTTTATAAACTTAAGTGTGAAATTAGCCTTCAATAAACTAACAGTTTCTTTAAAGTTGAAATGAACAATCTAATTAAATGTAATTATTAAACACCAAATAATAGGATGAAACTGCATAAAATACTAAATGCATATAAGGCAGTGGTTCTTAACCTGGGTTCTATCGAGCCCTAGGGGTTCGATGAGTTGGTCTCGGGTTCAGAGAAGCCTCTGCCGCGGAGGCCAGAATAAAGTAATACCGTAATTTGTTGAGTTCATGCACTCTGTTGGTTTTGTTCTTTGAGCAAGGTGATGTTCATGCACGGCTCATTTTGTGCACCAGTAAAAAAACATATACCTATGTCTTGAATTTGGAAAAAAAATCATATTTTATTTATCACTAAAGAAGGGTTCGGTGAATGCGCATATGAAACCTTTGGGTTCGGTACCTCAAAAAAGGTTAAGAACCACTGATATAAGGTATTAGATATGTTTGTTAATTTGGTTCCATAAAATAATTCATACCAAGAAAAAAATGACATTTTAGTCTTAACCACTCTACCTTTGGGTTTTTTGTTGTTTTTTTTTTTTTTTACAGGGATAGAGAGAGAGTCAGAGAGAGGGATAGATAGGGACAGACAGGAAAACGGAGAGAGGTGAGAAGCATCAATCATTAGTTTTTCGTTGCCTAGCAACACCTTAGTTGTTCATTGATTGTTTTCTCACATGTGCCTTGACCGCGGGCCTTCAGCAGACTGAGTAACCCCTTGCTGGAGCCAGTGACCTTGGGTCCAAGCTGACAAGCTTTTGCTCAAGCCAGATGGGCCTGCGCTCAAGCTGGCGAGCTCGGGGACTTGAACCTGGGTCTTCCGCATCTCAGTCCGATGCTCTATCCACTGCGCCACCGCCTGGTCAGGCTACCTTTGGGGGTTTTTTCTTTTTTCTTTTTTTAATGGACGCTGTGTGTGCCCTGCTGGATACCTTTGGATTTTATAAATTTTCTGAAAGTACATACTTTCCCCTTGATCTGTTTAATCAGAACTTCACCGATACCATACTTCTGGATTTTTAATGTCAACAGAATGGCTTAAACAAAGAAAAAAGACTCTCTATATTGAACTGCTGGCTTAGCCATTAACTGTGTGAGCCAGACAAGTCACATTTTGTCATCTGAAAGTATGGCAGGGAGGTTGGAGAGATAAAATAAAAAAGACACCCTCCTCTGGCTCTTACAGGTTTTTGTTAGGAAACATTGTTCTCCCCTCTCAGCTCTTCTGATCCACCACTGAACACACCACTTATGGGAGAATACAAAGTATAAGTAGGAACACACATTTAATCCTTTTGCAAGCTGAATCAGGAGGGGAACCTGGAAGGTCAGGAGGGGTACCCACAAAAAAGCAGCCCTAGTTTCTAATCAGCTCACCCTCTCACTTTGAACTACTGCTAATACAGATGACAAGTCTGGGACTCACCACCAACAACACACCACTTCTGCTGTGCTCCAGGATTTTCTTTATAGATGGTCTCAGAAAACACCAGCTTGGTTCCAGCCAGACCAGTCACTGCAAACTGATCTTGTACTTGACAAACTGCACACAATTCCTGCTGCTCAGGTCACTGCAGTGGGCTCAGAGTTCTGTTTGAGAAATGCTCCTGCCCAGAAAAAATATTTACACAGCCGAGAGTGGGTTGCACTGTACCGCTCCGTTCCACCTGCTCTGTCAGGAGTCTCTGGCTCTAATTGACCAGTGGTAGCTGTGGCCTTTACCCCTCATTTAAGATCAGCATAGAGACAAAACCTGGAGCCAAATAACTGACTAGGCTCACAAGGTTTTATGAAATATATTAATTTAAAATGACAACCACATTTTAATGCAATCCAATAAGGACTTTAATAAGTAATAAATATATCTGTCTGGGAAAATATTTATATATATGGGCTGTGAAAGAGAAATAGCAAGAGAGGGAGTGAGTAACTATAATAAACTAGGAAAGGCAAGTAAAAGCAAGTAAGTGTTACCAAAATTAAGATGGTGATGGCCAGCACAAAAAATTGCTCTATAAAGCTCATCTATTTATTTAACTGTTAGGACTCAGGACACCAATATATGTAATTCTTGCCCCAATGTCACAGTATCCAATAGGCCCTGGCATAACGGCACCTGTACAGATGTTTATTATTAATACATCGGGAGCTCATGACAGAGCTAACAGAAGGATAGTGGGTGTCCTCTGACATCTGACCAGCACTTTACAAGTTAAAAAGTGTTTTTTTATGGCTATTGTTTTACTTTTTTCTCACAACAATTCTGTGACAAAAATGGGACAGGTATTATTATCTTCATCTGACAAATAAGCTACTTATTATTTGGCTTCCAAAGAGATCCTAAGCTCTAATTAAAGTTTCACAACATTAATTAGTGTTTAGATAAGTATCACATCAGTGCATCCAGTTTACAACATGACTCAGAAACTTGAGAAAAAGTAGACTGTCCCCATCCCTGAACTCCATGGAAATATAGCAGTCTGCCAAACCAATGACCCCCCACCCCATTTACTTACTAGTTAGCTATAAGAGAACAGTCATAATCAATTTATGATGCACATACTCATTATATCAATAAGTGATATTAAGGTACTCTTAGTAATACCATAATACATTTTTTTTGTTTTATTTATTTTTTCCTTTTTCTCTTATAAATGAGAGGAGGGGAAATAGTGAGACAGACTCTCGCATGCGCCCCGACCAGGCAACCCCTATCTGGGGCTGATGCTCAAATTAACTGAGCTCTTTTCAGTGCCTGAGACCAATGCTCAGACCAATCAAGCCACAAAGTGTGGGAGGGAATAGGGAAAAGGAGGGAAGAGGAGCAGATGGGCGCTTCTCCTGTGTGCCCTGACAGAAGATTGAACCCAAGACATTCATATGCTGGGCCAATGCTCTATTCACTGAGCAACCACCCAGGGCCCTAACAGAATGTTTTAAATATAAAAACAAAACTGGGACTGACCAGGGATGGTGCAGTGGATAAACAATCGACCTGAAATGCTGAAGTCACTGTTTTAAAACCCTGGGCTTGTCCAGTCAAGGCACATATGAGAGTTGAGGCTTTCTGCTCCTCCTCCCATCCATTCTCTCTCTCTAAAGTGAATGAATGAATAAATGAATGAATAAAACTAGTAAAAACAAATAAAAAATAAAAACAAAACTGCACGTTACCAAAAGTCAGATGAAGGATCTGATGAAAAAAGGGTAACATGACAAATGACTGGCACCAAAAGAGCAGGCATTAAGAAGAGATGCAACAGGTAATGTTACCAGGTTTAGCAAAGAAAAAGAGGACACACAGTTAAATCTAAATTTCAGGCAAACAAAAATACTTTTAAAGTATAAATATGTCCTCTATTTTATCTAGAAATTGTCCATTGGAACCTTACCTTCCACTAGAACAGTGGTTCTCAAAGTATGCGCCAGGGCGCACTGGTGTGCTCTAGAGATTTCCAGGTGTGCCCTATGGTATTCCAGAGAAATATGTGCCTGTTGGGGACCAAAAAACCAACAGGGTTTTTGGAGTTTAGATTTTTGGGGGACAGAGGAGTGGGGAATTGGCTGTAAGCTGACAGTCTGCCCAACCCCCCACCTCACTTGCCTGATTAGGTTGCAAAAGGCTGTTAAACTGTGGTGTTAGATTGTTTACACTGCCCTCCATGTTCCCTGGAAAGACTGGAGGCAAGTTTCCTCTATCCTTTGTTTGGTGTAAAGTTAACATGATATGTACAGTGGGGGTTTTTGGCACTCAACACAATTAAGAATAAAAAGAGAGAAATTCTTCAATGTATTGATGAGGAAATGAGAGTCTGTCTTTTAGATATATGCCCAAACATTGAAGAAATCGCTAGGACACATCAGGCTCATGTTTCTCATAAACACAAGAATAAAAAAACTTATCACATTAGCGCCAGGACATGTCAAATTTACTAAATCTTACTAAGAATGTATCAATATATATATAAAAAGATAACTTTTTTGTCGTTTTTTTATGTTTTAACCCCTTTTCTTTATGAATTATAAAAAGCGTAACTCAAAAAATGTAACATAAAACTGTTTTTTAATGTCAGAATAAATTTAATTTTGTCGTATTTATTTTGTTTACCATAAAAGCATGCTTGGACTTTATTTTTTCTTTAATATTTGACTTAATTATTATAACATATTTCTCAGAAATTTGTATATAGTGCACCTACAATTATTTGTAGAATTTTAAATGTGCCCTGACTTCAAAAAGTTTGAGAACCACTGCACTAGAAGATTCTTGAGGGTGGAACTTTTGCCTTTTTTGTTCACTGCTGTATCCCCAGTGCCCAGAACAATACTTGTCCTTTGTAGGTACTCAGTGGTATTTTCCATGTACCAGGAAAGTTTATTTCTTAAGCTAGATGGTATGTACATGGGTGCTTGTTATACAACCTTTACGTATTTTGTATGTCTAAAATATATCATGATAAATTTTATATGAACTGCTCTTATTTTCATATCAGCACCTTTTATACAATCTAACTGAAGGAGTCACTGGGGAAGTCAGAGTATAGAAGGAATATAAGGCCCTGGCAGGTTGGATCAGTGGTAGAGTGTCGGCCTGGCATGTGGAAGTCCCTGGTTTGATTCCCAGGGACACAGGAGAAGTGCCCATCTGCTTCTCCACTCCTGACCCTCTCCTTTCTATTTTCTTTCCCCCTCACTCAGCCAAGGCTCCACTGGAGCAAAGTTGGCCCAGGCGCTAAGGATGGAGCATCAGCCTGGTACGTGGAAGTCCCTGGTTCAATTCCCGGCCAGAGACACAGGAGAAGTGCCCATCTGCTTCCCCACCCCTCCCCCTCTCCTTTCTCTCTATTTTCTCTCCCACTCCCGCAGCCAAGGCTCCATTGGAGCAAAGTTGGCCCGGGCGTTGAGGATGGCTCCATGGCCTCCACCTCAGGCGCTAGAATGGCTCTGGTTGTAGTGGAGCAATGCCCAAGAAAGGCTGAGCATCACCCCCTGGTGGGCATGCTGGGTGGATCCAGGTTGGGCGCATGCAGGAGTCTATCTCTCTGCCTCCCATTTCTCACTTCAGAAAAATACAAAAAAATAAAAATAAAAGGTATGTAACTTGTCTCTTATCCAATTTAAACTCTAAAAAGGGACATAAACATAGGATGGTCAGTTCTCAGATGGATTCTTCAGCCAAGGGCACAGTGAGCAGGTGGTGTTTTTTTCAGCTGTTCAACTATTTTTTAATTTTTGCTTTAGTCCTAAAATCATGAATATCGTTTCTTTTGCCAGTACCCTGACCCCAACTTCACATGGGATTTCTCATGTTTTATGGAGCCCAAAGCAGTGATTTTTTTTCAGGGGTGTGAGGACTCCTTTTGGGTATAACATATCTAGGGGAAGTATAGTTTTAAGAAACATATTTAATATTATACTTTTTCTTTGGAAAATAAAAAATATCATTTATTCCACATGTGAAACTCCTATTAACCTATCCAACTAATTTAACTTTATCTCATGGGAAAGGTTAGTAACCAGCCTTCATTTGCTGCCATAAAGCCCTCCTTCTCCCATCTTCATCCAGGGCCTATAAATGTAATGTTAACTACATTTCAAAATAGTGTATTTATAACCAGGATACACTTTTGCATTGTTTGACTTTGGCTTTTAAGAAAAAGAACAGTAGAGAGTTATTTCTTTTTTAATACAGAGTTGGAAAAGAAAAAGTAAAATGATATTTATAAGCACAATCTTAGTTATGTGAAATAAATAATTTAAAGAGTATATGGAAAATGTGCAAAAAAGTTACTTCTGGGTAGCAGTATTATCAATAATTCTTGCTTTATTTCTTTAAAAAGTACTACATGTCTACATCTTAAAATGTTCTGAGCATCATGTATCTGTATATATACTCACTTGTATATGTAGGTATAATGTATATATGTACTTTTAGATATCTGTGTGTGTAAAGTAATTGTGCATGACTAAGCCTTTGATCAGATTTGCTTATAGGCTTACAAAGGTCATAGTGGCTGGAATAAACAAAAACCTTCCTTTGCCTGGTCCAGATACCCGTGTATGTTAACAATCCCCATACCCTGAAACTTAGAAGTCACAAATTAGAGAGCTTTCCTTTGAATTCAAACTCAGTGCCCAGACCTGTAAGGCAGGATACAGCTGAAGAGAAAAGGTTACAGCTGCATCACCAGACTTCATGAACAAAGAGAAAAGAGACATTCTAGGACAAGTCAAGTTGAATAGCGAATTAGGGACACATAGGGTAGAAGACCTAAACTCTTAAAAATAGAGTTTGTCAGAGACTCCAGAGGGTTGAGGTCTGAGGCCCCAACAGCTCCAAGACCCCCTTCCTCTGAGTGTGGGAATATAACTGAGGGCAGGAAAGGAAGGGAGATCACAGCACCACAGAATCGAAACCTGCCCATAACTCTCAAGAAATGTTATAATGTTTCAGTCTCCTTCCTTATCAGGTATTTTACTAGAGAAACAAGTAATAATCCTGACTTTTCTCACTTCGCTTAGGTAAATTTACTGAGCTTCTCTATGTCACCACAGATGGAGGACAGTGCTGGTGATGATGACAACAGCATTCAGTAATCTCAAAGGATCACTGTGAGGACTGAGTACGACAGTGCAGGAAAATCATCTTGGGCACCACTGTACACTGTAAGTGTTATTAAATGTTAGCCATTGTCATTCGTATTTTATTGCAGGCAGCAGTTCTCAGAAGAATTTAGAAAAGTTCCAAGAAGCTGGGCAGTAGAAAGGAGAAGTAAAAGAATAGAGAAAATAAACAATTGAGTTTATTTGGGGTTGGTTTTGGACAAACTATAGGATTCTTGCCAGAGCAGTTGGGATTGCTGAAATAAATATTCATGTACACCATATACAAAAATAAAACTCAAGATAGATTAAGGACTTAAATATAAAATCATAAAACTCCCAGAAGAAAACATAGGTAGTAAACTATTTTATATCAGTCTTAGTTATACATTTTTGGTATGTCTCCTCAAGCTAGGTAAATAAAAGCAAAACTAAAAGCTTCTATACAGCAAAGGAAATCAACAAAACAAAAAGACAACTTACTGAATGGGGGAATATATTTGCAAATGATATATCCATTAAGAGGTTGATACTCAAAATATATAAGGAACTCACACAACTCAATAATGAAAAAACAATCCAATAAAAAAGTGGACAGAGAACTTGAAGAGATATTTCTCCAAAGAAGACGTACAGATGGCCAATAGTCATATGAAAAGATGTTCAACATCACTAATAATCAGGGAACTTAAAGTGAAAATCAGAAAGAGATACCACCTCACACAGATAATACTTCAGAATGGTTATTATCAAAAAGTCAACAAATAAGAGGTGTTAGCAAGGATGTGAAGAAAGGGGAACCCTGTGTACTGTTGGAGGGACCAGAAATTGGAGCAGACCCTATGGAAAGCAATATGGAGATTCCTTGAAAACTAAAACAAAACTAACATATGACCCAGGAATTCCACTTCTGGGTATTTATACTAAATAAAGAAAATCATTAATTCAAAAAGATGCATGCTTCCTACATCATGGCATCATTATTAACAATAGCTAAAATATGGAAACACTGAGGTGTCCGCTGATAGATCAATGGATAGTGAAGAAATGCTACACATATACAATGGAATACTACCTATCAATAAAAAAGAGTGAAATCCTGCTACTAGCAACAACATGGATGGACCTGGAGAGTAGTATGCTAAGTGAAATATGTCAGACAGAGAAAGACAAATACTGCATGTTTTCACTTACATGTGGAATTTTTTGAGTCAAAATAAAATAAAAACAAACTTAAAGAAACAAAGAACAAACTGATGGATGCCAAAGAGAAGTGGGGATGGACGATGGGTGAAAAAGGTACAGGGTACTATAGTCAGTAACAGTGTGATGAGCACACTGTAAAATATATAAATGTTGAATCACTATGTTATACATCTGAAGCTAATATAATATTGTATGCCAACTATAATAAAAATGATTACTTTGAAAAAGAAGGGAAGGTCACATTCATGAGCTAGGTGTGCCCACTTTAGAGGTCTCTCTCCCCTGTTACTTTTAAAAATGTCCCCCTTTTTTTGCATACTGCATTTGTTCTATAAATTTTTCCCAAATTTTGTATAAGCAATATTGGAATAGATATGCAAACTATATAGGTCTCTAATATAACCAAAGTAAGAAGCAGAATGCAAGCCTTTATGATTTTGCATATTCCTCTCTGGGAAAGTCGCAATATAGCAGTTAATCCCCCCTCCCTTTACCTTTGTGTAGCAACATTAAACAGGACTGCCTGGGAGTAGATACTAGGAATTTAAGCATCCAAACTCATTTCCTCTCTTACCCTTCAATCCCTCATAAAGAAGTCCCAGGGGAGTAAACATTACACTTGCCTCAACATTCAGGATTTTACATTTATCTTTCAACACTTCAATAGAATTGACTTAGGTAGTAATTCACCTAACTGATTTCTGTACATAAAGACTCTAAAGATAAAAGTCAATTTTCTAATAGATTAAAAAACAAAACAAAACAAGTCCCAACTTTAAAGGATAGAAAATGGCTTTGAAGTTCTAGTTATCTAGGCAACTAGCTATCATCAATCCATTTACAGAAAGAGAAATTAGAAATTAATTTGAGCAAAGATACACACTCACTACCCCCAACCCCAGGAACACTGTTACCTGAGGCACAGCCATTAACCTTTGTGGAGTGAGCCATGCTGGCCTGAATCCAGTGACAGATCTAGAAAGGAGTGAGGAGTCATGCAAATTTTATGCCTCAAGTTCCCAACCGCATTCAACCTGAAACAATAAAGAGAGCCCCATCAAAATGGGTCATTTAAAAATATGTACAACAATAAATCTTAGACTTTTGTTTACAGAGATGACTGCTAACAAACAAAGCAAATCCAAATGGTGGAGAAAAGGCCTGGGGACCACGGTGGTGGCTGCTCTGGACTGGTCCATTCGGTGCAAAGAGAGTAACATGCCCCCACTCCAAGTGCATGAGTGGAAAAGCAATGAAAGCCTAGACATAACACTCTTGCAGAGAACATAACTGGTTATCCAGAAATGTGACTTTTGAGGAAGGTGGACTTCAAATATAAATGGCCTCCTAATGTGTATCATTCTGCAGCACTTCACAAACTTTTGAGTTTTAAGTTTATCCTCTCTTCCAGATATTGGTCCAATAGTTTAATTTACTCATTTCTATTCGAAAGCACTTGTAACACCAATGTTCACATTTAAAAAAAATTAACTTGTTGGCAATTTTTTTGAGATATGTCAAGTCTCACCTACAACACAAATCTAGTTAGTTACCATCCTAAAAAAATCAATCTTCAGTATTTCCCACTGTTCTTTTGGATAAACTTCAAATAGCCCAGTTTTGAAATACAGGTATTGATGGACTTACGACCTATGCAACTTACGACCATTCAACTTTAAGACCACAATCGCTAGCCATGACTGCTCCGCGTCTGGCAGCGCAAACATTGCCCAGCTCGGTGTACGACAGTGCAGACCAGCTTCCAGCAGCACTTTGCAATTGGGAAAATGTTATTATGGTATTTTTTACACCTGTATTTTGTATGCACCTGTATTTTGTAATTTTGTATGTTTTGCAAATATTAAACCAGTTATACTGGTAATGCAGTGTTTTACTTAAACCTCATGAATGTAAAAATAAGAAACAAAATGGTATAGAGATGATACAAATGGCATAAAATGAACAAAGAAAATTATGATATATAACATTAATGAAAGAAAATGATAAAATATGACTTAAAGATTTTTATAACATCATTTCACAGTACCGTACATATAGCCCACTCAACTTATGACCAAAATCGTGTTACAACCAGTCTGTTGGAACCAATCGTGGTTGTAAGTCGAGCACTAGCTGTATTAGAGTTCATATTGGGCCACATATTTCTTATTTTATATTCTCTATTGAAAAGTTAACTGAGATCACTATAACATGACTTCTGTTACAATCACAAAATTTGAAACAAATGGAAAAAAAAGAAAAAAGAAAAAGAATAGAAAAAAAAACATTGCTCTGCCTGACCAGTGGTGGTGCAGTGGATAGAAACATTGGCCTGGGATGCTGAGGACCCAGGTTCAAAACCTTGAGGTCACTGGCTTGAGCCCGCTTGAGCACAGCTCACGAGCTTGAGTACAGGGTTGCTGGCTTGAGCATGGGATCATAGACATGACTCCATGGCTGCTGGCTTGAGCCCAAGGGCCGCTGGCTTGAGGCCCAAGGTCACCAGCTTGAACAAGGGGTCACTCATTCTGCTGTAGCCCCTCAGTCAAGGTACATATGAGAAAGCAATCAATGAACAACTAAGATGGTGCAATGAAGAACTGATGCTTCTCATCTCTCTCCCTTCCTGTCTGTCTCGTTCTCAGGAAAAAACAAACAAAAAAACACTCCTCTAACCTTTGCAAAGCAAACCATGATACACAGAAATATTCTTTCTCCCACTTCCTCTCTCAAAAAAGATTCTATCATAAACCTGATTTTGTTTAAAATATGTACCTACATATTTAGACACTTAAAAACAATTAAAAGTAAATACACCAACATGTTCATTGTGGTTGCCCTGGGGTATTCAATTAGGATTTTAGCTCCTTTACTACTTTAGTAATAATAACTAAAAAGAAACATTAGATATTTCCTGTCAACTTTGGTTTTATTTGCTTTAAAATACACTGGGGTAAGAAAAAAGTATTTTTAAAATGCTGCGCAAAAGAAACTATCAGACCCCTCCAGTTATGGAGATCATAAGCGGTCAGAAATATAAGTAAACAAAAAAGAAGAGGAAAAGGTGATTGCTTTGATCACAAAGGGTGAGGATTTCTTGCTGCGTAGCTTGTGAAGTTTTCCTGTTTGAATGGATTTGGACCACAGTTCAGAGCTAACTACTGTGAAAGCAACTTAGTGCAAGCTCTAATAGATAGGTTCTCACAGGCTGCCCCTGACAGGTGTGCTCCCTGCATGGCTCTCTGGTTACAATGACTACCGCTCAGAGTACTGGCAGAGACCCAATTCTCAACCTTCTTCCCAAGGCCTCTTAGCTCCTTGCTGTTCCCTGGCTTCTGTCTGGCAGCACACCAGAAGGGTAGGCTAGCTCTAATCTCTCTATGTGGCAATCACCTACATTCTCTTGGAAAGGGGGACTGGCTCAGGTCCCGGGCATTGAACTTGGAGAGCAATAACCTCTGTAGCACATGGACAGAGCTAGCTGAATCTAAGGCAGGCTTTAGGGATAGAGTGAGCATTATCTTTAAGAATAGGAATGACTATACATGTCTCACAAATGTAGCTTTGTGAAAAGAGAGAGAGAGAGAAAGACAAGGGACTGGGTGGACTAAAGGAGGGGGTGCTGGAAAGATGAGGGGGCAAAGGAAAGAAGCCCGACTCCTGGAATTATTCAACTAATTAAACTTTTAAAAGCCAACAACAACAAACACTTAAGTGAAAGCCTATTTACTGGCCCCTTCCCAGCCTGGTGTGCTTGTACTCTTGCTTCACAGTGACTTGTAAATACCACCATTTAAACTCTTCAGGGCAAGCAAAAGGCAAGAAGAAACAAGCTGCATGTGTTACAGATGCATAAAGTATGTGTCAAGGTATGTGGATGGAGATGTGCCCAGAATCCTCCCAGTCAAGCTTCGTAAGCTTTGGTCCAAAGAGTTCTTCCGTTATTGAACCCTCCACCTAGCAGAAGACCTTTATCTCAGATTCAAATTGTTCTGTTCCACCCTACTGCAAAGTGAACAATAATATCAAAATAAGGGGTAGCCTAAAAGTAGGAACTATAAGCATATCGGTGGTGAAATAGCAAGATATGCCTGTTACTGGGCGTGGATCCTGGCAGTGTTTACACAAAAACAAGTTTTATACTGTGCATCAATTTTTCCCAGTTATTGTTCATGCATGACAGGTGGTCTCAAATTGGGAGGACTCAGTTTTCTTAATGACAGGCAGATTCTTATGCCAGCACTTTGTATAAACCAGAGAAGGTCTAGCCACAATCCATTCTCTGTTTCAGATCAGTAAACCGCTGCTTTTCTCCCTCAGAGAAGACTGCAAACCAGTAAATCTTAAGTGGTACAATGGTGGCTTAGTCCTGTTTACTTAGAGAGAGCACTTCTTTGAAAGGATTTAGGAAAATACATCAATATAGAAAATAATTTGTCTTCTCTATTAATTTCAAGGGACTGATGCGCATTGATGAACATATTAGCAGCTCCCTAAGTACCGTGCAGAGAATAATGCAGACATTATTCGAACCCCTAAATACTTTCCCTCGGCTTAATACAAAACAAATATAAAAAAAAAGCTCACTAGATCTTTTCTAAGAACACATCAATAAAAACAAATAGATGAAATTGAGGTTTGATACATACTCTAAGCTAGCACTGCCAACTAATAAAATGCCACTATCTTGGTTAGAACCAAGATAATGCTGATGACAGCTAGTGTTTATCAAGCTCTTACTACTATTAGTTATTGAAATCTAAAACTTTAAGGTACACCATTATTTAATTCAGAAAAAGTTATTGCTAAATAATGGTGGTAATATGCTTTTTAAAAATGCATTAATTGTAAGATGCATCATAATTTCAGAACTGCTAAAATGTGAAATATGTCCATCTTAGAATTGGCGAAATTAGGCTACATTCAGGAACCCTTATTTTTAAGATTTTGATATATATATATTTGAGAGGGGAGAGAGACACAGAGAGAGAGAGAGAAAGAGGGAGGCAAGGGGGAGCAATGGGACGTAGCAGCAGCTTGTATGTATGTGCCTTGACTGGCAAGCCCAGGGTTTCAAACTGGTGACCTCAACATTCCAGGTCGGCATTTTATCTACTGCGCTCCCACAGATCAGGCTCAAGGCATTTTTTAAGGCACTTAGTAATTATCTTACTTAAACTTCAAAACAGTCCTATGAAGCATTATAATCCTCTTTCCCCATTTTATAGATTGGAAACTGAGACATGGGGAGGTTTAGAACTTGCCGGGGTCACACAGCTAGCAAGTGACAAAACTATATACATTCTGAGCTAAGTGAGCCATAGAGCGCATGCTCCAGTGCTGTGGGTATGAGACCTAGAGTGAGGGCACTATCGCTGTAACAAGAACTTACATGCTTAAGTGAGTCAGGTCCTTTTCATGGTCATCACCTGAGGAATGCATATGCTTTGCTCAAATCCCTTTTGGATATAAATGGATGTTTCAAAAATTTATGTAATATTGTCTTAATGTGACTGTATTTGCAACTTTATTCCTTGAGGTTACATGTTTAAGAGCTTGAAGAGGGACCGAGATGGCACACACGAAATACAGTGTGTCCGTAAAGTCATGGTGCACTTTTGACCGGTCACAGGAAAGCAACAAAAGACGATAGAAATGTGAAATCTGCACCAAATAAAAGGAAAGCCCTCCCAGTTTCTGTAGGATGATGTGGCAGCATGTGCGCATGAGCAGATGATGACGCAACACTGTGTACACAGCAGAGCAGCCCACGGCCATGCCAGTCGAGATGTGGTACAGAGGAAAGTTCAGTGTGTTCTGTGGCTCACTAAATTCGAATCTGTGACCAAAGTGCAATGTGAATATGGGCGTGTTTATAACGAAGCGCCACCACATAGGAATAACATTACTCGGTAAGATAAGCAGTTGAAGGAAACCAGCAGTTTGGTGGAGAAACCCCATTCTGGTAGGCCATCAGTCACTGACGAGTCTGTAGAGGCTATACGGGATAGCTACCTAAGGAGCCCGAAAACATCTGTGCGTGCGTGTGCTCGACAATTACACCTAAGCAAGACTACAGTTCATAAGGTGTTAAACGTCTCTGTTCTACGGGGTACAAATTACAGCTGTTGTATGCTATCAAGCCAACGGATAGATCCACATGATGCGCATTTGCTACAGATATGCTTCATGAGATTGATAATGATGCAAGATTTTTGCAGAAGATTGTTTAGCGACGAGGCGACCGTTAACACCCCTCAAGTGAAGGTGTGGTGTGGCCTGATGCATGATAAGGTGATAGGCCCATTTTTTTTTGCGGAGCAGTCTGTGATGGCAAACACCTATCTTGACATGTTGGAATTGTATGCAGTGCCACAATTTCCAGAAGGTGTCATCTTTCAACAGGACCATGCTCCTCCACACTGCGCCACCATTGTTCTTGAGTTTCTGGATAGAACATTCCCCCGGCGGTGGATAGGTAGGGGTCCTGTCAAGCCATGGCCACCACGATCCCCAGATCTGATGCCCTTAGACTTTTACTTTTGGGGTTATGTGAAGCAACATGTGTACATTGAACGTATCAATGACATTAATCACTTAAAACAGAGAATCATAGACGTTATTCACTCTGTTACACCAGACGTCCTTACCCGTGTGTGGCAAGAACTTCACTATCGTTTGGATGTGTGTAGGGCAACAAATGGAGTCCACATCGAACTGCACTGAATAGGTATGAAACTGGGAACGTTTTCCTTTTATTTGGTGCAGATTTCACATTTCTATCATCTTTTGTTGCTTTCCTGTGACTGGTCAAAAGTGCACCATGACTTTACAGACACACTGTATGTTAGTACTGAGCCATCACTCCCACTTCCGGGCTCCACGTACCATCAACTTGATTATCAGCCTTGTTCCTTACACTTTGCTATGAATGTCATTTGAGTCTTTTAAAAAACTAAATATTTCTTCAACTGAATATATATTTCACCACTGAGGATGGGTGGGAGGCTCTCAGAATCACAGGAGTTTCAAAATGGAAAGAATTAGGACAGTATAATTATTAGAGTAAGAACATCACTACTCAAAAGGACAATTATGACAGGGGCAACAACACTTTTGATGTGAAAGTTCTAGAATTTCTTTTATAACATGTGACAATATTTTTTCTTCGCTTAATAAAATTAAGTAAGTAATATAAATGGCTTTACCTAAAATTAGGAAAAGATAAAACATGCAAAAAATAATTTATTATCTCATACTCCTAAACTAGCCATTGTTACCATCTGGGGTTATTTCTTTTCAATATATTATTTGACTTTATGTATATTTTAATTACCTTAACATGTTTAATATATTATTTGACTCTATGTATATTTTAATTACCTTAACATGTTTTAAAGATATGTAACATTCTAGAATGTGCACCATTATTTGGAGATAGAAGATAAACGAAAGCACTGAGCCATCCCCAGAAGTCACACACTTAGTGCTGGAAGCCAACAGAGACACATAAAAGGAGAAAGCCTAGAACAGTCATGTATACACAGTTCACTTCCGATCCACAGTAAGGTTGTCTTACTGTGCAAAAAAAGAATGGGAGTGACCAAAAAGAGACCAATAGGTGTTTTTCCGGGTAAGAAAGACGGAAAGTCATTCTAGGCAGAAGGAAAAGCACAAGCAAAGGCAGAAGATGAGAAAGTGTGTGTGTCAGAGAACAGCGTCGTGGCTAGAGCACTGTCTGCTCCTATGAGGGCTTAGGTGTAAACACAGTGAACTGCCTGGGAGAAGGGTGACATCAGGAGACCAGGTACTAAAGAGAAATCTGATGGAAGCAGAGACTCTACAAAAAACTGCACTGAAAATATCTCTTTTTTTTCTCTCTCTCTCTCTCTTACACACCCACACACACACACTTTTACCGTAATAAAAAAAGATAAAGCTCATTTACTTTTTTAAACAAGTCAGTCTTTCAAACAGGCATTCCAAAACCTGTCTAATTTATTATATGCCATCTATGATTGTCCACATATTTCTTTCAAGAGTTTAATTAAAGGTAATTTAAAGGTATGTTTTGAGTGCAAACTCTGGCCACAGTTCATCATCAGATTATCTTCTGACGATTTTGAATACTGGCTCCTACTATAAGAATTGTGGGAGCCCTGGCCGGTTAGCTCAGTCAGTTAAGAGTGTCATTCCAAAACAACAAGGTCGTGGGTACGATCCCTGGTCAGGGCACATGTGGGAAACAACCCAAGAATGCATGACTGAGCGGAACAACAAATGAATGCTTCCCTTTCCCCTCCCCTCTTTCTGAAACATTAAGTAAAAAGAAAGTAAGCTCTGGTGATATAACTCAGTTGGTTGGAGCATCCTCCCAGAGCACGGAGGTTGCCAGTTTGATTCCCCAGTCAGGGCACATATGGGAGCAGTTCAGTGCTTCTGTCTCTCTCTCCCTGCCTCTCTTTAAAAAAAAAAATTGTGTGTGTAATATTAACCAGTTCCTGATTATTTTGCAACCAAATTACCTGATTGTGACTCAACCTTTCTGGTCTCCTCAAATACGGTAGATACTTACATTGGTGTGGATGGGTTACCAGTAAAGGGAAATCACAATTACCAAGATCTAAATTCAGATTTTATCTGGCCGCTTGTTTTCATTCATAGTGTAAGAAAATGGTTGCGTTTTGCCCATTAGAGAAATTTTATGCTGTGTTTGCTCAGTTATATTTTCAACTTTATTCTTTTCAGTGACATACTTAAGATGCTGGAGAAAGTACTTATACCACAGGGAACAAGTTAAAATGCAGATAATAAAAGGAAAACACAGAAGAAGCAACAGTAAATAAACTCATTCATTCAATTAACTGAGTCCCTATGATGTGCCAGGTATTGTTCTTGGCACTGAGGATAGAGCAATGAGCAGAAGAGGTACCCACCTCATTCCTTTCCTAAAATAATCTAACTAGAGATCTGTGCTTGAGGTCCAAAGATAATTTAGGTCACAGTGTGCTTCACAGATTAGCTGTCCTAAAAGCCAATTCCTAACTTACCTTTTCTGCCTTATTTGTAAAGACTTCTCCTGTTAAGACCTGCCTCCTGGCGTCCAAAAGTGGGCAGGGGTGTGTCCAGCCTTCCCACAGACCCTCCCTGCCTGTCCACGTGCACCCTACACCATGGAAGTACACCAATAGCCTTCTAAGTGTGGGCCTACGGACAGTACTGCCAACAAAAGGGTTAAAATCTTCCCAGATCCTGCACAGACTTTCAGAAACTTGTACTGCCACTGCTCCAGGTGTGTTGCTGGGATCCACACAGCTCCCTGAACATGCAAAAAGAACCGATGCTGGTCCTGGCTGGTTGGCTCAGCGGTAGAGCAATCAGCCTGGTATGTGGAAGTCCAGGGTTTGATCCCCGGCCAGGGCACACAGGAGATGTGTCCATCTGCTTCTCCAGCCTTCCCCCCCTTTTCCTTCCTCTCTATCTCTCTCTTCCCCTCTGCAGCCAAGGTTCCACTGGAGCAAAGTTGGCCCGGGTGCTAATCGTCCACCTCAGGTGCTAGAATGGCTCCGGCTGCAACGAAGCCACACCCCATATGGGCAGAGCATCGCCTGCTGGTGGGCATGCAGGGTGGATCCCAGTCAGGCGCATGCGGGAGTCTGTCTGACTGCCTCCCCATTTCTAACTTTGGAAAAATGCATAAAACAAAACAAACAAACAAACAAAAACTGATGCTGGCAGATTTTCTTTCCAGGAAATGTTCTGTGATTAAAGTTTATCCTCTCATAACAACGTAGGCAGAAAACTAGCTGCTCTTCTGTAAAAGAAAGGTGGAACAGACCAGAGAAGAGCAGACAAATAAAAATTAGAATTATTGAACCTTTTTGAAAAAATTTGCCACCTTTACATTTTTCATTGACTTCAGAGAAATGTAATTTTAAGACTCAGTATAAGAAGATGAAATAGTATTTACTGACTTGCTTTTGTTTCATCTCTAATGGGTTTAGGGAAAAGAAATCATATCAGACACCTAATCTTTGATTTTATAAATTTGTATTAGTGAAGTCTTGCTTATATTTAGCAAGCATCCCTGGTAGAAGTTTATGAGTTTAAATATCAGTAGTTTTGCCAACTCAAATATTAAAGAACCAAAATGTACCAGCCACAGAGGTGAGAGAATTAGTTCCATGTAGTTTGAAAGGCCTTTTGTTCATCCCCTATTTAAATTATTTTAAATGTATAGTTCTTACTATTTATTGCTACAGCAGACATTTTCCTTTTAAGTCCTCTGGGATTAGATTCTTGTATATTCTCTGTGGTTACTCTTAAATTGATTAATACTTTTTTTTTCAGACATAATTATCTTTAACTATCTTTCTTTTTTTTTACTTTAATGGGGTGACATTGATAAGTCAGGGTACATATGTTCGGAGAAAACATCCCCAGGTTATTTTGACATTTGATTATGTTGCATACCAATCACCCACAGTCAAACTGTCCTCTGTCACCTTCTATCTGGATTTCTTTGTGCCCCTACCCTCCTCCTATCCCCACCTATTCTCCTCCCCCCCACCGCCCAATAACCACCACACTCTTGTCTGTGTCTCTGAGTCTCATTTTTATGTCCCACCTATGTATGGAATCATATATAGTTTTTAGTTTTCTCTGATTTACTTATTTCACTCAGTATAATGTTATCAAGGCCCATCCATGTTGTTGTAAATGATCCGATGTCATCATTTCTTATGGCTGAGTAGTATTCCATAGTATATATGTACCACATCTTCTTTATCCAGTCATCTATTGAAGGGCTTTGGGGTTGTTTCCATGTCTTGACCACTGTGAACAATGCTGCAATGAACATGGAGCTGCATGTGTTTTTATGTACCAGTGTTTTTGAGTTTTTTGGGGTATATTCCCAGTAGAGGGATTGCTGGGTCATATGGTAGCTCTATTTTTAATTTTTTGAGGAACCACCATACTTTCTTCCATATGGTTATACTACTTTACATTCCCACCAACAGTGAAAGAGGGTTCCTTTTTCTCCACAGCCTCTCCAGCACTTGTTATTACCTGTCTTGTTGATAATAGCTAATCTAACAGGTGTGAGGTGGTATCTCATTGTAGTTTTGATTTGCATTTCTCTAATAGCTAATGAAGATGAGCATCTTTTCATATATCTGTTGGCCATTTGTATTTCTTCCTGGGAGAAGTATCTGTTCATGTCCTCTTCCCATTTTTTATTGGATTGTTTGTTTGTTGTTGAGTTTTGTGAGTTCTTTGTAAATTTTGAATATTAGGCCCTTATCAGTGCTGCTGTTTGAAAATATCATCTCCCATCTAGTTGGCTGTCTGTTTGTTTTGCTGTCAGTTTATCTTGCTGTGCAAAAGCTTCTTAGTCTGATGCAGTCCCATTCATTTATCTTTGCCTTCAATTCCCTTGTGCTCTTGGTTATAAAGAGCACATTCATAAAGTGCTCTTTATAACCAAGATCCATGAGTTTAGTATCTATGTTTTCTTCTACGTAATTTATTGTTTCAGGTCTTATATTTAGGTCTTTGATCCATTTTGAATTAATTTTAGTACAAGGGGCACACTAGTCGAGTTTTATTCTTTTGCATGTATGTGGCTTTCCAGTTTTCCCAGCACCATTTGTTGAAGAGGCTTTCTTTTCTCTCTTGTGTGTAGCTGGCACCTTTATCGAAAATTATTTGACCATATATATGTGGTTTTATTTCTGGGCTTTCTATTCTGTTCCATTGGTCTGAGTGTCTGTTTTTCTGCCAATACCGTGCTGTTTTAATTATCGTGGCTCTATAATATAATTTGAAGTCAGGTATTGTAATGCCCCCAGCTTCGTTCTTTTTCCTTGGGATTCCTTTGGCTATTCGGGGTTTTTTATAGTTTCATATACATCTGATAATTTTTTGTTCCATTTCTTTAAAAATTGACATTGGAATTTTGATGGGAATTGCATTAAATTTGTATATCATGTTGGGTAATACAGTCATTTTGACTATATTTATTCTTCCTATCCAGGAACAAGGAATATTTTTTTATTTCATTGTATCTTTTTTGATTTCCCTTAACAATACTTTGTAGTTTTCATTATATAGGTCCTTTACATTCTTTGTTATGCTTATTCCTAGGTATTTTATTTTTTTTGTTGCAACCATGAAGGGGTTTATTTTTTTAAGTTTGTTTTCTGATGTTTCATTGTTGGCATATGGGAAGGCAATGGACTTTTGTATATTAATTTTGTATCCTGCGACCTTACTGTATTGGTTTATTGTTTCTAGTAGTCTTTTTGTGGAGTCTTTGGGGTTTTCAATGTATAGGATCAGATCATCTGCAAGAAGTGAAACCTTTACTTCTTCTTTTCCAATATGAATGCCTTTTATTTCTTTTCCTTGTCTGATTGCTCTGGCTAGAACTTCCAGCGCTGCATTGAATAAGAGTGGAGAGAGTGGACACCTTGTCCTGTTCCTGATTTTAGGGGAAAAGTCCTCAGTTTTATGCCATTTAAATATGATGTTAGCTGATGGTTTATCATAAATGGCCTTTATTATGTTGAGATATTTCCATTCTATACCCATTTTGTTGAGTGTTTTAAACATAAAATTGTGTTGTATTTTATCAAATGCCTTTTCTACATCTATTGATAGGATCGTATGGTTTTTGTCCTTTGTTTTGTTGATATGGGGTATTACGTTAACACTTTTACGTATGCTGAACCATCCTTGTGATTCTGGAATGAATCCCACTTCATGATGTATTATTTTTTTAATGTGTTGTATTCAATTTGCTAGTATTTTGTTTAGTATTTTAGCATCTGTATTCATTAGAGATATTGGTCTGTAGTTTTCTTTTTTTGTGTTGTTCTTGCCAGGTTTCGGTATGAGAGTTATGCTGGCCTCATAAAATGTGTTTGGAAGTATTGCTTCTTCTTCAATTTTTTTGGAAGAATTTGAGTAGAATAGGAACCAAGTCTTCTTTGAATGTCTGGTAGAATTCACTAGTATAGCCATCTGGCCCTGGATTTTTATTTTTCGGGAGATTTTTGATAGTTGTTTTTATTTCCTCCCTGCTTATGGGTCTGTTTAGGCTTTCTGCTTCATCATGATTCAGTCTAGGAAGATTGTATTGTTCTAGGAATTTATCCATTTCTTTTAGATTGTTATATTTGGTGGCATAGAGATTTTCATAGTATTTTACAATAATTCTTTGTATATCTATGATATCTGAGGTGATTTCTCCTCTTTCATTTTGAATTTTGTTTATTTGAGTCCTTTCTCTTTTTTCCTTAGTGAGTCTTGCTAAGGGTTTGTCAGGTTTTTTCTATAGTTTTTCTGTTCTCTATTGCATTTTTTCCTTCTCTGATTATTATTTCCTTTCTTCTGCTTGTTTTGGGTTGTCTTTGTTCTTCTTTTTCTAGTTCCTTAAGATGTGAAGTTAAGTGGTTTACTTGGGCTCTCTCTTGTTTGTTCATATAGGCCTGTAGTGATATGAACTTCCCTCTTATTACTGCTTTTGCTGCATCCCAGAGATTCTGATATGTCGTATTGTTATTTTCGTTTATATGTAACTTTTGATCTCTGCCTTTATTTCTTCTTTGACCCACTCATTTTTTAAAAGTATGTTGTTTAGTTTCCACATTTTTGTGGGTTTATCTCTTTTTTGTAGTTGAATTCTAGTTTCAAGGCTTTATGATCGGAGAATGTGCTTGGTACAATATCAATCATCCTGAATTTGTTGATTTTATTGGCCCAACATATGGTCAATTCTTGAGAACGTTCCATGTACACTAGAGAAAAATGTAACTCTAGCACTTTGGGATGAAATGTCCTGTAGATATCTATCATATCCAATTGTTCTAGAGTTTAGTTTAAGACCAATATTTCTTTATTAATTTTTTGTTTGGATGAATGATCTAGAGCTGTCAGTGGTATATTGAGGTCTCCAAGTATGATTGTATTTTTGTTGGTTTTTGTTTTTAGGTCATTCAGTAGCTGTCATATATTCTGGTGCTCCTTGGTTTGGTGCATATATATATATAGAAGTGTTATGTTTTCTTGATTCAATGTCCCCTTTATCATTAGGAAATGACCGTTTTTGTCTCTGATTACCTTTGCTGTCTTGTAGTCAGCATTGTTAGATATGAGTATTGCTATACCTGCTTTTTAGATGTTATTTGTTTACAGTGTTGTTTTCTAGCCTTTCACTTTGAATTTGTTTTTATCCTTGTAGCTTAGATGTGTTTCTTGTAGGCAGCATACAGTTGGATTTTCTTTTTTAATTCATTCCTCTGCTCTGTTTCTTTTTATTGGTGAGTTCAATCCATTTACATTTAGTGTAATTATTGACATTTGAGGGTTTCCTATTGCCATTTTATATATTACTTTCAGATAGTTTTGTATCTTGTTTGATTCTTCTCTTTTGTTTTCCTATCATTGGTTTTTGTTTGGTTGTAATCCATACTTCTTTTTTCTGTTGCTTCTTTTTTCAAGCCATGTGCTTCTGTGATGGTTTTTTCTGGGGGCACTTACCATTAAGTAATGGAAAGGATATCTATCATGTTCACTATAGTACATTATCTCATGAGTGCTTCTGCACTGCATCCTCCTTTGCTACTATTAATCTTTGTCCTCTCCCCTTTTTGTTTTTGTTGTCACAGATTAAATTTGATTTGTGTTCTTGTTGGAGTTTTTACTTGTGGTTTTGTTTTGTTTTGTTCTTTGTATCTGGTTGGAAAACCCCTTTTAGTATTTCCTGAAATGGGGGTTTTCTGGTGATAAATTCCCTCATCTTTTCTGTATCTGTAAATTTTTTTATTTCTCCTTTGTATTTGAAGGATAGCTTTGATGGGTATAGTATTCTTGGCTGGAAGTTCCTCTCTTTCAGAACTTTAAATATTAGGGTCCACTCTCTTCTAGCTTGTAGAGTTTCTGCTGATAATCTAATGGGCCTTCCTTTATATGTTGTATTCTTTTCCCTGGCTGCCTTGAAAATTTTTTCTTTGTCATTGGTTTGTGCCAATTTTATTATGATGTGCCTTAGAGTAGGTTTGTTAGGGTTAAGATAACTCGGTGTTCTGTTTGCTTTTTGAATTTAAGGCTTTAGTTCTTTCCACAGGCTTGGGAAGTTCTTGTCTATTATTTATTTGAATATGTTCTCCATTCCATTTTCTCTCTCTTCTCGTTTTGATATACCCATTATTCTTGTGTTGCTCTTTTTGATGGAGTCAGACAATTCCTGTAGGGCTGTCTCATGGTTTTTTTAATTCGTGAGTCTCTCTCCTCTTTTCTGTGTAGTGCCTCTAGTTGCCTTTTATGTCACTAATTTTCTCCTCTGTCTGGCGTGTTCTATTAGATAAGCTTGTTATCTCGTTTTTCCTTTCATAAATTAAATTTTTTATCTCTGTTTGATTCGTTTTCATAGTTTGAATTTCCTTGGTGATGTATTCTTTCTGTTTGTTGAATTGTTTTTTGAGCTCCCTAAATTGCCTTTCTGTGCTTTCTTGTAAATTCCTGAGTATTTTTAGGATTTCAAATTTAAATTCTCTGTCATTTAACTCCAAGGTCTCCAAGCTACTGATTTTTTTTTTATAAATTTTTCCTCATCTAGCCTGACCAGGCGGTGGCACAGTGGATAGAGCGTAAACTGGGATGAGGAAGACCCAGGTTCGAGACCCCAAGCTCACCAGCTTGAGTGCGGGCCCATCTGGCTTGAGTGAAGAGCTCGGCAGCTTGGACCCAAGGTCACTGGCTCTAGCAAGGGGTCTTGGACCCAAGGTCGCTGGCTCTAGCAAGGGGTTGCTCGATCTGCTGAAGGCCCGCGGTCAAGGCACATGTGAAAAAGCAATCAATGAACAACCAAGGTGTTGCAATGGCAATGAAAAACTAATGATTAATGCTTCTCACCTCTCTCCGTTCCTGTTTGTCTGGCCCTATCTATCCCTTGCTCTGACTTTCTCTCTCTGTCTCTGTAAGAAAAAGAAAAGTTTTTTTCCTCATCTGAGCTACACCTCTGTCTTTTGTATCCATGATATTCTATTTCTTTTTCCTTAATGGCATTTGAGAATGCTATTGTTAATAACACTAGTAAGAGTTGATAAAAAATAAAGAAGATAAAAAAATAAAAAAGTAAAAATATTTTTTGAGAAAATACAGTGAAAAACTGAAAATTATATTGTGCTAAATGGAACAAAAACCACATGGAACGGAGGGCATGAGTTGGAAAGAAGTGACAAAGAGGCAAGAACCCACAAAATGCTACAAGGAAAGAATTTGGATCGAGAATAAAATAATTTGTTTGTAAATGACAGTCGAATGAGAGATATAGTGAAAGAGAAAAGAAGAAAAAAATACAGTGAAAGATGCAATTTCTATTTTATTAAGTGGAACAAAAACTACATCTAATGGAGAGCTGGAGTTGGGGGGAATGCTAATGAGATAAACAGTGAAGTAAGAAGCACACAATATGCCACAATGAAAAAATTTGAATCCAAAATAAAATAATTTGTTTGTGAGTGAGGATCGAATGAGAGGAAAAGTAAAAGAGAAAAGAAGAAACCAAAAGAGAGGGAGAAAAAAAGAAAAAGGAGAGAGTTAAGGTTTTTGGAATGTAACCCTCATAGAAAATAAAAGATTGGAAAATTTAACACCTATGGGTAATAAAGTTCAAAATGAAAAGAATAAAATGGGAAAAGGATAAAAGTACCAAGGTGGAGGAAAAAAAGATACAAAAAGAAAAAAAAAATGGAAAAAGTTATAAAGACTGTGGATTTTTTTCTGGTTTTGAGAGGTTATCTTCTTCCTTTTTCTTCTTTCTCTTTTAGGCCAGTGATGCTGTACCCCAGGTTCTGCCCCTGTGGCACTCTTAGGTAGAGATTTGCAGTTGATGTGTCATCATGCCAATGACATAAACTAGGCCTCAGTCCCGTTGGTAGGCAGGGCTTGATAGCATTTGCAGTCTTCAACAATGGGAGAGTCCATTTTCCCAGAGCCTCTACCCCAGCCTCTCCTTCCTGAACCAGCAGCCTGGGACCCAGCTGTGAAGTTGCTGCTGTCACTGCCTTTGTTTGATGTATGTGTATTTAAGATGCTCCTGGGATTGTTTTTCTGTCTCTAGTTGTTGAATTTGTTGAAATTTCAGGGAGAGCTATCGGGAGCCCTCCTCATGGTGCCATTTCTCTGACGTCACTCTGATTAATACTATTAATAAGTTCAAGGGTAACTGGGACTATCATGAAGTAAAAGAGATAATCTTCAAACAGTGGTTCTCAAAGTATAGTCCCCAGGCCAGCAGCAGCAGTAAAACCTTCTGGAAACTTGTTAGAAATGCAAATTCTCTGGCCATGCCAGACTGACTAAATCATGAACTCTGAGGTAGAACCCAGCACTCTGCAGTTTACTAAGCTGTCCAAGTGACTCTGATACAGGCCAAAGGTTCTCAAAATGACTGTGTTTAAATATTAATTGGTTAATTGGGAAAAATTAAGTCATAAGGCACCAAGAGCCAGGAATGTCCTCTGATTTTAAGAAAATGGTACCCAGTGGTTTTGAAAATATCCCCCAGGAAGCTTTACTTTATCCATTAATTTTTTCATAAGCTATTGATTGAGCACTCAGCATGAAACAGAGTCCCTGCTGGTCACAACAGGGATAAACAAAACAGACTCAGCCCCACTCTTCTTGGTGCTTACAGGCAGGGATCAAAAATACACACCAGTAAATTATTAGCAAATCATGCTAAATATACAATGAAGAGGAAAAGAAGCAGGTGCTGAATGAGAATCATGGAGGCCAAGTCCTTAGGACTAAAGTTGAGGATGTGGGGATGAATGAGGATGGGTGGTCTTTAAAGGCTTTTCTAGGGAAATGACATTGAAGGCAAGACCCAAAAGATGCCTAGATTGAGCTGTGGGAGTGTAGGGTATAAGAACAGCTTAGGGAACAGACTGGAGCTCAGAAACAAACCTACACAATGCTTCCCCATGATCTTCTACAATGGCATATGAAACAATTCGATAAAGAAGTCTTTCTTTTTTCAAAATGGTGCTATAACAATTGTCTGTGTATAGGCAAAATAATAAAACTTGGTGTTAACCTTTCACCTTATATAAAAATTATTTAAAATGAATCATAGTCTTAAATGTTAAACAAACAAAAAATATATAAAAACTTTTAGAAGAAAACAGATCTCCAATTCTTGGAGAAGAGTTCTACCTATAACACCAAAATGAAGATTAATAAAGTTAAAAATAGATCAAGTGGCCTTCATCCAACTAAAAATATTTTTCTTCTCTGTAAAAGAAGAGTCTGAAAGCTCTGGGGCAGGATAAAGCTCTATGCATTTGAGAAATTGAGTTTATTAAGAGACAGAAGGTGCAAACTGGGCTGAGAGGAGAGGTTTCTAGATTAAGGGATTTGCTGGGCCTGCTGGCCATAGCAAAGAGTGTGGGTTTTCATCTAAGTGCAAAGTAAAGTCATTGGGGGTTTCAAAGCCAGTGAGCAACACAAAATAAATGATCTTGTTTTTAAGTATTTTGCTCAGGCTTCTTATCGTCTTTAAGGAGAGAAAGGTCGAGGTTTCTTTCATTACATAATCATGGGGGGAGGACAGTGGACATGCCAGGAATGGTTTAGTCAGATTTCATGCGGAAATTTAAAAATATTTTATTTTCCCTTTCTGTTGAAAGGGCCAGCGATACCTAAATGGAAACTTTCCACATGTTCTTGTATTTCCATAGAAACTACAAGTTCCTACTTAATTAAGAGAAACTTAAAAGAGGTGAAGTGCCCAGCCCAGGAGGTACTCTGTAATTTGCTGCCTAGCAAAAGTTGCCCGAATGTCAAATTGTGTTATCAATATAGCATATGCAGTGCAACTGAAAACTGTTACAGGCAAAGCTGACAGCAGACACTGAATCAGACACTCAGAAAGGCAACACTAGTTTCAACTACGTCCCTGCCCGGCTCAAGTTCAAGCTGCCTTTCACATCTCACACAAGCTGTTCAAGCAAATCCTGAAGCCACTTTCCTTTAGGTGAAATAAATCTCACTTAAGTTTTTCCCTTGTTCATACAGGAGACTCAGAACACTCTGTGGGGTGTTTTGTTTTTTTTTAAACTGTCCTGGGCTTTATGACTCGGCAGAAGTTGCGCTGACTGAACGTTTGCCTACCCTTGCTAGACAGGCCAATTCCAGGGCGCTGGGCACTGGCTGGGTGGGGCATTGGCATATGCCACAAAGATTTTATTTAAAAAGAGGAAATGACAAAAAAAATGCTGTTTCCTGCTGGCATCCCATTCCACTGGCGGAATGCTTTGTACAATAGGAGTATGCTGACGGCCTGACCAATAGTAGACCACACCCAAAAGGGGAAGCCTTGTGTCCTGGTCAGCATCGGAAGGGAGGATTCCTTGGGTCATTCATACCAGTGTCAAATGCCATCTATCACCTAACACTTCTGCCACATTAGGCTGGAAAATGCATCAGGCTAGGGGAAGCTGACTCAGCAGCTGGGGCTTCAATCTCTTCTTCCTTGCCCAGGGGCCCAGCCTCTTGCCCCACTTCTCGTTCCCCCTTCCAAAGGCTCTGACAGCAATGTCTCAACTCCAGCACACCAGGAAAGCACGAGAGGATGGAACCTACCAGGGAAAATGTTTCACCCCTAACCCGGGGGAGAAAGGCTGGGCTCAGGCCAGAAACATGGGCTGAAGCTATGTCCCAAGAAGGCTGACCCCAGAGTGCGCAATCAGACAGTACTGGAGCCAAATGCCCTCAGCTTCTGAAATGAAAATAAAAAAACAAAACCCTGAACATTTGGCCTCCTGAGTGACAACACCTAATGGGCTGAGTCTGAGGCGATGAGGCAGCTTGAAGGCAGGGTCCCAAACTCAGAGTGAGCACTGAGATGCAAATGGGGAAGGAGGAGGCCTTTGAGTGTATGTGTATCACACTAAAGTAAAATTAGTTCACACACATTTGTTTGAAACTATAGGCAGGAGAGAAGCAAAATCAAAACTTTATAGTCATCTAGGGAAGATACGGGTAAATGTTCTCTAATGGCAAAATATCTATTCTTTCTAACTTAAGACGTCTGACATCTCATTGATTGCTCTTATTCTGCACTCTAAAAGAATAAATCTAAAACTGCCCTGGCTAGGATGCTCAGTGGAACAGAGCACTGTCCTGGTGCACACTAAGGTCACAGGTTTGATCCCTGGTCGGGGCATTTATGAGAAGCAAATAATGATTGCACAACTAAATGCAACAACTAAGAGGAACAATGAGTAAATGCTTCTCGCTCTCTTAATTTTCCCCTTCCCTTCCTTTCTCTATTTCTCAAATAAGTAAACAGGAAAAAAAATTAAAATAAAAATAAATATAAAACTATGTTGCTAGGCACGCACACACGTTTAACACTTAAGCCCCTTGCTATTCAAAGTGTAGTGCCTAGGCTGCTAGGGTCCCGTTCCAGACCTACTGAACCAGAACCTTCATCCTAACAAGATGCCAGGTGATTTGTGTACACAGTGAGGTCTAAGAAGCACTAGTTTAGCCCTATTTGCTTCAACAAGCCTTATGCTTCCTAACCAGTTACCTTCTGTCCTGAGGGCCTATAGCAGTGATTCACAACCTTGGTCATCACCAGAATTACTGTCCAGACCCCACCACAGACCAACTGAATCGCTCTCCGGGGTGGGACTCATGCAGAAATGTTATGTAAGGCTCCCACAGGAGATTTAAATGCCCTATGTTTGAGTGTCATTGTTCTATACCAGCGGTTTTCAAGATCTCCACTACCAGGAACTTGCTAGAAAAGCACATTTCTTTCTTTCTTCCTTCCCTCTCTTTCATTCTCTCTCTTACACACACACACACACACACACACACACACACACACACACACTCACACTGCCTATGCTTATAAAAAAGGAAATCAGTAAAACTTCGGAGAAGTTAGTTCTCATAAGGCAGACAGTCTTGGTATCTTTTCTGCACAATAATTTGGTACCTGAAATTTAAACAAAATTGTTTCATAACAATAACTAAAAATTCATTTTAAAATGAGAATGAAGTCAGTTAGATACACTTCCAGGGGACGAGGGGTTCATAGGGTCAAAGATGGGGGTCGAGAGCAGTAAATGGATTCTACTGTCCCATGGGTGGTTTGCAGTATTTGCACAATAGCAATAATGTTTTCCCAAATCTGATCATACAGCATCCCAAGACTCTCCCCAGAGATTCTGATTCGGTGAGTCTGGCATGAAGTTGAAACTTGCACTTTTCACACACATCCCCAAGTGATTCTTGTTATCAGAGAGTCTGGCAAACACATGGCCTTACAGGATTCTTATTCCCTACGTCACTGTTTCTCAAAGTGTGGTCCTGGACCAGTAGTGTCAGCACCACCTGGGAGCTTATTAGAAATGCACATTCTCGCCTCCTCCTCGGCCCCCCGGATGAAGAAAGCAGAAACTGCAGGTGGGCCAGTGGTTATAGGTTCACAAGTCCTCTAGCTGATTTGAAAACCATGGTACTGGGCCATTTTCTAAATCCTCACACTGGTAAAGTGGAACCTACTTGCTCTTAATCCAAACACCTAGTTCTAGGTGAGAGGTACAAAGAAATGCTGGCCTCATCTTGGGCCTTGGTCTGTGTCTTTCTTATTAAAGGGACTGTCCTGTTGTTTGGAAGATGCTGAAGACTGCCTTCACATGTAATCATAACCTACTCACGTGGTTAGAAAACAAGCTGAGCACACTGCCACAATGCTAGTAAGGTGGGCGTTTAAAAAAAATATCACAAAGATGTTCCTTTATTAGTAAGACAGTCCAAGGGCAAGAGGAAACAAAAAACACACTACTGTGGTAGGGCGTGTCCATCTCCCTTGTTCCTGTCAGTTTCTTCTCTCTTTCCATACTATTGTTTTGGCAAGAAACTTACCACAAAGGTATGAAAAACCAGTCCATAGTTCCATTATGTTTCAAATAGTTCCAAGAGAACTCTACTTGAAAACTGGTAGAACATAAAACGAAAAACATTTACAAAACAGGGACAGGTTCCACAAGGTTCTCAAAACCTGCAGAATCAAACGTGCAGTTTTGTGGTTTTCAGGAAACACCTTGTTTAGGGGAGAGGTTCTGCAGCCTGTGTGAGATATTCAGGAGGCCAGGACCCAAAGGAAGTAAAGAAGCTCTGAATTTCTCCATATTTCACTGGAAACAGATCAGGACAAAGGGCCTAACAATATAATATGCAAAGATATGAGAGAAAACGCATTCCCTTACCTGGAAACCTCTTTTTCTTTGGCCTTAAAAGCTGCCCGTTCCAACTGGGAATCGTCTGCAACAGTGGGGATCTGGGATAAGCAACGCAACAGCCTGGGAACCACGTTTTCACTTCAACTTGGGCTTGAACTACCTCCAGGTCTCTGGGAAAGTGTCTCAGATGCTCTGGGCCTCCAATTCTGAACACAGTAGCTGAACTAGGACTGTCCTAAGGACGCTTCCAGACCTGACATTCTGTGATTCTGCTGGTCTAAATCCTGGGCCTAACGGGAACGCAGGCTCCCCAGGGCCCATATTGGCAAGTAAAGTCAGACCCTGCAGAACACTATGTATGAGTCAGCGGGACACAGGTCTTGCCTCACTGGTCCCCACGCCTCTGGAAGCTCTTCCTGGTGCAGAGACAGTCAGGCAGAGAATTCCCAGCAGTCAACACCGAAGAGACACAGACCCAGGAGGGTGCAGTTCTCCTCCAACTCAGCTCACAGTGCGGCTGCTCTCTTCAGACCCCTTTCAAATTAAGTTATCTCTTTCCCCTCAAGGTAATAGTAGTAAATTTCAACAATAAAGGAAACTGTTCAGAAACAAAGTAAAAAATCAGCTATAATTCCACCACTATGAACATTTTTGGTGTTTAACTTCAAATTTTTCCCTGTGCTTTTATACACATGTGCACACACACATTTTTTTTCTAAATACGTTACTTCGTAACTTCTAACATTATTATTATGGCCATCTTCCTAAGATAATACCAATATCTCTTCTTTTGAATGTCTGCCTCGTATTCCCTTTCACATTTGTGCTATATTTCGGCCTTCCTTTATTACTGAATACTTAGGTTATTTCCAATTTTTTCATATTACAAACACTTGGAGAAATGTACTTTTACATAGATGTTTGTGTATTTGTCCAGTAATTTACTATGGATCAATTCCAAAAAGGAGATTAGTGAGATAAAAAGATAAAGAGCCTATACAATCTGACGGATGTCAGGTCACCCGGCAGAAAGGTAGTAATTTAAACTCACCTTGGGAGGGCCAATGAATCTGGACTCCGTGCATAAATTCATTACTTTTAATATAGTAAACACACTCTCAAAACAACGCATGGAAATCTCTCAGAATATAATATGTTTTTATTAAGTTTGAATTCAGGATAGCAATTTTTCGTATTCAACATGGGATTCTATGTCTACTCTTCATCCTTGGCACAGAGTAATTTACATTTTATAAAACCGACTCCTATATATAATTTGAACATTTTCTCCTGGGGTAGATTTACAGAAAAATTTTAATTTTCTCATCCAGAAGTCTTAGAAGGTGAAATCCTTAACTGACTTACATTATTCTATTATCCATGACATTATATAAGGCTTGATGTGTAACCAACTAGAACAGAGATGTGAATAAATTCCAGACTTCTATCCTACTACTGAAGAGGTTATTGTGCTGAGAGAAAACATCTGAGAGCACAAAGTTGAATCCAAGGTACCCTTTGAAACAAACACTCCTTTAACCTCTCGAAAGAGGTATCTACTGCACATACAGTATATCCCCCCAAACAAGCAGATGCTTAGAATGTGAAGATTATAATTTTCCTCTCCCACCTTCTATGTTCTTCATACCTGGGCATAAAACCTAAATAACATGGCACTGATTCACATGAGAAAATGTCCAAAATTTATTGTGGATGCACTTGCTAGGGTGACCTAAGGATGTGAGACTGAAAGAGACACTGGGAAGCTGAGGGTATGTCATTTTGGACAAAGGGAAGGGAGGGCAGGAGCCTGGGATTTCAAAGAGAAAGCAGGTCATTTACAGGTAAATGAGAAAGCAAACATGTGGTAAATAAATTCTTGCTGGGCCACCCAGAAACAATGGGACAGAGGAGAGTTCAACAAACAGGCTTTGCTAGACTTCTCTCCATCGGCCACATATAGTTTATATATTATGATGCTAAGGTGATGCTCTCTTCCTTTACACGAGTCTTTCTATCTTAATTCCTTTAGGCAGGTAAAAGGTGAGAGTCAAAGGTTCTTTCTGAGTTTTTGGTTTCTTAAAAATCAGTATCCCAAAAGGCATATTTTGTAGTGGCAAAACTTTGGTCCTCCGCAAAACAAAGTAGATTTTTTTTAACCCAAGAATGGAAATGAGGAATATAAAAGAAATTTATATATGGGGGGTAAGCAAAAGTAGGTTTATAATTTTGAGACACAAAAGCACAAGTTAATAAAGCTCTTGCAATGATCATAACCTGCTTGTCTTTTTCAATATGTACAACTCTAACCCCACTTTGCCCCCCCCTCCGTATACCCGTATACTAACACACTTCTTTTGGACGTGCCCTTACACAAATAAAACGACAGTCTTAAAATATATATATCTGCATAATGAAACTCTTAGCGCTCTGCTTTAAAGTTCTTTTTTTTCTTTTTGGCAACACCTTAGTTGTCCATTGATTGCTTTCTCTTATGTGCCTTGACCGTGGGCCTTCAGCAGACCAAGTAACCCCTTGCTCGAGCCAGCAACCTTGGGCTCAAGCTGGTGAGTTTTTAGCTTAAGCCAGATGAGCCCGCGCTCAAGCTGGCGACCTTGGGGGTTCTCGAACCTGGGTCTTCTGCATCCCAGTCTGATGCTCTATCCACTGCACCACCGCCTGGATAAAGAAGAAGTGGTACATATATACTATGGAATACTACTCAGCCATAAGAAATGATGACATCGGATCATTTACAACAACATGGATGGACCTTGATAACATTATACTGAGTAAAATAAGTAAATCAGGAAAAACTAAGAACTATATGATTCCATATATAGGAGGGACATAAAAATGAGACTCAGAGACACGGACAAGAATGTGGCGGTTACTGGGGGTTGGGGGAGAAAGGAGAGGGAGATGTTGGGGGAGGGTAAGGGGAAGGGCACAAAGAAAACCAGATAGAAGGTGACGGAAAACAATTTGACTTTGGGTGATGGGCATGCAACATAATCAAATGTCAACATAACTTGGAGATGTTTTCTCTGAACATACGTACCCTGATTTATCAATGTCACCCCATTTAAATTAATAATGAAAAAAGAAAGATTCTGAAAACCATCTACATTTAAATCCCTCCTTTGTAGAAGAGGACATTTTCTGGTATAACAGAAATTAAACAGCCAGAAGAGAGAAAAGCATATCACATCTTTGTTTCTATGATGGAAGCAAGAGGAAATAAAACTTTCTTTCCTAATTTCCTCTAGTTTTCTATTTATTTCCTTAGTCTTCCCCTTCCTCAAACCCGAACCCACAGGAACAACAAACAGCCAGTTACTGGAATTCCAAGTGCATGAAATGTGTATTTCTTTATTTTTTTTCATAAACAGGAATCCCAGGCCTCTGTAAAAGGTACATTAAGATTTCTAAAGAGACTGGGAATATTTAAGACGGGTGCTCTTTCTCTAACCTCTCACTACAACAAAGCTCCTGACAGCAAGGGTCTCACGGTCACTCTCATTTGCCTATGGTGATATCCTGAGTCAGAGCCAGCTGAAGCAAACATTTTCCCCCACAACTCTCTAGTCCAGGTGTGGCCATGGTCCCACAACACCGGCATGCCCCGGAGCTGGTCAGAAATGCAGAATCTTAGACCCTCAACTCAGACCAGCCATTTCAGAATCTCATTTCAACAAGAGCCGTAAAATAAAGTGTGAGAAGCATGGTTTAAACAGACTTTTATACGACTTCTGCCCCTCTGGAAAAGTAAAACGGGTATAGCAATAAAATGACCCATTCCACTGCCTCTTCTTCATTTTCCAACCTTCCACTTTCATTTCTTTAGAGCTCATGATCATAGAGGCCGACCCCAAACTCCAATACAGCTGTAATCAGAGAAATGCCAAGATATGCACTTGCTTTATTTTTTTATTTTTGAGAGAAAAAGAAACAGGAATAGAGCTGGAGCTGTTTCTGTATGTGTCCTGACTGGGGATTGAACTAAAAACCGTGCTTCAGGATGATGTTCTAAACAACTGAGGTATCTGGTCAGAGCTAAACTGGGACACTTTTGAGAGTGTTCAGATGATAAATAGATGGGTTGTTAGGACAACAGGCATAATGAACCAGGGCTGTCCCAGGCAAACTGGTGTGTGTGTGTATATATATAAATAAAATCTCCCTACCATTAAAGAACTAACAGAAAAAAGGGGGTTGGGGGGATTGGGAATAACTAAATTGAAATACTGGGAGATTACTCTAAAGACACTCTAGAAACCAATATAAAACAGACATTTTATATATATCCCAATGCCATGGGACTCACTACATTCTTATTAATGAGATGCAATAAAAATGCACTATTGGTGCAAAGAAAGGCTGACAGTATATGGTATCAGATACGTCTGTGCTATTCCCAATGTCATCACTATCTAGCATAAATGCCAATAAAGTGATTTCTAGAATGAGAAGCTCCTAAGAATACAATCTCAAACATTTCCCTAGAAGCTACATTTAACATTGAAGTGCATCATTTTTGCTTACCCAGAGTCTCATAACTGGATTATCTAAATAATATCTGAATAGAAATTATCCTGGCTTCTATTGTGAATGCAATAATACAAGAGACATATCCCCAGCTTTACAATTTCACAATGTTTTCACATGCATTGTCTCAGCTAAGCATCAAACCAGCTTCGTGAGTTACTTTCCCGCAGGAATAGATAAGGAGATTGACGTTCAGAGAAGTGTGCCCCACATGGCATGTGCCTCTGGGACAGCACTTACTGGATTGGCCTTTCCTTCCCAGCATGCCGCTCTTCTCTATTGGGCTTCACAAGCGCAATGATTTCCAGTTTTCTGAGTATCTAGCACTCAGAGCCTAGAAGAACCAATGTTCAAAATTATTTTTAGTTAACAATTATTTGAATGCCTGTATTAATTCCATAAGAAAAGGAACTGGTATGTTTTGAGGGCTGTGGTATGTTCTCACTTTATGACCCAGGGAAGGCAAATCATACAGACAGAATATTTTTTAATGTATTGAGATAATCCTATCTGAAATAGATAAAAGAAACAAGGGATTTACTACTACAGAGTTAATACAGCTTAAAGGAGAAGAAACACCCAGAAATGGAGGTCTCTAATAGGTAGGTCAGCTGTTTGAAGTGTGTATGAAAGCAGAAGGTTGAAAAGTCCTAGATCAACTGAGACCGTTGAGTTTTAGACCCAATAGCCTTGGACTTCAACAGCAGCTCTGTGAAAAACTCTTTCCCCAAACTCTCCACTGAAGGTCCTGGATTGGGGCTGACGCTTCATGTCTCTGCTATAAAAAGGCCAGAAGAAAAACTGAGGTTGTTCGGCGCCTTCAGTATTTGTTCTTCTGAGTCAACAAGGAAAAAATAGCTTGGAACATGTCATAAGATCATGGCAAATACTCCTGCTCCTGACATTTCCCTTGGGGTGCTTCTCCTTGTCTGACACCACAGGTACATACAATTATAGCAATCTTTTTCACCTCAGACCACTCCCTTAAAGCAAATTGAAATTATTTTTTTAAAAAAATAGGAAGGCCCTGGCCAATTGGCTCAGTGGTAGAGCATTAGTTCGGCATCTGGATATCCCGGGTTCGATTACCAGTCAGGGCACACAGGAGAAGGGACCATCTGCTTCTCCACCCTTCTCTCTCCCCTTCTCTCTCTCTCTTTTCCCTCCCGTAGTCATGGTTCAATTAGTTCAAGCAGATCAGCCCTGGACGCTGAGGATGGCTTCATGGAGTCTCCACCTCAGGCACTAAAAATAGCTCTATTGCGGTTGTGAGCATAGGCCCCAGATGGGCAGAGCATTGGCCCCAGATGGGGACTGCTGAGTGGGTCCTGGTCCAGGTGCATGTGGAGAGTCTATTGACCTTCCTCTAACTTAAAAAGAAAAAAATGTTATTTTTAATTTATTGATTTTAGTGAGAGAGGAACATTGAGCTGCTCCTATATGTGTCCTGACCAGAGATTGAACCAGCAACTTCTGTGCTTCAGGATAATGCTCTAATCAACCGAGCTATCTGACCAGGGCAATCCCAAAATTAATTAATTAATTAATTAATTAATTAATTAATTAATTAATTAATTAATTATTTGAGTGAGTGAGTGAGTGAGTGAGTGAGTGAGTGAAAGGAGGGGAGATAGACTCTGCATGTGCCCTGACCGGGATCAACCTGACAACCCCTGTCTGGGGCAGATGCTCTACCCAACTGGGGCCATGCTCGCAACCACAACTGAGCTATTTTTAGAGCCTGAGGAGGAAGTTCCATGGAGCCATCCTTAGTGCCAGGGCCTGATGTACTTGAACTAATTGGGCCGAGGCTGTGGTAGGGAAAAAGAGAGAGAGAGACAGAGAAAAAGAAGGGGAGGGTGAGGGGTGGAAAAGAAAATGGTTGCTTCTCCTGTGTGCCCTGACCAGTAATCAAACCCAGGACATCCACATGCCAGGCCAATGCTCTACCACTAAGCCAATCAGCCAGAGCCAATAAAATTTTTTAAAAAATTAAAAGTATAAAAGTTTAGGGATTAAATATACATTAAACGGGAAAAGAATATAGACACTAACAAACTACATTTGTTTTCTGTCGTTTTCATTAATTTGGAACCTGGCCAGTGTCAAAGATAAACAGTTCAAATGACTTGATGAAGTTGCATAGGGAGGCAGAGAAAAATGCAAAGAGGTATAAAATGATAGGATTATTAAACTTTAGCTTCTGTCACTTCTTGTCTCATATTTTATCAGTATAATAAAAGTATAATACAGTAGTATACCTGTTTATAATGCCAAGAAATATTATAGAACATCATTATGTGATAATAACATATCTACACAGTACTTATTTATCTAGCCATTCTGTCTGGGCCACTAATGAGAACAGAAAATAATTTTTACAATACGTTAACTATCAAAACAACGTCCAGGAACTGAGCTCATACAGAAACCCCAAACCCAAGGCCAATTCACCCTACTTTCACATACAGTTCAACTAACTTTGATTGTTTGCGTTCCCTACGACCCATCCATAACTCTAGTCAAGATTATAAAATCATGGGATTGCTTTAGAATGCCTAGTAACTCAAAGGAAAAATCCTATCACAAGGGAAGACATTTAAAAATGACGTTTAAAAAGCAGATATGTTGGGGCAAACAGCCCCATGAACGGTACAGTTCCTTGGGACACTTAACAGCACGATACAGAAATTACAATTGGCAATGATAGACTTACGATACCTAAAGGAAGCTTAAGTTATGTTCAGTTATGTTTGAGAAAGTCTGCAGGTGTGTATTCAATTTCACAAAGTTTTCAAACTAAAATGGTTAAAGTAAGAGAGGAGCAGAGAAGATGAAGTTAGAGGGACAAATCCTGTGCCCTTTGCAAAGCTCAACTAGCCAGAAGAGCTTACTCTCTGATAAAGAAACAGAACCTTTATTTTAACTATATTTTTTAAATGTTCAAAAAACATTTCCTTGTGGTACACCTGGTAATATTCATATTTTCCAAAGGTCTCTCTGACAATCAAAATAGGTATCTTATACAAATTGGGAAAAACATAAAGGGGCTGGGAATGACGTTATTAGGTGTCTACCCTGTCCTGAAGAGTTAGCTCCAGGGGTCGATCACCATGCTTAAATTCTTTTATTATTCCTGTACAAGTGTGGTCTAGTGCTGAGTACAAAGTATTCAGTAAATACTAACTGAAATAAATATTCTTTTTTTGTGACAGAGACAGAGAGACAGATAGAAACAGACAGGAAGAGAGAGAGATGAGAAGCATCAATTCTTTGTTGTGGCACCTTAGTTGTTCATTGATTGCTTTCTCAAATGTGCCTTGACCAGGGGGCTACAGCAGAGCAAGTGACCCCTTGTTCAAGTCAGCGACCTTGGGCTTCAAGCCAGTAACATCTGGCTTGAAGCAACCACGGGGTCGTGTCTATGATCCCAAGCTCAAGCTGACGACTCCATGCTCAAGATGGTGAGCCCGCATTCAGACTTGCAACCTCAGCGTTTCGAGCCTGGGTCCTATGCATCCCAATCTGACACTCTATCCACTGTGCCACTGCCTGGTCAGGCCTGAAATAAATATTTAATTTTGTAACCCGGTCATATCACTAAGGTAAAAAATATAATCTATGGTCAAATCATGAAATGCTTTCTCAATCCTTTACTTGGTTTTTGTTGCACAGATCATTATATATATGTCAATTTTTAAACAAGAGATTTCATTTCTCAAAAGTATGATCTCTCTTATTTCACTGATTATTAATTTACAGCCTAATTCTTACATAGGTTAATAGTAATTGATGATTCTTTTCAAAAGAGTAGCAAATACAATAAAATCATAGGTACTTATCCATCTTGATGGAAACCATACTGACAACATTGATTTAAAAATCTGTACTTTAACTGCTTTCCAGAGGACAACATAGCTCAGTGTTCAGACTCAGCAGGTCAGAATCTATCACTTCTGTTCCCTCTATTTCAGAGGTTTAAAAAAAAGAATCTGGCGTTACCACAGACACAGCATGGGCAGGAATCAACACAACCAAGGTAAAGAGTGACAAGTGCTCCATATAATAACACATCATAGACTCGCAAAGCGTACGTTTTCCTACACGTGAAACAAATCAGATCAAAGCTATAGCTAGTTAATCTGTGTTAAAAATCTTCTGTTTTTAAACCAAATTCTCTTAGGAGGAAACTCCTAGAATTTGAACAAAAAATTTGAATGGACAATAAATTAAACCATATATATAGAAAAAAGAATTTTATTCTGCAGAAGAAACATTTAAAGATATAACTAAAACTGAAAATTATTTTTAAATAGTATAAAGCAGATCTTTAAAAAAACTATAGTAAACGTTAGCCAACAAAAGATATTTTAAGGCTGTGGCTTTGTAAAGCTCATGAAAGTGATGGAACTTTTCATGAGAAAATTCAAATATGTATAGAGACGCATACAAATTAGCACGAGATTTCAAATAAAGATGGAGATGGAGGACTGTCAACCCTGCCCCCAAACAAATCCATTATTCAAAACTTGCTTTAAAGTATAAGATATTTCCAAATTGTGATTTAGCAGATGCTTAAAAAATGACTTTGCCTTCACTATTTTTTTATGTCTCCAAATAGGCTTTCCACTTTTGTTTATAAAACTGGTTCACAACAAATTTAACATGGAACTAAAGTAAGTTAGAAAAAGATACATTTACTCATGTAAACAAGCAACAAAAAAGACACCATGGATACTTACTCTTGCCATCATGTCGACACTGGCTTAAGAAGAAGACAGGCTGCCAAGGAGAAGAACAAAAATAAAACTCTCAAAATACAGAAAGAAAGCACTAGCTTTCTTCCATCTTTAGCAGGGGTCGGGAACCATTTTGGCTGAGAGAGCCATGAACGCCACATATTTTAAAATGTAATTCCGTGAGCCATACAATGTTTAACACTAAACACAAGTAAATGTGTGCATTTTATGTAAGACCAACACTTTTAAAGTACAGTAAGTCTCTGAATTCTTTTTAATAATGTTGTTATGCTGTTGCTAAACAATGATGAATAAAGTACTTCTTACAATTAATGCGACTTCTGGTGCTGCATGGTTTTGCTGATGGCTTTGTAGTCTGGTTGATACGTGGTGAGGTTAAGCTTCATGCAGGCCTTGAGACTTCCATCCGTTAAACATGATCGTAGGTTGGTCTTAATATTCTTTAGATGTGAGAAAGACTGCTCACACGCATACGTAGAGCCAAACATTGTCAGTACAGCAATACTCACATGCAGCAGTGGGTGGTATGTGACGGGAAGCATGTTCCAAGTTTTGACAATCAGCTGGTCCACAGGTTGAAGTTTTTTCATTTCTCCCCACTTGTGTTTGCTCGCCAACTCTGCCTGCTGTTGTGCAAGTCTTTCCAAATCTTCTTTCAGTGACTAGAACTTATTCACCCACATGTCTGAGGCCTTCAGGTCAGCAGCTTGTAGCTCAAAATCTCTGACAGAGTCACCAGGGATGTAACTCAGGTTGGTGCTGTCCACTGCACACTGGTGTGGATGGGTGATGAACTTAAAAAGACGAGTGCGCTCACGAAATTCTCCAAAGTGTGCTCTGAATGACTGCAGGAGATTAGATGTGAAGCCCGCTAGCTGCTGGAGATCAAGATGTTGAGCAGGGTCACTTGCTGGGCATGCAACTTTAAACTCTCCCAGTTTTGCAAAGTGTAGTAAATGATCCGTTTCAATGTCGGAGATGAAGAGTTCCAGCTTGTTTTCAAATACAAACACTGCTTGTTGAAGGGATAAGACTGTATTTCCGACACCTTGCATTTTCACGTTGAGCTGGTTCAGATGTCCAGTCATGTCCACGAGATAGCAGAACTTCAGGAGCCACTCAGTGTTAGCTAACGCAGGATACTCGACGTTTTTCATTTCAAGAAAAGTCTGGATTTCGCTCAGACAAGCTGCAAAACAGCTGAGCACCTTCCCTCTTGACAACCAATGCTCATTGCTGTGCAGAAGCAGACCAGGGTAATTATTCCCAACTTCATCCAGCAGTGTTTTAAACTGTCAATCATTTAAAGCTCAGGGAACAATAAAGTTGACCACCCGAATGACCAGCAACATCACCTCACCAAGCTGCTTGCCACACATCCAAGCACAAAGGATGCAGTGAAAACTTAGGATGGGTCTCTTTTTACGTTCACAAAGAACTGCTACAAATCCGCTGTTTTTACCCACCATGCACGAAGCACCATCAGTACATACCGAAATAAGTTTATCCATCAGATTTTTTTTCTTTAGTGAATTCAATGAAAGACTGGAATAAATCCTCCCCTTTTGTGGTCTCTTTCATATGCAAAACAACGAGACTTTCCTCAGGCAATGTGTCATCGACAGCATACCTTGCAATTACAATGAACTGGGATAAATGGCTTAAGTCTGTTGACTCATCCAAAGCAAGAGAGAAGAATGGTGCTGCCTTTATGTCCTTCGCTTGTGCTGCCTCAATTTGATTTGCCATCATGATGGTACGATTGTGAACAGTTCTTGCCGACAGAGGCATGTCTTTTATTCATTTATCTTGTCTTTATCCAAAAAGTCATCAAAAAGTTCATTGGCAACATCAAGCATGAATGTTTTGGCATACTCCCTATCTGTGAATGGCTTTCCGTTTCTCACAATTGCTAAAGCACCAGCAAAGCTAGCCGAATTCCAGTCACCTTGTTGGGTCCAAACACGGAGTTGCTGTTGACTAGCTTGCACTCTGTACAGTAGCTCTTGACATGCTTTCTTCCTGCTGTCCCCCGCTAAATATTTTGATGCAAATGTAGCATGGTGTGTGTCAAAGTGCTGCTTTATATTTGACTGTTTCATCGATGCAATTTTATCATTGCATATTAGACACACTGCAGAACCTGCTCACTCCACAAGGGTGAATAAATTCCTCTGTCCATTCCTGCTGAAAAGTACAATACTCCTCATCTTTTTTCTTTTAGCCATCTTCTTCGTCAAAAGGGTTTCTGCAATTAGCTAGCTGACTACTTGATTAAAAGGAGGGAAGTTTACTTCCTGACCTCACAACAACCCGTATACATTATGCATTATCCAATAAAAATTTGGTGTTGTCCTGGAGGACAGCTGTGATAGGCTCCAGCCACCCGCAACCATGAACATGAGCGGTAAGAAATGAATGGATTGTAATACATGAGAATGTTTTATATTTTTAACATTATTATTTTTATTAAAGATTTGTCTGTGAGCCAGATGCAGACATCAAAAGAGCCACATCTGGCTCATGAATCATAGGTTCCCGATCCCTGATCTATAGTATAAGCTCATTAGATAAAGAGAAAAAAGATGACAAGTACCTACTTACTGTAAAGGACACAAAGAAATTAGTCAACTAATTCTAAAGCATTTTTAGAAATTCACATAAATTTCATGTTAGAATTAGGCCCCCCCACCCCACACTCATAGTTCTGACTAGCTTAAATTTTTCTACCTCTCAAAGAAGGTGAATTCTACTGGCTGGCCATTCATAGAAATGCAAACCATCTCTCAGTGCTGGTGACTAGGCATGCCCATGAGGTCAAAATTTGGGGTAGGAAATTTACCAGAAGTAAGCGCATGTACTACTGAAGATTAGTGAAATCAAACACCTGTGCAAAACCAGACCAGCCACTGAACTCCACTCTCTTCTTTCTAGTTTTTAGTTTGCCCAAATGTCAATTAATTCAGAGAAGTTACTGTAAAAATGTCTATTTTTAAAGGTGAGAGAGAATAAGAAAATGGTCCTGTGTATGTTACCCTCAAAGAGAAAGGTTATTTTCTCTCACTACCTTAGTCAAGCACAAGTGAGCGGGTTGGAGGATGCATCTGTTCCAACTTAGTTAAGTGCTGCCCTAAGTCTTAAAACTCTTTGGAATCTCAATGCTCAGACACCCTGTTCCATTTTTATTTTTTACATGAGTAAATGTATCTTTTTCTTTCCATGGTGGTGATGGTAATGCTCTTATTAGCCATTTCATAAAACAAACCCACCTTTTGGAAAGGAATTAAGGAGTACTAACAGAAAGGGAGGATTATCAAGATGGATGTTCTACTTTACTTCCAATGTCCAATGTCAACATGTGATGAGGTGAATTCTAACAAAGCAAACAATTAGGTAAAAAGACTTTTATTTGTTTATCTGATAATGACGCTATACACACACACATGCCCAGACCACCTTTAAACATACTGCACACATCTAATTCCATTAATTATCACATTTAGCCTGACCAGGCAGTGGCACAGTGGATAGAGAGCATCAGACTGGGACGTAGAGGACCAAGGTTTGAAACCCTGAGGTCACCAGCTTGAGTGTGGACTCATCCCGTTTGAGCATGGGCTCACCAGCTTGAGCACTGGTTCGCCAGCTTAAGAATGGGCTCATAGACATGACCCCTTGGTTGCTGGCTTGAGTTCAGAGGTCGCTGGCTAGAATCCCAAAGTCACTGACTTGAGCATGGGGTCACTTACTCTGCTATAGCCCCCAGTACAAGGCACATATGAGAAAGCAATCAATGAACAACTAAGGAGCTGCAATGAAGAACTGATGCTTCTCATCTCTTCCCCTTCCTGTCTTTATGTGTCCCTTTCTCTGTCACAAACAAAACTCCACAAAAATTGAGCCCTCCTTTATAAATTTCATTGCAGCAGGGAGAAACATTTTAAACTGCTGATGTGTGTCCCAGAGACAAATTTCCATTCAGAGGTACGTCACTTTCACTGGCATGAGCAGTTAAGATAGTTTTATATTTCACAAAGCATGGGACTGGGGACAAGAGCTTTTCGATCACACACACACACACACATACACACACATACACACACACACACACATATACACACACGGCTGAAGGAAGTGACACTGGTAAAAATCATCCAAGATCAAATCGGCATATGGAAATAGGTGGGTTCTAGGAAAACTTATTCTGCCGACAATAAGAATGAGAGAAAATTAAAAGGTTGATGTGTATTTCAGTAAAATAAAGTGGCATATAATCCCAACTCAGGTAAAATGACAGCTTGAAGGCAATTCTCGAAGCCTGGTAAAACAATGTGTATACCATCAGATCTGTGGGGGAAAATATATCTTTTATGGGGCTCCTTAAGGAATGCAGGACTTACACTGAGGTATGGCTTTTTAAATACTATGCATTTTAAAAGCTTCTAAATCATTAACCTTGTTTAGGTGAATATGTTACAATACACAAAAATAAATATAGTCAAATCCATTTGCTCAGCCTTAGGTTAAATGGCTTTGTTGATTAGAGCTTCGTTCCGAAGCACAGAGGTTGCTGGTTTGATTCCCAGTCAGGGCACATGCAGGAACAGATCGATGTTCCTGTCTCTCTCTTCCTCTCTCTCTAAAACCAATAAAAGTAAATTAAAAAAATAAAAATAAAAATAAAAAAATAAGTTGCCCCTATATTGTAGACATGGTTATGTCCCCTTTTCTATCTGTTTCTGGCAGGGGTGGTCAAACTGAACGGGAGAGAAAAGAATCCCTTCATGGAACAGTCAGAGTGGGAAATTTTGTTTTTAAATTTTTAAATTAATTTTAATGAGGTGACATTAATAAATCAGGGCAGAGTGGAAAATATTAATACTCACATTGATTTGAGGATCATAGGAATCTACAGCAAAGAACTAAACTCACAAAAATTAGGCGATATTTTATCGCTTCATATTCATTTGGAAATATGCCCTAATTTTTGTAAGCAGTATATAAGGAACCAAGCACTTTTTCAACGGCAAATGTCAAATTCCACAAGCTTACAAAAGACAACAGAGTCAATCCATCTTGAAAAAATAAACAACTTAAAGTTTTCTTAGAACCTGGGAGTACAGAATCAATACATTCTTTACCAAATATTCTGCCTCCAATGGACAAGACACACTGAGACACTTTATAGAGCTGGTGCCAACAATGTCATTTGAACAACTGTCAGGAAATACGTCTGTGAGACTCTGCTTATAAGCTTATCCTGAACAAAACCAGAATTCCGGACAGAGCAGAAGAGGCCAAGTTATAGTTACCTTCTTGAAATGCAAGATGATAGCCAAGATAGCAAAATCTCAGTTAAGGTGTAGGAAAGGAGTAGGAAAGAATAGAAGTGGGTCATATGGTACAAATGTGACTTCAGACAAGGAAGCTCTACTGATACCCCAAGTCAGAAATATAGTAGGAGCATGGGAGCCTATTGAGTGAGCTCACTGCCCATTTCCATTCGTTGAGTTCTGTGCATAACTAAACTGGCGCAAATGGTGCGTTCATCCATGGTTTCATATTGTGTTGGATAGGCCAGGATTCCAGAAAGTGACACAATATTGATATCTTTCTTCATGATATTGTTCTGCTGAAAGAATCACTGAAGCAGGAAGGTTCTATAATATATCCTGAAAGTAGTAAGAGGTTTTAAAAATTCATCAAAAGCCTAAAATAATTACAGTGTAGGTGGAGAAAGAACCACATCAACACAATTCTTGCATAAGCAATGCCTTTCATCTTCCACGAAGGATAAAGACCACACAGCTAATGAACTTGCCTGTCAGTGACCGCTGTTTGATAGACCCTCTGGATGTTCCATTTCAGGTTCCCCAACAGTTAACTCCGTTATATAAACTAAGATGCAAACCAGTGTGTATTTGTATGTGATCTGGATGTGATACTTGGCACTTCTGCAGCCATTTGGCCACCATGCAGAGCAAATCTGAGGACATGTGATGAAGAGCTGAGTGAATAGACAATAAGAAACCAAGTCTTAGATGATATCATTGAGCCATTTAATTATTAACCACAAAAGTTGCTCTTTGGAGTTATGTTATGAAAAATATTAACTTTCTTTATGTTTAAGGCAATTTCTCATATGTCTGATTTAAAATTTCCTTTTTAAATCTTTAATATATTGTGGGTCCAATATGAAATAGTCGATTACACACCATTAGAAAAAGTATGTAAAAAGCATTATCTAAAAAATTCTAAATATTTTGACATTAAACATTTAACCAGAAAGGATTCCTGGATTATTTCTTGGTCCCAAATGGCAGTGGTTCTCAAAATGTAATCTCCAGATAAGCAATATCACCATCACTAGGAAACTTACTAGAAATACAAATTCTCAAGTCTTACTGCAGACTTACTGAATGAGAAATTCTTTGGGAGAGGGCCCAGCAGTATGTATTTAAGTAAGGATGCTTATTGATTCTAATGCATTATAAAATTTAAGAACCACTGCTGTAGGAAACCTTATTTATGATATCAAGTATCAGCCATTATTAGTTATAATTAAATAAATAACCATACAAAATGGGTTATCCATACATGCTATCCTGGATTTTCTAAATAAAGTGTTATCATATATAAAGAAAGGCAAGGAGATAAAAGAACATTCAACAAAGTCTCAAACAAAAGCTTTGACATTGTTATTGCCCAGAGATGATAGTATTTGTTAGTATCTGAAGAAAACAGAGGAGCTGGGATCAGTAGATTTGAGAAAGAATGGGATGGGGTTGAGAGGACAACTATTCCCATTAACCAGGATAATTTTTCCACCTGATAAAAGTGAAAGTAAGGAGTTGTTGGAATGAAAAAAAGTAGAAATTGTCAAAAAGCAGCACATAACTGGATTAAATAAAGCTCTGGATAAAATGTTCCTGAAAGGTGCAAAGGTTTGGACAAGGGAGTCTAGAAGAGCCTCGTAAGTCTGCAGTGGCTTGCAATCTGAGAGAGGGTGGCTTTTTGGGCCTAAGGGAAACTGGATGTCCCATTAAGGGCTTACATAATAGAATGCACAGCAGGTATGAAGCTGAACACTAATGTTCAGGATCTGGGCAAAACTAGTCTTCTGGTGTGGTGCATAGGAGTGGAGTGACAGCAACAACCTGGGCTTCTGATGACCTCATTTTGTCACTGAATCAACCTCAACAGCTGCTCTCTGGACTTCTGTTATGAAAAAGATGACCTTGCCTGTCCTATGGGGGAACAATGGATGAAGCACTGACCTTGAATGCTGGGGTGGCCAGTTTGAAGCTTGAACCTTTGCCTGGTCAAGGCACATATGAGAAGCAACTACTACAAGTTGATGCTTACAGTCCCTACACCACGCCCTTCTCTCTCTCTCAAAATCAGTAAGTAAAATCTGAAAGAAAGAAAGGAAAAGATAGCTTTTCCTTACTGGATAAAGCAATCTGATTTGGGTTGTTCTTGGGTTTTTACCTGTACCTAAAACTATTCAAACATTAGATTGGAAAGACGAGTTAAATTCTTGAGGGCTCACAGGCCGAGTTCAGCAATCTGGAGTTTGCACTTGGGCAAAGAGACTTAATTAGGAGTCTTGTGAGTAAGACTGGTACTGTTGGTAGTAACCTGAATAGCAGGAAAAGATGTAATAAGTGGCAGTACTTAGTAGCCCATAAGAATCTTTCATTCCCTGTCTTGTGGGACACTAAAAATGAGTATGTACAAAAGTCAAGATTGGGCAGAAAACAGTACAGAAGCTCCTAACATTTGCAGAGAAAGAGTCCTGTTGCTTTGGCCGGTTTGGCTGCTAAAACACTCACTTTCATTATCTTCTTTGAGAAGGCTCCCAGGCATCCTTCCTGTGCTAATCAATACAAAGTTAAACACTCAGTGTAGCTCATCAGAATGAAAATGTCTTTCTCCCTCCACACACACACACACTGACTCAATGTGCAGCTACAGAATTAAGTTTAAAGCGCCATCCACAAGGAAGGCATTGCCCTGCGCCCTGAAGGTTGCTAAATCTGCACAAGAAAATACAAGTTGTAAAGATAAATAAGAGGAAAAAGCCCCCCCCCTCACAAGCTGCTTTATTTCACATGAAACCTCAATCCACACCCGTTACAGTACATGTAATAAGCAATGATCTCTTCCATGCTCCCAAAAATATCTTCTTTCTATAACCACTTTTTCAAATATTTCCCATTCAACTCTCCTTTTAAGATTAACAATTACTAAACCATTGATTCCTTTAACCTCTTCTATTAGAATCCCAAGATAAAGCACAATTATCCAGACAAATTATTACATGTTGTGACTGTATCATTATCATCCCAGAGACCAAAATATGGAAGTATGAAATTTCAGTAATATTTTTGGCCAAGAAAATCTAGAAAAGCTGGCTGCTGCTATCTGATGTTAAAGGAAAATGTGAACTTTGACTTGAACAGAATGTCACTGCTACTTTCCAAAGCTTGATCAACTACTAGTCATCCTTAGCTTGAAGGTCAAATATCCATTTCTTTTCATTCAACTCTTTAAGTGACTATTAAGAGCTAGCTAGATACAGTGCTCATCCTAGGGAGACTGGGATCACAGATACAGCCTCTGCACTCCTGACAGAGTGATGGGAGGGATGTTATTAAGACATACTGTAGTTTAATTGTTATGTTACATACTCATCTTCTTGATGTGAGCTGAGAGCTACAGAAACACAGAGGCTAAGAAAGATCCCAAACTAGGTTTATGGGAAAGGGTTATTGGAGGACATCATTCTTGAAGTGAGTTTTAAAGATGAGTAAGTTGGTCGCGCCAGGAGAAGTGTACGTGCAACAGATGCAAAGGCAAGAAGAGACCACAGGATGGGGTGTGTATGAGGAAACTGTGGGAAAGTAAATAGGCCAAGGCTGGATGACTAAGGGATTTGTATGCTCAGGAGTTTGGACTTTCTTCTGAAAGCAATGGGAGTCAGTGAAAGTCACCTGAGCTCTAAAGTAACAGGACTGAGTTAGTTTTTAGAAATAAGTGCTCTGGCTGAGGCGAAGAAAATGACTTGCCTAGTGGAGGGATACAGGAGTGGCAGGAGTGGTGGGATCAGAGAGAGGTCTGGGCTGGGTGTGCAGACAAGGAACAGCACAGCATGGAATGGTGAGCCTGAGTCTAACTGACAATTCTCTCAGAGAGAGGAAGGAAGTCTTAAATCTTAGAGGGGGCTACTCTGGAGACCACGGGACACTTCTGGGTTTAGGCTGCCCAGGGGGAAGCCTTATGAATCCTGGGGTGCTAATGAGGCCATTCTTTTGTGTGAGTGAGTCATATAACTTTCATCAATAATTCTGTTTGCTGTGCATAAATTGTATTGTGTTTGTGTGTGTATACACACACATATATTTTTCATGAGAGAAAGAAACTGAAAGGCAGAGATAAACCAACTCGTAGCTGCGGCACTTCAGCTGTTCATTGACTGCTCCTCATATGTGCCTTGGTGGTGGGTGGAGGCAACTCTAGCTGAGTCAGTGACCCCTTGCTCAAGCCAATGACTTTGGGCTCAAGCCAGAGACCATGGGGTCATGTCTATAGATTCCACACTAAAGCCAGCAACCCCACACTCAAGCTGGTGAGCCTGTGCTCAAGTCAACGACCTCACGGTTTCAAACACAGGCCCTCAGTGTCCCAGGTCAACACTCTATCCACTGCGCCACCACTTGATCAGGCATGTACTATATATTCAATATTTCCAACTGAACCTGTAAATTCACACCCTTTGTCTCACAGTGAAGGAGGAGTAAAAAAATATTTGTGGGTGGTATGCAAACATACTGATTCTGAGCAGAAACAACAGACACCTATCACTTCTAGAACTGCTTATACCAAGATTTTGTTCCCACCAACCAATTACACCCTGAATTTGCCTTTTTGTTAGACAACCTTCAACAACCAGATTTTGACTAAGCTTTTTGCAGCCTCTCAGTTCCCTTCGATCACCTTTCACCTGAAACTTGCCTATGCTTTCAATTACTTATTACCTCTTATTCCTATCATTCCCTTTGTCGTTAAAATGAGCACTCGTGTTCCATTAACAGATGAGCTAATGTACGCGAAGTACCTAGTAAAGTGCCTGACATGTAGCAGGCGCTCAGTAAGCAAGTTATTATTATTGTCTGCTGTTTACACTTCCCCGCGTCATAGACGTTGGGAGTCCATTAGCTCAATTCTCCCCTCCACTTTATTACACCCATTCCCCTACAGACACACAGGAGGTATATCTCCAACCCCCTTTTGCTGTAGATGGCAACTGTGAAACCCGGTAACTGTGAGAACTGAGTAGCTTGCTTGGGACCTTCCCTTGGACAAGGGAGAACCAGGTATGCTTTGTTGTGCACGTTTGCTTCAGAGGCCAAGAAATTTTCTCTCAGGTCATGTGATTTTGACATTTAATAATTTGTCTTACAGGAGATACAAGAACAGTTATGTTACTGAATCAGAAAATGTCATTTTTTTTTCTTAGCAACTCGTCAGCAGATGGTAAATGATTATTTTTAAGGCTTGTTTCTCTACTACATGTAAAAATATTTATTAACATTGTTATTTCTGTCTCATAGGTGCAACCAACAAGAAACCAAGCCAGGGCAGCTGCCAGGAGGGAAAACAGAATGGAAGTTTCAGCAGGTGAGCAAGCCTCAGTCTGGGGGGCGGGGAGCAAGGACACCCACACATTCCCCTAAAGCCAGAAAAGACTGAGCAAGCAACACAAACAGCCACCCAGAGTTACTCTTACCACACAGTCGTATTTCATCAACTGAGATGCCATTATCAGGAGATGGACAGTTTTTTTTTTTTTTTAGATTTTTTTATTTATTTGTTTTTTAGAGACAGGAGAGAGAGAGAGAGAGAGAGAGAGACAGAGAGAGGGTGGGGGAGGAGCAGGAAGCACCAACTCCCATATGTGCCTTGACCAGGCAAGCCCGGGGTTTCGAACCAGTGACCTCAGTGCTCCAGGTCAATGCTTTTACCCACTGGGCCACCACTGGTCAGGCGGACAGTTTTTTATGTACGACTGAGAAAGCAAAAACACCCAAAATGGGGAGCTGAAAATGGAGCTCCCCCCCCCCCATGAAGCTGGGGCACCAAAAGGCCACAAAGAAATAAGCCTGTCATGCAGAAAGAATGGCAAGGAGCCCTTGGAACTGGGCAGAGGGACGAGGAAATTTCCCCCTAAGATTTGAACCATAAGGCAGAGCTCGGATTAGTCTGCATTCTGAATTCCCACCACCATCATAGTCCAAGAGCCCTCAGGCAGGAATTCAAACCTGTGATTTCAGTTGGAAGTGTCCCAGGTAACCGGCAGAGGCAAACACGACGGAACAAAGTGAATTTCAATGTTGACAATAAAGTACATCCCAATTTTAGATATATACTGCACACAAAGATTAGGGGATATTTCAAAATTCATATGAAGCTATAAAATACCCCCAATTTTTGTGATCAGGGTATTAATGCATAAAAACAGGTGCATCTAGGAATAGAAATACAGGAACCATCACCCACTCTGAGTACCATCCGGGAAGGTATCAAGGGTCTGGAGCTGAGTGCACTAAAACCAAAAGAGGCCAACACAGAGAGCAAAGTCCAAAATGTACGACAGGACCAACAGGTGGCCACTGCAGCAGATGAGGGTACACAGAATTCAGGCCTGGACAGGTGGGCCGGGCCTGGGGCCAAGCTTCTGTCCACTTGTTCTGGCTTCAAGAGCCAGGAAAGAACTTCTCCCCACTTCGAGTCCTCATCAGTACAATGCAGAAAATTCCTTCTCTAGGATGACTGAGGCAATGAAACAAGCAACATATTTCAAAAGCATTTTTGTATACTTCAAAAACATTGTGCCAATACAAATTACACTGATTATTCTTGAGACAACTATTCGGCAGGGCTCCTATAGTCAGATCCTGTTTTCTACTTTCATGGGTGTGTCATTTTCATTTAGCAAAGGTCTGTGTATAAATCAGGCATTTAATAAGTCCTTATTAAGTGAATAAGTAAGTACTTGTTACTTATCATTAAGTGAATAAATAAGCACTCACCTGGCCCTAAGTTCCTGAAGGTTGGTTACCTCTACTCTTGAAAATAGAAAGGGGAGAGGAAAAAAACAGAAAAGACCAGTCTAGAGCACAATGTAGTTACGCTTAAACAAACACACAGAACCCACACATTCACCCCTGGTCTCCCTGAAACTCATCACACCTGCAACAAAATCAAAACATTAGCTAGGATGACATGATGTTTTCACAGCTACAGACTGAACACTGAACGCAGACTCCAGGAGGGAACTTTATAATGGCACCTAACAGGACAGAACATATACAGCTTCACAATGGGAGAGTTCATTACTGGCAAAAAGACCCTTGGCATCATTCAAGAGCATCTTGGAGAAAAAAGACCCATGTTGCGATTTCCTGGCATCTGCTGGTCAAGCTTATTAAAAGGGCCCAATAGGGAAAAGAGGTCCTTCCCAAGGCATTGGGAGGGGATAGAAGGTCTTAGGCTGAGCGAGAGAAACTGGAGATCAAAGGCAAGGGCTTCCATTCCCAACCTGAGTGGTCCTGCGCACTCTAAGGGGTCTATAGTTTAGGGAGAAGAGGAGGAGAAAATGGAGACTTCTGTCCCCATCTATCACATGACTCAGGGTGGACTTGTCCACAAACTGAAGGGCAGGAGAAGATGATTTAAGGCACACTCTGTATGTCTCACTTCATGACTTTAGATGTTTAAGGATGGCAGTACTTAAGGAGAGTACTCTGTGCTACTCATTCTCTGTTGCCCAACCCTCTTTCTGGCTGGGAATAAGGTATGGTTGCTAAGGAAAGAACAAATCAAATAAATAAGAATGAATACAGGCAAAACTGGCTACCCAGCACCGTCAAAGGAACAAACTGGTAAGAGAAGAAATTGGGGAACACCGGTGTCCTCACACAGAATACAAGGAATCAAAGGAGGGCTTCAGAAACCCGAGCTGGATTCCGGAGTTTCTGAGTAATTTAAGGGTGGTAATTTAAGGGCTTAAGAGGCTCAGGATAAAATGGGTAACTTGGGGCAATGGAGATTGGGTAAAAATGGAAAATGAGTGGTGAGAGATAGGAGCAGTCTAGAAATACAGCCAACTTCTCACAGCATCTTCAAATATACAAGTATCTGCCCAAGCCAACAGACTTAGGAGACTGATCGTTTTATAGTACGGGTCCCTGTTTGACCAAAGGGACCTGAAACTTCTTTCCATTCATGTTAGTCTGAACATTTGTTTAACTCTATAATATTAGGACATTTCTATAAGGCCTATTTCAATTAAGAAACCAGGAAAAAGGCAGAGTCCTGTCCAAAACACTAATTTTTAAAAAATGATTAAATAATTTCAACTTTTGGTCTTCTCTAGACATTCCCTTCGGAAGCAGTCACTGCAGAAATACAGAACTTTTAACAATGTGTAACTATCAAAAGACCCAACTCACAAGTTTCCTGTGGATTAAAAGAGAAAAGAAAAACAAAAACTTAGAGGCCTGAGCTTTCCTGGTAATAATTTATTTTTTCTGGGAAACCTGGAAACAAGGTTTATTTCCCCTCAGTCAGGCTGTCAGCCAAGCATTTTTGTTGTACTCAAGTTCTTAAAATATTAACGTTTCCCATTTTCAACCCCTGGTTTACAGCTAAATCCTTAAGGGTTCTTTTCTGGTGGCCCTACTTGATAAAGACTTAGGAAAATGTACTACAAAAATGTTTAAGCAAATCTTCCTTGTAACAGTGGTCTTTCCCTCCATAAGGAAATTTGGCTCTTACTGTTAATCTGCAGAAGTTTATTGCAAAATAAGGGACCCCTCTGTGGGTCCTTGGGATCTGCCCTGGACATTTACAATCTTACCTGCACCCTTAGTAGCACCTTTCAGATCCCAGAACTCCTCACACACGCCAATTTCTTAGATATTCACGCTAAGCTCCTTTGCTATTTTATAATTCAGAAATTAAGAAATATAAAAGTTAGTTTGCTCAAGGGCATAAAGTAAGTCCATGTCAAGACTTAAGCTTAAACTAAGGGCTGTCTTGAGGCACACCTCTTGACTCTTACATAGAGATGGGCTCTCCTTGGTGGTTTGATAAGAAGTTTGCTTTTAGTAGCATTTCTGAAGGAAATACTGCTTTGCTGTTTTTTAATGAAACTTTTAGGATGTCCCTAGGCAGCTCTCCAGATACATATTATATTCATTTGAGAATCAAATAATTATTCATACACTGATCACTACTGCCAATGGATTTAAGCTTCTTCCAGGAAAGGGCCTAATGCCCTTATTTATCCTCCTGGCTGTTTTTAAGCACACCTAGGGCAGTGCCCCATCACACAGAGCCTAAGGGCATGAAAAGATGACATACACAGATGAAAGCTTCTTTTTAGTCACAGCGACTGAAAACACAAGTCAATTCCAAATAAATTTGACCAGGTTTCAGATATTCCTCAACTGGCCCAAATGAGAGCACCCATTTGCTCCCCTTGTCCTCCTTCACTGTGTAAGCCCCCATGACACAGCAGGACAGGAGCTTTAAAAGCAAACTGCACCTAGAAACTTATAGAATATTTTAAAACAATGTTGGGCAGATGAAATATATTATGCTCACTTTGTTACAGATGGTGCTGTCCTCATGGAAATCCGTCACTCACGTGATAATATTAATTGTCCTTCTGGCTTGGGATGGGTGTGATTATGTTAATATGTGTTGGGGGAGGGCTTTCACGCCAAAAGGTTTTAAAAGGAAGAGAGATCACGTTGTTCCGGAAGAAGAGTGATTACGTTCTAGGAGAGCAGAGAAAGGCCACGTGGAGGCCCGGAGAGGCAGTCAAGATGGTGGAGTGCTGAAGGAGAAGCCCGTTTGTGCAGAGTTTGTGTATAGAGAAGAAGATGGGAAACACAGGTGAGTAAGTCTGGTGAGCTAGAACCTTTGATTCTAGGAAACTTGGATAAGTCAGTAGCTTTGTGAGCACTGAATGAGTGAATTTTAGAGCCCAGTGTTTGCTTTTTCTTGCCTGTTGGTGCAAACTAGGATTAAAGATGATGGCCCACCAGTTCTTGGCTCCACTGTTTCATTACCATCTGTCCGAATCTAATGAGAAACTGCATGGGCCAGGCGGCTGTGATGGTGGCCGTGGCTACCGGCTTTACAAACAATTTTAATGAAAAATAATCTTCACAAAAAAATAAAATAGCCTGACTAGGCGGTGGCGCAGTGAATAGAGTGTCGGACTAGGATGCAGAGGACCCAGGTTTGAGACCCCATGGTCAGCAGCTTGAGCACGGGCCCATCTGGCTTGAGCAAAAAGCTCGGCAGCTTGGACCCAAGGTCGCTGGCTCCAGCAAGGGATGGCTCGGTCTGCTGAAGGCCCGCGGTCAAGGAACATGTGAGAAAGCAATCATTGAACAACTAAGGTGTCACAACAAAATACTGATGATTGATGCTTCTCATCTCTCTCCGTTCCTGTCTGTCTGTCCCTATCTATCCCTCTCTCTGACTCTCTCTCTGTCTCTGTAAAAAAATAAAAATATAAAAAGAATAAAATAAAAATGAGTAAATTTCAGTTTTTGAAAATTATGATTCAGCTTCTGGCTCTCTCCATGGTGAGCAGTAAGAACATGCACCATATATGTGCCTGTTGGCACAGTATGAAGCAACAGCAATGTTCACTATAATACAGAAAAACATTAGTCACAAGAACTCCAGGAATCAAAATTGCATCTGATGGTTTCTCTCTTTTTTCTTTTTTTGTGAGAGGAGTGGAGGCAGAGAGGTAGCCTCCTGCATGCACCATGACCAGGATCCACCCGGAAGTCGGAAGTCGTACTAGGGGTGATGCTCTGCCCTTCTGGGTCCTTTGCTCCATTGCAACCAGAGCCCTTTTTAGTGCCTGAGGTGAAGCCATGGAGTCATTCTCCATGTCTAAGACCCACTTGCTCGAGCCAATCAAGCCATGGCTGCAGGAAAGAAAACAAAGGAGAGAAAAAGAGAGGTGGGGGGAGGGAGGAAGAAGGGGTGGAAAAGCAGACTGTTGCTTCTCCTGTGTGCCTTGACCAGGAATCGAACCCAGGAAATCCACACGCTGGGACGACACTCTACCACTAATGGGCCAGAGCTGTACCTGAAGTTTTCAAAGGTTGTGTTTTTGAAGTGAGCCTAGATGATCTACAGAATGAAAAAGTTGCATTTACAAAATTCATGCTGATGATGTTCAGGACAAAAACTGCCTGACAGCCAGATCTGTGGTGGCACCTTAGAAAAGTGTCACCCTGGAATGCTGAGGTCGCTGGTGCGAAATCCGGGGCTTGCCTGGTCAAGACACATATGGGAGTTGGATGATTCCTGCTCCTCCTCCCTCTTTCTCATTCTCTCTCTCTCTCCCCTCTCTAAAATGAATAAGAGAGAGAGAGAAAGAAAGAAAACTGCCTGATTTCTATGGTATGGATCTCATCCATGACAAACTGTGTTCCATGTCAAAAAATGTCAGACAATGATTGAAGTTCATGTTATGTCAAGACTACCAATGGCTATTTGCTTTCACTATTCTGTGTTGGTTTTACTAAAAATAAAATAATTATATTCAAAAGACCTCTTATGCTCGATATCAACATGTCCATCAAATATGGAAGATGACGGAAATTATGACCTGAGAGGTGTAGACAAATGACTAGAAAGAAGTGGTCAATAAGGCCCTGGCCAGTTGCTCAGTAGCTATAGTGTCAGCTTGGCATATGGACATCCTGGTTCAATTCCCAGTCAGTGTACACAAGAGAAGTGACTATCTACTTCTCTCCCCCTCCTGCAGCCAGTGGCTCAATTAGTTCAAGCACCAGCTCTGGGTACTGAGGATACCTTGGTTGGTCTGAGTGTGTCAGCCTCAGGTGCTAAAAACAGCTTGGTTGATTTCAGCATTGGCCCCAGATGGGGGTTGCCAGGTGGACCTGTCAGAGTGCATGTGGAAGTCTCACAATCTCCCCTCCTCTCACATAAAAAAATAAAATGTCAATAAATTGATTCCAGAGAGAATCAGAAAATATACTTCAGGGTGTCTGTTAGAAAAGTCAAAATGCTAAAGAATCCCAAGTTTGAACTGGGAAAACTCATGTTGCTTCATGGTGAAGGTGATGGTTCTGGAAGAACTACTGGGGATGAGACCAGTGCTCAAGGTGAACAAGCTGATGGATATGAGCCCCTAATCCAAAAATCTGTTTAAAATTTGGATATTTAATGGTAACAAATGAAAAACCTTATTTGTAGGAAAAAAATTACAATTCAGCATTTGTCTGAACATAGTGCTAGATTTGTATTCTCTTTTCTCCCTTTCACATTAAACAGGCCAGCAAGGATGCTTAACAGTGAGTCATAAGTCTAAAGACACCAGGTATGGGTCTGAGCTCTGTCAGGAATCCACATATGAATAAGCATACAAATGTGGGCAAACCCCTAACCTCTATTTATAAAGATATATTCTTATTTTTTTTAACTTCAGAGTACTACTGACAAAGCTAATACTTTGATCTATACAATGCTTCAAGATATGAAATTTTATATAGAACACTTGCATAATGCGTAGTAGAGTACGCTATCTAGAAATAACACTCCAGAATTTGGTGGAATTAAAGAATTATTTTAGTATTCTTTCTCTCCTGTTTTTTTTTTCATATTGATGCAGTTTGTTAAAACATACATGTATTATTTTTACCAAACCAATAGTTTTGTTTCTAAAATGCAAACACACGAGTAAAAGAAAAAAGTGAAGAAAATAGGTTTTAGACAAATTAAGTATCTCATAGCACAGAAAAAAAGTGCTACAGAATCCATTGGTACAGGAATCAAACTAGGTTTGCTAAAATGTGTGAGCAACAGAGCCTCAACAGTTCAAAGAGCCCCTGGGGCAGTGGGGAGATTCAAATAATTTAACAACCACTTCTTTGCCCTAATGACTGTTTTAAGTATATAAATAACAATGTATTGAAAGGTAGTTTATTATTTCATGCATTTAATACTTAGATAAGAACAATAAAACAGAATACTAGATTATGTTACAAGGAAGTTTTAAAATGTTAATGAAAAAATATTAATACCTGACAAAAACAGTAAAACTGTTATTTAAGATATTTCCAATGACAGCTTGTCACCCCTGGTTGGTTTGGCACTTTTTATCTTTATGTTTGTTTGCTGAAGTAATAAACATGAGGGAATTAAAATGCAGTATTTCATCAAAGGTATAATGAGATTTAGGAGATGAATAAATAAATACTACAAGCATAGTTCAGTCAAATTTTTTTTACCTAAGGACGGGATGAACATCACTACAGGAAGTTAGAATACACTGTTGCACAAATGAATGTTAAAAAAAGAAAAGAGTAAGGAATGTAAATTTGTGATTTCCACATTGGGCGGCTGCCCAGGTTCCTACCTTAGAGAGAACCCAGATTACAAGTGTCATTTTAACAACCGGTTTGCCAAACTCCACAAAAAATTAGGTACCCTTTTTTTTTTTTTTTTTATAGGGACAGAGTCAGAGAAAGGGATAGACAGGGACAGACAGACAGGAATGGAGAGAGATGAGAAGCATCAATCATCAGTTTTTCATTGTGACATCTTAGTTGTTCATTGATTACTTTCTCACATGTGCCTTGACCAGGGGCCTTCAGCAGACCCAGCAACCGCTCGCTCGAGTCAGCGACCTTGGGTCCAAGCTGGCGAGCTTTTGCTCAAGTCAAATGGGCCCATGCTCAAGCTGGCGACCTCGGGGTCTCGAACCTGGGTCCTCCGCATCCCAGTCCGACACTCTATCCACTGTGCCACCGCCTGGTCAGGCATAGGTATCAGTTCTGCCGAACCGGTGCAACCCAGCTAAACCCCACCACTGCCCTGGGGAATGGACTGGACACTGGCTTTGGTGCCCGACAGTCCTGTGTTAAAACCTCAGCTCTGCCACTTGTTGGCCTGAGACTTCAGATGTGAAGTTTCCCAATCTACAAAAGCAACTAAAAACATACTTTAAGAGGTGATGATTTTACATATACAGCACCAAGCATACTGAAATGTTCAGTGAATGCCAATGGCTTGCATAAAAGCAGAAGCTTGGCCCTCCTAGAGCATTTATAATGCTATGTGTTAATTAGATGTCTATTCTTCTGCCTTTCCTCCACCAACCAGATTGTGTGAGCTCCTGCAGAGCAAGCGCCTGGATACTCAGACCAGCTCCTAGCTCAGTTCCCCATTAAGAAGACTGATTCAATAGGTCCAGGGTGAGGCCTCGGCAAGTGTATTCAAATACACACATTAGAGATTCTGATGATGTATAGCTAGGGTTTAGACCCAATAACTTAACCTGCTATACAGTAATCCCTCTGCTCCTTCTATAGAACTAAAGAGGCAAGATGTTACTCAACCAACCAATGGGGTCACATTTCCATTCTGGGGAAAGAAAAATATAATTAGGCTAGTTTCTCTGGAGACAGAATTGTGCAAAAGTCCTGTGACGTGCTGAGAGGATTCCACAGAAGCTTATGCACGACTGGGAAAAGGCAAATACAACTAGAAAACCTCATCCAAAAGTCTTTCTAATCTACACCTGGTTCTGCTTCCAAACAGTTAGAGGGCTTCAATATGTCCAGGAGATTCAAAATGCTTAAAAAGCAAATGAATCTATCAAGTAAGTTTTTAGCTATAATCTACTTGTCTTATTAGAGAAAACCTATCATTTTTTTTTAATTTTTTTAAAAATTTTATTTATTTGGGAGAGGGGTAGAAGAGAGAGAGAAGAAAGGGAGGTGTAGGAAGCATCAACTCCCATATGTGCCTTGAGCAGGCAAGCCCAGGGTTTTGAACCACTGACCTCAGCATTCCAGGTCTATGCTTTATCCACTGTGCCACCACAGGTCAAGCCTATCATTCTTGTCGGAAGTTAACTAAGTTTTTTTAGTTCGTTCTTTCTTCCAAAGAGGCTTAAGCAACAGCAGAGGGTCCCCAGGGCAAACCAAAGTCACCTGGCATAGCATTTGGGTTTCATCCCCCATGTCTAGACTACATCCCCTCAAATTGTTGAGGGCACAGCCCACATGTGAAAGTCTGACACAGCATGATGCTGTAATAGGCAGTGCAGGAGCACGAGAGTGAGCAGGCTGAGCTGGAGTGGGGTTTGAGCTGCACTTGTGGAAGCACTATTTAAGAGAGAAGAGGTCAACTTATGTTCCTGATGAAAGGAGAAATCAGCTCTGGCTGGAAGTGTTTATTAGTTATGGGAAAGATAGGCATAGATTATCATGGAGTTTTAGACTTTCCATTTCTAGTTGCCTAGAATTACTGTTCCTTGAGTAGATTCATCAGTATGAAATGACTTAGGTCTAAGGCCTTTAAGTCTTCTTTTTTCCCCCTCCTCAGGACAATGGGCCACATGATTAGCATGCCCTGTGTGGACTCATATTCTTTTTTTGTCATGACTTGAGAATTTCCAGCCTGCTAACATGTTATCTGATAGATGTCAACTGTTCAGTTACCCTTATCAGGTGAGACTCAAGGGGAAAATTCTTAAGTGAATGTTAGGTAAGAAGTCTGAAAAGAGAGAATGAGTTAAATATCTTAAATCTGGTAATGGACATTCTGAAAGCATTTTGGCAGTTTAGCCCTCAAATAAGGATTCATACAGACCAGATGGGAAAAAACAAATTAAAAAGAATTTGACCCAAGAGGCTTAGCTCTGGTAAATCAAGTGATGACTAATTTCCAACTTGGAATTTGATCAATTCAGTTAGCAATCTGGTGCCCTATATTCAGGTCAAGAGTAAAATTGTTCACAGGGCTATAATCAGTGAAAAAAAAAATGTCACTTCTTATTTCTTTAAACTCTATATCCCTAATTCTACTCTATCCACTTATTTAATTATAAAATTATTATTTTCTTTTTTTTCTTGCAAAGAATCATTTGTTGCTCACCCCGGCCCATGAAGGAGGTTTTAGGAGATGGGTGTTTAGAGTTAATGCCCATTGCAAGAAAAGGTGGAAAAAGAATAGGATGTGGTTATTGACACTGAGTGATGGAGAGTAAGAGCACTGCAGAAGCCACTAGTACCTGGCCTGCCTAGACCTGAACTAGACAACTGAAAATACAACAAAAGAATTTAAACCAGATAAATACATTTGGAAAAACAATACCACCTGTAAGGCTGGCAGTTGTGGCCATGCAGGTTCATACTGAATTCGGGCAGACGGTAAAGGAATTGCGGAGCTGGAAAATGAGGGGCTATTCTGTTTATTGCAAGAGTGGACAAACAAGCAGGCAGGGAAAACTGCTTCTCTCTCTCTCTCTCTCAGGGTTGATGAGCAAACAGGCGGGGTGGGGGGACCCTTCTCCCACAAACAATAGCAAAAACGGCGCCTCCCAATGGCGCAGGCAATCCGAAATCTACAGTCTGCCACCCTGAGGACAAGCACCTGCAGCCTTACATAGACTATACACACATGGTGCTGCCCCGAGCTCATCCACCAATCAGGCAAATGGCAGGCGAGCAAGCCTAACACACTTGTTGTTTGCCCAACACCACCTGTGGAAGATTCTGTTTATAAAGTACATGTGTGGCCAGGGGCCGCCATCGTGGCCATTCACATGCAGGTTCTCACTGAAATTGGGCAGATGGTAAAGAAACGGCAGAGTTGGAGGATGGTGGGACATTCTATTTATTGGTGTCTCACCAAGACAAGCAAGCCACAAGAAAAGTCATGGAGGGCAAGGGATCAGGGAGGCCTCCGCAATGCTGATGGCAGGAACGGAGGGAGAGAGCCCCGGATATGCTTTATTTTATAGTGAAGAAAATTAAAGCCTTTAAGCCAATATACAAGTAAGAAAATCTCTGATACAAAGCCACTTATCTGAGGCATAAATGGGATTCTTCATAAGAGTGCACCACCCCCTATCATGCAACAGTCAAGGGTGTGGGGAAAAGCTTGGTTTTGAGAAGATCTTAGTATTAGAAGGGTGGGAAAGGCTTAATCTTAAAACTAAGCCTTGGCTATAAGGACTTTTCAAGCTTTTAGCCTGTCTCCCACACCCAATGCAAATTATAAGTGAGCAAACATATACATCATATTTACAAACTTAATTGACCAACAGTACACTTCTCACAGATATTAGGGGATATTTCAAAATGAATATGAAGCAATAAATTATCCCCTAATTTTTGTGAGCAGTATATTTTAAAATTATAGCAAATTACTAATGTTTTAATAAATTTTAACATAGGAATATACTGCATATAAATTCTAACATTTTACTATGGGAATGTATTGTACATGAAAATCAAAGTAAGGCTGACTCAAGGAAATGTGCATTCTGTAGTCCGTGTGCACCCCATAAGTTAAAGGCAGAATTATTGTACATCATCAAATAGCATTATCTACTCTGACCCTCACACTGAACACTGGAAAGCTCTGATGATTATATGATAGTTTGTTTTATTCTAAAAGAATGAAAGATTTAGCTATTTGGAACTGTCAACTCTTCTTTGTGTAAATGCACATTTAAAAAATTTGAAGCAATTAGGCCAAACCAAATCTGATGATATATAAAGGGAAAATTATATGTATAGCTACCTGTCTCAAGGAGTTGCTATGCCATTAGCTCATTTCAGATGCTAGAATCTTGATTTCAACCTACTTTGCTTCCACCCAACTAGATAAATGAGTCTATGTATCACGATACCTCTAACTACTGCATGGCTTGAAAAATAACATTTATAAAATCTTTTTTTTTTTTTTTTTTTTTTGACAGAGCCATAGGGAGAGATAGATAGGGACAGACAGACAGGAAGGGAAAAAGATGAGAAGCAACAATTCTTCGTTGCAGTACCTTAGTTGTTCACTGACTGCTTTCTCATATGTGCCTTGGAGGGGGGGGAGCTATAGCAGAGCAAGTGACACCTTGCTCAAGCCAGCAATCTTGGGCTCAAGCTAGTGACCATGGGGTCACATCTATGATTCCATGCTCAAGAAAGCAACCTCACACTCTAGCTGGTGAGCCTGCGCTCAAGCCAGCAACCTCGGGGTTTCGAACCTGGGTCCTCTGCTTCCCAGTCAATGCTCTATCCACTGTGCCACCACCTTGTCAGGCTATAAAATCTATTCTTGAAGCATGGATAAGACACCCACCACCAGGCTCTCAAATACAAAAGTACTAAAATCTCCCCTTGCCCTTTGAGATAAGTTTTGGCTCTGAAGAAAGAACTTAGGGTAGTCCTAACTGACCAGGTCAAGCATTTCCTTAAAAAGAGAGAGGCCTGGCCTGACCAGGCGGTGGCGCAGTGGATAGAGTGTCGGACTGGGATGCGGAAGACCCAGGTTCGAGACCCCGAGCTCACCAGCTTGAGTGCTGGCCCTTATGGCTTGAGCAAAAGCTCACCAGCTTGGACCCAAGGTCTCTGGCTCCAGCAAGGGGTGGCTCGGTCTGCTGAAGGCACGCGGTCAAGGCAATGAACAACTATGGTGTCGCAATGGCAATGAGAAACTAATGATTGATGCTTCTCACCTTTCTCTGTTCCTGTCTGTCTGTCCCTGTCTATCCCTCTCTCTGACTCTCTGTCACTAAAAAAAAAAAGAGAGAGAGAGAGAGAAAGGCCTGGCCCTGGCCAGTTGGCTCAGTCGTAGAACGTCAGCCCAGTGTATAGAAGTCCTGGAGGGCAGCACAGAAGAGAAGTTACCATCTGCTTCTGTACCCCTTCCTCTCCCTTCCAACTCTTCCCTGCCTACAGCCATGGCTCAAATAAGGTAGTTGGCCCCGGGCACTGATGATGGCTCTATGGCCTCATCTTAGGTGCTAGAATAGCTTGATTGCCAAGCAACGGCGCATCAGCTTCAGATGAGCAGAACATCAGCCCCAGACAGCGGCTGCCAGTTGCATCCCGGTCAGGGCGCATGTGGGTGCCTGTCTCTTCGCCTCCCTGCCTCTCACTTGATTTAAAAAAGAGAGAGAGAGAGAGACCTGCATTTAGTTTCAGCCATTTTTTTTCTCCTAAGGGTACTATGGATTTTCACCAATAGATAGTAAATTTAAGTTCAGAAAATATTAAGTCCACATTTAAAAATACTTTCTTGCCCTGGCCAGGTAGCTCAGTTGGTTAGAACATTGTTCTAATATGCCAAGGCTTGCAGATTTGATTTCTGGTCAGGATATATACCAAGAATCAACCAGTGAATGCATAAATAAGTGGAACAACAAATCAGGTGTTTCTCTCTTTCTCTCTCTTTCTCAAAAATAAATAAATATATAAATAAATAAATTTTAAAAATATTTTAAATCACAATATAATCAAATAAGCAAAGTTTGGTCATTAATTCTCTACTTCTCTTTTTCAATAAGTTTATTCTCTATTTTAAGGTGGCAGGTAAATTTCTTCACATATTTAGAAGTCACAGATTGTTCTTGGGATAACAGGGTGGAGCCAATTTGCCTCAAGACAGATGAGACGTTAGGAGCCAGAAGATAGAAGGCTGCCTACCCCACCCAGTGGTGCACACCTTTTCCTACTGAATCAAAGCATACCTGCCCAGATAACAAATTGGGTCATTGTGGTTGGAGATATATATTTTTTAACTGAGCAAGCCCTATTATTAAGTATCATTTAAAAAATTATTTCATGGACCTGGTCTGGCTGGATAGCTTAGCTGATAAGAGTATTGGCCTGAAGACAAAGGCTACTGGTTCGATCCCCGGTTAGGGCACATACAGAGAACAGATTGATGTTTCTGTCTCTCTCCCTCCCTCTTCCTTTCTCTAATATCAATAAATTAACAACTTTTTAAAAATTATTTCATGGATGCCTACTGTGTATGTGAAGCAGTGAATATGGTGCCTAGGAGTGAGCATGTTTCAAAAACTGTACTCTGTGTGTAAAAAGAATTAGGCTCTGATAAGTATTTTGACGAGACAATACTAGTTTCTTGCATTAGAAATGTGATCTGGAACCCAAAACACTCTACCATTCTCAATGAATGCTACAGTTTTACAGCACATGGAGTCTAGATCTATTTTGTTCTTGGAAATATTGTTCTTTATCCAAAGGAAGCTGAACACAGTAGAACTAGTAGAAATAATGTTCAGGATGCAATGCAGTCTTGTGTGCTGGGTGGGTAATAGAAAGACAGGTAGGCCAAACTTATTTGATAACTGCCCACAATAAGCTTGGCATCCGGAGGGTGGTTCCATAAATACTGTGACTGACAATAGCCAGGATTCATTTCTTCCTCCACTCTGCCCACACCCTCTTTCCGTAAGATAGTCCTTCTATAATTATGTGTTTTCTTTCTGACAAAAGTGATAAGTCTTAAGTGGAGCCTACTCCTGAGAAACCTGAGCAGAAAAGAGGAAAACAGAACTAGCAATTCAAAGAGCATATAGGTGTGGGTGTCAGGAACTAGCATGCTGATCTGAGTTTCTGCCAAAGAAGATAGGTCCGGAGCGTCAGCCTATCTGCCTAAGCTGATGGTGGGAATAAATTCAGCCCAGGAAGTAATTTTTCCTACCAGCCCATTTGCTTGTATGCCATCCCCCTGAGCCAGATGAAACAGGAGTAGCTGACTCCTGATCACCATCAAGGAGCTGTAACAGAGACACTGGACCTTTTCCTGCCAGGCTGGCTTCTGGCCAAGAGCAAAAGTTAAGTTGTAAAACTAAACAGATACACCACATAAGCAAGTGCTGACATTTATTGGTGTGTGTGTGTGGCGGGGGGGTTGTTAAGTGTGGGGAAAACAACTGTGTTAGGCTTGCTCACTGGTTTACCAGCTGCAAACACTTTGCCTCATTAGTGTGTGAGCATGGGGCAGCACCACGTGTGGATCGTCTATGCAAGGCAGTGGGTGCTTTGCCTCGACAGCTACTCTCCTAGATTGCTCTCTGTTGGTCAAATAAGTTTGTGAATATGATATATATATATATGTTTGCTCACTTATAGTTTGTATTTTTGTATTGGGTATGGGAGACAGGCTGTGACTAAGCCTTTCCCACCCTTTTTGATGTATGGTGGTGCACTCTCATGAGAAATCCCATTGTGCCTCAGATGAGTGACTTTGTATCAGAGACTTCTTGTTTGTAGATTGGGTTAAGGCAGGGTGCTCAATACGTCAATCACGATCTACTGGTCGATTGCGAAGGAAGTATGGGTAGATCGCATTACATTAAAAAGACATTTGTCGTTTGATTGGCATACAGGGTAGCCAATCTGACATCTGAACTTTTGACACTAACTTGTTCAGTTACATTGCTGCATAGTTAGCCTTCAATTTATTTAAACTAAATACAACAAAGGGTATAAAAATGAGTGCTGTGGCTGGTCCGAGTAAGAAGCCTAAAACCTACCACTTTCATACAGAATGGGAGGGGTTTTTTTTCACTATGTCATATTCTAAGTGCATTTGCTTCATCTGTCTGTGTGCCATTGCTATTCCAAAGAAGGGAAATGTGGAGCGGCTTTTTCGGACTGTTCATAACAACTGTGACATTGACTTTCATCCGAAAAGAGAGCTGAGAAGGAGAAAGGTGAAAGAAGAATACACAATATTAAATAGTAATAATAGTAACTTAAATAATGATAATATAGAAGAAGTAAATTTATGCTTTGCATTTTTATTGTAGGTAGATCATTTTGACTTGGTCATCTTATAAGTAGCTCGCAAGCTGAAAAAGTGTGGGCACCCCTGGATTAAGGTTTTGGATTTCTACACTATAAAGTGGGGCAGAGTGGGAGCTTGCTCTCTTGGTTCCTGCTATCACCATTGCAGGGGCCTCCCTGATCCCTTGCCCTCCGTGGGAAAAGCAGGTTTTCTGCTTTTCCATTGTCTTCTCTTGTGGCTTGCCTGTCTTGGTGAGACACCAATAAACAGAATGGCCTACCATCCTCTGGCTCCACCGTTTCTTTACCATCTGCCCAAATCTAATGGGAACCTACATGTGAATGGCCACGACGGCAGCTCCTGGCCATACATTCTCTCACCACTGCGAGGTATGGTTTTCCAGCTTCCTTGCCCTTCACTGTGAAAAGCAGGTTTTCCTTTGTTTACTCGCTCACCTGTCTTTGTGAGCCTTGAGCCTCCAATAAACGGGATGGCCTGCCGCTTTCTAGCTCTTCGGTTCCTCTACCGTCTGCTGAATTCAATGCGAACCAGCCTGGCCTCAACCACCAGTGTTACATTAAGGAAATAAACCCAGATACTAGACATTTGCCATTCCTCATTCCTTCTTCCCAGTCCTTTCCCTCAACAGATTATATTTAGCTTTTGAAGATAAAAGACATGTCTGATTTTTAAAAATAAATGTTTAACAGCAAAGCCAACAAATGACAGTTTAGAACACAAATTCTTAAATGAGGCCACTAATAACTGATAAATTATGCCACAATAAAATAACTTTCAAGATAGCTCAAATATATCATGTTTATTATGCTTTATTAAACATAAAGAATCAAGTAGATTCCTTGTGAGAATGTGAGAAGAAGCCCGACCTGTAGTGGCCTAGTGGCTAAAAGTGTCAGCCTGGAATGCTGAGGTTACCAGTTTGAAACCCAGGGTTTGCCCACTCAAGGCATGTGTGAGAAGCAACTACTACAAGTTGATGCTTCCAGCTCCTCCCCACACCTCTCTCTCTCTCTCTCTCTCCCTCTACTCTCAAAATAAAAATAAGTAAATAAATAAATAAGAAAGGGGGGAGAAAATAAAACACTGACTCACTATTCATTTAATAAATTATATTTTGAAAACTGAACCAAAACTACTCTTCAAAAATATTAAACTCTTCTGGGGTGGGAACATATGGTAGATCACATTATTATTCATCAAAATTCCCTGTCCCTTCCCAAGGGGGAATTACATAACCCTATCCTGTTCAACTCAAGGATGATCATGTGATTTGCTTCGAGCAATGACCACATATCAGTTCCAGGAAGAAGCTCAACATGCTAGAAGTTCACCTTGTTTTCTTTTCCTCCTCTGCTCTGAAGAATAGCAACGATGCCGACATTGCTTCTCCACCAACAGAATGTGAGCTAAACAAGAGACCAGAATGCAAGAGAGCAGAGCGGCAGCCAGCCAGCCTACCAGGCACATGGAGGACAACTGAGAAATCATCTTTGTTTTGAGAATCACAAGATTTTGGGTCATGCAGTACAATTACTATCTTGAATAACAGTGTCTTACACAGGGCACTTAATAAAGCTTGGATGGATGACTGGGTAGATGAAAAAATGGTAGTATTCAGATATTCAATGGTAAAATTTGGTTGATGGCAATTGAATAAAAATCAAGTATTTCCTTATAGAGTGTGTAGGCAACCAGCTTTTAGGTTAAATGACAGCTTAGAGAAGTGGCAAACAAAATAAAAGTTTTGTAAAGTAAAATAAGGATCTAGGCTGTTTAGCTTGAGAGCAATTTAATCAACATGTAAAGTGTCTATTCTAACAATCAGCCCAAGATCTGCCATCTTTAATCCAGTTAGTTGCTCCTGACATGGGCAGAGAGAATATCAACTAGCCCGAGGCCTGCCTGAAGAGATTGCCAAAACAGCTTCACTTTAATCCCATGGATATATCTTGCAATAAGGCAGTTCTGGGGGCTGGAGAAGTTAAGAGCTTAGTAGCCCTAATAAGTCCCCAAGATTACCTTAACCTCAAAATTTAATCTTGTTGATTGAACCCTTTAACATTAAACAAACATGTCTTTATTGGGCTTCAGTGGAGGATGGGAATGGGAATAGAAATGGGGATGGGGTGCTAGCATGGTGCCAGGTGGTGATATAACATTGGAACGGTGGGTACAGAAGAGTCCTTGTTGCTCCTTAACATGAGAAATTTTCCTTGGGCTTTTGAGCCTGAAGAGGCTTGTCTGAGCAGGCCAAAGGCATCAACTGAAGTGCACAATATACGTTATCAGTTAGCATTGCCTTTGGACCTGGCATACCAAGGACCATGTAGGCCAGCATGCTTCCACCTGGATTCAACAGTTGTCTTCTCTCTTCTCTTATTACCCATGGATCTTTTGTTAGGTCATGTGCCACCTGGGATCTCTTCTACCCCCATCTTCTGTCCTTTTTTTTTTTTTAAAGTGAGAGGAGGGGAAACAAAGAGACAGACTCCCGCACGCACCCTATGTGAATCCACCCAGCAAGCCCCTACAGAATGAAGCTCTGCCCATCAGGGCCATGCTCGGCAACCTAGTTATTTTTAGTGCTTGAGGCAGAAGCTCCACCAGAGCCATCCTTAGTGCCTGGGGTCAACTGGCTCGAACCAATCGAGACATGGCTGTAGGAGAGGAAGAGGGAGAGAGAAGGGGGAAAAGAGGGGAGAAGCAGATAGTTGCCTCTCCTGTGTGCCCTGACCGGGAATCAAACCCAGGACATCCAAATGCCAGGTCAATGCTCTACACTAAGCCACCTGGCCAAGGACCCTTTCTTCTGTCTTCAGACATCAAAGGCTGGATAAAAAATTTGCTCCTAATTGCTTAGATATACTTTATGGTGACCTAACCTGTTTCTAGAAGCTGATATTAACTGTAACAACTCAAAGACCCACCAAGAAGTAAACTGGGAACATAACAGTCAACCAATGCTTTACCTAGGTACACTATAGACAGGCCCTCTACTAGGTACCATGGAAACAAATAGAAATCCTAAGGTTCAGGCCTTAAGCTCAAATGATGTTTTTCATCAGTCTAGTTGATGAGAAAAGGAAAAGAGAAGGAAACAGATTATTACTCCTCTTTTCAACTAGCATTATCTAAAAATGAAAGCATGTGGGTATGCAAACCATCCTCAAGGGCAGGTGAAATCAGTAAGGGTCAGAGAAAAAAGGCAAAGCTTCCTCCCACTGAATGTTTATGGGAGGAAAAGGGAAGTTTAGCAAAAAGGAGAAGATATGATGCCACATGGACTAAACAAGAAGAATACCATTCAACCCTAGGTCATTTGTATATTAATAACTTCAATTAAAATGATACTAAAATTCAAATGGGGAAAAAATCAGTGGTTTCTTTAAAAAGAAAGTTATTTTAAGAGTGTAAAGCCAGTAGTCGCGGCCACCATCACAGCCGCCTGACCAATGCAGGTTCACATTAGATTTGGACAGTCGATAATGAAACAACGGAGCCAAGAACTAGTGAGCCATTAGCTTTAGTCCTAGCTTGCACCTGGCAGGCAAGTAAAAACATACACTGGGCTCCAAAACCCACTCATTCAGTGCTCACAAAGCTACTGACTTACCTGAGTTTCCTAGAATCAAAGGTTTCTAGCTCACCAGGTTTATTCACCTCTGTTCCCCATCTCCTTCTCCAGCACAAACTGCCTTCTCCCTCAGCACTCCACCATGTTGGCTGCTTCTCCTCTCCTCCATGTGGCCTTAATCTGCTCTCCTTTCTAATGCTAACCTCAGGAACCAAGAGCGAGCAAGCTCCCGGCCTGCCCCACTATATATTGTAGAAATACAAACCCTTAATTCAATCTACAAACAAGAAAGTCTCTGATACAAAGTCACTCATCTCAGACACAATGGGATTCCTCATTAGAGTGCTCCATCTTACATCATCCAATTAGTCAAGGGTGAGGAGAAAAGCTTACTCTTAAAACTAAGGCGTAGGCTATAACGACCCGGCCTGCCCACAGCCTGTCCCCCAAAACACATCAACATCAACGGACTTGCATGTGGGCAGTGCCATCTCCAACAAAGTGAGCACAATATATTTTATCTGCCCAACAAAGAGGTAAGGGAGAAGCAAGGTGGAGGAGAATGAACTATTTGGACATGATGTGTAGACTAATAGTAAAACAGTAACGAATCCAAGAAAGAGCACCTGATAAGATTATGTAAAAAGAATACCCTAGAATGACATACGTACAGCCTGACCAGGCAGTGCCGCAGTGGGTGGAGCATTGGACTGGGATGCGGAAGGACCCAGGTTCGAAACCCCGAGATCGCCAGCTTGATCAAGGGGTTGCTGGCTTCAGCATGAGATCATAGACATGACCCCATGGTCACTGCCTTGAGTTTAACGGTAGCTGGCTTGAAGCCCAAGGTCTCTGGCTCAAGCAAGGGGTCACTTGCTCCACCCATCAAGGCACACATGAGAAAGCAATCAATGAACAACTAAGGAGCTGCAACAAAGAACTGGTGCTTCTCATCTCTCCCCCTTCCTGTCTGTCCCTCTCTCTGACTCTCTGTCCAAAAAAAAAAAAAAAATTACATATGTACAAGTTTATACTTTGTAAAAGTTGTGTAGACTTAATTAAAATTGCAACCATACATAAATGCAAATAACTAGTTTAAGATATCAGGGTTGTGATTTTTTAAAATAGAAAGTTAATTAATGTATGGTACATGCTTTAAGAGATTATGCCCACTAACTTCTACAAGTTTCTTTACTTACACCAAAACATCTAGTGCCACCAATTTTCAACCCTGGGCAGCGTCACTACCTACTCCCTCTACTGCCCTCAAAGGAGACTTTGGATCTGTGTATTATTGGGTGGCCACAGTGACTGAGGGACACTCTGACATTTAGTAGGGAACAAAAGCCAGAGATGCAGAATACCCTGTGGCACAGGGGACAGTGCCATACAATTAAATACTGTCCTACCCAGAGCATCAGCAGCAGCACTGCTTGCTATTCAGCGCCAGGTGGAACAGGACAGAGATCAATTTTTCTATGACTTAATATGTGCTGCCCAAGAGACACTATAGAAATCCTAAAATTTAACAAATGCTATTAATTTCACACCGTATGGATTTTAAAATTCAACTTTTTCATTTTAAAAAACTGTGAAAAAGTATGTAATCTCTCCTCAAAGATGTAAATGGGAAGAATATATATTTTTAACAGAAATAAATCACTTAATTTCCTGAGAGAGTTCACATTGATTTGATGCAAGAAATGATAAACAAGCCAACACTGAGAGTCTAAAAATTATGCCCACTTATTAAATATTTTTGCACCTTATCAATCCACCATTATTATCCCATGGTTGGTCCCAAAATTGTGGCTGGGAACTCCTGCCCTATAACATCTGAAGGTTCAAACAGAAAGCAGCAAGAGAGTGTCTGGAAACCCTGCTGCCCCTGGCCTGCACAGAGCTGAGGATACTGCTGAGAGATTTGCTCTGTGTGAAACCTGCCAGCCATCCAAACACAACTGTAGCCTCCACGTATAGCACCTCCTCCCCAGCCCTGAAAGAAAAAGGGAGGAGGAAATGGAAACTTCTCTTTCGGGCAGGGTATAGAAATGCGATCTTGTATGTTTACTTAAATGGTTTTCCTACTTTTCCCACATTTTCAGGACTTAAGAGATTCATGATCCTACTTAACTTCCCAAAAGGCTGCTGACACTGCCATCTAGTGAATACAGTCCTTTATACAAAATGTAAGAGCTTCTGGGCCCATTATTTCTAAGGTAGAGTTTAGGAAGTAGATGTGTCCTGCTTTTCATCTCATTTGAAGTATCACTTATTTTACACTGAGAAGAGGAAAAAAGTCATTAATAGAAAGCTTTCAGTCTATGTATTATTCTATGTAACTGGTAAATAAAAATGAGCACTACAGGGTCAAACAAGAAAATGACTAAGGCTGTACTTACTGCCTATCAGTGTGCTGTTGATGGAAGGGCCTCCTTGTTCCGTGTCATGGGTACTTACGCTTTTCCTGAGTAACTAGTTTACTGAGTCTTAAACACCCTGTGAACTATGTATCTGGCCACGATTCCCTCTTCGCCTTGATTACTAGAGAACAAAGACCCAAATCAGTGGCCTATTTCCAGTGTGTTCACCAGACCTTACACAGTACATGCTCTCTCTATCCTTAGCCCTCACTTCCTCCTCTTGCTATGTCCCTCTCGTCCCAATAGCCTCAACCACTGACTTGTAGTTTTACTTTATATTTTCTGAACCAAGATTGGGTCCATCTAAACAAAATCCTATTACTTGTATAGTGCTCTTGGTGGGACCATATCACAGTCTAGCAGGGGTCCCCAAACTTTTTACACAGGGGGCCAGTTCACTGTCCCTTAGACTGTGGCAGGGCCACCACATGCAGTACTCCATACACTGACCACCAATGAAAGAGATGCCGGATAAATGGCCTCAGGGGGCTGCATGCAGCCCTCGGGGCCGTAGTTTGGGGACCTCTGGCTATGGTGATTCTGCTACAGGCCACTCAGGGGTTCCCTTTCCACTTGTTAACCTTCCATTAGCAGAACTGCTGAGGATCTAAACTGGGGTTGAAAACTGCTATCATCAAATATATTACATCACTTATAACTGCTGTCTTTTTCATACTCCAGAATGGTCTCCTACGGTGTCTGGTCAAACTCCTGCAGCTTCTCCCACTGAAGGGACTTCTTCATTTCCCATCCCACAAAAGACAAGTGTCGCATTGTTTCTACTTTGTCCCATTTCTAGATAAATGTTTTTTGTTTCTAAATTATAAATTTTTTATATAATTTAAAAAATATTGGCTTGTTTGAAGGCAGAGTATAAACTGTTATGGCAACAGGCATGAAGACAACACTGAAATCTCAAAGGCTCTCTTTTCTCCCTCAAGAAATATGCAGAATGATGTCATCACCACGTTAGCATACATCTGCTTATCGAGTAAGTCCTGCCTACAGGCTGCTGAGATGCATTCAATCACTGTTGTTTAGATAATGATGCCCAGTGAGAGTTCTTCACTGGGCATCTTAGACATCATACCAAAATCCCCTTTCTTACCTCCAATATTTGGCTATTTAAAAAATAGAGATTATAAAAATTATATTCTCAATCCTACACCCAAGAGTCACAACACTTGGTTCTGAACTGCCAAAAGCATCCCACCCCCCAAACCCTAATATTTCTTATTAGCAAAGTAGAGTGTAGGAGTATGGGTGGGTTGGTGTGGGAGGTAATGTAGGTAATATGTGTGTTCATTTTGCAAATAACAGATTTTGTTTTAAAACATTGTATTTTTATATGTACAGACATGTGTGCACACAAATTAAGTGGTCAAGGTAATGAGGACAGCTGAAATATGACTGGGAAGATCATCTATCACCACTGCCTGGGAGGTGATGAGCGGAGTCGGAGTCGGGTGGGCCAGAGGGCCCTGAAGGGGAAGTGCTTGGCCTGCCTTCTCCTATTGTGGAGCTTGAGCCTGGGACGATGGTGTGTATTCCAATTCTGCTTTGGCTCTACAAAACATTTCCTGGAGCCACACATATACCCTCTGATTGTCCCCTTTGTTAGTCATACAGGCCTAAAAACGTTGTAGGAAAATCCAGTGACAAAAACAAAGGCAGAGTAAAGAATAAGGGTACAACACAAATGAATTACCTGCAAAAGGACCCACAGAAATCTCTGATTAAGGAGAAAGAAAAAGGCTGCATGACCAGGCGATGGCACAGTGGATAGAGCATTGGCCTGGGATGCTGAGGACCCAGGTTCAAAACCCTGATGTTGCCGACTTGAGCACGGGATCATAGACATGACCCTATGGTTGCTGGCAGCAGCAAGGTATCTCTGGCTCAGCTATAGCCCCTGGGTCAAGCAACATGTGAGAAAGCAATCAATGAACAACTAAAGTGCTGCAATGAAGAATTGGTGCTTCTCTTTCTTTCCCTTCGTGTCTGTCTCTCTCTCTAAAAAAAAAAAAAGACTAAAGTAATTATCCTAATGGATCACATTGTTTTTAAAATGGGTCTGATAATATAAAGTACCTTCTTTGTAAGTATCATTTTTTTCTCTGAAACCAGAATTCAGGATAGATACTTTAGATATTTACCTGATATTAAATAGGAAATACATGGTATTTATATTTAAATTTACAATGTACTTAGTTATATTTAATGATATCATTCCTGAGTTCCTTCTTCTTCTTTTTTTCTTTTTCAAGTAAGAGGAGGGGAAATAGAGAAACAGACTCCCGCATGTGCCCTGACTGGGATCCACCTGGCAACCCAGTCTGGGCCCAATGCTCTGCCCATCTGGAGCCATGATCGCAACCAAGCTATTTTTAGTGCCTGAGGCTCCATAGAGCCATTCTCAGCACCTGGTGCTGACAGGCTCGAACCAATTGAGCCATGGCTGCGGGAAAAGGAGAGGAATAGGAAAAGAGATGATAGATAGATAGATAGATAGATAGATAGATAGATAGATAGATAGATAGATAGATAGATAAGGGGGAGGGGTAGAGAAGCAGATGGTCGCCTCTCCTGTGTGCCCTGACCGGGAATCGAACCCAGGATATCCAAATGTTGGGCCAATGCTCTACCACTGAACCAACAGGCCAGGGCTCCTTTCCTATTAAAATAGCTTTCATTTCTTGTTATCACAGTTTTAATAATATGAATAAATAGAAGGTTTGTGCCAAGAGACACTGTTACTAAGTTAGTAGCTAAAAATCTTGAGCCTCTCGCTTTTATTCAGGTTCTTCTAGTTCCAGAAGAGTACAATTGTACTTTGAAACAGTACAGTGAGACTCTGCAGTCAAATAAAAAGTAGTTTGGGGAGATGATGACTTGAAACATGAAGATATAACTACTGTCCAACACATCAGAGCAGCTTACCTATGAGAGTAGTTATTACTGTTTATTGCTCTGAGGAAGACAGAAAAGACAGAGGAATAGGGGAAACTTCTTTGAAAAAATGTAGCATCTTTCAAATAATGACTAAAGTATATTATATATAAAATTCTAATCTTTGTTCCATTCCTTCTATCTAGTCCTACAAACGTATTCAATATTCAGTTTTTTAAAATGCCTGGAAAATTAAATGATATTATCATCTGAAGGTCAGAAAGTTAGTATCTGAGGTCTGAATGAAAAGTGTACTATTAATGAGATAAACACTATTTTATTAAAAAGTAAAGTGATGCATAACTTTCTCAGTGTCTTCTTTGTTTGGAATCCAACTTCTGCACACGGGGCCAGTGCTAAGACAGATCTGAAAAGCTTGACAGACAGGGGACAGGGGTCTTGTGATTTTTATTCCAATTTCAGCCATCACTTGAGGCCGCCATCTCTTCCCATCTATGTTCTAGATAGAATCTTAGAGATAAGTCTAGACACCCAATTTAAAAAATGGGAAACTAATGCAGTGTCCATGAGGAACGTGGTCTCATCAGCAGGACTCTTGGTTCAGTAGCAATAGCGTCTGTTATTTACCAAAGGATTCCCTCATTTGCCAGTTGTTTTTAGAGGTAGAAAGCAGTGGAATGGACCCAATACTAGCAAAGGGGACTCTGGAAACTAACAGTGCACATCCTTAAAGGTAAAAAAAACTACCATGCGTGACTGGCCAACCTTGCCTTCACGTTTGGGAATGAAGACAGGGCTGGTGGAAAGAGTGATAAGGTAATTTAGTTATACTCAGGGCAGAGTAGCAAAGTGAGCAAATATAGAACACAGAAGATGCCTCCTTTTAAGGACAAATAATTCAAAGCAAGTTAATGAGCCAACAAAATGGGAGAATACCATTCCATTATTCTTCCAAGGGCTAATGAAGGAAATGAACTCACTTGTCAAGAGTGCCCTTTGCTCAGCCAGAATTCCCATAAAAATGGAAAAGACCACAAACTTGATTCTGCTATAGGTCTTGAAGATGAAATCAAATTTCACAGATACTCACTCAGGTCACAGACATGCAGCCAGAAGCCTGTCCGCTGCTCACCATACTTAAACTGCCTCCACTGACCCTCCCAGCTTTCCAGTCTAGTCATCACTCCAGGGCCTAGAATATATACCAATTCCCCTCTTATCTACAAGGAGTCTTCAATGACCCTTAAAGCCAGGAAAGCTGGGGGCCTGCTGGTTCCAGCCAACTCTTGATCGGAGTCAAGGGGAACGGACATCACTTAACATTATCTAACATAGGAAACTTCACTTTGTCAAACCATCTGTTTATAAACCAACACTGGATATCTCTACATCTTGTCCCAAGAGGGAATTGCTTGGATTCCATTTTTTAAAAACATACAAGTAAACCAGCACTTTGTTTTATTTTTTTAACTATATAGTCACCACTGCTCCGTTCTTTTACTGCTCAGAACCCTCTTTTCTCATTCTATACAACCTTTGCTCACAGTGGAGTGTGGGCCCAAGGTCCTACAGAGAATTTACATTTTTACTTTATATAATTCATACCACTCTAATTTTTTAGGATGATTATGTATTACTGTTATAATGTAGTCTTTGATAAACTCACCATATACAAACATGTTCATACCTTTGACCTAGTTATTCTTGTGAATTTATCCCAAGGAAAAAATTTATTATGGCTTAAAGATTTCACTATAGTGATGTCTAAAGTGAGAAAGAATTAGATACAATCTACATTTTAAACATGAGAAAGATGTTTTATAGATTATGGTACATTAATGTGATAGAATTGTCATTATAATTTTAAAATCTTTTTGAAAATATATTGAAGACTTTGATGATTAAAGTAAAAGTAGTATTCCAAATAAAAAGATCACCACATAAATAAAATGTAAACTAAAATAGAAGATGAAATGTTATACTAAAGTGGTAGAATGTTTATGCAATTTTACTATTTCACTAATTTTCATTAACAAAGAAATATAAAACACTTGCTCACCAGTAATATGACAAAAATTTTGTCATAGTTCCAAGCTAAGATATTGACTTACCTCTCTCCTTTATTTAGAGTTAACTTTTTAAAAAATTCATACGCTTTCCTAATTTTTACTTAGGTCCACTATAGGAAATTGAAAGAAATACCAATAGGTAAAAAGGCAAAATGTGGTATTGGGATCAATGTTGATTGTATCTATTTTAAACGAACCTGAGGTACCCATCAGAAGTTTAAGGAACTACCTAAAAATTTACAAACAAATCCATTTACCTTATAAGCTACAAACTCATCAAAGTAGTTTCTAATTAAAATACTGTCATAGTAACACTACCACAATTATAAACTCATTAAAGTAGCTTCTAAATTAAAATACTGTCATAGTAACACTACCACAATTACCAGTTTCATAACATGATATATTTATTCTAGTCACAGCCAACTATTTATATACAGTATGTGGACAGCCTTTTTTAAAAACTGTAATGTTTCCCCTGACCAGGCAGTGGTGCAGTGGCTAGAGTGTCAGCCTAGGATACAGAGGACTCAAGTTGGAAACCCCGAGGTCACTGGCTTGAGTGTGGGCTCACTAGCTTGAGTGCAGGGTCACCGGCTTGAGTGTGGGCTCACCAGCTTGAGTGCAGGGTCGCTGGCTTGAGCATGGGACCATAGACATGACCCTATGGTCGCTGGTTTGAAGCCCAAGGTCACTGGCTTGAGCAAGGGGTCACTGGCTTGGCTATAGCCCCCTGGTCAAGGCACATATGAGAAAGCAATCAATGAACAACTAAGGTGCGACAACAAAGAACTGATGCTTTTCTATCTCTCTCCCTTCCTGTCTGTCTGTCCCTATCTGTCCCTCTCTGTTTCTCTCGCTAAAAACAAAACTGTATTGTTTCAACTAACTTTCTGAAGGGTCAGTGGGCAAATTTTTGCCCTTTGGGTTCTCATAACACAAGGATTTTCAATGATCTTACAAAAGCTCAAGTCCCAATGGGTTGCTGGACAAGGAAGGATAAGAGGAGGCAGCAGTGACCCAAAAAGCTAACAAGAAGCGTGAGTGAGTGCTCATGTGCTATTTCCCATGCTTCCATCCAAGAAAAGGCTGTACTGAGGTCATGTGTATGAATGCATCAATTACGCATTATCACCACTGCCTTATCCCACTCAGTCTTAACACTGGCTTAGTTCACCTCCCTTGGAGACAATCTGGACCATCAACAAGGGTGGAGGCTCTTAAGTAACTTTATGAGTTGGCTTCATCTAGTTAGCTTCTCAGGTGTGGTTCAACAGCCACACCCTAAAAACTGACAACCATTTATAAACAATTTGAACAATACAGTTTCAAGTCTGTTTACCCATTGGCTTACTGAAAGACAGACTGACCAAATCAGTCCGGGTAACGAGTGCTCTATTCCTGAAGTGGAGACTGCAGATAGAGTCCAGCCTTTTCAACTTGAGCTCTCTTGAAAATGCCCTCAGGTTAACCATCTTCACCTCATATGCTCTAAAACAATGAAATTTTTCTATGTATAACATTGGTCAATAAAGCCAAAATACTTCTTGTAGGTTTTAAAAAAGGAGAATTGGTCTACTGCCATGTAGAATGTGAAATACATCAAATGAAGTTATTGTTGTTCCAATTTTAAAAATTTTATACTCTTCCCCTCAAAGATTCCATGGGCTGAATCTCTTTTGGGTGCCCATGCTCACTCGCTCTCTCTCTCTATCACTCAAACACAAATTTCTACAGACAACTAGGTAAGGAGACCAGAAACATGAAAGATTATTATGTTAGTTCCTACAGATCAGCCTAATTTCAATACCACATCCATTTATATATTTTTTTTTCAATTTTTTTTTTTTTTTTTACAGGGACAGAGTGAGAGTCAGAGAGAGGGATAGATAGGGACAGACAGACAGGAATGGAGAGAGGTGAGAAGCATCAATCATTAGTTTTTCGTTGCCGTTGCGGCACCTTAGTTGTTCATTGATTGCTTTCTCACACATGCCTTGACCACGGGCCTTCAGCAGACTGAGCAACCCCTTGCTGGAGCCAGCGACCTTGGGTCCAAGCTGGCGAGCTTTTGCTCCAGCCAGATGGGCCTGCGCTCAAGCTGGCGACCTCGGGGTCTCGAACCTGGGTCTTCCACATCCCAGTCCGACGCTCTATCCACTGCGCCACCACATGGTCAGGCTCATTTCAATATTTTTTCTTTGCCTAAAAGTCCCTGCCCCCCTACCATGATATTCCCTCCCAGCACAGTAAATTAGGAGAACAAGGATGGGAAGAAGTTGCAGAGATTCCTATAGCCCTGGAAGCAAAGTTTTCCAGAACTCTACCTCTGGTCTGGGTGAAGAACACAGGCCGGCCCTCCTGGACTGGGGTGAGGCAGGTATGTGCTGCTGATCCTGGAACTGGGTGGGAACAGGAATCTGCACAAGAACCAACAGGGGAAGTGCCCAATCAAATCTGTGTTTAGCAGACTTAACCATCTGTTTTCAAGTGGCTTATGATATATGCCAGATCTAACATCAGTGCCACTCTGAATGACCCAATAGCATGCAGAAAAAACTAAGGAAGATGAAAGAGGCTATCATTTACTAATTATTGGTCTAAAACCCAGTTTTAAAGAATGACCCATGAAAACTCATAAAATTAAAATTTAAATCCTAGCCCCAATGTTTTCCCTGGGCATAAAGCATTTCAAAATAAAAATCTAAGTAGACAACTACATTTTACCAGTTTCTTCTTAGTGTTTGAACAACTCACTAGCCTGCCCTATATCATCCAACCACTAGAATGTAAATTCTATTAAAGCAGGGATTTTGTTAAAAGCTTCCTGATTTTGGTCTTCCTTTTTAGCTGCAGTGGTCATATGAAAGTAATACCTTATGGCATATTTTATTTTTATACATACTGTATACCAGTTGTTTTCAACCGTTTTATACTTAGAGACCGGTGGAAATAGGAGAATTATTTCAGAGACTGCTAAGGCAGAAATCATCCTGAGCATAAGAGAATTCTACTAAGATCATTGGGTCTATAATCTTCATACAACAACAGAGTGGTTAACTCTTTTGTGAAATTTCTGCCAGATCAGTCCATGGACTGTTGGTTGAAAAACACTGCTATATACAGTACATTTAAAATATATATTCTAGGCCCTGGCTTGTTGGCTCAGTGGTAGAGCATTCCCTGGCCTATGGATGTCCCAGGTTCAATTCCCAGTCAGGGCACATAGAAGAAGCGACCATCTGCTTCTCCACCCCTCCCCCCTTCTCTCTCTCTCTCTCTCTCTCTCTTTCTCTCTCAGCCATGGCTCAATTGGTTCCAGTAAGCTGGCCCCATGCAGTGAGGATTGTTCCTGTTGAGCCTCACCTCAGGTGCTAAAAATAGCTCAGTTGCCAAGCAACGGAGCAACGGCCCCAAATGGGCAGAGCACTGTCTCACAAGGGGCTTGCTGGTGGATCCCAGTTGGGGTGCATGTGGTTATCACTCTCTCTGCCTTCCCTCCTTTCACTAAATAAATAAATAAATAATATGTTCTATATATAAAAATTCAATGTAATAAACTAGGGAAAAGCTCCAGTTTTTCTCCTCCTATGGTCTTTTGTTTTGGGGTATTTTTTGTTTGATTTTTGTTTTTGTTTCCCTCTCTATAGTCTTTTAAAGAGGAAAACATACTAATTTGATAAAATTAGCTGAATGATTAAAACCCAGAACCAGAATTCACTCTATGGCAAAGTTTGTTTTATCACCACCCATTCTACTAGAAAGAGTCAGGACATGTTCCCATGCTATGGGCCTGGTGCTCCGCACAAATGCAGCCTGAGGTACAGACAAGTTAATCCTGTTACCATTTCACTTTCCATCCTGGTCACAGCCCAATCCATAAGAAAATAATTCTCACCAGGTTTTCATTCACTCACAAACCCACATTTGCAAACCATTCTGGACACAGTGGCTCTCTCGAGTCAGGTGTTCATTTCCCCACATACCAAGACACTAAGGGAGAGTGGTTTCCTTTACTAGCCCCTCTTTTCCCTATCACTATGCTCTCAACATTGCTAGCCTGGACCACCTCAATCACTTCCTGGGTAAGTCTAATCATACTTTTTAAACTCAGAATCGGTTGGGCATTCACATCCATTCATTGTTTGGTCTCTATCCACCTCTCCAGCTGCAAAGTTTTAACACTGGCTTCCTAGTGTTCAATGTTCTCTTACCCCTTTAAGCCTTCACTCTGGCTCGTCACTCATTTGCTTCTTCCCCCACTTTTTAACACCCATTGTAGGCATTTTCCTCCTCCAGGAAGCCTTTCCTGATATCCCCTACCAGTTTTAGATGCCCCTTTCCTGTGTCCCTACAATACCCTATGGATAACTTCAAAGAGTTTAACAAACTGTTAAGATTTTGTTTTTATTGCTGTGGTTGTTTATTTGGGTTTTCTTTTATTAACCCATTAGTTTCTTTGGGGGATAGAGTCTCCTTTATTCTAGCACTGGCCCATCAAGCACACAGCTATCCTCTAAACACTTAAGAATAATTGAATAAGCTAGAGTTTGCTTAAACATATGATGCTGATGACTTCCCATTTCTCATGGAAAATAGCACGCTTCAATGTCTCCTTTTTATCACTTTGAAATCCGATATTAAGTCTCCCTCCTTAGACTAGGCTAAAGAACCACTGTTAAAGAAGTTCAAAGTGACTGGCAAATAGGAGTTAATCTTCTAGAAACATACTTTCTGTAAACAGCATCTCGTTGACAACCTTTTTATTGTACACTTGTAATGCACTTTCTAAAACATATTTAGGATACATCTTAAAACAAAATACATTATGATAAAACATATTTTAGACTCTTTGCAGATGGAACCCATACTCCAGCCACAGCACTCTGAAATTGCTTACTCCACTGCTTCACATTTAATTTTCCTGTTATTTGCCATTCTTACTACTACTCGTTCTTCAAGACCCAGAATCAAATGCCACTCTTCCATGGAGCCTTCCTTGACCACTAGACACAAACAACCCTCGTTCCTCCAATCTCCTACTGCATCTTGTGCCTCATTTCTCTTTGTAGCATCTGCCACAGCATCTGAATGTCACTTGTGGCACATACACAGCAGATGCTCAATAATCACCAGAGCAAGAATGGCCCTTTCTACCTATCCCTTAGTATTCATCATAGGGAACAACTAGAAACAGACAAAATAAATGTCAGACATTGAGGGGATAGCTCAGCAAAAAACACTGCTACATACAGTACATTTAAAATATGTGCAGCGATTTTTGGGTCACTGTCAGCTCAGCAAGAATCATGGTACATCAACATAATAGGATATTGTGTTCCTAATAAAAATGACCATTATATGACATCTGTCCACTCATGAAACCGTTCACACAAAACAATGCTGTATGGAAAAATACACAAGCAGCACATGAACCATGGCTGAATGTACATAAAAATTTACATAAAAATGTACATAAAAATTTCTGAATGTACATAAACAAGGCAATTTGGAGGTAAATAAATATATTTGACATTAATTAGCTTATTTTAGTTTATATTCATAGCATCACATGACAGCCATCTTAAATTCTCTTGCATTTAATATGTAGTCAAAATAGCTTTCCACCTGGAAATCCATTTAAGAGCTTTAACGTAACGTTGTTATAAGTTCAAATCTCAGAAATGAAACCAGAGAAGCTTTACTCACTATTCCATACCTACTTGAAACATACCTTATCTGAAACCATCAGACCAAGTCATACAAAAAGCCTACCCTGAAAGCTGACCTCTGTACCCCTGGGTTTTATTAAGAGCAATGGATTCAGTGAACAGGAGTGTTAAACCAAGCAAAGTGTATAAACAAATCAAAGAAAAAAGGATGAGAACCAAAATGGGGCAGAAGGAAACGGTCTCTGTTATGCTATGACGGGCCATAATCTAAGGCCTTCCCCTCACGGTACCTGTATAACAGCAAGGAGGGCAAATGCATGCTCCTTCTTTGAACACTTGAATTTCTCTCTGACCTGGAATCACCCTAATCCAAATGTTCTAAAACAAGGAAATTCTAATGGTAGCTGACTTCGGGGAGGCAGATTCCAGGAAGATCTACTTATGTCATTTTCTCCAAAATTTTTTCGCCTGACCAGGCGGTGGCGCAGTGGATAGAGTGTCGGACTGGGATGCAGAGGACCTAGGTTTGAGACCCCCGAGGTCGCCAGCTTGAGTGTAGGCTCATCTGGCTTGAGCAAAAGCTCACCAGCTTGGACCCAAGGTTGCTGGCTCCAGCAAGGGGTGGCTCGGTCTGCTGGAGGCCCGCGGTCAAGGCACATGTGAGAGAGCAATCAATGAACAACTGATGTGTCACAACGAAAAACTGATGATTGATGCTTCTCACCTCTCTCTGTTCCTGTCTGTCTGTCCCTATCTATCCCTCTCTCTGACTCTCTCTCTCTCTCTGTCCCTGTAAAAAAAAAAAAAAATTCTCCAAATTTTTAAGAGTCTACAAATAACATACATTTGACTATAACAAACATTTTCTTGCTACTGCATTTTCTAGTCACTTCTTTAGTTGTAATTTAAGATATAAAGTGGTAATAAGATACTTCCCAGCAACAAAAAATAGATCAGGAATAACTGCTACTTACCAACATAGCTTCATATGACAAGAACTTTCTCTGAAAGATTAGTTGTAAGTGGGTGGTTCTGTTATCCACCTTGGAGGCATATACAGTAAATCTGACAATTACTTTCCCGTCTCATATTTTAAGCATCCAGCACATAAATGTCACACAGTTTTTTTAATACTTCAACCCAACAGCCAAATGTTTGGCTTTCAGTGTTTAAGTTATTTGCAATTGCTGTGTTTATAATCTCCCCCATTTCTCTCATTAGCCCAGTAAGGGAGCTTTCAAACTATATAGGTTGGACAGCTCAAGTCCCAAATCACCTCAAAACCCTTTCACATCTTAAGCCCAACACCTATGACCCCACTTGTCCAGAACTTGTAAAGCAGGTTTTAATTATATGAAAATCCACTCTCCTCTTTTTCTCAAGACTCCCTTCTTTCAAAGTAAGATCTCATCCTAGATCCAGTAAAAGCACTAATTTTCTGGGTCACATAAATGAACTCTTAGTTAATCCGTCCCTCAACTGGTGCCAACAATCACATTTTAATTTAAGCCATTTGTTTTCACTATTTTATGTGATTATAAGGACACAAACAAACTTCAAATAAAGAGGCAGCTTTTCAACACTTCTTAAAATCAAATTGTCTTGGTAATAAGAAAGGATGACATGTAGAACTTAGATGTCTTTATATTTTAATTCTCTTGATTGGAATAAACAAGTCATCAACACAAAGTGGCTAAACCAAAAGAACTTATTTTATATGTCAAAGGAGGCTGGAAGAAGAGGGACAGGGAATCTTAACTATCCAGATTTTTATGTTCAATATTTCTTCAAATATTTCTTCATTGGAAGTGTTATTATTAAAATTTTCTAATATTATTTTTTAAATTCTAGAACCTTACAGTTAGTAAAAACTCCATTCCAAATTTTTCACTAGCAAAAAATATCTCCCTTGCAAATCTGAGTTTGAAGTGAAAAAAAAACCACAACCACTCATAAATTCTCTACTTAATTTCATTGAATCAAGACATTTTACAAAATATTTACATTTACAAAATATAAATAATCTCAAGCTTATTAACAACTTAAGATTTTTAAAGTACTTCTGCTTCACTTTAACGGCTTCCATCATATCACTGAGTTCTTGAAATGAGAGCTCTACACTAAGGTGGAGGATTTAGAGACTTACAAAGTCAAAAAGAAATCATAACTCCCACATTTTTAATCATCCATCCTCCTGGTGTATGATTTACCTCATAATTCCCACAAGAAAATGAAGAAAGTTTTGAAGAACGAGTTATTCTCAATGTAAATCTCAAGGCAGCCTCTGTCAATCATGTTAGCCCTTTACCCTGGTTAGCCTTTCTCCACCTTTTGCCTGAAAACTACACTACTATTTAATTTCTTTGTGACTTCACATTTTATTAAGAGGCAGAAAAACATGAAGAGCTAAAACTAGGAGATAAGCCCACTGCCATAAATTGTCCCCTTAAGCAATGAAACTGGCCTCCCTAGTGTAATAAGGTGAGCACTGTGGAAAACCCTGACAAGTGCAATTCTGCTTAAATCCAGAGCACCCATCACTTAAAGAAACCCTTACAGTTAGTTCTCTGGAATGCAGTGCCATAGATCAGAAATCAGGCCAGCCAATGGCAGGCTTTCTCATGCCTGTGTGAAGGGCACAGCCCAGTGAGTTCTGGCCCTCCACCCTACTCGGTCCCAAAGTTTATCTTCTATTCTCATGGACCAATAAATATAACAACAAAAAGGTGGAAGAGAATGATGAGACACACAGTCATGAAAATTTTGATAACCAGACAGCAACTCATCTGCCAACCTGTTTCCCTGGAAATCAAAATACTTGTTATATAACCCAGTAAAAAGCATTTTGCTAAATGTATGCCCTCATGAATTTAGAAGAATTTGCTTCTTTCCCAATGCACTGGCTCCCTCTTTTCGTCCTCATTTCTTCCTCTGTGGTGAGAGGAAACCATCAGATTATACCACATTACTGAATGTGCCCGGCCCCTGCCCTCTGGAAGATTACATCCAAGTGCTTTGAACAAACTAGGCAGGACTTGGTATCTAAAGCCCTGGGAAAATATCAATTAGTGACTTCTCTAAGATGCTGCCAGCCAGAAAACAAAGGCTCCAAGTGTTTCTAAAGCCCATTGATGGGTATAAGAAAGTGGGTTTATGACATTGTTCTAAAAAAGCGTGTGTGTGTGTGTGTGTGTGTGTGTGTGTGAAAATCTAATAAAGGGTGGGGCAAAAGTAGGTTTACAATGGTGAGTACACGAAGCAGTTTAGTTTATTACTGTATTACTATTACTATTGTATTATTTTCCATATGAACAACTGTAAACCTACTTTTGCCCCACCCTGAATATTTACTAAGCATAAAAAAGTCTAAGAGAATATACAGCCAGACCTGTGGTGGCGCAGTAGAGAAAGCATTGATCTGGAATGCTGAGGTCGCTGGTTTGATACCCTGGGGTTTGCCTGGTCAAGGCACATGGGAGTTGATGCTTCCTGCTCCTCCCCACTTTCTCTCTCCCTCTCCTCTCTAAAATAAATATAAATAAAATCTTTTAAAAAAACACTGTATACAATAAACTCAGCAATGGTTATATTAAGTGGGATGCAAGAGTCAATTTTTTTCTGTTTACATCTTTTATGGTTTGAATATACAACAATGAGTATGTAATGCTTTTGTTATTAATTTCAATTTTAAAAATTAACATATGGAAAAGAATGGTGACCAATTTTTTCCAAACCAATACACAGACTGCCAAAGCATTTTTGTCCCTCACCTAAATGCAAGAAGCAGTTAAGAAAAAGTAATGTAGTCACTGAAGTACTGATGTTTCTAGGTTTCAATAGTTTTCTTAAAAGGGCTGACAAACAAGATTGTCTAAAATATCTAGCAGGTTTTGTAGCATTAGATATTGAACAACTGGAACAAACCTCTAGGTTGGTAACTTCATGTCTTCCTCTTGTAGGTGAAGCCATGATGGCGACACCGGAGCGTCTTCCTGGTACTGGGCCAGCACACTGAAGAGATTTGACTCAACTAGGTGAATAATTTCTGCACAAGAATTACCCAAGGAGAACTAAACAAAACAAAACAACAAAGTTTGCCTGGCCAGGTGATGATGCAATAGACAAAGTGTCGGACTGGGATGCAGAGGACCCAGGTTCGAGCCCTGAGATTGCCAGCTTGAGCGTAGGCTCACCCGGCTTGAGTGCGAGCTCACCAGCTTGAGCAGAGGGTCACTGGCTTGAGTGTGGGATCATAGACATGGTTGCTGGCTTGAAGCCCAAATTCACTGACTTGAGCCCAAGGTTTCTGGCTTGAGCAAGGGGTCACTCAGTCTGCTGTAGCCACTCCCTCCCCCCCCCCCCCGTCAAGGCACATATGAGAAAGCAGTCAATGAACAACTAAGGTGCTGCAACAATTGATGCTTCTTCTCTCTCTCCTTTCCTGTCTGTCTGTCCCTATCTCTGTCTCTCTATCTCTGTCACAAAAAAAAAAAGAAAATCAAAGTTTAACAGCTATAATGTGGGTTGCAGTTTTCTTTAAAAAAAAATAAAAATATTACAATTGGCTACTCACTTTGGCAAAAAACATTAGTTTTCATTTGTATCTCATATCACACTTCAAACTAAGTTTCATACAGAGGGAATATTTTATAATGTGAAATGGAACACTCAAACAACAGTAAGAAAACATAGGCAGAATTTCTATGCAATCCAATGATTGGAGATGTTGATATTCATTCATTCATTCTAGAAATACTTAATGCTAAGCAGCAGAGACCTAGCTGTGGACAGCACAGACATAGCCCTGTCCCTATGGAATTACAGGCTAGCAGGGAAACAGAAAAAAGAAAATAAAAAATAATTACATATCGATACATGCTCAATGCTGATAAAACTAGATTATGAGGAAGAGGAGAATACTAGTAGGGTTAATAACCAATGTTGGGTGAAACTCTACGAAAGCCTGAAAACTGACGTTCTTGAGAACACCTAACTATGCACTTCGAAGCACAAAATAGTTTTTTAAGAGCTCTGCATGACTAAACCCACTTACTCCTCCCAAAACTCTGGGACAGGTACTATTTTGGTGATGATTCTTTTGTTCCAGGTGAGGTAGAGGTGTAGGAACTTGTCCAAGGGTACACAGCTAGTGAATGGGGAAGCCAACTGAGCCCTAGCAGCCTGTTCCAGAGCTTCCTGTGAACTGCCTCCCTGAAAGAGAAGAGTCAGTCATAAGAAAGGCGTGTGAGCACATGCGCGCATGCGCACATGTGCACCAGCACAGGTTCCAAGCAACGGAACAGCACCCGCAGAATCCCGGTGGCAAGAAAGAGGGCGGTGTGTGCCCTGAGTTGAAAAGAGGCCAGTGGGGCTGGAACATGGTGTTCTAGAGTGGGTGACAGCTGAGCCTGGAGAGCAGGCAAAGCCAGATCAAGCCTGGCCTTGTCGGCCATGGCAGAAAGAATGTCATGGCAGGCCCAGGTAGGCATGTGCCAGGATGTGATTACACTTCAAAAAGATCACTCTGCTATGTAAAGAACAGATTCAGGGGATAATACCCAGGCATTCCTGCTTCCTAGTTAGTTACATGGAAAGCACGGGGAAAAGATCTGACTTCTAGACCTGGGTGTCTACACCTGCACCTCCTCAGCTCACCATGCCATGAAGCATGCAAGTACAGGATTACAGACAGATAGCTTCCAGTGCACACCCTGCTCTACCACCGAACATGTCCGTGACCTTAAGTGAGCAAGTCACCTAGTTCCCCCAAGTCAATCTTCTCCTCTGTAGAACAAGGTTATAATAGCTACACCACCTCCCTCACAGCTCTGTTGTGAGGATGAGGTAAGATAATGTGTGTGAAAGTGCTCTGGGAGCTTAGAAAGCACTTTAACATTCTAGTTATTCCTGTTTTCACTGTTTCCTCGTCAGCCTGGACTTCTCAGTATCAATGTAGGCAGGGATGGTTATTTGTGACCTTTAGGCTGGTCACTGTGCTAACACAGTACTACAATGTCAGCACTTTAGTTTCTGCTGTAAATTACAAACTTGGTAATAAATTTTATTCAAAACAAGCATAGCGTCACCAGGCGGTTGCGCAATGGATGGAGCGTCGGATTGGGATGCAGAGGACCCAGGTTCGAGACCCTGAGCTCGCCAGCTTGAGTGGGGGCCCATCTGGCTTGAGGGCTCGTCAGCTTGGACCCAAGGTCGCTGGCTCAAGCAAGGGGTTGCTCGGTCTGCTGGGGGCCCGTGGTCAAGGCACATGTGAGAAAGCAATCAATGAACAACTAAGGTGTTGCGACGGCAATGAAAAACTAATGATTGATGCTTCTCACCTCTCTCTGTTCCTGTCTGTCTGTCCCTGTCTATCCCCCTTTCAGACTCTCTCTCTGTCCCTGTAAAAAACAAACAAACAAACAAACAAACAAAAACAAGCATAACCTTTGATTTTTTAATGAGCAGGGACTTCTAGAAAACAACAGTAGTAGCCAACAATGAACGACTATGTACTAAGAATCAAACACTATTCTACTTTATATCAACTATCACCTAGCACTGCTACAAGAGAGGTATAATTATTGCTATCATTTCATTGATGGGGAAACTGAGGCAGAGTAGTACAACCATGATTTGAACCCAGGCATCTAGCTCTAGAGCCCATACTTTTACCCACTGTCTTGAAATTCCTTTTGTGACAAAGTGGAAACTCAAGTTGAGAGAAAGAACTAGTCAGGAGGCCATGGCTCATAGAGGCAAGATTATGGAGCTGAACAAAGGACACCTGGAATCTTTCAAAGGCAAACAAACTTGACTTGTGTGGCACAGTAGATAAGACTATCAACCTGGGATGCTGAGGTTTCAGGTTTGAAACCCAGAGGTCGCCGGCTTGAGCGCAGGCTCACCAGTTTGAGCTCAGGGTTGCCGGCTTGAAGCCCGGGGTCACTGGCTCACCTTGAGCCCCCTGGTCAAGGCACATATGAGAAGCAATCAATGAACAACTAAAGTGCCACAACTATGAATTAATGCTCTTGCCTCTCTCTCTCTCCCTCTTCCCCACCTCTTAAAAAGGGGTGGGGGGCAAACAAAAGTATCTAAAATGCTAACTACCAACACCGCTGAGGCTGTGGGTCATCAGGCACTTTCATATACTGCTAGTGAGATATAAACTGGTACAACCTTTTGAGAAGACAACAAGCAGAGTATATCAAAACCTGAACAATAAATTCTCACATTCCCACTGACTCAGCAATGCCACTTACAGTATTTTATCCTCAGCAAATCATGGGTGTGCACAAAAGATGTTCACTGCAATGTCGTTTGGAAAAGCAAATACAGAAAAACAAATACACTTTCAACACAGGAGAGAGGGTAGAGAAACCATCACATTCCTATAAACATGGTGCAGTCATTTAAAATCAAGCTAGAGCAAAACAGAAATAAGCATTTCGTTAAGGAAAAGAAGTGTGTTAAAAACCCCACTGGGCCTGACCTGTGGTGGCGCAGTGGATAAAGCATCGACCTGGGAACACTGAGGTCGCCAGTTTAAAACCCTGCACTGGTCTGGTCAAGGCACATATGGGAGCTGATGCTTCCAGCTTCCCTCCCCCCTTTCTCTCTTTCTCTCTCTCTCTCTCTCTCTCTCTCACTCTGTGTCTCCTCTCTAAAATGAATAAAATTAAAAAATAAACAAATAAATAAAATAAAACCCCACTGGTATGTATAGGCTTTGGTAGCTGACTACTTCAAGTTCTGAGTGGGTTTACCAGCTATGTGAGCACTGGAAAGTCATTTAATTTCTCCGAACTTCAATTTTGTTATGCTTAAATGGGGATATGAAATGTACCAACCTCACAGGATAGTGAGAATTAATAAATTAAAGTATGTAAAATGCTTAGTACAGAGGCTGGCATCAAGCAAGCATGTAATGTCATTCATTTGAAAAAATCTAGCAAATTAACAAACACATCATTACAAGTATTTGTAATACAGCCTGACCTGTGGTGGTGCAGTGGATAAAGCGCTGATTTGGAATGCTGAGATCACTGGTTCAAAACCCCAGGCTTACTGGGTCAAAGCACATAAAAGAAGCAACTATGAATTAATACTTCCCATTTCTTCCCCCCTTCTCTCTCCTCTCTCTAAAATCAATGTGTAAAATCTTTTTAAAAAAATCAACCAAAAAACAACAAAATAAAAATGACTTAAAAAAAGTATTTGTAATACAAATATTACAAATAATGAAGTACAGTTTTAACATTGATTATCTCTTGATATGGAATACCAGGTATTTTTCTTTTAAATTCTCTGTAATTTCTAGATTTTCTTTACTTGAGTAAAGCAGGCAATATATTAATATTTAAGTACCTCCTTTTCTTTTTCAAGTAGCCTTAATAATACTCCTTTCAATCTATTGATTTTCTCTGGCATAATCCATTCCATGCATATTATGTTTATGAAAATGGGATATTTTATTGATTTAATATGAAGAGTAATACATTTCCCCCTTTATTCTTCAGAGTCAAACAGCTTGCTCACATTTCATCCTCTAAACGTCTTTTCTGCACCCACATATACATTTGCAGAGTAGGAGCACTCTGAGGGATGAGGGAGAGCACAAAAGGTAGGAAAAATGGATTAACGTCCCTTAAAAAGCAAAGTTAGAAGAGACAAGCATGACAACTTCATGATAAGTATATGGAAAAAAGTCTACCTTACCTCAATTACGGAAGGCCAGAAAGTACTGCAATACATACTTCAACTCCATGGACAGTTTTCTAGTGTGGTCAAAATATGGAAGTAATTCAATAGTTCCGCAGTCCATTCAGTACAGTGACAATCATTCTAAAAGACAAAGAATCTTGTTGAGGGAAATGTGATGGAGAAATATTCCTTTCTTGAGGCCTGCAGGAGAGAGGAATCAGTTATGAGAGACAGCTATGCCGTTCGGGAATCCAAGTATAGTTAAATCACTTTCCTGCTGGGGTGGTAAGGGGCAGGCCAGAATAAAAAAACCGAGGGTGTCATGCAAACACCAAATCTACTTTGCTTTAGGTAAAAGCTAGTCGCTTGCTCTTGGACTGTGTCTCTCACCACCATGTCAAAGAAAAGGGCTGGCTCCTCTCAGCCCCTCACCTTCTCTTCCATTGCTGTCCTCCATGTATTTATCTATCGGTACATCAGTCAGCTCATGCATACCACTAGTTTTTATCTTTTAATATCTGCCATTTCAGTCAGACCACTCCATAGGAAACACAGAGCCTTTCTCTTAAAACTAGTTCCACTGGAGCTTTTCCCTGTAGCTGGCAGCCTCTAGGGCAGTGGTTCTTAACCTTTTTTGAGGTACCAAACCCACCAGTTTCATATGCACATTCACCGAACCCTTCTTTAGTGATAAATAAAATATGATTTTTTTTTTCCAAATTCAAGACATAGCTATATGTTTTTTTACTGGTGCACAAAATGAGCCGTGTATGAACATCACCTTGCTCAAAGAACAAAACCAACAAAGTGCATGAACTCACAACAAATTACGGTATTACTTTATTCTGGCCTCCACGGGAGAGGCTTCTCCGAACCCCTGAGACCGACTCATTGAACCCCTACGGTTCAATAGAACCCAGGTTAAGAACCACTGCTCTAGGGATTAAAACCACGGGATTATTTTCAAGTCATCCTTCTCCACGGTCCTTTATTCCAAGGTCAGTCCACCACTACTTTCCCTTATATGTCCCCTACTGCTCTCTACATCTTCTTTTTCACTCCAATCGACTGTTATTACCAAATTCTTGAGAATCCCTGTTTATAACAGCAGGCTCTAACCTGGCCTCTCTCTGCAGATGACCACCTATCCACTCTCTCTTAGAGAACAATTGCTTTCATCCTCTTACTTGTATAACTTCAACCAGGTTCCCTATCTCCTGGCATCTCAGTTCTCTTTACTGTATTATAAAATAAAGAAGTGGTTTCAATGTTCTACACTCTCATGTGCTTCGAAGTCAGACGTCCCTGGGCTTGAATTGTGGCCCAGGCACTTCACAGAACTTAAGACAAATTATATTTCCTCAAAACTCAAATGTGAGCCTGACCAGGAAGTGGTGTAGTGGATAGAGCATCGAACTGGGACTGAAAGGACCTGGGTTTGACTCCCCAAAGTCACCGGCTTGAGCATGGGCTCATCGGCTTGAGCAAGGAGTTGCTCACTTGAGTATAAGATCATAGACGTGACACCATGGTTGCTGGCTTGAGCCCAAGGTCACCAGCTTGACCATGGGGTCACTCGCTCTGCTGTAGCCTGCACCCCAACCCCATCAAGGTACATATGAGAAAGCTATCAATGAACAACTAAGGTGACACAACGAAGAACTGATGCTTCTCATCTCTCTCCCTTTCTGTCTGTCTGTCCCCATCTGTCCCTTTCTCTGTCTCTGTCACAAAAACAACAAAAAAACTCATGCAATATATAAAATGGGAATAATATCATCTACCCTTAAGGTTGCTATAGGCCAAAAGCTATGAGATCTTGCACCTGACATACAGCAGGTGCTCAATAGTCATTTGTATCCAATCTTACAGGATTATCTTCAACTCTGAAGGTCTCTGTTCTAATTCCAAATCTAGCATAGATAAGACTTACATCCTTATCTATAGTGGTAATAAATCTCTCTTCCATCAAAAACAGTCCTCTGCTAACTTTCAGGTTCTTCCACTGTCTAGATCTACTTTATCATATTTTCCTAAAATTTCAAACAAACACATTCTGTTCTAATCACATAAGTCTTACATTCCACAGAATGCATAGACCCTGCCTTTGCACCTATCATTCTCCATGGAAGATACAGTTTTTCTTAGCCCTTCTGTGCAAGGCCCATCTCTGGTCCATGGCCCTGGCAATGCCTACCTTTCAGACAATTTAACCCTCAAACTGGAAAGGGATGTTTCTGGATATTTTAAGTCAGTTTTTCAGTTCAGCATGAACATCAGAATTTTTACAAACTCAGAGCCCAGTATTTCTTGCATCAGCTCTGCAAATGGTTTTTGAAATTTATGAACTTTTGTGCCTTGAGGTAAGATTCTTACATTAACTCTATTTTCTTTTCTTATTAATCAATAGAGAGAGGTGGAGGGGACAGATACACAGGAAGGGAGAGATAAGAAGCATCAACTTGTGGTTGTGGCACCGTAGTTGTTCACTGATTGCTTTCTCATATGTGCCTTGACCAGCGGGGTACAACTGACTCGAGTGACCCCTTGCTTAAGCCAGTGACCTTGGGCTCAAGCTAGCGAGCCTTGCTCAAACCAGATGAGTCCATGCTCATGCTGGCAACCTTGGGGTTTCAAACCTGGGTCCTCCAGGTCCCAGTCCAATGCGCTATTCACTGCACCACCATTGCCTGGTCAGGCATATGCACTTCTTAATGTATGTCCTTCAATTTACTGTTAGAATGTTCATCTAACTCATTTGTAGTACCTCTTTGTATATCAGGGATATTATTAACTTGATACCCTAATAATGGAGACAAGATGGTTCATTCACTGGGAACCTTTGGCTACAAGGAACAAAACCCATTCAAGCCTATCAGAGTCAGAAAGGATCCTTACCATAAGAATACAAAGGTATCCTTACATCAGGATACTATATAAGAACTTTGTCCTATAGAGGTATCCTTACATCAGGATACTATTTAAGAACTTTGTCCTATGTGTTGCAAATTGTTTTCTCATATTTTAAATTTATCTCTAAAATGGAAATATCACTACTTCACTGGTCTATTCTGAGGATTAAAAAAAATGCAGGTCAACTCTTGAATGGAAGTAATCACTGTTAAAACAAACAAAAAACGTGCCGTTACTAAGGTGCCTTACTCTTATAACCCTTACAATGTGCCTGCCCATTAGGCAGGTGTTATCATTCCTTTTACAGGTAAAATGTAATAGTCATTAAATTTATAATTATATTTTTACTTTACAAAGAAGCTTCGTATGGATCTTTGAAATAACTTGGTAATGGAATTATTCCTAGCTGTGTGTTTAGTAACATTTCTTTCTTAACAGTAATCCCAGAGACTACTCCTTTCTCTCCTCCAACAGTCAACCAGGTTACTAGCTTCTGCACCATCCATTCTGTTAAGTTTCATATTAGTGAACTCTTCTCCCTCCTCTGTAATGTGTCTTTGTTACTTAAGTGCCATTCTGGTAACAAGATAAATATTTCTGTTTAGGAACCAGGGCCACTTTCACCTGCCATTACAATCTTACCCCCAAAACAGGCACTTGACTTTCTAACGTTCCAAATACCATTCAAGATTCTTCAGCAGCTTGTACGTTAGTGATGTCTGTGGCAACAGCACACCTATGCTTTTGTCAGGGGTGAAGCCGCACGGTGCTATATAAATATTTCATGGACAGCCTGTGCTGAAATTCTAGAGGAAGAGGCATTCACAGAGCCTGAGGCCAGCTGCCCAGATAGCACGTTTTAGAATTTATGCTGTGTGCCAGTGTTACCATCCTTACTCCTGTTTTCAGTGGCAGACATTGTATTAAGTCAAGATATAATAGTGAAACTCCAAGAGTGAGTGTCCTACCCTCAGTCCCTCCCCTTGGACAGACCTGCCATCTTAAATACAGAATGTTTAGTACAGCTTGGGCCTATATTTCAAATACAAGTTAAACATTATACAGAGTTAAGGGAAAACAGTTGTCTAGAGAGCTATCAGTTTTTTGAAAGGTAATGGTAAGATCTGGAATAATTTCTCCCATGAACATCCAAGTACAATTTCTTGAAATGGAAAAGAATAGTTCAACTTGATAATAGGTATTTTCTATCATCATACTTAATTTTTCCTTAAAAACTCATACCAATGTTGCAACAATATAAAAGAACTAGATTTATATACCTATATATGTGGCTTTTTAAAAATCAACTATGAGATTTACTCTTAAGTTGTGATATGGTTTCGGGAGGAAAAATAAAATATATTAATTTTTTTCATTTTAATTTAAAATTTATTGATTTTAGAAAGAGAGGAAGCGGGGGAAAGAAAAAGGGAGAAAGATCAACTTGTTGTTGCACTTATGTTTGCAATGATTGGTTGACTCCTGTATGTGCCCTGATTGGGGTGGAACCCACAATCTTGGCATATCAGGATGACACTATAACCAACTGAGTTACCTGGCCAGGGCAAATTTTTTAAATTTTGTATAGAGGACTCAAGAAAAGAGCTTTTCTCCTTTAGGATGAATCAATCAGAAATGAAATATCTGACTGCTATCCAGGTAAACTATACTGCTAATAGTCATTTTTTAAACCCTCAACTGCTTACTTAGCAAAGGCAAAAAAAAAAAAAAGTCACACTTGAGAGAGATTAACAGGGAATTTATAGTATAGGGCACCCAGCCATCCAAAGTAACTTCCTTACTTGATCTCTACATATAAAGTAGGAAGAATATTTCCACTTAAAGCAAAGAAAGAAAACAAAAGTGGATGCCTTTTCCATGATCAGAACAGAGAGTGATTTCCTTTGGTTCAGTTCTACCTCTAAACCTTAAGCCCCAGGATAGAAATTCTATATTTGCCAGTGTTTTTCCTTATTCTGTTCTATGCGGAGGAAGTGACCGCATCTGGGGGTAACCTGAGATGGGGTGGCAGGACGCTTCTTGCTGGATGGAGTGAGGGGTTGACGTTTTATCAGGTAATAATGATCAGCATTCAGGGCTCTGTCAGGTGCTTTGGAAGATGCTATAATGAGCTTCAGCATGTTCTTATCCCCAAAGTGCAAATGAGAAAAATATCTTTACTTTCCAGGGATTTATAAAAGGCACTGTTCTGACATATATACACACACAAACACAACACTCCTCATGCCTAAAACCAGTGGTTCTAAAATGTTAGCATAAATTGCAACCACCTTGGGATCTTATTAAAGCACAGATTGATGCCCGCATAGTTTATGCCTTTGCAGGTCTGGGGTGGAGCCTGAGAAAGTGAATTTCTAACAAATTCCCAGTTGCTGCTATTGGTGATCAGGGACCATATTTTGAGAACCACTGCCTTATACAAACAGAGCCATGACTTTGAGGGATGGGCATAAGTTCTTTAGAAGATTCAATCTTTGTGCTAGTTTGTATATTCCTTCAACAGATGTTTAACAAGCACCTAACCCTAGGTACAGGGAATGTGATACAGTGCTCTACAAGGAAGACATTGTCCCTCTCTCTCCCACGTGTCTGAAACAAAATTACAATTCCAGGAAGAAGCAAGAAGTTTAGCAAGAAGCTTCCTATCTCTCAAACACAAACTGCATGCCACAGGGGCCAAGGTACAACTCCCAAAATGAAATGGAACATCAACTGTCAGTGATTATCAACCAAAGAGCCAAAACAAACCGCAATGATTGCTACTGGGATTGAGACTGCAAGTAGAAAACAGTTACCCATGAGGCACAAGGAGCATTCTAAAGGCACACGCAATTGGGGTGAGGACTGAACGCAGAAGACCTGTGGAAAGCCGGACACAGTGCCTGGCACAGCAGAGACAACTCAACTATTGTATTAATTCCTCTCCAGCTCTTCCTAACCCAGTGGTTCTTAACCTGGGTTCTATCAAACCCTAGGGGTTCGATGGTGCACGGCTCATTTTGTGCACCAGTAAAAAAACATATAGCTATGTCTTGAATTTGAAAAAAAAAATCATATTTTATTTATCACTAAAGAAGGGTTCGGTGAATGCTCATATGAAACTGGTGGGTTCGGTATCTCAAAAAAGGTTAAGAACCACTGTCCTAACCTACCTTCTCTCTGCATCTTGAAAAGTCAGACTCTGGGGGCCTCCTACTTGAGGTATATCGCCTCAGCAACCTTGAGCATTTAAACCACATAAACAGTTGTGGGCCAGACCAGGGGTGGCGCAAAGGACAGACATCGAACTGGGACACAGAGGACCCAAGTTCCAAAGCCCAAGGTCTCCAGCTTGAGTGCGGGTTCACCGGCTTGAGTGTGGGCTCTCCAGCTTGAGCGTGGGATCATAAAGCCAGCCCATGGTTGCTGGCTTTAGCCCAAAGGTCACTGGCTTGAGCAAGGGGTTACTCACTCTGCTGCAGCCCCACCCCCGTCAAGGCACATATAAGAAAGCAATCAATGAAAACCTAGGGTGCCACAACAAAGAATTTATGCTTTTCATCTCTCTCTTCCTGTCTGTCTGTCCCTATCTTCCCTCTCTCTCTCTGTCACAAAAAATAAAATAAAATTGTGGGAAGACTGGTTCTCAAACTTTAGTGTGCATCACAAGTGTGTGCAGAGCTTTTTGAAAACAAATCGCTGTACTCCCAAAGTTTAATTCAGTAGGGCTGGGTAAGGCCTAAAAGTTTAAATTCCTAATAGTTTCAGATGATAAATAATGCTGGTCCAAACACCATAGTTTGAGACCCACTCCTTAAGCTTACCCTTTGCTATTATCTAGAATACTATTTTCTCCAATTATTTTATTTCATAAAACAGAAGTCTCTTACTAAAGGACTAAGACTGTGGCTGTTGTTATCAATCCTGTGACTCACCCAGACAACTGCTGAACTAACTTTCTCTGTGCTTTAACTTTCCATCCATAAATTTAATTGAGAATACCTACCTTCATAATAGTGGAAATCTGATAAAGGTTATTACTATGTAATTTTTAAGATGTTATCAAATTATCAGCTGCTGTTTCGTCTTTTAGAATACTGTTTTAATAAAATAAAATTTGTAACATTTAATAAAAATAATTTGTAACATTTAAAATAAGTACCAGAGACCTCTCATTTTCCAGGCAAGATAGGAGAAAAGTTTATATTTAAAATAAAATAAAGCGTAGTAAATCTTAGCCTTTTCTCAAAATTATGAATGATCTGAAAAGATGCTTTTGATTCTTTCTTGTGAAAAAATTACTTCAATCAAGTCCTACCGTGTATACAAAGACTATAAAAGACATACAGGTTTATATATATAATATATATATTATATATACACACATATATAATATATATATTATATACACACACATATATAATATATATTATATATACACACATATATAATATATATTATATATATACACATATATAATATATATACACACACACATATATATATACACACTTTTTAAAAAGAGAGGTAGTAATAGTATTTTTAATAAAGAATTACAAAACATAAAGGTTTCTTCTCTGTTGAGAATGGGATGGTACAGGTGCTCATTTCAACATTAACAATCATATAAATGCCACACTTCATTCTAGGGAAGAAAGAGAGGGACTTGAGGCCGGTTTCCCCAGAGTGCCCCAGTGAAATGGGTCAAGCTGTAAAGTATGCCAAGGAAATGTTCTCTCAAACCTCATTAATTATCAGAGCCCGGGCTCCAGTATTTCAGCACGGACTGCTGGCCCCCAGCCCAGTCACCATCCTACTGCTCCTTAGCCTCTATGGAATGTTACAGGCACGGAACTTCTGTCACCTTTCCCAAGAGAGGAGCGGGCCTGATGTGAGCCATTCAAATAATTAGTGCCCAAGGGCCAACGCGAGATAATGCTAGTGATGTATCAATGAGTCCTACTTCTGTCAGACAAGATGACTCCTTCTGCCATCAAGACAAACCCAGGTTACCATGGCAAACACCCTGGAAACGCAGAGCAGAGGTGGATGGGCACAGCCCCATTAATCCTCCTGCCTGACCTCTCCAAGCAACTCCTCGCTTTCTCTTCTGAGCCTCTAACTGAAACTGGCTTCAATTACAAAAACAAGAATTTCATTGTTATCTATCATTAACCCAGGCTAATACTAAACATTCTCAAAGTGTGTATGCATCTCCATTACCTTGTAATGGAGAAAGATAGACCTTTCTCCATCATTCTTAGAAGGAAGCAATTCCTCTCTTTGCATTCAGGATTTTTAAAGCAAACATCAATCAATCTCAGGAGAAGGGTAAGTTAGAAAACACGGTCAACCATTTCCATATTTTCTTTAAATTGAGAACAAAATGATGTCTTTGACTTCTGTAACCTCTACCACTCTCACTCACCACTTTCCTTTTCTCACTGGCAGTGATTTACAATATTCTTCTTAAGTCCTAACTTTTATTTATTAGGTAAATTTCGAGACTGGCAAGGCAACAAGTTTAATTTCTTGATTTAGGCTTGCCACATTCACAAGTTACATTTTATTCTTTGATTGTAAAGGTCGCTTTTGATAATGGCATTAACTCATTAGGACATCAAGGAAGTAAGTACCTGGCCAATTACAGCAGCAGCACATCAGCACGAATTCTGCAGGTCAGGCGCTTCCACCCTGCCGGTAACTAAATCTGTACCAGCTCAAATATTTTTCTCAGAACACGCTGAAAATAAATGATACCTTCCTGCAAAATCTAACCTTTACTGTATTAGGATATATAGCACAGTAATGTTTGACAAGATGGCAAAGGATGAAAAAGAGATTCCTAGAGAGATCTGCCACTTGATATGACCTCACCATGTTCAAAACTGACAAGAAATCTTTCAGAAACTTTCTAATAGAAAGAAAGAGAGATAGGATGATTGCTCTGCTAGAAGCAGCCATTGTTATCAGTTAAAACATACTGATGCAAACAATGCACTGGCACATTAAAAATTCCTCCTTGATATAAATAGCCATTAAAAATTATATATCTGTGTGTATTTGCAATCACTATTTATTGCAAATACAAGCGAGATGTATAAGGGAGTAAAAACCATCGACTTTCCAGTTCCAACTTGTTTTTCACTGAAATATCTGACAAAGGAAAAATGGACATATCCTCCCAGCGACCCCGAGTGGAACGACAAACACACATGCTGTGCCTATACTCACAGGTTGACTGTGAAGAGTATCTCGTGATCTCAGGACTTGACTGATAAGCCAAAAAGCTGAAGACCAAATTCTGAGTCCTTACCAAAAACTATACTTAGGAAGCACTTTCCTATAAATCCATATTTCCTCTTTGAATAATGTGCACTGCCTTTTAAACAAAATTGCCTTAATACATCTCACTTTAGGTGTCTAAATTTCTTAGCTGAGACTCTGCTCCAACTGCATTTCTGCATTCATTCAAAATAGCAGAACTATGTAAATTTCTAACTGTAAATTTACACGAGATGATAACTGCCTGGTGGCCAACTGTTTCCTTATTAGAAATGTGTTCTCTTTAAAAACAAAACACACAAAATAAAACTCCACCTGACCAGGTGGTGGCCCAATGAACAGAGTCTTGGCCTGGAACACTGAGGACCCAGGTTCGAAACCCCGAGGTTGCTTGCTTGAGCACAGGCTCATCTGGCTTGAGTACGGAATCCTAGACTTGACCCAATGGTCGCTGGCTCAAGCCCCAAAGGTCGCTGGCTGGGCTGGAGCCCCTACTCCAGTCAAGGCACACATGAGAAAGCAATGAACAACTTAGGTGCCGCAACTAATGAGTTGATGCTTCTCATCCGTCTCCCTGTCTGTCCCTGTCTATCCCCCACCATTCCCCCACTCACTTAAAAAAAAATTGTTTCTTTATTATGGCTATTTCTTTACCTATTAAAACGAAAAAAGCAACCTGCCTTGACAATGCATTCCTGACTAAGGCTTTCTATTTTACTGTATTTTTCTAGTGTGGGTGTTCAGAATCTTTACTTAAGACCTCCAACATTAGAACAAACCTATTGACATATGTTGCCAAAGGAACACTTTGTAACTTCTGCCTTGCCAGACCTCTAGCAATTGTTAACAATCTCTCTGGTGAAGGTTTTCTCTGGCCCTGGTGCGTACACAGCTGTATCAAGTATCACCGTTTGACTGGGTAACAATGCCTTTTCTTGTGGAGAAGACACATGACACCATCTCGTCCCATAGACCCCCACAGAGGAGCAAGTCCAGAATGGAGCACTGCAGCTGAGTGTAGTCAGGAGCAGGGGAACCCTCCAGCCCCTCCAGGGAGGCTGGCAGTCATACCATGGGAGTAGGCATTTTTCAAAGAAATCAAATCGGCAAAATGCATCAAGGGCCTTAAAAAGTGGTTGTAGTTGTAAAAACAAATGTAACTTGTGTGTGTGTGTGTGGCAGAGGCAGTCAGAGGGACAGACTGGGACAGACAGACAGGAAGGGAGATAGATGAGAAACATCAATTCTTTGTTGTGGTTCTGTAGCTGTTCATTGATTGATTTCTTATATGTGCCTTGACAGGGGGGCAGGGGCGCTACAGCAGACCGAGTAACCCTTTGCTCGAGCCAGCGACCTTGGGCTCAGGCTGCTGAGCCTTGCTCAAACCAGATGGGCCCGTGCTCAAGCTGGTGACCTCGGGGTCTCAAACCTGGGTCCTCTACATCCCAGTCTGACGCTCTATCCACTGCGCCACTGTGCCACTACCTGGTCAGGCAACAAATGTAACTTTTGACCTTATAATTTTACTTCTAATAATACACACTAAGAAAATAATGTTTAAAAATAAAACCCATAGACAAAAATACATTCACTGCCTAACTATTACAATAGCAAGTCAAACTTAAATTTTTATTAATTATGCAAACATTAAGTATTTATGAAGAGTTTATTAAGACAAGAAGATACTTAGTTTTTAAAATTAAGTGACACCTGACCTGTGGTGGTACAGTGGACAAAGCATCAACCTGGAATGCTGAGGTTGCTGGTTTCGAAACCTCGGGTTTTCCCAGTCAAGGCACATAGGAGAAGCAAGTTGATGCTTCCTATTTCTCTCCCCCTTCTCTCTCTCTCTTTCTCTCCTCTCTCTCTCTCTAAAATCAACAGATAAAATCTTTAAAAACATTAAATGAAAACTGGGCATGTAGTTTGAAGAGTTGACATAAAAATATGTAAATGATTAAAAGGAAATATTTTAATAGTGTTTGTTCCTGGTCTACAAACAGCCTTAGGTGACCGATTTTTATAACCTCAGCAACTTCAATGTGGTAAGAATGAATAAGGTACCATGTGTTAAAAAGCTTTCCACCATACATGGCATACAGTTCACGAAGATAAATGTAAGCTATCATCATCACACAGGATCACCTTCTACCTCACCCCTGCCTAGTCCTTGACATCAGTCAAGACATGACTTCTAAGATTCATTTTCCTCTCTATAACGTAGGAATAACCACAGTTACCTCACAGGGCATGAGGATTAAATAAAACAAAAAATGCCATGTGCTGAACATAGGTCCTCAATAACACATTCTTTCTCTCTTTAGAAAACTGTAATTTTGTTCATATTGGATAGTCTTGAGCTAATTATAAAGAGTAACTCTAAATTCAATACACATAGCCCTTAAAGTTATAGGACTACAGAACATACTCAAATGAGGTTTGATGACAAGCTCATGCATTGCTCCCAATGCCCAATAGGTTTTAAATGGGCCAACTCTGCCCTGAAGTTCTACAAGAAAAGGATTTAGAGCGTGTTTTTCAAAAGAGAACATTCCCACAGACGCATAAATAGGTCTGCATTCCCAAACGCGGGCTTCATTCAGATGGCACTTCCAAACTAGGAAACGCTGCAGCTCTGCTTGCTGACTCCAGTCTATGCAGAAGGGACTTAAACGAGTTGTATTCTGAAATTATTAAAGCCCTGTCTGCATGAGGCTGAGTGTGAGCAAACATGAAACAACTCTTTCTTTCCTAATGCAAGAACTATGGGTTAAGTCTTACAGATGGTGCTGCTACCATTTTCTCCCCTGTAGTAATGAGATAGGAAAGGTAGATGGGTGGGTGGAGGAGGTCTGCACAGGGATAAATGGTCTCCAGCTCTCCAGTTTACTTAAATTACAGAAACTTTGCTTACTATGCCTAGTGGTGTTTAAAAAGATAAAGATATGAATTTGCAAAGAAAAAAAAAAAAACAGAGGAAGCAGACTTTGGTGTCTCTTTTACACCCACAGATATACTTGTGTAAAGTGAAGCCAGTCACCATGCCAGCCTCTTTACAGAACTGTCCCACCCACGCTCCTTGCTACCTGAGCAGTTATATTTGTGCCAAGTGATTTTGTCTTCCACTTGTTCTGGCCACCTGTGGGGACCACAGTGACTTTCCAAGAGAAGCCCAAAACAACACTGTTCATAAGAGATTCACATGAGTTCACCTGGCATAAGGTGAACCAGATCAATTAGATCCTGAGTCTTGAGAATTTGAGCTAAGCACAGAGAATGTTTAACAGTGAGATCATCTGCGAAAAGGGGGTTAGGAGGTAGGAGGGGAGCCATGGAAACCCAGAACTGGTGCAAGCCCGGGAATGAGGAGGATAAAAGTGGGAATGAGCAGGAAAAAATTATAGATTGTGCCTTTCTAAATATTAGTTAATGTTAGTATCAAGCCATCGTGGTTATCAATACTTTTTAAAACATTGCTTTTCATCTGATCAGGTGGTGGAGCAGTGGACAGAGCTTCGGCGTAGGAAGCTGAGGTCCCAGGTTCAAAACCCCGAGGTTGCCAGCTTGGGCACAGACTTATCGGCTTGAGCATGGGATCACAGATATGACCCCATGGTCACTGGCTTGAGCCCAAAGGTCACTGACTTGAATGAAGCCCAAGATTGCTGGCGTGAGCAAGGGGTCATTCAGTCTGCTATAGCCCCCCGGTCAAGGCTCATATGAGAAAGCAATCTTTAAACAACTAAGGAGCCGCAACAAAGAATTGATGCTTCTTATCTCTCTCCCTTCCTGTCTCTTTCTTTCTCTCTCTCTTGCTAAAAAAAGGAGAAAAAACAAAAGCAATGCTTTTATCTTTAACACTATTATGTGTAGTTTATATTATCAGTATAAAACAATCTGAGCACATATCCTCAACATAGACAGCACATGTATATATTTATAAATGTGTCTATGTGGAAGACACATGCTCAAACTGTTCTGTATGAATGGGGACATCTAATGAAAATAGTTTAAAGACTTCTACTTTGAAAGTACACATTGCGTTACAATAGGACACAGAGGTTGAGATGTCAGGATGCCAAAGAATGAGTAAAACACTGACCTGTCTTTTAGGAGCTCACAGACCCTAGTGTGTTATAGATAAGAAGAGAACCTGTGATAATTATCAGGTCTCCAACAAATATTTATTTAGCACCTGTAAATACTCTATACTGGTCTAGGTGTTTCACATCACTTTCTAGTGACAAGGCCACGACACATCAAAGAAACTACCAGGGCTGAAACGAACTTCCTGGGTCAGAGGTCCCTAAACATTACTGGACCACAGACTAGTCTCAGATTCTGATAAAAAGTATGGAATCTCTCCCTAGTAAAGCTCACATATATACCCATAATTCTAGATTTAATTTCACTGACACTTCTTACCTAAAACCCTAAGGATAAGAAAGACACTGATGGTTCTATCTCCTATTTGAAAATACAGAAACATATATTTAGTCATGTAATCTTAAAATGAAAGGCTCTTTGTTTCAACAATAAAAGCACTTATGAGGCTTATTCATAGGCTTAACTTTTCAATATCGTATTATTAGTGGCAGTGAGAGAAGTCCCATCAGGAATAAAATAGCACATTTATTCTCAAACACAATGCATGGAACTGACAGAGTATCACTCCAGTTCCACAAGGGCTATTCAGAGCTCTCAATTAATAGAATATTCACAGTTTAGGACCAAACACAATGCACAAAGAACAGAAATACAAAGTTGCCATATTAGGGACTTGGATAACAGAATTAGCTTCCTGGCAACAGAGAGTTTGATGAGGGCAGAAATAAACAAACTTTTTTTTCCATTTATGGTCAATACATAAAAAAGTTTGACAAAATATTTTATCAGTTTGTTTTAAATGATTTTGCACAACAAAGCTATAGTACACAGGCTTGTTTCATCTTTTCTCAAACAATCAAAGAAAGTACTTGATTAGGAATCATCTGAAAATGCAGGATCTGGATATCAAAATGATTTGAGGATCACTGGATCTCAGTTTTCCCATTTGTAAGATAAGAATAACAGTACTTATTCCACAAAGATAAGAAGCACACATTTTCGAGGGAAAAAAATGTTGTTCTCTGCCAGATCAGCCTATTTTCTTGCATTCTTTCAACAAATACAGCATTTAGTGAGTTGCAACTATGCACCAAACATTAAGAACACAAAAATCAAGAGAAATTAGATCCATTTCTTTCTTGATGAAGCTGACTAGCTCCTTCATCCATTAGAAAAATTTAAGGCTGCAAGTTTCATTACCTGAGAGTGACAGCTATTATTTGTGTAGTGTTTTGCAGATTATAAGGTACTGTCCTACACATCATCTCATGTAATCCTCACAATAACTCTTTGAGAAGTATTGATCAGTAAGGATTCATCTCATTTTACAGACTAAGAAACTAAAGCTTGGGAGATCATGTGGCTTACCCTAGCAGCTAAGCTGGAATCCACAGCCCAGATGATACCTATATACCACCTCATCTTACTGCAGTTGAGCTTTAGGTCACGAGGATAAAACATGTGCTAAATCATTTTGAGCTCTCTATTAGGAACATGGGCAGTGCTTAGCCTGTTCCCGTCCTCCCCAGAAGCAAAGGTTACCCAGCTCTAGTAGCTTGTAGAAAATGCAACTTATGTAGATTGGAAAAGCTCAACTTCTATAAATTATAAATTGGTTAATTTGCCAGTTGTTACTTTCCATGGGATCCCAGGGTTGAATGATTCTTTGTTATTTCTATCATATATACATGCATCCTAACAGCACTGAGCTGTAGCCTGAAATAACCACCAGTGAAGGAAGGTATTTCTGCAGTGCTTTTTTTAAAAGGCCATTTAAAAATGTTTATTGTTCAATTACAGTTGACATTCAATATTGTTTTGTATCAGTTTCAGGTGTATATAGTCCAGCAGTTAGACATTTATGTAACTTACAAAGTGATGCCCATGATAAGTCTGGTACCCATCTGACACCATGGTCACTACAATATTACTGACTATATATTCCCTAAGTTGTACTCTACATCCCTGTGACTATTTCGTGACTACCAATTTGCATCCCCGTAACTATTCTGCAACTACCAATTTGTACTTCTTAATTCCTTCACTTTTTCACTCCAGCCCCCAGCTCCCCCACCCCTGCATCCTCTAACAAACATCAGTCTGATCTCTATACCTCTATACTGTGCTCCCCCCCCCTATTGATTTCAGAAGTGGTGGGGAGGGAAAGAGAAGGGGGAGAGAGTAAGAGAGAACCATCAACTCATTGTTCCACTTAGTTGTGTGCTCACTGATTACTACTTGTAAGTGCCTTGATGGGGATCAAACCTGCCACCTCAGCACTCTAGGACAACACTTTATCTACCTAGCCACTAGTGCTTTCTGACTGCATAGATCTTCCACATTATTTTCCTTACAGACTTTTTTAATTTTTAATTTTCCATTGATTTGAGAGAGAAAGAGAGAGAGAGAAGCATCAACTTGTTTCACTTAGTTGTGTACTCACAGATTGCTTCTGGTCCTGGGGGTCAAACGTGCAACCTCTGGCATACTGGGTCAACGCTTTATCCACTCAGCAACCCGGCCAGTGCCTCCTTAAAGACTCTTTAGCAATTAGCTTGCTACAACAGTCTGACATGTTGAGACTGAAACATGATATCTCTAGATAAAATAATCACCTGGTCCTATGTAAAAGCATTCATGACATTCTTGAAGTGATCTTAGATCACTGTCCAGTATATAGCCCGTGGCCAAAATCCCTTCTGCAGCTTGCCTGCCTTGAGGTAATTCAACTTCGTTAATACGTTCAGTTCTATTGGGTAAGATAGTTTGGCAGGCAAAGCCTTAAAAAAGTAAAAAAGATTTAAAACTTTGACCTAGTCATTCCATTTCTGAGAACCTGTCCTAAAGATATGACTTGATTTGACAAGTACAAAGTGATGAAGGTATTTAAAAAATGTTCAGTGTAGTGTTGTTGATACTAAGAAATCAAAAAACAAAATGACTACCAGTAAGAGATGGTTTTAACAAAATAATTGTTCATTCATAAAATGGAAGGCTATGCAGCCATTAGAAATAATAACAATCCATAAATACTAACATAAATATTAAAATGAAATGATGCATGCTACCTTTGGTGAAAAAAAGCAATTACTAAATAGTATAAATGATCCCCACTTTATGTGTACATACACACAGAAAAAAATCTTGAATTAACTGACATAGAAAGTTCTTCTACCTGAAAGTTCCAGTCTGCACCCTAAAGCTGAGAAATGTTTGCTCTCCTTTCCACCCAAAGGCCTTTCAACTATTATTCCCAGAAGGGCACAGTTTCTCGTCCATTTACCTCCCTGGTTTGCCCTCCAAACTGAAAGCAAGCCCTCAGAGGCAGCCTGACCAAGGCAGAAAATAACGGATGATTATCTCCTAGCTCTAAATGCCGTGGCATTCGTGCTTTCAGAGAGATACCAACCATGTCAAATGGCTGGCTAAAACCTTGAATCTTTTTAATATGAGCTGCAACTGACCCAGGTCTTCCCATTCTACAAACACACAACTTTCTTACCCCATCATAGGAATAAGGAGGTTGCATTTGGTAGGGCTTAATTGTATATTTGCTCATGTTGATCACCTTCAAGTTCTGAAGTGCTCTTCTATCCTGATTTCTGACATCCATTTGGTTAGCTTCCCGCCCATCACTGGGACAGATACGAATCTGATCCACTACTCCTTATCAAAGACCATTTTCTCAAACTAGTCCCTTTGGAAGAGCTACTCAAACCATTTGTTCTATGATAATTTTAAATACTTTTCTATTAAAACAAACGTGAATATGTTAAAAATAAAATACAAAGTGGATTCATCTTTTGCAAAAACATGAAACTTTCAAAGAGATTTAGCTCCTGGTTATGCTTCCCAAGTCCTTCTACCCCTCTGTGCACAATCTACCCCTGTACCTCCCACCCCACCAAACTCTCCAAAAAAAGGTATCAACCTCCCTTTTTTTAAATGGAAAAATAAGAATAGCACTGGCAAGGCAGTAAATTACACAACATCAAATACTTATCAACCTGCAGCACATCTATGTATGTTGTTAAAATCAATTCCATATTTTTTCAACTTACCTATAAAAGGGTCTTACGAAACTCAGCCAAACAGTTTTATTCTGCTACCCCCAACCACGACATTACTCAAACTTTTATACATAACTGATTTAAAAGAGAAACAAGGTGCGTTTAAGAGAGACTCGTCCTTAGAAAACCCATGCTGACCTCTTACAGCCACCACCTCTTTCCTGCGTGACCACAAACCAGCCCTCCTTCACTCCTATTTATTCTACCCCAAAATGATTTCACACTGTTTACAAGACACAGAGCTAGGTCTATGAGAGACAAAACAGTGAGTAAGAGAGAAGCTTATCTTCCGGGAAGAAGAGAGATGACACACATTCACAAAATCACAACACAAGGTTCAACTACTTCAAGTTCCAGGAACAGGGAAACACTGATCTGCAGGAGGGAACAGCTCTATCCGGCTGGACCCACAGTATGTGTGAAGGGCAGTGATAAAGGTAAAAACAGGACACATGATAGTCACAAACATACCTAACCTAAGCAGACTCCAGTTTTACTAAAGCTTGTTATATCATGTTAAAGCTTTCAGGATAAGACTTGGAAAACCTATCACTTTCTATATATTTCAGACAATTAAGATGTTTTCAATTTCTGAAGAACATTTGCCTGTATTTTCAGTCTTTGTGGCCTTTCTCCTGAACTCCAACAGGATTGTCAACAGAGGCCTACGAATCATAATATATTATGCCCTTATACATTTGACAGTACTTTTAAGTTTACAAAGCATTTTCAAATGAACTGTATCTTGCAAGACTCTTAAGTATTCTAAGATATGATTAAACTGGGCTTGGACACTCAAATTCAATTCAAGTCCCGACACATCCTCGATCCCTTTCCTTAGCCGAGGCGCCCACTCACTCTTACCTCCATCTGTTTTGCTCTTTCTAATTAAAAATCATCATCCTTGAGTTTTCTAAGCTTAGGGAAAAAATGAAAGAAATTATACAAATAAAGGATGGGGCTGACTCTATAACTAAGAACTGCAGTACACAAAAATTTTAATAGATAACTGTAAAAATAGTTGCAAAAACTTATACATGGCCGTAGCTACCCTGATTTTCTGAGAATTTAGAACAAGTCTAAAAGGCAAAAAGAATAGGCTGGGTAATTTACAAGAACGTGACACATCTTTGGAAAAAGCATTTAACAGCAATGGGTAAGTTACCCCCCAAAATGGCTTGTTAGAAATACAGTAGATCCTCGTTATTCATGGATTCTATATCTGCAAACTGGTGTGCTCACTAAAATTCTATACCATATCCACTGTTCCACCACTGGTCAGGCCAGGACATCAGATTTTAAATCCTACATTGGGTCAATGGAGTAATGAAAAGCCAGCTATTACACCTGGTCCATCCATTTCTCCATCAGGAGGATGTTGGTATTGAGAAGAATGTAACTATCATGTATTCCAGTGCTCTAATAAAATCTGCGATGTCCTATTGTAGGAGCCATCACTGTATCCTTGGGATCTGTAGAAAGTTTGCTATGGCTGAACCAAGAAAGAAGGCATACACAGATTTCTACAGAAATTATAATTCTACGAAAGATTTTGAGGAGATAAGGAAGGCTGTTATCTTTCAGAATGCAAAGTGATTTTGGAATGTAAAGAATTCTAGGGGGTTGAGTTCCATGAAGTTTGTCACTGACTTGAGTTCCTGAAGTCAGAAACATGAATAATTGAGCTTAGGAATAGTTTCTCTTGATAAATAAACAATTAAAAAGCACTGTGAACAGTAATAAAAAGAGGTGGGGGAACCTTATAGTCACTCTAACTTATTTAATTTCCCACAACTTAGCTTCACAAGCACTTTTTTTTTTTTTTTACTGTGGCACCTTCATAATTATACTATAAGCTTAAAATTAGCTAGGCTATAAGTTTATATTTTATTTCATCAAAGAGACAAAAATGAAATAAGGCCAAAATGCCATTTAAGGCAGATGACACTGAGGCAACCAACTATCTCCTAGATTCTAATCCAGATCACTCAACATACTCAGAATCCTTATTTTTCTTGCAAATATATATATATATATATATATATATATATATATATATATATATATATATAGCCAAATTCAGATGATTGCTAACATTCAGATTATTTACTAAGCCAGGTACTCAACAACCACATGATAATACCTATTTTTAATGCCTATTTTACCTATGTGGGAACTGAGAATTCATTGTTTTTGTTTTTATTTTAGTGAAAGGAGGGGAGGCAGAAAGACGCCTGCATGCGCCTGACTGGGATCCACCTGGCAAACCCACTAGGGGGCGATGCTCTGCCCTTCTGGGACTGTTGCTCCGTTGCTCAACAATGGAGCCATTATTTTAGTGCCTGAGGCAGAGGCCAATTCACTTGAACCATTCAAGCCATTGCTATGGGAAGGGAAGAGAAAGAGAAGTGGGAAGGATGGAGACGCAGATGGTCGCGTCTCCTGTGTACCCTGGCCAGGAATTGAACCCAGGCAACCAGCCAGGGCCGAGAATTCATTGTTAAATGACATTGTTAGCATCACATCTAGCCACTGGAAGCACTAGGACTCTAACACTGAGATATCAGATGCTTCATTGGGAATCACTAACACACAATGAACTTTTCTCTCTGCAGGAGATATACACATTACAAATAAGGGAATTTTTCACTAAGCATTTAATGTTTACTCATGAAAACATAAGGAAAAACATTAAACAAAAGTTCCCTAACAAATACTAGTATCTCAATATTTTTTGAAGTTCATTGTTAGAAGTGGCTCCAAAATTTCCCTTTCTCTTTAAAATAAGATTTTAAAAATGTACAGTTATAATTTTTGTTTTTCCTACCCAAACGAAATCAAAACAGACTCTTGAGAAAGAAAAATTCCAACTTAACCACCATTAATTCTGCACTAATACTTTAATTGTTGTTTAAGTATAGCACTGAGAAAATTAAATGATTATGTTAATATGGCCAGTGATGTTGTTCATCTACAAACAAGTAAATGATGTTACAACATAATGAAGGTTAAAAATTTTGTGTGTTTTTTTTTTAAATAGAAATGTTTGTCAGCATCTGTATCACCACTAAAGGGTAACTTTAGCATTCGAAAGGAATATTTTCCTAACCATATTTTCAAAAATATATTTCAAAACCATTTATGCACTGGGAACCTACAGAGCTTGTTAAATTAAATATTTCATATTCCAGTACAAGTCTGAACACATCAAATCTGAAAGAATTTCTCAAGGCTTACTAAATAACCCTACGTGATTAAATTTCCAACCAAATAGGGATCTTAAACTTTTAGATGATTGTACTTAACAGTCACAGCAAGAAGAGGAGAAGCCTACCATCAAAGCTTTTGGTACCAAAACATCCCAAAGGAAGGACAATTTCAGACTCATTAGAATTAATCTTTTTTTAAAAGATTTTATTGATTTCACAGAGAGAAGGAGTGTAGAGCGAGAAGTATCAACTCAGAATTTCTTCATTTTAGTTGTTCACTGCTTGCTTGTTGCTTGTCATCTGTGCCTTGACCAGGCAAGCTTAGGGTTTCAAACTGGCGACCTCAGAATTCCAGGTCAATGCTCAATCCACTGTGCTACCAAAGGCCAGGCAGAATTAATATTCTAACTATTTGGTTTCTGAATCCTGATTTATATTTACTCACTTGACCGATTTAATTTAGCAGTGTAGGCAACTGTCATCCATCTAGCAAAGCGGAAGAGTTTAATCACATCTAGCATACCTAAGTCATGTGCCCTCATGTACATGGCTGGGGAGGGATAGAGGCAGGTGACTCCACTGCTTTCCTAACACACAGTGGAAATGGCTCCATGGAGTCACTGTCCCACCCTCCACACTGGTGGACATTAGGACACCATTCTTCTTTGGGTTTGGGAAGCATTCTGAGATTGGGAAATTACTGTCTCAGGGCTAGTTATTGGCCCATCTAATACCATTAGCACTTATTACGATTCTCAAATTATTGATTCTCAAAGTGTGTTTCCAAGACGAGCCAAATCACCTGGAAACTTATCAGAAATGTAAGTTTTCATACCTTTTGAATTAGAAAGTCTGGGGCAAAGGCCCAGCAATTTGTTTTAATACATATAGCCCTCAGGGGATTGGAATGGATACTCTAGTTTGAGAATCACAGCTATAAATGATATTTTAAACTGATCACTCATTAAGTTTGCCATTATATCTGGACTTAATTTACATTTAACCTATTAAGAATAGCTCACTGGTCTTCCAATATTCCCATAAAAGTAAATTCAAATAGAAGAAAATTTTGACTTTACCAGAAGTTCAGGGTAAGAGTAAATAATGCGCAAATTGGCAATTAGCTTCTATTTTTATCATACATGGTCTCTAGAACAAAATCCTTACACTGGTTTATAAGGAAATATTTTACTACAATGCACAAATTTATTCAATCTCCTGTCATACCAGTTCTCAGCATTTTAGGTGACCATCAACAGTTGCCTGAAAGAAACTCAACCCTTAAAGCAGAACTGATGGGGTGAAGAGTAGGGACCCTGAGATGACCTGGGTTCAAGCCTCAGTTCTGTCACTACTCACCTTGTATAACTCATGTGTCTGCTGGAAGCCTCATTTTTCTCAAATGTGAAGTGAAAATTATAGTATAATCAACTTCTAGAAGAAAGAAGGCTGTAAGCTCCTTGACATCGGTCTTGGCCGTGATGTTCGGGATCTAACACCAAATACAAAGGCAACAAAAGCAAAAACAAGAGGGACTCCAGTGCAACCTTCAGCATAGGGAAGTCATGAAAACAAAGATGTTTAAAACATATGTTGTGGCCTGACTGGGCGGTGGCACAGTGAATACAGCGTCAGACTAGGACATAGAAGACCCAGGTTGGAGGACCGAGGTTCGAAGCCCTGAGGTCGCCAGCTTGAGTGTGGGCTCATTCGGCTTGAGCAGGGGCTCACCAGCTTGAGTGAGAGCTCAGTGGCTTGAGCGTGGGATCATAGACCTGACCCAGGGTCACTGGCATGAGTCCAAAGGTTGCTGGCTTGAAGCCCAAGTTCGCTGGCTTGAGCCCAAGGTCGCTGGAATGAGCGAGGGGTCATTAGCTCTGCTGCAGCCTCCTGATCAAGGCACATATGAGAAAGCAATCAATGAACAACTGAGTAGACTAAGGAGTCACAATGAAGAATTAATGCTTCTCATCTCTCTCCCTGGAGTCACAATGAAGAATTGATGCTTCTCATCTCTCTCCCTTCCTGTCTGTCTGTACCGATCTGTCCCTCTCTCTGTCTCTGTCAAAAAAACAAAACAAAACTAAAACAACATATGGTGTGACCTAGCAATTCCCCTTCTGGATATGTAGCTGAAAAAGTTCAAAATCCTAATTCAAAAGATAAATGCACCCGTATGTTCACTGCAGCCTTATAAAACAGCCAAGATATGAAAGCAACCTAAGTGTTCATTAACAGATGAGTATAAAATAGCAGTGGTACATATATGGAGTACCACTTGACCACAAAAATATAAAATCTTTCCCTTTGTGACAACATGGATGGATCTAGAGAATATTATGCTAAGTGAAATAAGTCAAAGACAAACCCCATACAATTTCACTTACGTGTGAAATCTAAGAAATAAAATAGAATAGAAACAAACTCGTCAATGCAGAGAACAAACTGAGAATTGCCAGACAGGAGGGGGTTTGAGGGACAGGAGAAAAAGGTGAGCAAGATTAAGAAGCACAAATTGGCAGTTATTAAAAATAGTGATGTCAAGTACAGCATAGGAAATATAGTCAATAGTATTTTAAAAACTATGTATGGTGTCAGATGGACACTAGACTAACGGGGGTGATCATTTTGTAAGGTATATACATGTCTAATAACTATCTTATAGACTGGAGACTAATATAATATTGTATGCCATCTGTAATCAAGAAATAGAATTTTTTTAAAAATAGCACAGTACCTGGCACAAAGCAGCCCTCAATTCTCAATAACAATTTTATTTTTAGCTAACAAAACTACTCAATTTTAAATACTTCTGAACATAGTTAGGTACCTAGAAAGTAAAGGCCATAAACATCTAAATCCCATTCTATAGAAAAACACCTTTTTAATAAAGGTGACAAAATTACAACTGCATTCATTGTTAACAAATGATCCCACAATTGATAAAACATCTAATTCTACAACAAAAGCAGCGTAAACAATATCTTATTATATGCAAACACCCTAATCAAGAGAAAACATTTCAAAATAGTTAAAGATCCCTAAGCTGTTCTGGCGGAAAAAGCCAAGGCATAGTACAGACTTGCGCAGTTTAGTCAAGAATGTGATTGGATGAACTAAAGAAATTATATTTCGGCAAGGCTGAAAAAAGACAGACAAAATTTCAAGTTTCTGCTGGTTCACTCAAATGAATACTTCCCTTCCTTTTTGCAGCTGAGAATTTAACACACATTTTATATTATAATTAAAAGATCAGCCTGACCTGTGGTGGCGCAGTGGATAAAGCGTCGACCTGGGAACACTGAGGTCACCAGTTCAAAACCCTGCACTGGTCTGGTCAAGGCACATATGGGAGTTGATGCTTCCAGCTCCTCCCCCTTTCTCTCTTTCTCTATCTCTCTCTCTCACTCTGTGTCTCCTCTCTAAAATGAATAAATAATAAAATAAAATAAAAAAAGATCAATAAGCCATGTCAAAAGAAACCTGTCAGTTAAGAATATTTTAAATATGGTCTGGGGTAATGTTAACATATTACCAAATACTGTTTAACAAATGCTGAGGAGGTGGATGCCTTATCTTCTTACAGACCTGGGTCTGAGTCCTGGTGTAGCCATTCACCAACTAATAGACCTGGGCCAAGTCCTGGAGCTTCCCAATTTATCTTCCTACTTTGACTTTTGTCCTCCTGTCCATTCTCCCACAGTAGTGACAGGATCTTAATCTGTTCCTAAAACAGGTTAAGCCTTCTTCCTACCTCAGGACCTTGGCACAGGCTGTTCCACCACTGTTCTCCCATCCAGAGTGTCTACTCCCACCCTTCACCAAGCCGATTCTATTTGTCCTTCAGGTAAACATATATACTTTTGGATCAGTTAGGTTTTCAGACATGCAATACAGTCAGATGAGAAAGCACATTCTTCCAACATTTTTCTGGTTTCCCAAAAGCAGAATCTGATAAAAGCTGAAAAACACTTTGAACCTGCTGAGTTCAAACAGATAACTAACTTCAGATTCAAAATTCTTGGACCTGTGCTTATAAAACCAAGTAACCTAGTGTACTGAGTCTGGTGTTAAACACCACCATGGATAATCACTTTTTCTCCCGTGTAGTCAATCTGGATAAAAGAGGGAAAACAGGCAACCGTCTGCTTTCCTTCTCCCATTTCCCCACTCCCATCCCAATTTGCCTGAATTCTCACCTTATCTTTCCATCTTTATTATAACTTGGGAAGGCCTTGGGGAGGAAGAGAAGCCTGCTGGTCTTCTTATCATAATCGGGTCATACCGAGCCACACACGTGGTACTAGCCACGAACGGCTACTGCTCTCCATGTCATGCTCCTCACCCGTTTCCTTCAATTGCCAGTTTTTCTTTCTTCCCTGGTTTCCCATCTCCTTTCCTGCTTCCCCACTCAGCTTTAGTACATGGCAAATAGAGGGAGGCTGAATTTAAACAAGAAACCTCTAAACATACAGCAGGAATTTATCCTGGAGTCTGGAAAAGGGGAAGAAGGGTTAAAAAAAAAAGGTAAAAACACCAACAGTTCATGGAAAAAGAAACCAGATGAAATGAAATGGTTGACTGCTGGGCCTTTTTCTTACAATTAAGCCCCTACCTCTCACAGCCCCAAGGACCGTAGAGTAAAGAGCTTGTGTATCTTCCCAGGCTTACAGCCACTGCCTCCCACTTACAAGAAAAAATAATCTGATAAAGGTGTCCAGGTTACTTTCTGATAACGCTGTTTTAAGAAGATGACCTGCCTATTCTTGCTGCTCAGCCTGAAAAAAATATATTGTTAAAGTAGTCAGCCTTACGTATAGATATGGGAGGAACAGGTGGCTAGCACCAATATAATGGGTGTTTTTTGGGTAATAAACACCCAAAAGGCTATCTTAATACCCAATTAAAGATTAGAACTCCTCTTTAGAATTATCAATATCTAAAAAGATACTAAAATTTATGACCACTAGGGGAATCTACCAGATTATGTTTGCTTATTTACCCTACATACAATGTGGTTTTTTCAAACTGGAAGTCATTGCATATTTGTATCCAATCCAGTGTTACTAAAACAGCTGACATTCCAGACATGCTCACATCAGAAAGTAAGGCCTGAGTTATGTGGTTAAAAAGACCAATATGCACCAAGAATGTTTTCCCTAGGGAACTTTCTGACCCCAGACTGTGTGTGCACACAATCCCCAACCTCAGCTAAGGATCATTTTGACCTCTAGCAGCTATCAGAAGATGAAAGCAGTCCCTGCTCACTTCCTCCAGATAGACAATAGGCAGCCACCTGCTTGGGGATTTAGTCACCAGCTTTCGAGTTCCTATGTCACAGAATCACAGAGTCACTGCTGCTTGTACCCCAGAGAACAAGGAGGAGAAGGAAACAAAGGAGCCAGGTGGCTGGGGCAGAAGAGTGGGGTGGCTCCTTTCTCATGCCCCGACAACGAAGCAAGGAGTTTGTGGAAGCCAGGTGGCTCCCCATCTCAAGCTATGTGCTCAGACGACTGAGCTGGAATAGGGAAAGGAAGGAAAAACAGTCCTTTCTAAGGACTGCCTTGTCTTTCATCAAAAGGAACAAAATCTGCTAACCATGAAACAAAGCGTGTCTTGAAACACCATGGAGCTGTCCTCTTATCAGCTTAGTTTGATTCTGCCATGAACAGCTCCCTAGCAGTCCTCTTCACTGATAAAGAACCTCAACCTAAACTAAGTCAACCAGAGAAAGAGGCAGGATCACTATTCAATAAATGAAGTGCTCTTTTCCCATAGGGCTGAGTGGGATGTTAGGGAGGCAATTAGCCTGCTGTCAGACCTCTTATAGGAAGTTACGGGGCAGATCTTGCAGAAGAGCTTTGATGGGTTGTTCTCTACTCCTTCCGCAAGGCTTTGGAACAAGAGGCCCCAGAGAAGAACTATCAAATAAGAGAGAGGAAGGAAATTTACATATGTGAATCTTTCTTTCTGTTCTATGAAATAAGTAGAAAAAGAAAAAAAAATTGGAATTGGTGAAATTAAAACAAAAATATTAATTTTATACAACCTCATCTATAATTCCATGCAATGTATAGTCTTTAACCAGGCTATAAAATTCCTGCCATCTATATTTTACACTTCCTGTTCCCCTCTATTTTATTTTTATTGCATAAATATAACATGATCATTATAAAATGTTCTAAAACCCAGCCTGACCAGGCGGTGGCCCAGTGGACGGAGCATTGGCCTGGGACAGAGGACCCAGGTTTGAAAACCTGAGGTCACTAGCTTGAGCGTGAACTCACCAGCTTGAGCGCAGGGTCACTGGCTTGAACATGGGATCATAGACATGACCCCATGGTCACAAGTTTGAGCCCAATGTTGCTGGCTTGAGCAAGGGGTCACTGTTTTGGCTGGAGGTCCTCCCAAACATGAAGAAACATATGAGAAAACTAAGGTGCCGCAACGAAGAATTGATGCTTCTCATCTCTCTCCCTTCCTGTGTGTCCTTGTCTGTCCCTCTTGCTCTTTTTCCCACTAAAAAATTAAATAAAAAATAAAATGTTCTAAAATACTGATCAAAATATTTCATATTAAATTATTACAATTCCAAAAGAAACTTTACCACTATTAACATTTTGGTATAACATAGTATATTTTTTCCTATGCAAGTGCAGACATAAAGATAAGTACATGGTGAGTTAGTTGGGAGAATGTTGGTTTATAAAAATTCACTTGACTGCCTGATCAGGCAGTGGCGCCGAGCACAGAGTGTCAACCTGGGATGCTGAGGACCCAGGTTTGAAACCCTGAGGTTGCAGATATGAGCGCGGGCTCATCTGGCTTGGACTCAGGGCTCACCAGCTGGAGTGTGGGGTAGCTGGCTTGAGCATGGGATTATAAACATGACCCCCATGGTCACTGGCTTGAGCCCAAAGGTTGTTTGCTGGCTTGAAGCCCAAGGTCACTGGCTTGAACAAGGGGTCATGTCATAGGCTTAGCTAGAATTCACACACACACACACCCCGCCTCATGGTCAAGGCACAGGTGAGGAAGCAATCAATGAACAACTAAGGTGCCACAACGAAGAATTGATGCTTCTCATCTCTCTCCTTTCCTGTCTGTCCCTGTCTGGGTGTGTGTGTCTCTCTCTCTAAAAAATAAAAATAAGCGTGACCAGGCGGTGGCGCAGTAGATAGAGCGTTGTCCTGGGATGCAGAGGACCCAGGTTTGAGACCCCGAGGTAACCAGCTTGAGTGCGGGCTCATCTGGCTTGAGCAAAAAAAAAAACTCACCAGCTTGGACCCAAGGTTGTTGGCTCAAGCAAGGGGTTACTCGTTCTGCTGAAGGCCCGCGGTCAAGGCACATATGAGAGAGCAATCAATGAAAACAACTAAGGTGTCACAACAAAAAACTGATGGTTGATGCTTCTCATTTCTCTCCGTTCCTGTCTGTCTGTCCCTATCTATCTCTCTGACTCTCTCTGTCCCTGTAAAAAAATAAAATTAAAAAAAGAATAAAATAAATTGCATGATCAGGTGATAGCACAGTGGATATAGTGTTGGCCTGGGAAGCTAAGGACCCAGGTTCAAAACCCTGAGGTTGCCAGCTTGAGTGTGGTATCATAGACATAACCCCATGATCGCTGGTTTGAGCCCAAAGGTCACTGGCTTGAGCACGGGGTCACTGGCTTAGCTGGAGCCCCCCAGTCAAGGCACATAGGAGAAAGTAATCAATGAACAACTAAGGTGCCACAACTATGAGTTGACACTTATCTCTCTCCCTTCATGTCTGTCTCTCTCTCTCTCTCTCTCTCTTGCAAAAAAAGAAATAATCCCCCATACTATACACATTGTTTTTTCACCTGTGTTGTAAATATGTTGGTTCAAATAAATATTAATTTATTTGTATTATCTTTATAAAGATTTTTGGCAAATATCTTTAAAATAGTCCTAAAAAGCAAACAGGAACACTACATGTGCTGCTGAGGACTTAATAGTATAGGAATTGCCAACTCACCTGCAGCAATCACAAAATCAAGAACCCTCCACAAATCACGGACAAACCGTTCGAAAGCCATCCTCAGTAACTAAAATGATCCTAACGAAGGAGTTCGGAGTCTTTCCTAGATATCTCCTTCTGGTTGCCCAAAGTGAGAAAAACCTTTAATAATCATTGTCACAAGGAGTTTGCAATATGGTTTAGAAGGGCTATTAATATTATGAGGTGTAAGAATTCTTATTTTTCCTTATTTATCCATTAAAAATATTCTCTCCTCAAAAAAAATATATATTCTCTCCTCAAGGAACTATCATAAGGAAATTTTAGTAAACATAGTAAAAGGATTTGGTCAAACCAAGACAAATGAGAAATAGTTTTCTTAACTATAGACAACCATATGCTATTATAGTTATATAGAAAGATTACAAATTTCATAGTATGGAGCACTTTAAAAACAGAATTTCCCACAGTCTTTATTAGGGAAGAATCTGAAAATGTGAGATAATCTTAAGCTCTTTCTTAACTATATGATCAAAGATTTTCCCATACTTGGCAATAAGATTTTTATATCAACATTCTTTAGTCTAAAACTTCCTGCTTCCTGCCTACCACTATTTCCCCTTTCATAAAATGGGCTAGTCTACTACAGAAGTTTAAAAACTTGTTTTATTATTTTGTGGGTTGTAGATTGAGTAGTGAGGCAATATGTACACAGATACACAAAAAAAACCACTTGTACCACTTGTTATAATGGTACTCATCATGCAGGAAGAGAATTCTTGTCATCAGCCCTGTCTTTTTAAACTACATGAGAAATGACTTAATAGAAAAGGCTTTCAAATACATTACTATTTACAGTAATTTATTCAGAAAGAATGCTCACCACCAAGTCATATCTCACTTTCAATATAACCAGCAGCTCATTTTAATCCATCTCCGCTATCATCATTTTAAAATTAGGACACTTTCGGTTTTTAACCCACACATTCTCATTTGTCTTGAACACACTCTTTGCCAAAACTTAATATTAAGCTTGTTTTCCTTCATCCAAGGGTGTTAAATTTACCCATTGTTGCATGGCAAAATATTTCTGAAAACAGAAGAGGCAACTTAGCCCTTTGAACTTACCCATGGCTGTCCAAGGCTGTTCTGTGAATTCAAGTGCTTCCCCATTAACAACATGCTACAGTAAATTTTCTTGTTTACTGGGCCCAGGACACTGTCTCATGTTAGAGCGCTCCCAAAATTTAGCCAGCAACCTTCTGAACCGTGCAAAACACAGATTACCAAATGAGCAGCCAGCATGTCTGAGGGACTCTTGTGCTGCAATTTGAGAAGGCTGAAAAAGGACACCAGGAGAAGGAGCTGCTAATTAATTCTTCTCCCCCTCATCAGCCAGCCCCAAATGTTTCAAACAACAGATCTGGGGACACAGTTTTGACATTGTTGAGATAATGACTTGATTTGTTCCCAAAATGCTGGGAGAGCTGCTGCAACCCTATCTGGTGAGAACCATTTTGTACTCTTTTCTGCCCAAAGCCAGAAGCAAAGCTTGCTTCTAAAGACAAGGAAGACTTGTCTAAAGAAAAACTTCCTGTCTTTTTTCTAAACCTGACAGTCAAGGGCCTGACTGATCGTGCATTAAAGCCGTATCAACTTGACACTGAATTTAGATAAGTCAAAGCTATGTCCATCTGTCTCCTGGGTGCCAAAACAGAATTTCCTGACCAATAGTATTAAAATGCAGATGTCATAGAAAGAGCCCAGAAACAGAAATCAGGACACAAGGTTACCTTGCATTACAGTACTTACTGGGGGGAGGGGATAATTGAAAATGGTTACCTAAGTATAATCAGCTGAAGAACTACAACCTGATGAATAAGAATTATGTGGTGGAGATGTGAGGAGGCAAAATTGAAAACACTGTTTCCAGGTCAACCTTTAGCTACCACCCTCCCATACCCTCCTCTTCACAGGCCAAGATCTTGAAAGGTTCACCTACACCAAGGTTACTCAACCCTTGTACAGCTGACATTTTGGGCTGGATAATTCTTTGATATGGGCTGTCCTGTGCATTGTAGGGTACTCAGCAGCATCCCTGGCCTCTGCCCACTCGATGACAGTAATACCCACCCTCCCTGGTTCATTCAGCTGTCTCCAGACTTAACCAAATGTCCCTCCAGGGGGGTGGAGTGGGGGTGGCAAAACTGTCCTGGATAGGGAACCACTGATCTACCCTTAGCCACCATGCATGGGGGATACAGTTTACACATTAATCAAGGGCACCAGGTAAGGTCACACATAGAAGCTGAAGTCTCACCCTTGGTCCACTCACCAAGTAATACACTCAGAGACTATGCCCACCAAGAAGTGGCACACCTTCTTCTAACGCCCTCAAAGGCCCACACAGGCCCGCAGAAGCACCTTCCTCACACCCCACCCACCCTGCCCTTCCCTCCTCTGCTCTGGGCTCAGCAGCCACCAAGCCCCTGAACTGTTCCTGTTGCCAAAGCCACAGCTCTGACTCAATGCTCATGGCTCCATACTTGCAGGTTTCCTCTCACCTCTCTGGCTAACCCTCCTCAGCCTCTTCTGCAGGCTTCTCTTCAGGGCTGGGCCTCAGCCCTCTCCTTCCCATGCTACGCCCCGCCCCCAATGGTGGTCTTATCACCTCACAGCTGCAATGATCATCAAGGTGGAGGAGACTCGCAGAACCCAACTCAATGTGCTCTTTCTCTCTTTTCTAAGCTTCAGATGCACATTTCCCTTTTGACCCAACGACTCAAATCTCTCCAAAACTGGGCTCATCAACCTCCCCCACAAACCTCCTAGACTTCCTCACTGAGCAGCAGCTGGGCCTCCCAGAAACCTGGGCATTGCACTGGAGGGCCCTCTGACCTCAGTCAGCTCACAGAGATCCTTTCTTAAACCTCCACTCTGCCCACCTCTCTCCAGTACTGTGGCCCCTGCTCTAGCCCAGGCCACAATTTTTCTCACCTGGGTATTACTGCAGGTACGTCAGTCCTCAGGCCATCCTCACATCCCCAAGCCGGAAGAAAGTTTCCCACCTGTACTTCCAATTACATAACTCACCAGCTTAAAGCTCTCCAACAATTTCCTATCACCTGAGATAAAGTCTAAAATTCACTAATATGATTGACTAGGTCCTTTTTTATCTTATTTCACCCCACACACACCCAGACCCAATTCCACCCTCCAATGTGAAATCACGCACGAAACTGTCTTTGGTTCTAAACTAAACACAGGACGCTCTCACCCCTATCCCAGTCTCTTCCCCAAATCTGCCACTTCACCTGGCTAAGTACCTCCACCTTACCCGACAGGATTCCACGTAAGCCTCCCTGATCCCCACCTCACACTAATGTTCCCAGTATCTCCCACCCATAAGAGCATGTAATTACCCTTCAGAGCACTTACTCCACTGATTTACTCGACTGCCCAACTACACATGCTCCATCTCCTCCTCTCCACTCAGCGGCTTCAACCTCACCTAATCCTCTATGCAGCGGTAGCTGGATCCTCTAACTGACTCAAACTTGTTATAACTCGACGTCAACAGCAAATGTAAGTACCAAGGCTAGAGGATGCCTCTCTGCATCAGGCACTATTGGGATGTCAAAACACAGAAGTGACATGGATTTAGTTTTCAAGAATAATACCAAGGTGAGGAAATAACTTAATATGAAATGGTATACTTACTAAATTGTATGTCTACAAATACAAATTAGTCAAGACAGCCGGAGAAAACAAGTAGTTAGAACATGTAAAACTGAGAAATTACCAGGATGAAGTAAGATCTGGAGCCTTCTGCTAGAGAAGTGTTTGGACTCAAGATTTTAAAGGTGGTGATAGGCAAACTGATAGGCACAGACATTAACGAGAGAAATGGCAAATTGTGCAGCGATCAACTGCTATTTAAATCAGTTGGACTTATCATGTTTTTCAAGTGAAAGCCCTGTAAACAGTTTCCTGCTAAGTTTTCCAGTGGCACTGCAGCATGGTGCGGAAAAGTCACTCCTTGGTGGCACAAGAACGAGCCTTAGATCTGAGTTGACTTGCCTTCCCCAGAGACGAGCAGCAGTCGGTGAGTGCAAGCAAGGCTCTAGGTTTTTCCAACATCGATTTTCTGAACAGATACAACTGGATAAAAATACTAATAGGTTGGATAGAAAGTTAACTTGTTACCTCTCACCACACTTTTGTACATGACGTTTAAAACCTGGGGAAATTTCAAACAATAACCTTTACAGCTAATCATTTCTGAAGTACTTGTTGTGTCTGATGTCTCACAATTATGCCTTCACTTTCTTTTATTTTACTTGTTTATTTTTTGGACAGTCGGCTGATAACCTTTATTGCTTTGGGGAAGGGGGTGCTCAGGAACTCTTGGTGGGGTGGGCTCCTGGCTGCACGGGATGGCACTGGCCCTGCGCAGATCTGGGTGGGATTTGTTCTTGTGGATGGAGTCCTCACGTAGGAGGTGGCCGGCTTTCGCTGGCCAGATTTCCTTTCCTGATGACCATCATACCACTGCTGTGGCCACAGGCTCCACGCCCTCTGTCACATGGTGAATCAGCCCCTAGAAGTGGAAGGAGCGGTGGGCCTTCAGACGACTGGCTTTGGGGCTGTACAGCTGGTTCCTCCTGCTCAGAAGCTGAAGCAGACCCTCACAACCGCCTGCTGCAAGTGCGCAGACACGGCGTTCCTCTCACTGCGGAGGCGCAGACAGCACCTTCGTTCTTATTTTTATAGCCACGCTCTGAGGGGAGTGTTATGATGTCCATTTTACAAATGGGACAACGGAAGCTCTGATCTGGACAAAGTCAGATTCTCTGTCCAGTTGACTGCTAACCCTGTATTCTAAGCTGACTCTCAAACAAGTAACGGGCCAAGAAACAGCTCTTGTCAAAGAGTACCCCACTCTGGAAACTCACATTTGAAGAAACTTTTGCAGTTATCTATAATTAAGTCTGGAATGTTCCAACTGAACTAGTAGCTGTCAATTTCATTTTAAAAATAGCTTTGGCCTGAAGTAAGCCATGCCTCTTAAGTACTTCAGATGTTTTGTTGATCTTTACTTTCAGTAACAAATACTGAAAAGCTCAGTTCTCTCCTTCTCTTTCCTGGAGAGGTGAGGACACTCCCTGAATGCTGGAGATTTCTGCTTGTCCTTTATATGCAACTTCTTACCAAAAATGAAAGGGGGTCCTGGGCCCCTTTGAACTTTACATATGGTCTCTCCTGAATCAGGCGCCTGGGCAAAGAAGGCATTTACTTAATACTAATTACATGCCAAACACCTTGCAATACCATCTCTCTTAAATACAATCATTCTACTATATTGGGCACTTTATAACCTCCATTTTACAGATAAGAAATTGGAGAATAACTCTGCCACACGCTGGTGGTCCATGCTGCCCCAAGATCTGTGCTCAGAGTCCCCCCCCCCAAAAAAAAGGATGACTACCTTAACAAGGGTGGGAGAGGAAAAAAAAATATCGACCCAATCCATAAACGTTTAAGCCAAGGAAGGGCAAGACGCTGTGATGAGAAAGGTGAGGTTAAATCTATGAGCAGTGTGAAAGACACGTCTAAGTAAGTAAAAAACAGAAAATGGCTCCTGTAAAGGTTTCCAGCCTCAGCACCACAAACATTCTGGACTGGGTAACTGTCATGGGGAAGCTTAGCAGCAACCTTGGCCTCACACCATTAGATGCCAGTAGCACCCTTCCCCTGAATCATAACCAAAAATGTCTCAGGCACTGCCAAATGCCCCCAGGGCGCAAAATCACCTTCTCCCCCACAAAACCCTTTCAGACTTACTGCTCTAAGTGAGATAGGTACTGAAATACATAGAATTCACTGGTTATTCCAGGGCCTTATCTTAGGTACACAAGTTTTCAGAGTTCTTTTTTAACATATTAAGACATGAATCAATCAAATGCAGAATTATAATCTTAGAAAAAGAAAGCCCTTTTCCCAAATTACTCATTCATCAAGGACATCAACAGCAGTTTATATACAATGTTTTTACATTCTCCCAGACCTGTGGTTTTCTGAAAAATTAATTTACCCACCCATGCTTTGATCTCACAGTAAATTATTTCCCCGAGACAAGATTTAACTTGTAAAGGCACTACCGGTTAACCACCTGTCAGAGTGGAATCGCATCAAGTTCCAGGTGGCAAGGGGAGTGGGGGCTTCCCATCCTCCACAATGTATCCTACTTAGTAACGCACCCGGTGCATGGAGAGCTCCAGTCCCCCGAAAGAAGTTCATGTACAACGCAGCTTAGCTCTGTGTTCAAAGGAGAAAGAGCCTTGCAGCAAGTGGGTCAATTTTACATCCTAGCACTAACACTTCTGTTATGAAAGGTTTCTGTCGTTATTTCAATTTCACTGTATTTCTTAATTTTACAATAAGGAGGAAAGTCACAACCCAAGTGGTTTCCTTGCTGCTATGGCTTGTTTTCGCTAAAAGGGGCTACATGGAGCCAAGATCAGGAAACAGCCCAAGTGCCCATTAGCAGATGAATGGATAAAAAGGCTGTGGTGCATTTACACAGTGGAATACTATGCAGCCATAAAAAGAAGGAATTCTTACCTTTTGCGACAGCATGGAAGGACCTAGGAAGTATTATACTACTAAAATAAGACAAAGAAAGACAAATGCCATATGATCTCACGTCCACATTAAAAGTGCAATCTAATGAACAAAACAATTTAACAAAATAGAAACAGAAGCTGACACATAGAACAGACTGACAGTTGTCAGAGGGGAGGATAGTTGGGGTGCTGGGTGAAAAAAGTGGAAAGGATTAGGCAAAACACACACACACACACATATATAACTCATACACACAGACAACAGTATGGTGATAGCCGAAGGGCAGGAGGGGTTAGAGGAGGTGGAAGAGGGTGGGATGGGGGGAGGGGATAAATGGGGACGGGAAGAGACTTTATGGTGGGCCCCAGTCAGGTTGCTCAGTGGTAGAGCATTGACCCAGCATGTGTAAGTCTAGGGTTTGATTCCTAGTCACAGCACACAGGAGAAGCAACCCTCTGCTTCTCCTCCCCTTCTTGTCCCCCTCGCACCTCTTTCTTTCTCTCTTCTCCTCCCATAGCCATGACATGATTGAGTGTGTTGGCCCTGGGTGCTAAGGATGGCTCCGTGGAGCCTCCGTGTCAGGCACTAAAAATATCTGTTTATGAGCATGGGCCCCAGATGTGCAGAGCATCTGCCCCAGACAGGGGCTGCCAGATGGATCCCAGTCAGTCAGAGCACATGCAGGGAGTCTGTCTATCTCCCTTTCCACTCAAGTTAAAAGAGAGAGACTATTTTGGGTGACAAGCGCACAATACAGTGTGCAGATGTTTTATTGATCTGGACACTTGAGACCTGTATGATGTAGTTAACCAGTATCACCCTAATAAACTCAAAAAGAAAAAGAGCGGATGAAGAAGCAAGTTGTCAGTCTTCCCACAGCTCTTGCTCATCTCGCAACTGTCCAGCAAAGTGTGTGCTGCCAGCCAGATAGAACAGATGAGCCCTGAATAAAATGCTTGTTGTAGTAGAAACCACAGGCATGGCCTACAGGAACCCTGGTTGTTAACGAAGGTCAGAGAATAATTTTGCTATGTATTCACATACACCTTACCTTGTGTGGCAGGCAGAATAACACATGCAGGCAGATAGGCAAGCAGAGGCAGGCAGACATATCACACACACACACACACACACACACACACACACACACAATGTTAAAGTCCTAATTTCCAAACCTATGTTACGTTACATGTCAAAAAAGACTTTGAAGATGTAACTTAAGGACTTTTGAGATTAAAAGAAAACGTATTTGCCTGGGTTATTCAGATATGTACAATGTAATTACGAGTCCTTAAAAGCAGGGAGCCTTTTCTGGCAGTGGTTAGAGAAGAGAGAGATGGATGAAAGAAGCAGTAGCAGAAGAAACCTGAAGCATGAAAGGAACTCAACTGGTCGTTGGTGGCTCTGAAGGTAGAGGAAGGGAATTGGGAGCTGTGGAATGCAGGCGGCCTCTAGACGCTGGGAGCACGAGGAGAGGGGCTCTCTCCTGGAGCCATCACTGCCCACCCCCGGATTTGTTTCCAGTGAGGCCGGTGGGGACATTCTGACCTATAGAACTCTAAAATAATACATTTGTGTTATTTCTTTACTTAAGTTTTTATTTAGTGAAAGGAGGGGAGGCAGAGACAGACCCCCGCGCATGTGCCTCGAACCAAGAGCCACCTGGAAAGCCCACTAGGGGGCGATGCTTTGCCCATCTGGGGTCCTTGCTCTGTTCCTTGGCAACCAGAGCCATTTTTTAGCACCTGAGGTGGAGGCCATGGAACCATCCTCAGTGCCCAGGGCCAATTCACTTCAATGAAGCCATGGCTGCAGGAGAGGAGAAAGAGAGAGAGAGAGAGAGAAGCAAAAGGGGGAGGGTGAAGAAGCAGATGCATGCTTCTCCTATGTGCCCTGACCAGGAATCAAACCATGGACATCCACACGCCAGACCGATGCTCTAGTACTGAGCCAATAGGCCAAGGCCTGCATTTGTGTTATTTCAATCATTAAATTTGTCAGCTCTGTTATAGAAGAAATAAGAATATACAGATTTTGGTACCTGCAGTGGGGCCCTGCTATCAGAAATACCAAGAATTGCAGAAGTGGCTCTGGACTGGGCAGTGGGTGGAGCCTGGAAGACTCTGAGGAAGATGAGACAAAAGTCTAGATTGCCTTGAACAGAACTGTTAATAGACACACTGAGCGTGGTCAAGCATGTATTATCTTAGAGAATACCTAAATTGCTAAGAGCAGAGGGTATCATAAACACGTCCACTCTCCTGCACTACTACACACTAAGAATGTGAAGCCCCATGGTGGGGAAGAGCCCTGACAACCCAGCTTTACTGTACATCTATCTCACTTCATAGTGAGTAGAGCGTAGAGCTGTTGTCTCTGGAATGCCACTTCATTCTAGCCATGTGACCCGAGGCAGACAATCTCTCTGAACCTTTTGGGATTGATCCTCACAGGAATGCTATGGGGATTAGTGAGGTCACGCACGGGACACCCTATAGCGCTTAGCACACAGTAGGCACTTGCAGGTGTGAGCTTTTTTTCTGACCTAGTCTAGAGAAAAAAATAACTGGAGAGGACTGTATCTTTCCTTTGTCTCATAGGAAAGCATGTTTTAAGTCTTCCCCCAGGAAGTCTTAGGGCCTAAGCATAAAAGAAGAAACAGGCAAGCTTGGGGGATGCTCAGAAAGCCACTGCTATATAAGTGTAAGGCAAGGGGACTCGATGGGGCTACTCTAAAATGCAAGAGACAATGGACTGAGGCCTGGGGAGGCTGCCCAATGTTACAGAGGGAACAAAATAAGGGGGTGAGTTGTTTCTCTGGTTGACTCTATTCTATTGCTGGAGACCTGCCAAGTGCATTCTGAGAACACTGGGCAGAGCTACTGTGCTACCGTCACAGTGCCAACTTGGACAGGAAATGATGTGGCATGGCTGGATCCCACGGTCGAGAAGCCAGCAGGAGAGGGTGATGGGGGTATCCTCAAAGAAAAACAGCAATTCTCCAGTCTGGCGACCTACCTCAGCCTTTCTTCCCCCCGCCTCCACCCATCTCCATCCATGGAATTATACTACACATCAAAAATGAAAAGACTACAATTGTTCCTACACGAGCAAGGCAAAGCAAAATTTTACAGAAACTCAAGAGAATTTTCTACTGAAGAAGAATAGGAAGTTTTCTTCCCCTATTGTAAAACATTTTTAGTTTCAGCCTTGGCTGGACAGCTTAGTTGGTTGGAGCACTGTTCTAAAAGGCAGAGGTTGCTGGTTCGATTCCCGGTCAGAGCACATACAGGAACTAGATGTTCTTATCTCTTTCTCTCCCTTCTTCTCTAAAAAATTAATAAATTAAAAAATAATTTTTGGGCCCTGGTCAGTTGGCTCAATGGTAGAGCATCAGTCCTGCATGTGGAAGTCCCGGGTTTGATTCCTGGTCAGGGCACACAAGAGAAGTGACCATCTGCTTCTCCACCCCTCTCCTTTCTCTCTCTTTCTTCTCTCTGTCTCTCTTCTCCTCCCACAGCCATGGCTCAAACAGTTTAAGCAAGGTGGCCCTGGGCACTGAGGATGGCTCCATGGCCTCACCTCGGGCACTGAAATAGCTCGGTTGTCGAGCAATGGAACAGCAGCCCCAGAAGGGCAGAGTATCACCTAGTAAGGGGCTTGGTAGGTGGATCCTGGTCAGGGTGCATGTAGGAGTCAGTTTCTCTGCCTCCCTGCCTCTCACTTAATAAAAAAATTAATTTCTTTAGTTTCAGTGCTTTCATAAGGTTTCTGAGAGAAGACATCATGGGGATGGAAAATAGGCACTAACAGCATTTGAATATCTCTTCTGTCACTTTACATCTGAACCCTTGACCATAAATTATAATGGTTCATTCCCCAGGATTACCAGTCAATAGTTAAGTGTCAGCCAGGAGGCTACTGCATAACTAAGAGTAGGAAAAAAGCACCTGAGGAATGATTAAAATAAAACCAAGTGGTGAAGAATTAAATCATTCTTTGCCAAAATGTTTATAAAACATGTATGTCTGCCAACACAGTTAGCATTTTTCTGCTTAAGAGCTGTAGTTTCTCCCATTAAAAAAAAAAATCTCCTAATGCCTGCTATCATATCTCACATTAGTTTCTGTTGGTAGTAAAATCCACAGCTCCCAGCAATGTGATTAAAGCACAGATTTTTATGAGTAGATCACATGTACCCACTGAACACAATAATGCTTTCAAAAAACAAAAAGTCTCAAAGTTCTTCCAACAATCCCACTGTTCTGGATTCCCAAACTGGAAAAACGTACATTTCTGCATTACATTTTCTGAATTTCCACAAGTTCTGTAGGTCTCAAGGTTCATTCTTCACACTCCCACTATTTATTATTCAATGCCCTTACAAGTAAACCCAGATAAGCAGTTATGAGAGCAGACGCATTATTTGAATACATAAGAACTGGATCCTGTCTGTGCCCACCATTTCCCCTGCTCGCCATGCTGCAATCCCATGCTAACCTGTGAATAAGAAAGCAGAGTGGTAAAAGGTACTGGGTGACTTATTCTCCTGGTTTCAACCCTAATCTGTAGAATCTAGGAGTGTCAGATAGTGAATTGCCAGATCTTTCTAAAAGGATGATGTGAGCGCCTAATAATTTTGTTTTGCTTTTCATAAACAGGACAAAAGGGAGGTATGACTTGGAGACAGATAATGAACTTAGCTACTGAAAACAAATTCCAGCCTACTTTCCAAAGAGGAAAACAACATAATGGGTAGGAACTGTCCAAAGCTCACATGACCTTGGCATCTGCTTCCCTCAATCAGGAACCAGAAATGCCACCCAGGTTTGAATCTGGGCTGGAAGAACCAGCGTCTCTTATTCCTGACTTCTCAGAAGGCAGTATGTTTCTTAGGCAGGATGGGCCAGACTATTTGGGATTCAAGTAAGTCAAATAATTCAGGATTGGAAGATCTGAAAAAGTGTTTTGAGCCCTGGCCAGTTGGCTCAGTGGATAGAACATTGGCCTGGCATATGGACATCTCGAATTCAATTCCCAGTCAGGGTACACAGAAGTGACCATCTGCTTCTCTCCCCTTCTCTTTCCCCCTTCTCTCACTCTTCCTCTCCCACAGCCAGTGGCTCCATTGGTTCGAGTGTCACCCCAGGCACTGAGAATAGCTCAGTTGATTTGAGCATTGGCCCCAGACGGGGTTGCCAGGTGGATCCCGATCAGGGCACATGTGGGAGTCTGTCTCACTATCTCCTCTTCTTTTCTCCACTCACTTTAAAAAGAAAAAATGTGCCTGACCAGGCAGTGGCACAATGGATAGAGCGTCGGACTGGGATGTGGAGGACCCGGGTTCGAGACCCTGAAGTCGCCAGCTTGAGCATGGGCCCATCTTGAGCAAAAGCTCGCCAGCTTGGACCCAAGGTCGCTGGCTCGAGCAAGGAGTTACTCGGTCTGCTGAAGGCCCGCGGTCGAGACACATATGAGAAAGCAATCAATGAACAACTAAGGTGTCACAACGAAAAACTGATGATCGATGCTTCTCATCTCTCTCCATTCCTGTATGTCTGTCCCTATCTATCCCTCTCTCTGTCCCTGTAAAAAAAATAAATAAATAAAATAAAAAAGAAAAAGTGTTTTGAGGCCCTGGCTGGTTGGCTCAGTGGATAAAGTATCGGTCCAGTGTGCAGAAGTCCTGGATTCAATCTCCAGTCAGAGCACACATGAAAAACTACTATCTTCTTCTCTTCCTCTCCATCTCCCCCTGCTCTCTTTCTGCCACTCTTGCAGCCAGTGGCTTGACTGGTTCAAGCATAGACCCCAGATGAGGGTTGTTGAGTGGATCCTAGTTGGGGTGCATGCAACAGTCTGCTTATCTCTCCTCCTCTCACTCAAAAAAATAAAAATAAAATTAGAGTGCTTTGAAGGATAAACATATATGTGATGTATATACACCTTTCCATGTTATATGCCTTGTCCAGGGGCATAACGAGGTTTCCTATATTAAGTACTTAGACTATGCCAGACACTTTAAATGTATTATGCATTATTTGATCTGTTCCTTACAAAGAATCCAGTAACAAACTGCCTCAGTGTTCATTCTTCAGATGAGTAAACTGAGGCTTTGAAAGGTTAAATACACCCCATTGCCTGATTTCTGACATCGGCACACCTAAACTCTGAACCCAAATTCTCTCTTAATCTAGATTAACTTTTAGAATGTACCATAATCACCAACAGATTTTTTAAAAAGACTCTAAACTGCCCTGGGAGTTCAACAAATTTCATGACAAGATTAATTATTACCCCGCTTTTTTAAGTAACCTTTGTTCCTGTATATGAAAGCCTCACACACCCAGCTTTGTTTCTGACCAGCAATAAGTCCCAATATCTTCCTGGCACTGGTTTCAAAGCAATGAGAATATTCAAAAGTGCCTTTCTCTTCAAAGAGTCACCATCACTGCAGGACAAAATCCAACTTCAAAACTGCTGTGATCAGCAACTCCATGGTGCCAGATGCCCCATTATCTCCAGCAAGCCGCAGAGCCTCAGAACACAGCCACCTCCTGGGCCCTCCTGCAGCTGTGTACACAAGGCTTATTACACCACAACTGCTGCTTTTGTTTTCTGGCCAAGAGATAAGAAAAATACAGTGGACTGAGATGCCACCGCTGTTGGTAAGGAAAGCCCTGATCTACTCCAGAAATCTGGAAGTGCATTTCTTCATTGTAAACTCAGGCAATTTCATCCTCTTACAAGATGTTCCAAAAATCCACGACTGACATGGCAGTTTAGTCCCAGGTTTACCCAGCAAACTGCATATGCCCAAGCCAAGGAGCTGGTGAAGATTTTCAAATGAGCAAGATTTAGCTTCTGAATATCAATTATATTTCTAAACATAAAAGTAAAACAGTTAGCCTGACCTGTGGTGGCGCAGTGGATAAAGCATCGACCTGGGAACACTGAGGTCGCCAGTTCAAAACCCTGCACTGGTCTGGTCAAGGCACATATGGGAGTTGATGCTTCCAGCTCCTCCCCCCTTTCTCTCTCTCTCTCTCTCTCTCTCTCTCTCATTCTGTGTCTCCTCTCTAGAATGAATAAAATTTAAAAAAAAAGAAGTTTAAAAATAAAAATAAAAATAAAATAAAAAAGTAAAACAGTTAGATAAAGTAGAATGGGTGGCTGCCAGTAGTTAGAAAAAGGGGGAAATGGGGATAGTGTTTAATGGGTGTTGAGTTTCTATTTGGGAAGATGATCAACTTCTGCAGAAGGATGGCAGTGGTAGTTGTACAACAATGCAAACGCACTTAATCCCACTGAATTGTACACTTAAAATGGTTAAAACAGAAACAACAAACACAAACCATTGTAACATTCAAGTGGATGCATTTTTCTTAAAACCCCACAAAGGGGAATGAGACCACAGCACCTTTTAAAATAAATCACTGAGAGATCTTGGAGCCATTGTAGGCAATACTGGGAAGACTCTGAACACAAGTTTTAGGCCTAGAGCTCCTAAAAAATGATTAATGCTCTTTCTCACACTGTGCAAACCGTATGCGTAAGTGGGGCCAAAGTCCCCACGAAGACTTCTGAGGAGAGGACTGAGGACAGGGAATCAGAGCAGCCCACCCATTATTTCACAGCCTTGTTATAGACTAAATGTTTGTGCATGTCCCCTTCAATTCATGTTATAGCCTTAACCCCCAACGTAATAGTACTTGCCAGTATGGCCTTTGAGAGGTAATAGTTTAAATTCATTACCTTCAGGAGAAAAAGTTTCCAAAGTAGCTCACAATGATTGGGCAGTGGTGCGGTCGACAGAGCATCACCCTGGGACACTTAGGTCCCAGGTTCAAAACCCCAAGGTCACTGGCTTAAGCACGGGCTCATCTGACTTGAGTGCAGGGTCGCCAGCTTGAGCATAGGATCACTGACCTGACTCCATGGTCGGTGGCTTGAGCAATGGTACACATTGAGCCGTTGGTCACTGGCTCGGCTGGAGCCTCCCAGTCAAGGCACATAGGAGAAGCAATCAATGAACAATTAAGGTGCAGAAACTACAAGCTGACGCTTCTCATTTCTTTCCCATCCTGTCTCTCCCCATTAACCCCCGCAGCATGCTAAAACAACAACAACAATAAAAACCGCTCAGACATGAGCGTGCATTTTGGGCACCATAGCTCAGGTGGGCATTTTGACAGGTTCTCCTCTCTCTCTTGGTGTCACAATATGGCAACAGTCTGGCTCACACAGACACACAGAGAAGTGGCAACTGTTTTTTCTACTTTAAGAGTTAAAGAATACAATGAGGAGAGATGCCAGAAAGCTGTCGTGGTTCAGAATGAAACGGTCTGTGGTTCACCACAGTCTCTTTTTTCATCTCAAATAAAGGCTGCCTCTCGCTGAAAGAAAATGAACAAGGCTGCTGCACTCCGGTGGACTACTGATGCTCTGCTTGCATCACCTGAGACTGAACCAAGAGTTGCATCTCAAATGACTCAGAGTCTCCATAATCATCAAGTAAGCCTCTTTCTCCAACCCTCATGCTTAAGAGTTTCGCTTTGCAATTATTGATCTATTTAATCTTTTATTTTCCTCCATCAAGGTTAAAATGTTCTGATTATAAGCCAATCTTGATCCCCATTGTGAATAATTAAGTACTTCTTACCCCTGTTTTGGCATCTTGTTTCTCCCTCGTTGTAAAAATAAATAAATAGTAAACACTGACTTAGAAAACTGGCCTGTATCAACCTAGGTCAGTCAGTGCACTGTTTTTGAACTACATAAAATTCTGATTGGTTTTCTGTAAATTTTGAGTAATTCACTTTTAAATGTCACTATAAAATTTGTGGTTAATATCAACATCAATAAAATAAAAACCTGGTCCTAACACATAAATATGTTAGAAAACCCTTAACAATTAGAATAGTATTACAATTAGAACATGAATAGATAGGCAGATCAATGGAACAGAAAAATCAAGAAATGGAAACACAGTCTGTGAAATTTGGTATATAAAGGTGAACTTTTAATCAGAAGTGATAAATGGACTATTAAGGAAACATTTGGGAGAACCAGTAGCCAGCCATCTTTTCAAAAGTAAATGGGGATCCCTACTTACCAAAATTAATTTAAGATGGATTAATAATTTAAATACAAAAACTGAAACCAAAGTAGTATCCAAAGAAATCCTGAATGATCAAAAAACTAATTTTAGAGTGAGGCAGGCCTTTTTCTCTTTATGGCATTAAATCAAAAGCCTTAAAATAGCAGCTGATAAATTCATCTACATGGAGAAACGCAACATAATCCAAGTCAAAGGATGAACAATAAACTGGGAACAACTCCAATTCTCATCATAAATAAGGGCTTATTTCCTTATACATAAAGTGGCAGAACTTAATAACTAAGAACCCAGTAACAAAGGATAGACTAATTCACAGAAAGGCTCTTACAGAGCCACTAAAAGATGCTCAACTTCTTATGAGAAATGCAAATTAAAACCACATGAGGACTGACCAGGCAGTGACGCAGTGGATAAAGTGTCAGACTGGGATGCAGAGGACCCAGGTTTGAAACCCCAAGGTCGCCAGCTTGAGCGTGGTGTCGCTGGATTGAGCCCAAGGACACTGGCTTGAGCAAGGGGTCACTGGCTCAGCTGTAGCCCCCCAGTCAAGGCACATATGAGAAAGCAATCAATGAACAACTAAGGTGCCACAATGAAGAACTGATGCTTCTCATCTCTCTCCCTTCCTGCCTGTCTGTCCCTACCTGTCCTTCTCCATTTCTAAAAAAAGACAGAAAACAAACAAAAAAACCCCACGAGATAATTTTTCAATTATAAGATTAGAAAATATTAAGAAGTTTCCTAATATCCCATGTTGGCAAGGATGCAGAGCAACAAAAACTTCTGTGCCTCACTGGTGAGAGTATATATCATAGGTGTTTATTAGAACAGCTTGTATGAAACACATTGGGGTAATACAAGCACAGAAAATGCGCTTGTAGCCTGACAGGCGGTGGCGCAGTGGATAAAGCGTCAAACTGGGATGCGGAAGATCCAGGTTCGAGACCTCGACCTTGCCAGTTTGAGCACGGGCACATCTGGCTTGAGCATAAAAGCTCGCCAGGTTGGATCCAAGGTAGCTGGCTCCAGCAAGGGGTTGGCTCGGTCTGCTGAAGGCCCATGGTCAAGGCACATGTGAGAAAGCAATCAATGAACAACTATGGTGTCGCATCGGCAACAAAAAACTAATGATTGATGCTTCTCACCTCTCTCCGTTCCTGTCTGTCTGTCCCTATCTATCCCTCTCTGACTCTCTCTCTGTCCCTGTAAAAAAAAAAAAAAAAAAAAAAAAAATGTGCTTGTACTATTACAAGTACAAATGCAAAAAACCTTTCACCTGGTAATTCCATATTTAGGATTTTGTTACATGGGAGCAAAATAATGTAGGTACAAAGTTAATGTACCGTATTTCCCCATATATAAGACACAGTCCTTTTCCGAAAAATTTGGGGTTTAAAAACTGGGTGTGTCTTATAGTATCCAGTGGTTGGCAAACTGCAGCTCACGAGCCACATGCAGCTCTTTGGCCCCTTGAGTGTGGCTCTTCCACAAAATACCACGTGCGGGCATTACCTTGATAAGGAATGTACCTACCTATATAGTTTAAAAAATTTGGCTCTCAAAAGAAATTTCGATCGTTGTACTGTTGATATTTGAATCTGTTGACTGAGTGTGCCGACCACTGTCTTATATAGTGGTTGTGACATTTCAAATGCCATAGATGGAACTGAGGACGAGGCAATGTATGAAGACAGTGATCAGTCATCAGACACAGATGAAGGCAAGCTAATGGATGGAAGTTTTGACAGTGATGAGGAGTTGTATGAATTTTATGATAAATAAAACTTGAGTGTAATAACTTTATGTAATACATTTTTATTTCGAATTTCAGGTCCCCAAATTAAGGTGCATCTTATACATGGGAGTATCTTGTACATGAGGAAATACGGTATAAACAAAATCAATAGGAAACTGATTCGCCTGACCAGGCAATGGCGCAGTGGATAAAGCGTTGGACTGGGATGCAGAAGACCCAGGTTCGAGACCCTGAGCTCGCCAGCTTGAGTGCGGGCCCATCTGGCTTGAGCAAAAGCTCGTCAGCTTGGATTTGCTGAAGGCCTATAATCAAGGCACATGTGAGAAAGCAATCAATGAACAACTAAGGTGTCGCAATGGCAACGAAAACTAATGATTGATGCTTCTCATCTCTCTCCATTCCTGTCTAAGTCTGTCCCTATCTATCCCTCTCTCTGACTCTCTCTCTCTGTCCCTGTTAAAAAAAAATAGGAAACTGATTCATCAAAATATGGAGTAGCTAATAAAATACTGTGCTGCTGTGTTTAAAACTATAAAAATATAGAAAGAAACTATACCTATATGAGAAAGCTCAAGAAGTATGGTTAAATGAAAAAAAGTAAGGTGCATAACAATATGTCAAGTATGTTATTTGTGATTTTACACGAGGGGAGAATATGGTGATACATGCACATATTTTTATACAGAACAGTATCTCTGGAAAAATGAACATTGATGGCCTCTGAGGAAGGTATATGGTGGCTTATAGCAGGAATTGAGAGGCTTTTCATTTCATCTTTTAAAATCTTTAATATTCGAGCAATGTATTATCTATCTGAAGATTTTTTTTTCTTTTGTAATTTTTCTGACATCAGAAACAGGGAGGCAGAGTGACAGACTCCCGCATGCTCCCGACCAGGATCCACCCAGTCAGCCCCCTACCAGTCCACTAAGGGGCGATGCTCTTCCCATCTGGGGCATTACTCCATTGCAACTGGAGCCATTCTAGCACCTGAGGCAGACGCCATAGAGCCATCCTCAGTACCCGGGCCAACTTTGCTCCAATGGAGCCTCAGCTGCGGAAGGGAAAGAGAGAGATAGAGAGAAAAGAGGGGGATGGGTGGAGAAGTAGATGGGCGCTTTTTCTGTGTGCCCTGGCTGGGAATTGAACCCAGGACTTCCACACGCCGGGCCAACGCTCTACCACTGAGCCAACTGACCAGGGCCTGAATATTATTTTTAATTCATCAAATGTAAGAAAAGCTGAAGAAATTCACCAGAAAATGGAATAAAAAGACCACAACCTAGAAAACAGAAAAGGATCAGAAAATTGGACAATTGCTCCAGAAGGGCCAAGATTGAAAAGAAGAATTCAATCAAGAAAAAAGAGAAAGCCTGACCAGGCAGTGGGGCAGTGAACAGAGCATCCACTGGATGCCAAGGACCCAGGCTCAAAACCCCAAGGTAGCCAGCCAGAGCATGGGGTCATCAACTTGAGTGTGGGATCATAGATATGACCCTATGGTCGCTGACTTGATCCCGGGGTCACTGGCTCCGCTGGAGTCCTCCAGTCAAGGCACATATGAGAAGACAATCAATGAACAACCAAAGTGCTGCAACTACCAGTTGATGTTTCTCATCTTTCCCTTCCTGTCTGTCCCTCTCTCTGTCTCTGTCTGTCACACACACAAAAAAAGAAAGTAATCAAATATGATGCAAGAAACTCTTCAATAACAACAACAAAAAAAACCCCATAAATTTCTAGATTAGGAGGCCACTCTGTGCCCAGAAAAATCAATGAAAACAGGTCAATCAGAATATTTAGAGCAGAAAATAGACTTAAAAGCTTTTAAAGAGAAGGAAAATTTTTAGGGAACAATCTTTTCAAAGTTCTGAGGGAAAAGGATTTCCACCCTAGAAATGTATACTTAGCTAAACTTGTGGGCAGGAAGGAAGAGATGTTTTAGACATGCCCAATCTCAGAAACTGTATTCCATGTAACCTCTCTCAAAGCTGCTGGTCAATGCCCTCTAAGAGATAAGACACCACAATGAAAGAGGACACCACGAGTTTCAGGAAAGGGAAACAAAGAGCATCTCTGGATTGGTGAGAACACTTCTAAAGGGATGCCCTCAGGACCTGATCCAACAGATAACTACCACGAGGTTTTGGGGTTAGGCTTCATATTGGGAATGAATCATTGAAAGGTACGTAAGGCTAACAAAATTATTAACTCTGGGTGAGAACAAGCTTATGAGAAAGAAAATAGTCAATTACATGTCTCAGACTTTCATAGGCATGGTAATATAAGCATTCTATCTTAAATAAAAATAACTGTACTTATATTAAAAGAATTTGAGAAGTGTTGGAAGAAGGTATTTATATTCTCATCTTCTACAACATGAACAGAGTAAATATCCAAATTTTATTTTTAAAAATCAAGAAATGACAGTTATAAGCAAGTTTTCTCAAAATATTGCCAGTTTCACAAGTCAAAAGCAGTCAAATATCAGCATTTTCTTGTAGTTCAACACCATTAGAAAATACACAATTTGTAGGTATACTGCTCACAAAAATTAGGGGATATTTCAAAAATGAATATGAAGTTATAAGATATCCCCTATTTTTTTTTTTTTTTACAGGGACAGAGAGAGAGAGTCAGAAAGAGGGATAGACAGACAGGAACAAAGTGAGGTGAGAAGCATCAACCATTAGTTTTTCGTTGCCATTGCAATACCTTAGTTGTTCATTGATTGCTTTCTCACATGTGCCTTGACCGCGGGCCTTCAGCAGACTGAGCCACCCCTTGCTGGAGCCAGCGACCTTGAGTCCAAGCTGGCGAGCTTTTGTTCAGGCCAGATGGGCCCATGCTTAAGCTGGCGAGCTCAGGGTCTCGAACCTGGGTCTTTCGCATCCCAGTCCAATGATCTATCCACTGTGCCACCACCTGGTTAGGCTTGTGAGCAGTGTAGTTACTTGTAAGGGCAAGGAATTAGAGTGGGAGAGGTGGGGCAGAAGCTACTGCTTTCATTTACAAATGTTGTAAAATAACTTTATTTAAAATATACAAACACAGATAAAACACTGTTAAATTTTTTTCATGGACTTGATATTCATGGTTTTTCACACCTATGAATCAATGCAGGCTAATCCGCACAGCACAATAAAAGCCATATTTCATATATCATCTAAGAATAGACTATGATTTTTAAGTCTGCTGCTGCTGGTACTGACCACTACTACTAGCAAGCGTGGGCTGAGGACACAGACATCACCTTGCTAACTGTATAGAGCAAGAGTAGAGCTCTTTCTGAATACTTTTGACAATTCAATATGGAGTCACTGTCAGCCATGATAGTTATGTCAAGACTGAGCTAATGAGGTGTAAGAGGAACACCTTTGGGCGGGGCCCTGGAATGTCCAAAACCATAAGTCTCGATGCTTGGAAAATGAATTCATCTGGACACCAATATGAATGATATCTTCCATCACCCACTAAGAATTCAGCTCCAACCATTCCACACTTGAGCTTGGCTGTACCACGGGTCATGTTCAGAGCCCTGAAGGATTTTCACTCCACCAGACGCCAGATGCATGCCACTAATGCAGCTGCCTAGCTTGAGACCAACACCTGCCTCTCCACCTGTAGACATCGCCAGTGACTGGGACTTCACACAGCATGCTCACTCCACTTGCTTCTATCATGTAAGCTTGCCCTCCCTGTGTGTAACCTGCATGTTACCCTGTTGGTTTATTGGGGAGGTCTCTCTAATAAACCTGGCATTGTGGAAAGACACAAAACGTGTATGAGTGGCTGATGCCTTTTGGAGATGCTCCCTTGCTCATGACACTGACCCATTTGTCGGGAAAAATACCTCAGACACAATGCCAAAACGGTCACACTCCTGAAACAACGCAGGATTTTCAGATTTTTCTCATGAATTTAGCAATAATTAAGATCACAAAATAAAATCAGAATTCCCAGTACGTTTCTGTTTTTGTAACACCTTACTCTTGTGAGAGGTGGAATTAGGTATGTTTGGGTTGGTATGCAGAACTGAAAGCTGAGTTATGGGAAACAGGTAATTTGTAAAAGTGCACTACTTCAGGCAATCATGTTTAAGAAACAAACTAAGCCTGACCAGTGGTGGCACAGTGGATAGAGCATCAACCTGGGACACTGAGATTCCTTCCAGCTTTGAAACCCTGAGGTCACTGGCTTGCGCACGGGTTCATTCAGCTTGAGCACAGGAACACCAGTTTGAGCAGGGTCCCCAGATTGAGCTTAGGATCATAGACATGACCACATGGTTGCTGGCTTGAGCCCAAGGTCACTGGCTCAGCTAGAGGCCCCTCGCCCCATCAAGGCACCTATGAGAAAGCAATCAATAAACTAAAGTAATGCAACTATGAGTAGGTAGGTGCTTCTTATCTCTCCCCCTTCCCATCTCTGTCACTAAAAAATCAAAAACTAAAACTACTGATCCTTCAGGTGACAAATTCAGTTTGTTAATAAAACTAGCTGTGCAGTTTCTTAGGAATCACAGTGAAATCCCCGATTTCAGCCTTAACAGCAGAGCTGCAGGCGTGGGAGCCAGGAAACCAGCATAGCCCTGTATATGGCTTACTTCCCTGGGTCCTGATGCTACTATCACTACATGCCTGCTAACATAAAAGTTCAGCATTTACTTGTCATTAAATCAAATTTGGCCAACTCAGAAATAGGAAATGCTAGATTTTTGTATGCTAAGGCTGCTCAAATTCAAGAGAGTTCTCCAAAAATTTCAAGCCAAACTGAAGTTCCAGGAAGACATTTATGCCTATGGCTTTAAATAACCCTTAAAGTTATCCACATCTGAAAGGCGCACACTAGGATATCAATTCTTATGCATTCAGACTGAACACGTTGTCATTAATTTAATCAGTTTGGGTTCTAGCAAACAATTCCTTTTATTAAACAGTGGCAAGAAATTCTTTCAAAGGATATTCTGTCATAAATTAGTGTCCTCTGGTTTAAGAAGGAAGAATTTGGGATTGACAAAAATAGTTTACAAGCACAGTATATTAGTATATTAATACTTGTCTAAATATCATTCAATAGAATAAAAGCCTATAGAGAAACAGCATACGAAAATTACTGTTTCAGAACACTGATCAAACTAGTAAGTTGCATCAGACCTGAAACAATGGTGCTGACCTGGCTGAAGTTCAAAAGAAAACCAGCGATAAGCTAACAAACAAATCTCTTTAATAAACGACTTATCTTTGGAAAGTGGTTTTGAATTATTATACATCAATCACTTCCAAAGATTACTTAAAGGACCTAATAAAAGGTGCAGTTATTGACCCTGGCTGGTTGGCTCAGTGGTAGAGCACTGGCCTGGCTTGTGGAGGTCCCAGATTCAATTTCCGGTCAGGGCACACAGGAGAAGTAACCATCTGCTTCTTCCCTCACCCCCTTCTCTCTCTCTTTCTCTTTACCCCTCCTACAGTCATGACTCAAATGAGCAAGTTGGCTCTGGGCGGTGAAGATGGCTCCATGGCCTTGCCTCTGACCAGTGAAGATGGCTCCATGGCCTTGCCTTAGGCACTGAAATAGCTTGGTTGCCAAGCAATGGAGCAGCAACCCCAGATGGGCAGAGCATCAGCCCCAAAAGGGGGTTGCCAGGTGGATCCCAGCTGGATCCTGGTCAGGGGAAATGCAGGAGTCTGTCTTTCTGTCTCCCTGCCTCTCACTTAACTAAAAAAAAAAAAAAAAAAAGTGCAGTTATTGCCCAAAAATAATACAAAACAAGTTTTCATCTAATGAAAGCTTGGAAAGGGGAAAAGAGGGAAAGGGTTATATTAGTTTACCTGCATAATGAGGCAAACAGTCACTATCACAACTTAGTTTTTGGCATCCTGGTAACCAAAACAGAAACAGAAAAATTACTTATACAACTTTCATAACTGGGAAAAAAATTTAAAAGTCCCTGTTCACCAGGAAAATACATGTTTTCCTAACAGTGAACTGAAACATACACTTCCTCACAGGAGGGATTCTAAAGGCACAGTGAATCCTGATAAGCAATTCATTCAACAACAAATATTAAGCACATTCTATCATTAAAGATCTCTGCCATGGGGAAGCCCATAGTCTACTGGAGATGATGGACAATAAACATAATAGGTAAATTACATATTATGTTGTACTGCTCACAAAAATTAGGGGATGCTTCAAAATGAACATGAAGCTATATAATATCCCCTAATTTTTGTGATCACTGTATTATGCTATGAGACAAGAGAAAAGGAAGAGCTGGATAAGGGATATCAGAAGTCGCGGGAAAAGGCAGATTAAAATCCTGACTGTTCAGGCACTTGAGAGGGTAACCTCAGTGAGGACAAAGCATGAGTCAACATGGAGGTGAGAAGACTGCTTCAAACAGAGGAAGAACACAGTGGGAAGGCCCTAAGGGGAAGCTTGCAAGCAAGTTTGAAGAAGAGCAAGGGGGAATGGGGTGAGGACAGGAAATTAAGAGAGTAAACATGGGACCAGGTCAAGAAAGCTATGGCATTCACTGTAAAAATTTTTCCTCTTATGAAAACAGGAAGCCAATAGAGCTGGTGTGAGCAGGGACGTGCCAGCATCTGACTTGTTTTTAAAGGATCATTGTTGAGAATGGACCAAAAAGGCAGTAGCAGGACAACCGATTATGAGGCTATTGCAGTACTCCAGGTCAGAAAGGATGTGAGCAGTGGCAAGCAGAGGAGGAGGAGGAGGTAGGTTCTGGATATATTTCTAAGGCAGAGTCAACAGGACTTGTTAATAGATTGGAGGTAGAGTGTGAGAGAAAGAAGAGTGATGATGACTATACAGTTTTTAGATTTTGCCATCCATCAAGATAGGGAAGACTTGTAGGAAAGAGACTGGAGGGAAATCAGAAATTCTGTTTTGGCCATGTTAAGTTTGAGATGGCTGTCAGACATTCAGATGAAGGTATGAGGAGGAAGTTGGACACATAAACCTGGAGCTGGGGAAAGAAGTCAGAGCTGAAGAAGTAAATCTAAGAATAACAAGACTCAAGAGTAACTAAGAGATTGAATGAGGTCACCAAGGGAGTGTCTACAAAAATGAAAAAAACATTAAGGCCTGAGCCCTAGGGTCCTCCAAAAATCTAGGAGATGAAGAACCAGCAAAGGGAACTGAGGAGTGGCCAGTGAGCAAGGAGAACCAGCAGGAGTAGAAATAGTATGATCACACTTTACATTACCCATCAATAATAGCAAAAGGAACAACATCAAGTCAAAGTTCAGGGAAGATGCTTTGATGGGAAGCTGCTTCATAGCAGTCCAGGTGTTTAGCTTTTGGTCAATTCTGACTTAATTACCATAAGCTGTCAACACCAAGAAAGGAGAGTAAAGGGAAAGCCAGGGCAGGTTGGAGGCTGGAGGTCAGGAGAGCACAGGCAGGCAAAGTACACACTGCTAGCTCAAGAAGCCCATCACAGTTTGGAGAGTAAGCTGGGCTGGATGCCAAAGTGACTCACTAGGAAATACCAACTCCAAATCCAAAAGTTGCATGCAGTCCCTTTCTGGTCTGCCCCTGAAGTGCCCATTATAGCATTTGCCTTCTGCCAGTTCAATCCCAGCCTCAGTCATTGGCCTGGAGAGCAGGTGCTATGACACACCAGAAGCCGATTCCTCATTAGCAAAAATGCTGGAGAGTCTCTTGCGCTGAGTCTGAATACAGGGACAGACCCCAGTACCCCCTGACCATACAACAAAGGAGATAAGGAAAGCATATAAAGGAGTGTTACCTAGTATTCATTCATTCTCTCTCTCTCTGTACTTAAATTAAGCAGGATATAAAGTTCTATATTTCACAGTTAAGTATAATTGTAATTTGCTATCTTTCTTTAAAAGATTGACTTTGTACTCTTTAAATAAGTCAGAAATTTCCCAGTGAGGATATTAGCAATAGCTCAGCAATTTCACTCTTGAAGGAAAAATACCAAGACAGCCTTACCAGTGGTGGTACAGTGGACAGAGAGCATTGACCTGGGACGCTTAAGTCCCAGGTTTGAAACCCCAAGGTTGCCAGCTTCAGCAAGGGGTCACTGGCTCAGCCCCCGCACCCCCACCAAGGCACATATGAGAGGCAATCAATGACAACTAAGGTGCCACAACTATGAGTTGATATTTCTTTCCCTTCCTGCCTGCCTGTCCCCCCATACCCTGCTTCTCTCACTTAAAACAAAAAAGTCAAAGCAATAAGAGTAATTTCTTTTTTTTTTTTCCTGTGAGAAGAGGGGAGGCAGAAACAGACTCCTGCATGCGCCCGAACCAGGATCCACCCAGCAGGCCCACTAGGGGGTGATGCTCTGACCATCTGGGGTGTTGCTCCACTGCTCAACAACTGAGCTCTTCTTAGTGCTTAACATGGAGGCCATGCAGCCATCCTCAGCTCCAGGGGCCAACCCGCTCCAATCAAGCCATGGCTACAGGAGGAGAAGAGAGAGGAAGAGAGAAAGAAGCAAGAGAGGGAAGGGTGGAGAAGCAAATAGGCACTTCTCCAATGTGCCCTGACTAGGAATCAAACCAGGGACATCCACACGCCAGGCTGACACTTTACCACTGAGCCAACTAGACAGGGCCAGGAGTAATTTCTTGATTAAAATACAGATCTAGACCTTTGAGAAACAATGAGTGGAAAGTTACCAAATTGTGGGTACAGCTTTTCTGCTCATAAAATATTAATCAGTCCTGTATATAAAAATCAGACCCTGTTTTTCATATCTAGGCAGATTTCTGAAGCATAACCTTTTCAAAATAAACCCTGAAATACAGATTTAATCAATTCTAAAAATAGTTTCTGCATCCGCATACAGGCCATTAAACCTCTTTGAATTAAATACAGTTTGCTATTGTGCTAGATTAAGTTGTTTCAAGTCTTTGCTGCTGTCCCCATAAGAGGATTATACCTGTGCCAGTGTCACATGACATAGCATTTCCAGATGGAAGAATTAATTATATGTCCACACTGCATTGCTGACAGGCTTAGCCATATGACTTGCTTCAGCAATTGGTCATTTCCTTTCTTACTCCCATGAGATTAATGTCCCAGACTGGGGTGGCTCATTCAGCCTGTATCTAGAATAAAGGAGACCCTTGGAGCAGAGCCATAGTGGTCATGTTAATGTGAACAAGAAATAATATTTTGTTGATTTAAGCCACTAAGCATCTAAGCTGAGAAATGACACCAATACTTTATTTTTTTTTAATGTTTTCATGCTCAATGAAATGATCAACGCCGAGAGCAGCGTAATGAAGACAGAGGGACATGTAGGTTTTACTGCCAGTAAATTTCCAGGCTAGCCACCTGCATAACAAATAAAATAAACTTAAAATAACATCTGCCTTTTTCTAATTAAAGTTTTTGTCTTATAAATATGTGCTATAGGAAGAAGGGGAAAACAAGTGACTGACCTTTAGAAGAGCTTCTTGAGAACAATGGTAGGCTCAAAGAAGATAACGTTCAACAGCTCACCCTCACACAGTCATGTAATTACTCTCTAACCGATGGTGGGATAAAACAAGAATCAAGGTTATGAACTTAACCTGCATACTAGTCTCCTAGAAAAACAAGGAAATATCATTTGCCTGGTATTTTATGGGATGTAGAAATCATTCCCCCCATAAAGTTAAGGTTCATTTTAACTTTTATCCTTGCCTGGAAGTATTAATCCTTGCCTGGAAATCTTACTAATAAGACCTGGGTACATACACCTAAGAGTGAAAGTACTAAGGCATGGGATATGCATTTGTTCAGCTTTATAGAGTCCAAATAATTCTCCAAAGTGGTTCTATCAATTTACACTTCTACCAGCAGTATATGAATGTTTGAGCTTTTCTGTACTCTGTTAATGTTTTTATTCTATTTTTTAATTTTAGCCATCAGTGTGGGTAAATATTGATATTTTATAGGTTTTTTTTTTGTTGTTTTTAGCAAGAGAGAGCTGGAGGGACTGACGGACAGACAGGAAGGGAGAGGAGATGAGAAGCATCAATTCTTTGTTGTGGCATTTTAGTTGTTCATCGATTGCTTTCTCATATGTGCCATGACGGGGTTGGGGGGGGATGGAGGGGTGTTCAGCCGATAACCAGTGACCCTTGCTCAAGCCAGTGACCATGGAAGGGGTCATGTCTGTGAACCTACACTCAAGCCTGTGACCCTGCACTCAGGCTGGAGTTCCCCGGGCTCAAGCCGTATGAGCCAACGCTCAAGCTGGTGACATAAAGTAATTTTAATTTGCATTTTCCTTATGACCTTTTCTCTTTTTAAAATTAGGTCTTTTGTTTTTTATTGTTCTGCACAGGTTGTTTGTTGGAAGATGTTAGTCAAATAAGTTTGTAAATATGAGGTACAGTGGTACTTTGAGATATGAGCGGCCGAACATACATTTTTAAGATACGAGCTATGACTCGGTCCGTATTTTTGTTTGAGATCTGAGCGAAATTCCAAGATACGAGTTGCGATTCGGGAAGCTGCCGCTAGTTGGCACGTTGGCACACGGGTCCAGTATCGGCAGCACAACACCAGTATCTCGTTCTTTCTCACGTGTTACCCGCAGAATCAAGTCGAATCTCGTGCACTATATTCCTTCTTGCATCATTTTTGCATTTTTTACTAACTGTTTATGTGCGCTATCATGGGGCCGAAGAAAGTGAGTGTAAAGGACAGTGGTGAAAAGAAGAGAATGATGTTGATGGAAGTAAAGTAAGAAATAATAGAAAAACATGAGCGTGGTGTACGAGTGATTGAACTGGCAAGGCTGTACGACCACAATATATCTACAATTTGTGCCATCCTTAAACAAAAGAATGCCATCAAAAGCGCAAATCCAGTGAAAGGAACTAAAATCCTGTCCCAATTAAGGACAAATATCCATGAAGAAACGGAGAAGCTTCTGCCTGTGTGGGTGAAAGAGAAAGAGCTGGAGACTGTAATATGTGAAAAGACACATTTATTTACAGTGACTTAAAGAAAGAATCATCAACCTCAAAAGAGGCAGCAGAAGATATGTTTAAGGCAAGTCACGGCTGGTTTGAAAATTTCAAGAACAGATCTGGCATCCACTCGGTGGTGAGGCATGGTGAAGCTGCGACTACTGATGTTAAAGCAGCTGAGGAGTAGTACATCGCAAGTTTTCCTATGCTTATCCCCCAACAGATGTTCAACTGTGATGAAACAGGATTGTTTTGGGAAAAAATGCCCCGGAGGACTTTCATCACCACAGAGGAAAAGAAGCTGCCTGGCTATAAATCCATGAAGAACCATCTGACCCTTGCATTGTGTGCAAATGCTAGCGGTGACTGTAAAGTAAAGCCACTGCTAGTGTGTCATTCTGAAAATTCTCAAGCCTTTAAGACTCACAAGATTCTTAAAGAAAAACTGCAGGTTATGTGGCGCGCCAATGCTAGGGCATGGGTTACGAGGCAGTGTTTTATTGAATGGGTAAATCTTGTCTTTCGTCCTGCAGTGAAGAAATATCTTCAAGAAAATAAACTCCCGATGAAAGCATTACCAATCCTTGAAAATGCTCCAGTCCACCCACCTGGTCTTAAAGATAATATTCTCGATGAGTTCAAATTCATGCAAGTCCTCTACCTGCCACCCAACACTTCAATCCTGCAACCTGTGGATCAGCAGGTCATTTCCAACTTTAAAAAGCTTTACACAAAGTACTTGTTCCACCACTGCTTTGAGGTGACTGAGAAGACAAATCTAACCCTTCGAGAGTTTTGGAAAGATCACTACAACACCGTGATATGTTTACACATTACTGACTTGGCACGGCAAGAGGTTACAAAAAAGAACCTTGAACTCAGCATCGAAAAAGTTATGGCCTGAAGTTGTTGCAGACAGGGACTTCAAAGGATTCGAATCAGAGACCGAGACCGAGGTAGAAGCGTTGGAGGAGACTGTGTCCCTCGGAAAGTAGATGGGTCTGGAGGTAGATGAGGGTGACATAAACGAGCTCGTCAAGGAACATAAGGAGGAACTCTCAACTGAAGAGTTGAAGGAGCTACAGATGATGCAATGTAAGGAGCTTCTGCAGGAGATTAGTAGTGAGGAGGAAGTAGAGTCGGAGGAAGTGATTTCTACAAGAGAAATTAAAGACATGCTGGCAATGTGGGAGAAGCTTTCAAGTTTCATTGAAAAGAAACACCCAGAAAAAGTTTCAACTGGTCATGACACTTGTTTGTCACATTTCCGTAATATTTTAAAAGGCAGGCAAAAGCAAACCTCTTTGGATAGATTTTTATTCAAAAGTCCTACAAGTGAAAGTGCTGAAAGTGCAGCCAAAAAAGGCAAAAACAGGTGATGGTTAAGTAAAAATACGTAACGTTAAGCTTTAGGTTAGGTTTAAAGTTAAGAAAATGCATTTTTTTACAATTAAGTTTTTGCGGTTTCATTTTAAGTAAAGAAAGTGCAGTTTTAGTTTTGTCTAAAGTAAAGAAAATGTAGTTTTAGTTTACATTTAGTGTTAAGAAAGTGCAGTTTTAGTTTATGTGTCTACAGTGCCTGCATCCCTTCCTTCCTCCTCCTCCGCCATTCACCTCCATTAGCCACACTCATCTGACTCCAATGTAAGAATATAGTACTAAATAACACTTTTTTCTTTTATTTTATATATTTGTTATGCATTGGTAAAGTATACATGTGTTTCTTAATTAAAAACATGTTTTTTTTCATAATTTAGGATGGTTTGAGGATGTTTCAAAGGGCTGGAATGGATTAAATCTATATCAGTTATTTTAAAGGGGAGAAATTTGTTTGATATACGAGTTGACTGATTTACGAGCTCGGTTACAGAACGAATTAAACTTGTATCTCAAGGTACCACTGTATACATTTGCTTGCTTATAGTTTGCATCGAGTGTGGGAGACAGGCTGTAAGCTGGCAAGGTCCTCATAGCCTGAGGCTTATTTTTAAGACTATGCCTTTCCCACCCTTTTAATATTAAGACAGTGGTTCTTAACCTTTTTTGAGGTACCAAACCCACCAGTTTCATATGCGCATTCACCGAACCCTTCTTTAGTGATAAATAAAATATGATTTTTTTTCCAAATTCAAGACATAGCTATATGTTTTTTTACTGGTGCACAAAATGAGCCATGCATGAATATCACCTTGCTCGAAGAACAAAACTAACAAAGTGCATGAACTCACAACAAATTACAGTATTACTTTATTCTGGCCTCCGCGACAGAGGTTTCTCCGAACCCCTGAGATCGACTCATCGAACCCCTAGGGTTCGATAGAACCCAGGTTAAGAACCACTGTACTAAGATTTTTTCAAAACTAAGCTTTCCCCCACACCCTTGACTGTTGCATGATGTGGGGTGGAGCACTCTTATTGAGGAATCCCATTTATGCCTCAGATAAGTCACTTTGTATCAGAGACTTCCTTATTTGTATATTGGCTTTAAAGGCTCTAATTTTCTACACTATAAAATGAAGCAGACCGAGGGCTCTCACTCACTCAGTTCCTGCCATCAGCATTGCAGAGGAGAGGCAGCCAAGATGGTGGAGTGCTCAAAGAGAAGCCAGTTTGTGCAGAGAGAAGGAGATGGGGAACAGAGGTGAGTAAACTGGTGAGGTAGAAACCTTTGATTCTAGGATACTCGGATGAGTCAGTGGCTTTGGAAGCCCTGAATGGAAAGGGAAGTGTTTACCCACTGTGCGCCTGCCGGGTGGGAGTTAGGATTAAAGGTTATAGCCCACCAGTTCTTGGCTCCATTGTTTCATTACATTTGTCTGAATCAAATGCAAACCTGCGTTGGCCAGGTGGCTGTGATGGTAGCCGTGGCTACTGGCCTTACAGATGACAAATATATTCTACTTTGTGATTTGCCTTTTCACTCTCAATTTGCACTGTTAAATGAAAGTTCTTAATTTTTAATGAATGCAAGAGGCAAAATAGTACATGTTGCTGTGAGAAATAGACCAATTATATACAGCCACTGATTTAAATGAAAGTTAAGCTATGTGGGGCCCAGCCTTGGCATAGGCCATAGGCTATAAATACAATGTTACTATCCTCACTTTCCCAAGCTTCAGATACAAGGACTCACCAATTTAACAACCAGTAGTGTAACCAGTTTATTAAGTGATTTATGCATTATACCCTGAAAACATTGTTATAAAGAGTAAATGGTTTGCAACACCAGCCCTAAAAATCCCATAGCATGCTTCCAGCGCAGCTCAGCATAACCAGCTGTCCTGTAGTTCCCACAAGAAATGTTCTCCCTGAGACAAGTACCCAACACCTCAACAACTTCCCAGCAATCACCAGGATCCCATTATTCTAAACAGTGAAAGTGCCCTTGACCTGGGGCAGCAGGAAGAGCAACAAGCTTCTCTTTGAGTGACCAAATTTCAACAAAAACAAAGTTTGGGTAAGGCTCACACATCTATCAATTACCTCCCTGATCCTCTCAGCTCCTCTGGGCACTCTCTCTTGATCCCCATGTCATAGGCAGAGAAATATACTGTGCACAAAAATTAGGGGATATTTCAAAATGAATATGAAGTGACTAAAAAAACATTTGACTAGTTTTTTATTAAACAAGAACATCAGAAAAGCAAACAAGTCTAAGAAAGTTGTTTGTTGATGCAAATGAGATGCAAAACCAAGTTTTATTTCATTGGTGGAAAGGAACTATACAATAGGCTGAAAGTACTGGAGTATCTGCATGGTCCCTGATCCCCTAATTTTTGTGAGCAGTGTATTATTTTGCTCAGCCAAAATGGTGGGAGAGCTTGAAGCGAAGGAAGAAGGGTGATGGAGCTCCACAAAGCTGGGATTTCCCCCTGGACTCAGGTCCCTGAGCCCTTCCACGGGCACCCAGGGTTCCCCTTCCATCCCCTGTGGGCTACCTGAGATCACAGCCCTCTCTCTTCCTCAGGCCATAAGCAAACAGGACATCTCTTTTTTGCAGACGACTTCAAACTTTTTATAAAAACGGCACACTTTGCTGTGCTGGTGTACCTGGTCCCTACCGCCCACTAGTGGGCGTTTCAGCTTTCATGGTGGGTGAATCGCGGTGCCGTCTGGTTGTTCCACTACTGCCCATCATGAAAGCTGGAACGCCTATTAGTGGGAGGTACCGACCAGGTTGACGAGCATTGCGAAAGCGGGCCGTTTTTATAAAAAGTTTGAAGACTAAGGATTTTTTTACAGGAAGTTTTAGTCAGGAAATACTCTATCCTTAGTATTCCTTCCTTTATTTTCCCTCCCTGCTCCCTCTCCTTCCCCAACAAGATGCACTTAAACACAATGGCCTAATGACACTAATGTTTCCTTTCAGACAGAGGCAAAGGAAACATGCCTAACAGGAAGCCATAGTTACGGCTCTACAGTGTCTGCCATATTGAACCTCCTCCCTTCAATATGACCAGGTTAAAAATAAAGGTGAAAACTGGAGAAGAAACAGGAAAGAAAAACCTCCTCTGGGTCACTCAGGGTCAAAGAGAGAAAAGGAGATGCTCAGGATGAAGCCGTTCCCGTGGACTTTGCACCCCGAACCCAGCCTGGGACCCAAGCTTAAACACAGACGTCACACGTGAGTAACAGCTAACTGTACAGTGGACTGTGATCAGGTAAACAGGTGAGCAGTCAATGGGTCAAACTGGATGTCAGGCCATGGGTTCACAACTCTTTTTCCCTGAAAGAACATGATTCATAAACTATAAACTTCAAGCCCCTGAAACTATTTTCTCCCTTTGCAAGGAAAGTTGACAAGAGCAGGAATGAATGACAGTTTTTTCCATCATCCTAAAGCAAATACTTTATTGACTCATTATGGGCTAAGAGTCCTAAAGGTCTTCTTACTCATTCTTGACTTTAAGAGGTGAACCACCAGCATACCCTTCCAAATAACAAGCAGACCTAAGCCCTACACAGGTGCTTTGGTTCTCAGGGAGGAGGTGTGAACCAAATCCTATGAGCACAAGGGATTCCATGAAAGGAAAACAAAGGCCTTCCAATTAGGCTGTCTTGGTTTCCATGAGCATCCAAATAAAAGCCTTTTGTTTCCATAGGTTAGCTAACAGAACTCCACCACCACCACCACCACCCCTCAAGAAAGGAAAGAAATAATTATCTTTCTCTATTAACCTCAAAATTTATTAAACATCTCCTGGAAAAAAAATAAATAAACAGAGTTCACTGAATTTGGGGAGGATAACTTACAGTACCCTTACGGCTCTAAGTTCACACACACCAAAAGGTGTGGTCGAGAACAAATAAACATCAGACTCACACACACCTGGCAGGCAGAATCAAATCTTGTTAAGACAAGTCTCTTTATAACCAAAATTTTAACTTTCACTGACAGAAGCATGGGAATTCAGATCACCTGCAGAATAGGTTACCAGGCAGCGGGCACCCACAGCGCAATAACTGGTACCACCTTCCTGCAGACCTGGCAGCCTTAGTCCGCTACTAATAAAATGATACATATTCATCCAGCAGCTACTTTTTGAATCCTGTGAAGCATAACCTAGTCACTCCCCTCACACCTGACCACTCATAAAAAGCCCCTGTATTCCTCCAGTCTCTGCATAGTACCTCTCCTCACACTGCTATCATTCCAGCCTAATGAACAATTCTCTGAGCCCACTCTAGAGCCATAACTGCTTCTTTTTCCTCTCCCACCCCAATAACTTTTATTAGAACACAAGTTCATACGATTTCATTAGAGGAATAACAATAAATTCCCTCAACTTAAAAAAAACTTTCAATATACAAAATTTTCATAACTAACTGTTTCAAAGTACTTCTCCCAATTGTTACTGAAACCCTGAGTAGGCTACAAAACATTGAGTTGTAATAAATAAACTTCAATAATTTCTCTCCCACCTTCTTCTCTTGGATAGGGACTCAGTAAACTCTCTTCCCACTCCTACAATTCTGAAAGAAGATCAAACAAACTGTGGTGTCTCCCAAGGCCGAGAAATCTTCTGTCCTCAAGGTCAGAAGCCTGGATTCGTCAAAGACACGTTAGGTTGGCCATCCAGGATTTAATCTTGCCACCAAGAGCCCACACAGGCCTGACAAGTGGTGGCACAGTGGATAAAGCATTGACCTAGAAATTGAGGTTGCCAGTTTGAAACCCCAGGCCTGCCTAGTCAAAGGGGTTGATGCTTCCTGCTCCTCTCCACTTCTCTCTCTCCTCACTAAAATAAGTAAATTTAAAAAAGAGGCCGCCTGACCAGGCGGTGGCGCAGCGGATAGAGCGTAGGACTGAGATGCGGAAGACCCAGGTTCAAGACCCCGAGCTCACCAGCTTGGACCCAAGGTCACTTGCTCCAGCAAGGGGTGGCTTGGTCTGCTGAAGGCCCGCGGTCAAGGCACATGTGAGAAAGCAATCAATGAACAACTATGGTGTCACAATGGCAACGAAAAACTGATAATTGATGCTTCTCATCTCTCTTCGTTCCTGTCTATCCCTATCTATCCCTCTCTCTGACTCTCTCTGTCCCTGTAAAAAAAAAAAAAAAAGAATCAAAAAAGAGGCCATAATACCCACAAATATCTTAAAGGTATTTAAAACCAAAGTCTATCCCTTGACCAGCAACCCCTAATAATATATAAGGGAAGATGGAAGGAGCATATACCCTGAACCAGTACAAAACTAGGTTGCATGCTTAAAGATGCATATAGCCCTTAAATAGAAACAAGAAGATAAAATAAGTGCCCTAAACAGAAGTTAAAGGAAGCAATTTCAAAGGGCCAACAGAAAATAAACCAAAACAAAATCAAGCACACCAAATCACACTAAAAGTGTTAAGTGCTCATTTCAGAAAGGGCAACGCCTTTTCACAGTTACTGAAACTTCACAATATCCAATTTATTCCTGTGTTGACAATAATCCCTTTCTTTTTCCTTTTAAAAATTATGCTCCAAAAAAAAAAAATTATGCTCCAATATTTCAAATTTTTACATTTTCGTGTGGAAATTTAAGTCCTGGCCAACTACAGAGCATGATTCGGGCCAAGTCCATCTAAAAATATCACAGTGAATGGCAAAAATCAATAATTGATTTAGCAAGTTAAAAAGTTGAAAGAGTAAGATAATATAAGCAGAATTTCATTCAGTCTTCAAAAATACTGGAGATCCATTCTTAGAACCAGTATAGTTTATTCATAAACTTCTGTTCTTTAAACTTCTATTAGTAAATCTCTTGAGATGCATTTTCCACCAAATTTTTAAAAACCCACAAGAAATTAATTTAATAGCACAGATAAACAGGAAAACTGGACCAATTTCAAAATTATATAAAGTCTCTAGGTGAATTCTTTAACTGGTCTAGCTTTTCTTTCTTACTACGCTATCAAATAAAAAGAGTATAAGCCCTTTTTAAGGCATTCATTTTCATTAGTCTGAAGAATTCAGTAACACCCATTTACCCAACTGGCTAAAATAAGACAACAGATAATAACAAGTATTGAGTAGAATACAGAGCAACTGAAACTCATTCACCACTGTTGGGAATATAATAAAACCTCTTTGGCAGACTCTATTACAGCTAAACTGTGTGGCCCAACAATTCCTCTACCAGATACCCTGTTTCCCCAAAAATAAGACATCCCTCGAAAATAAGACCTAGTGCAATTTTTTTCAAGCTTAGAAATATAAGGCCTCTCCTGAAAATAAGACCTAGCATGTCTTTAGAAGCAAAATTTAATATAAGACAGTCTTATTTTCGGGGAAACAGGGTAGATTGTTGTACATGGAAATAAGTAGAGTCACAAGAAATTCTTGATGGAATTCAGAGCTTGGCTGGTTATGCTGATGTTTATAATGACATGACTACAATATATTAATAAATGTTGATTTTTTGTTCAACAACAAATGTGAATTCCTGTTCATGGAAAAATAAGACATCCCCTGAAAATAAGACCTAGTGCGTCTTTAGGAGCAAAAATTAATATAAGACACTGTCTTATTTTTAGGGAAACACGGTAAATACTCAAAAAATGTATACATATGTTCACCAAAAAACATGCACAAACGTGTTCTGACAGTCTGACCAGGCGGTGGCGCAATGGATAGAACATAGGCCTGGGATGCTGAGGACCCAGGTTCAAAACCCTGAGGGCACTAGCTTGAGCGCTGGCTCACCAGCTTGAGCACAGGGTTGCTGGCTTGAGCCCAAAGGTCACTAGCTTGAGCAAGGGGTCACTCATTCTGCTGTAGCCCCCTGGTCAAGGCACATATGAGAAAGCAATCAATGAACAACTGAGGTGCCACAACAAAGAACTGATGCTTCTCTTCTCTCTCCCTTCCTGTCTATCTGTCCCTTTCTATCTGTCACAAAAAAAAACAAAAACAAAACCCCACAACAACTTCATTTCTACTTTTGCTCTATTTTTTCGTGTTTTCCCCAAGGTCAAAGGATAAAGCAGTCAGTAACCAACAGAAATCTGAACAAATTCAACCAGAAATGTAATGCAGATATCAAAAATCCACAATCTTTGCCTCTAATCAAGCCAAAAATTATATATGTCAAAAGGACTTATATCTACAATTTGCAATAAATGTAAACGCACTTAGATTTGATCCTGAATGACTTTGTAAGGTAAAATTTTATCTTCCAGCCTGACCTGTGGTGGTGTAGTAGATAAAGCATCAACCTGGAATAATAAGGCCACAGCTTTGAAACCCTGGGCTTGCACATATGACAAGCAACTACTACAAGTTGATGCTTCCCGATCCTCCCTGCCCCTCTCCCCTCTCTAAGATCAATAAATAAAAATCTATTTTTTAAAAAAGTTATCATCCACTCTAATATCATCAAATGTATAAGAAGTTCCTCGGATACACTGGGATTCCTAGAGATTAAAACTGCCAAGATAAACATCATCCCACAAAGAGCTATGCCCAAGCCTTTTACCACCTATCACAATGAGCTGGACATGAATATATACATGACAATTGCTCCAGAACTCTACCACTCTACCGTAAGATGCTGGTTGGTGGCATTGTTTGGGTTGAGGAAATTGCACGCCAGTTCCGGAATGAAGAAATCGATCTGACTCACAATCCTGAGTTCACCACCTGTGGTTCTATATGGCCTACACAGACCATCATGATTTCACAGAAATCACAAGAGGTGATGATTTCAAGGATGGCGAAGCATATTACACGAAGTTACAAGGTCACCTACCATCCAGATGGCTTGGAAGGCCAAGCCTAGGAAACTGACTTCATTCCACCCTTCCAGCAAGTCAGCATCGAGGAGCTTGAGAAAGCCTTGGGGACTGAGAAAAGTAGCACAATTCTTGATATCTGTGTGGCAAAAGCTGTTGAATGCCCTCCACCTGGGACCAGAGACAGGGTCCTTGTTAAGCTTGGAGTGTCATACATCAATCCTAAATTCATCTATGATCACCCCCAGATAATGAGCACTTTAGCCAAATAGCACTGCTCTGTAGGGGGTCTGACTGAGCGCTTTGAGCTGTTTGTCAGAAGAAGCAAAATATGCCTACAAGAGCTGAATGATTCCATGGGGCACCAGCAGCTTAAAACTTTTTTTTTATTGATTAATTTTAGAGACAGCAAGGAAGGGAGAGAGAGGGAGAAACATAGATTTGTTGTTCCACTTATTTATGCCTTCGTTGGTGGATTCTTGTATGTGCCCTAACCAGGGATTGAACCTGCAACCTTGCCATGTAAGGACAATGTTGCAACCTACTGAGGTAACAAGGGAGGGCAGCAGCAGATTTTTGAAGGACAGGCCAAAGCCACTGGCAATGATGAAGCCATGTTCATAGATGTTGAGGGATGAGCCCCACAGCTGGCTGGGGCATGAGCATCAACCAAGTCACCAAGTTTCTTAGACTCTAGTAACATCAAGGAAGTACTTCTGTTTTCAGCACTGAATGCTGAAGACAAGAAGGAAAATGTAGCAACTGCTGAGACAATGGCAAGCACAACAGCTGACACGCTATCTAGAAAATAGTAGCTGCAAGTCATATAACTCAGGCATCTATGCATTTTTTGCAAAAGATCAAGGACTGCAAAAGAACTCTTTTATGTTGCTATCCATTGACTACTGCAGTTCAGCCACCAGAAGAGAAAAAAGGAATTAAGATTTTTTTTTACTCCTTGTTAGCAAATAAGCCATTTGTTTCTTAAAAAAAAAAAAAGTAAACCAACAAGAACAGAGTTCTTGTGTGCTTCTCAGGGAATCAGTAATTACAAAAGAGGGATTAGTATGTTTTCTGAAAGTTAAACTAGGGCCCATTGCTCAATTCCATCAACTAAATGAATTTAAAAAAAAAAATTAAAAAAAAGCTACAGGCTTCCTGACACTGAAATATGTATCTAACTATTTCCAATTACCTGATTGCTTCTGTAATGAAAAAAAACATGAGAATACTTATTTTTCACAGGTTATCTGTTTTAAGATTCTTCATCAGTGAGAATATCATTTGCTTCCAGCATCCATACTATAAATGCAAAGCCCAAGAAAGGAAAAGGTAAACAGGTATCCATCTGAGTTTAAAGCCACAGAGAGAAAATAGAAACTGCTGGATTAAGTCACCTGCCGTGCTCATGCAGAGTACATGTTCACAAGCAATTCACATGTCTAGTGGCTGGAGTGTTTTAATAAAAGCCTCATTGTCAGGCTTCCCCTATTCAAGACAGTTGTGTTGTTCCCCTTCATTGCCTCTCCCAAACACATACACACACACACACACATACACACCCATGTGCATGTGCATGCTTTAACAAACCTGAGTTTTCCTTCTCTCCGTAGCCTGGTCAAGTATAAAATGCTTTATTTAAAATTATAAAGATAACTAATAAGAGAGAACTAAAAATAATAAGAAAAATAATAGAATATCTAATAAATATCCGGAGGCAGATAGGAGGGGAAAAGAAGAGATAACAGGAGGTAACAGAAATCCCCCTTCTTGCTTAGCAGGGAGTTAATAGCTAGCTAACGTCAAATTTGTAAAGTCAATTAGTATAGACTGTGGCAGTTCAAAATGAAGGCTATAAATCCTGTGACACTCTTCCCATCAAGTTGGTAGGTCTGTGTCCCCTCCCCTTGAGTCTGAAAAGGCTTTGGAACTGCTCCAATCAACAGAGTTTGGTAAACGTGGAGTTTTGTAACTTCTGAAGCTATGTCCTAAAACGCCATGAAACTTCTAAATGGTTCACATGAGGTGCTCATAGCTTGAGTTATTTGTAATGGGTTAACATGAAGGATGTTTGGGGATGAGATTAACATTTTAATCAGTGAACTTTGGGGACAAAGCAGACTGCACTCCACAATTTGGGTGGGCTTCATCCAATCCAATGAAGCCTGAACAGGACACTAAGAATGTCCTCGCCAAGCAAGAGGAATTCTCGAGCAGGCTGCCTTTGATTTTCATCTGCACCACTGCTCCTCCTGACCCTCCAATCTGCAAGTTCTCTCACATAGCGGATTTCGGACTTGTCAGCCTCTATAGTCATGTGAGCCAATTCCTTATAGTGAATCAGTTTCTATGAACATATACAAATCCTATGATTCTGTTTTTCTAAAGTACCCTGAAAATAAGTCACTCACCGCATACAGGTGTTTCAGTCAATGTCAGATTGACATATACGAGGGTGGCCCCATAAGATACTTTTTAAGTACAATTTCCATTTTATTTTTTTCCAGAGAACTTTTCTTCAGTCCTTAAGGACTTAGCTCCTTACACGGGCTTTGGTGAAGGTCATGGGCAGTACCCACAGGTCTAATAGCAGTGGAGGTGTTTGGTCCTTCTGGGCTTTACAAGAACAATTCCTGACTACCTTACTGTGAATGGCACAATTCACACTGCAATGCAGTTTCACATACAGCTGGGAAGCACACAGGCATCAAAGACACTTGCTTTGCAAATGTCCCTAATGGTTGCAGCCTCAACTATGTTTCAAATAGGGAACTTCTTTATGGCCTAGTCCTTGGACACACACCAGACAAAACTGGTGCAGTGAATAGGCTGCACATGGCTGTGGTCTTTTTTGGCACGACTGCTGTTCCTTCTTTTCTTGGTCATCTTTAAAGTGAGGACCTGGGAGTGTTCCCCTAAGACTATAAAGGAGCCGAAAACTTATCACCTAGTGATATCATAACCATTGTCAAGTTATAGCACAATGTGTTACTCGCATGTTTGCAGACATGCTGGTATAAACAAACTTAACTGGTACAATCAAACCTATTCTGCTGACAATCATATAAAACTATAGCACATATAATTCTGTACAGTATATAATACTTGATAATGGCTATGTTCCTGCTTTATATATTTATATACTATATTTTTAATCATTATTTTAGAGTGTACTCTTTCCACTTACTAAAAAAGTCTGCTGTAGCCTGACCAGGCGGTGGCACAGTGAATAGAGCTTTGGACTAGGATACAGAGGACCCAGATTCGAGACCCCGAGGTTGCCAGCTTGAGCGTGGGCTAATCTGGTTTGAGCAAGGCTCACCAGCTTGAGCCCAAGGTCACTGGCTGGAGCAAGGGGTCTCTCAGTCTGCTGCAGCCCCCAAGTCAAGGCACATGTGAGAAAGCAATGAACAACTAAGGAACCGCAACAAAGAATTGATGTTTCTCATCTCTCTCCCTTCCTGTCTGTCCCTCTCTGACTCGCTCTGTCTCTGTCACACACACACACACACACACACACACACACACACACACACACACACACACAAATGTCTGCTGTTGCCTGACCAGGAAGTGGCGCAGTGGATGGAGTGACAGCCTAGGACACTGAGGACCCAGGTTTGAAACCCCAAAGTCGCCAGTTTGAGCACGAGCTCATATGGCTTGAGTGCAGGGTCACCAGCTTGAGTGTAGGATCATAAACATGACCCCATGATCGCTGGCTTGAGCCCAAGGTCACTAGATTGAGCAAAGGGTCACTGGTTCAGCTGTAGCACTCCCTCCATCAAGGCACATATGAGAAAGTAATCAATGCGTAACTAAGGTGACATAACAAAAAATCAATGCTTTTCATTTCTCTCCCTTCCTGTCTGTCCCTATCTGTCCTTCTCTTTGCCCCTTTCTCTTTCTCTGTCTCTCTCACTTAAAAAAAAAAAATTCTGCTGTAAAACTATGTCGTGTTACACTGGCAGTAGTCTCATACATTTGGGGATTACTTTGTCACTTGATTGCATCCCAGGTGTTTGTAGCCTAGGAGCAATAGCCATATAGCATAGGTATGGAGTAGGCTACACCAGTGTTTTTCAACCACAGGTCTGTGGACCAGTCCACCAGAAATTTCATGCTTGTCCAAGAAAGTGTTAACCACCCTGTTGTATGAAGATTACAGAAGTAATGATGTTAGTCAAATTTGCTTAGGCTCAGGGTTATTTCTGCCTTAGCGGTCCCTGAAATAATTCAGGGACTTTTCTTCAGTCCCGTTTTCACCGGTCCCCAAGTATAAAAAGGTTGAAAACCACTGGGTTATACCATCTAGATTTGTGTAAGTACATTCTTTGATGTTCACACAACAATGAAATCACCCAGCGATGCACTTCTTAGAATGTATCCCCATCAGTAAGTGGAACACAACGACACATGGAGGAATCTGGTGGCCATTTAAGTAGTCTGACTCTCTAGGGCCACAATGTTTAAGTAGTCATAGGTACATGTTCTGGTCAAGCATCAACACTGACCATGCCTTCCAGTCACCCCTGCCAAGGCATACAACCTGGGAGCAAAACCTTCTTGGATTCTCCAGACAGTTCCATTCACTAGCTAAAACACCTCAAAGACCTCAGTCAACATCACAAGGGGCAAAAGAACCCAGCCAAGCCCTGCCTGAATCCAACTCATACAATCTATAATACCAGAAAATAATTGTTTTTGTTTGTTTTAGCAAGAATGAGAGAGAGACAGATAGGAAGGGAGAGAGACAAGAAGCATCAACTCATCGTTGCAGTGCCTTAGTTGCTCATTGATTGATTGCTTTCCCATATGCGCCTTGATGGGGGGAGGTCCTCTAGCTGAGCCAGTGATCTCTTAGCTCTAGCCACAACCTTGGGCTCAAGCCACTGGCCTTTGGGCTCACGTCAGCGACCATGAGGTCATGTCTATAATCCCACACTCAAGTCACCAACCCCACGCTCAAGCTGGTGAGCCCACGCTCAAGCTGGGGTTTCAAACCTGGGTCCTCAGCATCCCAGGTCAATGCACCACTACCTGGTCAGGCAGGAAATAATTGTTTAAGCCACTAAATTTCGAGGTAATGTGTTCAATGATAACCAGCAGAAGAACTAAAAACATAGTCAACAGTTAAGATACTATGAACTGGGATCAGAGAGGAGTGATGGGTTTAGTTTTCATTTTAAACCCTCTTTTGTTTTTTGTATTCATACAATGTGCAACTATGACTTCAGAAATTTAGTATCACTGTATTATATAACTAAAATTTGCTAGGACAGTAAGTACTGTAACACACAAAATATATATAGTGATGATGTTTTAATTAAGTAATTGGGAGGGATTTTTTCACAATGTATATACATATATTAAACATTGTGATGTCCACTTTAAATATCTTACAATTTTACTTGTCAATTATACCGCAATAAAGCTGAAGGGAAGTTGTTTTAAGTAAAGAAACAACAGCAAATGCGTTTAGCACATACTGTATATCAGTATGTATATGTCTTCTAAGTACACTATGTATTATAACTCATTTAAATCTCACAATAATCTCATGAGAGAGGTGATTTTTATTATGCCCATTTTAGAGATGGGAAATTGAGGCACAGAGCTTTTCATTAACTATAACAAGAGCACATATCGAGCAGCACAATGTAACTTCAAACCAGTCAGTCTGCATCCAGATCTACATTTTCACAAAGATCACTACGCTGGTTCAGCAGTCACAAGCCATGGATAAAGGTACAACCTCAAATTGCCATTCACGTGGGTCTCCAAGTATGTGAACACACTTTTTGTCAAGTACTGCTGGACTGCCTTGCTTCTTCAAAAGGTACTATCTACACTGCAATGCCCTTTAATCTTCACCTGTACAGTTTTCAAGGTCCAATGTCTCTAAATATCACCCAAATCCCTCTACTCAGCATTAATGTCTCCATCCCCTACATTTCCAGAATGAGCCATTTATATCAGGTGTCTCCATCCTTCTGATTCCTACACTACAATTTCTAGTGTGTGTGTGTGACAGAGACAGAGAGAGAGACAGACAGGGACAGACAGGAAGGGAGAGATATGAGAAACATCAATTCTTTGTTGCAGCACCTTAGTCGTTCACTGATTGCTTTCTCATGTGCGCCTTGACAGGGCCGGGGGAGGGGGGTAGGCTACAGCAGACTGAGTGACCCCTTGCTCGAGCCAGCGACCTTGGGCTCAAGCTGGTGAGCTCTGCTCAAACCAGGTGAGCCCGCGCTCAAGCTGGCGACCTCAGGGTCTCGAACCTGGGTCCTCCACATCCCAGTCCAACACTCTATCTACTGTGCTACTGTCTGGTCAGGCCTATTTCTTTTTTTTTAATATTTTATTTATTGATTTTAGAGAGAGGAAGGGAGAGACCGAGATCATAGCTGCTTTACTTTGGTTGTTCACTGCCTGCTTGTGGTATGTGCCTTGACCTGGCAAGCCTGGAGTTTCAAACCAACGACCTCAGAGTTTCCGAGTCGATGTTCTACCCACTGAGCCACCACAGGCCCTTCTACAATGCTTATCTTTATATTTCCCCACTTTTTGTGAATTCTGTGAGGCTCTTTGCTCTAAGCATTTTTTCCACCTTTGTACTAGTTTGCCTATTTTCAGTACCTTCCAAATAAAGAATGGTAAGGAAACAGCATTATGCCCATTGGTCAGAGCAGTCTGTGTACCATTAACCTCCCTAGAGATAGCCAGTGGTTTCTTTTCTTCAGAGATACTTGTTCCCTAGCCACTTTTTACAGACCCCTTTAAAGCTCAGCTCAAGCCTACTATTCATGGAAGCCAATACTAACCAACAACGCTAGAAAGACCTCTTTTGACTCAGAACTCATATAAGCACTCAGTAAGTGAACTAAACACTACTTTATCACATAAGAATTCTGCCGAGGAGATATTGTTAATTTTTATACTAATTTCTTAACAATTCTTAAATGCCCTAAAGCACCTAGCTGTACCTTTGCAAAAAATATCCTATAAAGAAAAATACTATGTGACTGGTACAGGAGATTACAATAAAAGTTATATTTATGCTGGCTATCAAGAAGATATCAGGGTCAAGCTCACCATTATTTTGAGAATTTGCAACTTAAGCTAATGAGACACTTTCTGCAGGCAACATATTAGCAATTTAGAGATTTCTTTAATGAATTCTATACTAGATTCATGGACAACTTGATTCTGCAGGTAGCAATTCATCGATAAGAATTGTCAAAAGGAAAGCCTCTAGTTTATGAAATAATTCAAAGAGGTGGAAAAACTATATACAAAGATGATTGCTGCAGCAATATACACCAGTAAAACTACAAAATTTAACACTTTTCCAATTTTGGGTAAATTATTAAATGAAAACATAATGAGGGGACTGCGAACCTGTACAGGGATTAAAAAGTCATGGAGATTAGAGCAACACTAAGATATAGTGTGAAGATAAAAACAAAATATAAAATTGAATATTAGGATTATGACTACATAGAAAGATGAACAGATATAGAAAAATCACTGAAATTGAACACAACTAAAAAAATTAGTTTACTGAATTGGGTTAGTATGGGTCACCTTTTGTCCATTTTCCAAAATCTGTTAGGTGTACTGCTTTTGCAATTTAAAAAGGGATAAAACAGGTTCTGGCCGGATAGCTCACTTGGTTAGGGTATCATCAACCCTAGGTTTAATCTCCGGAGTACATGCAAGAATCAACCAATGAATACATAAATAAGTGGAACAACAAATTGATGCTTCTCTCTCTCTCTCTCTCTCTCCTCTCTTTTCCTATATATATAAGTCAATAAAAATAAAAAATTTGAAAGAATTTTTTTATCTTTAAAAAATAAAACAAAATTTTTAAAGGATAGGACAGAGCTCTCATACCTGCTGGTAAAATTATAAACTATACAACTGCTTTGCAATCTGTTTAGCAGTTTCTTTGAAACTGAATATTAGTTCAGAATTCACCAATTCTACTCCCAAGCACATACCCAATACAAGTGTGTACTTGTTTATCAAGACATATTACTAAAATTTTCTTCTAGTCACACAATTCACCATTGACAAAATTTGGAAATGACTCAAATGTCCATCAACCCTAGAATGATTAGACAAATCAGTGTGTAATTACACAATGGAATACTGGCCGGCAATGATTGAACTATAGCCACATGCAACAACATGGCTAAATCTCACAAGCAATGTTGAAGAAAAGAAACAAGATACATACACACACATACACACGCACACTCTATAATCCCATTGATCCCATGTATACAGAGCACAAAAACAGGCAAAACTAATCTGTGGTTACACTAGCCCTTGGGAAGAGGTAGCAATTAGAAAAGAGCTGAGGGGTCTTCTGTAGTAGGCAATGTTCTGCTTCTTGATCTTGGTGCTAGTAATAAGTGTATGTGCATCTTGTAAATACTTGTCATATTGTATGTTATATTTCAATTTTTAAAACTACTTTAAAAAAAGAGATGGCGTAAGCCAAGCCACCCACACAAGAGGCATAAAATTTCCTGTAACATTTGAAACCAAGTTGGCTTCTTTGATTGGAGAGCATAAGAAGTGTGGTGGTTCTTGCGTAACTTACCTAGCTTCAACTCTGCTCACGAAAAAGTGATTTTTAAAACATGCACAAATAATCCAACAGATGCCTGAGTCAAAGATTTGTTAATTTTTCACTGAGATCCCTTTTGCTGCTTCTGAGTCTTTCCATCCTACAGTTACTCCATCTTAACAGACCTCAGCTCTCACAAACACTCCCCTTTCAGCCATTCTCCCACCTCTTCCCCAATTCCTTGAATTTCCTTTCACTAGACCTTTCTCACCTTCCTCCTCCCTGGACTAGGGAATTAATGCATAACAGTTTAGTTCATTTGACTACCAGCAAGCAGATGTTGATACTCAAGAAATGAACCTAAAAATGAGTCTTCAAAGTATAGATTCTAGTCGCCATTTGCCTGTGATTTCTTTCTTTGGGGCCATTTTGGATGATTTAAAACAAAACTATTTTTAAATCTGCAGTCCTTTTTTCCCTCCAACATCTCCCTCCCCACAACACAAATGCAAACACACACACACACACACTTTTGCTGAGGCAGAACCTCAAGTAGGATGATTTGTGGACTTGGCAAATCTAGAGTGCAGAAAGAGTGTTCCAAAGCACCCCTGTGCCCTATGAGGATAAATCTCACTCCTAATTTGCTTATCCTTAAAGGAGGTAATTATTCTTCCACTGTGGGCTTCACCATCCTTAGACATTGTAATCTTGACTTAGGCCAGCCTTTACGTAATTTTTCTTCCACTGCTTTAGCAGCAGCACCTTTCCCCAAATCCATTAAGCAGAAAAGAATTGGAGTTAATATTTTTTCTGTTTTCTCACTCAGTCTCTATCTCCGGAAAACTTCACCTTAAAATAAGGGAGTACTAGGCCAGGGGAAGAGGCAATGGAGTGACTGCTAATGGATAACTCCAAATGGGTATGGGGTGTTTCTTTTTGGAATATGTCTGCAATGAGATAGTAATGGTAACTGTGTAACGTTGTGAATATACTAAAATCCCCTTTCTACTTTAAAAAGGTAAATTTATGGCACGTTTATTATAGCTGACTTTTAAAAATAAAGGTGGAGAAGTGCCCAAATTCATTTAAAAAAGTTAAATGAATTAACTACTAACAGGAAAAATGCTAAGTACCACCTAAAAATCAAGTTGAAGAAGCACATGAATTAAAAATGAGAAAACCAGCCCTGATTGCAATCCAGCTCAGAGGTTGGGGACAGTGGGTTGGTGGATGAAGGTGAAATAAGAAACTACACAATTATAGATATACATAATTAACCTTCTTTGTGAGTCTAGCACTCTTGTTCTGATATAGTATTTTATTATACTAGATAGACCTCCGTGGAGACGATGTGCAGAGAGTGAGCGCTGGGGGACGCCATAGATTGTTTTTCATGCTAGCGCAGCCAAAGCCCTCACCAAGTCCCCTTGGCGCGGCAGAGTTCTTGCTGACCTGCAAGACTCACCGCAAGGAGCTGCCTCGTAGAGTTCCACGGGGATCTAGGTGGAGTGGGATGAACGGTCAAGTAGAGGAGGTAGCTGCCCAGAGCGAAGCATTCCCTACGCATTTGCCTAAGTGGCATCGTAGAGGCGGGTGTTCAGGGACCAGGTCCGTTTAAAGGCACTCTAACCCCTTCCTTAGACCTGACGCCGCGGATCCTCCTGAAGTCCACGCTGTCAGGACTGGGTTCGGCGGACTCCGAAGACCTCGACTTCCCTCACCCCTCCCCCACATCCCGGCCACTCAAACTCTGGCCCGAGTAATCTCCCAGTCGGCTGAGGGCGGGTCGAGGCCACCTGCCTTTGTAGGGCAGAGGAATAAAGAGGTCGACCGTCAGTCCTTCCTGTGGAGCTGTGACCTTAAAGGGAAGACATCTCAGAGAGGGTCTCCCACAGCATCCCAAACTGATTAAAGGACCCCGGGACATCAAAAGGCCGTCCGCCCCAGCCCGGGGCCGCACTTTCCCGCTGCCCCGAACCTTGCGCGCCGCGCTCCCCTTCCACAGGGGCCCAGCCCCACAGTCGCAGCGCCCACCAAACCCCGGTGACCCAGTCCCTGGGCCCGTTCTAAGGCCACCGAGGAAACCGAGAAAGCGTCCGCGGGGCTGCCCTCCGTCCCCTCCACGGAAGCCGTGCGCCCCCGGCGCGCGCCAAGTTTGCCTCGCTGGGCGGAGGCCGGTCCAGAGCAGAGGTCGGAGCCCGGGCAACCCCGCACGCCGGGGTTTACGGCGCACCGTAGCCCCAGCTGCACTCACCTCCAAGCGCTCCTTCCAACCTACTGCGCGGAGTGGGCAACTCGCTGGCCCCGCCGGGCTCCGAGACCTCGGAGGAGGAGCGGCGATAAGGGCGGGGCCAGCACGGCTGGCCCGCGCCAGAATTAAACTCCGAAACACACTGGATCCACCCGGGCCCTGTGACCGCGGCAAAGGCAAAGACGTCAAGGGAGACTGGTAAGTCTTAGACGCCGGGTGAGAAAGGGCTATGGCTGCGGCCCGGAGCCGGACGGGAGGGAGCACCAGGCGGCTCTGAAACCTCCAGAAAACCTGGCTCTTCTACGGAGCTTCTTTGTACGTGAGAACCGGACGGCGGGCGGGTCTCAGTGCGCCTGCGCGCGTCGGCAACCCTCGGCAGTGCCCACGGGGCACCTCCGCGTACCTCCTCCGCCGCACCTGGCCCGCAGGCCTCTGCAAGGTCAGAACCTGGCGGAGGAGCTCCCTCCGCCCCGGCACGTTTCTTGTGCCACGTGTGTCTGCTTATTACGGGGAGGTAGGGAATATCCCATCCCCCAATGAAACGGCTCCGTTCAGATCTCTGACCCGTAGGCATCCCTGGACGCAGCTCCGGTGGCATGTTTAACACTCCCGTTTAGTGCCTTTTTACTGCCGGCTCCTTCCATTCCGCTAAGAATTATTGGCTCTGTGGCTGTGGGGTTGTTTTCCTGCTGTGGGTGGAAGATGGCCTCTGGAGCGGCCAGGGGTCTCGTTCCTGCAGGTGCCTGCCTCAGAGGAACAATCTCTGGGGTGGCCCTAAGCCTCCGCGTTCCCTGGACCTGCCTTGTGTCTTCTGTGCTTTCGCTCCTGCTTGGCCTAGGGACAGACTCCTCCGTGGAAAGAGTGTTCGTGTCCAGAAGGGCGCAGGTGTTCAGGAAACTCCAAAGAAAATGCAGTGCCTCCCTCAGGAACTGAGGACCAAACTAGGACATCAGATACAGGATTCACAGCAAGTGTCCTTAGGTGCAAAAGACATGAGTAGGGATCAAGAAGCAGTGACTTGAGTCTTCTTTCAACTTGAAGGTGTCTTGAATAAACAGGAAGGGAGGAGCTACCAAAAACCAAGTATTAGTAAGATAGAAATCATTAATGCCAGTTCTCTAATCACTGACTTTCTTAAGGAGGGGCAGAGGGAGACCCCAACTCTCCCTTCCACAGCACACACCCAGCAGCCCTTTTGCACAGGTCCCAAGTCAGTTAAAGTGAAGTGTCCTCAAACCACAAGTTGAAATGCTGGCCTCTGGAGAGAAGAGACTGGCAAAATCAGTGCTTCTCTACTTGTTTGTGGAAAAGTACACCTGCAAATTCCTGAAATTGATGGCCCCTGCCTGTTAAGAGGACAGGCAAAGGGCAGCTGAAAGATACTGGAGACAGAAAACCTTATTTTTAGTCATAGCCCCTTTGCCAGCTCACCAGGGAACAGTAAATAAACTCCTCCTCTGGGCTTCAGTTTCTTCATCTCTAAAATAGGGCATATAAATTCAGTAAGCCCTCTCTAAAATACCCCTGTGTAACCACCACCACCACAACACCACAGTCTTGGTGGGGTAGCTCAGTTTGTTAGTGAATCTTCAGGATATGCCAAGGTTGCAGGTTCGATTCCCAGTCAAGGCACATGCAATAATCACCCAATGAATGCATAAGTAAGTGGAACAACAAATCAAGGTTTCTCTCTGTCTCTCACCTCCTTCCTCTCTCTCAAATCAATTTAAAAATTCAAAAAACTTATTTTTAAAAATAAATACCCATCCCCCTCCAATTTCTGTGAGTCTATGGAAAAAATACTAGCCCTGGTTGGATTTGTAGCGTCATCTCTATACCTGGAGGTGGCTGGGTCTGATCCCAGATCAGGACACATGCAGTGTTTCTGTCTCTCTCTCTCTCTCTCTCTCTCCCCCCCTCCCTCTCTTCCTCTCTCTCTAAAAATCAATTAAAAATTTTTTTTTAGGTAAAGGAGGAAAGATGGTGAGGCAGACTCCTGCAGCGCCTGAATGAGGATCTACCTGGCAACCCTGTCTGGGCATATGCTCCACTATCTACCAAGCACTTGAGGCTGATGCATTCTAAGGTGTGCAGGTGGTGGGGTTTAGGGGGACCCTGGAACCAATCTAGCCACAGACTGCAGAAGGGGAAGAGGGAGAGAAGGGGTAGAGTGGAGAGGTGGCAGAAGGGTCACTTCTCTGTGCCCTGACCGGGAATTGAATCCCAGACATCCATACGCCAGGCCAATACTCCATCTGCTGAGCCACCGGCCAGGGCCTAAAACATTTTTTTGAAATTAAAAAATAATACTTGTTTCCAAAGATAATGAGTGGGGAAGGGAAAATTGGGGGTGGGGGTGCCAACTACATACACAAAATGCTCTGTACCCTTTATTCCTCCTACCTTAGAGTTAGTGAGCATTCATTTCACAGGTCCTCAGAAGTTTGCAGGTCTAATCAAAAGTATTGCAGATCCTGAAATTTTAGTGGGTTTATATTTGAAAGTTTTCATTCTTCATCATTTTTCTATTGAAATACAATTCACATACCATAAATTTACTCTTAAAGGGTTTAATTCGATTATTTTGAATTATTCACAAAGTTATCCAACCATCACCACTATCTAATTCCAGAACACTTTCATTATTCCAATAAAAAACCCATTAGTCATTCCCCAGTCTCACTACCCCCACCTTGAGTCTCAGGCAACCACTCATCTACTTTTCCTCTTTATGGATTTGCCTTTTCTTGACATTTCATACAAATACATAGCCCTTGGGTCTGGCTTCTTAACATTAGCATAATATTTGCAGGGATCCTCAATGCTGTAGTATGTATCAGTAATTCATTCCTTTTATAGCTGAATAATATCCAGTTGTATGGATAAGCCATTATTTATCCGTTCATACATTGATGAACATTTTAGATTGTTCCTACTTTTTGGCTCTTATGAACAGTGCTGCCATGAACATTCATATACAAGTTTTTGTGTAAATATTTGTTTTCATTTCTCTTGAGTATACCTAGGAGTAGAACTTCTCAGCTAAATGGTAACTATAACGTTTTTAGGAACTAAAACATTTTCAAAGTAGCTATACTATTTTGCATTCTCATTATTAGGGTCCTAGTTTCTCCAAATCCTTGACAACAGCTGTTACTATCTTTTTTATTATTTCTATCCTAGTAGGTATGCAATGATATTTTCTGGTTTTAATTTGACTTTACAGAATGAATGATGATGTTGAGCTTATTTTCATATTCTTATTGGCCATTTGTATATCTTCTTTGCAGAAATGTCTATTCAATCCTTTGTTCATTTTTAAATTTTTATTCTTAGTTGTAAGAGGTCTTATATCTGATAAGTGATACTAGTTCTTTATCTGATATGTGACATGTAACTCTTTCTCCCATTCTGTGGATTGTCATTCTACCTTCTTGAGTACCCTTTGAAACACATATTTTTTAAAATTTTCTTTATTCATTTTAGAGAGGCGTGGGGGAGGGCAGAGAAAACAGGTGGAGAAGCAGGAAGCATCAACTCCGGCATGTGCCTTGACCAGGCAAGCCTGGGTTTTCGAACCGGCATTCTCAGTGTTCCAGATCAATGCTTTATCCACTGCACCACCACAGGTGATGCCCACTTACTGTTTTAATTTGATAGATATATATGTTTGCAGTATATCATAAGCTGACACAATAGTTTTTCAGACTATTAAAAGTAATACATACATGCCCATTATAAAAACAAAACTTTGGGAAAATATTTTTTTAAAAAGGTAAAGACAAAACAACAATCACTTATAGCTGCATCACCTAGCTATAACCATTGTTTATATTATAACAAATTTCCTTCAGGCCCTTTTTCAACACACATTGGTTTTTTATTTACTGTCACCCCCAATGACAACATGTGGCCCTGCTCTGTACACCTGGGGTCAGAACAAGGACTATCTTCCTGGCAGCATCCCTATGTTCAGAACATTTTCTTCTCCCTCCTTTCCCATGAAAACTAATTTGTCCTGTGCCCATTTCCTCTGGATTCAGTTAAGCTATATAGTACATTAATAATAAATGTGACCATAAGTTATACAAGATTTGCAGTTAAAGAATAACTGCCCTGGTCCTGAAATATACCCCATCAAACTACTTGCATGGTGGACCTTTACGTAATGCATTTAGGTATATGCCATATACTGGGAATTGTGTACCATAGCAGCAGCTAGCTCCTTGTCCATTAAATGGACATATTACCACCGTGCCTGCTTCAACCTGCCTCATTGGAGAAAGCAAAACTGGAGAAGCAGAAGGGAATAGTCCCCATGGCAGGCTCTGCTCCTTCTGTAACCCAAAGCTCCTATCTCAGATTTCACTAGTTGCTTTCTCTACTTAGTTATAAGTATTATGAAGCTTAGGGAATGAGTGTCAAAGCTAGTTGCTTGCCTGTGTCAGAAAACACATAAGATAATTCTAAATATAGAAAGAAAAAAGGACCTAATTTATCTTAACCTATAACATAGCCTCCCACTTGTGGTTCCTGAAAATAACTATTTGAAAGATAAAGGGCCTGTTGATTCATTTGCTTTTGTTATTTTACAAGTTGGTGTTCAGTTTGCATTAAGCTGAAACCCTATTTGAATATGTTTTATATGTTGCTGAAGGACAGAACCCTAGTTCAGAAAATTTGAGCTAAGAGTAATTAATCATTATTCATAATTATAATCTTCATTATGTCATTGTTACTATTATAAAATATGTATGGAGGATTCAAAAGGTATATGACGTTCTCCTAGGATGCTAAGTGGAGGGATTATGTGTACAAGCCTATCCCTGTAGAACCACTATATTTAGAATATTTATTTAACCAATATTTATTGAAGGCCTCCTGTGCCAGAAGCACTAGGTTCAGCTTTATAAAGAATACCAAGAATCCCAAGAAATTTCCTGTCTTTTGGGGGAGTAAATACATGTACAAAATTAACTGTAATTGTAATGGACTTTGGCTTGAGAGAGATATAAAGTTTTATTATAATTTAAACAATATAATTTTAATAATAGATAATACTTATTGAGAACTTACTTCTCCTGTGAGGTGGGCATGATTGTTATCCAAAATTTGTAAAAATAAAGATGGAGGTTTAAGGAGGTTGAAATGCCTGCAGGAAGCCACTATGTGAAGTGATAGAGGCAGGATTCGAACCCAGGTTGCTAGAGTGCAGAGCCAGAACGCAGCACTAATAACGTCCAGCTAGGATAGTTTATGCATAACATTAAAAAAATGTTAGTGATAGCTTGCAATGAGTCATTGTTACTGAAGCTATTTCTTCCTTGGCAAGGAAACCTTGATCTGGTGACCTTTTAGACTTTGACCTCATAGCACCATTCTCTAACTGAGTAGTTTTCAAGTAACTGAGCTGTCTTGAGCCTCAGAGTCTTTTAATCAAAGAAACTTCTAATGAAAGATAAAAATGAAGGTTCTTTGAGTGAAGCTTATGGATAGGAGAATCTTCCAGGGTGGTGGGTGCTGAGGGAAAGGAAGCAGGCTACCCCGCATTCAACTGAAAATTATCACAGCTGAAACCTAGTGGGGAACACTTATGTCAATACAACCTCATTCTTGTCACTAAAGAAAGTCTTATCCTCATTAGCAAGGGCTGCATCTAGTTCAATAGATTGATGGGCATGAGCCAGATGAGGTTATAGAATTAGTCATGTTTAATGTTCCTTGATATAGTTAAATGTAGCCCCCTTTAATCATGAATTTTTTAAATTTAAAGAGGACTTGCTTATCTGGTGGTCCTCAAAACCTTGTCAGAAGGTGGGTAAAGTCAAAGATGGAGCCCCAGGATTGACCTAGGTGGAGAAATGATGGCTCCCTGCTCCTGAACTCAGGTTACGTCAGAGATTTTTACTGAACACTGTATTCAAAGAAGACCTGGTACATATAACACAGTGTTGAATTTCAGCAAAGAAGGGCTTCGTCAACTTTTCTTTTCCAGGCACAATTGTACAGCCTGACAAAGCACAGCCAAAGGAGGGAAGGCGAATGCTAAAAGGGGAGGAGGCAGACTCAGGGTCTGGGGACAATGGCTTCAGTTCAGGAGTGGTACCCTCTCTGAAATTCAGCTTTGAGACATAGAGCCAAGGCAGTTACTTACAGGATTTTTCCAAGGTTTTATTGCCCATTGTCATTTCTAAGAATGCCAGGAAACACAGAGAATTCTAAAAAGCTATCATTATTATCTTAATAGATAAATTCGTCCAGCTCCTTTGCGTTCACTGTCTTAGGTTGGCCAGAAGGGCAGTTCACTTACCTAACCAATGCACGTGTTCACCATCTGTTGTAGTCTGTACCTTGGGAGGACTCCCCACTCTGTTGTGTCCATCTTTTATGTATCTAAGAGCAAGGACCCAGTCTATTCAACTCTCAGTACATTGCCCAGCTGACTGGAACTATTTTTATTGTGCCAGTTATTATTTTGCTTTATTTTGAAAATTGAAAGTAACACAAGTATCCTACAGTAGGGAATGTTTGAGAGTATGCGACATAGCTATAGGGAAGATTGCTAGGTAGACAGTAGAAATGCTAAGAATGTTGAATCTGTTGGAATTTATGAAATAATTCTAAGGAGACAATCAAATACAAAGAAAAGGGTATACACTGATAACAACTATGTAAAAAAGTAAATGTGTGTGAACTACCAAGGGTCAGCAGTGTTCTTTATAGATCAAAAGTGATTGAAATAGGTTGCGGTCCAATAAATTCTTTATTTTTATTTTTAATTATTTTAGTGAGAGGGACAGACAGACAGGAAAGGAAAAAGATGAGAAGCATCAATTCTTTGTGTGGCACCTTAGTTGTTCTTTGATTGCTTTCTCACATGTGCCTTGAAGGGGGGCAAAGGGTGCTACAGCCAAGCCAGTGACCCCTTGTTTAAGCCAGCAACCTTGGGCTCAAGCCAGCAACCATGGAGTCATGTCTATGATCTCATGCTCAAGCCAGTGACTCCACACTCAAGCTGGTGAGACCATGCTCAAGCCAGATGAGTCCGTGCTCAAGCGGCAACCTCAGGGTTTCGAACCTGGGTCTTCTGCATCCCAGGCCTACACTCTATCCACTGTGCCACCGCCTTGTCAGGACCAAAAAATTCTTTTTTTTTTTTTTTCCAGGGACAGAGACAGAGTCAGAGAGAGGGATAGATAGGGACAGACAGACAGGAATGGAGAGAGGTGAGAAGCATCAATCATTAGTTTTTCGTTGCCGTTGCGACACCATAGTTGTTCATTGATTGCTTTCTCACATGTGCCTTGACCGCGGGCCTCCAGCAGACCGAGCCACCCCTTGCTGGAGCCAGTGACCTTAGTTCCAAGCTGGCGAGCTTTAGCTCCAGCCAGATGGGCCTGCGCTCAAGCTGGCGAGCTCGGGGTCTCGAGCCTGGGTCTTCCGCATCCCAGTCCGACACTCTATCCACTGTGCCACCGCCTGGTCAGGCCAATAAATTCTTTATATTCAAAAGTTAATTAAAGAATACATACAGCCTGACTGGGCAGTGGCACAGTGGATAGAGTGTGACCTCTTCCCTCCATAGAGGACCTCTCCATAGGGCTGCTCATGACAAAGCATCTGGCTTCCCCAAAAGCAAGTGAAGAGAGAAAAAATAGCCAAAATGGTAGCTGCAATGTCTTGTACAACCTAATGTCAAAAGTGACCTTGACCTACCATCACTCTGCCATATTGTATGGTTGCATAGACCAACCCTGGGACAATGTGGGAGGAGACTAAAGAAGGGATGGGGTGGATACTAGAGACAGGAATCATTGGGGATCATCTTGTAGGATGGCTATTACAATAATAATGACATTTTTGCTCAAAACTATATTTAGATTATTAAATACACATTTCAAATATACACTGAAATAGATATTTCGAAAATATTTAATCTTAATTATACTTTTCAAAGAAAATCATTTTTATTACTTTCTATGCACCGAGCACTATGCTAAGCACTTATGGACTCCCTCTAGTCATAGTTTTGTGGACAAATCTCTAACCTACCCATGCTTTACAGGTAAAGAACCATCATTCCTGGTAAGTAGGTCAGGATTTCCTTCCAGTCACAGAGTAAATAAAGATGAAAAATGGAGGTTAGGTTCATAAGGTCCTGTATTATGATTAAGACAGTAGTAGTTACCTGTTTTTAAGTTCTTTTGTTGATTTTTGGTTTTTTACTGATTGACTTTAGAGAAGGGGAAGAGAGAATGAGAGAGAGAGAAACATTGATTTGTTGTTCCATTTATTTATGTGTTCATTGGTTCCTCCTTGTATGTACCATGACCAGGAACTGAACCTGCAAACCTTGGTGTATCAGGACAATGCTCTAACCTGGCTGCCCAGCCAGGGCCAGTTACCTGCCTTGAGAATAGGTCTTCTCTCCTCCTAGTCCTCTCTTCCCTCTCTCCACCCCAGCCACACTGGCCTCCTTCCCTTTCTTGGAACACTCCAGACATGCTCCTGCCCCAGGTCATGTATGCTTAACATTCCTCTTCCCTTCCTTCAGTGTCATTATGGCTCCTTCCATCACCTCCTCTCCTCAAATGTCATGTTCCCAGAAAGGCTCGCTATTTATCATAGCGTTTAAAATGGCCCCATTACCACTATCACTTAGTCCCACCTTCCTTCCCATTCTTTCCGTAGCACTTAATACTCATATCCTACATAATGCACTTGTTTAGTATGCTTTTACTTCTCTCCCTATCCCAGAATACAAGCTTTACAAAGGCAAGGATTTAGGTCTGTTTTGTTTACTGAGGATTCCTAGCACACAACAGTTTCCGCTACATAATACAGGCTCAACAGTAAATGCAATGTGTTGGAGAAACAATGAAATAACAAGAGAGGGCTTAAAGCATGTAATTGATATCAGATTAGCTCAGTTGAAAATTTAATGTTATTTTCCTTTATACATTTATAGAGAGAATTGTTGCCTTTTAAGGAACATTTTACATTTGTTGCCATGTGTGTTTATTTTTAAATAAACCAGAGAAGATGTATTAGAAATTTCTAGAAACAAAAGTTGCTTTTAACCTAGAAGAGAAATAAGCAAGATCAGGACTGAAGTACTTCCATTGCCCAAGTCATAGCCTATCCCTCTATATAGTGACCCTATAAAACCTGAACAAATATTTATTTGCCTTTGACATTAGAAAAAGGAAGTTCAGCAAATGACATTTCATAAGAAATGAAATGAAAGAACTTCCTGCCTTTATTTTGTATAATCCATTAATTTTAAGTATGTTTTGTTCCCTCAGACATAGAGGTATTATTTAATAAAAGGTCAGCATTCAGGCTGACTTTACCAGATCTACCTTGAATTATTGACTATGAGCTTCATCATTTCAGAAGGTCAATTTATTAGTTGGCAGTGTATTTAATAAAGGTTTCATTGATACTGAATGTTTTTTTAAAGCCAATTAAATATATCAACTACAGTAATAATATTTAAACTTTCTTGGGTAAGTGCTAGCCATCATACCTATATTATCTCATACTTTTAGCAATTGTACAGGATAGATACTATACTTACGAAGCCCAGTAAAGTTAAACAATATGTTAAGAACACACAATCAAGTCAGAGACTCAAACCAAGATTATCTGATTCCCAAATCTGGGCCAGTTACATGGTGTCATTCTCTGGCCCTACCCATCAGCCTAAGCAGTAGCCTTACCTAATTATCTTTATAAAAAGTTGCAACAACCAAATATTGTATAGTATATATTTACACTAATAATTTACATTGCTTATCTGAAATTCAAATGTCTTCTGTTTTTATTTGCTAGAAGGAACCTTGGGGCTTCTTGAGTTTAATGTTTCTTAGCCAGGGGTACTTGGCAAAATAACCCAGATGGCTTTTTCAAAACATACACAGGTTCTGATAGGGGAGCCCAAGAGTGAGAAATTTGGCTTCAGTAATAAGTACCCTTTTAGTTGTAATGAATAGCAGATATGTAATGTAAGTGTTAGAAAATAGTTAACCTGCTTGCTCTTCTCTCTTAACGCTTCCTGGCCTTTGCTTTGAAATGTAGCAAAAGTTTACCTTTGCAGAAATGTCAAGGAAAGCTTACATGGGGAGGAACCTACCAATTAGGGAAGTTTAAATCACAATAGTTGTTTGTAAAAGCTTAGACAGGATTTACTGTGAAAGTCAAGGCCTATAAATTAATTAAAAACTTAGCCCACCAATTTTTAATTTTTACATTGTATCCTAAGAAATGCGGTGTTTTTTGTTTTTTTGTTTTCATAAATGATTCCCAGGGGTAGATATCTGGTCCTGGAGGCATCAGGTCCCGACTGTTCCCGGGATGATTCCCAGGGGTAGATATCTGGTCCTGGAGGCATCAGGTCCCGACTGTTCCCGGGAGACACGTGACCTTGGCTGTCCTGAAGATTTACCAAGGATACCATATAGAACCATGCTGATTAGGCCTTTGCTACATCAGAAGAACTTGCAGAGGAAATGTTTCTGCAGCTGAACCCTCACCTCCTGCACATTGTTACTGACTAACTGCATTGGGTTTTTACTTTGTTTTCTTTTCCCTGAACCCTATAAAAACTGCCAGTGCCAAGAACATGGGAAGGCAGCTTTGTGGACAGGACTCCCCTGCCTTCCAGAGTACCAGTATTTCTGAATTAAAGACACTCCTATACTCATATACTCAGTCTGGTTCGTCTCTTTTGATTGGTTGAATGTGATGAGCGGCCCCCGAACGTGGCTCAGTTTTTACATACATACATACAGACACACACACACACACACACACACACACACACACACACACACCACTAGTCGTAAGGCAAGTGGCCACTGCCATGGCCATGCAGGTTCTCATTCTGTTAATTCAAGTCTTATAAAGGTGGACAAGCAAACAGGGAGGGAAGACCCCTTCACTCTCAGGGCTTCCAAAGCCCTAACTCATTCTCTGGACTCTCCCTCAGGACTCACAGGCCCCCACCAGCCTCAGCACTCCCCAAACAGGCTGGCCAAAATCTCAGGGCTCCCAAGCTCCTCAATACTCCCTCTGCTTCTCTGCACTCTCCAGCCAAAACAGGCTAGGAGGAAAAACCCCTTCTCCAGCAAACAATGGCCCAAGCAGGAAGGTAGTCCGCAATTTGGCAAGCACCCGCAGCCTTCCATAGACTATATACACATGGCATTGCCCTAATATAAGTGAGCAAACCTAAAAAACATTTATTAAAAATTTGTTTGCCCAACACCCATGTTGCACAAGGATTCTGGGATGGATCTAGACCTGTGAATTTTCAACATATTTTATTTATTCATTGAAATATATATTTATTGAGTCCTACCCTGTGTTAAGTGCTTTTCTACACTTTGAAAACACAGCAAGAAACAAAATAAAATTCTACCTTTGAGGATCTTCTCAGGTGACTTCAAAATTCATCTCTGTTAAGAAACAATGGGATCAAGCACCCTCATTTTACAGATTGTGGGAACAGAGGCCCAGAAGTTCACTGACAGAGGCACTAGAGATCAACTCTCCTAAGTCCTAGTCCAGTACTTATTTAAAAATACCTCTCTGTCAACTATAGATCCTCAATTTTCCAGAATATTTCCCTTTTAATATTCTATTATCTTTAAAATTACAATCTTTGTTTCGCAAAATACAATGTCAGAAGCTATGTCATTCTTAAAATAATACACTTAATACTGCTTGAGACTCTCACTTGTAACCATAACACCAAGATTATAGATGTCAACAGAGAGCAGTACTAGAGAATCTTGACCCCAAACAAAAGTGGCAGCCATTATTGGTGCTCCATTCTTTACACAGCAAATAAGCAGCATTTTTCACATGCGTTGACTTACGCATTCTCCCGATGACCCTGTCTCCTGTAAAGAAGACAGGAAAGATGTTATTAAAACTGCCTTTTACAGTTGAGATAAGTGAAAGTAGCGCACACATCCACATTGAAACAACTCATAAGTGGCAGAAACAGGGCTCAGGTCCAGAGTTTCTCTCTCTCCAGTTGGAATAATATAATCTGAGGGTGAATGAAAATTTTCGGTTCTTTTCTTAGTCCTCCAGCAGGAAAGGGCAACAATGATAGAAGAAACTGCTGTGACAGGTGTGACACTAACCTGCCTATCTACTGCAAAGCCTCCTCCACCCCAGCAGCTCTGTCCTCTCTTCCCAAGCCGCACATCCCTGCCACATGGGCCAGTGTGAGGGCATACTTCTAATGGCAGGAAAATCAAAATGCACACGGGTTATCCACAAACCATGCTCCAGTGTGCCCCCATATTTGTAGAGATTTACAGAGCAGATGAACTAGTTAGTACTGAGTTCATGGGAAGTTAGTGGGCACACCGGGCTGGTTTTGTCTGTGTTTTTATAAGATAAATATGAAATCATGCAGGGCTGTGGAATAAAGAATGTGGAAATGAACCTGAGCGCATCCTGTGGTGCAGTGGATAGAACGTCGGACTGGGATGCAGAGGACCCAGGTTCTAGACCCCAAGGTCACCGGCTTGAGTGCGGGCTCATCTGGTTTAAGCAAGGCTCACCAGCTTGAGCCCAAGGTCACTAGCTTGAGCAAGGGGTTACTCAGTCTGCTATAGCCCTCCGCCCCTCGTCAAGGCACATATGAGAAAGCAATCAATGAACAACTAAGGTGACAAAACAAAGAATTGATGCTTCTTATCTCTTTCCCTTCCTGTCTGACTCTGTGTTGGGCAGATAAAATATATTATGCTCACTTTGTTAAAGATGGTGCTGCCCACGTGCAAGTTTTAAGAGTAAGCTTTTTCCCACACCATTTGGTTGATTGGATGATGTGGGGTGATGCACTCTCATGAGGAATCCTCCCAGTATGTCTGAGATAAGTGACTTTGTATCAGAGACTTCCTTGTTTGTAGATTGGATGAAGGGTTTTGAATCTACACTATAAAGTGGAGCAGACTGGGAGCTTGCTCTCTCTAAATTCCTGGGATTAGTATCAGAGAGAAGATCAGATGAAGGCCACGTGGAGGCCCGGAGAAGCAGCCAAGATGGCAGAATGCTGAGGAAGAAGCCAGTTTGTACAGAGTTTGTTTAGAGAGAAGGAGATGGGAAACAGAGGTGAGTAAGCCTGGTGAGCTAGAAACCTTTTGATTCTAGGAAACTCAGATAAGTCAGTAGCTTTGTGAGCACTGAATGAGTGGGTTTTGGAGCCCAGTGTGTGTTTTTGCTTGCCCACTGGGTGCAAGCTAGAATTAAAGCTGATGGCTCACCAGTTTCTGGCTTCATTGTTTCATTACCATCTGTTCGAATCGAATGCGAACCTGCATTGGCCAGGCTGCTGTGATGGTGGCCCTGGCTTCTGGCTTTACACTCTGTTACAAAATAAAGAAGTAAATAAAATTTTAAAAAAAACAAACATGTGGTAACAAGTGCTGGGAAAACGAGGCCTTGGTCTGATGGGGACAATGCTGACTTCTTGTCAAACTTTCATGGATCCCCAAGGCAGGCACACCTGTAAAGCCAGTAGCCATGACCACCATCACAGCTGCCTGGCCCATGCAGGTTCGCTTTTGATTCAGACAGACGGTAATGAAACAACGGAGCCAAAAACTGGTGGGCCATTAGCTTTAATCCTAGCTTGCACCCAGCAGGCAAGAAATACACACAATGGGAAAACACTTCCCTTCCCATTCAGGGCTCCCAAAGCCACTGACTTACCTGAGCATTCTACCTCACCAGCCTTATTCACCTTTGTTCTCAATCTCCTTCACTTTACACAGTCTCCTTCACTGCACAAACTGGCTTCTCCTTCTGCAGTCCGCCATCTTGGCTGCTTCTCCTCTCCCACATGTGGCCTTTCTCTGCTCTCCTTCAGCAGGGGCTCCTCCTATAACATAATCACTCTTCCCCGGAACAACATGATCTCTCTTCCTTTTAAAACCTTTGGCACAAAAGCCCTCCCCCAACACGTATTAACATAATCACGCCCATGCCAAGCAAGAAGGGCAACTAATATTATCACCTGGGCAACGGGCTTTCACATTCCACGTGGGCAGCACCATCAAAGTGAGCATAATATATTTTATCTGTCCAACAACACCTTTTATTAGGAAGTGAAATACAAGCTCCACACAAATTGAAGTGCAAATTCCACAGGAATTTAAAAAATAAAACCGCCACAAAACAAAAACAAAAAATAAAACTGCGAAGTCTGTGCCCCTAGCATCTTGCGGGAACCAGGCTGCCTTCAGTAGTGAGGGATGGCTGTGGGAGGCAATGAAAGGGAGGCTCTAGCCCACCTTCAGCATTTGAAAACTGAGCAGATTTACCCAGAATAATTTGCACAGGTTCCACCCTCAGTTCCTCCAACCCACATTCTCACCCAGTAGAGCACACTCATCCCATTGTTTTCCAGTTATCTAGCACTCCCTTTTGCTTAAGGTTCTCAAGTGTTCTGTTGATGACCCATTTCTTTTAACAATGGCATTACAACTAGGAACAAAGTTATTTTGCCCCCAGGACCCAAGTCATCCAATTTCAAGGACTATGGCAGAACTAAATATATAAAACATACATATTTGAGGTATTTGCAAGAGGAGCCTTCTAAATGGCTCTTCTTTCGTATAACCACCCACCTCACCATCCTATGTACATCTACCAGCTGAATTTTCTAAAGGACCCAATCACTCTTCTACATAAAAATGAAGTCAGTCCCCTACATAAAAAGCCTTCTACAGTTCTGCTGTTACAAACCACCAATGTTTATTCATCTGATAATCTCTGCTCAACCACAGTTTAGATAAAGATCAACTGAAACAATGTAGGTGAAAAGGTTGAAGAATATAGTATGTTACAGTCATGTAGCATTTCAGAGCTTCTGAAGCATTTTACCTGATTTCAAGACACCCAAACTCACACTAAAGCCAGTGACCCTACACTCAAGCCGGCGAACTTGGGGTTTCAAACCTGGGTCCTCAGCATCCCACACCACCACTCTATCCACTGAGGCACTGCCTGGTCAGGAGCTTTCTATTTTTATAATAAATAAAACTTCAGAAAAAGGAAGTACCTATGAATAAAACACCAACAGAACTGTGATTAAAAGCTACTGTTAGGGCAGGGGTCGGGAACCTATGGCTCACGAGAACAACTAAGGTGTCGCAACAGCTACGAAAAACTAATGATTGATGCTTCTTACCTCTCTCCATTCCTGTCTGTCTGTCCCTATTCGTTGGGCAGATAAAATATATTACACTCACTTTGTTACAGATGGTGCTGCCCACATGGAAGTCTGTTGATATTAATATGTGTTGGGAGACAGGCTGTGTGCAGGCCAGGTCATTATAGCCTAATGCTTAGTTTTAAGAGTAAGCTTTTCCCCACACCATTGACTGATTGGATGATGTGGGGTGGTACACTCATGAGGAATCCTCCCATTATGCCTCAGATAAGTGACTTTGTATCAGAGACTTCCTTGTTTGTATAATTGGATTAAAGGTTTTGATTCTACACTATAAAGTTGGGCAGGCTGGGAACTTGTTCTCTCGGTTCCTGAGGTTAGCATTAGAGAAGAGAACAGATTAAGGCCATGTGGAGGGGAGGAGAAACAGCCAAGATGGCGGAGTGCTGAGGAAGAAGCAAGTTTGTGCAGAGAGAAAAAAATGAGGAACAGAAGTGAGTAAGTCTGCTGAGCTAGAAACCTTTGACAGGAAACTCAGATAAGTCAGTAGCTTTGTGAGCACTGAATGAGTGAGTTTGGAGCCCAGTGTGTGTTTTTGCTTGCCCGCTGGGTACAAGCTAGAATTAAAGCTGATGGCTCACCAGTTTTTGGCTCCGTTGTTTCATTACCGACTGTCCGAATCCAATGCGAACCCGCATGGGCCAGGCAGCTGTGATGGTGACAGTGGCCCTGGATACTGGCTTACACTATCTATCCCTCTCTCTGACTCTCTCACTGTCCCTGTAAAATAAATTAAAAAATAAATAATAATAACGTTAAAAATATAAAACATTAACATGTTTTACAATCCATTCATTTCCTACCACTCATGTTCATGGTTGCAGGTGGCTGGAGCCAATCACAACTGTCCTCCAGAACAACACCAAATTTTTATTGGATAATGCGTAACATACATGGATCGTTGTAAGGTCGGGAAGTAAACTTTCCTCCATTTAATCAAGTAGTCAGCTTGCTATTTGCAGAAACCCTTTTGACAAAGAAGACGGCTAAAAGAAAAAACGATGAGGAGTATAGTACTTTTCAGCAGGAATGGACAAAGGAATTCGCCTTTGTGGAGAGAGCAGGTTCTGCAGTGTGTCTAATATGCAATGATAAAATTGCATCTATGAAACAGTCAAATATAAAGCGGCACTTTGACACATGCCATACTACATTTGCATCGAAAAATCCAGCAGGGGACAGCAAGAAGAAAGCATGTCAAGAGTTACAGTGCAGAGTGCAAGCTAGTCAGCAGCAACTCTGTCTTTGGACCCAACAAGGAGACTGGATTTAGGCTAGCTTTGCTGGTGCTTTAGCAATGTGAGAAACGGAAAGCAATTCATGCTTCATGTTGCCAATGAACTTTTTGACGACTTTCCAGATAAAGACAAGATAATCAAATGAATAAAAGAGATGCCTCTGTTGGCTAGAACTGTTCACAATCGTACCATCCTGATGGCAAATCAAATTGAGGCAACACAAGTGAAGGACATAAATGCAGCACCATTCTTTTCTCTCACTTTGGATGAGTCAACAGACTTAAGCCAATTATCCCAGTCAGCGTGATTGCGAGGTATGCTGTCGGTGACACACTACGTGAGGAAAGTCTTACTGTTATGCTTATGAAAGAGACAAGAGGGGAGGATTTATTCAAGTCTTTCACTGAGTTCGCTAAAGAAAATCTACTGATGGATAAACTTATTTTGGTGTGTACTGATGGTGCTCCGTGCATGGTGGGGAAATACAGGATTCCTAGTGCTTCTTTGTGAACATGAAAAGAGATCCATCCTAAGTTTTCACTGCATCCTATATCAGGAGGCGCTTTGTGCTCAGATGTGTGGCGAGCAGCTTGGTGAGGTGATGTCGCTGGTCATTTGGGTGGTCAACTTTATTGTTGCCCGAGCTTTAAATGATCGCCAGTTTAAAACACTGCTGCATGAAGTTGAGAATAATTATCCTGGTCTGCTTCTGCACAGCAATGTGCATTGGTTGTCAAGAGGGAAGGTGCTCAGCCATTTTGCAGCTTGTCTGAGCAAAATCCGGACTTTTCTTGAAATGAAAAATGTCAAGCATCCTGTGTTAGCTAACATTGAGTGGCTCCTGAAGTTCTACTATCTCATGGACATGACTGAACATCTGAACAAGCTCAGTGTGAAAATGCAAGGTGTTGGAAATATAGTCTTGTCCCTTCAACAAGCAGGGTTTGCATTTGAAAACAAGCTGGAATTCTTTTATCACCCACATTGAAACAGGTCGTTTACTGCACTTTGAAAAACTGGGAGAGTTTAAAGATGCATGCACAGCAAGTGACCCTGCTCAACATCTTGATCTCCAGCAGCTAGTGGGCTTCACATCTAATCTCCTGCAGTCATTCAAAGCACATTTGGGAGAATTTTGTGAGCGCACTCGTTTTTGTAAGTTCATCACCCATCCACACAAGTGTGCGGTGGACAGCCCCGACCTGAGTTACGTCCCCGATGTCTCCGTCAGAGATTCTGAGCTATAAGCTGCTGACCTGAAGGCCTCAGATATGTGAATGAGTAAGTTCAAGTCACTGAATGAAGATTTGGGAAGACTTGCACGACAGCAAGCAGAGTTGGCGAGCAAACACAAGTGGGGAGAAATGAAAAAACTTCAACCCACGGACCAGCTGATTGTCAAAACTTGGAAACATGCTTCCCGTCACATACCACCCACTGCTGCATGTGAGTATTGCTGTACTGACAATGTTTGGCTCTACCTATGCATGTGAGCAGTCTTTCTCACAACTAAAGAATGTTAAGACCAACCTACGATCACGTTCAATGGATGGAAGCCTGCATGAAGCTTAACATCACCACGTATCAAACCAGACTACAAAGCAATCAGGAAAACCAGAAGTCGCATAAATGGTAAGAAGTACTTTATTCATCATTGGTTAGCAACGGCATAACAACGTTATTAAAAAGAATTCAAAGATTTCTTGTACTTTAAAAGTGTTTGTCTTACATAAAATGCCCACATTTACTTGTGCTTAATGTTAAACATATTGTATGGCTCTCATGAAATTACATTTTAAAATATGAGGCGTTCATGGCTCTCTCAGCCAAAAAGGTTCCGAACCCCTGTGTTGGGGCCTGACCAGTGGTGGCGCAGTGGGTAAAGCGTCAACCTGGAAACGCTGAGGTTGCCAGTTCAAAACCTTGGGTTTGCCTGGTGTAAGGCCAGGAGCCAAGGCCACCATCACAGCCGCCTGGCCACTGGAGGTTTACATTAGATTCAGACAGTCGGTAATGAAACAACGGAGCCAAGAACTGGTGAGACATCAACTTTAATCCTAGCTTGCACCCGGCGGGCAAGTAAAAACACACACTGGGCTCCAAAACCCACTCATTCAGTGCTCACAAAGCTGACTTATCTGAGTTTCCTAGAATCAAAAGGTTTCTAGCTCACCAGACTTATTCACCTCTGTTTCCCATCTCCTTCTCTCTGCACAAACTGATTTCTCCCTCAGCATTCTGCCATCTTCGCTGCTTCTCCTCTCCTCCATGTGGCCTTAATCTTCTCTCCTTTCTAATGCTAACCTCAGGAACTGAGAGAGCAAGCTCCCAGTCTGCCCCACTTTATAGCATAGATTCAAAATCTTTAATCCAATCCACAAACAAGGAAGTCTCTGATACAAAATCACTTATCTGAGGCATAATGGGAGGATTCCTCATGAGAGTGCACCACCTCATATCATCCAATCTGTCAATAGTGTAGAGAAAAGCTTACTCTTAAACTTGCACGTGGGCAGCGCCATCTTTAACAAAGTGAGCGTAATATATTTTATCTGTCCAACACCCATTTATGCCTCAGATAAGTGACTTGGTATCAGAGACTTTCTTGTTTGTATATTGGCTTAAAGGTTTTGATTTCTACACTATAAAATGAGGCAGAGGAGCCCATGCTGAAAAAGAGTAGAGAAAGGCTACATGGAGGAGAGGAGAAGCAGCCAAGATGGCAGAGTGCTGAGAGAGAAGCCAGTTTGTGCAGAGAGAAGGAGATGGGAAACAGAGGTGAATAAGTCTGGTGAGCTAGAAACATTTGATGCTAGGAAACTCGGATAAGTCAGTAGCTTTGTGAGCACTGAATGAGTAGGTTTTGGAGCCCAGTGTGTGTTTTCACTTTCCCACCAGGTGCAAACTAGTATTAAAGGTAATGGCCCACCCGTTCTTGGATCCATTGTTTCATTACCATCTGTCCAAATCTAATGTGAACATGCATAGGCTAGGTGGCTGTTATGGTGGCCGTGGTAGCTACTAGCTTTACACTCTCTCTCAACTCTCCAGCAAAACAGGCTGGGGGCATAAAACCCCTTCTCCAGCAAACAATGACCCCTCCCAAGCAGGAAGGCAATAGCAATTTGGAATCTGCCGCCCTGAGGGCAAGCACCCACAGCCTTCCATAGACTATACACACATGGTACCGCCCCAATACAATGCAAATACAAGCCAGCAAACCTAAACACACTTGAAACACATTGGTTTGCCCAACAGCCTAGAATTTGTTCAGGTTCTGCTATGTATCCTGGTAAAGCAATTTACCTAGCAGAGCTGAATCCTTGTAAAGCCAGTGGCCAGGGCCACTATCAAGCTCACCAGACTTATTCACCTCTGTTCCCCATCTCCTCCAGCACAAACTCTGCACAAACTGGCTTCTCCCTCAGCTCTCTGCCATCTTGATTGCTTCTCCTGGCCTCCATGTGGCCTTAATCTGCTCTCCTCTCTAATACCCCAGGAACTAAGCGAGAACTAGCTACTGGTCTGCTCACTTTATAGCATAGATTCAGGACCTTTAATCCTCTCTACAAACAAAGTCTCCGATACAAAGTCACTCATCTGAGGCACAAAGGGATTCCTCCTGAGAGTGCACCACCCCACATCATCCAATCAGTCAAGGGTGTGGGGAAAAGCCTACTCTTAAAACCAAGCCTTAGGCTACAATGACCTGGCCTGCTTACATTACAGTCTTTCCCCCACACCCATCCCAAGCATAAGGGCAAATAATATCACCTGGGTGAGGGCTTCCATGTGGGCAGCGCCATCTTTAACAAAGTGAGCATATTATATTTTATCTGCCCAACAATCCTCATTTGTGAAATGTCTCTGCATGACCTGTGGTGGCACAGTAGATAAAGCCTTGACCTATAATGCTGAGGTTGCCAGTTTGAATAGCTGGGCTTGCCCAGTAAGGCACATACAGGAAGCAACTACTATGAGTAGATACTTCCCGCACCTCCCCCCTCTTTTTCCTTCTCCCTATTTTTCTCTCTCTCTCACTCTCTCCCTCATCCTTTTCCTCTCTCCAAAAAGCAATAAATAAAATTTAAAAAAAGAAAGAAAAAGAAATGACTCTACGATCATGTGTAAAATAATTCTATAATTACAACAGATCTGAAGATGGCCCTTCCTATCTGAATATTCAGTTGATAAAGGTTTCAGCCAGTCATCAGAGTCTAAAATTATTCCTGTTGCATGAAAAATTTAACCATGAAAAATTGCAAGTCAAACTAGTTTAAGACAAAAGGGAACCTCTTGGTTCATGTAACTGAAAAGTCCAGGGGAAGTACTGACTTCTGGTTTGGTTTGATTAGTCTCAACCCGTGACTTCAGGACTGTTTCACTCCAGCTAGTGGATCTTCCTTCTGCAGTTACTGTTTCATTCTCTGGTTCTCTGTGATGGCCCTTGTAGCCCCAGGCTCTTGCAAACAGACCCACCGAAAAGAAATGTGGGAATCTCTTCCAACTCCAGCTAAAGTCTCCTTGTTACCACAAATGGGCTTGAGATCTTTTGGGGACTTTGGGAAATGTTCTAAAACCAGATTGTTGTGACAAGTACTTTGTTTGTTTTAATTTTTTTTTTATTTATTCATTTTAGAGAAGAGAGAGAGAGAAAGAGAGAGAAGGGGGAGGAGCAGGAAGCATCAACTCCCATATGTGCCTTGACCAGGCAAGACCAGGGTTTTGAACCAGTGACCTCAGCATTCCAGGTCGATGCTTTATCCACTGTGCCACCACAGGTCAGGCAATGACAAGTACTTTATAAACATACTAAAAGTCATTGAATTGTATACTTCAAAAAGGTGATTTTATGGTATGTTGGTTATACCTCAATAAAGCCATTAAAAACAGGTTTTCCGCCTGACCAGACAGTGGCGCAGTGGATGGAGCATCGTTCTGGGATGTGGAAGACCCAGGTTCAAGACCCCAAGCTCGCCAGCCCATCTGGCTTGAGCTTAAAGCTCGCTGGCTTGGACCCAAGGTTCCTGGCTCCAGCAAGGGGTTCCTTGGTCTGCTGAAGGCCCGCGGTCAAGGCACATGTCAGAAAGCAATCAATGAACAACTAAGGTGTCGCAATGGCAACGAAAAACTAATGATTGATGTTTCTCGCCTCTTTACGTTCCTGTCTGTCTGTACCTGTCTATCCCCCTCTCTGACTCTCTCTCTGTCCCTGTAAAAAAAACAACAAAAAAAACCACACAGATTTTCCTTGTATCTCTTGACTCTGATCAGGTCATATGTCCATCTTTGAATCTATTACTGCGTCAGAGAAATGTGATGCTCAGATTGGCCAGGCCTGAGTACCTCGTGCACACCCTGAAGACCTGGACAAAGTCAGTTTCATCCAAAGGCACAAGAACTGAGACCAGTAGAGAGTGGTTTGCCGTTGAAAATTGGGTTAATGTATTTTGCTCCCTAAATACCCAAACACCAACGCTGATCTGGAACCAGTCCAGGCTTCTAGGGGCTCTCTGAGCTTAAATTTGGATATGCCATGGATCAAAATACTGTCACATATCTGTCTTGTGAGACCTAACTTTTGTTTTTCTTGACTTCTCCATGGCAAATGCCGATTAGAATGAACCACCTGCAGGATTCCTATTCTCAGAAAAATTGACAGTGGCCATCTACAGATAAATGCACAAAGTTTTCTCCTGACTCAAGCTCTCATTTTCTCCTATGTTGACTGAGCATGGGCACTGCCCAGGGTTCACTGGAGCCAGCTGCAGGCCAGAGCTATGGGAGGATTCCTGTGTCACCTCTCTGTGCCCCACTCAGCAAGCCATCCACCCCATGTTCCCTGAGAACAAACCAGAAACAAATCCTCCACCTTTATTTATTTATTTATTTTTGTCATTTTATACCTTTTATCTCACCTTTCACTATCGCTTTCCAACTTGATTCTCAATGCTTGTGACTGTGCATCCAAAAAAGGGATGAGGTAATGGATTAGACTGAGCTGTATAGCTCTAGTTTAACTGATTTTCCAGGGCACAGAAAGAGACAGTGTTGAGGCTCTTCTTACTTTACTGGAGAATGACAAAATCAAACAAAGACAGACATATCCGGAGTGCTAAGAGTGGAGGCACTGTGCTAAGTGCTCTGTATCCGTTGTTCTTTTCATTCTTACAACCTCCAAAGGTGGATAATCTTATCCACTTTCCATATGTGAGTAATCTGGCTCCAAGATGTAAATTAAGGCAGCACAACTAGTCTGCGACAGAGCTGGGCTCAGAGTGGGGCTGTCTGTCTGTAAGGTGGACCTTTCACCACAGTTGCCAGTGTGCTTCCAACAAGTCTGGATGTGGTCTGCAGGCCCCTTCACTGCCAAGGCCAGTGTCCTTGAAACCCTTGGCTTCCAATGGAAAGGAAGTGGCTTCTCTCAGGTTACCTGTGGCAGAAGCAGTGAGGAATCACTGACCTGGTTCTGCAAAGCTGAAGGTGCAGCTCCTGAGGGTGCAGACTGACTCGCCACCTGCTGCAGATGGGCACAGGTGGATCTGTTTGGGCAGCCCCAGCTTGGTAGGTGTAGCTGCTGTTTTCTTAAAAACAAAAACAACACCTTTTTTAAAAGTCTATTTATTTATTTTGGAGAGAGGTGGGAGAGAGAGAAGGAGAGTGAGAAAGAAGGCGGAGAGGTGGTGGGAATCATCTACTCATAGTAGCTTCCTGTATGTGCCTTGACTGGGCAAGCCCAGGGATTTGTACCAGCAACCTCAGTATTCCAGGTCGATACTTTATCCACTGTATCACCACAGGTCAGGCTGTTGTTTTTAATAAACCCCAAGAGCCCTTCATGGGCACCTTCTCTCCAATTCACTCCTCCTTTCCCCATTCCTTAGAGCAGTGGTTCTTAACCTTTTTTGAGGTACCAAACCCACCAGTTTCATATGCGCATTCACCAAACCCTTCTTTAGTGATAAATAAAATATGATTTTTTTTTCCAAATTAAAGACGTAGGTATATGTTTTTTTACTGGTGCACAAAATGAACTGTGCATGAACATCACCTTGCTCAAAGAACAAAACCAACAAAGTGCATGAACTCACAACAAATTACGGTATTACTTTATTCTGGCCTCTGTGGCAGAGGATTCTCAGAACCCCTGAGACAGACTCATCGAACCCCTAGGGTTTGATAGAACCCAGGTTAAGAACCACTGCCTTAGAACCTTTTCCCAGTGACTTCACACCTGTATGTTAGTTGTCTGACTCTCAAAAGCATTAGCCTTCACACCTCTGGAAGAGCTAGCAAGTTCCCGGGAGTGCCTGCCCAATCCCCTTTACGACCCTGTGGTGTCTGAGTGGAAAATAGAAGAATGCATTTTCTTATGTAACCAATGGTGTATCTGCATGAGACTTCGGTCTCATTATGGATCAATGAGGCTTTTATGGGCAGGACCAGGGACCTGACAACAGTACATACCATTTTTCCCCATCTAACCTAATCCTCTTATCATAAGGTGGCCAATCATCCTCCTTTACGGAGGACAATCCTTCTTTTGCAAGATCCGTCTTCCCTTGAAAAGTGTCCTCCTACATGTCCTCCTTTCTGATATTGGAAAACTAATCTGTAAATGTCCGTATTTAATCTAAGCAGTCAATCCATTGTGTGTCATGTGACATATCTGTATCTAAATGAGTACTTTTTTCTTACAATTATTAAAAATTAATAGGCATTTAACAGCATAATTACAATGTAAAATATTACAAATGTCTTTATTATGCATTTATCATATAGTGTGTTATTGATGCAATGAATAAAATGTATTTTATTTACGATATGGTTTTCTTCAATTTGTTTTGTCCTTTTCATTGTAAAAAAGTTGGTCACCTTACTTATCAGCCTTAAAAAGCTGAGAAAACTGAGGCTCACTCAGGCGCCATAACTGGAGCATGGTTTCAGAAATCAGATCCCATGCCTTGGGTCTCAACCACTGCTCACTGCCTGTGCTCTCAGCCCTGTCCTGCACAATAGGATTATCTGGGGGAGATCTTATACTATACCAGTATCTGAGTCAAACCCAGACCAAGTCCATCTGAGCCTCTGGGGGCTGGGGGTGACTCATTGTGGTGGGTGAATATTCTGACTTTAATATAGTCAGAATGTGGCACTATTTGAAAAGCAGTTGCTTTTGAGGGGAGGTAGGGGATGCTTACATTAGAGGCCCTGAGCTATGGAGCATGTTTCCACACTCAGTGTTGGGAAAACAGCTGTGTTAGGCTTGTTTGCTGTTTACCAGCTGCAAGCACTTTGCATGATTAGTGTGTGAGCATGTGGCAGCGCTATGTGTGTATAGTCCATGTAAGGCTATGGGTGCTTGTACTCATGGCAGATTATGGATGGCAGATTGACTAGCTGCCACTATGATGGGCCATTTTTGCCGTTTCTTTGCCCAAGAAGTGGTTTTCCCTGCCTGTTTGCTTGTCCACCATTGTGAAACTCTTATTTAAAGGGAAATGGCCCAATGCTTTCTGGCCCCACAGTTCCTCTACTGCATGCCCGAACCCCTTGTGAGCCTGCCTGGCGTCAGCCACCGACATTACACACAGGAATGGTACAGAAACAGGAGTAGTATGTGTAATGGTTAACATTGACAAAAGACTTGGGTTTGAATCTGTGCTCCTCATTGATTGTATGACTCTGGGCATATTATTTTACCCCTTTGAGCCTGTTTACTCATCACTAAAGAGGAAATAATAATGGGCTCCACCTTAGAGGCCATAAGGAGGCAAGTGAGGGCATGCACATACTGAGCTCAGCACAGAGTCGGGTACCTGTGAGCACTGAGTCACTGGTAGCTACTGATGGCAACAGCTGCCTGCTCGAAACATCAAGTTCTTTTAAAGACAAATTCAAATTCTGAAAATGGTTTTTGCCTTCTCACTTCTGCTCATCAAGTTTTTAGAAACTCTTCACTTGAAAATTGAGTTCATTTGCCATGGTGGTTTAGCATCAGGGTAAATGTCCTAGCGGTGGCCGATTTACAGCCGGTTGATAAGTCTGCAAACAGGTGGTAGGGTTAGGTGTGGGGCAAGCCACAGAGGGGAGTTCTAAGAGTGTCGACTGCAGGTGGTGGGGCCCAGATACGGGAACTGGGGCTCTAATAAAAGCTTCCAGTTTCAGGTAAGGGGGAGACTGGAGGTTGAGGAGGAGCAGGACCCAGGCTCAGAACAGAATGGGTGAAGGGAAGCCAGTTTTAGGGTCTAGGGAAAAGGTTGGGAGACCTTTTACAAGGATTTGAGGATCTTCCCTCTTCCCTTTACCTTTTGACTTTTTAAAAAAACTGTTCTCACGACATGGACAAGAGAGTGGTGGTTACAGGATGGGGGGAGGGAGGGAAGAGTAGGATAGGGAGGAGGGGAGGGACACAGGGATAACCAGACAGAAGGTGACAGAGGACAATTTGACTTTTGGTGACGGGTATGCAACACAATTGAATGATAAGATAACCTGGAGATGTTTTCATTGTACATATGTACCCTGCTTTATTGGTGTCACCCCATTAGAATTAATAATAATAAAATATATATATAAAAAATAAAAATAAAAAAAAAACTGTTCTCACTACCTGACACCTCTACTTTCCTTTTATCTCAGTAATGCTCGTTCTTTTAAGCCCAAATCAAGCCTTGACTACTCTGCGGCTCTTTGTGAACAAATCTAGATATAAGTTAGCAATGCTTCTTCTGGATGACTATGAGCCTTGATGTGACTTTGCCTAGCATTGTTACTTGCCTTTGTACATCTTGTTTAAACATATTTTTGAGTTCCTAGCGGATGGAAATCATGTTTATACTTCTAGGCCATTTCACCTCCTCCTACCTCAAAGGTTAATACAAGTTTTTGACTCTTAATAGATAAAGTGCATTATTTCCACATACCTCGCAGAAACCCAGAAGTCAAGGAAGGCTTAAAGATCTTTTAGTCCAGAAGAGGCAAACTGTTCTCTTGATCCAGAGGCCAAATCCTGTAGAGATGTTTTATTTGGCCAGGCCTTTTATGTTTTTTAAAATATTGGGTTTGGATGCCTTTAGGTGGGCTGTGTGCCTGTCCTGTCCTCTGCTGTTTAATCCATTTCCTAATGCCTAAACATTTCACACAATTTATCTGCTTGACTCCTACAGGCATTTGAGACTATGAGCCTTAACTTGAGTCCAGCTCCCCAAGTTCTTGGATCTTGCCCACAACATCTCTAACAAGAAATAAAATGGAATCACTATAGTGCCTGACCTGTGGTGGCGCAGTGGATAAAGCATCAACCTGGAATGCTGAGGTCACCGGTTTGAAACCCTGGGCTTGCCTGGTCAGGCACATATGGGAGGTTGAAGCTTCCTGCTCCTTCCACTTTTCTCGCTCTCTCTCTCTCTCTCTCTCTCATGAATAAAAAATATATAATCACAATAGTCAAGCTGCTGAATTACTAAACTAAATTGGCTAAGGCATGAGAAAATTATTCTATTCTTTAAATAGCTTGGGAACTTCATCTTTTTAACTCTCTAGTTATGCCTGGAGATACATATATACGCACACCCATTCTATAGATAATTTTCTGATTAATCCCTGAAGGAGACTTAGGACAGAATGTTTCTATTTCCAGACCAACTAACATCAATTGTCTAAACCCCTAGACATCTGGAAGACTATCATCTCAGGCCAATCCAAAGGCTAAGAATAATTCTTCTCAAGAATGTACTTTTTACCACAAGAACTCTTAACCTCTTGGCTTTTCTTTCTGTTTCGAATACTCTGGATGTTGCTTAGCTGTGTTTATGGTTTGCAATCTCCAAGACCCTTAATAAATTTTTGGTATTTATTTCTAGCCAAGCCTCCTGACTCCTTGTGTCAGTTGATATGAAGTTAGTTCCATTTGGTGGAAAGCTTTGATTAAAAGAGTTCTTCCTGAATGAAAATCATAACTCAGAACCACCAGCCAAAATTAACCTACTACAAATGAACTACCGTAAGTCTTTGTGGTAGTTCGCTGATTATTGCTGAATACTTTTCCCACTCTCAAGCATTCTCTCACACAATTGATACAGCCTTAAGGTACACTTTTGTAATGCTGGCGGCCGAGGCTAGGCAGGTCCACACTGGATTCAGGCAGACGGTAGAGTAACTGCGGAGCCAGAAAGCAGTGGGCCATTCCATTTAATAAAATCTCACAATGGCGGAGAAGCACACAGGCAGGGGAAACCACCTCTCTGGCAAACAGCAAAATGGCCCCTCACAGTGGTGGGCAGGCAATCTGTACATCCGTAATTCCCCATCTCTCGGAGCACAAGCACCCATAGCCTTATATAGGCCATACACACGTGGCGCTGCCACACACCCAGGCTCCAATCAGACAAAGTGCTTGCAGCTGGTAACCCCATGAGCAAGCGTAATACAGCTGCCCTACAATGACCTTAACCAATATTCCTCTTCATTCTTGCAGAATATTGGCTGCACGTGTCTATCCAACCTTTAGTATTTAAGATTGAACTTTCTCAGTCATCTTGGAATAATCTGCTGTCTGCCTAGCTCATCTGATTCTGGGTGAGTTGAGAGTCATAGACTACACCAGCACCCCAGAAGGCTGCAATTTGAGGATATGATAGATCTTATCTCCTATAGCTCCATTAAGGCTAGACATTTTCACAGCTTTATGCTGTACAAAAGTTAGCTTGTGCCTGAATGCACAGGAATGCAAGCCCAGCAATTATTTACCAGATGGAATGTGTTTGTGTCCTGTCTTAAGGGAACTCTTATAAAGCTTTTGGTTCTAGCTTTGATGGAGTGGATTGTAGACCTGTTATAACCTGATGAGCGGAGGGGAAAATTCCATATTTTTCTGTATTCAGAAAAAATAATCTCAATGTGAAGAGCCATCTTGAGGACCGGGTATATAATAAATCACTGTTAAAATCAACTGCACTTACTGGGAGCCCAGTTATTTTCTTGCAAGTAGAGACAGGAGGATACAGTATTGGCTTCTGAAAACAATGTTGTCATGAACTCCCTATGGGAGAGTCAAGGGTCAGAAAGACCCGTGGCTGTTAGTTTGAGAAGAAAGGAGCTGCTTTAGTGGGAAAATGAAAAACTATTTGGATTTTATTTTTTTACTCCTTCATATGCAGTCCCCACAAAAATCTAATGTTTTACGCTAAGCAACTTTTCTTGTATACTTTTAGAAGTACTTGCCTCACCAGGCAGTGGCACAGTGGATAGAGCATCAACCTGGAATACCGAGGACCCAGGTTCAAAACCCCAAGTTGGCTGGCTTGAGTATGGGCTCACCAGCTTGAGGGAGGGGTTGCTGGCTTGAGCATGGGATCATAGACTTGACCCCATGGTCACTGGCTTGAGCCCAAAGGTTGCTGGCTTGAAGCCTGTAAGGCTGGTGGCTGAGGCCAGGCAGATTCACATTGGATTTGGGCAGACGGTACAGAAACTGCAGAGCCGGAAAGTGTCGGGTCATACCCGTTTATTGGAGGCTCGCAAAGACAAGCGAGCAAATAAACAACAAGAGTAAAAGAGCTAATAAAGGAAAATCTGGTATTAGCAGTAAGGGCGAGGGAGTAAGGAAAAATCACACTCACGGTAGCGGTAGCAGGAGAGCAATCCGGGAAAATCGCTGCCCAGGGGAAGCACCCATAGCCTTATATAAGCTGTGCACACGTGCTTCTGCCAAGTCCTCACACACTAGTCAAGTAAAGTGCTTGCAGCTGGTATACCTGCGAACAAGCCTAACAGCTGCCTCACAAGGCCCGGGGTCATGAGCTTGAGCAAGGGGTCACTCACTCTACTGGAGACCCCCCCCACCCTGTCAAGGCACATATGAGAAAGCAATCAATGGACAACTAAGGCGCCACAACAAGGAACTGATGCTTATCACCTCTTTCCCTTCCTGTCCGTCTGTCTCTGTGCATCCCTTTCTTTCTCTTTCTCTGTAGCTCTCTCTCAATCTCGCTAAAAAAAAAAAAGTATTTGTAGTGGTCCAGTTTTTGTTTTGTTTTGTGACAGAGACAGAGAGAGGGACAGATAGGGACAGACAGGTAGGAAGGGAGAGAGATGAGAAGCATCAATTCTTCATTGCAGCACCTTAGTTGTTCATTGATTGCTTTCTCATATGTGCCTTGAACGGGGTGCTATAGCAGACCAAGTGACCCCTTGCTCAACCCAGCAACCCTGAGCTTAAGCGGGTGAGCCTTGCTCAAACCAGATGAGCCCATGCTCAAGCTGGTGACCTCGGGGTTTCGAACCTGGGTCCTCTGCATTCTAGTCTAACGTTCTATCCACTGCGCCACTGCCTGGTCAGTCTCCACTGATCTTAATTAAGATGCACGTTTTTCAAGTCAATGTCACTAAATCATCTTAAGTGAGCCATCTAACTCTCTTAGCCTCTCCTTCCCCATTTGGCAATATGGCTAATGAAAATGAACTCAATGTGGCTCACCTCCTGGCACAGAGGTAATCAATACACATAAATTCCCTTCTCTTGTAAATAAAAAAATCCCAAAGAAGAAGAAGTCTATATGTAAATCATTTTATCAATTCTTTCTTTTTTTTTTTTTTTTTACAGGGACAGAGAGAGTCAGAGAGAGGGATAGGTAGGGACAGACAGACAGGAATGAAGAGAGGTGAGAAGCATCAATCATTAGTTTTTCATTGCCGTGCAACACCTTAATTGTTCATTGATTGCTTTCTCACATGTGCCTTGACTTCGGGCCTTCAGTAGACCGAGCAACCCCTTGCTGGAGCCAGCGACCTTGGGTCCAAGCTGGCGAACTTTTATGCTCAAACCAGATGGGCCCGCGCTCAAGCTGGTGAGCTTGGATTCTTGAACCTGGGTCTTCCGCATCCCAGTCCGACGCTCTATCCACTGCGCCACCGCCTGGTCAGGCTGTGAATCATTTTAAATAATCTAATTTCAAACAGCAAAATAATCAGATGCAATCTAAATATTAAAGAATAAGCTGTTTAAATTAGCTGTTTACTGTAGATATTACCCTCTTCTATTAAAAGATCTCACCCTCCCCCTTCTCCCCATTAAAGGAGTGGAAAACTGACTCAGAAAGAGCCAGTATCCCTTCCTTTTCATCACAGCAGTTGATTCAGGATGGACCCATTATTCAATTCAGGTCAGAGGCCTTCCCTTAGATATTTCTGTTGAAAAGACTGGATCTTCCCTCTTGTGGTCGAGAGTTGTATAATTGACCCCACATTTGCAGGTGGCATGGCCCCCATTGTATGGAGAAGTCTAGAAGGAAAATGGGCAGTGAAGAACTCTGGTGATATCAAGTCCCTGACTCCCATCACTTAGGACCCCAGGGCTGCATGGTTCTTGTAATTCAGCAAGCAACCCCAGTATTTTCCCATTCAATTCCTCTTTTCTTAAAAAGTTGGAGTTGGCTTTATGTTACTTTCAACTGTAAGAGTTTAGACTAACAGCTTATGCAACCATTAACATTAAACCATAGGAAGACCACATTGCAGCATGAAAAAGTGATTTTGATGAATTTTACAAATAGCATCATATAAAATATTGTGAATGATATGGGTTGAGCTATTTAAAATAACCATGCATATGCAAAACAAATGAACAAGAAATACCTTAAAGATGTATCAGGGCCCTGGCTCGTTGGCTCAGTGGTAGAGCGTTGGCCTGGTGCGGCCCAGCATGTTGATGTCCTGGGTTTGATTCCTGGTCAAGGCACACAGGAGAAAAGACCATCTGCTTCTCCACCCCTTTCCCTCCCCCTTTTTTCTCTCTCTCTCTCTGCCTCTTGCAGGCATGGCTCAATTGGTTTGAGGGCATTGACCTGGGCACTGAGGATGGCTCTATGGTGCCTACCCTCTGGTGCTAAAAATAGTTCAGTTGTGAGCATGGCCCCAGATGGGGGTTGCAGGGTGGATCCTAGTTGGGTGCATGCGGGAGTCTGTCTCTTTATCTCCCCTCCTCTCACTTGGAAAAAGTGATTGTAATGCTGGTGGCCGAGGCCAGGCAGGTCCACATTGGATTCTGGCAAATGGTAGAGAAACTGCAGAGCCGAGAAGCATTGGGCTATTACCATTTAATAAAGTCTCACAACAGCAGATGAGCACACAGGCAGGGGAAACCTCGTCTTCAGCACAAAAACAGCAAAAATGGCCCCTCACAGTGGCAGGCAGGCAGGCAGGCAGGCAATCTGCCATCCACAATCCCCCATCTCTCTCGAGCATAAGCACCCATAGCCTTATATAGGCCATACACACATGGTGTTGCTATGCACACAGGCATCAATCAGGCAAAGTGCTTGCAGCTGGTGCACCAGTGAGCAAACCTTACACAGCTGCCCCACAGTGATAGATAAAATGACTACTCAGCTGCCATCCCAAAAACAATGCAAGTCTGAAGGAGAAAGGGCTGGAAACAGAATGTCTTCATCCCCCATTGAGGTTCTAGTTAATTTGCTTGCCATTCTCTAAATGGCTTCCTCCTCTTTACTTTGGAATGTAGCAAAAAGTTTATTTTTGCAGTTATGTCAGGGAAAGCTTACATTGCTGAGGGACCTGACAATTAGGAGAGTTTAATCACAATGGTTGTCTGTAAAAACCTAGCCACAGGCCCAGAGGCACTAGGACCCAGCTGTTCCTGGGAGATTCTTGACCTCAGCTGTCTTCAAGATTTACCAAGAACCCCGGATAGGACTATGCTGATTAGTCCTGTGCTACATCGGAAAGAACTTGCAGAGGAGGTGTTTCTGCAGCTGGATCCCCCTCCTCCTGCTCCTACTCCAGTCAGTGACCAAGGCCATAAACCAAGATATGCTAATCCACCCCCAGCCCCTATATCTATTGCTCCCTCCCGCAGCAGCTTAGGGCTGACACCCTTTGTTGGTCTCAGCCTGCCTACACACAGGTGTTTTTAAAATAAACTTTACTTTTGGAATACACTAGCCTTGTGTTTTCAGTTCGGCCCATAAATTCTGCCTTTCAAAAAGAAGAAAAAAAGATGTAATGGATATTTAGCATGGTAGAGTTATAGGTGACTTTTTACCTTTCATATAATGGGGTCAAATATTTATGAGACTACATTCAATGTGCAAAGTAAATGTGGCTGGCTTGTTTTCTACAAATAACCCAATCCACATTGGTTTCTGTTAGAGAAGAGTTTTGGTTTAAAGAGGTGTTTCGTTTTAAGGTAACTGGCTAATCCTGTATTGTGTCCTGACCTTTTCTACAGATGATGCCTCAGTGTATTGTAGTGACAGGTACATGACCTTGTGGTAACAGAAAAGAATGAGCTTTTGATTTGCACATCTATGATCAGGATTGGTATCACAGATTGAATGTTTGTGTCCCTACAACTCATATGTTGAAGCCCTAATCCCCAATGTGATGATGTTTGGAAATGGGGTCTTTGGGAGATAATTAGTTAGATGAGGTCACAAGTGTTGGGCAGATGAAATATATTATGCTCACTTTGTTAAAGATGGTGCTGCCCATGTGCAAGTTCCAAAAGTAAGCTTTTCCCCACACCCTTGACTGATGGATGATGTAGGGTGGTGCACTCGTGAGGAATCCTCCCAGTATGTGTCAGAGACTTCCTTGTTTGTAGATTGGATTACCATTTAATAAACAGACCTCCTTGTTTATAGATTGGATTACCATTGTATCAGAGACTTTTTTGTTTGTAGATTGGATTAAAGGTTTTGAATCTATGCTATAAATTGGGGCAGACCAAGAGCTTGCTCTCTCTCCATTCCTGAGATTAGTATCAGAGAGGAGAGCAGATGAAGGCCACGTGGAGGCCAGGAGAAGCAGCCAAGATGGTGGAGTGCTGAGGAAGAAGCCAGTTTGTGCAGAGTTTGTGTAGAGAGAAGGAGATGAGAAACAGAGGTGAATAAGTCTGGTGAGCTAGAAACCTTTTGATTCTAGGAAACTCGGATATGTCAGTAGCTTTGTGAGCACTGAATGAGTGGGTTTTGAAGCCCAGTGTGTGTTTTTGCTTGCCCGCCGGGTGCAAGCTAGAATTAAAGCTGATGGCTCTGTTGTTTCATTATCGACTGTCCGAATCTAATGTGAACCTGCGTGGGCCAGGCAGCTCTGATGGTGGCCCTGACTACTGGCTTTACAACAAGGAAGGGCTAATCCCACTAATCATGGTATTAGTGGCTTTTTAAGAAGAGAGATCCTGCCTGACCTATGGTGGCACAGTGGGTAAAGTGTCAAACCTGTAATGCTAAAATTGCCAGTTCAAAACCCAGGGCTTGCTTAGTCAAGGCTCATATGGGATGATGCTTCCTGATCTTCCCTTTTCTCTCTCGCTCTCTAAAAATGAATTTTAAAAAAGGAGAGATCTTGGCCTTGGCCCAGTAGCTCAGTAGGTTAGAGAGTCATCCTGATACACCAAGTTTGTGGGTTTGCTCTCTGGACAGGGCACATACAAGAAGCAACCAAGGAATGCATGAGTAAGTGGAACAACAATTCTTTTATTTTTTTTTTAAGATTTATTTATTGATTTTAGACAGAGGAGGGGGGAGAGAGAAAGAGAGAGAGAGAAAAGGGAGGAGGGGCGAGAAGCAGTTGCTTCTCATATATGCCTTGACCAGGCAATTCTGGGGTTTTGAATAGTTGACCTCAGCATTCCAGGTTGACACTTTATATACTGCACCACCATAGGTCAGGCTGATAAGTGGAACAACAAACTGATATTTCTTTCTCTCTTTAAAAAAAGTTAATACAGCCTGACCAGGCGGTGACGCAGTGGATAGAGCGTCAGACTGGGATGTGGAAGACTCAGGTTCGAGACCCCAAGCTCGCCAGCTTGAGCATGGACCCATCTGGCTTGAGCAAAAGCTCACCAGCTTGGACCCAAGGTCACTGGCTCCAGCAAGGGGTTACTCTGTCTGCGGAAGGCCCGCGGTCAAGGCACATGTGAGAAAGCAATCAATGAACAACTAAGGTGTTGTAATGGCAATGAAAAACTAATAACTGATGCTTCTCACCTCTCTCCGTTCCTGTCTGTCTGTCCCTATCTATCCCTCTCTCTCACTCTCTCTCTGTCCCTGTAAAAAAAAAAAAGTTAATACATAAAAAAGAAGAGAAGTTGTTGGACAAACAAGTGTGTTAGGCTTGCTCACTTGTACTTTGCCTGACTGGTGCATGAGCCCGGGGCAGCACCCTGTGTGTATAGTCTATGTAAGGCTACAGGTGCTCGCCCTCAGGGCGGCAGATTGTACAATACATTGTGAATTGCCTGCTGCCATTGGGAGGGGTCATTTTTGCTATTGTCTGTGGGAGAAGGGGTTCTTCCCCCAGGCTTTTTGCTTATCAGCCCTGAGAGAGAGAAGCAGTTTTCCTTGCCTGTTTGCTTGTCTGCTTTTGCAAGGCTCTCTAATAACTGGACTGGCCCACCATCATCCAGCTACACAGTTCCTTTACCATCTGCCTGAATCCAGTGTGAACCTGCATGGCCATGGCCACTGGCCTTAAAGAGGTCTTAGTCTTTCTCAGCACGCGAATACCGAGGAAAGGTCATTTAAGCACACAGCCAGAAGCTGGCCATCCACAAGCCAAAAAGAGAGCTCTCCCCAGGAACCAAATCATCTAGTACCTTGATCTCAGACCTCTGAGTCTCCAGAATTGTGAGAAAATAAATGTCTGTTGTGTAAGCCTCCCAGTCTCTGGTATTTTGATATGGTAGCTAGAGTTGACTAAGATGGTGCTCACATTTTTAGCAATGTCTCTGGGTATCTGGCTGACAATTGTTGTTGTCTATGCTTGGGGAAACTGTGGCTTTCTCTGGTTCAGTCAGGGCTTCCAGATTTTTCCTTTTGACTTGTTTCCAGGCCCTACTTTGGCTTTTATGGCTCTTGCAGACCTGTCTGTATCTGAGCCACATCCCTTACTTGGTAACTGACATAGGCTAGCCCGCCAGTCCTTTGCCACAGCAAAACAAACTTTATTTTTTATTTTTTGCCACATAACAAAACTAATTCTGTGGAAAGAAAACTTTACAAAGCACATTTGTATCTTTTTTTCTTTTTCCCACTTTGGCTTAGAAGTCAGACATTGATTCCAATGCTATAAATTAAAAAAAAAATTTAACACAAAAGAAAAACAACATTTAAAATAATTTGGTGCTTACAAGACTCCTCAGAAAATAGTAAGCTCAGAAAAAAGGCAACGGTTATTATTTATAATATTCCTACTGATACCTAGAAAGATGAGCACTTAAACATGCAACAGATGGTACAATGTGCTATTTCTACAGCTGAATAAGAAAGTAGGTGCTCTGAGAAGACAGGGGATCCTGGTTGGGATGGAGCTCAGGATTGGCCTTCTTTTCTTTTGGATGGGAATCCCGGAGTCCTGGATTCTTGCCCAGGTGTGGCCAACAGTGTGAGGAGGCCATATAATGTCAACAATTTGTCCAATATCGCTTCCTTAGTCTGTTTGGGCTGCTATGACAAAATACCATAGACTGGGTAGCTTATAAACAACAGAAATTTACTTCTCATGGTGTGGAGACTAAAAGTCTGAGATCTAGGCACCGGCAGGCTTAGTGTCTGGTAAGAACCCTCTTCCTGGTTGCAGATGGCCAACCCCTTTCTCACCGTGTCCTCACATGGTAGAAAGAGAGTGAGAGAGTTTCCTCCATGGGCCCCCTTATGTTATCTGTCCTGAATGGACCAAAAGGACACATACACTTTCAAATAATTTCTATATAAAAAAACTCTATAAAAAAAAAAAGAGCCTGACCTGTGGTGGCGCAGTGGATAAAGCGTCGACCTGGGAACACTGAGGTCGCCAGTTCAAAACCCTGCACTGGTCTGGTCAAGGCACATATGGGAGTTGATGCTTCCAGCTCCTCCTCTCTTTCTCTCTCTCACTCTGTGTCTCCTCTCTAAAATGAATAAAATAAAAATAAAATAAAAATTAAAAAAAGAGAGAGAGTGAGAGAGCTCTCTGGGGTCCTTTTTATAAGGACACTAATCACATTCATAAGGGCTCCACATCATGTACTAATTGTCTTCCAAAGGCTCTACCTCCTAATACCACCGCATCAGGAGTTAGGATTTTAACATAATAATTTGGAGGGTGGACACAAACATTTAGTTCTTTGCAATCACTAATGAGTAAGAGGTAGACTAGGTATTGAACCTCAGTATGTCTTTAATTCCAGAGCTGTGCTCATAAACACTAGTCCACACTGCTTTCTTGCCCAGCATCTCCTCTGTGCTATGGAATGTTGCTATTTTACTTAAGGCTGACTTAGCATTTAACCTTGATCTCATGGCTGACCTAGCATGAGAGTTCATGACCCACAGGCAGACAGACAGGCACCTACCTACACACTCCTTCACCCCTTGATGACATTCAAGAAGGCTCTGTAAAGAAAATTCTAATATAAATAGAAAGTCTTTTTTTATTAGATGCCATCACTCAGGGACAGCTGTTTTAGCTTCTTAATTAACTCTGGCTTAGTGTAATGTTAAAATCAACTCTTGTTCCAAGATCATTGCCTAGACATATTCCCAGGTGACCACAGATGCCTGAGGTTTGTTAGGGGATGATACACATATAAATAAGTGGTGACTGCCCCTAGCTAATCACATCAAATTTTCTTAATCTCATCCCTATCAGAAAACCAGAGTAAGTCTCATTGTAGAGCACTTCTAAGTCACCCAGGATCACAGGAATTATGGTAGGGAATGGCAGAGCTGTGTGTGATGTGATGGTCTCCCATCAGGGGTCTTTCACATGGTGATCATTTCCCTGTCTGACATTTCAGCAGTGGGATTTGTGAGGACACTAGGGAAAGACTGCATTAGATCCCCACCTAACCATCTCTGGGAACCATGCTCCTTCCCAGATCATTCTTTGTTTCATTGCAATAATATTATATAGGTCTTGGAATCAGTCTGACTCAGGTTCAAATTCTGCCTCTGCCACTTCCTGCCTGTGGAGCAGTGGGGCCAATCCCTTGCCCACTGGACTGCAGTAGCCTCTCCTGTAAACAGAAATCACAGCCCAGGTTGTTGTGTGGATCAGGTGAGCCAGCACAGGCAAAGCACCAGCACAGGATTTGGAGCAGGGTGGGTGCTCAGTCACTGAATTCTTTCCTCCTGATTCTGTCACCTATTGCTATATACAAACCATCAAGAGAAAGTGGCTGTGGGGAAAACAGCTGTGTTAGTCTTGCTCACTGGTTTCCCAGCTGCAAGCACTTTGCACAATTAGTGCATGAGAACGTGGCAGAAAGCCACATGTGTGACTCTATAAAAAGCTATGGGTGCATTCCCTCGGGGTAATTCTCCCAGATTGCTCTCCCACCACTGCTAAGTGTGGCTTCCTGATTCCCTGAGCTGCCACCATGAGAGGTAGTTTTCCTGATCCCTTGCCCTCCACTTCAAAAATAAGTTTTTTCTTTGCTTAATTTGCACGCCCATCTCTGCGAGCCTCCAATCACATAGGGGCAACCACATAGGCTCCTACACCCAAAAGAGCCCTTGCTTAGTTTAGCACTCTGTGGTCACTGCCTTGAAATCCTTAATAATTTTTAAACCAGGGACCAAGCATTATTTCACACTGTGTCCCACAGATTATAAAGCCAGTCTATAAAGCCAGTAGGCAAGGCCACTATCACAGCAGCCTGGCTCATGCAGGTTCGCATTAGATTCGGACAGTCGGTAATGAAACACCGGAGCCAAGAACTGGTGAGCCATCAGCTTTAATTCTAGTTTGCACCTGGTGGGCAAGCAAAACACACACTGGGCTCCAAAACCCACTCATTCAGTGCTCACAAAGCTACTGACTTACTCGAGTTTCCTAGAATCAAAAGGTTTCTAGCTCACCAGACTTATTCACCTCTGTTTCCCATCTCCTTCTCTCTACACAAACTCTGCACAAACTGGCTTCTTCCTCAGCATTCTACTATCTTGGCTGCTTCTCCTGGCCTCCACGTGGCCTTACTCTGCTCTCCTCTCTATACCAATTCCAGGAACCCAGAGAGAGCAAGCTCCCGGCCTGCCCTACTTTATAGTATAGAAATCCAAACCCTTAATCCAATCTACACACAAGAAAGTCTCTGATACAAAGCCACCCATCTGAGGCATAATAGGATTCCTCAGGAGAGTGTACCACCCCACATCATCCAATCAGTCAAGGGTGTGGGGAAAAGTTTACTCTTAAAATTAAGCCTTAGGCTATAACGACCCAGCCTGCCCACAGCCTGTCCCCGAACACACATTAATATCAACGAACTTCCATGTGGGCAGCGCCATCTTTAACAAAGTGAGCATATTATATTTTATCTGTCCAATACAGTCTTTGTAGTCAGATCTCTTTTCACAATGGCTCAGAGCTCCAAGAAGGTGAAAAAAGAAGTTAGCAAGCCCAGGCAAGAATTCTCACAGTATCACTTCACTACATTCTATGGGTCAAAGCAAAACTCACAAGACCGTGTGAATTCAAGGGAGGAGCAGAAAAGTCTTTGTGGCCATCCACCTCTTCTCCATTGTCTACTTCCAGCACTCTTATGAGCAATCAGATCCCGACAGTGCCCACTGGGTACTAAGAAGCAGAAGCCCACTTGTAAGGCCAATAATCGTGGCCATTATCACAGTCACCTGGCCAGTTCAGGTTCTCATTTGATTTGGACAATCGGTAATGAAACAATGGAGCCAAGAACTGGTGAGCCATCAACTTTAATTCTAGCTTGCACGAGGCGGGCAAGCAAAAATACACACTGGGCTCCAAAACCCACTCATTCAGTGCTCACAAAGCTACTGACTTATCTGAGTTTCCTAGCATCAAAGGTTTCTAGCTCATCAGACTTATTCACCTCTGTTTCCCATCTCCTTCTCTCTGCACAAACTGGCTTTTTCCTCAGCACTCTGCCATCTTGGCTGCTTCTCCTCTCCTCCACGTGGCCTTAATCTGCTCTCCTCTCTAATGCTAACCTCAGGAACCGAGAGATCAAGCTCCCAGTCTGCCCCACTTTATAGTATAGAAATCCAAACCTTTAATCCAATCTACAAACAAGGAAGTCTCTGATACAAAGACACTTTTCTGAGGTATAATGGGAGGATTCCTCATGAGAGTGTACCAACCCACATCATCCAATCAGTCAAGGGTGTGGGTAAAAGCTTACTCTTAAAACTAAGCCTTAGGTTATAACAACCCGGCCTGCACACAAGTACCCCAACACACATTAATATCATTACGCCCATCCCAAGCATAAGGGCTACTAATATCACCTGGGCGACGGGCTTTCACATGGGCAGCACCATCTTTTTAATTTTCTTTTTTTTTTTTTGTATTCATTTTAGAGAGGAGACACAGAGTGAGAGAGAGAGAGAGAGAGAGAGAGAGAGAGAAAGGGGGGAGGAGCTGAAAGCTCAACTCCCATAAGTGCCTTGACCAGACCAGTGCAGGGTTTTGAACTGGCGACCTCAGTGTTCCCAGGTCGACGCTTTATCCACTGCGCCACCACAGGTCAGGCTGGGCAGCGCCATCTTTAACAAAGTGAGCATAATATATTTTATCTGCCCAACACCACCCAAGCTTGCACATAGAAAGATGGGTATATGGTAGATCCTCACAGAATGGGGGTACCTACCTATACCTCAGGAAAATGGAAACAAGAGTTATAAGCTTAGGGTCTGGAGGGAGCAGCAGAAACCTGATCACTGAGGAGAGATAATTGCACCTTCCAGAGACTGTGGCCAGCGCAGGTTCTCGACATGAGGCTGCGGATAAAGTGGGTCATATAATCTGATAGAAATGTTTGTCTTTATTTACCAGTTATTTGAGAAGTGCCAATAATTATGTTCAAAACTATGTCTGGACCTATGAGGACAGAACTTGGCCCTGGAGGAGAAAGGCCCCTTCTTTTCAGTCACATAAGGTCATTTCTTACAACTCCTGATTGAAGCAAAGGGGGAGGAGGATATAGGCATCAGCTTTCTTTTTATTGTTCCTCATGCCCAATGAGTCAGTTCCAGTCCTTGCTGACTTGCCCACAAGCCCTCATATGATAACAACCACCTATAATGGAGGTTTAGGAGAACAAATTCTGTTACTAAAGAATATCAATTAACCTCACAGAACAGCTGAGTGAAGAAGAACCAGAGACTGTGGCTGTATCTTACTTGATTTTGTCCCACTCCATGGAAGATAGCAGAGTTGGGCTTTAGGAAAGAGTGATTCTTACATGATTAGCCCCATGTCTTGACCCCTCTCCTCAGTGTGACCCACCCCATCTCTCTTGTTCTACCCTTTATGGTTCCTTCTTCCACACCTCAGTCCAGGGTTCTCATCTTTCTCTTGTGAAACCCTATCTCTTTGCCCCAGTGCATAGCACCCTGCCTTGATTCTTTCTTGGTGCCCTCTTGCTAACTTTAACATTTACGACCTCCGCTAGTACCAGATAGGTTTTTCCTGGTGCCTGATTTTGTCATCTTTAAAAGATAGAGTTTAGTCTAGTCTACTAGGTGAAGAAGACATTGGTGGGTGATCAGATGCCAGTGCAGGTTCCCACCAATGAGAGCTGTGGTAGGTTTTCTTCATTCATTACCAAAGAAACAAGCAACTTCAATCAGTGGCAATACAATCTAGTGATATTTAAAGAAATACTATTTCCTCTATTAACATGATTTTGACCAGCTCCTTGCAAAACAAGAACCATGCCATGGTTTAGTTGAAGGAGAATTTAAATTTCCTGTTGTCTAGTTTACATGACAAAAATCACTACCTGAACTATGACCAGTTCTGTCTTAACTACCTGGGATTGCTGGTGTCTACTTGCATAAGAACTTCCTGATCTTCAGTCTCTTCACTGATAAAAACAGGGACAGCTCCTGGCCTCAAGGAACTTCCATTCAAGTAGAGAGGACAATTCTATGCACACATAAAACTAGAGAGTAACAAGCCAACGATGGGTGGGTGGGAAAGAAGATGTTTTCAAGTAAGTGTGGAGTGAGGGGTTAGCCTGGGCCCACGTTCCAAGTTGGAGCTCTGGAGCAATGGAAGGTGGGGCGTCTTTCAGACCTCAAAGCCCTGTACACATATATGCTCCCACTGTGTGGGGGTGCTCTCCTGTGGCACGGACTGGCTCTCACTTCCTCTGCAGGAAAGGCATCCCACTTGCCCACTCTATTGTGTGGGCTTGCCATGCGAAGCAGAGTTCAGGTGGGCAGAAACCAAGCCTAGGCACAGGTGCCAGTTCTTCTCAGGAGACTTCACCAGAGTCCTCTCCCCACTTTTTCTTACCTTTTCATTCCAAGTACACATTTAGCAGCGACCTTCCAGGCTCCTCCAGTTTGAGGGGCCCAGGTAGGAAATTTTAGAACTCTGCCCATTGCAGGATGTTACTTGATTCCCACTTCCACTGCTTTTTTTTGTTTTTGGAGTTTCGCAACTGTTGGGCAGATAAAATATATTATGCTCTGTTCGGCAGATAAAATATAATATGCTCACTTTGTTAAAGATGGTGCTGCCCACATGGAAGCCCATCACCCAGGTGATATTATTTGCCCTTATGCTTGTGATGGCTGTGGGGGAAAAGTTGTAAGCCGGCCGGGTTGTTATAGCCTAAGGTTTAGTTTAAGAGTAAGCTCTTCCCCACACCCTTGACTAATTGGATGATGTAGGGTGGTGCACTCTCCTGAGGAATCCCATTATGCCTTAGATGGGTGGCTTTGTATCAGAGACTTTCTTGAATGTATAATTGGATTAAAGGTTTGGATTATCTATGCTATAAAGTGGGCAGAACAGTAGCTTGATCACTCTCTTGGTTCCTGAGTTCCTGAGGTTAGTATTAGAGAGGAGAGCAGATTAAGGCCATGTGGAGGAGAAGCAGCCAAGATGGCAGAGTGCTGAGGGAGAAGCCAGTTTGTTAAGAGTTTGTGCAGGAGGAGATGGGAAACAGAGGTGAATAAGTCTGGTGAGCTAGAAACCTTTGATTTTAGGAAACTCGGATAAGTCAGTAGCTTTGTGAGCACTGAATGTGTGGGTTTTGGAGCCCAGTGTGTGTTTTTGCTTGCCCGCCGGGTGCAAGCTAGAATTAAAGCTGATGGCTCACCAGTTTGTGGCTCCGTTGTTTCATTGCCATCTGTTCGAATCCAACGCGAACCTGCGTGGGTCGGGCTGCTGTGATGGTGGCCCCGACTACAGGCTTTACATGCTCACTTTGTTAAAGATGGAGCTGCCCACATGGAAGTTCGTTGATATTAATGTGTGTTCTGGAACAGGCTGTGGGCAGGCCGGGTCATTATAGCCTAAGGCTTAGTTTTAAGAGTAAGCTCTTCTCCACACCCTTGACTGATTGGATGATGTGGGGTGGTGCACTCTCCTGAGGAATCCCATTATACAGAGACTTCCTTGTTTGTATAATTGGATTAAGAATTTTGATTCTACGGTATAAAGTGGGAGAGACCAGTAGCTTGATCTCTCTCTTGGATCCTGAGGTAGAAGAGAGAGAGCAGATTAAGGCCACAGGGAGAGGAGGCAGCCAAGATGATGGAATGCTGAGGAAGAAGCCAGTTTCTGCAGAGTTTGTGTAGAGAGGAAATGGGAAACAGAGGTGAATAACTCTGGTGAGCTAGAAAGCTTTGATACTAGGAAACTCGGATAAGTCAGTAGCTTTGTGAGCACTGAATGTGTGGGTTTTGGAGCCCAGTGTGTGTTTTTGCTTGCCCACCAGGTGCAAGCTAGAATTAAAGCTGATGGCTCACCAGTTTTTGGCTCCATTGTTTCATTACCGACTGTTCGAATCTAATGAGAACCTGCCCGGGTCAGGCGGCTGTGATCCTGACCTCGGCTACTGGCTTTACAGCAACTCTTGAGGGAAAGGCCCTGAGCCTCCCTGAAATCCTCAACTGAAGGTGTGAATCATCTCCCTTTCCAGATTTCTAGCCACTTGGTGTCCCACAGGATGACTTCTGTGTCCAATGCATAAAACACTCCTTCTGCATACTTATTACCTCCTACGGTGGCCGGGGAGGGGGCTGTACTTGATTTCCTAAACTCCGTCTAAACTGCAGCACTTGCTGGAGCACCTTTTGCTCAGTTCTCGGTGGGTCAGGGCCAGTGAGTTTCTTAATCAATGGTTAGGCACTGCTCACTCCTTTTAAGGAACCTTTTTGCTTTATGTGCACCCAGAGACCTTTGAGTCCTGGTTGCAAAGTTGGAGCCAATGGAGCGGAGCATGGGAAGCGCCACAGCCAGAGGTCCCCAAACTTCGGACCATGGCCAAATTGCGGCCACCTGAGGCCATTTATCCGCCCCCCGCCATACTTTCGGAAGGGGCACCTCTTACATTGGTGGTCAGTGTATGGAGTACTTACTGTATGTGGCGGCCTTCCAACGGTCTGAGGGACAGTGAACTGGCCCCCTGTGTAAAAAGTTTGGGGACCCCTGCGCCACACAAACTACAGGATTCCAAACTAGCAATGTCACTTTCATTGTTGCAGCGCTGTCATGGCTGCTAAATCCTTTCTTTCCTCCTTAGTACTATTGGGGAAACTTGCAGCTCAGGGGTTTTGTCTCATAGAGGAAGTCAATATGCTTCGACACCCTCAGGGAGCCCCTGCAACCTGGGGACACAGCTGGCGGCTGGAGCCAGTGTATTTCCCTTCCAGAGGAGTGCACTGGAAACAGGCTGTGTGAGAAGCGGAGCAGGGTCGGATTGGGTTTCCAAGCACCCCTGCGTACCCTCTCCCTTCCACCTGTTGGCCTTTGCCAGACAGTGTACACTGTCGCTGCAAGTTGAATAGACCAGGCTTTTATTTTCTGGCACATCAGGCCTCTGTCCTGCCTGCACCTTTGGCCTGCTTTTGATTAATGTTGCCAGCAGCCGATGCGACTGTGGGTGCCTGGCTAAACTTTCTGGAGCAGTCAATTGTAAATAGTGCTACCTTACATTTGGGACAGCACTTCAGAAATTCCAAAACACTTTCCCATGCATTAATTGTCTCACTGGATTTCCTCAGCAAGTTGGAAGAATACAAAATAACTCATCCCTATTTCCCAGGGAAAAAAACTTGAAGCTCAGAGATGTCCAGGGGATTGGCAAGAGTTGCAAAACTAGATAGTGGCAAAGTAAGAAACCAGGACTTCTGATCCTTATTAGTCCAGAAACCTTTGTCAATCACTGTCTTATTTTTTTAAATTGATTTTAGAGCAGTGGTTCTTAACCTTTTTTGAGGTACCGAACCCACTAGTTTCATATGCGCATTCACCGAACCCTTCTTTAGTGATAAATAAAATATGATTTTTTTTCCAAATTCAAGACACAGGTATATGTTTTCTTACTTGTGCACAAAATGAGCCGTGCATGAACATCACCTTGCTCAAAGAACAAAACCAACAAAGTGCATGAACTCACAACAAATTACGGTATTACTTTATTCTAGCCTCCGCGGCAGAGGCTTCTCCAAACCCCTGAGACCGACTCATCGAACCCCTAGGGTTCAATAGAACCCAGGTTAAGAACCACTGTTTTAGTGAGAAAGAGAGAGAAACATTGATTTGTTGATCCCCTTATTTATGCATTCATTCGTTGATTTTTGTATGTGTCCTAGATCGAATTGACAACCTTGGCTTAATAGGACGATGCTAACCAACTAAGCTACCTGGCCAGGGCTTTTTTCTTTTTTTAATCTCACTAATAACCTGTTGAATGACAGAACAATTTGTTCATCCATATCATGTTCTCTTATCACGTAAAGGAATTGATAAGAGACATGAGAGCTGATTTTCCAGCTATATTCTTGCTAAACCACCTTGAAAATCACTATCTTATCTTTGCTACCAGTGATTTGCTGTCTTCATGTGTGGGGAAAATAGAAAAGGTGAAACCCATTCAGCTGTCAAACTAAGGTAGCAAAGATCATCATCAAACAGGAACTGGGTTGGATGCTGTAAAACCAGTAGTCGCGGCCACCATCAAAGCAGCCTGACCCGTGCAGGTTCGCATTAGATTCGAACAGTAGGTAATGAAACAGCAGAGCCAAGAACCGGTGAGCCATCAGCTTTAATTCTAGCTTGCACCCGGCGGGCAAGCAAAAACACACACTGGGCTCCAAAACCCATAATTTCAGTGCTCACAAAGCTACTGACTTATCCGAGTTTCCTAGAATCAAAGGTTTCTAGCTCACCAGACTTATTGACCTCTGTTTCCCATCTCCTCCTGCACAAACTCTTAACAAACTGCCTTCTTCCTCAGCACTCTGCCATCTTGGCTACTTCTCCTGGCCTCCATGTGGCCTTACTCTGCTCTCCTCTCTAATACCAACCTCAGGAACTCAGGAACCAAGAGCGAGAGAGATCAAGCTACTGGTCTGTCCCACTTTATAATGTAGAATCCAAACCCTTAATCCAATTATACAAACAAGGAAGTCTGATACAAAGTCACCCATCTGAGGCATAATGGGATTCCTCCCTACATCACCACCCTACATCATCCAATCAATCAAGGGCGTGGAGAAGAGCTTACTCTTAAAGCTAAGCCTTAGGCTATAATGACCTAGCCTGCTTACATTACAGCCTTTCCCCCATACCCATCCCAAGCATAAGGGCAAATAATATCACCTGGGTGACGGGCTTCCATGTGGGCAGCGCCATCTTTAACAAAGTGAGCATATTATATTTTATCTGCCGAACAGATGGAGTAGCATCATTCCTGGGATGGCAGTGGCAGTGCTCCCCAGGATATGTTGCTGCATCAAGGCCTTAGGGGTCAGGAACGTAAACAGCTCTCCAAATAGTAGTTTTCACCAGAGGCTATGCTGCCTTTCCTCTAATCCAAAATTGAGAACCTTAGTGACCATCAGAGATTTGGCATTTTAATCATAGGTTCTATGGGGTTGTGTTTAAGATTCTTATTAATAAGGTCTAGGATGATTCAAGGGAAAGCACCAGAAAAGAGAAAAATATTTTTTATTCTTGTTCACATATTGATAATAGGTAAACTCAAGAGGAAATGGAAAATTATTCTTCTGGGGCCAATTGACCCTTATCTCTTTTGGGAGCTGCTTTTAGCCCAGAGCTACAGAAAAGGAACAGTCTAGCTGAAGTCATCACCGGTGGCCACCTTTACTCATTACTTAGATCCTGTGTCTAAGGTGACCAGATTTTAAAATTGGTAAAGCGGGACACCATTGACGGGCGCAGGTAGAGGGTGGGGGGAGGGTGGTTCTTAATTAAATATTTGGTCTATATGGAGTAAAAAAAATTTTCATAGAATGCAAAAATAGTATTGTAATATATTTTTTTAAATTGGGACTTTTTTAAAACGCCGCGTGTAAAGCCAGTAGTTGAGGTCACAGTCACAGCCGCCTGACCCATGCAAGTTCGCATTAGATTCGAACAGTCGGTAATGAAACAATGGAGCCAAGAACTGGTGAGCCATCAGCTTTAATTCTAGCTTGCACCCGGTGGGCAAGCAAATACACACACACTGGGCTCCAAAACCCACACATTCAGTGCTCACAAAGCTACTGACTTATCCGAGTTTCCTAAAATCAAAGGTTTCTAGCTCACCAGACTTATTCACCTCTGTTCCCCATCTGCTCCAGCTAAAACTCTGCACAACCTGCCTTCTCCCTTAGCACTCTGCCATCTTGGCTGCTTCTCCTGGCCTCCATGTGGCCTTAATCTGCTCTCCTTTCTGATACTAATCTCAGAAACCCAGGAACCAAGAGAGCGAAAGCTTCCGGACTGCCCCAGTTTATAGCATAGAAAATCCAAACCTTTAATCCAATTATACAAACAAGAAAGTCTCTGATACAAAGCCACCCATCTGAGGCATAATGGGATTCCTCAGGAGAGTGCACCACGCTACATCATCCAATCAGTCAAGGGTGTGGAAAAGAGTTTACTCTTAAAACTAAGCCTTAGGCCATACGACCTGGCCTGCTTACATTACAGTCTTTCCCCTACACCCACCCCAAGCAAAAGGGCAAATAATATCACCTGGGTGACGGGATTTTATGTGGGCAGCTCCATCTTTAACAAAGTGAGCATATTATATTTTATCTGCCCAACACCGCGGACGCAGGACAAATTGTTAAAAATCGGGACTGTCTCGCCAAAAGCAGGACGTCTAGTCACCTTAGGTAAGCGTTCATGGAGAGTGTCCACTGTGGGCCAAGTACCGGGGATACAAACAACAAAGAGCAAAAGACAATTTTGATATTTGACTTTTTCTAGTTAAATGTAATCATATTCCATTTCCATACTGCCCACATTCTTCTCTCAGTGCCCCCCCCCCCGAGTTCTGATTCTGATCATTTGCATCATTTTGGCAAGACATTCCAGTGGATGAACTGCTGGTTCAGCAAAACCTCCTGGCCCCATCTATCTCAGTCCTTACTCTCTTCAGGTTGTGATAAGCCCTAGGTCCTTCTTCATGTACTGCAGATCAGATCCCCTTCATTCCCCTTCCAGGGGATGCCCTGCCAGGCCAGAAGTTGTGAGCACAATATGAATGAACTATACTCCTTATGTCCTGTAAAACCAGTAGTCGAGGCCACCATCATAGCAGCCTGACCCACTGTAAAGCCAGTAGTCGAGGCCACCATCACAGCAGCCTGACCCACGCAGGTTCGCATTGGATTCAAACAGTCGGTAATGAAACACAGGAGCCAAGAACTGGTGAGCCATCAGCTTTAATTCTAGCTTGCACCCGGCGGGCAAGCAAAAACACACACTGGGCTCCAAAACCCACACATTCAGTGCTCACAAAGCTACTGACTTATCCGAGTTTCCTAGCATCAAAGCTTTCCAGCTCACCAGACTTATTCACCTCTGTTTCCCATCTCCTCCTGCACAAACTTTTAACAAACTGGCTTCTTCCTCAGCACTCTGCCATCTCGGCTGCTTCTCCTGGCCTTCACGTGGCCTTACTCTGCTCTCCTCTCTTCTGCTAATCTCAGGAACCCAGGAACCGAGAGAGAGCAAGCTCCCGGACTGCCCCAGTTTATAGCACAGAAAATCCAAACCCTTAATCCAATCTACAGACAAGAAAGTCTCTGATACAAAGCCACCCATCTGAGGCATAATGGGATTCCTCAGGAGAGTGCACCACCCTACATCATCCAATTAGTCAAGGGTGTGGAGAAGAACTTACTCTTAAAACCAAGCCTTAGGCCATAATGACCCGGCCTGCTTACATTACAGCCTCTCCCCCACACCCATCCCAAGCATAAGGGCAAATAATATCACCTGGGTGACGGGCTTCCATGTGGGCAGCACCATCTTTAACAAAGTGAGCATATTATATTTTATCTGCCAAACATGTCCACATAAGTTCCTTCTTCTTCTTTTCTTTGTTTTTTTTTATAAGTGAGAAGAGGGGAGATAGAGAGACTCCGACATGCACCTCAACTGGGGTCTACCCAGCAATCTCCATCTGGGGAAGATGCTCGAATCAACTGAGCTATCCTCAGTGTCTTGGGCCAATGCTCAAACCAATTAAGCCACTAGCTATGGGAGGGGAAGAGAGAGAAAAATGGGAGAGGAAAGAGGATAAAAGTATTTGGTCACTTCCCTGTGTCCTGACTGGGAATCGAACCTGGGACATCCATACGCTGGTCCGATGCTCTATACATTGAGCCAACCGACCAGGACTGTTGTAGTAATATAAGGTTATAGTAATTAAATATATAGAAATATAAAAATATGGAAGATATATAAAAGTAATTCAAAGGATATTAAAAATAATTATTAAAGTTATGCCATTTGGATAAGAATCAGTATAGTGGCTTAGTGCCATAACTTTGTAATGTGATAAACAGATTTTGACTTACAAGCAGGGCCCAGTTAGTATATGTGTGAAGTTATACCTAGATAAGAAGTAGCTTGGTGTTAATTACGTAAACTTTGTAAACTGATGTAAATAAGAACATCTTAAAAAGTGGTTTGATGTAAGCATTTCAGATTGATGTAAAGGAGATTCTCCCAAACAGGTGGTTTGAAGTGATAATCCTGTAGATTGACACCTATTAGAAGGCATTGGCCACAGAAGGTACTAAAGCTGAGGGGCCCCCCTACTGCAGTAGTCCCCCATACTCCAACGTTGATGTGGACTGTCTCCATGCCGCTCTGAGCTCTGACCAAAGCCAGCCGAGAGGAGCACGGTGACGGGGCCCCCTTAAGCTGTACCCAGGCACACCAAAAGGATTTGTGAGTAATAAATTGCCTGTGTGATTATTGAAACTAATTTGTGTGTCGGTCGTGTCTTTCTTCAGGGGGCACTTAACAGTAGTATCCTCATAGCTGCCTCAAGAGTAGTCTTGAAGAGGCTGCCAGCGCTGCTGATAAGCAGGAGAGTCCCACTGCACAGGGAAGTTGAGTCAGGGACGCCTGATCAACGTAGAGCTTGGGCTCTACTGGGACAGGGACCAAATTCCTTCTTCTGAAGGTGTAAAGCCAGTAACCACGGCTACCATCACAGCCACCTGGTCCATGCAGGTTGGCATTAGATTTGGACAGATGGTAAAAAATAACGTAGCCAAGAACTGGTAAACCATCAGCTTGAATCCTAGCTTGCAAGTGGCAAGAAACTAAAAACACAGGCTCTGTAAAGCTAGTAGTCGAGGCCATCATCACAGCTGCCTGGCCCATGCAGATTCGCATTAGATTCGAACAGTCGGTAATGAAACACAGGAGCCAAAAACTGGTGAGCCATCAACTTTAATTCTAGCTTGCACCCGGTGGGCAAGCAAAAACACACACTGGGCTCCAAAACCCACACATTCAGTGCTCACAAAGTTACTGATTTATCCGAGTTTCCTAGAATCAAAGGTTTCTAGCTCACCAGACTTATTCACCTCTATTTCCCATGTCCTCCTGCACAAACTCTTAACAAACTGGCTTCTTTCTCAGCACTCTGCCATCTTGGCTGCTTCTCCTGGCCTCCATGTGGCCTTACTCTGCTCTCCTCTCTATACTAATCCCAGGAACCGAGAGAGAGCAAGCTCCTGGCCTGCCCCACTTTATAGTGTAGAATCCAAACCCTTAATCCAATCTACAGACAAGGAAGTCTCTGATACAAAGTCACCCATCTGAGGCATAATGGGATTCCTCAAGAGAGTGCACCACCCTACATCATCCAATCAGTCAAGGGTGTGGAGAAAAGCTTACTCTTAAAACCAAGCCTTAGGCTATAACGACCTGGCCTGCCCACAGCCTGTCCCAGAACACACATTAATATCAACGAACTTCCATCTGGGCAGCGCCATCTTTAAGAAAGTGAGCATAATATATTTTATCTGCCCAACGCTTGGTTATCAGGAGCCACTCCAATTAGAGTGAACCCAAGGCATTTTACTGGGAATTCTGGAATACTGAACCCTTCCCCTGAGGCTCAGGACTGCATTTGCTATGATGAATGAGCCTGGAGTTTCCAGGGACCACTGCTATAAGCCTGAGCATGGAGCCAACCAAGAGGAGGAGAGATGAAAACTGGACTCAGAAGATGCTTTGTGACCATCTGCTTCTCTCCCCCGCCCTCTCCCCTTCTCTCCTTCTTCCCCTCTTGCAACCAGTGGCTTGATAGCTTCAAGCATTGGCCCCAGGCACTGAATCAAGCTGGGTCCTAAGCACTGATACCTCTGGATTATTCTATTAAGTGAATCAATGAATTCACACCCATGTAAAATACCTGTTTACATTTCGTTTTCAATCCCTTACAAAAGATTACCAACTGAGAACAATCCTTAGGGTAGGGCTTGCCCAGTGGTGTGCCAGTGGGCAGGATTATAGATATTTCTTGAGGGTGACTGCTGCAGCCTCTGGGAAGGACTCAGCCAGAGCTCCAGGGCTGATCACCTCTAGCTGCAAGTAGCTTTGTCGATATATTCCATTGAGACAACAAACACAAAATTTTAATTACCCTATTACAGTAATTTTAAAATATGTTAAACATTATTTAACTGTTCTCTGTTCAAACTGTAGAGCCTACTCCTCCTCTTGGATGTGGACTGAACTTGGTGATTTGCTCCTGGCAGACACGGAAAGTATGATTTCTGAGGCTAGACCGTAGAAGATAGCACCATTTTTGCTTTGCTCCTTTTGGATCGCTCGTGTTGGGGGAAGTACGTGGTCATGAGGGCAGGGTCGGATTGGGTTTCCAAGCACCCCTGCGTACCCTCTCCCTTCCACCTGTTGGCCTTTGCCAGACAGTGTACACTGTCGCTGCAAGTTGAATAGACCAGGTTTTTATTTTCTGGCACATCAGGCCTCTGTCCTGCCTGCACCTTTGGCCTGCTTTTGATTAATGTTGCCAGCGGCCGATGCGACTGTGGGTGCCTGGCTTAACTTTCTGGAGCAGTCAATTGTAAATAGTGCTACCTTACATTTGGGACAGCATTTCTGAATTTCCAAAACACTTTCCCATGCATTAATTGTCTCACTGGATTTCCTCAGCAAGTTGGAAGAATACAAAATAACTCCTCCCTATTTCCCAGGGAAAAAAACTTGAAGCTCAGAGATGTCCAGGGGATTGGCAAGAGTTGCAAAACTAGATAGTGGCAAAGTAAGAAACCAGGACTTCTGATCCTTATTAGTCCAGAAACCTTTGTCAATCACTGTCTTATTTTTTTTTAATTGATTTTAGAGCAGTGGTTCTTAACCTTTTTTGAGGTACCGAACCCACTAGTTTCATATGCGCATTCACCGAACCCTTCTTTAGTGATAAATAAAATATGACTTTTTTTCCAAATTCAAGACACAGGTATATGTTTTTTTACTTGTGCACAAAATGAGCCGTGCATGAACATCACCTTGCTCAAAGACCTTGCTCGTGTTGGGGGAAGTATGTGGTCATGAGGGCACTCATGCATTCTGAGGAGCAGTCCATATGGAGAAGAACTGATGTCTCCCATCAGTGACCAGCACCAGCTTTCCAATGTTATGAATGAGCCACTTTGGAAGAAGATACTCCAGCTTCAGTTAAACCTCAGATGACGGCAAGCTCATGCAAGACCTTAAGTCAGACTGCCCAGCGAAGCTGCTCCTAAAGTCCTAATCCACAGGAACTGGTTGAGATACTTATTGTTTCTTGTGTGCCCTGACCGGGAATTGAATGTGGGATGTCCACACGACAGGCTGATGCTTTATCCACTGAGCTAACCGGCCAGGGCCCGATTGCTTCTTATATGTGCCTTGATCAGGGTGGGGAGGGGATGGTGGCTCCAGCCATACCAGTGACTCCTTGCTCAAGCCAGCGACCATGAGATCATGTCTATGATCCCATACTCAAGCCAGTGACCCTGTGTTTGAGCTGGATGATCCTGCACTCAAGCTGGTGACTTTGGTTGGGGTTTTGAACCTAGGACCTCAATGTCCCAGGTCATCATTTTATCCACTGTGTGTGCCACCACTGGTCAGGCTGTATCTGCCTTGACCCTATGCCCGGGATTTAGAACTAGTGACCTCAGCATTCCAGGTCGATGCTTTATTCACTGTGCCACCACAGGTCAGGCACTGATTGCATTTTTTTTTTTTTTAGATTTTATTTATTCTTTTTAAAATGAGAGAGAGAAAAGGGGGAGAGGAGCAGGAAGCATCAACTCCCATATGTGTCTTAACCAAGCAAACCCACGGTTTCGAACTGGTGACCTCAGCATTCCAGGTCGATGCCTTATTAACTACGCCACCACAGGTCAGGCTGATTGCATTTTGAAATGATATCTTGTCTATATTAGGTTAAATAGAATACATTATTAAAATTCAATTTACTTACATTTCTTGCATTATATTTCCATTGGACAGGGTTGTTATAGAAGCAGGGCCTACTCACACTCATTTATTCATTTAGTCTTTCGACAAATATTTCTGGAGTGACTTTTTCTTTTAAGATTTTATATAGAGAAGAGGGTGTAGTTGTTTATTGATTGCTTATCCTATGTGCCTTGATGGGGCAAGCCCAGGGCTTCGAAACGGGGACCTCAGCATTCCAGGTCACTGCTTTATCCACTGCATCACCATAGGCTAGGCTCAACAAATATTTATTTCTTGAGTGTGAACACAAGGGATGAAGCAGTGAACACAGTTCTGCACTTGTGAAACAAGTGGCATCCACTGTGCTTCAAGAGAGACTAAAAAGGATACTTATGACAACACGTATCTAAAAGCAGGTATCATTTAGTCAGAAATATTCTAGGTTGTTAGGATTATTAGAGCTCTTAGCATTAAAAAGCTAGTCAGGCCTGACCTGTGGTGGCGCAGTGGATAAAGCATCAACCTGGAATGCTGAGGTTGCCAGTTCAAAACCCTGCACTGGTCTGGTCAAGGCACATATGGGAGTTGATACTTACTGCTCCTCCCCCCTTTCTCTCTCTCTCTCTCTCCTCTCTAAAATGAATAAATAAAAATGTTTAAAAAAAAAAAAGCTAGTCGGGAAAGGTTACATTCCATAGCGTCTGTTTTAGACTGCTGTGTGTCACAGATAGACACATACAGAGTCTCTTCCTCACTGAACTGAGACTTTGGAGGGTAGTGGTGATGTTATTTAACCTTAGTCTCACCCAGTATCTCCCACACAGAAGATGCTAAACATACTGGAATTAAAGTGTATCATGCATGCTCATTTAAGAAAGCAAATTAAGTGTATAATGTATTTTAAAAAGAGTTCTGCCCCAAATGCTTAATAAACAAAGTTTTCCACTTAAGCCTTAGTAATTAAAAAAAACAAAAAGTCCTCCCTCAAACTATAAATTCATGCATGTTATACCTGATGATATAAATAAAAAGTTCTGGAATATAAAAATTAAATTCTCTCTCAAGGCCACCAAGAATAAATATTGCAGAAGAGATATGACCCTGGATAGCACTATTTGAGCAAGGCCATTACCGTGCCTGTCTCTTCTCCTCTGAAGTGCATTATAAAACATTAAGTGCTGTCAATATAAAAAACACAAGTTGCAAAGGGAAACATTTCATTTATAATTGTTATTATATTTTTAGTACCAGTCAAGGTAATCAGGCATATTAAAAATATATAATTTAATTCTCAAACAATTTTGTTCACCTTTCTCCTAAAGTACATTGTTAAAAGAAGTCAAAGCTGACTATATTCTGCCGATGATGGACACATGCTGACGGGCAGCAGAGTGTTCTGATATGCAAGCAGAGATAGTATCCTTTATAAAAATAAACTTGGTCCCAGAGAGGAGAAGAAGAAGAGTGAGCAAGCTCGAGCATAAGAAAAAACACAAAGCATCATGGGAGAACTGTTTCAAAGTAAGGGAATGTAGCAGGCAGGACTTTTAGCTGAGCGCGCAGAGTACCATGCACCTAAATCAGTGCAACCAGGTGTTCCTCTAGAAAGGCAGGCTACATTAACTTAACAGAAACATGAAAGCAAAGATAACTATATAACAGTTAGTCCATCCCTACCAAACTGACCACTCAGTAGGAGATGCTGTGTATGCCTTGTTTTGTACAACACTGTGAAAAACCATACTTTAATAAATAATACAGTCACCCTCATTAATCACCTTCTTACTGCCCTCTCCACTCCCCCACCACCACCAAATGGACAAAATATGGTCAGACTCCACGGCGGTCACTTGGACTCCAAAGCTTCTAGAATGCTGTCTAGTCGGGGAGCGTGTAGTCCATCCTGTGTGGCAAATGTCCTGTGTTTTAAGTACCAGGGCGTCCTTCTCTGGGTGGCAGAGCCTCTCAGTCTCTGTGGGTGAAGACAGCTTTTCTTAGCTGCCCTGTGACAGCTGGGTTTCACATTTCCTGAAACTAGATCTGTGGAAGGAGTCCCTGAAATGGAGAGAGAAAGAAAATAAAACGAGGTAAGAAAGATCAATTCGCCTTTTAAAGAGAGGGAAGGGGGAAACCACCTGCCAGTAAAGGACATCAATCACGGAGAACTCCGTGAATAACAGGAGGAGGCGCTGAGATCCTTTCACACAGTGCCAGAAAACACACAGGCAGCAGGTCAGCCCTGGGGAGACGGCTGGCCCGGGGCCAACCGGAAGGGTCCCGGCCGGGTCAGGAGAAGGTATGGGGAGGATCAGCCTGGAAGCTGAACAGACCCAGCTCTGGGGACTCCTCTGACTCCAGGCCCAGCCCTTCCCTCTAGGGCTGCATGCAGCCCTGCTTGCTGGGCCTTGAGCCCTATCCTTTTATCCACCAGCAAGAGGCCTTCTCTGCCCCGTTCGTACCTCTTTTGACTCTCAACTCTGAATATTGGCTTGTAGAGTTCTGGAATTTTCCGCTCGATCATGGGCCTGAGGTTCTCTTTCAGCTTTCCGTAGTTCTTTTTGAGTTCTTGCTGATATTCTCTCTGGTCTGCTGTGATGAGACGCTTGTTTTTCTCTACAGCCTCACCGCATCTGAGGTGCACAGGCCAGGATGGGGAGAAAATGAGGTTTTATTTCATAGGAGTCTGAAGCGCTTAGAACTATGAGATGATATGAGTAACTTCTGAAGTAACCCTAGCAGCGTTTGCAAACTTGATGACCTATCAGGGTCATCTGTGTTGCTTTTCTTTTCAAAATGCCAGTTTCTGGGCCCTACCTCAGACTTAATGAATCAGAATCTCTCAGGGGCAGCACCCAGGAATCTCTTTTTGAAAAGTTGCCCAGATGACATTGATGCCCTGATTTGCTATGTGCTCGGCACTATTCAACAGCTTTCACATCCATCATCTGGTTAATTTTGCCAACAAACCTGGAAAGTCTATGTTTCTCTCTGTTTTGTTCTTGAAGCTCAGAAATGTTAGGTTGCTTGCGCAAGATAACTCTGTGAGGAGATGGTAGATCCAAGACTCATACTCAAGTCATTGCAGAATGGAACCTCTTATGCTTATAAAACACTCGCTGTGACTATGGCAACATGGTAGGTGCAGCAGATGCCAGTCAGGCCCCTCCTGCTACCTGCACATGGCAATGCTGGGAAAGCACAACAAAAATTTGTTGAAAGAGAAAGGGAAATCCCAGGGGCCAGAAAGGAAGAGGAAAATGAAAATCGGAGTGGTAGTGGGAGCTAGTGCTGTGGCAGCGATCAGGAGGACACCTGGCAGGACCTTAAGATTGCATGCGGGTCCTAGAGGCTAGAGCAGGGAGGTAGGTTTCAATGCTCACACAAGGTAAGTAATGTAGCCTTGGCCAGGGAATAGTGGGGTTCTGGATATACTGCCTTCTAAACCTTGAAAAGCTACCCCATCTATGAAAAAGCGTCTAGAAAAAGGCTGTAAGCTGTCCAGAAAGGTGGAATGGAAGTTTGTTATCAGCTTGGTAGGAAAGAAAGTCACCTGAAGAAACTGAAATTCAAAGCTTGCACCATATGAGGATATGAGTTACTGATTTACATTCTTCTTTTGCGGGTACCCCAATCTACTATAAAACCAGACGAAAATTATTAAAATCCCTAGAGTTCAGATAGAAATAAATGTAAAGTGGCTCTGGAGAACCAGTTTCTCAATCAGGACCCAGGACCCACTGATAGAGTGACTGTTGCCAAAGATGAGGTCACAATAGAAAATTACAAACCATGTGAGGAAATCAACCACCCTGAGGGAGAACCAACAGATGCAACAAGCAGGAGAATTAGCCCAATAAAAATCAGAGATAATAGAATAATATATAAGCCCAAAGTTAATACAGAGGTATATAATAAAAAGTACAAAACCCATGATAAAAAAAATGGGAGAGTATGAAAAAAGAGATCAGGAAAATTTCAGAAAAGAATAAAGTAAAACTTCTAGAAATAAAAATGTCATTAGAATAAAAAGAAAAATCTCAATGGACAGGTTAAACAATATACTTGACACAGCTGGGGAACTCATGAACTATATGATAGAGCTAAGGAAATCACTAAGGAGAGAAAAAAAATTTCAATATGAAAAAAGTGATTAAGAAATCTGAAGATAGGGAGGGAAGAGAGGGATGGAGAGGGGGAAGGGGAGGGTCACAAAGAAAACCATATAGAAGGTGACAGAGGACAATTTGACTTTGGGTGATGGGTATGCAACATAATTGAATGATAAGATAACCTGGAGATGTTTTCTTTGAACATATGTACCCTGATTTATTAATGTCACCCCATTAAAATTAATTTAAAGAAAAAGAAGCCTGAAGATAGAATGGAGATGCCCAACCCACATCTAAAAGAATGTTTAAAAGAATGTAAAATGAGTAAGAGGCAATATTCAGAGATAACAGCTGATAATTTTCCAGAATTGAAAACAGACAGAAATCCTCTAATCAACAAAAACAGATCTACAGTTAGCCCCACCATGGTGAACCTGCAGAACATCAAAGAGAAAATACTAAATACTTGTGTTTATCTAACTAGTGGACAGTTAGCCTAGTGTTTTTCCACACGGTGTGTTACATACCAAGAAAGAAAGTCATATGATTTAAACATAATAAAGTCTTGCTTTTTATATTGTTCTTCTCAAGGGAACTTACAAATCAATACAATTTTTTTTTTTTTTTTTTAGCGAGATAGAGAGCAAGGGACAGACAGGAAGGGAGAGAGATGAGAAGCATCAACTCATAGTTGCAGCACCTTATTTGCTCATTGATTGCTTTCTCACATGTGCCTTGACTGAGGAGCTCCAGTTGAGCCAGTGACCATGGGTCATGTCTGTGATCCTACACTCAAGCCGGGTGAACCTAAGCTCAAGCTGGCAACCTTGGGGTTTTGAGCCTGGGTCCTCGGGGTCCCAGGATGACACACTATCCTCTGTATCACCACCTGGTCAGGTGAATCAACAAACCTTGAAGAGACAACATATTGGCTGTAATTTAGCTAACATGCGATAATTAGTAATAGTTCTATTATCTTGCAGATGAATAGGATTCTGGTGATCAATATGGTTTGAACTGTTTTCCCAACAGTGGTGCTAGACTTTGGTTAACTTATGGGGATACCCAGATCTGGTTACCAAATTCTCCCTGTTACCACTGAACACATTCTCCCTGTTACCACTGAACACAAAATGAACACATTTTCAGTTTGACTGTCAAAGTTGGAGAGGGCAGCATGTGGCTGTGGGGCAGGGGAAAGCTACCTGGTCTAGGCAGAAATAAGCCTATGACCACAGCTTCAGCACAGAATTAGCCTGCTGTGAAAGAAGTTGATCGAACTCAGCCAGAAGCCAAAGGAACTCCCTTCACTGGCTTTTCACCCATCTTTCAAGTTTGACATTAATGGAAGCAAGTTGTAGGATACCTAAGGTTCTATATCAAAGGTTGCAAGGAAGGGGTAGGAAGGTGAGGTCTATAGCCTTTGAATCCCGAGAAATCCACATCATTCCTTATTATTTTTTATTGCTTCTTAACTAACAGTTATAGCTACCACATGTGTAAAATAGTCAGTTCCAGGATGACTCTTAGGCCCAGGTTTGTAACACAGGGAGCCTACAAAAGGCCTAAAGAAGCTGACTGTTACCTTGAGGACATCTACTCTGAAAACTTCGGAAGAATTAACTAAATTCTCTGTAGCCTATTGGCAGAGTAATAATAGCTAGCTAACAATATACTGATGGGGCCCTATATGCCCTAGACTAGGTTAAATGCTTTACAAGCCGACAGAGCTGGAATTGAAACCCAGTCGCTACTCATTAGTACAATGACTTAGCCATCGAAATCCTGTTTCGTCATATGTAAAATGGGAATCATTATCTCATACCATCTCCTAGAGTTGTTGGGATAATTAAATGAGAAGCTGGGATGATAAAGCAGTTCCATGCTTTGGAGGATAGAAGATTCCATTTTTCAAAAATGATCACAGAAATAATGGCCCATCCCACATTTTCTCCCAGAATTTTGCTGCATCCCCAATAAGAGATGTGCGGCCACCTCCTTTGCTGCTCCCCTTGTTGATAAGTTCACTGAACACAAGCAGTGTTCTTACAATGACTGTGTCTGGGGTTTTTCAGCTGTCAGAGACCTACAAACCACAATGAAAGGGATCAGATAGAGCAGGATGTTGTGCTTCTAGAACACAGTTCCTGGCTTTTGCTGAATTACTTTCTGAGCCCCTATATAAGGAGTTAGGTATCTTTCCTACAGTGAGAACGGTCACATAGCCCTTACTCGCTTCAACTATTGACCTCCCTCCTCCACGAGGCTCCTCAGTACAGCCCATATGTCAGTCCTTTGGTAAGGCAAAAATGTGCTGGTTGTTTTCTCAATATCCATTCCCTCTTTTCCTTAGGTATGCCCACCTGGAAAACCACATTCCCTAGGCTCCCTTATCAGATAGGAATGCCTGGTGAGATATAACATAAAGTCACTAAGAAAGGTCACTAAAGGGGCATAGCCTTTTCTCTTTCCTCATTTCTACTCCAGATACTTTCCCAGGATGTGGTCATGATGGCCAGAGCCTGAGCAGCCATATTGTGACTGTAAGAATGGGGCATTTTAACCAGTATGGCAAAGCAAAAGAATGGAAAAAGCCAGGCTCACTGATAATTTTTGAGGTCACCACCCAGCTCTGGGATGACTATCTCTGATCTTGTTTTGCTTTTTTTAATTTTGACAGACAGAGAGAGAGTCAGAGAGAGGGATAGATAGGGACAGACAGGAAGGGAGAGAGATGAGAAGCATCAATTGTTCATTGCATCACCTTAGTTGTTCACTAATTGCTTTCTCTTATGTGCTTTGACTGGGGAGCTACAGCAGACCACGTGACCCTTTACTCAAGTCAGTGACCTTGGGCTCAAGTTGGTGAGCCTTGCTCAAACCACATGAGCCTGTGCTCAAGCTGGCAACCTCATGGTTTCGAACCTGGGTCCTCTGCGTCCCAGTCCAATGCTCTATCCACTGCGCCACCGCCGGGTCAGGCTGATCTTGTTTTATATAAGAATAACTTCACATTTTAAAAGCAATTCTCTGTTACTAGCCAATGAATGCAGCCCCTAAAGTTAACAGCACAGCATAGTAGTTAAGAGGACAGAGTCGAGTGAGAGTGCTCAACTCTGAATCCTGCTTTTCTGCTTACTGGTTTTGTGACATCAGGCAAGTTATGCAAGCTTGCCATGCCTCTGTTTCTTCCTTTGTGATGTGAAGATAATTTTACCTCATAAATTATTGTAAAGATCAAATGGGTTAAACATATAAAATTCTTAGAGGTGTATTAGCCCATAGCTATAAACCTAGAACATTTATTGCTTATTGTAGACCCAGTCTGAGTACAGAAAGTATTTGTTCAACATGATAATGGTGGGTTATTAAAAATTTTATATTCCAGTCCCTTGTTTTTCATAGTTGATGAAACTAAGATGTAAGGAAATGAAGTGCCCTGTCCAGAGTCATACACCTTTGGGAATAGCAGAGTTGAATGTAAATCCAGGATGTGGATGCTCTTGAGACAACATCTCATCAGCTACACTGTATTTTATGGTATAAACCTTATCAGTACAGACAAGCCATGGGTAGATAATCTCTATATGTAAGTCAGATCAAGTCTCTGTTTCCTATCCAAATTGATGAGGTCTCTGTTTGCCCCACTGAATAATGTTATATCTATTAATCTGTTAGAATAGGGCTTGCCCCATTCTAAGCTCTATGTGTTAGTATTTTTTTTTAATTTTTATTTTATTCATTTTAGAGAGGAGACACAGAGTGAGAGAGAGAAAGAGAGAAAGGGGGGAGGAGCTGGAAGCTCAACTCCCATATGTGCCTTAACCATACCAGTGCAGGGTTTTGAACTGGCGACCTCAGTGTTCCCAGGTCGACGCTTTATCCACTGCGCCACCACAGGTCAGGCCTGTGTTAGTATTTTTTATGCTAATACTAACTTTGAGAGGTATTCACTGTTATAGTTGGGGAAACTGAGGTTAGGTAACTTGTCCAAGATCACATTTCTAGTTAATGCAGCGTGGGTATATGAACCCAGGCAACCTGCACAAGAGCCTATACCCTTAATCCCCACATCACAAATGCTGCCTGGGAAAGACACACACAGACCTTTCCAGCCACAATCCAGGCAGATGGCCTTGGTTTCAAGTTAAAACTGTTCTCTGAAGGGTCCCAATTTATAGTGTTCTGCCTTTCTCAGTTTCTGTAACATTTTAGTTAGTGCCCACTCAAGGCCCAGTGAAAAAACTTAGCTTCTGGAGGCTCCGGTCAGGTAGCTCAGTGGATAAAGCATTGACCCGGAGCCAGAGGCTGCGGGTTCAATCCCCAGTTAGGGCATGTATGAGAAGCAACCAATGAGTACTCAACTGAATGGATTAAGTGAAACAATGAGTTGATGCTTCTCTCTCTCTCTCCACTTCCCACACCCTCTCTCTCCCTTCCTCTCTCTCTCTCTCAAATCAATGGAAAAATGAAAAACAAAAACACATAACCCTTGAAATGAGGGGAGAATCATCCAGCGATACTGTACATGCTGAGAATTGGCTTCTACTCTTCTCCCATGACTGGAGGAATAGATACAGGATGTGCAAAAGTAGATTTACAGTAGTGAGTGGTATTCTTTTGCGTTAGTAAAGCTCCTGTAATGATCATAACTTGCATGTCTTTTCCCGTATGAACAACTGTAAACCCACTTTTGCCCAGCCCTGTGTGCTCCAGGCCCTTTAAGCTAAGGAAGGCATATTTGGGGGCGGGGCACCAATAGACTATCTGGCCTCTCTGCCGAAGAGCTCCAGTGGAGTTAAGTGCCAGGGGCATAGCCACCTCTATCAGGCACATCCCAGTAGCTTTCTCCAACCTCGTCCCCTTCATTTCCTTCCTCGCAACCTGACCCTGACTAGACCCCAGATCCCAAGGGCGCTCCTGTCCCAGTAGAACACTAGTTTAAATTCTGGTTCTGCCACCTAGTTGCTGTGTGACCTTGGGCTAATCATAACCTCCTTCAACCTCATTGTCTTCATCTATAAAATGGGTTTACGGGATGAAATGGTGTCAGGAAGGTGAGGACCTAGTGGAATAGTTGCCGGCGGGAAAGGCTGATGACTCCGTGTTGCCTGCCTTTCCTTGAGCAAAGTGGGGGTGCAGCCCAACAGAAGGCACCCTTGTTTAGTGCCCCTCACTGCAGACAGGAGGCACAGACTGAAAGTGCACAGCACTGTAGGGGCAGGGAGTGCACCCCAAGGCAGAGGAGGAGCAGCTGTGACTAGATCTTCCTGCTGTCTCCTCTGAGCCATGCTTACCTCCCCTGCTTGGGCCTGTGTCACCACCTCCCTCAGGGAAGCCACAGTGGGCCTTCTTCCCCTCCTAAGGGCAGATGTGGGAAGAGGACTAGATTGGGACTGTGGGCTTGGGGAGGTGCCCAATCTCATATCTAACACCTGGAAGCAGATTCTGAGGACTTACTAAACATACTAGAGTCCATGTGGGGGTGAGAGGGGGCCCCGGATCTGACTCTGGACTCATCTTTAGTGCTTGATTCACATTGTATTGACCCTGGGCTTCTGTCCTGAAGAGTCACAGAGCCCTGTGATTTCAGTGATCATATAATATTCTCTAATTTGGTATTAGCCAACAACTCTCCACCCAGTGCCCCATCACTAGAGTGAGAGAGCACTGGCAAGCCCTGAGGACCAAAAACTTGATCATGAGAGTTGGGGATGGGTGGGCGAGGAGCGGAGACAGGATCACACTGTAACAAAACTGGATCTTTTCTCTTTAGAACCACCGCAGATGGGATAGGAGAGGGGCAGACTATGTGTGTGCGGGTATGTGTGTAAATTGTTCCACTTGTCTCTCCGTTTTCTGTTTAGCATCCTAGGCCCACTAATACAGGGCTCTATGACCCTGCAAAAATCATGGAAGTCATTCACATATGCCCAATACTGACTTGCTTCTGAGCAACCTCTCCTATTTAAGGATTTATTTTTCCTACAAAATATTCAGATCTCTTTCTACCTACTATTTTGGTTTCCATGGACACTGTACACATTTAGTTTTCCTTTGGCCACTTGGGCCAATTCCATCTCTTTCTTCTTCATCGACCTTACCCCCAGTTTAAGAACACCAGCATTTAACGTTCTTATTTTCTGACTCTGACTTATGACTCTATAATATGTGCAGCAGGACCCTACTGAAATCACCCTGTAACTGGGGCCGCTGCATCCTTTATTTAAACATAAAAACAGGGAAAACCAGACAAAAGGTGACAGAGGACAATTTGACTTTGGGTAATGGGTATACAACATAATTGAATGATAAGATAACCTGGAGATGTTTTCGTTGTACATATGTACCTTGATTTATTGGTGTCACCCCATTAAAATTAATAAAAAAAAACAAAAATGAATTAAAAAATAACCTAGTCTTTATAGGAATGAGAAAGTTTAGATAATGCTATGGATTGAATGTATGTGTTGAAGCTCTAACTCCATGTGATGATATTTGGAGGTAGGGCCTTTAAAAGAAATTAGTGTTTAACCCTTTGAGTAGTGAGTTTTTTTTCATGCTCACTGACCCTCAAGAGTGAGTTTTTTTTTCAAAAAGTGAAATTAGTTCCAGTTCCAGTTTTATTAACTTAAAATCATGCTTGTTTGATAACCAATTTATGGAAACAAGAAGAGCACACATTTGCCTTTTTTTTAATGTTGCCTCACACATGTACAACTGTACTCTGGATGATCTGGAGGCACGAGGACGTACAGGAACGTTTATACTAGTCAAAGGGTTAAATTAAGCCATGAGGGTGAGACTCACATGATGGGATTAATGGATTTATAAGAAGAAATGCCAGAGAGCTTCCTCTCTATTCCTCACTCCACCATGTGAGGACACACTGAGAAGGTGGTCATTTATAAGCCAGCAAGAGTGTCCCCCCAGGTACTGAATCTGCCAGCCCCTTGATCTGGGCTCTCCCAGCCTCCAGCGCTGTCAGAAATAAATGTCCATTGTTCAGGCCACTCAGTCTACGGCGTTTTGTTATATCATCCTGCGCTGACAAGACAGAAAGGTAAGAAGAAAAACATTTAAAACACAGACTGGCACAAAGTGCAGTGTCTACAGGGTTTCTGTGCTTTGGAGAGCAGAGGAGGGAAACAGAATGTTGTATCTGTCCATCTTGGGCTCTGAAACCCTGAGGTGCTTTTCCTTATTGCAGGAGAAGGTAGGAGGGGGCAGCCTGCCAGGTTCTTCAGGGCTGCATCCGGTTCTGCTATGGCTGAGTCAGGCCACCGCCCACAGCGGGGCCTCGCTGCCCTGTGCCTGGCCAGCGTACAATTTGCACTATTAGCAGTCAGTGTCGGAAGGTGCACGTGGTTCGCCCTGGATATCTGGGCTTATCCACCTGCAGCCAAGTCTGCTGAGAAGCTGGAGCTCACTTGAGGGAAAAACTGAGAGCTGCTCATCCCCCCCACATTTTTCACTCCTGCACCTCCTCTGCTGCCTGAAAGCAGAGTGGGGGGAGAAACAAGCGTGCAAACAACTTGACAGCATTGTTACTCCATTAATTAAAAAGCTGTCACGTGCTGACTGGACTTGAGAAGCAAGTAAACAACAAGAGGAGAGGCTTCCACGCCTACCACTAGTACTGAGGGTACAATTTACAGATTATAGCATTCACCCATTTTGATGAGTTTTACTGAATTTATAGTTATGCAACCTTCACCACAGCCTTTCCTACCACCTTTGATGTATATGAAATAAAGTGAAAGGAAAGTAACCACTGTGTGCACACAGACAGGAGATAAGACAACAGCACTATGTTTTGCCTGTAGCCCAGTCCAGTTTGTACTGGGACTACACTTTGCACATGTGCGTATAGCACAGAGCCTGCCCAAAGCACAGGCTCAATTAGTGTTTGCTGAATAAATGAACAAACTGACTGTGTAATTGGACACGTTTACTGTTTTAAAGGGAAAAAATGGCGGGAAAAGGGGGTGACTGAAAAAAGCCATGGCCCGAGGGATTAAACCACGGGGGAGGCCGGGAAAGAAAAAGAAAGTGTGAGAGGTGGACAGTCAAGCAGCCTCCACAGCACTGCAGCCTCTACTCAAAGTTCAGTTCCATCTAAAGCATCAGCGGCACCTGAGAGCTTGTTAGAAATAAATGCACAGCCTCAGGCCCTTCCCAGACCTTGTGGGTCAGAATCTGCATTTTGACAAGAAACCCAGGTTATCTGTTTACACAGAGCCATGTGAGAAGCAGTGATATTGTGGCATTTCTAGAATAATGCAGCAGTCCAACCAGCAGTGGGGAAGGTGGGACTAGAGCCTGGATTCCCACGTCAATCACCATTAGAAGAGGGCTGGAGAACAACATTTTAAGTGGAGGATTTGCTTTTGAAAATCCAGTACTTTTGCAGGCCATCTGGAGAGAAAGATAACATCACCATCAAAAGTCTAACGCATGATTTTTTAAAAGGACCATCCCCGGGAAAATCTACTTCCTTTTGTGTATCTTGCCTGGAACAGGTTTACTCACTCCTGGTTCTATTTGTAGTCACTTGTCTTGGGGCTTGGAGCTAATTACAAATGCATGTTCAGTGGGGATTTTATAAGTACATTTTAACTAAGGAACAAAAATCATGTTTTCATTTAACAAGAGAAGCTTCCTTTTAAAAATTCTCAGAGCCCCATTTATCAATACCACTGTCTTTCAGGTCTGTCCTCCTTGTCCTGGCCTGTTCCTTAAAATGTGCTGTTCTTGCTGATTCAGAGGAGCCCAGAGGGTCATGTCCATTTCTTCCTCTCAAATGTGTGGTCATGTCAGTTCCTTCACCTATAAAGGCTTCTTCTTCCTGCTACCCCCCCTTTCTCCTACCCATATACTCAGGACAAGGTTTAAGTGATGTTTTCCACAAAGCCTCCCCACCTACTCCAGCCTGTAATGGACTGTTCTTTTCAGAACTCTGCAGCCCTATATTTAGTGCACTAACAGTTCTTAGCACTGTTGCATTGTGTCATTATTTAACCCTGAAAATATGTGTCTAGTTGTCAGGAACAGAAATACCCAAGTCCAGCATTCCCACAATTAATATCAGACCTGGGTCATACTGCATGTCATAGGGTCTTTCAGAGTTCAGACAGGCTTGGACCATTGCCAACCTCAGCAGCCTTCAATAGTAACTAATTTTATTTATTTATTTATTTTTTAAGTGAGAGAAGGGGAGATAGTGAGACAGACTCACATGCGCCCCAATGGGATCTACCCGGCAAACCCTGTCTAGGACGGATGCTCCAAACAATTGTGCTATTTTTAGTGCCTGAGGGACACACTCAGACTAACTGAGCTATCCTTAGCACCTGGGGCCAAGCTCCAACCAATTGAGCCACTGGCTATGGGAGGAAAAGAGGGAGAGAAGAAGGTGGGGGGAGTGGTATATGGTCGCTTCCCTTGTGTACCCTTACTGGGAACTGAATTCAGGAAATCCATATACTGGGCTGTTGCTCTATCCACTGAGCAAACCAGCCAGGGCACAACCATAACTAATTTTAAATGAAGCTATGTGGGTCCTGGCCAGGTAGCTCAGTTGGTTAGACCATCATCCCAATCTGCCAAGGCTGCAGGTTCAGTTGCTAGTCAGAGCATATACAAGAATCAACCAATGAAAGCATAAATAAGTGGAACAATAAATCATTGTTTCTCTCGCTCTCTTTTCCTCTATCTTTATTTATTTTTCCAGGGACAGAGAGAGGAATAGATAGGGACAGACAGACAGGAACGGAGAGAAATAAGAAGCATCAATCATTAGTTTTTCATTGCCGTTGCAACACCATAGCTGTTCATTGATTGCTTTCTCACATGTGCCTTGATCCCGGCCCTTCAGCAGACCGAGCAACCCCTTGCTGGAGCCAGCGACCTTGGGTCCAAGCTGATTAGCTTTTGCTCAAGCCAGATGGGCCTGTGCTCAAGCTGGAGAGCTCGGGGTCTTGAACCTGGGTCTTCCGCATCCCAGTCCAACACTCTATCCACTGCGCCACCACCTGGTCAGGCCTTTTCCTCTATCTCAGTGGTTCTTAACCTGGGTTCTATCGAACCGTAGGGGTTCGATGAGTTGGTCTCAGGGGTTCTGAGAAGCCTCTGCCGCGGAGGCCAGAATAAAGTAATACCGTAATTTGTTTTGAGTTCATGCACTTTGTTGGTTTTGTTCTTTGAGCAAGGTGATGTTCATGCACGGCTCATTTTGTGCACCAGTAAAAAAACATATACCTATGTCTTGAATTTGGAAAGAAAAATCATATTTTATTTATCACTAAAGAAGGGTTCGGTGAATGAGCATATGAAACTGGTGGGTTTGGTACCTCAACAAAGGTTAAGAACCACTGTCCTATACTTTATGTGCTGCTCTAAGATTCTGGATTAAAGAAATAACTAGTATGCATTTTTCTGATGTCTTTCCTTACGGTCAAAATGCCATCACGTCCTTCATAATCATTCTTTTTAGGGCCACAGGAGACCCAATATTCCTGTCAATATTGCAATACAACCTGCCTAAAGAGCCAGGCTAGTCAGGCTGCTCTTTTTGTTGTTGTTGTTTTTCTACTTATTTATTCATTGGTTGATTCTTGTATGTGCCCTGGCTGGGGAATCAAACCCACAACCTTGGCATATTGGGATGATGCTCCAACTAACTGAGTCACCCGGCGGAGCCCCCAAAAGGCTGCCTTTGAAGCCAGCTTCACTGCAGAATTTGGGAGCAGAGAAGAGGTTTGTCTGACACTGGGAACTGACGGAGATGATTTGAAACAGCCCAGTTTTAGAATATTGCCTTTGTCTCTCAGTTCAAGGCAGTGTCTATTTTTAAGTTTCTAAAAATAAGTTACATGATATGGGAAATCACAAAGACTGTCAACACCAAGAACCTTCTGGACTCTAATGCACCATGAACTATCAGCACCTTGATGGAAGTGTGGGCTATCTGGAGTTAGAAGATCTGGATTTGAACTCAACTCTGCTACTAACTGGCTGTATGACTTTAAGTAAAATCATCTTCCATTTCTGAGCCTCTGTTTCCTCTTTTGTAAAATGAGGATGTTGACAATTCCTGTTTTATAATGTGATTGTGAGGCACATATGTGATGATAAATGTGGATGTTGTATAGTTACTTCATAGTACTACAAGTAATAATGTTTCCCTACTGCAGTGGTTCTCAAACTTGAATATGTGTCAGAATCTCTGAAGGGCTTATAAAAACACAGGTTGCTGGGCCCCTACTCTGGAGAGTCTGCAGAGTTGGTGCCTGTGAATCTGGCTTTCTAGCAAGTTCTCAGATGACATGGAGGCAGGCTACTGGCCTGGGGAACCACACTTTGAGAATGTCTGCTGGACTGAACTCCCAGCCATTTTCCTTCTTACCGCATTATGAATTCCTTAAAGCATAATCTCAACTTGTTGTGATGTCGGTAGAGTTTAGGGTCAGCTGGAATTTCAGCCAAAAACACTTGGGCTACTTCCATTGGTCCCTGAAAGAAAGATTAAGAAAAAACAAAACAATACTAACATCAAAAATAAAACTAAATAACTTGGGAGAAAATCTTGGCGTGACTTCATTTGAACACTTAATTTTGTAGTTGGTTTGACCAAAACAAACAAACAAAAATCAAGGTAGGTCTTAAACTTTTCAGGAATCTGTGAATCTCAAGGAGGAGTCTGGAGTTTTCAGAGAATACTCAGAAGCATAAATTTCTTTCTTTGTGTGTGTGTGTGTGTGTGTGTGTGTGTGTGTGTGTGTGTGTGGCAGAGACAGAGAGTGGGACAGACAGACAGGAAGGGAGAGATGAGAAACATCAATTCTTTGTTGTGGCTCCTTAGTTGTTCATTGATTGATTTCTCATATGTGCCTTGACCAGGGGGCTACAGCAGACCGAGTGACCCCTTGCTCGAGCCAGCAACCTTGGGCTCAAGCTGGTGAGCTTTGCTCAAACCAGATGAGCCTGCGTTCAAGCTGGCGACCTCAGGGTCTCGAACCTGGGTCCTCCACATCCCAGTACGACGCTCTATTCACTGCGCCATCGCCTGGTCAGGCCATAAATGGACTTTCTTAATCAAATGCTACTATTAATAGATTTCCCTTCATATATAAAGATAATGTTACTACAACAAAGTGTATGCATTGAGTTGCTTTTCTAAAAATGGAGATTGTCTTGCTCATTCCATTCATGTTCACTTGCCCAGTTGCCTTAGTGGTAAGTGCCATTTTGTGTAATCCCTGGCTTGAGTCAGAAAAATGCAGAGTATATATGTAGTTCATGGTTGTGGGTTTACACAGTCTTCTGTTTTCATCCAAGGATTGGGGGTTACAGAAGCAAAAGCTTCCTAATATTTTCTGATCTTGGAAATATAATACTCATTTCTCCTCTTTGCTATTTTTGTTCCCTTGATATTATGTGAAAACAGAATTTTGTAGGGGAGCCCAACTGTGTTGAGTGAGGAAAGAGTCACTATACTCAAAGGAGTTTTTAAGTGTGAGGTATAGACAAGAACGAATTTAGATCTGAAATTGAAGTGGTCCACTGGCCAGAGAGTACTAAGCTAGTACCTACCTCCATCTGAGACTGGATTAACTAATCCATGCTGAATTTGGGAGTCAGGAATCTAATGGGTTAGAGAAGATCCAGTCTTCTGGATCTTCTGGAGCCTGAGAAGCCTGGTCCCAGGTCACTCCTGGTTAGCAAGGCTCCTGGCATGCTGTGTTCATCTGATAACTGACCTAGACCCTTTTCCCATTCTCCTACAGACAATAGATTAGCCTTGAGCCCGGCAACAACTCTACCTAAACTGGGCATGACTAAGCAGCCTTCAACAGGACCCCAGGTCTGGATCATGGTGCCCACTCCTGTCATAAGTGAAGACTTTGAGAACATGGTACTCCTTAGATGGTCCACTCATCTTCAAGATTTCTTTTCTACCTTGGGTTGTTCCACAAGTGGAAGAGGCCACTCAAAGTGTTCAGTACAAATTTAGGAACATCATTTGTATGTTGATCACATTCCCCATCAACCTTAAGGAAGGAGGGTACATACATGCCGTGAAAATCAAAATAACAAGAACCAGAGGAGGTGCCATCAGCTGGTTTTGCTTACCTGGTTTACAGTAGCTCCAACGGAGCCCTGCAGCACCATCTGAAGCATCTTGGCATCAGGGGGCTCTTGGTTAATGGCAACTGCTAACTGCAGGGTCTTCTTCTTCATATCTTCAATGGCAACTTCGATTGGTGTCAAGACAAACTAATCAAAAGACAAAAATGTAGGGAAGTCATTGTCTGGTCTTTTGAGCCATGAAACACCTGGAGCTATGACATAGAGGGCACCTGGAATTGAAGAAGCAGCTAAGGAGGCTTTCAGAATAATTTAAAATAATCTGGACAGGTTAAGAGGAAGGAAGGACCTAACACTTTTTTGACTATGTTCCAGGAACTTTGTGTACACTTATCATTTACTCCTTTAAACAACCTCCTTATTTTCTCCATTTTATAGTCAAAGAGGGATTTATAAGGTGAAGAAAAGTGCCATAAAATGGCACAAGTAGTAAGTGGAGGAGCCAGAATTTGATCACAATAATGTATACATTCACAATCCATGTTCTTTCTACACTGGTAGGTTTCCTTTCCTGTTATTAAGCAAGTTACTTATCTTATAATTGGGAAAGCTATGGGAAGTACAGCATTCAAGATTTTCTTCCCTACTATAATGCAAGATTATGGTATCACTTGTACCTTTTCCAACTATCCTGAGGGCGAATTCCTAGTAAACAGAATTCTCTTAAGGTTCAATCTACTGGTTGCTAAATTCTGTTGCTAAGGATATGGTCCTTCCTGAATGTTATAAGTGGACTCGTGTCTGCCTAAATTCGTATGTCAAAGTCTTAAGCCCCAGTACTTCACAGTGTGACCTTATTTGAGATAGGGTCTTTACAGTGGTAACCAAGTTGAAAGGAGGTTATTAAAATGGGACCCTAATCCAGTATGACCTATGTCCCTAAGAGAAAAGGAAATCTGGACACAGAGACATACAGAGAGGGAAGACAATGTGAAGAAACACATGGATAAGGTGGCTATCTGTAATCCAAGGAGAGAGGCCTGAAACAGTTCTTTCCCTCCCAGCCCTCAGAAGGCACCACCCCTGCCAATACTTTGAATTTGGATCTCTGGTCTTTAGAACTGAGAGACAATAAATTTCTGTTGTTTAAGCCACCCAGTCAGTGGTACTTTGTTAAAACTGCCCTAACAAGGCCTGACCTGTGGTGGCGCAGTGGATAAAGCGTTGACCTGGGAACACTGAGGTCGCCAGTTCAAAACCCTGCACTGGTCTGATCAAAGCACATATGGGAGTTGATGCTTCCAGCTCCTCCTCCCTTTCTCTCTTTCTTTCTCTCACTCTGTGTCTCCTCTCTAAAATGAATAAATAAAAGAAATTTAAAAAACCCCCCAAAAAACCCCTGCCTTAACAAATGACTATATTGAGGTTCTCTGAGAACAACAGATGGTCATGAAAAATGGTAAAGGCTCTTATTGGGACCATGGGTTTATTTTCGTGCTCTGCCTATACAACCTCATGTACAAAAGCCCAAAGCAAGAAGAAACACAGTAGGTGCCTTCTAAACCAGTCTCCTTTTAACTGAAATACTAGTTCAGGGTCTCTTTGCTCTCATGAAACCCATGCTCTGAAGAGCTTGCTGAACATCCAAGCTTGTGGGCCACCCTTCAATGAGCTCAGTCACTTCTGCTCCTGCCCAAAGAGGTGTATATTTACCACAATTTATGTGTGTTTGTTCACTGACTTGATTATGCCTGTTATACTTGTTATTTGAATGACCTAATCTAATAATGTACAAACTATGGGTGTGGAAAGAAAAAGAGTTGTTTCTATGAAAACCAAACTGAATGCTTGGGCAAGATGTTATGAAAGTTAGTTGCTATAAAGATTCCTGTTGTGTGAGGTGTGTGCAAGACAACTATAAAAGGCTAGAGGTAAAAAAGTCATAAAAACCCAGAAGAGTTCTGTCTCATATTGCTCTCACTCTGCTTTACATAAGTAAAAACTGAAAATTACAGACAGTGAAGTTATGTAAGAAAGACAATACTGAATTGAGATCGATTAACCCAAGATCATAGAGAGGGCTTAGCCCTGTATAAAATGAATGACAAATACATGTACATGGATGTGTTTTAAATTAAAATAAAATGTTTAAAAGTATGTTTAATTTTCTATGATCTGTGGCTTTAGATACTTTCTTGATCAGTCTCATGGATGAGCAGTCTTCTGTACACAGAACCAGAGAAGAGAAAGGGGTCCTTCCTGTCACTGTGTAGATGAGGAAACCAAATGAAGGTAGGTGGCCTATGCATTGTCACAGGAGGAAGCTGGGACTAACAGCCTGTTGGCCTCCTTATCCACATTGCATGGGCCCTTCCTCCAGCATCACCACCTGCTCACTGGGGCTACTTGTTTGCTGCTCTTGTTTCCAATAATTAACAACATAACTATGCCTAAATCACCTGTAAGCTTTTATACATATAAAGACTTACTAAAGTGTTAAACATTTTACATATATCCATTACATTTAAATTTATCATTTAAATACATATTAAAATTATAACTATGTAAACATATTTATTTTAAAGATATACCTTTAGTCTGACCAGATGGTGACACAGTGAATAGAGTGTCAACCTGGGACGCTGAGGACCTAGGTTCAAAACCCCAAGGTTGCCAGCGTGAGTAGAGCCTCATCTAGCTTCAACTTGGCCTCACCAGCTTTAGTGTTGGGTTGCAGACTTGAGCATGGGATCACAGACTCGACCCCATGGTTGCTGGCTTGAAGCCTAAGGTCACTTGGTTTGAAGCCCAAGGTTGCTGGCTTGAGCAATGGGTCACTGGCTCAGCTGGAACCCCCCCATCCCCGCAGTCAAGACATGTATGAGAAGCAATCAATGAACAATTAAGGTGCCACAACTACGAGATGATGCTTCTCATCTTTCTCCCTTCTTGTCTGTCTGCCCCTGTCCATCCTTCTCTCTTTCATGAAAATAAACAAAAAAATACAAGATATACTTTTAAAATATAAAGTATTTAAATACAAAGTAGTGCTACGAAATACATAGCTGCCTAAATGGGATTGATTCCCTGGCACCAGAAGGATAAAAGAATGACTACCAAAATTGTATTTTATGTGTGTCTCTCTTTAGATTTCACTCCAGTCTGCCATCAAGGAGGATTGTATTGTCATTCTGGGAGGTTACCCGGGCCCACTCACTCAGGGGCAGCCTCAGTCCAGAGCCCGTTCCTGGCGGTGCCATTACCTCCTCCTTCTGAATGACACTGATCCGGGTCTTGATGTAAGGGAAGGCGTGCATGGTGGTCAGGATGGTATTCCGCCGGTACTGCTCATGCAACTCTCCTCGAGGCCGCCCCTCCAGGGTGAAGGGTGTGGTGTACATGAACCTCCGCAGATTGAAATTCTTCTCAAAGTAGGTGACCCTGTCTTTCATCTCATACTCATCAAAGTAAGGCTCCACAAAAGTGATTTGTATGTAGCCCTGAGGGGGAAAAGGTAGGAGCAGAGGAGATGAACCATTCTGTGAGCCTCCCCGCCAGGATGCACCAGAGGGGCATGCTAGAGCGAGCACAGCTGTGTCACCCCTCTATGTTCCCTGAAGCCACAGAAGCTGGGTACATCAGGCAAGACTCCAGAAATAAACAATTCTTCCTTTCCGCCCTCAGGGAGACAGAGAACTGAGAAGGAGAGGTCCACAAGCCTCGCTTCCTAACAGATCCCAATGAAAGTTGGTATGAAAGTTTGCAAATTACTGTTCAGAAGAGACAAACTTTCCTTTGCAGAACAGCCATGACCGCTGCATATTTGGTAGAATGGCCAAACTAAATGAAACTGACAACACTAAGTGCTGCAAGGATGAGGTGCAGCCGGAACTGTTACACACTGATGATGGGAATGCAAAATGGTACAGTGACTTTATGAAACAGTTAAATTACACTGACCACATGACCCAGCCATCCCATTCCAATGTGTGTCCTCAAGAGAAATGGAAACTTATGTTCAAGTAAAAACCTGTACACAATATCTACACAGTATTATTCATAATACAGTAGGCAAAAACTAGAAACCACCCAAGTGTCCCTCAAGTGAGGAGTGGATAAACAAATGGTGGTAAATCCGTACAACAGAATGTTACGAGGAATAGACTACCGCAACATAGATGCATCTCAATTTTATCATGCTCAGTGAAAGAAACCAGACCCAGCAGGATTCCATTGTTTACTGTAAGATTCCATGTGCATGACATTCTGGAAAAGGTAAAACTGCAGAGACAGAATACAGATCAGTGACTGTCAGGGGCTGAAAGCAAAGGGAGAAAATGACTACAATGGGGCGCAGGGAAATACTTTGGGGTGATGCAACATGTGTTTGTCAAAACTCAGAGAACACTAAAAGAGTGAATTTAACTGCCTGTATCTCATTAAAAAATGCACGAGTACGCGCGTGTGCGCGCACACACACACACATTTACTAAGAAAAAGCCCTCTAAAAAATAAAAAGAATGACAATGGCCATTGACTCTATAATACCCACCCACTGAGATGGACGGGTGAGGTCACTGATCTCAGACCATAAATCACTATTTTGCGTGAAGAAATCTGGTTATAATCCTGGGTTCAGAGTCTTACTTAAAACTCTTGCAACCTATGTTGGGTATTTTAAAAGAGGGAGAAAGCACCTTGTGTCAGGGATGTCACCAGTGTGGGCTATGCACAGATCCTTGTGGGCATGCAGCCAATTCCCACTTTCAAAGACCTCAGACATTTTTGTCTGAAGCTTAGCTCAGGTCTTCCCAGTTATTGCTTGAAGCCTAGACTAGGGAATGTGTCTAAAATGAGCAAGTCTTCTGAAATATGTAGAAAAACAAACTTAAATTTGGCCAATTCTTCCCTAATTGCATCATCTTCTAAATATCCTGGAGGACTGAGAGAAGAGTTTGGACTCTTCATTTTATAGGCCTGCCAGATGGCAACTGCTCCTCTGTGCCCGGCCCTTAATACAACCTTGAACTTGCATTATTTCCAGCAGTTTAGACAACTCTCTCATGAACGTATCTTTCTATGGGCTGAGAAGGCAGCCATCACTCTGTGGTATAATAAAGAATGTATCTAATCTTCGTCTGCATTTCCTGGCACAGAACTTCAAAAACCTTAGAATTCCCTAACTGATAGAAGTGTCATTTTATTCTAATGAGGTGACTCTTGCATGGTGGGTCCCTAAATAGCTTTAGGATGAGGGCCAGTCACCCAAAGGTCAACCATGTAATTAAAGGGTTGGGACTTGGGGCCAGACTGACTTTTAGGGAAAAGAGGGAGGCTAGAATCTGAGTGTGATAATATGGTGGATGATCTAATCAACCATGCCAGCCTGGATTGGTTCAACTCTGGCCACTAAGCCTCGGGGGAACTTCCTGGTTGGTAACCCATTGACCTGCCAAAAGGGTGACATGCTTGGACTTCACAGGAGAGGGAACAGAAACTCCAGGCTCCTTCCTAGACTTACTCTTTACCATGAAGCTGTGATGGTCAGTATAGCCATTTTCTGAGTTCTGTGTCATTCTAGGGAATTATCTGAGGGTGAAATGAGAATCTCCAAATTAGTAGCCATCTGGTCAGAAGTGCAGGTAGCCTGGGGGCCCCATTTGAGGCTGGTGTCTGAGGTGAGGGCAGCCCAGTGGTGGGATTCAAAAATTTAACATGGTTCTCTGCCCTAATGACCATTTTAAGTATAAAAATGATATATCAAAAGGTAGTTTATTATTTCATGCATTTAATACTTAAATATGAAAAATAAAATAGGTACACAGAACTAAATTATGTTCTAAGAAAGAGTTTTAAAATATCAATGAAAAAATATTAAATTATACCTGACAAAAAACAATAAAAATGTTATTTAAGATATTTCCATATTGCTTCTTGATTGGTGTCCTCGCTTGCAATTTTTTTCACCTATGGATGGAATGAACATTACTATGGGTGCTTAGAATACACTGTTGCACAGATGAATGTTAAAAAAGAGTAAGGAATGTAAATTTGTGATTTCCACATTGGGCAGCTGCCCAGGTGCCCCCCTTAGAGAGAACCCTGATTACAAGTGCCATTTTAACAACCGGTTTGCCAAACTCAACAAAAAATTAGGTATCAGCTCTGCCAAACTGGTCTGAACTGGCTGAATTCCATCACTGGGGCAGACTTGTGAAGGATTAGGCCCGTAACTGGTGGCATGTGATGTTAAATACTTTGGTGAGTGAAGTGTATTGCAGTCCACCTATTTAGGGGTGAGAGAGGACACACCCTCATGTGAGAAGTGAGGAAACTGAACCCCAAGCCCTTTGCATCATTCTCCAACAGCACAGTGACCCTGCACTTGCCTAAAATTGCAGCCTAAAAAAGCTATCAGTGAGAAGGTGCATCTTTTTCACATGTTTTAAATGGAGAGCTTATAATTTTTTATAGGAAGGCGTAAGGAACAATGATTAAGAGTATGGTTTTGAGGATGACAGACCCTGAGTTTGAGTACTGGTTTCAGCACTTGAATGATTGTGGAAAGTTGCTTAACCATTCTACACCTTAGTTTTCTCACCTGTAAAGTCGGAATAACAACATCTACTTCAAGGGGCCATTGGAGAATGAAATGAAGTGATGCACGTAAAGGGCCTAATTCAGTTCTGGGTACACAGCTGGTTTTAATAAACAGTAGCTTTTATTATAATTCTTACCTTTGAGAATGGTTTCTTGGTCTTGGCCGGTTGGCTCAGCAGTAGAGCATGGGCCCGGCATATGGAAATCCTGGGTTCAATTCCCAGTCAGGAAAAACAGGAGAAGCGACCATCTGCTTCTCCACCCTCCCCCTTCTCTCTCTCTCTTTCTCCCCTCCCATAGCCATGGCTTATTGCAGCAAGTTGGCCCCGGGTGCTGAGGCTGGCACCAAGGTCTAGCCTCAGGTGCTAAAATATAAAATAACTCAGTTGCTGAGCAACAGAGCAACGGCCCAGACAGGTAGAGCATTGCCTGGTAGGGGGATTGCCGGGTGGATCCTGGTCAGGGTGCATGTCTCTGCCTTCCTGCTTCTCACTTAATTTTAAAAAAAGAGAGAATAAAAGAAAAAGAAAGGTTTCTTTAAGATATAACCAAATAGTAGTTGAACCCCACACAGAAAAATTTGGCTGCATTGAAATGACTTGGAGAGCCCAACAGAAGAAATCATTTTATGTTCTTGGGTAGAACAAAGGGAATCGGCACCTGATGATTATTTTTGCAAATTTCCCCATACCTTGTTAGGATCCAATTTGGTTTTGTCCACAGGAGCAGAGTCTTTTATCACTTCCACAAATTCTGCACCAAAACATTGACTATAAAATCCCTAGGCAAGAGAAACCAACAAATGAATGTAATGCAACTCTTTATATTTCAGAAATGGAATAAGGTTGGAACAAGTGTAAGTAAGGATTTGCTCACTGATTACTGAAAGTCCCTCCGATTTAATGAGTCAAGTTCAGCATTTTCTGAGACATAAATAAAAATATAAGAAAGGCCAGCATTGCCACCTGATACTGCTTCCCTAAAGTACGTATGCTTCACCTCTAATCCAATCAGGGTCATCATAATCCTGAAGCAGCTCTAGGGATACGCACTGTTTACTCCTTGCCTGTTGTACCCTACAAATGTGGAGGTCACAAGGCTTTCCATGTGACAAATCACAGTGCACAGGATGACAGAATATATACTTAAAACTAAGTATACTGGGCTCAATGACTCTGGGCAAGTCACCCAGCCACTCTATGCTATTGCTTCTTTGAGTCAAGTAAGGATTAAAGTCTCTTGTTTTATTTGGCACAAATAGATAGTATATGAATAAATCTGACAACTAAGATGTTTTAAGTGTTATAGCCATGGGAGGGCATAAGGGGTGAATCTCTGGTTAATTATTGCCAGCAGTTCAAGAATCCACAGTTTTTCACCCTGAGGGGTTTCGTTTTGGGGGTACTCCTTGACTTTCCTCCTAAGTTCTTAATGCTTGGATCTTTCAAAGTTTCCTTCTTTTTTTTCACTTTTATTAATGCTATTTCCCTTTGTCTTTAGCCATTCCTCCAGGAACATGCTACTCTCTTCTGCTACATTACGGATCATGTGTAAATAGCAGGTTGAACTTGGGGCTGCCAGCCCATAGGTTGGGATACTGACTCTCATTATCCAAAGAAGGGTTCTCTTTGGATGGATCAACAGGAAAAGCTTGCTGTGGCACAGCCCACGGTGTGCCTACCGTGAGCATCTCTGTGTCAGAAGTGAGGTGTATTGTCCGGTGACACCAAAAAGATGGCCACAGCATTTTCTCAGGCTAATTCAATAATTGGCCAGGTTACTTCAAGGTCAAGGTAATAATTTTCAACCTGGAAAACTATTACTAAAATTTGGAAAGTGTTACCAGAAAGCACATGATTTTGATTGAATTTTAGATGGTTTGGAAAATAAATATTTACCCTATAAATTTACAAACTTAGACAAGCACACACAGAATCTTGTTTTACCCTATGATCTCACCTAATACCTTCATATTATGTGTGCAATATGGAAAAATTTATATATAGATCAAAGATGAACCCATGACTCTTTTTTTTCTTTTGTAATCACCAACTCTACCTTTTTTTTTGGTGAAGTATGTAATGTCAAGCTCACATTTCTTACCTCTAGTCTATGAGAGATCTCAGGAAGCTTGGTAATAGCAGGCTCTTTGTAAACAAATTCTTTCTCATCCAAATCTCCAAACTTGGATCCATAGAAACCAACTCGGAAGTATGTCCCAAACATTCTCTTATGACCCTAATGATCAAAATAAGAAAAACTCTCCTTAGTTTTGTAATTCATGAGGATTCATTCTATTTCAAAGGGGAGCAGTCTTTTCTTGTGTTATAAAGCATTTTATCCCTATTAAAATATAAACAGAAATTACTCCTTTAAAAATTTAATGTTTATGGAATGAATTTCACATATAATAATGAAATCCCATGAAAATTTTCTAGGAATTCTTTTAAGTGAGTTTTAAAGATTCTTACATTTTCTGCCTGTAAAGTAATTCAAGCTGCCTTCTTTCTTACTCTGGATTGGGGTCTCTCCTCCTGTTTATTCCCAGACCGTTTTCTTTCTGGTCTGTGGGAGCTATAGTAATGATGCATTCAGGTAAATCATTCCCTAGAGAGGACAGAGGGATCAGCAGCTCTGGGACAGGGTCACCTGCTGCCAGGTATCAGTGTTGGCAGGACCCCCAGCTACCTTGCTAATGATGCTATCAAAGGTCTTCTGCAGCTTGTCATGAGTGGAGGTCAGCTTCCGGAAGTCTCGATGCGCTTCCAGGATGGGAATGACCAGCTTGTAGACCTCATTAACTGTCTCATATAATCCTCCCTTGAAAAGAGAAGAAAATCAAAGAGAATTTAATCCTTGGAAACCCAGGAAGAGCAACCACAGTTCCTTATACACTGGAGAATGGGTTTCTTATTGGTATCACAATACAATATTTTATAGAGCATGAGTGATGTCTGAGCATCTTTGGGATGGTCGTAGCACTCAGACTGAGCTAGACACATGATCAACGGTTCTGTGGGATGATGTTAAGCAGGATAAGAAGGTTTTGCAGACTAAAAACAGGACAGGAGACTGGAAGCAGAGAATAAGGGCAATTTAGGAAGGCAGATTTAGCATATTTAAATGTCATCGGGGGCCTCCTGATGACCAGATGTTTAATGTATGCCTGAAAGTAGTTAGTAGGATTCTAATAGTTTCTTTTCTTAAATTTTAGGAAATATAGGAGTATTTTGGACTTTTTCTGAATACTGAAAAGAAAATCAGGAAAAAAGAAACAAGAAGATATTTAAAACAATAAGTAAAATACACAGTGTGAGATAGTAGGTTGGAAACTTGAAATTGAAAAGCAGAAAAGAAACAAAGATATAAGGATGGAAACAAAATTGGGCGACCTAAATATAGGGTAGTATTAAATATTTACTTGGCTTATAGTTTGAAGGAGGAGGGAGATTATGAAAATGAAAATGGACAAGAGACTTTCTCCCTCACCCTAAATCTCGATGACTTAATCAAGCAATTTTCAACTGGTGTGCCGCAAGGCTTTTAAAAACATGCAATTCCTAACTATTTAGTCAGGGGCACTAACTTTTATCCCTTAGGTTGTCAAGTAAAAAAGTGACAACAGCCAACACAACCACAGCCTTTTGGTGTGAATAAATCAAAATCCTACCTATTTTTTGGTCAAATCAGCAAAAATATTTTTTTTGGTGTGCCACAGAATAGTAATTAGTTTATGTGTGCCACTAGATGGAAAAAGGTTGAAAATCGCTGACTTAATCTATGCAGATTTTCTCTTGTTAGGAGAGTCAGACCCAGATTAAACCAATGAAGGGAGGCTCAGTGATTCCTGCTCCCACAGTACTGTGAGCTGGATCTCATCTGTGACAATCTGGGATGACTCAGTGGTTAGGAAGGAAGATGCTGCCTACTTATTCCTACCCTCCACTCCTAGTGGCTCCACCCTGATATTTTTCTCTATGAGAGGGAAGATGAGGCAGTGAGATCATGCCTCATTATTTATTGTGTAACCCTGGGCAAGCCACTTCACCTCTCTGTGGCTTCGTTTCTATCCCATTAAAAGGAATACTACTGTGAAATGGTTGCAATGAACATGTAGTGAAAACCACACTGCTGCCCTGATGAAAGGCTTTCTCACTCCCTTGAGACCTGATGCAATTTGCATCCATCAAAGTCCTCCTTGCCATCCCTTGCCCTGTCCTGCATGTGTCGTCATCAAGTAGGACTGGCTTGGCCATTAAGGCTGCGTTCACAGCACCAGGAGTTCAGCCGAAGCGCTGAGGCAAGGCTCCGGGATGCGTTGTACGCACTCACCGTGCTGAACAGCTCTGCCGCCTGCTCCAGGAGGCCCACCAGGCCGCTCTCGGTGAAGTACCGGCCAGAGCACACACCATCCTCGTCAGGTGACAGGGTGTCTTCAGAGACTGCAGATTCCTCCAGCACGTTGGAAGAAATATTCTGAAAGAGATCACAGTATAAGCTTGGAGAATAGGACAACCGGACTAACAAAAGGCACCACAGGAGCACCAAATGTAAGGATGAGAGCCACACTGGATGCTCTGCAGCAGGCCTGGCATTTTCAGGCCTGGAATTCCGCCAGGAAGAGGCTCTGGCTGCCATTCACTCTGAAAGGACATATGAGCAGCTGGTCTTCAGACTTGCACTTTTCTTTTATCAATAAGCATTAGGAGATATATAAAGGACACTTACCTCAATGTAACAACAGCTGAGATAATTTAGTAAAACAACATGAATTTTCTATTATGATGCTTCTGAGCTGGAGATAACAGAAGGTCCAAAAGATTCATTTAGACTAATTTGAAAGAATCTAATAACTCCAAAACAAGTACTATTAGAATTCTATGTACTTTTCTACATACAGAGGAACAGATTTGAAGTTATGTAGCTTTGTTAAGTACAGTCATAGGAAAAAGATTCTGGGCAGGCTTTCCTGGCTTCAGAATCAGGAGGTAAAAGTAACAGCAATATCTGAGAATGTATCCATATCTCTCCATTTGTGGAGTAAATATTATACTCTGGGGCACAGAATTTCAATGATCGCAGTTTCTTGGAATTCAGTGGCCTCAAAGTTATTTTCCTTGCAGATTTACTTTTCTCCAGCTTACAATTCTTTTCCAAAAAGTCAATTTCATCGGAGCAGAACAAGGTTAAAAAATAAAACACAAAGCATTTAAGAACTCAACACTGGGCCCTGACTGGTAGCTTAGTGGATAGGACGTCAGCCTGGTGTATGGACGTCCTGGGTTTGATTCCCAGTCAGGGCATACAGGAGAAGTGACCATCTGCTTCTCTCTTTCTCCCTCTCCCCTTTTTCTCCCTCTTTTCCTCCCATAGCCAGTGGCTTAACTGGTTTGAACAATGGCCCTAGGCACTGAGGATAGCTCAGTTAGTCTGAGTGTGTCAACCTCAGGTACTAAAAATAGCTCGGTACTCAAGCATCGGCCCTAGAGGGGGTTGCTGGGTAGATCCTGGGGTGCATGTGGGAGTCTGCCTCACTGTATCCCTCCTCTCACCTAAAAAACAAAACAAAACAAACAAAAAACAAAAACAAAAGAACAAACCAAAAAACTCAACATTGAGCATCTGTTAATGCTGCCAGAATTCCTTCATCCTTCTATAAAGTAAAGCTTCCTGGGGAACCATCTATAACTCTGGGTGTGAACCTCAACTCTGGCCCAGCCAATTCCAGTTCTCATTCCACTTCTCTGGCCATTATAATTGGTTCAGGCATGAGCACATGACCCCATCAGAACCAATAAGATGCACTGAGACTTTCTCAGCAACTTCTAGAAATGAGGCATCTGTCTATTCTCCTGGACTTAAACCTGGGAAGATGTAATAGTAAATATTTCTCAATGAGTGTGGGAAGCCTGTGAAGAATGAAGCCAACATAACAGATTTGAACTTGAACCTGGAAAGATATAAGTGTATAACTATTTCTCAATCAGTGTGGGTGGCTTTTAAAGAATGAAACCAACATAACAGAAAGCAGAGACAGGAAATGGTGTTGACACTGAGGTTTGATGGCATTGTTTTGGCCCTTAGGTCCAGCTTGGCACGGGCTACTCCAGGCTTACTTCCTTCATGCAAGCTGATAAATTCTATTTTTATCTTTGGTCACTCTGGGTTAGATGTTCTGTCCCTCTCAAGCATACATTTCCAAATGGATTTGGTCTGTCTCATTTGAGAAAAAGAGAACTGGTTCATAAGCATCAACCTAATTTGACTATTCTTCTGTAGCTTAGAACACCTAACTCACGATGCTCTGTGTATCACAAAGACCTCACACATCGCAGTGCCTTCTGCCTTCCCCTTTGCTTGCCTTCTCCTTCTGAGATTTCCTTGATTTCCAGGCTGGGTCACATAGTAAAAACAGCTCTTTATTATAGGATTTATCATAATCATAACTGAATAAGGAGTGAACTAGTTATATGATATCACTTTCCCTGGTAAGAATGTAAAGTTCATGAGGACAGAATAGGTGCTTAATAAATATCACATAAGAGAATGAATGAATGGATAAAGAATATAAAAAAATAGAGCTATATACAACCCCAGTGTAGAAACAATGTGGAGTTTTCTTTTGGTTCTAGAATAACTATTCTATCTCTTCTTGGCATGACTCATTATAAGCATGTCAACTGAATTCTAGGTGAACTTAAAAGTGCTTAAGATTAATTATTAGAGTGATAAACATTAAATAAAATAGACTGAGAAAAACATAAAAGAATAATAATAGTTCAGTTAATAAAAGAAGAAAATACAATTCACAATTAAGTGATAAACGTAAAGATTTTCTGGAAATTGAAGGACAAACACTTATAATATTTACCTTAAATAACAATAAATGGCCAAAATAAGTTTGATGAAAAAAGCAGATAATATTTTTTGTAACTTTCTTTACTTTTCTGTGATTCAAAACCAATGTGATATTTTTATGTTTTTTGGGGGGTGAGAATTAATTTTTGGTTTTTATAACAAATATTTCTGAATTGAGAATAAAATTTATTTGCTGAGAATGAAAAAACAGAATATTTTTGTTATGGAAGAGCATAAGAAAAGAGTTAATAATAGGAGGCAACACTGCACCCAGTTTGGCAGGTGAACGTATTCTGGAAATCAGAAGCTCCTGGCTCCACCGGCAACAGAGTTTGCAACTTACTTTCTAAGCCAGTGAAAGCTACTTCCTACCGCCCTCTCCTTCTGGTTCACACAGCACCACAAAATTGCATTTTTGTGAAAAACAATAATGAGAACAAAACCTTTTATAAAACAAGTCATGTAAATTCAAAAAAGAATAATACAAACACCTGTAATATGAGTCTGTCTTGAAAAGGGCTCAATTACTGTACTTACTATATTGTTCACGGTTTTAGGGTCGGTCACTCCTACAGATTATGTCTATTAAAGAAAAACAGTACTCAGAACACTTTTGTTTTTTTCTGAGTATGGTGTTAAACTATTTAGCAAAAACAGCCCCAATGGCTGCTTAGAATCTTATCCTGAACCAATTTTAGGGCTGGCAGAGAATTACCCTTTGCCAACTATGGCTAATATTCAGCTTAACATAAGAAAGTATTAAGTCAGTCCCTTTTTTCTCTTTCCATATCAATTTGATTCTTTGATTATCAGAATTGGGGATGGGACACTACAGAGTTGAGGAGTGGAATCTAAGGAATGGACCATGAAGGGAAATCATTTTTCCAATGTCTGGAAAATATTTTTACGGTTGTCAGTATACTGTGCCAACTATGAGTCTTTGAGAAAGAGTTTAAATAACCTTAGAAAAACTGCTCTCAGTTTCTTTATCTGTGAAATGGGAGCATTAATATCTTCCCTATCTGCCTCTTTCACTGGCTGATGGCAGGGGTGTGGGGAGGCAAATGAAGTCATGGATTTGAAAGTGTTTGGGAATACCTAAAGTGCCTATTGAATCTACATTTATTGTAATCAATAATTAAATAAAAACAAAGATGGTATAGCAATGAGAAGAGAAGAGGCAAATATAATACACTAAAGCAGGTTTTTCAACCTTGGCACTGTAGAAATGCAGATAATTCTTTGTGGTGGGAGCTGTCCTAAGCATTGTAGAATGTTCAGTAGCATCCCTGGTTTATAACTATTAGATGGCAGCAGACCTCCCCTCCCATCCCCAGAGGTAACATCCAAAAATGTCTCCAGATATTGTGAAATACCCTCTGGACTGGGGGTCCAGAACTGCCCACAGGTGGGAACCACTGCTCTAAAGGAGAAGCTGAACTTGCCACCCACCTGAAAGCTGACGCTGCCCACGGGCAGGTAGCCATGATCCTCCAGCATGCTCAGGTATTCAGCCACTAAGGCAGCTGCGTGCACCAGGCACATGGCAGCCTCCGTGTAGCACTTCTTCTTGGTGTGTTTTTCTGCCATGTTCTGAAGCCAGGTCAACCGCAGATCGGGTGATGTCTGGTAGCTCTTGGCAATTCTGAGGACAGAAGGAGAAAGTTTCAAGGACAACTGGTTCATGGCACTGCTCTTCCACTGTGTATGGCCACTCTTTTTTCTAAGAATTCTTGTCCTAAGAGTTTTGCCTACACATTCCGAATATTAGAGAAAAAAGCAACATTTATCAGTGCCGGTGTTTTCATTCCATGTCTAAGGTGTTCTGGACCCCAAGAAATAGCATTTAATTAAGCTTTATGGGGCAAAAAAAGACCTGATAAAATAATATCTATTTTCATGGATTTCTAGCAATTTTTATCCTTTTCTCTCAAAATAACAGGAGACAAAAGACCGCCATTCTTATTTTCTCTTATATAGGAACAATTTTGCCTATATAAATAGTTTCTCCTGAAGAAGGGCTGTCAGGCAAGAATTTCAACTACAGAGTAAATATGATTTTTAAGTAAAACTGCACATGTATGTCTGATGATAATAGTAAAAACTATGTAGGAAATAATTCATATAACAGTTGATAGTTGTTTTCTCTCACTCTGTTAGGTAGAAGATAGTATTATAAAATAGGTCTTTTACTTTAAATTAGGGAGATCTTTCTGATAATTTGTACATTAATCAACTCACTCTGAATGTTATATTTCTACCAATTTCTCTACATACTTTTTGATGTCATCCAAAACAGTGTGCCCACATGTCCTGTGATAATTACAGTAAGATCTCCACAGTGATAGACCCCAGACTCTCAAGTGATACTCTTTGTACCAGAAAAGCTTACCTGTACATGAGATCCATAAGCATCTCAGGATCTTCTTGAAATTCCCTCATTTTCACTGTGTCATATAAGATACTATTCAGATTGCAGAGAAGTTCTTCTACCTGCAAAAAATATACAACTCCCTCAAATAACTTTGGCTTTGTAGTCCATGACAACGAGTTAGGACTGCACTGAAAGTGCAAGGGGCAGCCAGGAACAGGCTTCTCTAAGAGAGTAGAGAGTGCAAGTGGAGGAGAGTCTACACTGGATCCCCTGTGGCCATCATCTTTGCAGGTAGGTCCAGGTGCTTCTGAGGCTTTGATGTGAGTTTGCCCTTAGGATCCAGAAATTAGCCCTGAATCCTTAATACTATTTTCCTTCTAGATTATCTTTTTTAAAAAATCAGTTTAAACCAGTTTCAGTTATTTGCAACTTGAAAAGCCCTAAAGCATAATCTGGAAATCAGGGCTTTTTATACCAAGTAGGAGACAATTTAGGAACTCAGCTTAGGTTCCACGTAACAGATCTAAAATACGTAAAGTAACATATTATATATATTATGATATAATATTTATATATTTTATATATAAATACATAATAACATAGTTTATATATAATTATATTGTGGTGTGTGTGTATATATGCATATATAAGTTTATCATTGGCTGATCCCCAACCCATGCATGAGACGAGGCAAAATCCTCAGTCTACCTGGTTGGGAAAAGGAGTGGCTTGCATGGCTTTGTCCTCCTCTGCATAGGCCAAAATTGTCCTCAAGGATTTCCTCAGGTGCTCCTCATTGAAGTCTGGTGCTTTGCCCACCAAAGACGCCAGGGACATGGTTACTTGCATCTTTACTCTTGCAAAGTTCTGCATCAGGAAAAAGATGGAACAAGTAAGAGGCACTCAGCTACACAAATAACTCTCCAAACGTTTCCTTCACACAGTCTTAATCGTCTCCTTTTCCCTCGATGAAATGGGAGCTGTTCTTTGCACAAGATTCATATTGCTGTTTAAATAATTTAAAAAGAATATTGCTCTGACGTAAATATGTCAGCTCCCTTTAAATTTCCATGGAGGCCTGGGTAGCCTCCATGCTGCCAGACTGGAAGGTTCCCACAAAGGTTGGATAATAGGATGTCTCCTTTTGTGCCAAGATTCTACTGCTTGGAACTTTATTTAAACTGCAGAGGGGACCAGGATCCCCATTGCTAGGACTTCTGAGATTCTGGACTCTGGGCAGACAGTGACTTTCTTTTCTACCTCTCCTTCCAGGCCCATGAAAAATAAAACTATGCTAAGGGCCTCTGAGGAATACTCTAAAGGCTTTTAATGCCTGATACATTCTGAGGACTCTGCCTTTCTTCATGAGCCAATTAAACTTTTAATATCACTTCAGCATACTCACTAACATGACCACAAATGTGAATTCCAAAAGAACATACCAATATCTAGACATGCTAAAGCAAAGGTTGATTCTTTTGCAATTAAACAATTCCAAATGTTGCTAAGCTGCGATGAAAACTTGGGTGTAGATAATTTCAAATTCTCTTCCACAGGTCATTATGGAATATGTCAATCAGAATCTTAACCTGTCTGTTGTATTTTTTCCCCACAGATGACAACTTTTAATCTGCATATATTCATTTACTTTTTTTTTTTTCAACTGAAACATGCATGTGGAAACCACTGCATTCATTAGTTTTGATGTCCACTTTTGGATGCAAATTCAAAGGCTGCAATCCATCTGCATACTCAATCATTTCCTTCACCCGGGAAGAAGCCAGTTGCAACCCTGCAAACTTCCTCAACCAATGCTTGGCACTGACTTTCTTTGCTGATTTTGGGTTACCAGCTGGTCTGAGCTCTTACACTCGTGGCTCCAAAGCTGAATCTCATGAGCAGATAGAGGGTGGCACAGGCTTGGCTCCGGGTGACGTCCATGCTGCTGCTGCAATGGTGCAGCACACGCTGACATAGGTCTGCACACTGTTCCACCTCCTCCTCGAAGAGCAAGTCGCCGAACTAGGAGACACACAAGGGCCGATTAGGCATCACTTGGCACTTTCATAAGCTTTCTGGACTGGATGTTTGTTGACATATGCTAATGTCTGCTTGGACAAGCAAGAAGCCCAGAAGAGTTAACACATTGCTCCATAAAAGATCATTGAGCTACATGAGTCAGAAGAGGAATTGTAGCAAAGGAGTTGACTTAGAATTTAATTATGAACCGCACAATGAAGAATAGGGCTGCATAACTAATTGCATTGTTAGTCAGTTTGCATTCACTGGTAAAGTCACAACTTGGAAGGAATTATCCTGACTTACTGGGTCTCCTACAAATTATTGGTGACCAATAAAGAGAAAATGATCGTGTTAGGGGAGAGCAGAATTCCATTTCCTAAATGGAAAAGATCCCACATAGAAGGCACTATGCAAGATTCACAACAGAGGGGAGAATGTAAATTGCCTTAGACCATTTTACTAAAGAAATATCTATATTCTTCAGGTTACAAGAAAGAAATCTATTTCTAAACTTTCTGTCATTTCGTGACATGACATTTTGTAAGGCTAACTGATGGATGTCACGCACAGGACTTCAATCTCACTCAGATGCGATATAAAGGTAAAAGGGCGAAAGGCAAAGTTGCTCAATGGACTTTTGCTCTGATGTCACCAGTGAGTGGCCGTTTCAAATGCTTATAGTTCAGCCCACATTTCAAATGTGAGACTTCTGTTTTTCTTTTCCATGGGGCATCTGCTCTCCTCCTGGAGAGACTTAGGAGTTGACCGCAGCATCACTTACTGCAGAACTTGGTGGGTTTTGGTGAAGTAGGAAGCTATAGTACATGAGAATCTTAATGGAGTAAGAAAACAAGAATTTCCTGTTTACCTTGGCAATGAGGGCACGCAGTGTTGCAAAGCAGTGAGTTAGGTAGGTGGTGCTCTGATCACAGCTCAGGGAATTCACCAGAACCCTGAGGACACCTCCCAGTAGGCTGTCCTTACAGTCCAGAGCTGAGCTTGCCTGCGGGGACAGAAGAACAGCATCACTGCATCCCTGCACTGTGCCAGTGAACTGAGGGGTGAAGACAGCAGTAGACACTTCTGATGATTGGCATAGGGATGCCAAAGTTCCATTTCTCTTGAATTTAAAATCTTAAGTGTTTGGTAAAGCACTACACATATCATCCATTACCATGAGAGCTGAAGACCTATTTCCAAATGACTTTATTCCCAAACTCCCAACTGATTTGGGATTTATGCTTAATTCTGGGCTGTTAGACTAAGTGATAAGGCATACCTCCCTCCATACCTGGCAATAGCTTATGGAATGTTCTTTCTTTGTATACAAGGCAGTTTTCATTTGAGCTTCAGAACACAGCGGTGGGCTTCCCAGTACAATACATACTGCTTGGTGGCAGTGATGGTTCTCAATAGAAGCTTGTTTATCAGCTTCAGTAAGATTAAGATCATCAAAGATAATGACAGGTTTCAGCTTTCTTTGAAAACTGAAAATGTCTTTTGAGGACTGGCATTAAGTATATGGCACTCAAAATTGTGTTATACAAAGACAGAATCACCGTGATGGTAAGCATTTAAGTTATCAAAGATATGTTGCAATCCAAAGATACCACATAATTTTGGCATTAATTTTTGTACAACTTTTACCTATTTTAGACAACTTAAAAGGTGGGTATCTAAAGTGCCACTGTGTTTCAACAATTTTTCTTCTCCTAGTCCAAAAAGCAAGACTGGATCTACTCCTATGATTTCTCATTGGAAACATGAAAGGACTCATTTTTCAGGTTAATGAAAAACCTGTTATCATTTAGAAGTCTTGGTAATTTTGGGAAACATCCATTTAGAAGATGAAATTGGTGTGATCACTGCTTATAGTGATCATATAACTTATTTTTAGCATGCATGAGAGAGAGACAGACAGACAGACAGAGACAGAGAGACAGAAAGGAAGGGAGAGAGACAAGAAGCATCAATTCTTCATTATGGCCCCTTAGTTGTTCATTTATTGCTTTCTCATATGTGCCTTGACCGCAGGTCTTCAGCGGGCTGAGTGACTCCTTGCTCAAGCCAGCAACCTTGGGCTCAAGTCAGTGACCTTGAGCTTCAAGTTAGCAACCTTTGGGCTCAAGCCAGTGACCATGGGCTCAAGTCTATGATTCCATGCTCAAACTGGTGACCCTGTCCTCAAGCTAGATGAGCGACTTTGCGGTTTCTTTTTATTTTATTTTATTATATTTTTTATTAATTGAGAAGCCAGGAGGCAGAGAGACAGGCTCTTGCATGCCCCGACTGAGATTCACCTGGCCAGCCCTCTACGGAGCGATGCTGTGCCCATCTGGAGCTGTTGCTCTGTTGTTTGGCAACTGAGCTATTTTAATGCCTGAAATGAGACCATGGAGCCATCTTTAGTGCCTGGGATCAATTTGCTTCAATCAAGCTATGGTTGTGGGAGGAGGAAGAGAGAAAGACAGAGACAGAGAGAGAGAAAAGAGAGAGGGGGGAGGGGTGACGAGCAGATGGTAGCTTCTTGTGTGTGCCCTGACTGAGAATCGAACCCAGAACATCCATACACTGGGCCGATGTTCTACCACTGAGCCAACCGGTCAGGGCTGGACCTTGGGGTTTTGAACCTGGGTTCTGAGCATCCCAGACCTATACTCTATCCACAGCACCACTGCCTGGTCAGGCATCATCATATAATGTTCTACAGCAGAGATAACAAATTCATGGCACAAATAATTTCTCTTCACGAATTTGTGTCCAAACAGACACACTTGTTTTAAAACCTAATTCAGTTATAATCTTAGCTCTTCTAGCAGATGTCAATTGTAATTCAACTGAAGATGACCTACCAAAACAAACCTCTAGCAACCATCTTTATTCTAGATACTGAATGATAACTTCACCATTCACATTATAAACTTGACATACTCAGGCAGATTTAACTACAAGGGTCAGCTTTAACGCATCTAATCTAATTCATTCCAAGTGAACAGCAAGTCAAAGAAGCCTAAAGAATGTTCATTATCTCTGGAATTTGTAAGTTGGACACTATTATACACTGCCTAACTTCATTTTGTTTGAAAAGACATTTAAGGATCATGTTTATTCCTTTTACAAGTTTCTATAAAGAATTCTTTATTAAATTTCAGAAAAAAAACACATTCATGCTGAATAGATCAGTTGTTTATTGTCCTACCTGGATAATGTTTTCCTGCATGTCCAGGATGATTAAATTTGCTTCTGTAGCTAGATTGCCACTGATCAAGGCTTCTTGATCTAACTCTGCCTTTGTTCTAAGAAATAAAAAAAAGGTCAAATTAAAGCACATATCAAATCTGGCCATATCTCAATGATAGCCATCTATGCAAAAAGGCATAAAGGAATCTTCCCAGTAGTCAATCTTGGAGTGAATACAAAGCAGCTGGCTATGGGTAACTAAGGAGTGCAGGGTGCTTTTTGTAATTAGTGTCTAGTTAAAGAGATTTTGTAGGTAGGGTCTCCAGGCCATCCTCATCCCCACTATTATAAGTCATGATCGTAATTACAGAATGACAAGATGGGTAGAAAGGCAATTATTGGTTGCTAGTAGCAATTAGGCAAGCCAACCAGACTGCTGCATAAAGCCTCAGGGCCATTCCTGCATTTCATGCATAGGAACCATGTCTAGATCTGACTAAGGGCAGCCCCTGCTACAAACTGGAGGGAGTGAGACTGAGTGTGACGTGAATGTGGCAAACAACAATGCTGCTGGATTAGGAAATGGTGATGCTTCAGAACCAGGTTAGGGAAGAGTCAGTTTCTTGACTTCCCAGAGACTGCCTTGGGTTGCACAGTCAAGTGTGCACCTTTTGTCCCTTTCCCCTGGGTAACATATTTGCATTTCTATGGGGTGGGCCACCTAACATCCTACTGGACATTCATTACTGGTTATTACTCAAAGGAATGGGAAATTGCCTGGCTCTCTCCTTCTCTACTAGGTTTCATTTTCAGGACTCAGAGCGTTTTATGCACTAGTTCATACATTCCCACAACATCTGAGTGAAGCCAGAAAGAGATACTCTTTATCATCTAAGTTTAGTTGCTAGGACAGGGAAGTATAAAGAATTGACTTCCCCAAGATGTTCCAGTGGCCAAAATGTTAGCACAGGGCCTAGAGTGTCCTGATGTGAGCTCCAAAGTCTTGGGCCTGGGTTACCAGCGGCTCCTGAATCCCCTCACCCAGCAGTGGGGGTGGTGCCCTTGCTCACATGACACCGAGACCTCCAAGTAAACATTTCCCTTTGTTTTAAATGTTTTCACGCTTAGGACACGTAGGCTCTTTGATTCCAAGCTGCTCTACATTTTTTCTCATTCTCTAAGTCAGTGATTCTTAACCTGGGTTCTATCGAACCCTAGGGGTTCGATGAGTCGGTCTCAGGGGTTCGGAGAAGCCTCTGCCGCGGAGGCCAGAATAAAGTAATACCGTAATTTGTTGTGAGTTCATGCACTTTGTTGGTTTTGTTCTTTGGGCAAGGTGATGTTCATGCACAGTTCATTTTGTGCACCAGTAAAAAAACATATACCTACGTCTTGAATTTGGAAAAAAAAAAATCATATTTTATTTATCACTAAAGAAGGGTTCGGTGAATGCTCATATGAAACTGGTGGGTTTGGTACCTCAAAAAAGGTTAAGAACCAACCACTGCTCTAAGTCATAATATTTGTGTAAAATATAAAAGCTACTTTTTAATTAATTTACCGATAGCTTTAGATTTAGAGCAACGCTATCCAATGGAAACATAATGGGAGTGAATATGTCATTTTCTAGTTTGCAGTAGCCACACTGAAAAAGCAAAATAAAATAGGTGAAATTAATGGTAATATATTTTATTTAACTAAAAATACAAAAAATATTGCTAATGTGTAATCATTATAAAAATTACTGATGAGACAGTTTAGGTCCTTTTGTTTGTACTAAGTTTTCAAAATATAATATAAATTTTACTATTGAGATATTTGACATTCTTTTATTTGTACTGAGTCTTCAAAATTTGGTGTGTACTTTTCCCATTCACTACTACTGGGTCTATTATATTGTACAGTGCAGGTCCAGAGTGTGCTAATTTGTTATTTTTTCAAATATTTTTCTTTGTGGTAAAATACACATAACAAAATTTACCATCTTAACAATTTTTAAGTGCACTGATTGGTGGTATTGAGTACATTCATATTGTTGTGCAACTATCACCACCATTTGGTTTTTTAAAAGCCTATTAACTATTTCTTTAAAATAGTGGTTCTCAAATTTGACTGCACAACAGAATCTCCTGGGGAGTTTTACCAAATACAGTACTGACTTCTGGGTCCCACCCCTGGAGAATCCAAATTAACTGGCCGTAGGCACACATGCACTGGAAGTTTTAAAATCCCCTGGTGATTGTGATATACAGCTTAGGTTGAAAATTACTGTTTTACAAGGAACAGAGCCAAAATAACTGAAAAGTGGTATGAAAGAAAATGGTGCAAATGGAACAAGAAGTTTTCCAAAAGAATTTTCTAAATTGAGCAACTCAATTTTACTATTATTTAAAGAGAGAGAGAGAGGAAGAAAAAGAAAAGAGAAAAAGACACCACTCTTGAAGATCTGTAGAGTTGAAATGTTAGCTCTGACAGTGAGTAGCCCACCAGAGTAGTTCTGGACTGAGAACTGATCTAGAGAGAATTGGAAGGCCTTGCATGAAAGGCTCACTACGGGGCCTGCAAGATAAAAGGGAGAGCTTTCCCAAAACATCAAGTTACACAGCCCAAGCAAACACTCCTTGAAAGGCTTTTCTTTAATCTCATGAGCAGATATCCTAACCACTTATGCTGTTCTGTATCACCTGCTGCATGCATAGTTTAAAAAACTTTCTTTATTGATTTGTTTTGTTATTGTTCATTGCCTAAACTAGAACTTAAGGACTCTCAGAACCAAATATCTTATAAGTCACATTAGGGGACATAGAGCAAGAATAAAATACTACCTAAAGCAAACGGATGTTATTAGTAAGATCAATTACTGGGTTTTCCAACTAACATCTATTAATAAAAATATGTTTATCTTTTTAATGTTTTAAAATAAATTAGGTCCCCAAAAGTCCTATAAGTGGACCAGAATGATGCATTCTTGTGGCAACAACAAAGATAGTAACCTATATTTATTTACAAAATAACATTGCTAATCAAGTCTGCCCCACCCTCCACTCCCTGGTGATGGGTGCTTCACACACCATGGGGATACCCATCCTGTACCTTGTCAAGTATGTGGTGAGGGGTACTTTTAGCTGTGCAATGTTTTGCTCAGTGAACTCTGGGATTTAATAGGTTACCTGCTACCAGGAGGAATAGCAGATATGTGCTATATATTCAACATACTTAGTTTTATGCCCTCATATATTCAGATTACTGCATGTATACATCATATACTGCAATCCAAGAAAAACCTTTCTTCTTTCATTTCTTTATAATTTTTTTATAATATACATCATAATGCATCAATTGTAGGAAATACAATAAAGCATAAAGAAGAAAACATTAATTACTTCAAAAAGAAAACCACTTTTAATATTTTGGTAAATTTCCTTCCAGTATTTTTCTTTTTTGAGAGAGAGAGGGGGGGGGAAGGGAGAGAGATGAGAAGCATCAGCTCATAGTTGCAGCACTTTTGTTGTTCATTGATTGCTTTTCATATGTACCTTGACTGGGGGAACTCCAGCCAAGCCAGTGACCCCTTGCTCAAGCCAGCAACCATGAGATCATATCTATGATCCTACTTTCAAGCCAGCAACCCCTCACTCAAGCTGGTGAACCTATGCTCAAGATGAATGAGCCCCTGCTCAAGCTAGCAAGCTCAGAGTTTCAATCCTGAGTCCTCAGCATCCTAGGTCAACGCTCTATCCACTGTGCTACCCACCACCTGGTCAGGCTCCTTTGAGTATTTTTTAAATGTATTGACTACATGTAGTTAGATTTGATATTTTACTCTAAAATTGTCAATCCTGCCTTTCTTTACTTAACTCTATCATACGCATTTCCCATGTCACTAAAAGGATTTCAATACAGTTTAATGTCAATCTAATATTTTCTTACATTTTCCCCTATTCTTTAAAAAAATTTTTATTGATTTGAGAGAAAGGAGAGAGAGAGAGAGAGAGAAAAGAAGGGATAGGAGAGAGAGAGAGAGAGAGAGAGAGAGAGAGAAGTATCAATTCGCCATTCCATTGAGTTGCTCCATTTAGTTGTGCACTCATTGGTTGCTTCTCCTATGTGTCCTGACCAAGGATCAAACCTGTGACATTGGTGCACCAGGACGACACTCTATCTACTGAACAATCCGGCCAGGGTCTTTTCCCCTATTCTTGAGCTTTTCGAATGTTTCCAATTTTTAAAAATAATTTTATGTAATGCTAATATAAATATCCCTGCATAGACATTTTTGTGCACATTTCTGGAGAGAAAATATAAATTGAAATTATGTGGTCTTGTGTATCCCGTGCTGTCCTCATCTTCCAGCTTTTGTTAAGTTATCTGAGATTGCTATATATTTGTTTTCTTTAAATGTTTATCAATGTGATTAATGTTTAAGAGTTGGAAATCATAACTCCTTATACCTTTGATTATACCGAGTCCCTGGATGAACTGAATTCACACAGATCATTATGATTTAATTTCTTACCCTTGGAAGGATGTAGTAATAGAAGTAGCCTGGGAAAAACAGTTTGGAACTTTAGGTAAAAGTAGCACAAAGTTGCTGAGTGACTCACTTATCTAGCTTCTCATTAGCTTGCCGCCAATGTGTCTGCTCCTTCTTCCATCTCAAATTATCACTTAGGCATGAAAATCGGTCATTCCCTAGGAGTTAAGAAATGCATGATAGGAATTTGATTAGCATGAAACGCTCCAAGATACCAGAAGTTCTGTAACAGGGTCAACTAAGAGGCCTCAGAACCACTTCTCTAGCTCATTAAAATCCACACTGGAAGCTGGTAGGAGACAAAGCTCATGTCCATGTCTGGGCTTGCTTACTCTTTGATTGATAAACTAGAGCTTCAAAAGAACCCCTGCCTTTCTGGAGTGTCGGTGAGCATGTTTTTCATGAACACAAGGTTCCAGCAAAACTCTGGTGTTTCTCACTGAGTTGTTGAAAGGTCAGGTTGGGTGTCAAATGCAGGTGCCCAACCGCCCCCATAAAAGCTAAGCTCCTTTAAGTTCTCGACTTTTGTGTCCCATTGCATTGGGTGTCCTGTCACTCTGCTCTACTTTGAACTCAGTAATAAGACTGAGGGTTACCAGGGCACTTCACTCAGTTCTACAATGATGAGCTCAGCCTCTTTGGGATCATTCCTGTTATGGTAGGGTCTTTGGAGGATTGGCACACTCTGAGACCACTGGGGAGAACTGTTCCATTACAGCAGCACCCTGAATGATCTGCGGAGATGATCCTGGAACCAGAGCTATCCATTGTGTTGACTATGCTCCATGTAGACAATTCAAATAACCCATGGAGAGGCCTCAGTCTTGAGAGAGACACCTTTTGTCTCCTACTATGACTCATGTTCTTGGATATGATCTTTTACAACCTATAAGTTTTAAACAGAAGATGCCATTTGGGGACATTTTGGGGGTTCTTGTGATCTCAGGAAAGGAGCTTTCTCTTAGAGACACTGGGCTAACATTACACATATCAGGCACAGAATCCCAGAACCTGTTTGTCTCTATTACCATAACGTCTTAGGAAAGTAATGGTGCCTACTCATTTTGGACGGCCATTATTTCCCATAGCAGGTGCAGAACTCTGCCAGAAAGCAGAGAAGGTGGATCCACACACCTGGACCCCGGCGCCGCATCATCTCCCCCCGGGCCCCTTCTCCACGCAGCAAGGCCTCTTCCAGCCTGGCTTTGACATCTCTCGACTTCTGCAGGACTTGGGTGCTCACTTTGTCAGAACTCGGCTTTCCCTGAACAAGACAGAAGCAGAAGAACATTTAATTTGGTGAAATCTGTGTCCACGGGGAAAAACCTCAAAACAAAACACTACAAAGTGACATGGGATAGTCTGGACACGTGTTACACAGAGACACAGTTCTGAGGGATCCCATGGCTAAAATCCTGTTAACAGGAATAGAGTTCTCTCTGCATAAGGCAGGATTCCTTTCCCTGTGGAATTATCATATATAGATAGGTTATGGATATGCAAATAGGTTACGGATTTTAATTCTGAAATAAAAATTACTGATGCCTCCATTGCCCAAACAAAAGGGAACAGTGACAAGATAGGATGGAACTTGGGAGATGAGAGCAAGTCTAAAACTGATCTACCCCACACCTACCTTGTACTCAAAACACGAGACACAAATGAAAAGGAGATCTAAAATCCTGTTGAGTTGCATCGAAGGCAGGTCAGCAATCCACTTCCGAATGAGGCTCTGATCTGCATTTTTCATGATCCAGAGGAAGCAAATCATAAGGTTTCGGGTTGTGTCGGCACTTAGCATGTTGTACTGCTTGTAGGGCTGGAAGCAGGCAGAGGAGGAGACAAATGCAGGGGAAAAAGTTGAGCAGCAGAAACATTAAAAGTTTTAAAGGATGTTAATCTCTTAGAACACAGCTGTAATTCAACTGGAGTGAGGTCTGTCTCCAGGAACTCTGCTTTCTTGGGCAGGGGAAACTGTTCTTTGAGCTGGGCTGCTTGGCCAAGGGGCTCACCTGGGGCAGTATGTGAGCCCGGCTTTTAGCCACGTAACTTGGGGCACTCTGTCTCAGGAGCACTGTGGTCTGGTGGTCAGCCTGGGACCTTGACGACCCCTCCCTCAATCTTAATGGTAACAAGGGTCTCCTAGGCTGTTAAGATCACCAAGTATTTCTCCTACAATCTGGACACTAGACACTTAAAAGGGAAGTTTTATAGAGAACTTACCTGGTTAAGTTCCAGAAATACCCTAACAGTTCAAAATTGAGATGCTTGCTTTATTTTTCTTTTTGTCACAGAGTCTAAAAAGTATCATATGCTCAAAAAATTAATCAAATCAATAATTTAGGAGTCCTCTGTAATGTGACTTTAACTACAATTTATGTTTTCCTGGCTGTCTGGGTGTGGAGATTTAGGCTATTTGCTTTAGTGCATTAAACACAAGAGTTCATTTTAGGGTGCTAAGCACACTTTCTGTTGCTCTTCAAATCAACCCAAAGAACAATATGTGGCTGCACCCTTGGTTCATGTGACATTGCTAATATCTAATGGAATGCAGTGAGGAATTTGCAATGAGGTATTTGTGAATATGTGAGGGAAATGTTTGGTTTTGGATGGAAATTATGGGGCTTATGAAGTCACTTTAACTTTAGTTTTTGAATATGGAGATGAGAAGTTATGTAGTCTTTAGATATAACTTCACCGGGAATATCTTCTAATAGATGAGCTTTGGGCATTTGCCCATTTGCCCTTAGCTCAAGTAACAATATAAAAGGCAAACCAGCTCAAGCAGCTAACTTTGCTAAGATTGGTATTAGAAAGGTGGAGGAGGTTATAAAACATATTTATCAAACCATAGGATAAATGATGTCAACTCTCAAATGTCTTTTCTCTTTCTTACCTCCCTGCCCTCCAACCCTGGGGATGGGGGAGGGATGATTAAATGCTGGAGGGAAAAGAAGGTCATCTAGCCAAGATGACTTAGGTCTAGACTAAGGTGACCAGACGTCCCGCTTTTGGCGGGACAATCCCGATTTTTAACAATTTGTCCTGCGTACCGTGGTGTTTTAAAAAAGTCCCGATTTTTGGAAAGAATGCACAAAAAGCTAGGGAATGGTGGGAGAATGGGAAGAGAATATATGGTTTTTGGCGGGGAGATCCCACCTCCACCTGGTAGCGCCCACACCGCCGCAAGAGCTGGCTGCCCCGTGCGGCCGAAACAAAGAACTTTGGGTGGGACATACCTGCTGGGCGGCAGCTGTTAAGTCCCCTAACTACCCATAGGCCCGCATCCTGGACGTAGGCGTGTGGCTCCAGGCTCCGCGAGGCGCAAGGCGCTGGGTCTCCAGCGGGCAGGGCTGGACATGGGGAACGCACCCAGCGGCGCTGCCCTGCCTGCTCCTGCCCACTCGTGCAGCTCCAGCATCGGTTTCAGGACCGTGTAACCCGATCCCTCTGACTCACTCAAAATTTCCCATATAGTAATATTTCCGAAAATGAACTTTTTAATCAGGTATTATTATTAAAAAAATAGATTGATAAGGCAAAGGTTAAGTCTTGGGCATCAACAAAAATCACAATAGAGAACAAATGGTTAGAAATAGTTTATCATTTGAAACAAACCATGTTCCATACAATAATGCACTAAAAATTGTGGAATACGCGCTGTCTTTACCAGGAACTAATGCTGCGACTGAATGCGTTTTTTTCTATGGTAAATAAAGTGTGGACATCAGAAAAGTCACAATTAAGTGTTGAGACTTTGAAAGCCATTTTATGTGTGAAATATAATTTAACAAATTCTTGTGAAAAATTTCATGACCTTTTAAACAACGACAGCAATCTACTAAAAAAAATTCACTCAAATGAGAAATATGCCAAATAAAATAATACTATACATAATTTTTTAATGTATTATATTTGTAAATTGTACTTATGTTGAAATTTAAAAATATATATTACAATACTAATTTTGCATTCCATGAAAAAATTTTTGCTCCATATAGACCAAATTTTTAATCAAGACCCCCACCCCCAAGTCAATGGTGTCCCGCTTTATCAATTTTAAAATCTGGTCACCTTAGTCTAGACCTGTGATGGTGAACTTATGACATGCGTGTCAGTACTGACACACGTAGCCATTTTCGATGACACGCAGCTGCATGTGGTCACATACCAGAGAAGTATGGGGCCACATGCCAAGAAGGACGTTTCATCTTCGGCTCCTGCACGGCCAGGTGCAATAGCTGAGGATAAAACATTTTCTGTAGTGTAGACACTCTGTGCCGGAGGTCTGTAGGCCAAAACAACAGAACTCCAGCACAGAGCGTCTAGTTCTGGGACTTCCAGTTAGGCCGTTTTTCTCCAAGTGACACACCACCCGAGTTATGCTTGGTTTTTTGGCAAATTTTGACACACCAATCTCAAAAGATAGCCCATCACTGGTCTAGACGCTGCCTTCTCAGTAGAGAACTGAGTTGGGTCCTATGCAGATACACTCTACACTGACATGCTCAGTTAAATTAGCTGAAGGATGTAGAGTTGATTTGACAAAGGGATAGTCAGAGCTCATCAAGGAACAGAGAGAGTGCACCTCGAGTGAATCAGAAGTTTTGTTCCAGGAGGAGCCCCTCTTTAAGTCTATGCTTAAGGACAGAGTCAAATAACTCTGCTTAGGGGTATTGGGGAGGAGGAGGCGGCTAGGAGAGAAGGGTCATTGTCCTCGATCTGGCCTGGGCTCTGAGGCCAGTCCCTCTGCTGTGTGGCTGCCTGCTCACGCAGAGCAGCCCCGGAGAGGCCTACTGGGAGACGGCTCAGGGGTGGTGAGCGCGGGGGTCCTGAGCCGAGGCGGCCCTGAATGCGGAGGTCGGGCCGAACCTTTTACCCCAGTATAAACCCAGAGTGGGCCCCAGGGCACAGGAAGGCGGGTCCTTTCTTTGAGGTCCTCACCGTGACTGTGATGGCAACGCCACACACCCACCTTTTCCATCCAGTGCCCTGGACGTTCTCAGACGTGTAGACCTCGAGCCACTCCTATAAGAAAGCCAGACTCGAGCAGCTCTAGCAGAGAAACCTCTCAAAACCAGGGATGGGGTTAAAGAATTAAATAAAAATCCCGGTGAGGAGGGAAAACAACAACAACAGCAAAAGAAAAACTCTGCTTAGGTTCTCTGGGAACCAAGCAAAGCTGATGTCTTTGCTTAAAAGTGCTCTACCAGGTGACCTTTAATCTTTTTTTGGAGGAAGACACAGTGTGAATTGTAAATACATAGAATAAACATAGCTCAAGTCTCTCACCTCAGGGAACCTTGGTTTGATCCTCTGCAATCATCTCATATTTCACAAGTTCATCTCTCCTGGTTTTCTGAGCCTTAAAGTTGGAACCACTGAGACTGACTGAATTCTATTGTGATTCCCTTGCTATGGCCAGCGCCCTGTCTGACTGTGTGTAGCCTCATCTGCACTGTTTCCTTCCACAGCTGCCAGCCTCACGTGACTCCTTCCAGCATCGAGCAATCAGGCAGAAATCTCCCTATTTACTCTGTGGTGTACTCTGGTAGGTAAATATAAGAATGAGCCCAGCCTGACTAGTGGTGGCTCGGTGGACAGAGCATCAAGCTGAGACACTGAGGTCCTAGCTTTGAAACCCTGAGGTCACTGGCTTAAGGATGGGCTTACTAGCTTGAGAGATGGCTTGCTAGCATTAGTGTGGGGTCGCTGGCTTGAGCATGGGATCATCAAAATGATCCCCTGGTTGCTTACTTAAGCCCATAGGGCACTGGCTTGAGTCCAAGGTAGCTGGCTTGAGCAAGGGGTCACTGGCTTGCCTTGAGCCCCCACTGCACAAACCCTGGTCAAGGCACATATGAGAAGCAATCAATGAATAACTATAGTGATGCAACTATGAGTTGATGCTTCTCATCTCTCTCCCTTCCTCATTCTCTCACTACAAAAAAAAAAAAAAAGACAAAAGAACGAGCCCATCAGAAGACAGGAAAAAGGCCTGGCCAGTTGGCTCAGTGGTAGAGCGTCAACACAGCATGTAGAAATACTGGGTCTGATTCCCAGTCAGGGCACACAGGAGTAGTGACTATCTGCTTCTCCACACCTCCCCCTCCTCCTTCTCTCTCTTTTTTTCTCTCTCTCTTCCCCTCCTGCAGCCATGGCTTCATTGGTTTGAGCGCATCGGCCTGGGCACTGAGGATGGCTCCATGGAGCTTCCACCTCCAGCATTAAGAATAGCTCAGTTGCAAGCATGGCCCCAGATGGGTGTTCCTAGGTAGATCCCAATTGGGGTGCATGTGGGAGTCTGTCTCTGTACCTCCCCTACTCTCACTTAAAAAAGAAAAGATGGGAAAAGACACAAAATGAAAAATAAGCTCAAGAAATGTGCAGCATACCAAGGAAGACAGCAATGCTCCATTTGTCTTCAAATTAAAATGATTCCCAGCTATGGCCAGTGCCACATTCTGGTTAATTGAACTGGGTTCTTCATCTGAACCGTTGGTGCGATTTTTTCCACTCCGGGCATCTGCAGCTGCAATTCAAACATCATTGGTCCTGTCAGTGCAATCATGGTCCTTGGTATTTAGCTAAAGGAGTTGAAAACTTATGTCCACGTAAAAACCTGCATGCACGTGCTTATAGCAGCTTCATTAATAATTACCAAAACTTGAAAGCTACCAAGATGTCCTTCAAGTGGGTGAATAGATGAAAAAATCTATGGTACATCCAGACAATGATATATTATTCAGTGCTAAGAAGAAATAAGCTACCATGCCATGAAAAGGTAAGGAGAAATCTTAAATGCATACTGCTAAGTGAATAAGGCTAATTTGAAAATACTACACACTATATGATTCTAACTATATAATATTCTGGAAAATGCAAAACTATGGAGACGGTAAAGAGTTCAGTTGCCAGGGGATACGGGGCAAGGAAGGGATAGATAGGCAGAGCACAGAGGAGTTTTAGGGCAGAGAAACTCCTCATGATACTATAGTGATGCATACATATTATATATTTGTCCAAGCCCTGAGAATGCACAACATCAAGAGTGAACCTAATGTAAACTATGGACTTTGGGTGATAATGATGTGTCAATATAGTCTGTCAATTGTAAGAAGTATACGATTTTGATGGGAAATGCTGTTCATGGGAGAGGCTATTCATGTATGGAAGCAGGAGGTATATGGGAAAGTTCTGTACCTTCCCCTTGATTTTGTTGTTAATTGAAAATTGCTCTAAATATTTAAATCTTTAAAAAAGTTTGTGGTAATGTCAAGTCAAAGATGGTGATTTCCCATATCCTCTACCCAACACCCAACGCCTAACGTGTAACTGATCCTATCAGTCACTAAAGTCAGAATGGTAATTTAAAACCTTATGTTCAGTATTATTGATCTGCTACCATCTATAGGTAAAAGCAGGCAGACTAATAAAAAAGACAAAATGTTGAATACAGTATTAGGCTAGAGATTAATTTTTCTACTTGTGAAAATAATTTCAAAGCTTTCATAACACTCTCCTATGATAAAAGATTAAAATAATATATTCAGATATTTTAACTAATAACCAAATATAAAGGAGACTATAATTACAAGATTAAACAAGTACTTTATAGAATAACAAGCTATTATAAAAAAATTCAGGAATACTTTATTAAATTTTAAATGTTTGAAATGAATGCTAATTTATTGTATCTATGTCATATGGACATATCTATATTTATACATAGGTCTAGATGTATACAAACAAAAAAGGTTTAAAAGGGTTTTGTTTTTGTTTTTAATCAAGTGAGAGGCAGGGAGGCAGAAAGACAGACTCCTGCATGTACCTCGACTGGGATCCACCCAGAAACCCCATCTGGGGCTGATGTTCTGCCCATCTGGAGCTGCTGTTCTGTTGCTTGGCAACTGATCTATTTTAGCACCTGAGGCAAGGCTGTGGAGCCATTCTTAGCACCTGAGGCCAACTTGCTCATTTGAGCCATGGTTGCAGAAGGGAAGAGAAAGAAAGTAGGGGACGGGGGAGAAGCAGATGGTTGCTTCTCCTGTGTGCCCTGACCTTGAATCAAACCTGGGAATTCCACACACAGGGCCAATGCTCTACTGCTGAGCCAGTCAGGGCAAAAGGTTGGTTTTTAAGAACACTACCAATCACACATATAGGAAGTATTTAGAAAGTTCTTAGAATGGTGTGTTAAAACACTTGCAATGGATGGATCAATTAAAAACTCATATTTTATTAGGCCTGTCAACATTATCAGTATTTGGACCTTCAACTTTTGAGAAAAAGTAGAGTGTGGGCAGTATTTTCATCTGCTGAAATTCTTAAGACAGAACTCAGGCCCCGGCTGGTTGGCTCAGTGGTAGAGGGTTAGTCCTGTGTATGGAAGTCCAAGGTTTGATTCCTGGTCAGGGCACAAAGGAGAAGTGATCATTTGCCTCTCCATCCCTTCTCTTCCCTCTCTCTCTCTCTCCTGCAGCCATGGCTCAAATGGTTCAAGCAAGTTGGCCCTGGATGCTGAGGATGGCTCCATGGCCTCACCTCAGGTGCTGAAATAGCTTGGTTGCCGAGCAACAGAGCAGCAGCCCCAGATGGACAGCGCATTTCCCTGTATAGGGTGTGCCAGGTAGATCTTGGTTAGGGTGCATGCAGTAGTCTAACTCTCTGCCTCCCCACCTCTAACTTAATAAAAAAATAAAAAGTAAAGAAAATAAACAAAAGTTAGTTTTTTTTCATTTGTTTTATTGCATGTGCATGAGAGACAGAGAGAAAGAGAGAGGGACAGATAGGGACAGACAGGTAAGAAAGGAGAAAGGTGAGAAGCATCAATTCTTCATTGTGGCTCCTTATTCACCTTAGTTGTTCATTGATTGCTTTCTCATATGTGCCTTGACGGTGGGGTCTCCAGCAGAATGAGTGACCCCTGGCTTAAGCTAGCAACCTTTGGGCTCAAGCCAGTGACCATGGGGTCATGTCTATGATCCCATGCTCAAACTGGTGAGCCCTGCACTCAAGCCAGATGAGCCCTCACTCAAGCGGGTGACCTCAGGGTTTCAAACCTGGGTCCTCTGCATCCGAGGTTGACACTCTATCATTCACTGTGTCGGGTAGAACTCAGTTTTTTTGAGGACTCAATTCTTAAAAATAATAATTCATTATTGTGTTTTAAGATAATTGGGTTTTTAAGCAAATGGTAAAATGAATGGCACATGGAAATTTTACAAGCTCTGGTAATATTATAGGAATATTTGAGGACACCTTCTTACCTCCTCTAAATATGGATAGGGTCATAGTTACAAGAAAAAGAAAGAAGGATATAAACATTTGCAGCACAAAATGTTTTTGTTGAAGTTCTCTTCCTTCATCTATGATGTAGGCACTATTACAATTTTTACATCTGAGGACAGGGAAGTTGTTGAAAGGTTGAGGATCTCTTCAAAGGTCTCACTTAGTAATAAATGGGCTGCAGTTTGAATTCAGTTGTATCTTATTTTAAAGACTATATTCTTATTAGATTATCAATCTAAAGATTACATATACAATAGACGTACTATATCACATTAAGAATACTTTTGCCCTGGCTAGTGGCACAGTGGATAAAGCATAGTCCTGGAGCATAGAGGTCCCTGGCTTGATCCTGGGGTTGCAGGCTCGATCCTGAGGGTGCCCCGGTCAGGGTACATATGAAAAGCAATCAATGGCACATCTAAGTGGAATGAGTTGATACTTCTGTCTCTCTTTTTCTCTCTGCCTTCCTCTCTCTCTCTCTCTCAAAAAAATAACAATACTTTTTACTGTTTTCTCACTTGTCAGCTACATCATGGCCATAAAGTTGAATGCATATGTATAAAACGTATCAATAGTTAACAGGTTCAAAGATGAAGTGCTAAAATGTTTTGATCCCAAGTAACTGATTTGGAAAATTCTAATCAACAAGGAATCTCTGGAGACTGTGCTAAAGTGGTTCTCTGCTTTGGAAACAAAGCAGCCATGGAACTTTCTAGAAATTTTTACACAAAATTATAGAAATAGACTGCAAGATACACACCCTATTCTGAATGACATCTTCCAGTGTTGAAGACGACTCTGTTCTCCAGTAGCCCTCTGGTGGGGCACAACTAGAGCAAGCATCACACCCTGCAGCCCACTTACTGACCCCCGTGCGCCCAGCTTGCTCCTGAGATTTCCTTACCCGTGTTTTGCTCACTTTATAAGCTAAATGATGAGCACCATAATGGTTTCAGAAATAATTTAAGTATGCATGATACGTAGCACTTAGAGAAAGCAAAAAACTTGCATGGTTCCAAGATTCCAAGGGTGATTGCCTGCAGGGATGCTGGGCTCATGTAAGCATTCCTCAGACCCCGGGACCCTCCATCAGTCAGGAGAGCCGCACAGTCATTTCTAAGACGTTCTTTGAGTTGGGGGGGAAAGCAAGAAACACTTTGAAGTGGTCAGAATCGTGTGTGTGTGTGTGTGTGTGTGTGTGTGTGTATGTGTGTGTGTGTGTGTTTCAGGGCAGGGTAGTGTTGTTCATCTATACTCCCTGGCCCACACTGCAATATGCACAAACCCCTTTGAGACAACTTATCCTTTCCCCTCTTTCTATGTGACAGGTACTGAATTCCAACCTTAGAATAAGACACTTAGTGCCAAAGGCAAAGTTCCTCTGCCCTGTCAGAATTTCCTAATACTGAAAGACACCATGGTATTCTTTTGCATAGAACAATTGTTTAGGTTCATTTGAGACTGATTTTTTTGCTTAAGAATTCATAAAAGAAAAGATAAGGAACACCTTTATTTCAAGGCTAGTAATTATTAGTATTATTAGACTAGTAATCTCCAAGGGGAGTGATTCTGTTATTATCTCATCCTTTGTTGTGTGTGGTTTATAAAGTTCATTATTTATCAGCAGACCAATGAATGTATGAATGAATGTACAAACAAATAAATAATTACAAATAAATAAACATACACAGGGCTCTGTGCCTAAAAACAAAACAAACAAAATGTGTTGGGGCCTTAAAAAGGCTTGAAGAGCGCTTGTGTGGAGACTGTTCACATAAGCAGGTGGGCACTAAAGCTAATTGACAGAAACCTCATTCTAGTGGAGCATTTGGCAGGATCCCCATATCCAGAGAAGGAAACAGGAGGTATCATTACCTGTAAAGTCATAGAGCTGCGGCAAAGTATCCAAAATGATGCCAACTAAAGGCAGGTAAAGGGCAGCAATTTTGACCTTCACCTCTGGTTTGACACAACGTGGGTCCAGGTCATGAGAACTTAGCAGGCTGTGAATGGCACTGACAGCTTTCCTTTGCACTCTGCTGGTCCTGTTGGTGCGACACAAAATGCTAGAGGTTAAAGAGGTTATGATGAAGAGAGACTGACCAAAATGCTCTCAAGCTATAAGGAGTAACCAGAATTCTCTTAAACAATGGAGTGACAATGTGAAAATCAAGCAAAATTGGGTAGAAGTGTGCACAGCTCAGAGGCAGATTGCCTGTGTTCTAGTCCTGGGTCTGCTGTAAGCATGTCTTACAGTTCTTCGTGTTGTAGCATCACGTACTTTATTCCTTTTTATCACTGAATAATATTTATGAATATACCACATTTTATTTATCCATTCATCCATTGATGGACATTTGGACTGTTTCCACTTTTTGACTATTATGAATTATGAATGCTGCTATGAATATTTGTGTATAAGTTTTTGTGTGGATATAAGTTTTATTTCTCTTGGGTATATACCTCAGAGAAGAATTACTGGATCATACATACCTCTATGTTTAACCTTTAGAGGTACGGCCAAACTGTTTTCCACAGTGGCTACACCATTTTACATTCCTAGCAGGCGTACATGAAGTTTCCATATTCCATTTGCCAACACTTGTTGTTATCAGTCTTTTTTATTACAGCCATGCTACTGGATAGGAAGGTACCATGAACTGAATATTTGTGTTCCCCCCAATTCACATGCTGAAATCTACCCCCAAAGTGACTGTGTGGGTCTTTAGGAGAGGATTAGATAATGAGGGCAGAGCTCCCTTGCCCAATTCTGCCATGTAAAGACACAGAGAACATGGCCATCTATACACGAGGAGGTGGGTCCTCACCAGACACTATATCTGCTGGCACCTTGATGCCAGGTAATTTCCACATGCTTGAAAACACCATAGTTTTCATGATGTGTGGATATCTGCAGACATCCTCAAATAAAGGAGGTTTCAGGGAGACCCTTTAGAAACTGGAGCTGTGGCTCCTCTCAGGGGTCCAGCTACTGAGATACGTCTCTCTGGCCCTTGCACCAGAGATGGGCAGGTGTTGGTGAGTCAATTAATAATCTTGGCAGCAAGAGGAGGTATTATTAAAGGATGGGATCTTTCTGAGATCTCAGCCCACATGGTGAAGTTTTTTATATTATTTATAAGGACTTTACAGGAGAGTAATTGACAACTCAGAAACCAGAGATTATTGTGTTGCCAACAGAGAGTGATACTTTTAATCAGATACCCTCTTGGGGGTAGAGAAAGTATGGTGTGTGTTGCTAGTAAAATAACAGCAGCAAATTTATAAGGAATCACAATAGATGTCAGGGTTGTTTCCTGAGACATCCGACTAGCTCAGTGGTTCTTAACCTTTTTTGAGGTACCAAACCCACCAGTTTCATATGTGCATTCACCAAACCCTTCTTTAGTGATAAATAAAATATGATTTTTTTTCCAAATTCAAGACATAGGTATATGTTTTTTTACTGGTGCACAAAATGAGCCATGCATGAACATCACCTTGCTCAAAGAACAAAACCAACAAAGTGCATGAACTCACAACAAATTATGGTATTACTTTATTCTGGCCTCCACAGCAGAGGCTTCTCTGAACCCCTGAGACCGACTCATCGAACCCCTAGGGTTCAATAGAACCCAGGTTAAGAACCATTGGACTAGAAGGAAAAGGAGAATAGAAACTATTGCTAATGTGAATAATAAGGGCACTTCAGAAATCATGTAAATCAGTGCTATTAAAGGACAACTAAGAAAGTGTATATGGCCTGACCTGTGGTGGTGCAATGGATAAAGTGTTGACCTGGAACTCTGAGGTCACCAGTTCGAAACCCTGGGCTTGCCCGGTAAAGGCACATACAGAAAGCAACTACTACTGAATTGATGCTTCTTGCCTGCTTCTCCCCCCTCTTTCTTTCTCTCTCTCTCTAAAAAAGTATGTGTGTGAGAGAGTGCATGTGTGAAGGCAATTTTCTTTGTGCTCAAACCTCCTTCTTAACACTTTATCAGAATGTGTTTCTGTAGAAATTTATGTTAGTTATAGTCTAGAAAGTTCTACTGAGAAAATTAAGAAGTGTTTGTTAGGGGTGAGAGAAGATGAAATTGATGCTTTGGAAAATGAAGCTTACTAAGGATATACTCAGGACTTGAATTTCTGGAAGGAGGCAGAACTTAGAGCTAAGAACGTGAGATTTCCCAAGTTCCCACCCTGTCTATTAGGAGAGAGACAGACATTCATTTAGGGCTAAACATGTAAGATATATTTCGTATTACATATTACAGTTACACAAATGCGGGTGTGCTTCTATAATTGTTTCATGCAGGAATGTCCTGTTTTTGTCACTAAATTATAAGCACTTTGAGGGAATTTGAGAGCTTCCAGTTAAACAAAAATCTATCACATACGGCAACACTGCAATTAATCAGCATACTTTATTCCAGAAACTTCTTTAGCAGAGGAAGACAGACTGACAAGTCATAGGAATAGGTTCTGCAGGCAGGGAGATGGTGTGGTATGGGAGAGTGAGCGCTGGGGAGGAACTCAGAAGACTATCTCTGGACCTGGTCCTGCTATGCAACTTTGGGCAGGTTCCTTCACTTCTTTGGGTCTAATCTAAACACCAAAAGGGTTGAACCTAAATTAATTTTCAATCTTAATTATCTTGGGATCTGTGGGGGCAGGGAATTTTGTCTGTTTTGTGCACTGATATGTTTCTGATATTCTCTAACGCTTAACTGTGTCTGCCCCATGGAGACATTTAGAAATTGTTGTACACACAGCTAATATTTTGGGATTATCTCTTTCTCTCAAGTCAGGTAGGCAGTATTTTTCTGACCATATGGGCTCATGGAGTACAGGGAGAGAAGTAGAGAAGAGGGGGGGTCTACTACCCTCCCTGTCTGTTGACTTCAAGGCTGAATACGGCCACATGCCCCTGAGTGACCCAGCTGGTAAGAAGTTAAAGGCTTTAGCCTGACGGGTGGTATCACAGTGAATAGCACATCAACCATGGATACTGAGGTTCCAGATTTGAAACACCAATGTTGCTGGCTTGCGTGCAGGCTTGCCAGTCTCAGCACGGGTTTGCAGGTTTGAAAGTGGGATCAAAGACATGATCCCATGTTTTCTGACTTGAAGCTCAAGGTCACTGGTTTGAGCCCAAGGTCTCTGACTTGAGCAAGGGGTCACTGGTTTGACTGGAGCCCCTGGTCAAGGCACATATGAGAAGCAATTAATGAACAGATAAATGCTGCAACTATGACTTAATGCAGAATTCTCATCTCTCTCCCTTCCTGTCTCTGTCTCTTGCTAAAAAACCCACAAAAAGCAGAAGTTAAAAGATTTATAAGGCCTGGACCTGTGCTCCCTCTTAGCTTGGGAGGGTCTCTTTGCAAGGAAACTTACAAATCTTGACTTACAAAACCTTTTTCATTAGCAGCCACTTTCTTTAAGCAAGGTGCCATCCTGGCTGCTACCTCTGTGTGCACACAGATCCTCAAGGACACGTGTTAAAAATGGCTTCTTTGTTCCTCAGGAGTTCACTAATCAAACATCCCTGGGGAACCTGCTATACAGAAGAATTAGTAAATCCTTCTCAATGAAAAGTGGCTGAGGACTGACCTGTGGTGATGCAGTGGATAGAACGTTGACCTGGAATGCCAAGATTGCAGGTTCGAAACCCTGAACTTGCCTGGTCAAGGCACATATGGGAGTTGATGCTTACTGCCCCCCCCGAATAAATAGGAAAGAAAAAGAAAAGAAAAGTGGCTGAAAATGCCATTTTATGGTTTCTTTCCTTCCGCCATACCTTGTCACATTCCTGTGAGCATCACGTTCTCAAAGCACTGATGCTCCTACTCTTCAGAACTGCTTAGTGGTAAAGTTTATCGCCAAGCAGAAGAGGTTGAATTTTAAACTTTAGTAGGTTTTTTTTTTTTTGCTTCGTAGTATTCTATTTGAAATGTCAGAAACATACCCGTCCCCTTCAGCATCCAGGGCAGCTGCCAGTTCAGTGAAGAGAAGCCCAGTGAGGAAGTGCTGTTGGCGGTACTCGGGAGTCAGATCGAACATACTGGCGATCTTCTGGTCCTGGAAACTGGAGCAGGAGCTCGAGTTCTACAGAAATGCAAGGAGCAGTTCTATAAGCAACAGGAACTGGAATTAAGATCACAAAGAACTGGTATTTGAGCATGTGGTACGGCCAGGCTTTGTAAGCACTACCCAGTGAGGCAGGTACCATTCACTACTGTCCCTTTGGGACAGATGAGGAAACTGAGACGAAGAGTGGTCACCTAGCTTCCCATTCTCAAAGATGGAGAACTGCCCATTGGGGAAGATGAAAATATAGCACTCAGGGTCTGTCACACAACAAGTGACACTCTCTTCCCCACCCACAATTAAAAGTTGAAGATAATAATCCTAGGATAGACTGAGCAGGCGGTGGTGCAGTGGAAAGAGTGTTGACCTGGACACTGAGGACCCAGGTTTGAAACCCTGAGGTTGCCAGCTTGAACATGAGACCATAGATGTGACCAGACCAGATGGTTGCTGGCTTGAAGTCCAAGCTCGCTGGTTTGAGCCCAAGGTCACTGGCTCAGCTGGAGACCCCGGTCAAGGTATGTTTGAGAAGCAATAAATGAGCAACTAAGGTGCTGCTACTACGAGTTGATGCTCCTCACGTCTCCCTTCCTGGTTCTCTCTCTCTGTCTCTCTTACTAGAAAAGAAAATAAATAAATAAAAGAACAAAGAAAAAAAATTAGGATACAGTTGGATAGACTAATGGGAACTGGATCCAATTCTGTAGCTGTGAGCAGGCAATTCCTCTCTATCTAGCTGCCCCCTTTGTAACAAACAGGCCCCTGTACACTGAGCTGCACGTCTAAACACGGTTTACTCACATTGTCTGAATGTCGCTGGCCTGAAAACTAGAAGTGCTGACAAGGCAGAGAAGTGTCAACCTGACCAATCCTAGGCAATTCCTGTGCTCTTATCTCGGGGGCACACCTCATATTTCAATAAGAGAATCTAAAATGTCTCTGGAAACTCTTGATGTTTCGGTAAGGCTGGGCCTGGCCCCTGGGTCTGCTACACCCTGGGGTAGGTAGTCAGAAGGGAAATGTAGGGAGGACCTAGGGCAAAGGGAGCACATTTGGATCTGCTGCTTGCAAGGCTTCTCTAGCCCAGTTCACTCTCAGATCGTCAGGTAGCTCATACCTTTTGGCATACATGGCCAAGATGATTATTATTTAAATCTGTAAGACAAACCTTGACCTTTGTGCTAGTATCAAGTAATATGCAACAGAAATCGAACATTGAGAAATCTTACCATCTTCTCTGTAAATGGAATGTGACTATAAAATAGCATAGCCTTAAATTTTTTTCTAGAGAACACTAGTCCCTTGAGAAATATGTGGAGGAAAAAACAAAGTTTCTATAGTCAAATCATTTTGGGAATCACTGTTTATCATATATCTCCATCCATTTCCTCCTCCACCCCTGTGGTATTTATGTGAACAAGTTAGAGATTTTTGAATGGCCTTCTGCAAAAAAATCTATTAACATCTGGTTTCCAAATCTGATTTGACTTTGGAATGCTGTATTTGCATAAAACCTCTCAACATTCTTAGAATCTGGGCCTGCTGAACTGAACTTAAGAAATACTGCTCTGTAAAAATGATTGGCCAACATCCTATCTCTGATTATTAATACACATGTTATTCTTTCTGACTGATCATGAACAAGACTTGACAGAAATATACTTCTATAAAACAGGCTGTCTGCTTAGTTTATGAAGCTAAATTATCTGGAATATGATTTAAGGTGGACTCATCTTATGCTAAATCCCACTGTATAACCATATCAGCAAAAAGTCCTTTAAATAGAGTTTAAAGATAAAATATCCATGTTAAAAACCACTCTTAGATCATTTTGGAATCAATATAAAGAAACTTAAAACTTCATAAATTTTATGGTGCTAGGACTTAACAAAAGTGAAGTGAGCAAAAAGAGACTGTCAAGCTGGAGTAGAAAGATGATTAATGTGAGACAAAGGAAGGGAAGACACGTGACTTTTCTACAAATTTCTAAATTTTCATAGTATATATGGATTCCTTGCTCTATGTGGCCTGAGCAGGGACCCTTGAGCTGGGAAAGGGACCAATCACTTAGTGTGTAAATGACCAGTTAGATGGTGTGACTTTGCCTAGCCTACTTGTACGTATCTGGATCAATTGATTTGTTTCAATAGCTTGATTTTTCTTTTAATTAAGAACACCCAACCTTCACGGAATAAGTGACTAAACCTAGCTAACTGTACAATTCTTTCAGTTAGCTGATTACCTGGGAAGATATGGAGGGGCAGGGAGATGCTGGAGCGGTGTCGGCATTCATAAAGAAGAGATTCAGATTGAGGTAATGTTCATGGCTGCAGAGGATTCTCAGGAACTCCAGCCGCATAGAGATGAGTGTCGGCAGGTTGTTCAGTTTGGTTGACAACTGGGAAGAAAAATGAGCAAAAGAAAGAAACATTTATTATGAGGTGAATGGAGTTAAGGCTGACAGACACAAAAATATCCTCTCAGCCCAGATTAAGGCAATCAATTTAATAAAATGGATGGAACCGTACAACAGACGGCAAACTCTGCTTTTACAGGGAGGCCCAGTAAGTTTTCATTCATTAACTGTTTCCCTTCACGATGTTAGCCTAAAAACTGTCCAAAATGAGGATATTTGCCCTGAACTGAACCCCAACCTTGTAAAATCTATACTACCATGGCAAGCCTCTGTTGAAAATAATATGGAAGTATGTCTTCATTGTAACACAATATAATTAATTTTACAAAAACCCTACTGTGTCCAAGAAACTAAATGAAAGGAGCTGACCCCACATGGGGCCACATAAAACTAATGAAATATGACTGGGTGACTGTAATGCCACAGGTGTTCTTTTGTAGTTTCTAATTAAAGACCTCAATGGGAAGTTCTCAAACTAGTTCCTTGGATGAGAGCATCAAATTACTTAGAAAAGTATGCACTCTCTGCAGAAAAGCCAAGGAGTTCCCTATAAGGAGGGAGAAGAGGAAGCCAAGGAGAAAGAAACAGAAATCTGAAAGATTTCAGGAAAAAACTCCTCTTAAATAAATGATGAAATCAGCAATGAAAAGCTGACAAAGGTAACAGTCTGAAAGAGATCTCTTGCCTTTCCCCAGGAAGCTGACAACTGAAGGACCTCGAGTCTGTGAGCTGTGACTCAGAGGCAGCTTCTCTTAAGACAAAGTATGGAAAGAAGGATTTTAATGGACCTTGAACCTCTCAATATATCATTATAAACATCCTCCCATCTTGGAAAACCAACATCTCATCCTTGTAAATGGACAAGCCTCCTATTCATGTATTTAAGAGCAGTTTTATAAACTAAATAATTTAAATGAGCACATATGTTCAGCCATTTTAGTAAAAACCATTGTGTTGTGGCCTTTTGCCTATAGGATCAATCTATAGGTAGACTTTTATTTGAAACAAATGAATGCCATTATGTATTATATAAAAAATAAACCATCTAACTTTTGTGTAAGAACAGTGACCAGACCCCACATTCTTGGCATTGCTGGCTGATTTTGGACCAAACAGGCCACCAGCAAACTGAACTGGTTAGAACTCGATCTTATGCTCATCACGCATTCATAAAGAGTTGTTGGATAAAGCCAGCAGTCAGAACATGAAGGCATAATACATTTGCACTTGAAAAGGCCATACTATAGGTATCTTTCATAGGTTCCTTGAGATTTCATTAGAGACAGAAATTTCAGACATAATTTTAGTGATGTGTGGAACAGAGTAAGGTGCAGCTCCTGAAACATCCTTCTTGAATGTCAGGGCCAACAGCGGCAACCTCGGGGACCCTACCCAAGGGATGGGTGCTAATGTAACGGCACACTGAAAGTGACACAGAGCTGAAAAGCTGTATTTTTCTATTGTCAGTGACTATTAATAAAGGACTAAGTTTATACTCATGGTCACAAAGTCTATAAATGATAGAAAATATAACAGAAAGTTTGAATCAGGTTATGCAAAATGATAAAATCAGACAACTTTGGAAGAATAGAACTTGCCTCAGGTATGATGTTCATACTGTATTTAGATACGCTGAGACCAATGAATTAAATCACCATTAACTGGGATCAGTGTGCTACTCATTGAGTTAAGTTATACTCATGGAATTCACTAGCAAACATAGAACACAGATTCAGAATGTTAAACCCGAATAAGTCTAATCCATCCTTATCTTTTTGCAGACCAAGAAGCTACTGCCCCAAATGTTGAAATTCCCAAATCACAGATGTGTTCACAGCATCACTGGAATTAGAACACAGGTCTCCAGATTCCTAATCTAAGACTCTCTGGCAGCAAAGACTGGAAAAAGGGAGAGAAAGGAGAGTAAGTCAGAAGTAAGTACACTCTAACTGAAAGGAAAACAGAAGATTAAAACGAGAAAAAGAAAAGAAAGAAAAGAGAAAGAGAATAAAAACGTGCATTTGCAGGGCTGGTAGGTATTACTTTTGATTGTTTTATTTCCTTTTTGGTAATAAAAACTGTTCACATGTGAGCAATGACCAAGTTTCTCTACGTGACCAAACTCTAGTCCTCTGAGATCTTTTTCAAATAGGTCCGCCCTTGAGCATGTCCTCAAGAACACAATTTTAGCAAAAATTCTGTTAAGTCAGTTTAGTCCAAGTCCCCCACCTTTGATATCTGAGCACCCTTAATATGGGACCAAATAGATCCTCACCATCCTCCAGGTGGAGTCTGATCACCTCAGTTTGCCTTCAGCAAGAATCCTGTTAGGTAGGTTTATAAATGCCCACTTTTCCTTGTTGTATTTGCCGTTGAGCCATCTCTCTCTGTTACTGCAAAACCCCATCACAGCAGTCCCTATACCTACTGTGAGAGTCTTGAACAAAATACGCCTCACTGTTTTATATATATCATGAATAATACTTTTTCTTTAACAGCAGCTAAACCTGATGTACAGTGTTGTTCTAGTATCTCCTTTCCTTATATAATTTGTTGAAAAACAGATGAACTTTTATTTGGCATTCATTCAGTGACTTGTAATCCTAAACACCAAAGAGAGATGGCATATCCCCCACCACACTGTCTGGTGGAGTGTGGAATCACACAAGGTCAGGAGGTCAGGGTGCACACAGTGTTAGTGCCCTGGGACTGCTGATGTTTTCTTAGGGTTCTCTTTTTATAAGCCAGCTTCCTTCCTAGGAGTTCTACTAGAAAAGTCATGGTCTTGAGGGGGGCATTATTTTTTTATTTTACAATTGAGGAAATGAGACTCATAGAAGTTGAATGACTTATTTAAGGTCACTAAGGGATTAACCACAGATAGCCAGGCCTGATAGAACAGGGTGATTAATCCATCGTACTCTGGAGTTAGGCAGACATGTCTCTTTTCTCTCTGGACAAGTTACATAACTCCTCTAAATCTCAGCTTTATCAGCTACAAAATGCTTATAATTACACCTTGCAAGAATTAAGTGATATGATTCCTATGAAGTGCCTAACACAATGCCTGGTATATAGGAAGAAATCAACGGTGGTGACCATGACGGTGAAGGTGTTGGGTTGCAGTTATAATGGGAGTGGGAAATGATGACAATGGTGACAGATAGTGGTGATAGTGCCAATGACAGTGGTAGTAATGGCTAAAATAGGATTATGAAAAGAAAGGAGTAGTAACAATAATAACTGCTATTTATATTACTATTATTGGGACAATCTGAAGAGGACAGTGAACAAGAAGAATTCCATCTAAAAATTTGGAGAGATCGCACTGATAAGATTCTTGGACTATAAAATATTTGTTCTGTGTTTAGTGAAATTCAGTCTCTCTTTTATTTTATCAGGATCCTTAAAGTCAGAATTTCACAACCAAAATTTAATTAATTACCCTAATATGTGAAAGGAGACTCATACTTTGAATTCTATACCTGGTCAAAGATTGAATACTATAGTCATGTAATTTCTGTTAACTGTTAAATTGAAAAAAGCAGATCAAATCACTAACAAATTTCAATCACCATAGGTTAACTTGATAATCCACTACACTATACTGGGTTGGTAAATGCTCTAGAAATCCATGCAAACCGGTGTGTCTAGGGATGTCCATGGCACAAAACTCAAAATGTACAAGAGCCAAGCTGTCTAATTTGGAAATGAATAAGACAGCACACCATGGCAATGAGCATCACACTAGATGAGAGGGAACCAGGAACAGCACAGTGTTGTCTGAGGGGATACTCACCTGGTTGCAGTAATGTTTGATGAGGTTGAACACAAAGCCACGGTCCATGAGTGAGAGAAGGTCATATAAGAAGAAAGCCAGGCTGATATTGATCTTTTCTGCCTGTTCATTTTCCTTAAAAACAATCATACAAACACCCAAATCATTGTGTGCTAAAAACACTGGTCATAAACTCCCAGTCCCTTAGTGGAAGATTTGGGAGAGGAAGGTCTTATTTTCATAGTCACTGTTCCTCTGGGAGACACAGGGCAAAGCAGGTAACCCTGCAAAACTGGAGCAGGTATAATTTAGAACTTAACTGATGCCATGAGTGTTGGGTTGAATCAAGCAATTCTTTATCTATTGTTAATACTAAGCTATATTTCCTTTAGTCTTTTTTTCCTACATGCATATTTATATGTATAAAATTGAGCACGTTCTCTACATGCAACGTTAGGTCCTGAATTTTTTCATTCAGCATTATATAACAAACATTTCCTTATATTTTAGTTTTTCATATTTCTTCAAACGGCTCTACCATAATTTATTTGATTCTGGTAAGTATGGTAAAACTAATTTGAAATGTATTCACCATCTTCGATGAGACAGATTTTTGTAAGGATGTTGCAGAAAATCAAATCAAGATAAAATTATCTATTTTTACCTAAGGATTTTTTTCTCCCATTAGGCAGCTTCCTTAGCCTAAGAGAGGTCATCGTTATACATGGTGGAGTGAATGAACACTACATAAATGAAGGCCAGGGTTTTGTTTTTATTCCTTCACACTGCTCATATTTACGAAGGACTTTACAGCACTTCAGAGCAATCGGGGCTTCTCTTTTTCATGGTCATGTTTTCTATTCTCAGAATGATAAATCAATTTTGTCTAACACTATTGAAAATATTTTCCTCTTGTTATGTTGTGCAGTTTGCCACTTCAGGCCTAGCTGACCACCACTGGCATGGATGGAGACCTGGCAAAGAAGTTTCCACAGTATCGCTGATCAGCAAATCCTTACTCTCTCAGCATCCTCTACAGGGGCCGCTCCTGAGTAGTAAGTGCAACTGTCTGAATATCTGGCATGGGATCTTCAATCTTGGTTTTGCTGCTAGCTGTGTGACTTAGGAAAAATGTACCAACCTCAGTGTGCCTCATTCATCATGCCTGCCAAAATGGAAATACCATTGCTGCTCTCACAAAGTTTGCCATGGAAACTAACCAAGTGGTTATTTTTCCTGAGCCCTTGGAACTATGCAAGTTCTCTATATGATAAAGGTATTAATAATAATCAATGCCACCTCAAATTTTATAGATGCCTTTTAAAATTTTGTTTTCTTTCATTTTATATATTTAACTTTCTATTTTAAAATAACTAAAAGCTTACAAAAAAGGTGCAGGAATAGTACAAAGAACTTCTGTATACCCTTTAGCCAGGCTCATCAATATTTTACCTTTTGCTACATTAGCTTTATGGTTCTCTCCATCTATACAATTTTTTTCTGAACCATTAAAGAGTATATTGCAAATATCATGCCCATTTACCCCATAATACTGCAGGGTGTATTTCCTAAGAACAAGAATATACTCTCTCATCTCTACATTAATACAATAATTTAAACCATTGCAATTCCATGTTGCAATTTCTTTACAGCAATCTCCCTGCCCCACCTCAGGACCCCTCCGGTATAAAATATAGAAATTAGTTGTCAGATACGGTTAGTAACATTTAAACTACTGTTTTAAGATGATGCTTATTTTTCTCTAATTATGAAAATAACATATGTTCAAGGTAAAAAAAAAAGAACTTAGAAAATAAAGAATAAAATGACAGTTACCTTCTGAGGTTTTACTAAAAGGGCTGCAATCTCCGAGGTGACCACATTAACAATAGTAGTTATGTCATCTTTGAAGCGGTCAGAAAAACGAGTCCTCCGAAAATTGTCTTGTTTGTCCATGTTGTGTACATACTGGGCCATGCTTTTCACCTACAGAGGGGATGGGGGAAATGTCAACATGGAAACTGGTGACCTGCTTGTGCACTGTGGAAAAGGGGAAAAGACTGGAAGCAAAGCCCATTCACAATAGACTTTCTAACACTTTATCTGTGCTGGTAGTTGCCCAAGCAGGCTCTGGACTCAGAAATGCTCCTGACGCACCAATGGTTACCATGGTGGCAGGAGGTGGGAAGGGTGTCCTCTTCTTGACCCCAAGTAGGGGTCTTCCTCCTTGCTGCTGACAAAGCCAGGAAACCTAATTCTTTAGCTGCCACGTCATAAGACCCCCCCTCTCTCAACTGCCTCCGTCTGCCTGGGAAGGCCGACCTATGCTGGGCTCCCAGAGCCACTTAGCCCTCAGTCCATCATGGCACACAACACACTGCTGGAAAGGGGCTGTTTATGAAACTGCTCTTGATGTGAACTAAAGTCATTGCTATCCCTAAACTGTAGTAAGGAGAAAGGGGAAGAAATGTTCCTCCCAATTTGATTTCAAGTTGAAATGGAGAGTACAGTTTTTACCAGAAACAATTCTATAGTATGTTTGCAGGAATCTTGACCATTATTTGTAACATTACCTCTAAGAGAAGTTATATTTTGAGTTCTCTAAGACTAATTTTGTGTGTGTGTTGTTGTTGTGGGAGAGGCAGGGAGACAGAACATCAAGTTGCTCCTGTATGTGCCCTGACTGGGGGATTGAACCGGCAACCTCTGTGCTGTGGGACAACACTTCATCCATCTGGCCAGTGCTTAAAAATTTTTTTTATAGAAAGAGAGAGGAAGGGAGATAGAGGGGACGGGGATGGGAGAGTTAAGGGAAGCATTCATTTGTGGTTCTACTCAGTCTTACATTCATTGGTTGCTTCCTGTGTGTACCCTGACTGGCAATTGAACCTGCAACCTTGTTGTTTTGGGATAATGCTTTTAACCGACTGAGCTAACTGGCCAGGGCCAAGACTAATTTGTTTTATATACATTTTAAATATATACATTTATATATGTATATATTACAGGGACAGAGAGAGAGTCAGAGAGAGGGATAGATAGGAACAGACAGACAGGAACGGAGAGAGGTGAGAAGCATCAATCATTAGTTTTTCGTTGCTGTCGCAACACTTAGTTGTTCATTGATTGCTTTCTCACATGTGCCTTGACCATGGGCCTTCAGCAGACCAATCATCCCCTTGCTAGAGCCAGAGACCTTGCGTCCAAGCTGGCGAGCTTTTGCTCAAGCCAAATAGGCCCGTGCTCAAGCTGGCGAGCTCGGGGTCTCGAACCTGGGTCTTTTGCGTTCCAGTCCGATGCTCTATCCATTGCACCACCACCTGGTCAGGCGAGTTATGCTCGGTTTTTATATTTAAAAATATATATATTAAAATAAAAGCCTTGCTTGTCAGGCTACATTTTTATATTTTAAAATATATATATTAAAATAAAAGCCTTGCTTATTTTGGGGACTATTTTCTTGGATCAGGAGATTTGTGGTGTCCATATGATTCCCTTTTATACAGTCTGAGGTTGCATCTTGTCCTTGTTGAAAGAGGCTTGGAGCTAAGAGGAACAGTCTGATGGGAATGTCTGTGAGTTCTGGTGGTTGGGGGCTTCTGAGGTCATTTTCATGAATGTGTTTAGGATAGTCAGAGAATTGCTGCAGAAAGAAATGGCCTTGGGAGTCAAACCACCCACATTTGCCTAAAGGTGATCTTTTAGGTCAGGGCTGAGAGAAGAGGAGAGAAAGACAGTTGTGTGGGGAAAATAACCCCTGCTCCCAAGAGCTATATGGGAGAACTTCTTTGCACTAACAGCAGATTTCTGTTTCTAAGAATGCAACACTGGCAATTTTCATCAGCACCAAGACAAAGATAAAAAACAAAACAAAGTAAAGGTAAATTAAGAAGAGAAAAATAGGAGAAAGGTTTTATGTGTTTTTTTTTTTTTGTGTGTGTGTGTGTGTGTGTGTGTGTGTTTAAGTGAGAGAAAGGTAGACAGAGAGACAGACTCCTGCATGTGCCTCAACCAGGATCCACCTGGAGACCCCCATCTGAGTTCGAAGCTCTGCCCATCTGGGACCCATGCTCACAACCGAGCTATTTTTAGCACCTGAGGCAAAGGCTTCATGGAGCCATCCTCAGCGCCTGGGCCAATGTGTTTGAATCAATAGAGTCATGGCTATGTGAGGGGAGAGAGGAGGAGGAGGTGAGGAGGTTGCTTATCCTGTGTGCCCAGACTGGGAATAGAACCTGGGACTTCCACACACTAGGTTGACACTCTACCACTGGGCCAACCAGCCAGAACTTGTGTGTCATGTTTTAAGATAATGCCTAGGCCAGCTTGGGGAAGAAGCAGGGACATAAAATCCTAAAGCCCAGTGTAAGGACCGTAGTTTCTCTTCACTATAAAGTCATTCTTGGTTCAGAGCACATGGACATGTCTATGCCCCACGGAATCTCACACACTTGGTGAGAGGACCTGAATGAGGGGTGGTAAATGGACACCATGTTTGTCTGACAGAAGTGTCTCTGTTAATATGCTAACAAAGGACCTAGGAAGACAAGGCTTCTTTATTTGAGGCTACCCCAATCCTGGTTCTCTTCTGGCTACCCTACCCCAGCACCAGGCTTTTAGACTCACTGTGGTTCTGGCTTCTGTCTGCTGAGTCTGGCCATCCTACAACTAAATAAATAATTCTCACAATACCAACTAATGGCCTCTTTCCAGACTGTCCACAGTTTGCCAGCTACTGTGTCCTTTGTATCTCTAGAGAAGAGCACCCAGTAGAACTATTAGTGGATGCTTGGCCCATTATTTGTAGAATGGGGTAAGGTGGGAAAATATTTCCCCCTTACTGGCCTTTGTGACCCATTCAAAGCAGAAAGAGGTGTACCTCTAAAGAACACCTTGGTGCAATTTGTGTCCTGAATAAACTAGGTCACCCATTTACGCAAAATCTGGCTCAGTGGTTTATAGAAGCACAGAGTTTTATTCATTAGCAAGTGTGAAATTCACAAAAGGAGTGTGTTCAATAGCTCTGATGCCAAAGTGGCTGTTCATTTCAGCTTAGGCTTTAACATAACTGAAAGGTGTTAAACCTTACAGGTTGTTGGTTACATCAAAGAAGGCTCTCCTTTCTTTCTCATCCAGCTTCTTGGGCAAAATAATCCTCCCAAAACAAAAGAAAACAACATCAACAAAACATCTGTGTTGGTTTTTTCTGGGCAGTCATAAAGCGAATGCACAAACAATGCACGGAGGACTGGGCGCCCTGAGTCTGAGATCAGCTTCCTTCCAAGTTCTGGCTGGGCTGAAAGTTTCTGTTTGCCTCCACCCTACCCCTTAATCCATTTTTTGCTCTTCTCTGCCTATCTCTGAACCCTGAGAGGCTGATCTCTGTGGACTACATCTCTCAGGCCTCCCTGAACTTCTGGTTGGAGTTGGCCAATGGACGCACTGGCAGGGGATCATAGGGGAGAGGACAGACAATTCTTGGCACTTATCCATGCTACTGCTCTCCCTCTTGCCACAGCATACTTCCAGCAGTGGCAACATTTCTCGAAGACTCCAGCTCCTGTTATGGGGGCATTCTCCTCTGCCTTAGCTTTCTTGATGCCTCAGTTACAATGCTCCCCACCACCCTTGCTTCTTCTTCTTCTTCTTCTTTTTTATTTATTTATTTATTTTTGGCAAGATAGACAGAGAGAGGCACTGACAGACAGGAAGGGGGGGAGATGAGAAGCATCAATTCTTTGTTGTGGCTCCTCAGTTGTTCATTGATTGCTTTCTCATATGTGCCTTGACTGGAGGGCTACAGGAGAGTAAGTGACCCCTTGCTCAAGCCAGCGACCTTGGGCTCAAGCCAGCAACTTTAGCTCAAGCCAACGACCTTGGGCTTCAAGCCAGCGACCTGCACTATGTTCTATTCACTGTGCCATTGCTTGGTCAGGTTCCACCCTTGCTTCTTAGGGCTAGAATAACAGTTTCCAGCATTTGCTGCTCCTTGGGTGCCTCACTAACCCTTACATGCTTTTGTAAGCTCACTTACACTCTGGGCAGAGCCTCTTTGATAAATGCTTTTCTTTTAACCACTTTGGGTAGTGCCAATGTTGTCCTACAGAGCCCTGGGTAATGTTGTCTTGGCTGATCTGCAAGTTGACCAAGCCCCTCCATGTGCTGAGATCACCAAGAGCTTTCTTTCTAACTATTGCATCTGTTTAGCATAAAGAACTCTTAGAGAGAAGGAGGACTATCACTTCAAATTTTGCTTTCTCTTCCGGGCCCATTATGTCCTAATAAATAAATGTGCAAGATCAAAAGCAACTTTCATCTTTTCTATGGTTCTTAGCTCCTTGCAGTTAGAGGCAGCAAAGTGGTACTAATGAAATCTTTGGTGGATCAAGAGATGCCTCCTTATGGCCACCACCCTTCCTTGGACCCCATCTGTAAACTGGGGGTGACAGAAAACTCCTGCCTCAAGGTTGTTTAAGGATTAAATGAAATAATGCTTAGAACGGTGGTGGTACCCTGGCCGGATAGGTCAGTTGGTTAGAGCATCATCCTGATGTGCAGCAAAGGTTGCTGGTTTGATCCCTAGACAGGGCACACACAGAAACAGATTGATGTTTTTATCTCTATCTCTCTTTCTCTTCCTCTGTCTCTAAAAGCAAAACAAAACAAAATAAAGGAAAACAGTGCCTGGAACAAACATAGTAAGATATACAACACATTTTAGATATTATTTTTCCTTTCTCAGGGATGCCAGCTGTTGTAATTATATGAAGGACAGAGCCATTGTTACACATGCATAGGATGCCCACGTGCCTTCACAAGAGAGATCTAGGATGCCACATGGAGTCACTCAGGCCTAGCAATGCTGAGTTTGTTTTGATTGGGAATGGAATAAGAATTGCAAGACTGCATTAAAGTGGACTTCTAAATACAAAGGTTTTGCATGTGCTCAATATGATTTGTAACTCTGACCTTCCAAGGAGAGGCAAACGGCAAAGAAATAGAACCTCGATTAGAATATTGCAGAATGAAAGCTTTGCCCCTCATTGCCGAGAGGGCTAAGCAAGCCCCTACTTATCCATCGTGTCCTGTGTGTGCAGTGGGGTATTGTAGACTGCGAGTGGCAAAAAGCCTTTGTCAAAAAGAAGGCTTAGCAAAAGGCTAAGTTCTCCCCCTTCCACCTCCATATTGGCTATGATGCTGAGTATTTGCACCCACTTCACTTGCCTGCTTAAGTTGCTGGAAGCAATTTACATGCCCTTCCTCTTACTCTTTGTTCAGTTGTTGGTTGACTTCGCTTATGCATGGTGGGGGGGTTCCTGTTTATGCTTTGGGAGAGTTCCTGTTTTTGCCTCAGATGTGTAACTTTGTATTGAGGACTTCCTTAATTTGAATATGACTATATAATAAAGCAAACTGGGGCTATGGGGCACTTGGATATTGCCATCAGCATTGAAGAGACCTCCCAATCCCATCCTTTTTTCTTAATGAGTTTGTTTTCTTAATTCTGCACCATTCTCACTCAAGACCCAGAATTACGAGCCATGCTGGTCCGCAGCAGTGGGGATGACTCCTCAGAGTAGTTCTCTCACAGGGCTTCACTGAAAGTTCAAGGACATATTAACAAGCCCTTAGAGCTGCTACCAGAACCCTCACATAGCCCAGTTTAAAAACCATCATCCTAGGAATTTGGTTCTCCACTATAATAACTGTAGTGCTTACACTACATAACTATTACATAATGACTAAGAATGATTAGGTGAACTGTGTGTATACCTATGTGTGCAAGTGTGTGAGTAAATGACAATACATCTTTAAATTGAGATACTGCTCTCCTTGGGGACTTTTTTCTATATTCTATAATATCAAATTTCATTTTTGATTCTTGCTTTTAAAAAAACTTGCAGTATGAGAGATGAACTCAGTTTGAGATTATTTGTATGCATTATCTATAGAAGGATTATGACCCAAGGGACTCTTCATTATGGAGACACAGAATGGTGGGAGGGATGGTTAAGTAAAAGCAGGATGCACAGGGCGTGGAGTATTGGTTGATACTTCTTAAGGCTCAAGAAAGAGTTGAACGGCCACTCCATTTGCTGCCAGAGCACAGCGCTCAGGTGTCACTGCTAATGCTGTTGCTCCGAGACTTGTGAACTCCAGCCACCCCCTCCATCAGCATGGCCTTTAGAACGCAAAATGCAGGCATGGGCTGGGTGTAAAGACCCTTAGTTTTGTTTAGGCCTCAGATCAGAGGTGGCCTGGACTTGTGGCTCTCCAATGTGCTTAGAAGTCACCTGGGAAGACAGGTGAATATATACTGCTGGCTTCCACCCCTCCTCATTGCATTCAGTAGTTCTAGGGAGGATCTCAAGAATCTGCTTTATTTTTGCTAAGCACTCCCACATGATTCTGTTTCCAGGATTTGAGACTAGACTTTGAAAAGAAACCTCTCTAGCAAAACCCTTTTAAGCTTGGGGTTGAAACTTTGTGAAACTCTCAGGAATTTGAATCCTAGATGCATTACTGTGGCACGGGCTTGACTTTTCTTTAATCCTATTGCGTATCACTTCCCAATTTCTCGCCAGTGGGTGCTGTATTCTGGTTTCCTTTGACCCTCTTGTTCTCTGCATGCTATTATTCAGTACTCTCCCCGTTTTCTCAGACTTGAATGTACATAGATGAACTAGAGCTCGGGAAAATCCTACCAACCCTCTCTCAAACAAAAACTTATCCACTAACTATCACAGGGGAAAGAACCTGGTAAATACAAAGCTAATTCTATCACTAAATATCAACCCACTCCTGACCTTAATTCTCCTGATTGTTTGTACATTTTTATGGAGTTGGTGTCTGAATTTTTACACATTTTTCATTGAACAGTATTAACAATGCATCTCCATTTACAGACACTGACAAAGAAAAAGTTATTCTTATTGCCTCTATGGTTAGATCTTTTCCCTTCCAGCAATAATTTAAAAATTACAGGTATTACTGTTATTCTTTTTTTTTGTTTTTTCAAGGACTATACTGTATTTTTGCTTTCCTGCCAGAGAACTGGTAGAAGTTATAAGGTGAACAGATTTATAAGTTTCATTTTTTTCCCTTAACAAACATTAGTTTGATACCAAGCTGTATGCTGGGGCTAGATATAAGATAATGAGGAAGACAGACCTAAATCCTAGAAATCTACTATAAAAGACAGAAAAGCAATTACAAATTGTAATAACTGCTAGAAGGGAAATAAATAAGGTACCTAACTGGAGAATAATAGAGTGGAAGACATCACAGTATCAGGAGGTCAGACAAGGCCTCTTGGAGGTAGAGACATTTGGGCTGAAACCTAAAGAAAAGACCCAAAAAATTTTGCATGGGGTGGGGGACGGAAGGTGGAGAGGGGAGAGAGAATTTGAGAAAGTCTTTGAGGCTCAAAAGGCCTTGGAATCTTCAAAGAACCAAAAGTGGGACAGTGTGGCTGAATGGGATGGGGATATGGCATGAGGTGAGCTGGTTAGAGATGGAGGTGAGCAGAATTACAGGAGGGCTTTGTGGGCCATGACACAAATGTGTGCTTTGTTTCCACACACTGAAAATCATTATAGGGTTATAAAGAGAAGAGTGCCATTATCTGTTTGACATTGAGAGCCCTGTGCAGAATGGAGGGACCAGGGCAAAAATGAATGCAGCCAGGCCAAAGATAGAGTTATGGCAAGAGGCACCTGAGAGGTGATGGCGGCTTGGGCAGGTGGCAGGTGGAAGGTGGTGAAGATGGTAAGAACTGAGGGATTGAAGGCAGATTTTTAAAATAGAATCAACAAGATTTGGTGGAAGATGGGTAGAAAGGTGAAGGAGAATAAGATTTTAAGGAATGATCCCAGGTTCTCAGCAGGAGCAACTCAGTGGATAAAATGTCATTGCATTGAATGACCAGGCAGTGGCACAGTGAATAGAGTGTCGGACTGGGATGTTGAAGACCCAGGTTCGAGACCTCGAGGTCCTCAGCTCGAGCGCAGGCTCATCTTGTTTGAACAAAGCTTACCAGCTTGGACCCAAGGTCACTGGCTTGAGCAAGGGGTCACTCGGTCTGCTGAAGGCCTGTGGTCAAGGCACATATGAGAAAGCAATCAATGAACAACTAAGGTGTTGCAACAAAAAAACTGATGATTGATGCTTCTCATCTGTCTCTGTTTCTGTCTGTCTGTACCTATCTATCCCTCTCTCTGACTCTTGCTCTGTGAAAAAAAAAATGTCATTGCATTGTTGCAATCCTTCTCATGTCCTACTGAGCATAGATATAAACATGTTAGAATCTCACCAGAAGTTCAAAGAAGAACCAGGAATACTTGAAGACTGTTTCTCTCACCATTCCAGTGCTGACCACCATCTGCAGGGCCAGCTCCTCATGAAAATGCTAGACAACAAACACACAGAAGACATTACATTCATGTAATGACAGCCTGTGAGGACAAATGCTTTATACTAGAACACCTCTTTCTCTTTTTACCAATTGTAATAGCTTGTTAGTTAATGACATTTATGTCCTCGATGTCCTAGTCCGCAGGTGGATGCCAAAGTCAATGCAGAAGTAACCTGAGCTTGGAGAACATTTTAGGTGGGTAGGAGGTTAGTGTTGCTACCACACAGAAGAGCTAGGTTTGCAGGAATGACCTGAGCCTGGGACTGAATCAGAATTCTGGGGCAGTGGTTAGAACTGCGGTGGTGTTTTTCTTTTCTGATCCTACAGCAACCTCTTCGTGTGTATACCATTTCTGTCTTTACCCTAAGTTTTCTCACCCATAAGATCTGTTGTTGGTTGTTAGCAAGAGTTCTCAAACTTGAGTATGTATCAGGATCCCCTGGAGAGCTTGTGAGGATCCAGACTGCTGCGCCCAACCCCAGAGTTTTGGATTCAGACTCAGCAAGTCTAGGGCAGGACTTGATAATTTGCATTTCTAACAAGTTCCCACTGGTGCTGCTGGTCTGTGGACCTCTATTAGAGAACCAGTGATGAGGTGGTATCTAAACTCTCTTCCAGACTGGACAGTTCTTGTGGTTATAATCCTACTATGGCTTTGTGGGAAACATGATGGGTTGGGCTTATGAGCACAGCTTCTGCATTAAAAGGCATAATGGTAGCTGCCCGAACTCACAGCTTCTGGATTCTGATGTGCCAGAGTCAGATGCTTGAAAATTCCTCAGCTCCACTTGAAGCCTACACTTCCCTTCAAGTCATCGAATACAGCAGATGGTAATTTTTACATCTTTGTACCTTTCCCGTTCCCTGGTTTATCTGGCTACTTGTTAGTGCTCTTGACAAAACGTAGAGTGACGAACTCATCTCAGTTTTCCTAAGACTGTTTTGGTCTTAAAATGAAAGTCCTGCTTCCCAGGGATGTCCCCTCACTCAGTCTGAGGTAAACTCGGATGGCCGGGCACCCCAATGACAAAAATAGGCATTTTCTATGGATTTCATTTATCTAATGACCACAAAACCTAGGATAAAGACAGATAAGCTAACATTTTATTGTTTTACAGGTAAGAAATCCAGAAATATTTAAACACTCTACTATCATACCCTAGGATACTGGCTTATGTGACAGGAAAGCTTTAAATTCAACACCAAAAGCAAAAACTGATTGTGGGAAAGTTTGCCCTTGACCCATCTTTAAATTACCTACAATGTACAGTATGCATGCAACCCAACGTACTAACTCTTACGTACATTAACATTTGAGAGTTACTCAGCTAAATAAAAGGAAACAAGTGGAAAATCTACTTGCAGATATCTGGGAATTCTAACTATTTACATTTACAACCAGTTCTGGTGACGAATAGAGAATGCTGAAGCTTGTCAGTGTGTTCCACTACATTCTGCCAAGTGAGTCAAACCTTTATAATCTTAATACATGTTATAACATTGGTTTGCTGTCAGAAGTCTTAAGTGAAGCTTGCCCATCTGGGAGAGGAATGAGGTGGAGTGTTAATCTAGCAGGTGGTCTAAGTGTGCACAGGATGCAACTGGCTGCACACAGATCTTCCAGCGGTAGGAACAACAACACTCCTCCAGCTTCATGGGTAACCTCTGGAGAACAGGGCAGTTTGACTGCCAGAGTCTTAGGGCAAGAAGAGATTATGAAGGATAAACAGCTTCTTAAAGTAGTTTATGCTGCTTACCGGGCAATGTGATTACAAGAACACCTTGTTCCAGAGGTTATAGAAAGTAGCCAAGCAGCTAAACCCTGCTGCTCAGTTAGCAACGAAATACACTGGCTAAACTTCCCTCTGAAATAAAATAAATTTTTTTTCTGGTGATTGAGATGACTAGAAACCAAGTGAAAAACAAAGCAATTGCAAAACTGAGTAGTGACTGGACCTGGAAAAAATCAGGCTCTGCCTTGAGGTTGTCAGGCTGGGCGGAAATCACGGTTTTAGGAAGGAAAATGGCATCTGTAACCGGTCACTGCAAAGCTCAAAGCTAAGTTTTAAGGTGGAAATTTTATTTTCGGCTCCTACCCATATCTTTTTTCAGGTCTTTTACAATGAACGTCTAGTACCTCTCCCCAGGTTACGCTGCCTGACTGCAGTGTGCAGCCCCAGGGGCTTCCCTGTGCTTGGTCTGTCCCTCACATCATCCTGAGTGAGCTGAGGTTGTGTTCCTCCTTGCCTGTTTAATACACATTTTCCTGAGGTGTCAGCTGTTGCAAATGACTTTTACTCTGATAGAGGTCTTGAAAAAACACTCAAGACCTTAATTGAAGAAGTGACTATAATGGTGAGGCCCTTGGGTGTAGGGCAGAGGAGAAACATGGGACAGACAGCCTTTCCCGGCTACCTCTTAGACCACAAAGGCACTAACTATGATTGGGGAATTTAGTTAATAAAGGCTAATTAGACTGAATTATGAGGAAGCATTTCATATTCCTTTGATATACGTGGCATTAAAACAAATGCTACCTAATTACTGCCGTTCACGTCTGTTGAGGATGAATCGTCTCCTAGAAATAACAACTAATGCAGTGGTTCTCACTATGTAGTCTATGGATCAGCACCAGCTAGAGGCTTACTAGAAATGCAAATTCTTAGACCCCACTTCAGATCTATTGAACCAGAAACTCTAGAATAGTGTCCAGCAATCAGTTTTAATAAGCCACCCAGGTATATCTGATAAGCTGGAGAACCACTGACTTAATAGGTAATTACACTGTCAAAGAATGGGAGATAGGGAGAGGGCCCCGAACATACACATGTGTGAGAGTGTGTGAGTGTGTGTGTGTGAAGGGTGGGAATGAGGCACCGACAAATGTTACCCTCACACTGTCCTGCTCAGTACCCACAAAGCCCTGCTCAGTACCTTTTTGCTGGTTGTCCTCGGGGCCCCGGTTGTATTCGAGACATCACTGTTGCCAGGGCTATAGTAAGACATCCGGTTGCAGTTGCGATCAGCCATCTGCAATATGCAAACCACGACTCGACAGTTAACTGACTGACATGCTTCACTGGGAAGATGAGCCAGTGGCCTGAAAGCCATAGCTTCAAAATTCATTTTTAACGTATTTTCTACTTGTACCCTGGTTACAAAGGTAAAACAACTGTCATACATAAACAGAAAACAAAGCAAAGAAGGTCAAGTTACACCTAATTCTACTAGCTCCTGAAACAACCACAGACGACAGTTTGGTGTGTAGTAACCTACTGTGAAAACCTAGTTACGTACCATGGGGTGCCTAGTAGTCCCTTCAACTTTCTCAGTCCGTGACTTTAGTGGGAGAGCAGAAAAGTGTGTGGGAACACTGCCTCTCTGTGGGTTAGTATGGTACTGTATTTAGCCTCCTAAACACTATATGTAAGAAATTTGTCAAAAACTATTTCGGACAAGCTTTTTTCCCCTTGCTACAAAACAATTAGAAAATTCTTAACTAGAAAAGAAAAGACTCATGGACATGACAACAGTGCTGTGATGGCCAGAGTGGGATGGGTGGAGGGAGGTAGGGTAGCATCTAGTGGGATAAATGGTGATGGGCGGAGACTTGACGGCAGGTTTGAACTAAATTCAGTGTATGGATGGCATGTTGCGGAATTGTGCATTAATAACCTGTATAATTTTTTAACCAGTACCATCCCAATAAATTCAATAAAAAGGGGGAAAATATAAATAAAATTAAAGATATTTTTTAAAAAAAGAAAAGAAAATTCTTAACTTAACCCACATAGAAACTTAATATTTTCAGTTTCATTAAAGAAAACCACTAGGATTAAAGTTGTTTGTGATAACTGTAAATCACTCCTCCTTGGGGAATCAGAAAATGACAATGCTTAAAGGGACCTGAAATGTGAGATTGAACCACGCAAATGTTTAACAACTAGCTCTAGGGGGTTGTGGTGGGGGGACTGAACTATAGCATTTGCTAGTTTTTGTGCTGAAACTTCTTCCATTGTGATTTCAAGTTAACACGACATCACTGAGCATAACATGACTTCTTCTGCAAGTTCCAGATTGGCCTCAATCACTTCAAAAGAAAAGCTATTAATAACTCCAACAGTGAGCATGAAAACATTTGACCAACACAGTGGGCAGCAGTAGCAGCTGATTTTGTGTTATTTCTCCAAGTGTTAGTTAAAAATAAAAAAGCTGCATCCTTTTCCAGGGTTTGACATCTTACCTACCTTTGAGGACATGATGTTCTTAACCTCCTCATCTGCTGCAGAGTGGGTCCCCGTGAGGTCTGGGTTGCTGCTGCTCATCACCCGGGCCTGTAGTAGCTTTGAACTCACAGCAGCTGCAGATGTGCGTCCATATGTGTGGTAGCGAGGGTCAGGGAGGGCAGTGGAGCCACCTGCTCCCCATCAGGTACGAACATGTCAAGAGAAGGGAGGTCAGAGTCACTTACTGGCTTGAGAAGGAACTGAAGAGCGATGGGGTAGATCGTAGAATGAAAACCTACTAGATTAGGACTTGGAACTAGGGTTTTATTGTCAAATGCCTGGGGGAGGCCAGGAGGCAATGATCTGGGGGTAAGTATAAGGCAGTAAGTAGGTAGTGGTAATAACTGTGGTAAACCTGAAACCGAGGCCTCATCCAAAGTAGGGGCTGCTACTCAGCTGCAGCCTATGACTGCCATGGGGAAACAGCCCTCGGGGTTGACAGAGCTTCTGATTTCTCAAGACAAGCTAGAAATGTGGTTTTGTGTATTTATTAACATTTAAACAATGACAGCCTGACCAGGTGGTGGCGCAGTGGATAGAGCGTTGGACTGAGATGTGGAGGACTCAGGTTCGAGACCCCGAGGTCGCCAGCTTGAGCACAGGCCCATCTGGCTTGAGCAAGGCTCACCAGCTTGGACCCAAGGTCGCTGGCTCGAACAAGGGGTTACTCGGTCTGCTGAAGGCCCGCGTCAAGGCACATATGAGAAAGCAATCAATGAACAACTAAAGTGTCACAATGAAAAACTGATGATTATGCTTCTCATCTCTCTCCGTTCCTGTCTGTCTGTCCCTATCTATCCCTCTCTCTGACTCTCTCTCTGTCCCTGTAAAAACAACAAAAAGCAATGACAGCTTTATAAGTGATACAGTTAGGTTTTCTGATTTCAGAATCCAAGGAATCATCTGAACCTTATGAGGATGAGTATATAATATACTGTACATGGGGTCCTCAGGTTATGACACAGTTCCATTCCTTTGACAGTGATATAACTCGAATTTTGGTGTAAGTCGAAACACACCCTAGTTAACACAAACAGAACACTGGCACTTTTTTTTTCTTTTACATTCTTTTTTTTTAATTGATTTTAATTTATTGTGTTTACATAGATTCAAGTGTCCCACCAAATACATTCCCCCACCCCCATGTTCCCCTCAACATCCCCCTTGCCGCCCTCTCCCCAACACCCTCCCCTTTTCTCTCCATGATTTGCTTTCCTGCTCTCTATAATGCTGTGTTATGCATATATAATTTTACCAATCATTTTCCCTTCTCTGATCCCATCCTCTCCTTCCCTTTCCCTCTGCCAATTTTCCCTCTGGTCCCTTTGATCTCTCCTCTGTCTCAATTCCGTTCCTCAGTTCACATTGTTCATTGGATTCCTCAAATGAGGTCATATGATATTTTTCTTTCTCTGCCTGGCTTATTTCACTTAACATAATAGTTTCTAGGTCCATCCATGCTGCCGCAAAAGGTAAGATTTCCTTCTTTTTCATGGCCACATAGTATTCCATTGAGAACACTGGAACTTTTAACCATCCAAAATGGCATAGGTAAGCACATTGGGGGATGCCGACTCCCTCACTCACACGCATCACTACTGTGTACTCTTCTGCCACGTGCAACCACACCAGTTTGCCCATGTATTCCGTAAGTACAATGCTAATGGTGTAAGCTGAAATACTCACGTCTCAATTTTTTCAAGTTTTTATGGGAGTAATCACCATAAACTCAAAATGTCGTATGTTGAGACTGTTGTAACCTCCTATATTAATGTTTTTCCCATTTAGGTATTTACTCCAGCCTGACCTGTAGTGGCGCAGTGGATAAAGTGTTGTCCTGGAATGCTGAGGTTGCTGGTTCTAAACCCCAGGCTTCCTGCTCTTCCCCCCTTCTCTCTTCCTCTCTCTCTCTCTCAAATCAATAAATAAAATCTTTAAAATAAATTATTTAGTCTTCAAAGTGATTATGTGAGTCGATGACATATTACCAGTATTTTTAAAAACTCAATTGAAATTGCAGGTTTACTTGAAATGAGGCTGCATGGGTTAATAAAAATGCCAAGTTTCTTCATTAGGGCCTGGGACTTTGTGAACTTGTTGATGCTACCTTTTATATCATGCTGACCACAAGTTCTATTTATGTAATTATCACCTATGTAAATAATTAAGAGTGGAGAAATTAATTATTATTTTAAAAGTTTAGTTTGGGGAAAATGAGAAAGGGATTTAATTTTTCAAAATGAAAAATTTAGCAACCACTGCTTATCATTATTATCAAACATATATTATTTTCCTTGTCATTATTTTCTGTTTTATATAAGATATCCTAACTGAATCAGAAGTTGCCAACTGGGTAAAGATCCATGAGGGATCGCTTGGGAGCAAGATGGAGTAGGCAGACGTACCAACTTCCAACCCCAAGAACCAAAGTGGATTATAACTCAATTTTAAGAACCATCATCTGGATAAACCAACTTTGAACTAAACTAAGTGGACTCTTCAACCAAGGAACACAGAAGAAGCCACATTGAGACTGGTAGGAATAGCGAAAACACGAAGAGGGCTGCCAAGCTCTTCAGAGCGAACGGCAGCCCAGAGAGTCCCGCGGGGCGGGAGGAGAGTTTGGCGGAGAGGGAGGGACCTGGGTCCCAGGAGCAAAGCCCCAGCTTGCAGTCCCAGAGCCTAGAAGAGGCGTTTGGACAGTACTGAGCTGTGAAACAAGTGAGGATACTGTTTGTGAGAAAGAGACAGTTTTCTCAGACCCAAGATTCTTTTTAAAGGAACAGCGCAGAAAACCTCTCTCACAACCACGCACCCAGGGCTCCGGGGAACGGGGACAGAGCAGAGGACCAGAGCAGCGGGAAGAGAGTGTGGACTGAAGGAACAGGGACAAACACTCTGAGGGACAGCCACCCTAACCCCTGGGCTAAGTCAATTCCCTAATCAAAAACGAATATTTCCCCTGGAACTAGCAATACCAGCAAAGGGAGACAGGACACCAGCCAAACAAGCTCTCCCGTGGCACTTAGAGCAGAGCTGCTTAGATGGAGGGAGCTCCCAGGTCTACAGTATGGAGTGTTAGGATCTGAACTATGGGGACCCTTCCTACTCTGCTGAGGGTTGCTGGAGGGATGGTGGCGGAGGGACGCTGAAACACGATTCTGTCGGCGGGGGCAGTGGCCCAGCCGGTGTGAGCTCGGTCTAGCCCAGCAGGGGTGGAGGAAATGCGCAAAAGCGGTCTGGCAGCTGCGGGCCCGCCTGTAACCCCACCTGCGGGGGAAAAGCAGGAGGCCAGGAACGAGCAGAGATCTGCTCTGCGACCCTGCACAAGCTGGCCCTGACCGCGGGGGACGGGGCTAGGGCCAGGAACGGGTGGAGGCTCGCGGCTAAACTCACGCCAGCAGGCTCAACAGGCCGGAGAAACCGCGGTTTGCCGTCCTGGGTGTGCAAGTTGGCTCTGAACGCGGGGGTGGGGTAGAGCCCTGGACCAGCGAAAGCTCGCAGCTGTGCGCACGCCAGCAGCCACGCCCAGACCAATAAACCTTGGTTTGCGACCCTGCGCAGGAGGGCCATAGCCTCGAGGGCGGGGCTAAAGCTCCGAAGGGCAAAGGCTCACAATGAGAGCATGTCAGAAGCCCTGTCCAACCCACGAAACTGTGGCGAGCAGGCTCTGAACGCGGGGGCTGGGCAGAAGCCCTGAAAAAAGGCTGGGTCCACAGCTGAGCAAAGGTGCTCACCTCTACCCTTGGAGCTGAGGCTTGTGGCTTGATTGACAGCCCCTCCCGCAGAGGAGAGGCGGAAATCACAGCAACAGCCGCAGTGGGCCGGCGCTGGCAACAGCCATACCCAACTACCCTAAGCAGCGGCAGAGGGGGTGGCGGGCCTGCACACAAACCACACCTAGAGAACACAAAGGCAACACCTACTGGACTCCAGTGCCCACAACTTGCTTATACACAGACAAAATGGGCAGGCAGAGGAATGCAAACCAAATGAATCAAGAGAAATCCCCAGAGAAGGACCTGAATGAACCAGATATAACCAAATTACCAGAAGCAGAATTTAGAATAATGATAGTTAGGATGTTCAAAGAGATTAGAGCAACAATGGATAGTCAGTATGAACACCTAAATAAAGAGATAACAAGTATAAAAAACGAAATTGAAATAATAAAAAAGAATCAGACAGAAATGACAAATACAGTATCAGAACTGAAGACCACAATGGAAGGAATTAAAAGCAGGATCAATGACGCTGAGGATCAAATCAGCGAGTTAGAAGACACAATAAACAAAGGCACAGAAGCAGAGAAGAAAAAGGAAAAGAGACTCAAAAAATGTGAGGAAACTCTAAGGGAGCTTTGTGACAACATGAAGAGAAACAACATTTGCATCATAGGGGTTCCTGAAGAAGACGAGAGAGAACAGGAAATAGAAACTTTGTTCAATCAAATCATAGCAGAAAACTTCCCAAAATTAAGGCTTGGAAACATTCCACACGTTCAAGAAGCACACAGAACTCCATTAAAGAGAAACCCAAAAAAATCTACACCGAGACACATCATAGTTAAAATACCAAAGCTAAGGGATAAAGAGAAAATTTTAAAAGCTGCTAGAGAAAAAAAGGCTATCACCTACAAAGGAGCCCCCATAAGGATGACATCAGACTTCTCAACAGAAACACTTGAGGACAGAAGGGAATGACAAGATATATTCAAAGTAATGCAGAACAAGAACCTACAACCAAGACTACCCTATCCAGCAAGGCTAATGTTTAAAATTGAAGGAGAAATAAAGAGCTTCCCAGACAAAGAAAGCCTCAAGGAATTCATTAAAACCAAACCAATTCTGCAAGAGATACCAAGGGGCTTGTTGTGAACAGTTCAAAGGGAGGAAAGAATATAGCAAAAGAAGAATACAGCTTTAAAGAATAAAATGGTAATAAACAACTACATATCAATAATACTTAAATGTAAATGGATAAAATGATCCAATAAAAAGACATAGGGTAGCTGCGTGGATGAAGAAACAGAACCCATACATATGCTGTCTACAAGAGACACACCTTAAAACAAAAGATGCACATAGACTGAAGGTAAAAAGATGGAAAAAAACATTTCATGCAAATGGAAATGAAAGAAAAGCTGGGGTAGCAATACTTATATCTGACAAAATGGACTTTAAAATAAAGGCTGTAGTAAGAGATAAAGAAGGACACTACATAATGATAAAGGGAACAATTCAACAGGAAGATATAACTATTATAAACTCTCAGTAAAGTGGGAATACAGGAAACATTCCTTAACATGATAAAGGCCATTATAAATATCTACGCACCAAATATAGGAGACCCAACATACATAAAGCAGACTTTGATGGATGTAAAGGGCAAGATTAACAGCAATACTATAATAGTAGGGGATTTCAATACCCCACTAACAACACTAAATAAATCCTCAAGAAAGAAAATTAATAAAGAAACAGCAGACTTAAAGGATACACTAGATCAACTCGATTTAATAGATATCTTCAGAACTTTTCACCCTAAAGCAGTAGAATATACATTCTTCTCAAGCGCTCATGGTACGTTTTCTAGGATAGACCACATGTTAGGACACAAAAATGGTCTCAATAAATTTAAGAAGATTGAAATCATATCAAGCATTTTCTCTGACCACAATGCCATGAAACTAGAAATTAACCACAAAAGAAAAACTGAAAAATACTCAAACACTTGGAAACTAAATAGCATGTTATTAAAAATAAATGGATTAACAATGAGATCAAAGAGGAAATAAAAATGTTTCTAGAAACGAATGATAATGAGCATACATCAACTCAAAATTTATGGGACACAGCAAAAACAGTTCTGAGAGGAAAGTTCATAGCACTACAGGCATAACAAAAGAAGCTAGAAAAAGCTCAAATAAGCAACCTGACCCTGCATCTAAAAGAACTAGAAAAACAACAGCAAATAAAGCCCAGGACCAGTAGAAAGAAGGAAATAATAAAGATCAGAGCAGAAATAAATGACATAGAGGCTAAGGAAACAATACAGAGGATCAATGAAACCAGGAGCTGGTTCTTTGAAAAGGTAAACAAGATTGATGAACCTTTAACTAGACTCACCAAGAAAAAAAGAGAGAGGACCCAAATAAATAAAATTAGAAATGACAGTGGAGAAATAACAACTGACACAACAGAAATACAAAGCATTGTAAGAAAATACTATGAAGAACTCTATGCCAAAAAATTAGACAACTTAGGTGAAATGGATAAATTTCTTGAATCATATAATCTTTCAAAAATCAATCTGGAAGAATCAGAACACTTAAACAGACCAATTACAACAAATGAGATTGAAACAGTTATCAAAAAACTCCCAAAAAAGAAAAGCCTGGGCCTGATGGCTTCACAAGTGAATTCTATCAAAAATTCAAAGAAGAAATAACTCCTATCTTCCTGAAGCTATTTCAAAAAATTCAAGAGGAAGGAAGACTTCCAAACTCCTTTTATGAGGCGAGCATAATTCTGATCCCAAAACCGGCAAAGATAACACAAAGAAAGAAAATTATAGGCCTATATCCCTGATGAATTTAGATGCTAAAATTCTCAACAAAATATTAGCCAACCGGACCCAGCAATATATGAAAAAAATCATACAACATGATCGAGTGGGATTTATTCTGGAGAGGCAAGGCTGGTTCAATATTAGCAAATCAATCAATGTGATTCATCACATAAACAAAAGAATGGACTAAAATCACATGATAATTTCAATAGATGCAGAAGAGGCATTTGATAAAATCCAGCACCCATTCATGCTCAAAACTCTCAGTAAAGTGGGAATACAGGGATCATTCCTTAACATGATAAAGGTCATCTACGACAAACCCACAGCAAACATCATACTAAATGGACAAAAATTAAAAGCAATCCCCTTAAGATCAGGAACCAGGCAGGGATGCCCCTTTCACCACTCCTATTCAACATAGTTCTGGAAGTTCTAGCTACAGCAATCAGACAAGAAGAAGAAATAAAAGGCATCCAAATTGGAAAAGAAGAAGTAAAACTGTCATTATTTGCAGATGATATGATATTTTATATAGAAAACCCTAAAGTCTCAGTCAAAAAATTACTGAACCTGATCAATGAATTCAGCAAGGTGGCAGGATATAAAATTAATACTCAGAAATCAGAGGCATTTCTATATACCAACAATGAACTGTCAGCAAAAGAAATTAAGGAAACAATCCCCTTCACTATTGCAGCCAAAAAAATAAAGTACCTAGGAGTAAATTTAACCAAGGAGGTTAAGGACTTGTACTCGGAAAATTATAGAACATTGATAAAAGAAATCAAGGAAGATACAAACAAGTGGAAGCATATACAGTGCTCATGGCTAGGAAGAATAAACATCATTAAAATGTCTATATTACCCAAAGCAATTTATAAATTCAATGCAATACCAATTAAAATACCAATGACATACTTCAAAGATATAGAACACATATTCCAAAAATTTATATGGAACCAAAAAAGAACACGAATAGCCTCAGCAATCTTAAAAAGAAAAAATAAAGCAGGCGGTATCACTCTTCCAGATATCAAGGTTTACTACAAGGCCATTATACTCAAGACAGCCTGGTACTGGCATAAGAACAGGCACATAGATCAATGGAACAGAACAGAGAACTCAGAAATAAACCTACAGCTTTATGGACAACTGTATATTTGACAAAGGAGGAAAGAACATACAATGGAGTAAAGACAGCCTCTTTAACAAATGGTGTTGGGAAAATTGGATATCTACCTGCAAAAAAATGAAACTAGACCATCAACTTACACCATTCACAAAAACAAACTCAAAATGGATAAAAGACTTAAAGTAAGTCGTGAAACCATAAGCATCTTAGAAGAAAACATAGGCAGCAAGATCTCTGACATCTGTAGCAGCAATATATTTGCCGATTTATCTCCACGGGCAAATGAAATAAAAGGCAAGATAAACAAATGGGACTATATCAAACTAAAAAGCTTTTGCACAGCTAAAGACAATAAGAACAGAATAAAAAGACAAACCACACTATGGGAGAAAATATTCGACAGCACGTCTGATAAGAGGTTAATAACCAAAATTTATAAAGAACTTATAAAACTCAATACCAGGAAGACAAACAATCCAATCAAAAAATGGGCAAAAGAAATGAATAGAAATTTCTCCAAAGAGGACATACAGATGGCCAATAGGCATATGAAAAAATGCTCAACATCACTAATCATTAGAGAAATGCAATTTAAAACCACAATGAGTTATCACCTCACACCAGCCAGAATGGCGCTCATCAGCAAAAAAACACCGAATAAGTGCTGGCGAGGATGTGGAGAAAAGGGAGAGGGGGGAGGGGAGGGGCACAGTAAAAACCAGATAGAAGGTGACAGAGGACAATTTGACTTTGGGTGATGGGTATGCAACATAATTGAGTGAGAAGATAACCTGGAGATGTTTTTGTTGTACCTATGTACCCTCATTTATTGGAGTCACCCCATTAAAATTAATAATAAAAACAAAATCCCCAAGAGATCATCAAACGGGCAGAAAAAATAAGTGCTTAGGGTATATTAAAAGGGATGAAGACAGGAAGAAAGCAAGAGAAAAATCGAGAAATAAACTTCCAATTTTAATATTCCTGTCATTTTTGTGTCACTCTGAAACATAAAATTTCATTTTCATGCTTTTCATTTTATCTCGAATGATACGGCAGCAGGGGGGTGTGTGGGTACCCAGTCTACCAGCCCCCCGCCCTCCAGGCAGCACTACCTGACTTGGGCAAGTCCTTCTGCAGCTCCGGCAGGCGGAAGACATAGTGCACGTAGGAGGCCAGCAGGCAGTTCCTCCCATGCTGGTCTTTGCTCAGGTCCTTGCTGTTGTGCAGGCTGTTGGCAATGGCCACCACAGACTCGAAGGCAAACTGGGAGAAGTTGGCTGAAAAACCAGGATAATAATGGGCAGCTTCACAATCAGTCCTTAATGAACCCAGGGTAAAATGTTCTCCAAGGCAGAGACAGAGAGCCCTGACCACCGACCAAGAGACCCAGGCTGGTTAAGATGGTGGCCTGGGGCAGAACTCCGGCATGGGCTCTGCTTACTGACGACTTCACAGTTCCTCCCTTTCTTTCCTCCTCCCACCAGCACCGTGTTTTTTCACGACAAGGACATGAGACTGTCCAGGCACCCTCGTCTCTCTAACCCATGACTGAACTGGTGCTACTCAGTGGGGTCTGTGCTGACATCATCAGCATCCAGAAAGGCAGGCCCCTCTGCAGACCCACTATGCTAGATGCCCAGCTGACTCTTGTGCACACTATGGTTTGAGATGCACTGTTGAATCTTGGTGTACAGATTAATCTAAAAGTGTGTGTGCATGATGTCATTTCACTCTCTTATTCTGGCGCTCCAGTCCTCCCCAGTTTAGCCATACCCCTACTTATCCAACCCTGGGCCCTTTTCTGCTCAAATGCAACATCCCTGAAAATGAGGCACTGATTGTATTATCCCCATTCCATGTCTTCTCTTTCTCATCTTTGCAATTTTGCTGATGCTGTTGTCCTCAGCTTAAAAGCTCTTCTTCTTCCCACCTGCAAAACCATACCAACCCTTCAAAGCTTAGCACAATCTCATCTTTTCCACAAAGCCTCTGATACCACTCTGTACAGGTCTTGAGTGATACTAAATCACAGGGTCCTGTGCTGTTTTCAGTGGTAAATCCTGTCTTTCTGAGCAAGCTGGAAACCCTTCCAGGGCAAAGTAATTTTCTCAGACTTTCTTGTCTCCCACTATGCCTTCCCTACGGCCCAACATAGACAGGTCTGAATAAATGCTTGTAGTCTGTTTGCCTCTACTCATTCTACCTATCGCAACACTCTGTTGTCCCCGCGTGACAAGGTGGCAACTGGCTGTGGAGAAGAGGCTCAGAATATGTGAATGAACATCTGTCTAGTACACAAGTCTGTATCAGATAGCTGAAATACACAAAACAGTGTGCCACATGTGTTGGGGTATAGAAAGAAACCTAGGGAGGGTGGAGGTCACTGCTCTGTAGGAATCTAGCTGGAAAGGCGACAGCTACATGTATGGAATGTAGCCTACAACACAGGATGTCTGATCAGTGGAACCATAAAAGACATATCCCAGGTTGAAGTGTAAACCAAGGATTAAAAAAGACATGCCCTGGCCTAAGAGTTTAGTACACATTCCCACCTGCACCAAGTTAGCCATATTCCATAGCCCAACTGTGCTCTTGACTTCTTTCCTCACACTCTCAGCTTTTCTGGTTCTATGCTTTTGCCACTCTCATTCCACTGTCTCCTTTTTTGGCTGCTTCTCTTTGCTCCTCCTTCAAGGTCATCTCAAACACCATCTTCTTCCTAGGGGCCTCCTTCATCCACTCAGACAGATGTTTTAACGTTTCCTCCCTCCCCCCAATATTTAGCTATGTCCTTTTGAGGATTCTTGTCCTGTGATGCAGCTCTCCACTATATCGTAAGTCCTCTCAGATCAGATATGCTCTCAATTATTACTGCGAAACCTACAACAATTAGCACAGTGCTGGGAATACGAGTGGTACCCAAAAGACACTGCTGGACTAGTTAGCACCAGGATAGTACAAGCCTGCTGAGAACAGTGTCAGACAAAGACGCCCTACAGCAGCCGGTCTGCCTCCGCTCAGCCCCGCAGGTCCCCTACCTGTCTGGCCCGCGATGACCATGGGCTGCACAGACAGCTGGAAGAGCTTGTCCAGCACCAGGTGCAGGAACAGCACGAGGGGCTCCAGGCGGGAGGAGTTGAGGCAGATGATGCTGAGCTTCAGCTCATGCTCCAGCGTTGTCTCACTGATTTTCTGATCCAGCACACGGATGGGGAAGGTCACCTGGCTCTCCAGGGAGTGGCAGAGAGTGAAGAACTTCTCCAGGTGATTGTCCTGGGGAGGCAGACAGCAGGTCTCATGGGTCTCATCCCATCAGGGTTCACCAGCAGATTCACAAATACAGTCAAATAGTTCCTCATAGGCAGAACTGCTTATCCTGTGTTTTAGACCAGACGTTCTAAGACGCGGATGTTTCAGACCAAGGTTATGAACTACTTTGTAGAGTGATGTGCACAGAAAAAGCCTCTCAATAATTATTAACTGGAGAAGAAAACATTTGGGCTCTCACATATTCTGTAACCAGAGGCAAGCATACCAGGTAAACATACAGAGCCCAAAGGGGGTCTGTGTAGGTGCAAAACTCACACAGTGGCAGGAAAAGGAGGGAATGTAGAAGTGGGGGAAAGGCCAGTGCAATGGCAGCATTCCAGAGGGAATTTCAAAAGAAGTCTCCCTACACAATTTAAGTCTTTCCATTTAAACAAAAATTAAAACTGAACAGGCTTGTAAGTCCCCATAAAGAACTGAAGGTTATTTTTGTTTATCCAGGCACAAAGAATTTCATCGGACTTTTACTAGACTGTTGTTAGAAGGTTCTTGGCTGCACTGCCCTCTTCATTGTCAGCCTCTGGCTCTGATGTGGCGTGGGCCCTGATGTTCCTTACCTGGGTGTGAACAGAAGAAACGGCTTGCACTTCAATGTTAAATACTCCCTTATGTCCTTCAGCCCACTTAATGGGCGGATTCTGTAAAGGGACTTTCTGGGTTAAAGAAGGAAAAAAACAATTAGCAATTCAACCCAGAGAGAAACCATTTGACTCCAAATGTCAGGGTTATACAAATGTGAAACTCCCAGGAAAAACACCGTATTTTTCGCTCCATAAGACGCACCTGACCATAAGACACCCCTAGGGTTTTTTTTTTAAATTTCTTCTTATTTTATTCATTTTAGAGAGGAGACACACACACACACACACACACACACACACACACACACACACACACACACACACACAGAAGAGAGAGAGAGAGAGAGAGAGAGAAAGGGGGGAGGAGCTGGAAGCATCAACTCCCATATGTGCCTTGACCAGACCAGTGCAGGGTTTTGAACTGGCGACCTCAGTGTGCCCAGGTCGACGCTTTATCCACTGCACCACCACAGGTCAGGCCAACACCCCTAGGGTTTTAAGCAGAAAAATAAAGAAAAAAATATTCTGAACCAAATGGTGTGTTAAAATATTTAATAAAATACCATATTTTTCACTCCATAAGACGCATGGGCATTTTCCCCTCCACTTTTGGAGGAAAAAAAGTGTGTCTTTTGGAGTGAAAAATACAGTAATAGAACTGGTCTTAGAGTCAGAAGCCCTGGGTTCAAGTTCAGTTTTGCACTAGACTAGTTACTTTTACTTTGTTTTCTAATGCTGAAAGGAGGGGTTTGAACCAAGGGGTCTGTCTTTAAGTTCCCATCCAGTATTGATAAATCCTTGATTCTAGGAATTGAAATAAAGTAGTATGCCAGTGATTTCCCCATTAATCAGGAATGTCAGGACAAAGCGCAGAGTATCTCTACACTACATTAAATATTAATGCTTTTGAGTGCCTGAAATTATTTTCCCCTTTAACAAAATGTTTTCAAGTAGCTGTCCTGCTAGACTCCTGCTTTAATTACTTCAAATGACTCTTTTATACTATTTATGTTTCAATAGCTCTGTGGCCCTAAGAGGCCATTTCTTGCCTTAAATTCCTAGGGAATCATCTTTCTCTAGAGACATCCTACAGTGTGGGTGAGGAGGGCCTATGAGTGTGGATTTTGCATCTCTTGCATTTTAACAGAAGGAAGCATGCTGTATTTGCAAGGTTGGAATGTGAGGACAGGGTGGGTACTTTGGGAAATATCTAAGACAGAGTCACAAACTGGGGTCAAAGCTGAATCCAGCCCACAGATTAGTTCTGTTTGGCTCTTTTGAATTGGTTGCCAACATTTAACATTCAGAAAATTTCACAGGAAAGCCTATGTTTCTAAGTTCTTTTGAGAACTGGAAGACAGGAAGACACTGGGCTTGCAGCCCAGAATGCTTGAGCAAATCCAACAGGTCTTGGCACGCCTTATTAATGAGTGTCAGCTCCTGGTGACACTGGATTCTGCCATCTATGACTCTAAGCAGCACTGTCCACTAAGAAATATATTGTGAGCCACCTGTCACATAAAGTTTTCAAGTAGCCACATCTGAAAAATTAAAAAGAAACATGTGATAATAATTTTAATACTATGTTTCATTTAACACAGTATAGCCTAAAGATTACTATGTCTCTTTCTTTTTTTTTTTATTAAGTGAGAGGCAGGGAGGCAGAGACAGACTTCCGCAAGCACCCTGACCAGGATACAGGATCTACCTGGCAAGCCCCCTACCAGGAAATGCTCTGCCTCTCTGGGCTGCTGCTCTGTTGCTAGGTAACCGAGCTATTTTTAGCATCTGAGGTGAGGTCATGGAGCCATCCTCAGAGTCTGGGCAAACTCTGAGAATGAAGTGGTGGGGGGAAGTGGGGAGGAGCAGACGGTTGCTTCTCCTGTGTGCTCGGACCAGGAATCAAACCTGGGACTTCTACACACTGGGCCTACCCTCTACTGCTGAGCCAACTGGTCAGGACCAAAGATTACTGTTTCAATATGTCATCAATATGAACATAATGAATGAGATACTTTACATTCCTTTTTTCTTACTAAGCTTTTGAAACAAGGTTTGTGTTTTATATGTACAGCACATCCCAGTTAGACAGCCACATTTTAATAGCCACCATGACCAGTGGTCAATGTATTGAAGGGCATAGGTCTAAAGGATACTAGGAGAGGTTGAGATAAGTATACCTTACTTAGGGCAAGAAATAAAAAGGAAATAATATTTACTTAAGCATAGAGTTTGTTGCTTGATATGCATTATTTCACTTAACATCCCTAGCAACTTTACAGGCAGGTACAGGCTAAGTTTAATCTTTGAGATGCAGAGAAAGTAAGCAATTCACCCATGTTCACACAACTAGGGAGTGGCAGAATCTGGAGTTTGGGTCAAAATTTTTGTTTCTAAAACTCAGGTTTGTTCTGCGGCATTAAGGAGATAATTGAGGGTCCTAGGAACTAGAGTGTGCATGATGGAAAGGTGGTTTAGCGGGCATCAGAAGGGACCATGTGTCCAAATCAGAAAGAGTAATCTGAGAACATCTGCAAATAAACTCAGGTTGGTCTCCAGTGGCTCTCAGGACAGCAACTTTGGTCTACAGCAGGCACATGACAGTGGCCTGGGGCAAAGAAAGAAGAAAAGAAAAGAAGAGAAAAACGGAATAGCTTGGGGATGGAAATGGGTAATCAGAGTAGGAAAGAAAGTTGACCATTAAAATTGGAACTAAATTAAAGTTTCTGGGCAATTATTTAACTTGAAAATTATAAAACAAACAAAAAACTAAAAACCACCCAAAAGAGATAAATAGGGATCTATAGATTAAAAGTATTTTTTTTAAAAAAAGACTTTATTGATTTACTTTAGAGGCAAAAGAGAGAGAGAGAGAGAAGGGGGGAGGAGCAAGAAGCATCAACTCCCATATGTGCCTTAACCAGGTAAGCCCAGGGTTTCGAAATAGCGACCTGAGTCTAGGTCGTCACTTTATCCACTGCACCACCACAGGTCAGGCATAAAAGAGTCTTAAAAGACAAATCAACCAATAGCAATGTATGGACCTTATTGGATCCTGATTCAAATAAACAGCTGTAAATGGAAACATGACATTAATGAGATAATTGAAAATCTGGTCACTGACTGGATATTTGAAGAGATTCAGGAATTATTAACTTTTAAGGTATAATATTGGTATTGTAATGGTTAAAAAAAGAACACTATCTTTGAACGGACATACTGAAATGTGTATACATAAAATGCTGTGATGTCTGAGATTTTCTTCAAAATAATACTATTGAAATAAACAGACACCAGCCAGACTGAGAATATGAGAGTTTATGCTGGTGTGGTCAGAATAGAGAGTTCCCTGGGCTCCTACTCAATGGGTTCCCTGCCGAGAGACAGTGCAGGAAATAGCAGGAGGGAAAGACAACTAATATTAGCAAAGGAATAAAACCCTACTATCCATCTGGGGACCGTGACAATTGACCCAGAGGAGAAACTGATGGAATCTAGCCTGGCAACCTTTTATAAGAATCCATGCAGAGAACAGCTTTTATCACAAGTGGGCTCTTTTTGCCTCTGCTTTCATAATACATTATTCTGTGAATCTCTTTTCGTAGAGAATGCAGGGTAATTCTGCCTGTGGTGCAGGCTGCATTTACTAAATGTTCTGAATTGGCGAAGTCTAAATGAATAAGTTTTCATGGCTAGTTGTTTTTCTCATCCTATCAGAACCACGTGTTTTCAGAAAACACCATGTGCTGACAGAAGACTGTTCACAAAACCATGCTGAGCATCCTTGACCCTGTTTATGGGACTGGAAAGTGGATCTGGGAAGGCAGTTCAAGACCATGGCTGAACAAGAAGTAGCTGATGGTCAGCTTGCTGGTTACCTCTGCAGAATGCATGGAGTAGTTGGGTGGCAGCTTTTCCAAGGCCACTGGGAGACAGTAGGATCCAGTTTGAAGACGTTCATTCAAGAGAATTGGCAGCCACTAAAATGGATGATGTAAAAAACAAAGTAGAATTTATACATATAATTCTGCCAATTTATCTAGCTCACAATAATCAAATGCAATTAAACTATGATTAGATATTGACTAGGACTAGTTTTGGCAATAATTTCTGGAAAGTCCTTTGCATTTTAAATTCTCTGAGAGCTCCTGAGATGGTAATATCAATGATTTACTGCTTTCAGAGCCAAAGTGGTAGCATTTTCTTTAAAATCAATGTTTGTGTTAACTTCTATATTTTTTAAAGAAATAGCTTTTTTTCTCGGAGAAATAAAAAAGAGCTAGTTTTATACAGGGCTAGGCAAAGTAGGTTTACAGTTGTGGGTATGTGAAACAGAATTTGTTCTTGTATAAATATTTATTAATTATTGTATTATTTTTTCATATGAGCAACTGTAAGCCTATATTTATCAATTCTGTAGGTAAAGCATAGAAAATCTGGCCCTGGCCAGATAGCTTGGTTTGTTAGAGCATCATCCCAAACCCTGCCGGTTCGATCCTCAGTCAGGGCATATACAGGAACAACTCAATATTCCTGTCTCTCTCTCTCTCTTCCTTTCTCGCTGAAATCAACAAATAAAAATTTAAAAAAAGAAAAAGAAAATTTGGAAATAGTAAATATTGCAATGCTTTAAGAATTTTTAAATTTACTATTGTTTATTCTAAATGCATTGTAAACAGCTATATAATCATATATATGTGTGTGTGTATATATATCTCCCAATGGCACATTTTTGTATTAAAAGATCCTCTGCAATTTAAAAAATAATAATACATTCAAATGATAGATATAGAGACATACAAACTTTGGGAATGGACACTAAAACTATAAATACAACAATAAAACATATCCAGTACTTCAACGGCTAATGCTTAAAAGACTTTGAAATATCACTGAATTAATAGGTTTTATTTCTAGACTTTTAAAACTTAAAATTATTAAAATACTTTTTTTATTTGGTACATTTTACATACAATATTATATTAGTTTTGGGTATATATCCTAGGGAGTAGATATTGTATAGCTTACTAAATGATCAACCGAATAAATCTTGTACTCAAGTGACACTGTACATAGTCATTAGAATGTTATTGATTGTATTTCCTACGCTGGACTTTACATCCTCATGACTATTCTATAACAAATGTGTACTTCTTAATCCCTTCACCTTTTTCACTCATCCCCTCACCCCCTTTTCCATCTGACAACTGTCACATATTCCTGTATCTATGAGTCTGTTTCAATTCTGCTTATTCTTGTATTTTGGTTTTTAGATTTGATTATTGATAGATATGTATTTATTGCCCATTTTATTGTTCATATTTTTTTTATTGCTTTTTCTTCTTCTTCTTAAAGAAGAGCTTTTAACATTTCTGTAATACTGGTTTGGTGGTGATAAACTCCTTTAGCTTTTTCTTGTCTGGGAAGATCTTTATCTGTCCTTTGATTCTAAATGATAGCTTTGGTGGGTAATCTTGGTTGTAGGTCCTTGCTTTTCATTACTTTGAATATTTCTTGCCAATTACTTCTGGCCTGCAAACCTGCAAAGTTTCTGTTAAGAAATCAGAAGACAGTCTTATGGGAGCTCCTTTGTAGCTAACTGCTTTTCTCTTGCTGCTTTTTAAGATTCTCTTTGTCTTTAACAATGTAAATATTCTTCATTTCAGTTAATGAATCCTTTTTTTCTAACTGGTTATTTTTTTTATGGTTTCCATGTCCTTTTTATGCTGTTGATGCTCTCACTAAGTTCCTTGAGCTTCCTTATAACCAGTGTTTTGAACTCTGCATCTAGTAGATTGCTTGTTTCCATTTTGTTTAGTTCTTTTTTCTGGAGTTTTGTTCTGTTCTTTCATTTGGGACATGTTTCTTTGTCTCCTCATTTTGGCAGCCTCCCTGTGTTTGTTTCTATGTATTAGGTAGAGCTGCTGTGTCTCCCAGGCTGGTATAGTGGTCTTATGTAGTAGGTATTCTATAGGGTGCAATGGCACAGCTTCCCCCTTTCCCCAAGCTGCATACTCCAGGTGTCTTACCCCAGTACCCCTGTGTGAGATGTGTATACCTTCCTTGATTGCTGTTAGCATACCAGTAAGAGGGATTTACACCCAGGCCGATTGGCTGCAAATACTGGCAGCAGCCACCGACTACCAACCTCTGACCACTGTGGAGGATCAGTTGTGCAGGGGTCCACCCCACAGAGCAGGACTCACTTCAGCAGGGTTCTGGTGCCTGCTGAGTCTGCCCCCTGAGTGTGCCACTTGTGGGGTTGGTTGGGTGGTGCTGCAGTTGTCCACTGGGTACACTGGCTCTGGGACCTCCTGGGAGGCACAGAACAAGGTTAGTCACTGCCTGTGTTCTGCCCTGGGCCGCCTGGTGTAAGTTACAAAGTGATCTACAGATGGCTGTTGCTTGTGCTGGGCTTGGAGGTGTCCAGTAGAGGCCAAGCTGCAAGCCAAGGCCAACTGCTGCTAGTGTCAGCAATGGGGCCACTTAGCGAGACTTATGGTGCATGCTGAAGCCAGATGCTGCTCATTTGAGAGATTTTAGGAAGTCTGAAGTATGAGACAAGACAGGCCATTTCTATGGAAAAGCCACTGGAAACAGCTTGGATGGGCCTACAAGTTGGGTGGGCCAGTCTCAGAGAATCACGGGGGCAGAGAAAGCAGTGTGTACCAGGTTGTTGGAGACTCAGTTATGGTGTCCATCTTCCAGCTCTGAGTGGCGAGGGCTCGGAAAAGGAGCAATGACCTCTGCCAGCCCTTTGTCTAGGAAAAAGCTGCCCCTTCAACTCTCCTGATAGCAGATAATTTGGTTACTCCCGTATGTCCCTGATGCCTTTCAAGCTGCTGCCCCAGTGCTGGAGCTCAGAGGGAATGAGTCTGAGGAAGTCCGTGCATGAGCCCTCAAAGAGAAACACCTGGGACTCCAGGAGCCCTCAGTCTCACTCAGTCACAACCCCCATTGGCTTTTACAACCAGAAGTCATGGGGACTTCTCTTCCCAGCCTTGGGCTGGGGTCCTGGTGTGGGGTTAGGACCCCTCGCTCCTCAGGCGAACCTCTGAAACTGAGATATCCCTCCTGATTTTTATCTACCACACATGGTTTGGGACCAGCCCACGCCCTGTCTCTGCCTCTCCTACATCATTTTTTTTTTTTTTTTTTAGTGAGAGAAACAGAGATAGAAAGAGGGACAGACAGGGACAGACCGGCAGGAAGGGAGAGAGATGAAAAACATCAATTCTTCATCGTGGCACCTTAGTTGTTCATTTGATTGCTTTCTCATATGTGCCTTGATCAGGGGTTCTCCAGCAAAGTGACACCTTTCTCAAGCCGGTGATCTTGTGGTTTCAAATCTGGGTCCACTGTGTCCCAGGCTGATGCTCTATCCACTGTGCCACTGCCTGGTCAGGCCCTCCAACCAGTTTTGATGTAGCTTCTTTAAATCCCTAGTTATAGGGTTTCCATTCAGCCAGATTTCAGGATTTCAGACAGTTCTAAGTAATGATTATTCTGTAGTTTAGTTGTAATTTTAATGTTGCAATAGTCATATATATTTTATTTTTACAGGGACAGAAAGAGAGTCAGAGAGAGGGATAGATAGGGACAGACAGAAAGGAATGAAGAGAGGTGAGAAGCATCGATCATTAGTTTTTCATTGCTGTCGCAACACCTTAGTTGTTCATTGATTGCTTTCTCACGTGTGCCTTGACCCCGGGCCTTTAGCAGACTGAGGAACCCCTTGCTGGAGCCAGCGACCTTGGGCCCAAACTAACGAGCTTTTGCTCAAGCTAGATGGGCCCGCGCTCAAGCTGGCGACCTCAGGGTCTCGAACCTGGGTCTTCCACATCCCAGTCCGACACTCTATCTACTGCGCCGCCGCCTGGTTAGGCAATAGTCATATTTTTTAATGAGTGTTTTTTCAATATCTGTCTCCCACTAGCTTTCTATTCCTAAAAATGTGTCATTTGCTAATGACAATTTTTTTTTTGTTCTTTGCTATAATCTGGTTTGGCACATTCTGTTACTTCTGACAGGAAAACATCAATTGGATAGAATTTAGTTGTTTATCTCTGCAGGGTTCTTGGGTACACCGAGAACTACAGTGTAAACCAACAACTTGAAAATGACTCACTGAATATCCCAGGAGACCTTCAATGGAGGCTCCTTGCTTTTGCTGACAGCTGATGTGATAGAAGGTGAACAGGAGGTGGTGATTTACTGTGAGCTTAGCAGGGAGCTTAATTTTCACTTCTTCATAGAAATCAGGAGACCTGTTTCAAAAGCACATTATACACACATAAGTTTTAGCAAGAACAATGACATATCTGACTGTAAATTGCAACACAATAGACCCTTTTTGCTTTTCTGCTCCTAAGCTGGAGGCCCTTGAGACCAAGTTTTGTCACTAGATGTAATTCAGTTACATAAGAGCACTCAGAAACTGAAGGCTTTGGGGTGGAATGGGGGATTTCCACACACAATGAAAAAGATCCAACAACTTAATTTGAAAAGGGGATGAGGTTCAGTATCCTGCTGTGACTGCCTTTTCTATCTCTAACCCAAGAATAGATATGGGCCCATCAAAAGATGTTGAAGAAACACATGAATGATGCAGGAGGAAAAGGAACCTGATTTTACTGAATGACAGAGTCTCAGATACTTTACGAAGGGCTTTGTGTGCATTACTCAATTACTGCTCATCCCAACCTAGGAACGTGAGTTCAGAGGAAGACTTAAATGGGCCAAGGTTACCAAGCCAGGATCAAACCCAAGTCTGTCTGACCCTGCATAGATTTCCCGCCCCTACCTGCAAATGTGAATAATAATTTAGACATTATTTTGGAACTCAATTTACCCACATAATAAGAAATATTCTATTTCCTATTTGGTCAACTTTATTTTCTTTTTATATATTATGTTTTTATTAAAAATTTTAACTTATTCTATAAACATGAATTCAAAGGTCCCACTCACTGTAACACCCTCACCCCCCAACAACTCAACTTAATTTTTTTTTAACTAGGTAGTGATGCAGGGGTAGAGATGTGTCACAGAAGACAAGGGGACAGAGGAAGGAGGGCTGGATTTTGTTTCTAGCCTCCTTCAGGATCTCAAAGCAATTAAAGAAATGTATTTCTTTTTATTTTTTAATTTTTTTTCTTTCTTTCTTTTTTATTTACAGGGACAGAGAGAGAGTCAGAGAGAGGGATAGATAGGGACAGACAGACAGAAACAGAGAGAGAGGTGAGAAGCATCAATTATGTTTTTTTGTTGCCGTTGCAACACCTTAGTTGTTTATTGACTGCTTTCTCACATGTGCCTTGACCGCGGGCCTTCAGCAGACCAAGCAACCCCTTGCTGGAGCCAGCGACCTTGGGTCCAAGCTGACGAACTTTTGCTCAAGCCAGATGGGCCCGCACTCAAGCTGGCGAGCTCGGGGTCTCGAACCTGGGTCTTCCGCATCCCAGTCTGATGCTCTATCCACTGCGCCACCGCCTGGTCAGGCAAGAAATGTATTTCTTTATTTAACATCATAAAACCTCTCTGTATTATACTAGAATAGAAGGCTCCAGAAAAGTCAAAACAATATTAGGTTCTTGAGCATATGTTCTTTCCCCAGTCCTAGTTAATGGCAAAAATTGTGCATCTCCAACACAGAATCGTGGAACTAGCATACATTTCCTCTGTCCCCGAGTCTCTGAATGATAAAAGCCATGGGAAGGAGTCACCTCGAGGGATTCAGAAAAGCTAGCAGATAATAAAACAATCTTGGCATATGTTTAGAACTCTGAAATATACTTACTTATTATGGTATGTGACAGCCGTGTACACTTCCTGCAGAAATTCAGGCCCATTGGATTTTCCAAAGATGACCTGTTCGCCAATATAGAAAAGACCAAATTAAAAGTGATATTTGGGCATATCAAATCAACCATCATCAGCCCAATAGAATGTTCTGTTCTCATAGAGCTATATTTTGTAAATTGACAGTGCTGAGTTCTACAACTAGCTTGTACACACGGGTGCAAAAGAGTTGGCTACGAAGGGAAAAGTGAAACCCCACGGGGCTATATTAGTGACCAAGGACCACAAGTTTTGAGACTGGAAAACCAGTCCTCTGTTTTCTCTTGACCTCACTGCCTAGAGGTCTATGCTTTGGGGTAAATTCACATCATTTTGCCCTTAGTTAAAGATCCCTGGTTGTGGTTCTTTTCTCTCCAAAGACCTGGGCCTGATCATTGCGCTTATCAGGATTTTCACTGTCCGTGTGTTTGTGCTACTTAGAAAAAGACACCTTTTGGGCCTGACTGCACCCTAACAGTACATGATTTGAATAGTATAGCCTCCACTCATCCCTGGCTGGTCACACCAGCTATATTCAGAATCTTCACAGCCATGCTCTGCGCTCTGCTGGACTTGCCAGGAGCCAGAGCAGAGAGAACAGGGTAGTTCTCTGGGATTTCATTCTCACCACCACTGCAAGAGAATACCTTGCACTGGGGAGGTAGGTGGGACATTAGGAGGATGGTTTAAAACAACAACAACAACAAAGGAGATATTTGAAGAATGGAAGCACTGAAAACAGTTATTGTGGTCGAAAGGTACAGTAATTAAATTCTATGATTGATAGAAAATAGTTACAGCTAACTACTCATCTCTTTTGTGGCAGATGGTTAAAGAAGTACAAATTCTGGCCTTTTGGGTTCCTTACACAACACTGCATTATATAATTATTGATTTATATTTTGCCTCAGGATGAAGATCCATCCCTTCAGGGTGTTGGGATGGCCTATGTTAATATTCCTGGCATACTTCACATTCCTCTCCCACAGTAGACTGGGCTTGGGCTGCAATACACACCGGGTTCTGCAACGAACACGGTGGACACACTGGGCCCCTTTCTGCTTCTCATGCTCTGAGGGTGGCGTGGATTTATGACACTTTTCAGTCCTCTAATATAATGTGCACGTCTAAATTTCTTAGCTCCTTATGGAATAAGTTAGGAAAGAGACTTTCAATTTAGACTGACCCCATTTCCTGAGCAGTGTGCTGGGACCCATCCTGGACTAGCCACAAAGGCCTGTGCAAATGCTGAGTGTGCAGTCCTGAACAGACACACCCAGTATGCTCTTGATCCCTGGATTTTGTTTGTGTGAATGACAAGGTACGTGCAGCACACCTGCTTGGAGGCAAATGTTTATTCCCCTCTTTACCGGCATAGCATTGCTAGCATCCTCTCCACACATAAACTGGATCTTTATTGTAATGTTCCGGGCAGATGTTAATTTGTTAGTGAAGTTCAGCCTCTGTGGGTAGACATAAAGAAGGTTTCTGGAAAAGAAAAGATCAAGAACTAGTGAATAAGTCCTAGAGCTTATTTTAACCAATCACGAGGAGATTTTTCTGAAGGAGATTTTCCTTCCAGAAGTGAATTATTTTTGGAGGAGTGAGTGGGATACTCTTGCTTCTTTCTCTTCAGCTGCAGTCAACTGATAATAACCAACAGCGTTTTTTGCTTTGTCATCTGCAAGGATGTGTCTGCAGCAGCTGAGAGAGTCGTAATGTCTTGCATGTATAAATCTGCCTAGGGGCAATTGTATGTCTGATACACAGATAAAAAAGGAAAAAAGGTTCAGCTCATTTTCAACAAAATTCATGGCCATAGATAATGACCTCATTTCACTTATTTCTTTCTCCCCCCTGTATAATCTTCATGTGGTAGTTTCGGTTTCTAAATGGCATGGTATTTTGTATTGGTTTAGTTTTCTTTTCTTATCTAAGATGACAGTTCAAATTAGCTATATAACAATAACATAACAATGATATAAGTAATATATCCATTCAACAACTACAGGACAGGCTATAAGCTCAGTATTTTTCCTTTCTATTTGCATTATTACTAGTATATCCCATTAGAAGGTAAGCTGTATGAGAATATTTTTATTTATTTATTTATTTTTAGCAGAGTGGGGGTGGCAGACAGGGACAGACAGACAGGAAGGGAGAGAGATGAGAAGCATAGACTCATAGTTAGTTGTTCATTGATTGCTTAGTTGTTAATAGCTTGATTAGTTATTCATTGATTGCCAGAGAGTTGGCCTTGGGCAAGTTACTTAGCCTTTCCAAAGCCTCCGTCGGGCTATGGTGGGCATTAATGAGTAAGAACTTAATAAATGACAGCTAGATGATGATTATTTCCTCCATAGAGCTGATAAGTTACATACTTAAGCTGACACTCCCTACTCCAAACCACTCTCATTTCTCATCTGGACCACTGCAATGATTGCCAACTCCTTTCTTGACTTCTCTGCATGTCCCTTACAATCTACTCCTTATATACTGGTCAGAAGGATCTTGCAAATGTGTAAAATAGATTATGTCAGGCCCTACAGTGGTTTCCCAACTTCATATCATGGGCCTATATGATCTGGTTCTTGACAATTTCTCTGATTTTACCACTCATGCTCTTTTTCAAGGCCTAGAACATTCCAACTTATTCCCACCTTGTACCCGCTGATCCCTCAGCCTAGAAGAGCTTCTCCCCAGTGGCTGTATGACTGACTCCGTCTCATCACTTGGGTTTCAGCTCATATGTCATACCCTCAAAAAGGTCTTTCCTAACATCCCATTTAATCGGTCCACTCCACGCACACACATTCTCTTTTATAATTATACGATTAGCATAAATATATGTGATAATGAAAGTAACATATGATTATAAATATAATATGTATCTTTTTTTGTGACAGAGATAGAGACAGAGAGAGGGACAGACCGGGACAAACAGACAGGAAGGAGAAGATGAGAAGCATCAATTCTTTGTTGTGGCACCCTAGTTGTTCATTGATTGCTTTCTCATATGTGCCTTGACTGGGAGACTACAGAAGAGTGAGTGACCCCTTGCTCAAGGCAGCGGCCTTGGGCTCAAGGCAGCAACCTTGGGCTTCAAGCCAGTGACCTTTGGGCTCAAGCCAGTGACCATGGGGTCATGTCTATGATCCCATGCTCAAGCCAGAGACCCCGTGCTCAAGCTGGTGATCTTGGGGTTTCAAATCTGGGTCCTCTGAATCTCAGTCTCATGTTTTCGTCCACTGTGCCACTGCCTGGTCAGGTAATATGTATCCATTTTTTAAAAATCTGAATACTTGACATGTACAGAAAGGTAGAAACACCAGCAACCACCTGCTATCCCACTGCACTGAAGAAAATCACTGTTAACACCAACAAATTTTCTTCCCGTCTTGTTTCCCTTCAGGCATTAAACATTTTTTGTTGTCATTTAATGTTGTTCAGTTAGGACTGAACATTTTCTCAATGTGACTAAATATTCATTTAAAAGAAAAAAAAACTTGTATAAGCATTTATTTTATGCTGAATTCTCCCAGGCCATGAGTTTTTGTTTCTGTAGTTCCTTCTGGGATAACTTTTTCTTCTGTGCAGTCTCCTGTTCTGGTTTAGGAACAATCTTCTTTATTTATTTATTTGTAATTTTTATTGAATTTATTGTGGTGACATTGGCTATTACAGTTATATAGGTTTCAGGTGCACAATTCTATAATACATCATCCTTATATTGTATTGTGTGTTCACCACCCAAAGTCAAGTCTCCTTTTGTCACCATTTATGCTCTCCTTTACCCTCCTTGACCTCTCCCAACCCTCCTTCCCTCTGATAATCACCCTAGTGTTGTCTGTGTTTATGAGGGGGTTTTTCTTTGGTTAATACCTTCAACTTTTCACCCAGACCCCAACCCCCTTCCCCTCTAATAGCTGTCAGTCTGTTTTATGCACCTATTAGTCTGTTTCTGTTTTGTTTCTTGGTTGGTTTGCTTTGCTCATTAGATTCCACATATAAGTGAAATCATATGGTATTTGTCTTCCTCTGACTGGCCTATTTCATTTAGCATAATAATCTCTAGGTCTGTTCACACTATTTGCAAAAGGTGAGATTTCCTTTTTTTTTTTTTTTTTAATGGCCAAGTAAATGTACTACAGTTTTTTTATCCACTCATCTACTAATGAGCACTTGAGCTGCTTTCAAATCTTGGCTATTGTACATAATGCTGCAGTGAACATAGATAGAGGTGCATATATTCTTTTGAATCAGTTGTTTTGGGTTTCTTTGGATATATTTCCAGAAGTGGAATGCTGGGTCATCAATCTGCTCTTTTTCAGTAAGGATCATCTCAGTGTGGCAGGAAGAACTCGTGTATGGGTTAATCCAACTATGAGCTTTGTAACTTTTGCACCACATGTTGGGAACTTTGTTTACCAGGATGTACTCCATGACCATGCAATCTATATCTAAACCCTCAAGTTCAGCATTATTTTCTACATTTTTAAGGATTCACAGCAAAATTTCAGCACTCTTTTTATGTCACCAACACCACGTCCAGCCACACTGTTTGACCTGGGCACACCTACCACTCCACCATTGTAATGGCAGAATGGCACACATTGCTTCTGTAAAGTGATGGCCTTCAGATACTTGGTGGCTTTTGGATATGCATACCTTGGTGGCCTTGGCAGTTTCACAAGTGTTCTTAAAATAATCACAGAGATTTGAACCTCTTGATTTGCATGATTTTGTAAGGTTTTCTGGGTCAAGTAAATAGTGAACCATTTTCAGGGGTCACCTTAGGCTGCTTACAGGAAGAACAAATATACTTAACAAACATGATTTTAAAGCCTTCATGATATCCCCATGTTATGAAGATGCCATAATTTACAACAGTTTACAAAAATAAGCATTTCGATTATTTCCTTTTTAAATGATAAAGCTGTGATAAACCTTTTGTATGTTAGCCCTTCTGCAATGTAGTATACTTTTGGAAGAATCTCTTTTATTCTATATAGTTCTTCTGTGAATTAATTGAAAGACATCAATCAACTTTTCTTTATGTTGTGCTTGAAGTAATAATGAGCCAGAATTTGTAAAAATGCTTTGAAGTAGCTAGATGAAAGGGTCTGTGTAAATAACAACAGCAGCCGCCCTGCCAGACTGGTTAGGCGAGTCAGCGGTCCCTATACTCCTCTTCTGCATCCCAGCACAGGGGAGCTGCCTACCTGTTCCCATATCCCCCAACATGGCTCAACAGTTCTGCACATTGCTCCCAAAGGAGTTGCTGACACCTATGTTCAAACAACACCATCACGGGCCTTCAGTCTCCTGCCTGGTACTGAATACACTCTCCACAGAGTACAGAACTGAGGACAACTTTGAGAGAATTTAGTCCAACATTCCATTCTGCAGACCAGGAAACTGACTCCCAGCAAGGTTAAATAATTTTGCCTAAACATTTTTTAAAGAAGATGCATTTCCTAAGGTTCATCGTATTTCTTAATGGCAGATATGCTAAGTTATATGTTTTGTTAAATCTGCATGCTTTTAAAGAAATGAATATTAAAAAATAATGGTGTTTTCTCTTGAAAGGGAAGATCTGTGAGCATGATCAATAATATACAGAGCATAAATCAAATCAGAGTAGTTATTAAGAAACTGATAAACTGGCTCATATATTTTACATGTGGTAAATTAAGTGTCTTATATTAGCTCGAGAAAATCCTAAGAATTACATCTAATAATTTTTTAAAATTTTTTTTTATTTTTTACAGGGACAGAGAGAGAGTCAACAAGAGGGATAGATAGGGATAGACAGACAGAAACGGAGAGAAGTGAGAAGCATCAATCATCAGTTTTTCATTGCCATTGCGACACCATAGTTGTTCATTGTTTGCTTTCTCACATGCACCTTGACCGCGGGCCTTCAGCAGACCGAGCAACCCCTTGCTGGAGCCAGCGATCTTGGGTCCAAGCTGGCAAGCTTTTGCTCAAGCCAGATGGGCCCGCGCTCAAGCTGGTGAGCTCGGGGTCTCGAACCTGGGTCTTCTGCATCCCAGTCCGACGCTCTATCCACTGTGCTACCGCCTGGTCAGGCCATCTAATGATTTTTTAGAGGACAGCCCAAAACCAAAATAAGAATCACTTGGTATGGTAAAATTATTTGAAAGCTTCTTTAGTAACTACAAGTCCAGTGTATGTGTGCAAGGCATTTAGTATGATCTCATCTTTCCCCAAGAAAAACAGTTTTCTTCGGTCATATGCATTATAACATAGAACACAATATTTGGTATTCACTAACAATGGTCCTCCAGAGCTACTTGAGAAAGTTTCTCTTGATTATAAACTATTCTGGAAACTCCAAATTCTTCCCACTGATTCATCCCCAGCCTCTCAGCTAATTTACAAACTGTTCTGATTTAGCGGATCCAGGAAGTTAGGGGTTAACTGGTAGGATCTGGTCATTCTTAGATCAATCTGTTGACCAAACTCTTTCTGCTCTTTACTATCTTGGGACTGTCTTCTATTTTCTAGCTAAAAACAGGTTACCCCAAGGGACCTTGAAGCCTTTCAAAGCTATAACAAATAAACCTCAGTTTGGTTTCTCCTCAGTTTAGCCTATTCTTTTTTCAGTGCAAAGAAACAAAGAGAAAGACATGCCCCTGTCACTTACTTCTAAGATGACATCAATGTTCTCTCCCAGGGGCCTCTACAGCTTGCACTGGAGCTCAAGATGCAAGTGAGCTTTAGCAATACTCACACTGGCCATCTGTTTAAACAACTGGACACTTTGAACACCTCTTTAATTGAGCTTCTAACTCAAGTCAGCCATCAGGAAAGAAAGGTGGAGGACCTGGAGAGGAGAGCTGAGCAGCTCAATAAGAAGAATGAGCGTCTCCACCAGCTGGTTGCTGAGCTACAGCATCACCTAGGTGCAGGGATCAAGTCCCAAGAGAAATTCAACAAGAAGCTCAAAATGCTGGAGCAGAAGATGGAAGATGCTGTGTTTTTCAATGCAGGTGGGCTTTCTCTGACCAAGGTGATGAACAGCATCATGGTGAGTAGATCATTATGGATAATTTTAGTTGACCTTTATTTTATTGGAAATAAAATACTATTTTTAATAGTGTTATTACTACTTTTAAAATTTTTATTTAGCTCTGGCCAGTTGGCTCAGTGGTAGAGTGTTGGTCTGGCACGTGGATGTCCTAGGTTCAATTCCCGGTCAGAGCACACAGGAAAAGCAACCATCTGCTTCTCCACCCCTCCCCCTCTCCCTTCTCTCTCTCTCTTCCTCTCTGGCAGCCATGGCTCAATTGGTTTGAGCACATTGCCCCACCACCCAGGCACTGAAGATGGCTCCCGAGAGTCTCTGCGTCAGACACTAAAACTAGCTCGGTTGCGAGCATGACCCCAGGTGGGCAGAGCACTGGCTCCAGATAGGGCTTGCCAGGTGGATCCCGGTCAGGTCGCATGTGGAAGTCTGTCTCTCTATTTCCCCTCCACTCACTTGGAAAAAGAAGAAAAACATTTTTTTATTTAGAAAATGAAACAGATTTTAAATAAAAATACTATTCAATTGGAAAATGGGCTCAAGTAAGATTCATGAAGTTGGAGCTACTCCAGCTGTGAAAACGCCTGGTTAAGAAGAGTGGTGGTGCTAAGCAGCCCTATGTGATGCAAATGCTGATGTATCTGCCTTGGCTGGTGGTGGAAAGCTGGACCATGTTCTGAATAAAGAAAACACTTGTGTCACTTGCTTCGAAGGAGTGGGTGGGGGAACACTCAATCTTGTCACTGAGCAAAAAGCTATCTTTCTAGTCTCTGAGAATATTTTACTTACAGGGCCTTGGGATTCCCAAAGAGAGGCAAAGTATTAATGGTAGTTGGGTAAGGCCCAACAATCCTTGGTACTTCTTATGTAGCTCTTTGAAAGTGAGACTGAAGTGAATTAAGTGGCTTGTACTCATTGCACAATGTTGAGTGAAAATTCAGAATATGAAATATTATCTATGATGGAGCAGTAAGTAGTCAAAAACTAAATATGCATGAAGGGTTGGTTAGGGCTAGAAAAAGATATGGGAGAAATGAAAATAGTAGATTTGGTTTTGAAATGGAATTGGTGTCAATTTTGGTTTTCTTTCTCTTATTTCAGTATAGAAACTCTAAAAGGGTACTAATATCAAATATATACTTTTTACAAAACAAAATAAAAAATTGCTGATTTTGTAGCCTGGGGTATATCTGTTGTTTTTTGAATATCAGTAATGCCCATGATTTAAGCTGCTGTTATACCAGGAGAGATGTGCTTGTGTGGAGACCTGTGATTACTTGACCTTACAACAGGGGTCGGGAACCTTTTTGGCTGAGAGAGCCATGAATGCCACATATTTTAAAATGTAATTCCGTGAGAGCCATACAATATGTTTAACACTAAATACAAGTAAATGTGTGCATTTTATGTAAAACCAACACTTTTAAAGGACAATAAGTCTCTGAATTCTTTTTAGTAACATTGTTATGCTGTTGCTAACCAATGAGGAATAAAGTACTTCTTTCCATTAATGCAACTTCTGGTGCTGCATGGTTTTGCTGATGGCTTTGTAGTCTGGTTGATATGTGGTGAGGTTAAGCTTCATGCAGGCATTGAGACTTTCATCCGTTAAACGTGATCGTAGGTTGGTCTTAACGTTTTTTAGATGTGAGAAAGACTGCTCACACGCATACGTAGAGCCAAACATTGTCAGTACAGCAATACTCACACGCTGCAGTGTGTGATATATGACGGGAAGCACGTTCCAAGTTTTGATAATCAGCTGGTCTGCGGGTTGAAGTTGTTTCATTTCTCCCCACTTGTGTTTGCTCGCCAACTCTGCTAGCTGTCATGCAAGTCTTTCCAAATCTTCATTCAGTGACTTGAATTTATTTACCCACATGTCTGGGGCCTTCAGGTCAGCAGCTTGTAGCTCAAAATCTCTGAGGGAGACACTGGGATGTAACTCACATCGGTGCTGTCCACTGCACACTCGTGTGGATGGGTGATGAACTTAAAAAGACCAGTGCGCTCACGAAATTCTCCAAAGCGCACTTTGAATGACTGCAGGAGATTAGATGTGAAGCCCGCTAGCTGCTGGAGATCAAGATGTTGAGTAGGGTCACGTGCTGTGCATGGATCTTTAAACGCTCCCAGTTTTTCAAAGTGTAGTAAACGACCTGTTTCAATGTTGGCAATGAAGAGTTCCAGCTTGTTTTCAAATGCAAACACTGCTTGTTGAAGGGATAAGACTGTATTTCCAACGCCTTGCATTTTTACATTGAGCTGGTTCAGAGATTCAGTCATGTCCATGAGATAGTAGAACTTCAGGAGCCACTCATTTTTAGCTAACTCAGGATACTCGACGTTTTTCATTTTAAGAAAAGTCTGGATTTCGCTCAGGCAAGCTGCGAAACGGCTGAGCACCTTCCCTCTTGACAACCAATGCACATTGCTGTGCAGAAGCAGACCAGGATAATTATTCCCAACTTCATCCAGCAGTGTTTTAAACTGGTGATCATTTAAAGCTCGGGCAACAATAAAGCTGACCACCCGAATGACCAGTGACATCACCTCACCAACCTGTTCGCCACACATCTGAGCACAAAGCACCTCCTGATGTAGGATGCAGTAAAAACTTAGGATGGGTCTCTTTTCATGTTCATGAAGAAGTGCTATGAATCCTCTGTTTTTTCCCACCATGCACAGAGCTCCATCAGTACACACCGAAATAAGTTTATCCATCAGTAGATTTTTTTCTTTAGTGAACTCAGTGAAAGACTTGAATAAATCCTCCCCTCTTATTGTCTCTTTCATAGGCAAAACAGCAAGACTTTCCTCACGTAGTGTGTCACCAACAGCATACCTTGCAATCACGCTGAACTGGGATAAATGGCTTAAGTCAGTTGACTCGTCCAAAGCCAGAGAAAAGAATGGTGCTGCATTTATGGCCTTCACTTGTGTTGCCTCCATTGGATTTGCCATCAGGATGATATGATTGTGAACAGTTCTTGCCAACTGAGCCATGTCTTTTATTCATTTGATTATCTTGTCTTTATCCAAAAAGTCATCAAAAAGTTCATTGGCAACATCAAGCATGAATGTTTTGGCATACTCCTCATCTGTGAATGGCTTTCCATTTCTCATAATTGCTAAAGTACCAGCAAAGCTAGCCAAATTCCAGTCACCTTGTTGGATCCAAGCATGGAGTTGCTGCTGACTAGCTTGCACTCTGCGCTATAGCTCTTGATGTGCTTTCTTCCTGCTGTCCCCCACTGGATATTTTGATGCAAATTTAGTATGGCGTGTGTTGAAGTGCTGCTTTATATTTGACAGTTTCATTGATGCAATTTTATCATTGCCTCTTAGACACACGCAGAATCTGCTCTCTCCACAATGGCAAATGAATTCCTCTGTCCATTCCTGCTGAAAAGTAAGATACTCCTCATCTTTTTTTCTTTTAGCCATCTTCTTCATCAAAAGGGTTTCTGCAATTAGCTAGCTGACTACTTGATTAAAAGGAGGGAAGTTTACTTCCTGACTTCACAGTGATCTGTGTACGTTATGCATTATCTAATAAAAATTTGGTATTGTCCCAGAGGACAGCTGTGATTGGCTCCAGCCACCCGCAGCCATGAACATGAGCAGTAGGAAATGAATGGATTGTAATACATGAGAATGTTTTATATTTTTAACATTATTATTTTTTTATTAAAGATTTGTCTGTGAGCCAGATGCAGCCATCAAGAGCCACATCTGGCTCACAAGCCATAGGTTCCCGACCCTTGCCATACAATATAAAATAATGGCTGGACCAGTCCTTTAAATATTATAAAATGCTCTACAAATGCAAGGTAGACAAGTCAATTTCCTTACCTATAATAAAAAGATTGGAGTTAAGTTTCAATTCAATGATACCTGAAAAGTGCTTTGCTATAAAGTGCAAAATATGACTCAAATGAAGATTATCTTCCTATCAGGACTGTGTAAAACAGGTGAGGGAACTTTAAATACAGTCTAAACACTCCACAGGACTATGAGGTCTTAACATGTTACTCAGGGACTCCATCAATCTCTCTGGTTTCTCTCTCCATCTTTCAGTCTCATTCTGTTTCTGACTCTCCTTGTCTGTCTGTATGCCTTAAATATGTGTGTGTCTCCCTCTGCCTCTCTGTCTGTCTCCCTCAGTCTGTTTCTCTTATACACTCTCTCCCACCTCTCTCTCACACAGCCCCCTCAGAAAAATGACAAAACTCTATTTTTGAGGGAATACTACTCCAGGTTCATCTAGTCACTAAAATCCATTTTCTTCCATGTTTGCAAGTGTTTGATGATTTCCTACTGTAAGCTGGGACCAGGTTGTGAGCAGGGCCTTATTTCGTTTTAGGGTTCCGCAAAAATGTCTGAGATAGCTCCAAAATATGAAAAGTAAAAGCTCAAAACCAAATGCAAAAATTTCTCAATTAATTAACATCTCTACTGAATTGAACCTACTGTCGAAAAATTTCTCCCCTACTTTGCAGATTGTTAGAAAATTATATATAAAGTATATACAACAAACGAGGTGCATTTTAATATGTTTTAAATGACATGATCAGATGCTTCAGGGCTTAGGGAGATCTTAAAAGGTTCTCAGATATAGATCTCGAGGAGGAAAAGAATAAAATACCAAGTGTTGGGCAAATGAGTTTGTAAAATTTGTATTTTTTGAGTTTGCTCACTTTTATTGTTAGAAAATGGTGCTGGGCAGCCACGTGTGAGCTTGCCCTCAGAGCAGGGCAGTGGATTGCAAATTGCAGATTGAATTCCTGCTTGGGAGGATCCATTGTTTTGCTAATGTTTGCTGAAGGAGAGGTTTTTGCACCAGAAAGTTTTGAAAGGAGAGAAGAAGGAGAAGAGGCAGAAAGGAGCTATGTTGGCAGAGTGAGTACAGAGAGAATGCAGACTGCTGAAGAGAGAAGCCACGTTGGCAGGGAAAGAGACAGAAACCATGTTTGCGGAGTGAGAGCAAAGAGAATGCAGGGTGCTGAGAAAGAAGCCATGTTTGCAGGGAGAGCAGAGAGAATGCGGAGTGCTGAAGAAGAAGTCAGTTTGTGCAGAGAGGAGAAGCTGTACAGGTGGGGAACCAGAGGTGAGGGGCTTTTCGAGCTCCGCTGAGACTGGTGGGGCCTTTGATTCTAGGACAGTGGTTCTTAACCTGGGTTCTATCAAACCCTAGGGGTTCGATGAGTCGGTCTCAGGGGTTTGGAAAAGCCTCTGCCGCGGAGGCCAGAATAAAGTAATACCGTAATTTGTTGTGAGTTCATGCACTTTGTTGGTTTTGTTATTTGAGCAAGGTGATGTTCATGCATGGCTCATTTTGTGCACCAGTAAGAAAACATATACCTATGTCTTGAATTTGGAAAAAAAATCGTATTTTATTTATTACTAAAGAAGGGTTCAGTGAATGCGCATATGAAACTGGTGGGTTTGGTACCTCAAAAAAGGTTAAGAACCACTGTTCTAGGAGAAACCGGAGGAGATTCTCCTGGTTGTGGAACTGGAGAATGTGTCAGTGGCTTTGGGAGCCCTGTGTGTTTGCTCATCAGCTGGTGCAAGACTTTACTAAAGGAATGGTCCACCATTCTTCGGCTCCACTGTTCCTTTACCATCTATCTGAATTCAATGAGAACCTGCATGTGCATGGCTGCAACAGTGGCAGCTCCTGGTCACATACCAAGAAATTAGTTTTTCTATTTTATTAGTTTTCTTATAGCTTGAGACACAAGTGATGGTTTTATAGCCAACTACTGCAATATGCACTGGGTTGAAGTAGATGGGCTAGAAAATTAGTACCTGGCTTTCCTGATGCAACTACTGAAACAGCTTTATATAGAAAAAACCCACTAACCTATTTTGGCAATTTTGAACTAATTTCCTTTCCTTGTGTTTTGAAACTCTCCTTGGCTAGCCCTTTTTGCAAAGACAGAGCCAAAGGATTGATGAACTATTTTCTGAAGTGGAAATGCAGCAAAACTAATTGCAGAAACGCAATACCCTCATTAAAAAACTACAGCAAAAGGTTGGAGCTTCTTACTGCCTTTAGTAGTTTGTTAGCATCAGACTTTGATTTCAACAGAAAGAAATTCAAATGCGTATTAACATCACCAATATCTTACAGTTATCTGGTGTCTTTTACTCAAGTATTTCAAAGAAAATTGCAAATTTAGATATATTATTATTTAATTTTTATTTATTTTTATTTTAATGAGGGGAGGGGAGGCAGAGACAGACTCCTTCCTGAATGCAACCTGACCGGGATCCACCCAGCAAACCCCCTAGGGGGGCGATGCTCTGCCCATCTGGGGCCCTTGCTCCGTTGCAACTGGAGCCATTTTTTAGGGCCTGAGACTGAGGCTATAGAGCCATCCTCACTGCCTGGGACAAACTTGCTTCAATCGAGCCATGCCTGCGGGAAGGGAGGAGAAAAGAGAGAAACAAAGAGAGAAGCGAGGGGGATGGGTGGAGAAACAGATGGTCACTTCTCCTGTGTGCCCTGGCTGGGAATTGAACCGAGGACATCCACACACAGGGCTGATGCTCTACCAGTGAGCCAACCAGCCAGGCTAGATATATTATTTTAAGGTATTTATGCAAGGGGAGCAGCTGAGGAAGTAGTTTTATTTATCATTCACATTCACTGCTAGGAAAATGTATTTTAAATGCAATAATAAAAATAGCTAATGTTATTTAATTCTTACTATGTACAGGCACTTTTGTAATAGTAGCTAATGGTAACTAGGGCAGGTACTACTAGTAGTCTCATTAGGTAGATAATCAAACTGAGGCACAGAGAGAATGCATACAAGGTAACACAGCTAGCACAATGCAATTCAAATCTGGGTGATCTGAAGCTAATTACTAGATCCAGTGCCCATACCCACTGCTATTTCTAAGAACAATAGTAAACAGTATCTTTGGTCAACAATCAGAATCACCAGAATATCATTGTAATGTGCTCTTTTCCTGTATTATTTATAAGGGCTAAAGAATGTTTTCCCAAACTAATTTTTTTTAAAAGGTCTGAAATAACATAGTTAACATAGAAGGTGAGCATGACTACTGTCTTTTAGTGTTAGATAGAGGTTTTTATGTTTTAAATACATAAAGAGCAAATGAAGTTAGAAATCTTAGATCTCAATGTTTGGCATATTCTGGAATTAACTGAGAAACTTATATGTTTTAAGCGGGAGCATGTACTGTAAATGTGCACTTATGCGGAGCCTAGATTTAGCCACTCAAAGCGGGAGGAGCATCAACAGCATCAGAATCACCCATGGCCAGTGAAGATGCACCACTGACTTACTTAATCACAACCTGCATTTTCACAACACCCCAGGTGATTTAAATGCACATTCAAGTTCTTTGGTTTTTTTTTTACAGGGACAGAGAGAGAGAGTCAGAGAGAGGGACAGATAGGGAACAGACAGACAGGAACGGAGAGAGAGATGAGAAGCATCAATCATTAGTTTTTCATTGCCGTCGGAACACCTTAGTTGTTCATTGATTGCTTTCTCACACGTGCCTTGACCGTGGGCCTTCAGCAGAACGAGCAATCCCTTGCTGGAGCCAGCGACCTTGGGTCCAAGCTGACGAGGTTTTTGCTCAAGCCAGATGGGCCCGTGCTCAAGCTGGCGAGCTCGGGGTCTCGAACCTGGGTCTTCCGCATCCCAGTCCGATGCTCTATCCACGGTGCCACCGCCTGGTCAGGCACATTCAAGTTCTTGATCCAAATGTACTGATCTGTTTTTAATTTGGTGGATCTATGGATCTTGCAGTTTATTGTGTTTACTTTTGTTTGCTTGGCTGCTAGGAAGCTCAAAGTCAAATTTGCAACTGACTTTTTAAGGAACTGTCTAGGACCTTACAATGTATTCTGCATATTAACCTTATTCAAGTTTTAGATCGATTTCCCTGTCCTTATTTTCCTTTCACCTAGAAATTTTATACCTTGTTTTACAATCTCCATAAGCTGCCTCAGATAGCTTTTAGAATGGGAAGGTTTATAAATAAAAGCATAAAAATAAAACACTTGCCATATTTTGTCTTGTCATTCCATGGTCTAATGCCATGATTTGCATTTATTCCTATTTCTAACGCTTTAGGTTAAATCAAAGCACAAACTCACAAAGAAACTAGTGAAAACTAGAAATGGAAAGAAAACCCCTGGTGTGCAGGGTGAAGAGAACCTTCCCTCTTAAAAAATCAGAGCAAGAGAAACAGAGCATGAGCCCTCTTCTAGGACACAAGTCAGTCCACACAATGCTGCCTGCCCTGGGAAGTAACACGAGATTAGAAAGAGGCACTGGGGGTGCTGTCACAAGCAGCCATTTGCCCTTCAGTAACCTCTGGGCTCTGTGGGTGAGGCTGCCATGTTTTGTGTAAATGCTGGTACTGTATTCTGAACACTGGGTGCCTCTATCCCCGCCCCTACAAAAAACAAATGCAGTTAAGAAGCCAGAGACAAAATGTTACCGAATTGTTTAGAAACACTACAACAGATGACCCAATATTCTCTCCCTATAGTCATGTGTTATGTTTTTAAAAATGCACATGAAAACAGATGTCAAATGAGAGCAAGAAAAACAAATAGGAAACCAGCAAACTCTTACTTGTTATTATATCACTGAAAGATTTTGAAGGGAAAAAATAATCCCTTTTTATTTTCAATTGAGGAACTACAAGTTGAACATCGGATGGTATCTTTATACTAAACAACCATTATAACTACTAATCACTTGTTTTCAAACTGGAACTAAATGCTCACACATCCGATATTTGCACAGTACCTTTTCTATTAATTCCCATCCCTTCTTCTTATGAGATAAATGAAAGTTCCTCTTAAGAAAGGGCTTGGAAAACCAGCACTCTTCCTGTTAAATAAAGCAGGACCTCACGCTGAGGCAAGGGAATGTTCCCTTTTAGAAACAGGTATAAGCACCTGAGTTTTCCTTAAAACCCACTCACTTGTTTAAGAAAGTCCAACTACTTTTCAATAGCAAAAGATCCAAAAGGAAAGCTTGGTTATTTACAATCTTAGGTCATACTGGATCAGAGTCCCATTGAAAAGAATCACAAATACACAAACATTTGAAACCTGTTGGGGAAAACTGATTATTTTAAGAAAAATAAATAAATCTCTAACTTTGCTTAAAACTTTATTTTTTTAAACTATACTTTGTTGACCACTATGCTGTACACCTGAAACTAATACAGACTAATACTGAATGTAAATTGTAATTGAAAATAGAAATTCAACTGAATTTGGTTGAACTAACTGAAATTTTATGAATTAAGATATCCATGTTACTAAATATTCTTTTGAAACATTGCTTAGCAGATTTAATGTATGAAGTGGTTTGTATAGTATTCACTCTCACCTTAGTATGAATTAATCTACTCAGTTCCGTTCCTTCTTACAAAAAGGATGGACTTATGGCCTGTAGGTGTGAGTGGAGAAAGGGGTTAAAAAGGAGGATGGGGTCCTGACCTGGGGAAGATTGAGATGTTTAGGGTATATCAAGGAGAGTGACAAAACAAGGGGCTGAGAAGGTACCCAAATCCAAATATTTTCATATTCCACATTTTTTTTTCTAAAACTTTAAAAAACTTGACACTGAAATCAAAAGGTTCCCTGGATAATTGTCTTTATTCCATTTCCCAGCTATCCTCATGGAACCCATGATGTGGTTTTTAGGGTCTAAGTTATCTGGATATTTCTGTGACTCCCACATAAGGAGGGCTCAGAATTTGTTAAATAGATCGAGCTTGGTATATTATGACCCTATTTTCAGTGGAGTTTTTTCTTTTTATGGCTAGACAATATTTAATGAGAATGTATTTTATTCTCCATGGCCAAAGACTGGAATTAATTTAACAATATACATTTAAGGCATCCTGCAAAACTTACCCTTCTATAGCTACATTTCCTATTTCACTCAAAGGACTTTGTACAGACTTTATTTATGTATACAGATTTACAGATGCTTGGGAGGTGAATCTGTGCTGGGGTGTTGGGGGAGTGGGGGTAAGGTGCTGGGGTGCTGTGCAAGGAGATAAATAATCCCACTCCTCAGTATGTGCATTTAGGGTTTCCCCTTACTACTTTGAATCTAAGAAAATTTGGGGAATCTGCTTTAACCTAGGTGAAAAAATATTCCCCCTAAACTGAGGCTTGTTTCTTTGGAGTATAAGTTAGGGAGGGGTAGATGTAGGCTCATTTTTCACCATTGAGAATCTGTCAAGAAGCATTATTTTCTATTAGGACAGTGGTTCTTAACCTTTTTTGAGGTACCAAACCCACCAGTTTCATATGCGTATTCACCGAACTCTTCTTTAGTGATAAATAAAATATGATTTTTTTCCAAATTCAAGACATAGGTATATGTTTTTCTACTGGTGCACAAAATGAGCCGTGCATGAACATCACCTTGCTCAAAGAACAAAACCAACAAAGTGCATGAACTCACAACAAATTATGGTATTACTTTATTCTGACCTCAGCGGCAGAGGCTTCTCCGAACCCCTAAGACCGACTCATCGAACCCCTAGGGTTTGATAGAACCCAGGTTAAGAACCACTGTATTAGAAAGTGAAATATTGCAGATTTCCTAGAAATATACCAGGCCGACTACTAAACCCTCAGTAGAAAGCCTTGTCTTCAGCATCCACAGGTGTAATCCACCTTCCTTGACTCACCCTCCTACCTCCCCTTACTCCTTCAAATTCAAACAACTGGAGCACCCCAACTTTTTGTAGCTTGGTTAAGAACTGTGGTTGTGGCTTCTGAGATGGTTTCCAAGGATCCCATCTCCTGATACCCTTAGGTTACAGAAAGACTCTGACCTCTAACCTCTCTCTGAAGAAGGCAATTGCCATGTTATGAACTGCCCTATGGAGAGACTAATATAGCAAGGAATTCAAGGATGTCTCTTGCCAACAGCTAGTGAGGAACTAAGGCCCTTAGCCCAACAGTCCAAAAGAAACTGAATCTTCTCAACAACCACAAGAGTGAACCTGAAAGCAACCCCTCCCCTAGCTGACCCTTGGGGTAATCATTGCCTTAGCTGACAGCTTGGCTGTGGCCTTTTCAGAGTCAGAGGCACCTGTCTAAGCCATACCTGGATAACCCACAAAAACTGAGATAATAACTGTTTGTTGTTTTAAGCTGCAAAGGTTTTTGTTATACAGCCATAGATAACTAACACAAGTGCATACACTTAAGAAACTATGTGTCAGATATTCAGTGATATTTGAATGTGCAATTTCTTTAAAAAAAAGAAAAAGGATAAAAAGGCTTTACCTTGTAAAATTTCTTCCTCTTAATTGACTCTCAGGGTTATTCTCCTGGACTAAGGAATACAACACAATGACTACCTATATAGAACAATAATCTTAATATCAAAATAGCCTCTTTGGAGTGAATCCAATTACCAACTAAGTTTAAAGGTGAGGATTTTAAAAAACATAAATAATTTGGGCGATTGCTATTTTTTATTTTATTAACTGAATTAACTAATATTTCTTAAAGAGACTGTGATGGATATTAATAATAAAAGAATGCTAATAAGTATATAGCACAAACAGCTTTCCTTTTTTCCTAAAACAAGTTAAAATAATTTATTAATATATTTAATTTAATTCAAGATATCCAACATACTATTATTTTAACATATAATCATTACAAAATTATTAATGCAATATTGCATTTTTTTAAAAAACGAAGCCTTCAAAATATAGGATGTGTTTTATACTTATAGTATAAATATTCGTATGCTAACTCTTACCAGAGATAATTGTTCTGTTTAAATTTCATAAAACTTAGTTAAAAAGTCAATTTATTTACCTAAGCTATTCCAAACACACTAAAAAGTTTTTCAATAAGCAAATTGAACACCAAAAGTAATTCAAATTCATTCCCTTAATCACACTAACCATATTTCAATGGCTACCCTATTGGATACCACAGGGTTAGAGCCTCACTTCTAATTGACCCTCCAATAGGTAGAAAACCTAGGCTTCTCTATAAACCCATGTTCCTCCCCTCCACCTCACCCTCCACCCCACTCTCCACATGCTTTACTGTGCAGGTCAGGAAATTGGGATACCCTATAAATTCATTACACAGGTATTAATAGGCTAAAAGAGCAAAAGGGGAACACTGAGACAGTAACAGGAAACAGCTACCACCATTGGAACTGAGGGAAAATAAAGGAAAGATGTAGAATCATCAGAAACTTGTAGCTTAGAATGTAAGCCCCATCCAGGTGGTGCTCAGATTTCTGCTGCTCGTGGGGGGGCACAAGAAGCTGGGTGCTGAGCCCCCCCACCCCAGCTAGAGTGACCCTGAGTAGCAGGACAAACAGGAAGGAAGTCTTTTTTACTTTCTTCTGCCTTCCAATCTCACTTTCTGGCTTGCATTGTCAGGAGCTGATAGGAAGTCAGTGTATAGAATTCCATCTTTAGAGCGAGAGGAAAAGCAGGTGAATAACTAGCATGAGCAGCCTTCAACTTTACGAGGGTGGCTTCTTCAGTTCAACCAGAGGGCCCCAGCTGTGGTTTTGCCATTGGCTTTGTTGGTGCTCAGTGAGAGCCTTTTGGAAAAAGGACTTCCTGGGTTCATCTGAGTTTTTTTCTTTTTTATTGAATTTATTGGAGTGACATTGGTTAATAAAGTTATACAGGTTTCAGTTGTGCAATTCTACGATACATCATCTGTATATTGTATTATGTGTAAAACAATACATTTTTTCCTTTTTTGAGAGGAAAAGGGAGAGATGGACAGGAACATTGAGCTGCTCCTGTATGCCCAGACTGAAAAATTGAACCGGCAACCTCCATGTTCCGGAAGGATGCTCCAACCTAATGAGCTATCCAACCAGAGCTTAACTTCTTTTTATTTACTGTTTCAGAGAGACAGAGAGAGGAAGGGAGAGGGGGGAGGGGGAAGGGAAGCAATCATTTGTTTTTCTACTCAGTTGTGCATTCATTGGTTGCTTCCCATGTGTGCCCTGACCAGGGATCGAACTCTTAACCTTGTCGTTTGGGGACGACACTCTTAACTGACTGAGCTAACCAGTCAGGGCCTAAAACAATACATTTTTAACAAAATTATTGTCCAAGTGAAAACAAAACATACATCTCAATATTCAGTTTTGTAAAAGAACAAAAATTTAGGTTGAACGATATTGTTTCAATGCCATATCTGGATAGGACAGCGTATTTTAAGAGACCACCACTCAGAATTGTCACGTGGATGACTAACATGAACCAACTTGCATGTTCTTTTATGGGAGAAAGGGAGCACATTTTTCCAGGCATTGCAAATAGTTTCCTAAAATAAATCTGCCAGCTAAAATAAAACACATACACATATCAGAAAATGTGCAATTTTGCTGTTGCTGAAGCTGACTTTTGCTTTTCTTTTGGTTTGAGGCAGAGCCTTTACCAGTCCTCTATTCATTAAAAAAACAAGAAACAAAAACAGCCAATGAATAAATCAATATTATTCATTAAAATGCTTGCTTGATCATTCCTGACATTTTAAATATTGTTAGCTGCTTTGCTTTGGGTTGGAGAAGAAAGTATTAGAATTGGAGGCAATAGCAGGCTTACCAAGAATAAATAGTCCAGATGCTTCCACTATCTCTAGAAACATAAACCTGCTTTGGGTACTTGGCGAGAGAGAAGGCTTGTCTGGATCTTGGAGATGGTTTCAAAATATTGTAGGGAGGAGCACTGGGGAGCAAAATGGTTATCATTTTGCTTTTTCACAAAGTAAGGACAGACTTACTTTATGTTTGTTCACTAATTTGATGTTTGTTCTCCAAAGGGGAAGCAGTACTGATCAATTCCTTCACCCACGGGTTGGGTGGTCCTAAGGGTGAAAGCAAACCTGCTGGAGGGAAATGAACCAACTCCCTTCTCTAGCCATCTCCCCAGTAAGAATATCTCATTCATGTTATGAAAGCATTACAATACATCTAAGTGTCCTGGATGGTGAGAACATTGGCAGCATTCAGCTCAACATCTATGAAATAAAAGGCTTTGTCACCAGTAAATGTAAAGGCCAATGATGCAGGAAGACAACAGAACTTTGACCTTGAGATAAGTCAAGCTTAAGGACCACAGGGAGCTTTCTACAGAGCTGGGAGGAGGGGAGGCCACATTCTCACCTTGAAAATAAGGATAGTGAAAGGAAGGACAAGCAAGCTTAGAAGATATGTATTAGAGGGGGAAAGGAACAGAATAAAATTAACTGAAGAAGGATTCCCATGTTCCTGCTCTGCGAGGAAAATCACCCAATCCTGAGGTGGAAAATGAGTGAGAATTCTAAGGTGTCTGAGTTTGACACCTTTTTTATTTTCTCAAATGTGGGATACTATACATAGCATTTCTGTGCATATCTTCTTTGCCTGGACAACAGAAATGTAAGTCCACTAATAAGATAAGGAAACTGGTCTGCTTCCTATCCGTGAACCCATGAAGGGAATTTTGATAGGAGAGAAAATATCGCCCGTATCACCCCCATCAATCAAGTAGATTAATATAAAAGGAACAACAGGCTTGGTTTGAAAAACTATAACTCTAGGAAGTACTGAGAAATGATGTTCTTATTGCTAAATGTATAATTTTTAGCTTAGGCATGAAGATCTTGTAAAAATTATTAAAATTAGCCACTAAGTTGAGTTCCTCTACTTTCATTCCTTATTAAATCATAATATTTATATTTCCACACTGTTACATGGATCTCAGTTTACATTCTGAAGGTTGTCAAACAAAGAACATAAAACAAATGAGGTGGAACTGTACAGTTTTGTAAATTTTATAACCTTTCTGGTGTTTAGGCAAGTGAACAAATATAATTCATTTATAATGACTAAAAATACATGATAGCCAACTGATTAACCAGGTTTTTTAAAAAATTACCTTATTACATGATCAAAACTCAGTTCTTTCCTACACATAGCTCTATTTTACTTTGTGCCCTGTGGCTAGCCTGCATTGCCTCCCCCAAACCCACATTTCCCCTGGGGAGACTCATAGGTGACAAAGTCTAAATTTCTCCCAGAGCATCCTGACCTCTGCTGAGAGGCGCCAAGCGCCCCTGATTGTGGCCTTGATACCACAGGACATCCATTAACCGGGTGCTGTTCAAATACCTCTGCTTTGGTGGTGGCCAAACACTTCATGGGAGCAGTGGGTGAATACACATCCTTGAGTCACCACTAACGTACACAGGAAAGACAGAGGAACTAAGCGTGAAAACGCTAAAAAGTAGAAAGGATTTTTACTCCCTAAATGCCAAAAGAAATAAGAGGGAACAATTCCCCACAGGATACCCTGTCAGAAGATAAGCCACTTCAAGGAACTAATTTTCAAAAAATAATTTTAAAAAGTAACAGAAGCATAGAAATTAAAGAAAGAAGGCTATTTGGATTGTAGGAGGCTCATTCTAATCAAGGCAAACTATTCCTCATCATAATCAAATGCAAGCCCAGATCTGTCTTACTGTCATCACCATTTCTATTGCTTCTGTCCCCAGCAACCTTATATTTATATTCCAAACCCACGAAGAAATAGGATGTTTCAATGAACCTAAATGCTGAAGTCTATGTGAATGCTCTATGACATTTGCCATCATTAAATGGAGAGAGCAGGATTTTTTGTCAGGATAGGCAGTAACACTCCAGCATGGTAGACTCAATATGAATGAGTATAATGTGAGGTTGTGACTTGTGGAATCAGTGAGATTAATGTGCACAGACCCTCTTTCACACTGTTTCATTACTGCCTCACACACATTCTTTTAGTTCCATATGTGAGTCAGGACTGGTCAATGTGTAAATATGTATTGTGAACAACTCCCCCCCAAAACTGAATTTTACTCTCTCTCCCTATATCACAGAATACAGATCTTAATCCTGATCCCAAGAAAGCTTCCAAAAAGTTCCAGATTTCTAAGGTCATGACTTTTCCTCATGAAAGAAGGGCAGAAGTTGACAGGTGAAAATTAAATGTTTTGCAAAACAATGACACCAGCAATTCTTGGGACACTGGAACACTTTTCAGTGTTTTGTTTTCTTGCTCTACACTTCAAAGGCAAAAAAGTAAGATGTGTGTTTTCTTTTAATACAATCACAGCTCCCTTTGTAAAAGGAAAGAGCAGATTGCGACTGAATCTAGAAAGTGAGCAAATTGTGCCCTCAAGTGGCTGAAACCATAGCTTTGCAAAACCTGCAACTGTTGCTAAGTAGTCTTAGGTAACTTGCTTCTCCTGAATTTTTTCATTTTCCTAGGAAAAAAGGAGGGCAACACAGTTTGGGAGCAGGCATCAGGTAAGTGGGGATTGTGTTCCTGATTTATTACTGAGACCACCTTGCCACAGCAAAGTTAAGTACAAGGACATAATTATCTGGATAATTTAGGCAACAAGAATCACTTTGCCTTTGTCTCCATTAGTTGGCTAATTCAAATGTTTTGATTTTGCCTGGGCTGTGCTGCTGTTTTTAAATTAAGTGTTTGTTCATAATAAGCTTTGTGTTCCACAAGCAACTACATGCTAAGTTTAGTAAAATCAAAAAACTGGGCTTTAGCACTGTTGTATATTTAAGGCCGAGTTCTTGAAAGGGTGAAAAGCAGGAATTTATCCAACAAATATGCTACACACGTGTGAAAGAATCTCTACGATTTTGCATTGTAACCTCACTTGTAATGTCAGAAGATTGGAAACACCTTACTTAGATGCTCATCAGCATGGGGGTTAAATACGTCATGCTACATCCATATCATGAGAGTCAGTGCAGCTGTAAAAAAAAGCATCAGCCAGTTCTATGTATTCACATGGAAGTGCTCTCCATAATGTAGTGTCCAATGAAAAATCAAGGCGTAGAGCACCGTGACAATTGTGTTACATTTGCATTATGAAAGGAAAACATACAGGGTTACACTGGCTTGTACATGCATCAGTTATTTCTGGAAGGATACACATGAAAATGATTTTAAAAGATGTCTGTTTCCAATTGTCAAAAATAGGATTGAGCTGTGGAATTTACATGATTTTCATGTGTTTTGTTCACTAGTATTTCTCCAGTGTTTAGAACAGGCCCTAGCACATTGTATACATGGAGTAATATTTGTGCAATAAATAAATGAATAAAATCAAACTATGGATATATATTTTTACTTTTTAAAAATATTTTTGAACTTAAATTTAATGGGAGAACATTGATCAATAAGAGTACATAGGTTTCAGGTGAACATCTCCATGGCATTTGAACTGTTGATTGCTTTGTGTGCCCATCACCCAAAGCCAAACTTTTTCATCATTGTACATTTGTCCTTCTTTACTCCCCTCTCTCTGCCCCCTCCTCCTGGTAACCACTTTGCTTTTATCTATGTCCTTGAGTCTCAGTTTTATATCCCACCTATGTGTGAAATCATATAGTTCTTAGCTTTTTCTGACTTATTTATTTCACTTAATGTAATGATCTCAAGGTCCATCCATGTTGTAAATGTTACTATGTCATCATTTCTTATGGCTGAGTAGTATTCCACTGCATATAGTTACCTCATTATGTATATGTATTTAGAAAGGATGACTCCAAGAATCTGATGGCTGGAGGTCAAGAAGGGAGAGAGAATTTTCACTCTGCACTTTTGTACTTTAATAATTCTGAACCATTAGAATAAGCTACCGTATCCAAAATAAACTTCAAACAACTAAAGAAACAAGTGAAAATGGGGAGTTATTATTTTGATAGTTATTTAAGTAAGGCATTTTTTTGATAGTGATTTAGGTCAGGGCTAAACACATCAGAAACTACCAATCATTAATTAGTAATAACATTGTAGTACTTAGAGCATCTGCAGAGATTTACACTATTAAAAACTAACCTCACGTGAAGAGGTTTCCTGCTGTTAAAGATATTTTTTAGCGAGAGAAAAAGACAGGAAGGGAGATAAGAAGAATTGACTCCTAGTTGTGGCACCTTAGTTGTTCATTGATTGTTTTCCCATATGTACCTTGACCAGGGGGGACTCCAGCTGAGTCAGTGAACCCTTGCTTAAGTCAGCGACATTGGGCTTAAGTGAGCGACCATGGGATCTTGTCTATGTTCCATGCTCAAGCCAGTGACCTCACACTTAAGCTGGTGAGCCTGCACTCAAACCAGAGACCTCGAGATTTCGAATCTGGATCCTTAGCATCCTAGGCCAATACTTTATCCACTGAGCCACTGTTTGGTCAGTTTGTCATAGATTCTTGATAGACAAGTACTTGCTCTTGGCCAAATCCATCTCACCTGATCTCTGCACACTCTGGGATTGCTTCTCAAGTCAGGTGGATGAAGATGCATGGCCCTCACCCGAGTTTCCAGTGGCTGAAGTCACTGTGGGCCTTTGGGTGACTCACTCCACGGATTAGAAGAGCTCACTGAAAGGAACTCCATTAAAGGGAGGAGGAGGCTTGATTCCTAAAGGAGGCCCAAGACCCTACCGCAGACCTCCTGAAAAGGAGTCTCCAGGTACGTAAGCCTCCAAGATGAACACTTGTATTTTTATAAAGCTCTACAATAGAATCTGAGGCATAACCACCTTCGCCCCATCCTACTCCCTCACCCACAGCAGTGAGAGGGTCTAGTGTGGACATAGAACCAACTAGGCTCAGATTTGGAATCCATTTCCTTGGACAAAATAGAGTCCCTCTCAAGGAAAGCTTCCATTCCCTACGTCCCAACTCCTCCCTAACCATCTCATCCAGAATCATTTCTGGTTCATTCCTTTCCTTAGAAACCCTATTCTTTCAATTACAACTTCCAGGCATTTATTCAGGATTGGCTTGCATGTTTATTCCTGCCATTCTTTTTGCCTCTGTAGGATGCAAATCGGTTTGCATTCCTCAGAACTCCACTGTGACATGGGAGGCATCTCCTTATTAGGCCAGTTATCAGGCATGCTCTGAGAATGTAGACTCTGGTCTGAGAACATTTGGCTGAATAGGAGGAGGTCTGAAAACAGCTAATTATCCATCAAAGAAATCGTGTTCTAACTGATAGGCTTGTTCTCGACAAGCACATTCCTCCACAGCAAGTCTGATAATTGAATAAAAAGACCTCAGAGGCTCTTGGGGGCTGGGATGAGAAATGAAAACATGCTTTATGTGGCTTTGCCTAATGTAATCACTAGTTAAAGGGATGGCAAGGAGCTTAACAAGCTCATTACAACCTCAGCGTCTGTGATCTCTGTAGCAGCCACAGGATAAGATACCTGTCAAGGTCTCCCTAGGCCTTGGCCCCCGCCTGTGCTATTTTCATTCTGCCCCCACCAGAAGGCAGCTGGTGTCTCTATTACCAGCTGCAGGCCACATGGAAAGTAAGCCAGGAGTTGGTCCAAACGTGTTCCTGTGCTAACACCTACGTGTTTTTTTAATCTGGGTGTGGAGAAAGGAATGCTAAATTCAGATTTGGGTAATCCTATCTATCAACCTAATTTTTCCAGCTGTTCTGCTCTACTTTCAGAATTACTGTCCTCTGTGATTTCGCTAAAGCTCACTCCTGGGTCTGTTTCAGGGCACAGTTGTCTGGCTACCTGCCTCTCACCCATAGAGGTGACAACCGGCACCGCAGAGGGCCGAAGGCCCTGGGCCGGGAGATGCTGGCCATTCCTGGGATCAGAACTCTGGCTGTAGAAGTTCATCTCTTCCTTGAGAGAAGGTGTTTGTTTTATCAGTGATCAACCCTTGCTAGCAGGCGAGGATGTTTCTGAGTTCAGCATAATCCTCTTATAAATGATTTAGATTGCTCCTTAAAGCAATAAGAATAAGATAGAGACACCAGCTCCAGCATCCACCAGGAAGACAATGTGAATGGTGCTCACTATGGTACAACATGGTGACCCTGACTGAGGGCACCAGAAGGGGTAGGGCAATTAGAAGAGGTACCTGAACAGGTAGGAGAATGGGGAGACTGAGGGCAGGAAGGCAATCTCAGCCTATTCTAAGCCAATTTTATTTGAGGTTCCATGGCAGCTGCTTCTTTAAGAGAGACAAAAGTAACCTGAATTTTACTCAGTTGGTGTTAATTGAAACTTCATCCATATTAGAATGCTATAATGTATGACTCTGGCCACCACTCACACTCAAGGCCAGACAACATCTACCATTAGATCCATGTAATGGTTCCTTCCACCCAAGGGAGCTCTGCAGTTTATATTAAAAGTATACAAATTTGAAACTTGAATCCTGGCTTGGTCACCGCAGGCCTCCCATCATTGGCCAATAGATATATTATCCCTAAGTTCTGGATAAATCAAATTTTTATAAGTCAGACCATGTTTTATATTCATTAGGTGAATCCTAAATCAAACAAAGTTATCCATGAATTTATCTGCTCTGTAAATCTTAGTTTTTGTTTGGCTTCCTTAAAGGGATATGGCTGTGCCAGGATTAGAGTCATGGAAATATGTAGCAATGTCAATGGGGAAAGTTACCCTACTCACCAAACCCTTAGAATAACGTGCAGAATTCAACTAAGTGGAAGGAAAATGTTACTAAATGAAACAGAAACTGCTGTCCCTACTGAAATAATGCCTGTGGGAGACATAGACATTAGGCCATACCTGTTATTGATACCATAATGTAGATAAATTAAGAGACCCTTGATTGAAAAGAGACTTAGGTTTGCAGGCAGTAGAAAAGAGATGAGATTCTAAGTTTTTTGAGGCACAGGGAGATGGCAAGGAATGAAAAGAAGGAAAAATGGACAGAAATGAGAAGACTAGGTCACCTAAGGCAAAATTAGCTAACCGACTAATTTGACCGGGGGTTCAGACCTGACTTGAGTCTTCCCTTTCCATTTTGTGACATGGCAGTGGAGTTGTAGAAAAAGGGAAAATCTGTCTAGGACTGGTGACTGTCAAGACCAACCTGAACAAAACTACTTGGAGCATGTGAGGACTGGACAAGAAATAGTAAAAATTTAACAACAGTATGGAAGATTTAGACAAGATGCTCTCTAAATCCCTCAAAGTTTTCTTGTAGTAAGACTCTGAACCAAGTTTACTATAACTCATGTTCCTTAAACAAGGTGTAAAGTATGTTGGGCTGGGAGCTAAGAGAAAGTGCTATGCCCAAACTGGAGGGAAGTGTTTTCTTCAATCATTCCCAAGGGTAGCCTGATTTTTAATGAGGTGGCCTTGGCTTTTCCATAGTGTACAGAACAGCTTAAAGAATATTCACTTTGCACTTGTGGGTTCATTTCTCATGAAGCCAAGCTGGGCCCACAGTAATCCTTCCAGGCTTGCTCTCCTGGGCACTCCTACATTTCTGAATCATCTGGCACACTAATGCATTCTGAATCCCGCTGTGATGTAATTAAGGACAATGTTTGCAGCAAGGAGTAGAGGGAGTTGTGAATGCTTCCCATGGGAGATTAAATGCTCCGAGGGGAAGTTGAAAAACTATAGAATTCATTTGGTGCAAGTTTATTCCAATTCCACAAGCACACCACCCCATTATAGGATAGGGTTTCTAAAGACAAACACAGCATCCATAAGCAAATATTTTCATGCTTTTATCTCCTTCTAGGGAATAAAAAACAGAAACTACATACTACATCTAAGGAATGCTTATTTATCTAGGAGAGGTACTTGGGCTGAGTTCATATTTAAAAATGAGGCTAGAAACTGAAAGGCTGCTTTAGAAAGGATTAAATGGGGGAAAGACGTGTTCACTTCACCAACATGGAAAGAAAGAGGTCCATTTCTAAGTGTGTGGATGGTTGTTTGTATTTCTCACTGTAGTTTTTGACCTCAGTGAACCACTCATTTTTCCTGTCTGGGTCTCAATTTGTGCATCTGGAAATGTGGGTGTAGGTGTGTTTGACTTAGGTGAGTTCTAAAATTCTTTGCATTTCAGTTCCACATACAAATAAATCATCCTGGAAAGTGTGGGTGAAGGCCGGGGGCATCAGAACTCTCTTACACTGTTGGAAGGATTGCAAACTAGTAAAATTATTTTGGGAAAAAGTGGCAGTATAAATAAAACTTAAAATGTATATTGTTTGAGACCCAGTAATTTCACTTTTAGTCATTTCCTTAGGAAAATATTCTCACACATGCACAGAGAGACTAAGACAAAAATTCCCACTCCACAGAGTTTATAAAGATTCCCAAATTTGAAAAAAATATATAAATGTCTATCAATTAAAAAAAAAAGAAATGGATAAATAAGTCCTCTTTACAGAAAGGGATACTATACAACCCTTAAAATGATGTCAAAGCTCTATATAAATCAATATTAATATTTCTAAAATACAAGCTGTCAAGTAATTCCCATTCACTAAATTTGTGAAAATCTAAGTAACTGAGAAGGATAATCACTGTAACTGAATGTAACACATTGAATCAATAAAATTCATAAGCCCACAGTAATACTCAGACAAAAGAGAAAGAAAATCACACGGTCCGATGAGAAGTGCATATGGGATGTGCAGCCACTCATGGATAGTTAAAATGAATATAAAAGTAATAACATTTGGTGTTCACAGATTTATATATACAGATGTGTGTGAATCAGAAGAAAATGGAAAAAAGGACACAAATAAGTTCATCACTGCTGTTCGGGAGGCAAGGTAGAGAAATCTGTGACTAGAGACTAGGGATAAAGGAGACTTCAACTTACTCAGTACAATTGTACAGACACACACACACACACACACACAGACATACACACACTCACATACAAAATGTCAATTCCAGATGGTGGAGAAGAGGTGCTTGTTACAACATTCTTCTCTGCATCAAAAAATAAACCTTCTCAAAATAAAAACTAAAATATGTGAGCAGCACTGGCTTTGGCAGATGTACATTGACACATTCTCTCCCAGCCCCAAGTAAAGGGCTTCCAAGAAACCAAGGCAGCCTAACCTTTAGTTCTTTGCTGTCTAGCTCCCTGCTGTCCAATATGGTAGCCACCAGCTACTTACAGCTACTTGAATTTAAATTCAAATTAATTAAAGTTAAATAAAATTAAAATTTCACTTCTTCCATTGCTCTAGCCACATCTCAAGTGCTAAACAGCCGCATGCGGCTAGTACCTATTGTACTGAGCAGCACATGTATGAAAACATTTCTATCATTGCTGTAAATTCTATCTGACAAAGCTGGGCTTGAGGTAAAAAAACAAGAACATATTTGGTTACAGAGCTCTTTCCCTAATTAGATAATCATTTTTAGAAAGTGATCTAGCAAAGTAATGTAAGCATCATATTTCATTTTCCCTGAAACTTAGTTAAGTAGAAAGGTAGATAGAGGGATGATGAAAGCATTATCCAAACATTAACTCTACATGTGGGCTCAGTGGGTTTCCAAGAGCCTTTGTTTCTTACCTGTACACAGTATGAGGGACATAGACTTCCCGGATTGGAAATTCCAAAACCTCTTTGTGTGGACGTGTCCGGTTTTCAGGAAAGGGTTTCACTGGCAATAGTTCAGGGGTCAGACAACAACTGATGACCTCTGGAGCTAGAGAAATCTCCAGTCTGAGCGAGCCTGAAGAGAGGAAACAGGACCGTTTGAGTAAAGACACTGTCATATTACTGAGGAATCGATATAGATGATTATAGCATATTTCTTTTATGAATATAAGAATAAGTTGTGGGAGTGTGAGTTTGGAAATTCCCAGCTACTGGTAATTTCCTATAGCTGGAGAAAAAGTACATCATGACAACTTTCGAGATTTTGTTTCTAGAAATTAAAAAGCAAGAAATTGTAGAATGAATAGAAGTAGATTAGAGGATCTTTAAAGTCTCTTCCACAACTACTATACTGTAATAGTACACTTTTAAGTAAATATTGGTGGTTTTTGAACTGGGTTCTCTGGTACCCGAGTGCTGCCGAAGTGTCTCAGAGGCTCTTACGCTGAGGATAAGGACGGTGTCCTCACCTTCCAACAAAGCACCTCACATTCACTTTTCTTTTTATACTAGAGTTCCATATAATATTTTATATGATGAAAAAGTCTCCTCTGTTCAAACGATTATCTGATCAACTGAGAAACCAGATCTAAAGCATGTTTATTTACAGAATCAGTCTTTTAATAGAATGAAGAATATGAATAGAGTTTCAAAAAAAAAAATAGATCAATTCAGACTCAATTCCCAATGTAGAAACCCCACGTTTCATTTGGTACACATAATTTTATAAATTGTAGCATTAGACAAATAATGAATTTAATCACAAATGGCTTTAGTGCAGCTCAATAGCATAAAGACAAGCCATCCACACCTGGAATTGACTTGACTCTTCTCTGTAAGGATGAAGACCTTTTGTAATCAGCTAAAAACTTGAATAAGTCTTCATCACTAAGGCGATCTCCCTCCTGCCAAAAGAGAAGTCAGGGTTAGTATATATACACCATGGACTCCTGGGGTAGGGACCAATAATTTATGGGAAGATTTTTATCTTTAAACTTTATTTTAACATGCCTTTCATAGAAATTAGGATGACAGGCAATGATGCTGAAGTCATTCAGTTCAACCTCTTGTCAAATATTCCTTCTCTACTAATCCCGGACCTATTGTCACTTAGCCTCTCATCAATCCTTCCGGGGATGGGCTTCTACTGCGTTCTAAGGAAGTCTACCTGACCATTAGAAATCTATGCCAAAAGCATCTCCCTCTATAACTTAAGCCTACTGCTGCTTGTTTTACTCCCTGGACTAATACAAAATAAGTTTACTTCCTTCTTTAAGGATCTGAAGATGAAGAAATAATCTTTTCATTTTTTTCCTATCGTTTTTTTTTCTCACATTTGTCTTGACTAAGAGGGCTAAGCATAAATACTACCTTCTATGTGTCCACATGGGACAGGCATCCTACCAAGGGACCCATGGGCAAGAACTCTAATCCTTGCAATAGCCAGGTAAGGTAGTTAGGTAGGTGTATCTTCTTCCTAAGTACAGATGAGAAAACTCAGACTTAGGCAAGTCCATTACTTTGCCTCATGAAGACTGAGCTTAATTTTCTAAAACAGAGTCAAACCAAGTCTAAAGTGTTTTATTCTGTAGAAAACAATACTCATAGTATAAATTTTGCCGTCTCCACCACTTCTGAGTGTGCGGTCCCGTAGTGTCAAGTACACTCGCATTGTTGTGCAACCACTCTCTGGAACACTTTCATATTGCAAAACTGAAATGCTGTACCCTTTAAACAATGCCCTACTCACCACTTCCTGGCAAACATCATTCTGCTTTCTGCCTCTATGAATTTCATTATTCTCTGAAATTCTTTGTTTTTTAATAAAAAGTCTCAGTGTTTAATAAGTTAAAAAAGAATGCCATTGGCAATGGTCACCCTCTCTGAGCAAGCAGGGCAGCCCTTCAAAGCCTGTACATGGAATAGCGGTGAAAGGGACAACACCCAGCCCAGAAACCCCTGAGACCAAAGGGGGACAATGTTTCAGCCAGACTGTTTTCATAGCCTCATAAATGAATTGACCATGAGAGCTCAAATGGGATAGTTGGTATCAATGGGAGCAAATCCTTCTCTCAATTACAAGAGCTAACACTCACTGAGTTCCTTGCTGTATCCCAAGTACTCTGAGAATAGCTTGACCTACCTCATGTCATCTAATCCTCCCAAAGGCCACATGAAGCAAGCAGCCTCATCCTTGTTTTGTAGATGTTGGGTAGATAAAATATATTATGCTCACTTTGTTAAAGATGGCACTGCCTACATGGAAACCCGTCGCCCAGGTGATAATATTAGTTGCCCTACTTACTTGGGATGGGCGTGATTATATTAATGTGTGTTGGGGGAGGGCTTTTGCGCTAAAAGGTTTTAAAAGGAGAGATCACATTGTTCTGGGGAAGAGTGATTATGTTCTAGGAGGAGTCCATGCTGGAGGAGAGCAGAGAAAGGCCACGTGGAGGAGAGGGGAAGCAGCCAAGATGGCAGAATGCTGAAGGAGAAGCCAGTTTGTGCAGAGAAGGAGATGGGGAACAGAGGTGAATAAGGCTGGTGAGGTACAAACCTTTGATTCTAGGAAACTCGGATAAGTCAGTGGCTTTGGGAGCCTTGAATGGAAAAGGAAGTGTTTTCCCACTGTGTGTATTTCTTGCCCGCCGGCCGCAAGCTAGGATTAAAGCTAATGGCCCACCAGTTCTTGGCTCCATTGTTTCATTACCGTCTTTCCGAATCCAATGCAAACCTGCATGGGCCAGGCGGCTGTGATGGTGGCGGTGGCTACTGGCTTTACAGTAGATAATAAAATTCAGGCTTGGTGAGATTAAACAACTTGTTCTTTTATTCACTACATATACTACCCCTTTAGGCTCCAAAACCCATGACATTATGGGAACAAACGTAGACATATAGTAACATGAAGAGATACCTGCTTGTAAAAGCTGTTAATTGTCATGGTCTTGAGGTTGGATCCAACTCCATTTTCCTCCAAGGAAAGGGCTCTTTCAGAAAGCCTTCTAGATTGGGACAGGGTTCTCCGCTCTCCCACAGAGTTTCTTCCTTTAAGGAAAACAGTTGTTGTTCTAAAGGTTGCCCTTCTGTTTGACACAGCAGGTATTAACTTTACCACATATGAGATATGTTTAAAGTCATGAACAAGAACACAGAGCATGGCCATTCTAGTTTTGAATGAAAATTTCCCTCCACTGACCCCTCCCTGTCTCAGACTCCCTGTTGCCGCCCCTCACCCTCCTCCGACCAGAGTGGAGAGGCCTTGACCAGCTCAGCTCCCTCGCACATGAGAGCAGGCCAGAGGCCACCCGCAGGAATCCAGAGCTGCAGCCAGAACAGGTTCTGCAGATAAGCTTATTTAGACAACAGTGTTTGTTTTTGTTTTATTTTTACATTTTCATTCCATTGGGAGAGGCATGTACTCAATACCCTTGAAGGCATTTGAGATTGTGACCCGAATATGGTTGGGTCAGCCTGAGTATATTGTGAACCTCGGCTTTTTTCCCAGTTGTGTGGACCAGGCAGGCAGCAGAACTGGCTGACCGAATCAGCCTCTGTGGTCAGGTTAATTTATCCCTGACCTAAAGCCTCAGCAAGCCCTCTGCCTGAATTTATGAACTTGTTTGTGCTGTCCTCTAGGCTCTGTGCACAACTTCTTTTTTTAATTTTATTTATTCCTTTTTAGAGAGAGAGAGAGAAAGAGAGAGAGAGAGAGAGAGAGAAGGGGGGGAGCAGGAAGCATCAACTCCCATATGTGCCTTGACCAGGCAAGCCTAGGGTTTTGAACCGGCAATCTCAGCGTTTCAGGTTGATGCTTTATCCACTGCACCACCGCAGTCAGGCAGGCTCTGTGCACAACTCCTTCACAAGGTTAACTGGGTCTATGTAGAAGTTGGCATTAAAATAAAGAAACAGTGTGGTGTGAAGGTCACGGTACACTAAAATGAGGTTTGTTAATAATAAGTCAGAAATAACCCAGGAGTTCTGACTAGTAATTATGCAACAATAGCTGAAAAACAGCAGCAGCAATAACAAAATATCCTTTCCTCCATTCCTCTGCTACAAGCGACATTTCAGAAGTGGCAGAGCTAAGGAGTACACGAGAAATGTAACTCTAGATTTAATTATTTGCTGGATCCAAAGACATTTAGGAAAACAGAAACTCTGCCACAAGTACGGGTGGGTCTACTTGAATATTCTATAACCCTCTTGATTAGCTCATATCCAACCTGTTTTAAAAATTAATGATTCAGATCAAGGGTGAGGTGATGAAAAAGAAACATGCTAAATAAATTGGAGCAGTAACTAAATATTCTTTTGGAATCCACTTTTTCACTGCAGTTGCCAACATTAATTTTAAGGGACTGGAAAATTTGCTGAGAAACCTGAGTTTTTAAAAAAATATATGTATTTTTTAATTTTAGAGAGAAAGAAGAAGGGACAGAAAGAGAAAGAGACGGAAACATTGATTGTTGTTCCACTTATTTATGCATTTATTGGTTGATTCTTGTATGTATGTGTCCTGATCGGGGATCAAACCCACAACTTTGGCATATCAGCACGACACTCTAATCAACTGAGCTACCTGGCCAGGGGAGAAACCTGAATTTTGCTTTTTGAAACCTCTGTAACAGTGACTCTTCTTCTGTTTTAGAGCCACCCATAGTGGCTTTAATACACTATAGATGATTATTTTATTTTCTTGTTATTTTTAAGAATTTCACTTTCAAGAGGAGTAAACTTAGTTACTTAAAACTAAACTTTTAAAGTGTCAAACTGTCTAAAAAATTCCAACCAAAAATCTTACTATAGGAGTATATTTAAACTTTACAAACATTCACGATAATTTTGGGGAATCATTATCTAATCATACATTTGTAATCTAGCTACAATAGTGCTTCAACCTATTAATCTCCTTCCCCATTTTCCACACCTTACTTTACCCCTCTGCCCCCCACTAATAAGCAGTTAACTTCAGAGTTGGTACATTGGGGAGCCCACCCCTCCACCACTGCAGCTGAAAATCTTACCAACCATGGACTCCACATCGGTTACCTCCCTGTCCAGGGTGGAGACATTGAAGAAGTTTGCTAAGCTTATGGGAGCCCAGGCAAAGGGCATCCGGTATTTCCCCAAACGTTGGCAAAAGGATTCAGCTTGAAGTTTTAGTTTTTCAACCTTTTCTTTACTCTAGAGGAAAACAGAAACAGGCAAGCAGAAACAAGGCATTTGCAAAATCCCTACCCTACTGATTAAAAAGAGTAACTGGGCAGAAAAATGGCACATCTTCAGCCAAAAGTCTAACTGATAAGGAAATACAAATTAGAAAAGGAGGAGTTTAAAGAAAGGCTAAATTTGACTATTAAATACATGTCCATAGAAAAAAAAGTCCAGCCCTGGCTGGTTGGCTCATTGGTAGAGCTTTGGCCCAGCGTGTAGATATCCTGGGTTCGATTCCCAGCCAGGGTACAGAGGAGAAGCACCCATCTGCTTCTCTACCCTTCCCCCTCTTTTTTCTCTCTATCTCTCTCTTCCTCTTCCTACAGCCAAGGCTTCATTGAAGCAAAGTTGGCCCAGGCATTGAGGGTGGCTCCATGGCCTCTACCTCATGTGCTAGAATGGCTCTGGTTGCAATGGAGCAACACCCCAGATAGGCAGAGCATCGCCCCCTGATTGGCATGCTGGGTGGACCCCGGTCGGGCAAATGTGGGAGTCTGTCTCTCTGCCTCTCTGCTTCTCACTTCAGAAAAATACAAAAATAAAATAAATAAATAAATAAATAAAATCCAAGGCTAACCAACAAGTGCCGATTTTAGAGGTTAGTTACATGACCTGAATTTGCATGAGAGAATCTTGGAATAAAAAGTTTTATATATTATCTACCAAGGTCTCAAGAGAGCCTGCTTTTTCAAAAGTTGTCTTGGAAAACTCCAGAAAGATCTATAAAGGTTCTTAATAATGTCCTTATTAGGCTGACAACACTTCCAAAGTGTTCAAAGTTCAGAATAAATGATAGATTTAAAAAAAATGTCTTGAGTTTGATACATCTTATTTGAAATTTTAAGTCTGTAGTGATGCTGATTAGGTAAGTCTTTGTCCAGTAAGGCTATGCTTTAAAAATCATATTGGGTGCTGAAAATGATGTCCCTTTCATAGGCTCAGTAGCTATGTTGCATTAATGAATTTATAACATACAGTAATCTCAGCCAAATTCCAAACATTCACACCAGAAAGGATGGCGGCCCAGGCTGCTGAGAAAAGCCAGAAGAGCTTTGGCACTGTTTAGTTTCATGGGGTCACTGTAGCCCTTCCTAACAGCTGGGTCAGAGCCTCAGAACCTGAGAAACAGGAAGTCACTTTGCCCTAGTTAAGTTTTACAATTAGGCATTAGTGTATGCATCACATTATTTGTTGAGTTTAAGGATTTATTTCTTTAAAAAGTTGTCACCAATAACCAGTTTCTCTTCCTTCTTTGGTTTAAATGCAATTTATTGGTATCTCATATAGGAATATATTATGAACTAATAATAGAAACTAAACCCAATAACTACATACAGTGTGTCCGTAAAGTCATGGTGCACTTTTGACCGGTCACAGGTCAAAAGTGCACCATGACTTTACGGACACACTGTATATTGTGGAACACTTCTAAAAAATATCTGCTTATTCTAAGATGCCACCATTTAACAATACTCAAAATATCATACCTTTCCACCATCACCTTCTTTAATAACCATGTAGGGTTCTGCACAGTCTCCAATCTCTCCTTGCTGAAGAACTTTCTCAATCTACCAACAAAAATAATATTAAAACAATGTACATAAATTATATCCACATAACAGGATCTATGCGATTATCAAAAATAGGTTTTCTGACAATATTGGATGACATGGGAATATATCTGGTTGATTTTTTTTATTTGAAAAATTAGTACGAAAAGTACTATACAGTTTTGTACAAAAAATATCATAAAGGCATATTGAAAAGATGACAGTAGATGCACGGCAAATGTTAATTTTCTTATAAGATGGGGTTATGTACTATTTATCTTATTCCTATTGCTTATGTGTGTTTTCTGCTTTTAAACAATAATCATGTGTTATGCCTACAATAAAAAATGCAATAAAAGTTATTTTGTAAATCAAAACCCATGAGACATGTAGGAAGTAAAAATCTCATTTTTAAAAATTATATTGCTTACAATGTAAAAAAGAGATATGACCTCTGTAAAAGTCAGACTGAGGACTCAAACCTTCCACAAAATGAATAAGTGAACAGAAGAAATGATCCGTACTTGTCTCCCCTGTATTTCCTATTAGGGCTGCTCGTCTGGATCTAACGGACTTGGACAGAAACCCGAAGCAGTGGGATGTGCAGCTTTTCCCTCTGCTGACTGGCTGGTAAGGTGAGAATGCTGCTACTGTCAAAGTTTTTCTTCAGTTTTGCTTTAGGGAAAGGATCTGGTTCGCCATAAATTTGGCACTATATTTAGGAAAAAGGAAAGGAGAAACTGAAATTTCCTAACCCTCTAGTCAGAATTTAATTTAACTAAAATGTTGAGGAGAAAAAGAAGCGATTTATTCCTGTTAGTCTGTATCATTAGTTGACATGATTCTTGAAGAAGAAATCTGGGTTAACGTATTCCAATAGGCACACATTATCAGTTAGGTGCACTCTTTAAACCAGAAATACCCTAGTGATGGAGGGTGTTTAATGGAGTTTCAAAGGATGCAACCTGGGACTGCTCCATGAACATCTAGCTCAGGGAGATGGCAAGCAAGAAGTACCTCTTCTCACAAAAGAAGTTTAAAAGTCTTCCTCTTGCCAGAGCATGAAGACAAGGCTGAGCCCCCTGAGAGGTATGTACCCCAGGTTGAGAACACAGACACACAACACTCGACATAGAGACTGGTATTCCCATTAGTCAGCAAGCATTCACTTCTTTGTTAATTCAAAAAAACATTTGTTGGGTCTCTTCCCTGTGGTGGCTACTGGGAAGATGAGGTGGTAAACATAATAAACCTGGTCCCTATTCTCCCGAAGCTCCTAGCAGCTTGTAGAACAAATTAGAAGGAAGCTAATTTTTTCATGCCATCAGTGGATGAAAATGGGGTCTTTAAAATAAACTTTGACCAGAGATAAAGAACCTTTTCATTAGGGCCCTGAGGCAGGGAATGAGAATACCATGGCTTCATATGTTAGTATACTGTGGAACCCACAGGAGAGGGATCTCCTGAATCTGGTTGCAGGAAAATTCAGATTCAACCAGACCAGCAGATACCATCCCCTCCACCGAGTTAGACAAGGGCAACTGAACTACTTTGTGAGAAGGAGCTGCAGGCTGCCCACTGTATGGTCCATCATGATTTATGCATAAAAGGAATGAGTTCTCATAACTGTAGGGAATGGTAGGGGAAAGAAACACATTGGAATTACCTGTAAATTGTTTTAAGGTAAAAGGCTACCCTCTGCTCTATTCAGAAGGGGCTGGTTCAATGCCTGGCATGTCTATTTTTAAAGTTTTATACCAGATACACTCTCATCTTTACTCTCCATCCTTCAGTTAAGAAACAGACCCTTTAAGCCTGAAATAACCTCCTATCGCAATACTATATGCAAAACTGAACTGGGTAACTCTACCTAAAATAGTTAATATACTGGTGTTTAGCCTGATAATAAAAATAAGAAAGAAGCCTCTCTTTATTGAAGGGTGACCATCTGGATAGATGTGCTAAATATCATAACACCATTTACTATATATATTTAGAGGAAAAGAAGCTATACGATGGCTTTACAGAAAAGAAAAGCAGGTCAGAAGCAAACCAGCGACTGTGAGTAGATTTAAATTGCTTAACTACATCCAGACAATTAAGAGAATGAATTATTGCAAAATGAATGCATTTATACATTTGAAAGTTTTAAAATATATTTAGTAAATAATAGTAATCCATAGGTAACTGCTGATATTTAGCACATGGCTATGGATTAACCAAAGTCAAGTCATCCACTGAGAATTGGAGTTTGAAGAAAAATTTGGCTCCAAAGAACTACCACTGGTTTCTCTGGTTTCCCAGACTGAGAGAGAATTTTGAATTTAAGCTAATTTTTCTATCTAAGTAATATTGCAAGAAAAAAGATACACATTGAAGTTTGGCAGTAATAGATATGTCTCTTTTAGCAACAAAACTTTAACGATAGCTTCCATAAGCTTAAATAAGTTCCTTTCAAACTACAGTAACCTTTCAGAGTCTTGTGGAATGGAGGAAAGGAAGCTAGAATGGAAAGACATATGCCACTTGTTAAGTGACTTCCAAGTCACTGAAATTGAAATCTTTATGCTACTCTCATTGGATCGTGGGGTACTTATGAGATTATGGACTTCAAACCTGAAAGTAGGTGTACATTAAATCAAATCACCTGATTTTTAAAATAATTTTGTAGTCAAAAGTCAATGAAACTAATTATTTCACTTATGGTAGGTAAAATACTCAACATTGTTCATTTCTAACCAGTATTTTGGTGTAGAGTCTTTGGTTTTCTTGTATCAGCAAAGAGTACAGCCTAGAATGAAAGGTCCCTCTACATATAATTGCGCCAGAGATCTTTGATTCTCCCTAGGTATGACCTAGTCTGTGAGATGGTGATAAAAACGGGAGAGTAAAACTTGGAAACATAGCCCGTATCTCAAATTGTCAGAGCGTGGTGTCGTGGTCATTTAACTATTGGCCTCTAGGAAAATATGAACACCATTAGGTAATTCTGAGACAGCAGCAGCCTACCAGAGCTGGATAGCTGAGAGGGCTGTTCTTGGTTAGGAAGAAGTGTCTGTTATGTCCCAGACTTCATTTTTTAATCACAACTACCCACTGAGCATGGTGTTATTATCTCTACTTTATAGAGAAGCAAACTAAGTGTCAGCAAGGTTAGGCAATTGCCCCAAAAGTCATGTAAACAACCAGGCTGCAAAGCCAGGATTCAAAACTAGGACTGTATGACTCCCGAACCCGCAGTCATCCTTGTATTCATCATAGAAGCTGCTTGTAAAGGAAAAAGGATAAGTTGAGAAGGAAACAAAGTGAACTTCATAGAAGACAATAGAGACATGTTTGGACACCTCTTTTACCTGATACATGTGATGGGAATAATGCAAAAATGGGAATACGAGAAGCATGCAAATAAGATTGTGTTTAACTACCTTGACTACTAGGTAGATGTCTGAGGATGGATAGGTGACTGAGAATACCGCAGATCTTGCCTGACTCGATGGGGCAACAGAGGGCGTGTGGGCACGGAGAAATCCTTTGAACTGATCAGAGTTCAGGTCACAGTGGAAATTTTCTGAGATCTATAAATGAATAGCAAAATGGAAAATCAGTTAGACTTGCTGTTTGCATCATCTAAACAAGTTTAAAAAAAACGAGTGAAAAACCACTAAGAAATTTCTCCAAAGGAATAAATGTAATCATAGGCATCGTTCATGACTAGTGGCTATCTGATACATATTTTGTCACAACCTAGATATTTTGGAGTCATTTGCGAGATGTTCCTTGACATGTTTAACTTTTTATTAACCCACCCATACTTTCTGAATATCAATGATGTGCTCTGTACTGCACTGAAGAGCAGGGCACTGCCTCTCCCCTCAATTAGTTTACATTGAAAAACGAGAGATAAGTCAAATACGTAACTGCCTACAGGAAGAGCAAAATATAAGTGACCACATTCATACAAAAAGCACTGTGGAAGTTTCAAAGGGTGAGAGATCCCATTCAGCGGGGGTGATCAGAAATGCTTCAATTTGAGTGAGACCGATGGGCCTTGGAAGAAGGTTCTGCTAGGCAGAGCTGGAGGGTGACTGTGTACCAGGGAGGGCGTACAGCACAGACATATTTCAGAGACTGGAAAACCTGGAGTGGATTTAGTTAATAGAGATCAGTCCTGCTTGACTCTGTATAGGCGGGAAAGAGCGCAAATGTAAGCTGTACTGAAGAAAGCCAGGCATGAAAGCTAAAGAGTTTGTTTTTAATGTTGTAGGTAGTGAGGATCCTTTAACATTTCTGAGCATGAGTACTCCTTGACTCACCAGTGTAGTGTTGCTTATGAGCCACGGCACAATTAGGTCTCCCCTTATAACTGAGAATTGGCTGCCCCGGCAAAGAATATATTTACCATCCTCCCTTGCAGTTAGAACTGAACAGTGAGCCTAAGTGATACGTCAAACATCCAGGCCACTCTCACCCATCTCTTCCCTTCTTCAGGAGCTTCAATGGCAGTGACTAAAGTTACATATTGAAGATGGAGGAGCCACTGCCAGCTTGGATGCCGGCATGGCTGAGGGGCTCAGACCACTGCTGACCCAGCACTGCTACTCTGGATTGTTACAAAACAAAGCTAGAAACTTCTTTAATCCTGTGGTTCTCAAAATGTGATCCCCTGACCAGTGGCGTCAGCATCACTTGGAAATCTGTCAGAAATACACATTCTCAGGCCTCACCACAGACCTGCCGAATCAGAAACTCTGAAGGTCGTTCTGATGCACAATCAAGTTTCAGAATTACTTCCTTAAACAGAGACTTTTGAGGTCTTGGTTTTAGCATTTCTCCTACCCTAACTAACACAAATCTCAGTGATTAATATTTATTCAAGAGATTCCTTTTCCCTTAACTACAGAATGGTTGTGGGTGAAAGGAGGCAGAATCTTTTTACTCTGGTTTTGCTATTTTTGTCTTCCTCTAGGAGTTACAAAATAACTAACCAGTAAAACATCCATGGAAAAGTCTTAGGTCATTGAATTATTTTCAATTAAAAGGATGTTACAGTTGGTGAGGTTTCTACCCTGTGGCAAATTTAGACTTTTACTGCACCATACACCTTCCATTCATGACGAGCCTACTTCCCAATGCAAAAAGCTCCCCCAAAGAGGAAACACTGTGTGTATGTCTGAGCTTGTTAAAAAATGTAAATTGCTTCATTTTGTGTGCAGCCCTCTGTACACTGTTATATCATTTGTCTCTTATCTCAACCAGGCTTCTAGCCATTCTCTGGCCAACCTCCAGCAGGCTTTCCCCTAAAGATTCTTCAAAGGCTATAAAATGACTAATGTTCCCAGATCATTCCTTCAAAAACTGTAAAGGTAATAGGATTGGGTGAATCAAAGGTCATCTGCTTTCAAATCTGATGTGGTTTTGCTGAACAGAAGGGAGAGTTACAAAAGTGAACCCAAGGACTCATCAACAACATGTGTGCCCTCAAGGATGGGCTATTTTTTGCTTTCTTACCTTTTTCCTTTCTTTAACATCATAGAGGGCAAAGCTGGCGAACAGAGGCTCAATTTCTATCTCAAACCTGTGAGGGCAAGAGAGAAAATTCTGTATGATTTTAACTTAGGTAATTTTGAATTTTCTGAAAGTATTTGAATATATTAACTGGTTAACAATGTAAGTAGTTTCCAGAAATATTTTGATAACTAAGAGAATCACGCTAGGATAGTAATGGAGAAATACAAAAGGGTCATGCAACACTTCTAATCATTTGAGATCATGGTGGGTGGTACATACTCTCAAAAGGTGCTTGCTGGTGGCACTGCAAGGGAGAGTGGGCGGAATGGACCTTTGGTCTGATCTAGCATGGTGCTCCCTCCCATTGTAGCTGCTGTGTATCCAGAGTTCTTAGGTGAAAGACTTATTTACAGTTTACATTTTACTGCTATGATAGAAATCCCTATTATTCAATTCTAAGAAATGGGGCTTTTCAGATAAGTTAAAAAATAAAAGTTCAGTTGCTTTTTCTTACATTTATAGTGAGACCATCAGAGGAAGATTGGGTTATGATGTGCATGAATGGCCCTTCCTAACTCCATGGCCAGAGGCTTTGCTAAGTTGAGGTAGGGGAGGGGAGTGGGCACTACTAATAAGCACTGAGGTGTGTGGACCCAGTGACAGATGGAAAGAGGATCCCTCATATTAGCCCCAATGGCCTAATCCCCTTGAATAATGGTGGGTTGGAAGGAAATCCATACCCAAAGTATAACTCTGCCACACTATAATATGCATTTCAAGTTTTTCAGGTTAATTAACAACCCATGACCTCGGACATGGCCAGCTGAGAGCACCAGTAATCAGGCGCCTTGGACCAACATTACTGTAGAAGTCACACAAATTAGGCCAAATTTTGTTTCAAGGCATGCATGACAGGATGGCCTTATCATTGGATAGCTTTGCCTTAAAAGACAACTTTTTAAGAAGAATATTTGTGTCTAGGCTCACCAGCTACTGCCTGACATGGTTGATCTGTATTTAATTGTGCATTCCCTGATACACAAAGGTCTAAATATTCCTGTAATTTACTTAGGTAGGTACTGAGCGTTAAGTTCTTTGTGATTCAGAGAAAGAAAAAAAGAATTAACATTTGTCCAACACTTGCAATCATGCTGTGATAAGTGTTTTTTACACATGTCAGTTCCTTTAGGCTTCAGAACAACAGTGTGATGTAGATGTTATTCCCATTTTTGAGGTTCAGAGAGTTTAGGTAATTTGCCAAAGGCCACAGATTAGGAACTGACACACTCAGACTTTGAGCCCAGGCCATTCTGATCACAGGACCTGAGTTCTCTCGACCAGTATTTCTCCAGGCGTGGTTCCCAGAAAAAAGCATTTTGAAGCATATAAGGAGTTTGTCAAAATGCAGATTTCCTGGTCCCAACTGGCATCTACTGAACTATATATAGTCTCTGGGGGGAACTGGTGGTAGGAGGTCTCCCCAAACTTTCATTTAAAACAAGCTATTTGGGTAAATGTAATGCACATTAAAGTTTCACCACTTAGACGACTCCTTTGAGTTGAGGTTACTTTGCTTAAGATGGTATTGCATTTTTAAGTTAAATCATTTTATCATTTAAAATGCAAAATAGAAAAAATACTGTTATTAACATTCTAGGTTTACTTAAAAGGATTTGCCTTCGTTTTTTTAAACCAGTTTATTCAAAGTAGTTATACCTAAGACCATCTCTTCAGTCCATCTCTCTTGTGGGTATCTGTTGGGGTGGATATTATTTAAGACACTTGAGCAGACCAAGTGTACTGAACAAACACCTCAATGCTAATTAATTTCTGCTTTGGCAGTTGAGGGGGAAACCACTAGAAACTACACAACTGTCACCAAGAGAAATCCAAGTGTCTCAATTTGTTTTTTTTTTAATAATGCATGTCTATCTTAGTGGCCATGTTTTAGAAGGCTTGGTGATAAGCATCCAGGAGAGAATTCCTCCAATCCTAAATGGCATAGTTATTGCATCTCAAAGTGCATCCTGTGGGGGTGGGTGAGTGCCTCAGACAATGGGGTGGACTTCCTGAACAGCGCAGAGGGGAACGGAACAGCCACTTCCACTCAGTCCTCCTGCTGAAAGACTAGGAGGCTTCCACCTCCGGTCAGCTTGCCAGGGCTAGCATTTGCCTTTCTGTACTCCTTACCTGATACAGAGCCTTCTTATTGGCTGTTCATCTCTGTGTACAAGACAAAAGGTCCTACCTGCCCCTCTCCACCTACTGGTAGAGTTGGCTAGGGGGCAAGGGCTACAACATCAAGAGAGCACCCACACTGGGTGAGCGTCATGCTGGCTGGTGTTCTAAGGAAAGTAACTAGGGAAGTTATGCATTAGAGTTAGAAGTTTATGACAGGTGGGAACTTTGAGACTATCAAGTCTAACAACTTCATTTACAAGAAAGAACTCGCCTGACCAGGTGGTGGCGCAGTGGATAGAGGGTCGGACTGGGATACGGAAGACCCATGTTTGAGACCCCGAGGTCGCCAGCTTGAGCGCGGGCCCATCTGGCTTGAGCAGGGGCTCGCCAGCTTGGACCCAAGGTCGCTGGCTCCAGCAAGGGGTTGCTCAGTCTGCTGAAGGCCCGTGGTCAAGGCACATGTGAGAAAGCAATCAATGAACAACTAGGGTGTCGCAGCGACAACGAAAAATTAATGATTGATGCTTCTCACCTCTCTCCGTTCCTGTCTGTCTGTCCCTATCTATCCCTCTCTCTGACTCTCTCTCTGTCCCTGTGAAAACAAACAAGCAAACAAAAAAACCCTAAAAAACATTAAAAAAAAAAAAGAAAGGACTCAAAATCGCAGAGAAGTTCTCAAGGTTGAAACAAAGCCTTAATCCAGTATCCAGATGCCCTAATTACAAATCAGATGCTGCTTAAGGGGTCCGTGAACTGATCTCAAACGATGGATGATCTTTCTAATAGGGTATACAAATAATATGCTTCTATACTTTTTGCCTAGGTAGAAAATTTACAATTTATTATTTAGTTCAGCCTTCAACATTTCTTGATTATATATGTTTTATAATGTATGTAATATTTAAATATGCAAGTACAAAATTAATACACATACATAGAGAACATGTTATTTTTTTATTATAAAAGTAAACAGTTAAATAACTTGGAGACAACTGCTTTAAAGAAGATGTGGCAAATTCCTGGCCCACAAGATGAATGCAGACTGCAGACATGCTTTGTTTGAATTGTCTGGTGTTTAAAAAGGAAATGAGAAAATATGAATAAGTCAGAAATTTATGCAGAAAAATCAGAATTTCCAGCTTCTTTGGGGAAAAAATATCAGACAATTGACAAAAATGGGCCTGTTTACCTGGATGGCAAGCATTGGTCATGGGTGCCCCCTTTAACATTGTTTGCTGCAGTCCCCATTACTCTCTATTGTCCCCAGCACTGAGACTGGGATTTGGTTGCACTTATTATTTCAACAGTGGTATGCTGGTAAATGTTTAAAAAAACAAGTCTCTGAATGAAAAAAAAAAAAAGGTTCTCACTTGTAGCATGTTCTGGCTGTAGGTATTTCCACCATGGCCAATCTCAAGTCACCAATGTGACTTTACTCAGTAAAGAGTCAGGCAGAGAAGTACACAGTCAGCTGTCATGGGCTAGTCATAGCTGACTCCAGCATACCACTGGCTTCAGGGCTGTTTTTCTTAACGTCGGCCAGTTCACTCAATCACCTGACGTGCCTAACTTTGGTGTTTGCCTTCCCTATCATAGAAGAAAGACTGTCAAAGGCTTGGTAGGAATAGAATGTACATCAAACTGATTTCAAACTTCGCTTTTCCATACCTCATAGATGCCCATTGTTCAATGTGTCAGGAGACCCTACCTGATTCAAGCTCTGATACCATTTGTATTTAAAGGCAATAGCAATATAACCCTCATGTAGTTACCCATTACTGATACTTACTTCAAGGTCAGCAACTTGACAAATATTCTGTTGCCCAGATGTTCCTTAGGACATTCTGGAACTGGACGTATTTCCACTGCATCTTCCTATTATTAGCACATGGTAAAAAAAAATCATTAGTGAATTTCCATTAGAGGAGTTTCAGTTGGAGTTAACCCAGGGAAGGGCAGGCTGCCATCCACTGCTCAATTCAACTTGCATTTGCTGTCTTTCCAATAGCAGAATAACACTGACATTTACAAGAGAGTTTGTTATCCAACCCCCAGGCTTCACAGTCAGCATTTACAACAAGCATTTTCTCCTTTCAGAAAGCTAAGCATTTAAGACAAAGAGACTGAGAGAGGAAGGAAGGAAGTGTGAACATGGATATGACTTAGTAATATCCACCAGATGGCATTGCAAAATCTTATACCTATTGTTGGCTTTTTTCTTTTTTTGGGGGGGCTGCTCTAAATACATGTTCAAAATATTTCTCCTGCCAAATACTTTACTAGTAAATATGTGTGTTTCAGACTTGAGATCGAAGTCAGAATAGTTCACTGAAGGCTATAAACCATTGATACTATAATATAGTATTTTCTGCAGTTCACTGTTTTCTTAGACAGATGATAAAGATTTGGGGTTGAATTTATAACTTCTATAAAAATATTTTCAGCTAAAATTTGCTAAAGTTTTCCATATAGAAAGACTTAGTAATGACAAATTAAGAGATATACCTGTATTTTACCACATTGGGACTCAAGACTTAAGGAAAGAATATCAAATCCCTATTGTAACTATTAGCATTCAAATTAAACTATCATAGTATTTTAATTATATTCATTTATGCAAAGATAAACAGGGCAAGTCCCTAAAAACTTTAGTTCCTGCTCTTGCAGTAGGCTGTCCAAACACTGGTCAGTGGTCTATAGCTCACAAGGGTCTAAAGAACAGTCATGTCTAATTGTATTTTTATGGGCTATGAAGGAAGAGAGATTCTCACCAAATAGTCCAAAACAACCATAGCGTTTTTACAAATGGTAAAGTCACCTTCTTGGCAAATCTGCACCCAGTTTGGTGGAATAGGCAAAGTGGTAAACTCATATCCACTCTGACCTCTACTCTCCTTCCAGGCCCAATCCCAGGTTTATCAGTTTGCCATCTTGCAGAGTGGAGTTGCTGAGTTTGTTTCAGAGAGGGCCCCATTCTGATGCCTACACTGGGTAGAATGCCCCCCATCAAACCTAGACCACTTAGGATGATAAGAACAGAGAGGGAAGGTCCCCTTTATTGGAAAACAACCTCACATAAAGACACTCACAGGTTTCTAAGACTACATTTGGTCTGGATTCAATCTTTTTTTAAAAAAACACTTTCCATTTGGGAAATTGTAAACATATATAAGTAGAGAGAATAATGTAATGAACCACTTAAACCCATCACCTTACTTCAACAATTTCAACTCATAAACAACTTGGTTTCATTTCTACTTCCATTTACTACCTTCCCTGACTCAATACTGGATAATTTAGAAGTGAGACTGAAAACATCATATAATGTTGTCTATAAATGTTTCAGTACAACTGTCTGAAAGATAAGGACTTTTAAAAACACATAACTGTAATACCATTATGACTCTTAAAAATTGACAAAAAATTCCTGTTGTCACTAAGCATGTAATCAGTTCCAAATTTCCCCAACTGTCTTAACTTTTTTTACAGTTGGTTTTTAAAAGCAGGATCCATACAAGGTCTATATATTAATGTACTTCCTAAGTTTCTTTTAACTATATGAATTTCTTGAGCCTTTACAGTTATATGAAATATAATTCTTCTGCCCAAAGAAGTAGTAGAGAAAATGTAAAGTTTTAGTGGATACTTGTTTTAATCTTCCTAGGAGGTAGGTGTGTGTGTATGTGTGTGCCTGCATGTGTGTATGTGTGAGAGAGAGATAATGAGAGAGCCCTGACTAGTTTGCTCAGTGGTAGAGCATCAGCCCAGCATGTGGATGTCCTGGGTTCAGTCCCCAGTCAGGGCACATAGGAGAAGTGACCATCTGCTTCTCCACCCCTCTCCCTCTCCCATCTCTCTCTCTCTCTCTCTCTTTCTCTCTCTCTCTTCCCCTCCCACAGCCATGGCTCGATTGATTCAAACGCATTGGCCCAGGGTGCTAAGGATGGCTCTGTGGAGCCTCCGCCTTAGGTGCTAAAGATAGCTTGGGTACAAGCATGGCCCCCACGTGGGCAGAGCATCAGCGTCAAACAGGGGTTGCCCGGTGGATCCCTGTCAGGATACATGCAGGAATCTCTCTCTATCTCCCCTTCTTTTACTTGGAAAAAAAGAGAAAAAAGATAATGAGAGATGACATGCTTCTACTGTTGACTCAATGGCTCCTGAGGCCACCTCTATCTCTGCTTACCTTTAATATTATGTGAGCCAGTAAATCCTTCCCATATTTTTTCATATTTTTCTTAATTGGTTTTAGTTGGGTTCTGTCACTTGTAACCAAAATGCAAACTCTTCAATTGATTTGAAGTAGAGTGGCTACCTTCTTAGGGATCAACACATGGATGACACCTTTTCTAGACTCAGTGAGTCAGGGAAAGAACTCACCTCCTCTAGCCTGGTGGCTGAGTTCTGCTTTTACCTCTCCTGTAGACTCAGTAATAATTTGTATGTAATAGTTCACCCCTCTTATAACTTTCCTCTTTAGAACATAAATTAATAATAATTTAAAACAATTTCATTAATGTACTATCAAAAAAATCAGCATTTGTAATCATTTCATTATAGGTAAGAAATTTACCTTTCTTTCTCAGGAATTTCTGTGAAGTAACTACAAATGCAATTTTTACATGTCCAATTACAACCTATTAAAGGGCTGATATAAGGGTACTCAAGCATGTTAGACATGCTAATTTACAAGTAACTGGTACACTAATTACAATACATTCCTTTCTACTCAATAAAGTGGGTGCCTTTAGAACCTCTGCTAGATTATAACTTTCAATCTAAATTGAGTTTCAGCATTGTTCAAAGACCATAAAACAAAGTTCCTTCAAAACAGTCTATGATTCACTCTTTAAATCAATTCAGACTGGATATTATCCATTTAATGCACTGAGGGAACCCTGAATGAATTGATGTCTCATTGGAAGTATTCTCCTCATCCTTTAACTGTTTTTTCTCTTTTGGTGACCGCGTTGGGCCTCCTTATTACATTCTGGCACCTCCATGATAGAATTGGGAGGAAGACGAATGTAAATGAAGGTCAAGTGAGCCAAACTTAATATTCATGGGACAAATTTGGTAAAATATAATTTGAACTTGTAGGTGGAAACTAAAAATTTATGAGATAAAATGTGGTTGTTTGTGTCATCTTTGTATTTCAATTATGTGTGCCAATCTACCTGGTAGTCACATATAGATAAATAAACATAAAATTTAGAGTTAATGGTTTAGGGTCTCCATCCTATAATTTAATTTACCTGTTGACCCTTGAACAAGATTATTAAACCTTACTGATTCTTATTTTGTAATCTGAAAAGTGGAGATAACACTGTCTACTTTATTCTTATTTATTTAGAGACAGACAGGCAGGAAGGAAGAGAGATGAGAAGCATCAACTCATAGTTATGGCTGGCACCTTAGTTGTTCATTGATTGCTTCCTCACATGTGCCTTCACTGGGAGGCTTCAGCTGAGCCAGTGACCCCAAGGTCAAGTCGGTGAGCCTGTACTCTAGCTGGATGAGTCTGCGCTCAAGCTGGTGACCTCAGGGTTTTGAACCTGGGTCCTCAGCATCCCAGGCTGACATTCAATCAACTGTGCCACCACTGGTCAGGCTATTCACATTTATTTTTAATCTGCTTCATTCAGAAAAGGATTTGAGGCCACTGACAAGACTACAATTAGAGGAGAAACCCAAGGCAGGTATAGAAAATAAGATTAAGAAAAAAGAAAGTTGATGTAAATTCAGGACACCAATAAACAAGCTGCTTGACTGACTAGAGGTGAACAGAAAATTGACACTAAGTGAAGAATTTAGGAGGGTTGATTACATGATGTACTTAATCTCTAAGTGCAAACATTTTCTCGGTGGAAGAACAATTCTTCTTTGTCTGAAGGTTTGAGGGACAATTTCCTTCTGGATCCTTATTGAGGTGGATGCTGGGTGGTAAGTAGGTCAATGTCCTCAATCATATTTGTATAATGGACACAATATCATATTTCATGACTGCTGTTTCTTTTTTGTTGTTGTTGACCAGTCATGTGCTCTTCAAAAGGCCAGTCAGGTAACACAATTCTCAGGGGTGGGAACTTCACAAGGTGTAAGAATCAGGCTCCCTGATTGTTTTGGTTGATTCAGAAATCAAATTTCAAATATTTAGAGACATAGATAGATGGCATATCTTTTATGCAAAATTCCCCAAATTATATTCCTTGCAACTGAACTTTTAATAAAATTTGGACACCAGAGATATTGCAGTAATCTGTTCTGGCAAAACCCAGAAGTGTAGGTATTCTGACATGCAGAGGGACGACTGAGAGCCTAATAAAAAATATAAAAAGCTGAAAGAAAGTCTTGAATCATGGTTATCCCTCATCCCATCTGAAGTGCCCTGAGAGTGATCACAGGCAAAGCCTAAATTATCAAATTGTTCTGGCTCAGGTCCCATATATAAAGAAGTAAACAATCAAGATCCTAACTTTCTATGCATTAGGAGCATGGCTGTGATAATTCAGGCTGGAATGTTTTCAAAGATTAAAAGAAAATCTCAACAAAGCACCAAAGAACATTAAAGTTTAAGTAATCTGTCTCAATGGAGTAACTGCAAAACATACCTCCAAATAACTGAATGGTTTGATTGGCTGAGTGGGATTATTGCATGAAGACCTTCGAAATGTTTTGAAGATCAAATGAAATAATATCAGTGAAAGTGTTTTGTAAAGTGCTATGAAAATCCTAGTTATTATTGGAATCTCATTTGTATAATTGATCAATAATTGGCTCTGTTATTACACAGGCTTGCCTTAGTAAAATAAACAGCCTCAGAAATTACACAATTAAGCATCATGGTGTTGCTATACAGTAAGAATGAATAATACAGCTAGTGCTTGACTTACAACCACGATTGGTTCCGACAGACCGGTCATAACACGATTTGGTCGTAAGTTGAATAGGCTTTATGTACAGTACTAGGAAATGATGTTATAAAAATCTTAGCCTGACCTGTGGTGGCGCAGTGGATAAAGTGTCGACCTGGGAACACTGAGGTCGCCAGTTCAAAACCCTGCACTGGTCTGGTCAAGGCACATATGGGAGTTGATGCTTCTAGCTCCTCCCCCCTTTCTCTCTCTCTCTCTCTCACTCTGTGTCTCCTCTCTAAAATGAATAAATAAAAAATAAATAAAAAATAAACAATATAATTAAAAAAATCTTTAAGTCATATCTTATAATTTTCTTTCATTATTGTTATATATCATAATTTTCTTTGTTCATTTTATGCCATTTGAATCATCTCTACACCATTTTGTTTCTTATTTTTACATTTGTCAGGTTTAAGTAAAACACTGCATTACCAGTACAACTGGTTTAATATTTGCAAAACATACAAAATTACAAAATACAGGTGCATACAAAAACTGCTCCAGACGAGGAGCAGTCGTGGATAGTGATTGTGGTCGTAAAGTAGAATGGTCGTAAGTTGCATAGGTTGTAAGTCTATCAATACCTGTAATATTTTCCTGTGTCTCTGTGTCTTCACTGAAATTCTCCAGCCCAAAGAAGTCACACCTACCTCATCCACTGACGGGTAAAGGGCAAAGAGCTCGGCCTGCCGGTTGGTCCTCCGGGCCTCCTCGTTCTGCTTCTCGAAGTCCTCCGCACTCACATGCTGCAGGAGATTTTCCAGCCTCTGATCAGGCTGTAGGCTGCGGAGGTTGAAGTCACAAGCTGTGAGGGGGCCTTTCCCAGACACATCACAAAGCACGTTTAAGTGTCGAGGGCCAGTCTGTGAAAAGAGACACATCGTTGTGAGAGAGGCTGTGGCTCTAAAATGAGAACTAAACAAGCTAGGATGTCTCAAGACTGCTCCAAGGTGCGATTATAGAATCAGGCCCCAAGAAGTTTTTCTGAGCCAACCGGGGGTTTGACAAGAAACACATCTTAGCTTCCTGGCCTGAGCATCCTGAAATTAAATGTCTCCTTCCCACCAGGAAACTGGTAATGACTCACCAGATGTAGATAAACCTGTCCTTGAGGAAAGTTTTGAAAACAGTACCATGTTCCTCTTAGTTTTTAGTGTGTTTTCTAGAGATTGGGAGCCAAGCCTCTTAGGAGCCATGCTCATGTCTCACGTTCAAGCAGAACAGACTGGTAGATGGTGGAACAGAAAGGAGACTGGGAAACTGGACTGGGATGGGGGGCTTATCCTAACTTGAGCTCCAGAACTTGGTTTTTGAAACTTGTTTTTTGTGAGGACCCTTCCAAATTAAACTTTCTATAAACTGTAAAGTTGAATCTTATTTTTCTGGAGACAGAGCTGTGGGTATGGGAACACTTTCCTACAAAACTTTAGTAACAGTTACAGGAATATGCACCAGAAAAAAAAGAAAAGGAAAAATACTTGCTATTCAAGCAGTATCCACATTAAGCTGCAGTGTTTGAAAAAAAAAAGGTCTTGAATCATCAATTACAAAGTGAATGCTTTATTCCATCAGGAATGTCTTGGAAATTGGGAACTAATACCTAACCAAAGACTTGCCAAAGAATATATAATGATGATCAACAATATGTTGTAACAGTATAGATAGATTTATTATAAACATCTATAAAATTGATGGTAGAATGTTATCCTAAAGTTCTTCTAAATGGATTACTACTAGACAATTTCTCTGTAAGGTATACTTTCTTTTTATTTTATTGATTTTAATTTATTGTGTTTACATAGATTCTAGTGTCCCCCTGATTGCATCCCCCCTCCCCCATATTCCCCTCAACATCTCCCTTGCTCCCGTCCCTACAGCACCCTCCCCCCTTCCCTCCAGGTTTATCCCATCCTCTCATCCCCTTTCCCTCTGTCCTCTTTTCCTCTGGTTCCTTTGATCCCTCCTCTGTCTCTATTCTGTTCCTCAGTTCTCAATGTTCCTTGGATTCCTCAAATGAGTGAGGTCATATGATATTTTACTTTTTCTGCCTGGCTTATTTCACTCAACATAATAGTTTCCAGGTCCATTCATGTTGTTGCAAAAGGTAATATTTCCTTCTTTTTCATGGCCCCATAGTATTCCGTTGTATATATGTACCAAAGCTTTTTAATCCACTCGTTCACTGATGGACACTTGAGCTGTTACCAGTTCTTCACTATTGTGAACAATGCTGCCATAAACATGGGGGTGCATTTCTTTTTTTCAGTCGGTGATATGGTGTCCTTGGGATATATTCCTATAAGTGGGATAGCTGGGTGAAAGGGCAGTTCCATTTCTAATGTTTTGAGGAATCTCCATACTGTTTTCCACAGTGGCTGCACCAGTCTGCATTCCCACCAGCAGTGCAGGAGGGTTCCCTTTTCTCCACATCCTCGCCAGCACTTATTCTGTATTGTTTTGCTGATGAGTGCCATTCTGACTGGTGTGAGGTGATATTTCATTGTGGTTTTAATTTGCATTTCTCTAATGATTAGTGATGTTGAGCATTTTTTTCATATGCCTATTGGCCATCTGTATGTCCTCTTTGGAGAAGTGTCTATTCATTTCTTGTGCCCATTTTTTGATTGGATTGTTTGTCTTCCTGTTGTTGAGTTTTACAAGTTCTTTATAAATTTTGGTTATTAACCCTTTATCAGATGTGTTGTCGAATATGTTCTCCCATTGTGTGGTTTGTCTTTTTATTCTGTTCATATTGTCTTTAGCTGTGCAAAATCTTTTTAGTTTGATATAGTCCCATTTGTTTATCTTGTCTTTTATTTCATTTGTCTGTGGAGATAAATCAGCAAATATATTGCTTTGATAGATGTCGGAGAGTTTACTGCTTGTGTTCTCTTCTAGAATGCTTATGGTTTCACGGCTTACCAACTTAAGTCCTTTATCCATTTTGAGTTTATTTTTGTGCATGGTGTAAGTTGATGGTCTAGTTTCATTTTTTTGCAGGTAGCTGTCCAGTTTTCCAAACACCATTTGTTAAAGAGATTGTCTTTACTCCACTGTATGCTCTTACCTCCTTTGTCAAATATCAATTGTCCATAAAGGTGTGGGTTTATTTCTGGGTTCTCTGTTCTGTTCCATTGATCTATATGCCTGTTCTATAAGATATACTTTTATGACATCTCTCTACCTCATAAAAATGCTACTTTGCTAGATCATGAATTTATCTAAACTGAATGTGCTAGCAATAATTAATATTAATCATTTAATTATTAATACTTTTGTTTGTTTTAGAATTTATAAAACCTATAGGAAAATATATCTCCAGAATTTATCCTAAGACTATAACTGGACAGGTGAGCAAAGATGTAAAGACAAGAGCATCTCTAAAACATTGTTTGTAATAACCAAATAATAGAAATGATCTAAAATGAGAGCATTTAGAGATTTTTAGAACTTTCATACAATGGAATGTTATGCAGCCATTAAGAAAGAAAGAATGTGTATCCATTGAAGAGAAAAGATGATCACAGTATATTATATTGTTAATATGAAAAAGAAAGTTATACTATATTATGTATAATGTGACCTAATTTTATGAAATATACGAGTATCATAAAGTCACATCATCTATGTATTTAACTTATATAAATCCAGGCGTTTGGCTTCACCGTTTCACTTAATAAGGTACAAAAGAATGAGAATGAAAGGGAAGATGTTGCTGGTTGTTTCATGGTCTGAGTATCTTTCTGTGATGAGTATTAGTCTAATACTTAAAAAGACAGTTTTTTAATAAGTTGGCTCTGAAACCCATCCAATGACTTCATTGTGTGCTCTTTTAGTCTGCTGGAGGAATGAGAGCGCTCTATGGGTGTGTTGGTCCTTCTCCTATTGTCTCTCAGCTCCAAATTCATCCTTTCATGTAACTCTGTGATGCTAGCACTATGCTCAGCAACCACCTTAATGCTTTGCCTGCTGTTCCCTTTAAACTATGCCTATAGTGAGCACTGTAGGGAGAATGGATGGCTGGAGCTGGGAGAAGAGACTGACCCCTTCCTCTTTGCTTACACTTCCTCTGGCCATGGTGCAGGCAGTTGTTCCAGCCTTGAACTTCTTTTGGCACTTCCAGAACCATCCTCATCTTATCTCCTTAGAGGTACCAGAAGCAGTGGGCAATTCCTCCTCCTAGGAGGTCTGAAACCAGACTTTCGGCCTCTATGAGGTGAGGTCTTTCCTCTGAGATCCTGAGATAACACCACTGGCGGGCCACAACCCCTTCCCAGAGATCTGAGTCTCAGCTCTGAGGCCCTTCTTCTGGGCTTCTAGCTTTTGATCTCCAAGCTCTTCCCATAGACCTGTGGTCCTCAAACACAGTCCTGGGACCAGCAGCATCAGCATCTCCTGGGAAATAATAATTAGAAATGCAAATTCTCAATCCCCACTCCAGACCTTGAAAGTCAGAAACTCTGGGGCGGGTCAGCCATCTGTGTTTGAACAAGTCCTTCAGGAGATTCTGAGGAAGCTAAACTAAAGTTGGGGAACCAAGGCCCCAGTCCCCGCCCCGGTGCGGTGCTGCCTCTTGCAGGCATGATTTCTGCATGATTTCGTTTGTCACTTTGGGCTCTCTCAGTTCTCCGAAACCTGTTTAATTGATTCCCTCAGTAAAATTTCTTCTTTGGAAATGTCTACTGTGGCTTCTGTCTGACTGATCCAAGGAACTAATTTACTTAGTCATCATGTACGGTGAAAAATGAATTTAGTCTAAATTACCACTGAAAATGTCCCTTAAACCTCCTATAGAGCACAGCCTACAAATATTCCAGGCCTCAGTAAGCCCACCGTATTCAGCACTGGAACTGACGGCTGACTCCTCTCCACAGCTCAGATTAGGTAGTGGGAATGACTATGGAGACCATGTTGCTTGAAAATAGATATTATTTAAAAATATTCAGCATGGCAAGATGCTTGGGTTATGAGAGAACCTGCAAGCTAAAAACTATACTGCTTTAAGAACAGATTTCTTCCTCTGTGTTTTATTTTTCTCAATTAAAAAATGGGCAGGTTAGACTAGAGCACTGGTTTTAAAACTTTTTTAAAAACTGGGGTAAAATGTACACGACAAAATTGACCATTTTACCGTTTTCTAGCGTTCGGCTAAGTAGTGTTAAGTACATTCACTTTGCTGTGCCTTCCTTCTCCAGAACAGTTTTCGAATTGCAAAACTGAAGGAAGCCCTCGCCATGCTCAGGAAAGAGTGACTGGAGCATTTCCCCCTCTCCCAGCTTCTGGCAAACACCATTCTACTTTTGTCTCTATAAATTTGATGATTACTCTAGGTACCTCATTTAAGTGAAACTTTACAGGATTAGTCCTTTCGTGACTGGCTTATTTCACTTAGCATAATGACTTCAAGGTTCATGCACGTTGTAGTATGTGTCAGGATTTTTCTCCTTTTAATACCGAGTCACATTTCATTGCATGTGTAGGCCGCATTTGTTTATCCAATCATCTGTCCATGGATACCTGGTTGATTCTACCTTTGATTATTGTGAATAATGCTGCTATCAACATAGAGATGGCTTTTAAGCTATAACTACTTTTTAATAATAATAATGGAAACAACAATAACATTTATTGGGCACTAAGTGTTAGAAGAGACAGGGTCCTAAATGCTTTACACATATTAACTCATTTAATACTCCAACAACTTCAAGAGTTCATTATTATTATCACTCTTGTTTTTCAGCGGCAGAAACCAAAACCCAGAGAGTTTAGTTATTTTGCCTGAAGTTGCAGAGTTACATGTGGTAGAATTACAGAGAAGCCGGGCAGTCCACTTCAGGGTGGAGCCTTGAATCACTCTGCAGCAGTAGGGGTACTGCTGGGTCTCTGCAGGAACGTTGCAGGGATAGAGCCCAATGGCATGCCTCCCACCCCCCAGTAAAGAGCCGTCCGCTTTTATCTATTTTGATTACTGAACTCCTGGGTTTTCATTTGAACACTGAGGTCTGTGACTACAAACAAGTCTGAAAAAATCATGGACTCACACGGTAGAGTTCCTCCTACGCTAATATTCTTTGAGTTAAGCCTTTTATTAGTTAATAAAACCCAACAGTATGCTACGGGCAGAACAACCAGTAACTTTGTAACTGTGTTTGTTGGTAGGAAATACCTGAGTTCTGGGTTCACTGGACTCCAAGGTTTCTGACTCAAACGTCTGTTTCTGAAGTGTCTTGTGAAAATCTTTTCGGGATCCAGTCTTTTTAAAACCACAAATCTCCGAACTTCCTTGGTATCTTCATTGTTATTATGAGAGAAAGAGAGAGCAAGAGCAAGAAAGAGAGAGGCAAAATCATTACATTAAAAATAAAAGTAATGGCTTAAGCATTGACTTGGTGCTAAAACAGTCTTGCAAAGAGAGGACCAATTGTAATTCCTCACATCTAATTATGCACCTAGTACAAGGCTCTCTTGTAATGAGATACAAACTTGCCTCCTGGCTGGCTCATTATTAAAGGCAGGACTGGCCTGGGAAAATGCCACTTCAGAGGTGTGGTCTTCTCAGCTGTGGGGCATTTGGCTCCAAGTTAAAACTAAACTATGACTCTGGTATAAGAAGCTGGAATAAATCTAGCAATGTGCACAAGCAGCAAATATAGGTCATTTGAAGACCAAAAAAAAAAAAAAAAATAGAGAAAGACATTTAATCTCCACATCAATGTTTTTAATAACAAATCAAAAATGCAGAACATGATTATGAAAAAATAGAAATAAATGATTTATATACTAAAAATCTCTGATAACATCCCCAATCCCCACTCCATGCACTCCATTAAAATGATGTTTTAAAAAATGTGTAGTTATGGAAAGGGTTTAAAATGTAATGTCTAAGATTGTTACTGGGGAAAGAAATTATGCCATAATTTCATAACGAGAAGAGCAAACAGGTCTAAGTTGTCAAATAATAACCACAGAAAGCAAAGTGTGTATTCCCCATTTTTTATGACTCAAAGGCTTCCTGGAAAACACGCTGCAAAGTCAACAGCACAAACACGCACCCATATGGTTTTATTGCCCACACTGTTAGAAAAACCACTGGGCAAGTTGAGAGAGGAACATGAAATGGGTTAGGATTTATTAGGCAGAGCAAATGGCAGACAGAAAAAGCAGGAGATGTAGGCATGCCACTAGCAATTATCCACATACAGTACAGAGTTTATAACTCTTTCGGAGGGGTGAAGTATGGGTTATACACAGTGGCACACACAGAACAAGTGTTCCATACATTTTAGTTGATTGAGTTAAAGAAAAAATGAGCTGTCCCTGTGTCGTCTGCAGGGGGAATGGAGAACAAGACTCCCAAGAGATTTTATTATGCTCTAAAGATGAGCAATTTGTTCTGAGTAAATGAAGACAAGAAATTGCCTAAAAGAGACACATGAGGGGCTTAGTGAAGAGTTCAAATCAGATCAAGGTTTACTGTAAATGGCCATCTTTAATGTTTCTTGGCCACTTGCACTGCCCTGACCCAACCTGCATAGATGGGGCTGGGTGAACAACAGGCCAAAATGAGGAACTGAAAAAAATAAGGAAATGTAAAAGGTATACTCTAAATAAGGAAATAAGACTAAACATTCAGAAAGGATTTTCAGAGAAATATCCAGTGTAACTTCTGGTTTGAGATTCCTGAACATCAAAAAAATGATTAAAATTTAAAATATTAATCATATTGTTCATAATCATCAATAATAAAAAGTACTCTGGAGAACCCTTTCAAACAACTCCTCAAAGTAATAATTATTTGAAATATTTAAGAAAATTATTTTGGTTCCTGTTGCTCTAAGTATACAGACGGTAGTGGTAAAAAAGAAAAAGAATAGGTACACATGTGACCAAACTTTATATTATAATAGTTGTTTCTATTTTCCAACACAGATCTTTGATAGAGAACCTCCCATGAGATTCCATAAACTTGTTAGCATCTTAAAAGTTATTCTCACCAATATAAATTTAGGCAGCAACATGTATGTGTGTGCTGGGTGGACAGACTTTCAAGTGTATCACATGACTTTTTGGACTCTCCATAAGGATGAAAAGCAACAGCATTATATGATCTGATATCCTGGGGGGAAAGCCACCCAAGTCTAAGTAGTGACAAATATAGGAAAGTATTAAGTTGCATCCTAAGATTATACTATCCCAAGTGACAGCATGCTGAATCAGTGTTCATTTTTCCTGAAAAACATAATTTTAAGGAGGGAAAAAAATTCCCAGAGGAATTAACAAATATTAATTCATTCTAAGACTGAAAGCAAACAGTAAATTAAAATTCAAATTTCACACCTTTTGCCTTTCTTAGGACTTGTACACTGCAAAGGGAATTGATGTCAAAGGTTTGGTCACAGGCCTCTTTAAGGAAACCTGCTCAGGCCACAGAAAGAAAAATCAGGAAGCAGCCTAGTTTAAGACTATAGCTTCATTTAAGCCTTGCTAACCAGAACTATATTTGTTTTGCCTTTGTCTCTTGTCTCATAAAATGTACCATTTCCAAGAGTGTTTCCTTCTAAGTGTACGACACGCACAAACACACTCACACAATTGCAGATGGTGCCTGCCTCCATCATCCTCAAGCCACTTCTCTCTGTGCTTCTGTTCCTGTGTAAGGTGAGACATGCACCTAACACAGATTCTAGGATGTTTCTCCCAGGTTTAAGATTTTTATGATAGCTCCTACACTATATCTCAAAAAATTCAAATCAAAGTTTTCTTTTCAAAAGATGCTTCAATCTTGAGAAAATGATTTTACTCAGCAATTATTCTTTTGCTATTTTATGTAAATAGAGGCCTTCTTTTCTTTTTTGTCCTCTGTTTTGTTAGAATGTTTTCTGGAGTTCTTTACCCCAAAGACACCGACAAATGAGTATTTAAAAAAGTGAGTTACAGAATGGTGTTAAAAATTTGTTTCACAATATATACTCTCTAATCCTGTGTCTATGATAGTCCTTAGGATTTTGGGTATGAAAAGCATTAAGACTAGAGTATTCTGTAGCTGTGTGTTTGAAACCAGAGTCATGGCCCCTGTGCAAGGATGACATGCAAAGTCGTGAAGCATCCTATATTGGCCCTGGCCAGTTTGCTTAGTGGTAGAGCATTGGCAATGCGTGTGGATGTCCTGGGTTTGATTCTGGGTCAGGGCACACAGGAGAAGTGACCATCTGCTTCTTCACCCCTCTGCCTCTTCCCTCTCTCTTCCCGCCCCACAGCCATGGCTCAATTAGTTCGAGTGAGTTGGCATTGGGCGCTGAGGATGGCTTCGTGGCCCCTTCCTCAGGTGTTAAAAAAAAAAGGCTCAGCCTGACCTGTGGTGGCGCAATGGATAAAGCATCGACCTGGGAACACTGAGGTCACCTGTTCAAAATCCTTCACTGGTCTGGTCAAGGCACATATGGGAGTTGATGCTTCCAGCTCCTCCCCCCTTTCTCTCTTTCTCTCTCTCTCTCTCTCTCTCTTTCTCACTCTGTGTCTCCTCTCTAAAAAAAATGAATTAAAAAAAAAGTAAAAAAAAAAAAAAAAGGTTCAGTTGCTGAGCAATGGAGCAACAGCCCAGATGGGCAGAGCATCATCTCCTAGTGGGCTTGCTGGGTGGATCCTGGTCGGGGCACATGTGAGAGTCTGTCTCTCTGCCTCCCCTCCTCTCACTAAAAAAAAGAAACCAGAGCAAACTTTGTTTCCCTTCCTTATTCTAGATCTAGCACTTATTTCCCCACTTAAAATATTAGAAAGTTGCAAAGCTCCTTGGTGCAGTGAGGGTAGAGCTAGCTGGGGAGGAGAGGATGAGGACTGGCAAGCTTGTAACGATGACTCATTTCAGAAGTGCCAGCCACCGAAGGCAGACACCACCGCTTAGTAGGTAGTGAAACTGCTGGCTTCAGCGCCACAGGTTACCAGAGTCCCAGCCTCATTACCCCACCCCCGGGCAGCAGAGCCAAATAAATCCATGTGGTAGAAAGACTATCCTCGTGAAAGGGACACAACTGATTGCCTCTCAAGAGGACTGCATTCCCTTTTCTCAAACACTATGTTCCACTCCTGGGGACCATTCAAAGACCAAACATATTCTGAGAGCATGCTCTTTAGAGGCAGTGTGGTAGAAGAGACAGAATTTCCAGACCTGGTTCAAATGCTGGCTCCTTGCATACTACTGGCTAGGAGACCTTGGGCAAGAGACTCCATCGCTCAGAGCCAGTGTGCTCAGGGGTAAAATGGGGAAAACATTCCTCTTTTGAAGGCTTATTGTGAGAACTAGAATAAATATATGCCTTTTCATCTTTTTTCTCTTCCCTTTCCTATACCTTTTCCCTTTCCCTCCCCTCCCTTCCTGTACAATGTGGCACTAAAACCCATCAGAACAAGGTAGCTCTCCATGCCAGGGGAGCAGGGTGTGGGGAGGGTAGGTGAGGAAACCCAGAGTGGGAAATTGAAGGCCAAAAGATTTAAAAGGGCTTCTTGGCATGGAGAATCGGAACCTATGTGGTGTGGGGGTGTCCAAGCCTGGGGCAGCCGGACATGTGATAACAGAGCCTGAGCAAAATGAGGAGGGCATGCACCTGGAGGAAAAGCCTGCCATAAGGTGTCAAAGGCAAGGCAAGGTCACAGGGTGTCTCTGTAGAGGAATGGCCTGGCACTAAGTGTGAGTAAGGGCTGAAGAGGGTAAGCCTGGTGCAGGGTGTCAAAATATGAGGACGAGAGCAACTGGACAGGGATGAAGGGGTGTTGACAATGGTTACATAGAAGAGAATTAATCAAGAAGTAAACATATTAAGGACAATGGGAATCAGACTGTTCACTATCTGAGAAGCTAGTTAAAATTATGGAGAAAATGAAAACTAGAATAAATACTGTGGTGTTAGATTGGGATAGCACACATTGACACGAACACATAGCCTTCAGCGCATGCACACACACACATACACAGCTCTATTCACTGAGAAGACATAGGAATAACAACACCTTAATAGCAACGAGCACAGCCAGCATCTACATCTTGGCGTCTAAGTACCATTTTCCACGAAAGGAATAAGAACTTCTTGGAGAAATGACCAGGAGTGAGGAAAGGAAAGTATAAGATCAGCCTGGAATATACTGTGGCAGAAAGCAAGGATGTGATCAATGACTGTTAGGGACATGTAAAAAAAAAGGACATAAGAATCAGTTGAAGGGATTCATACTGGTCAAATAGAGGAGAATTTGAACATGAAAATAAGTGATAGAAATTGATTAAAACATAGGAAACTATAATTCCATATTTATACAAATAAACTGAAAGTTTGATGAAGAATAGGGTATTCTTCATCAATAAACCCAAACTGAAGCAACTTTCTAACAAATATCTGGTATATGATCTCAAGATCATAAAAAGTCAAGGAAATACCGAGGAACTAATCATTCCAGAGTAAACAGGGCTAATGACATGTATAACCTAATGCAATACATGACTTTGAACTAGCTATTTTTGCTCTAAAGGGCCTTCTTAAGCCATTGTGTGGGGTCTGATTGTAATAATAAATCAACATTAATTTCCTGAATGTGATGGTTTTATAGTAATTATGATGGATAATGTCTTTGTAAAAATTACACATGAAAATATTCAGTGGTAATGGAGAATTAGGTCAACAATTTAGTCTGTACTATACATGCAAGTTTTCTGTATATTTGAGATTATTTCAAAATAAAAAATACAGTGTGTCCGTAAAGTCATGGTGCACTTTTGACTGGTGGACCGGTCATAAGTGCACCATGACTTTACGGACATACTATATATGTTGTGTCTGGCATTGTCATAAAGACTGGTAAGCGGGTCCTGTTTGCCAACCATACATCCATTCTGCAGCTGCTATGAGTGTAGGAGCTGTCGTGCTCAGACCTCTGAGCGATTCACTGTACACCCTAGCCCACTAACCTTAGGCTTGGCTACCAATGCTTCACTGGTATAGGTGGGGCAACTTTGTAATATGATCCCTCCAGAGCACCCTGTGGATCAGGCCAAGAATTTATTGTGCTATCATTCTTAGTTGACTTCTGCTTCTCTATTTTTCTTCCCTTCCTTATTGGCTTTTTCTAAAGAGCATGCTCTTGAAAACCACATGCACCTGAATCCCTGTCTCAGGCTCAGCTTCTAGGGAATCTCAACTAAAGCAACTACAAACCATATCAATAAATGATAGCTATCAAAGACAATAGCATCAAAGATAATACAATCAGATGCAATACCAATGCATGTATTATAGATCTAGATACCCTTATTTTATGGATATGTTGAATTTAAAGTCCCCTGACACCTTATTTCTGCTAGACTACATCATTTTTATATAGGATGTTTATTTTCTTATATAAAAAGGTAGAACTCTGAAAAGTGATCCCTTTAAGATTCCACTTGTAGATTTCTCCTCCCAAAATACAAACACCAGAGTGAGATTATTGTCCTGATTAAACTTGTTTTATTCTATTCCTTCCAGGGATTTCCTTTTCCAGATGCTGCTAAAACTATGGATTTTGGGATTCAAATTTTCTGATGTCTTTGCAGAGTGGTTCTCAATGAGGATAATTAATGTTTCCCTTTTTGATTGTCTCAATGACTGTGGTGTGCTACTACTACATTTCATATCCTGCAATGCACGGGGGCATCATATATAATGAAGGGTCATTCCACATTCAGTATCCAACGCAACTATCAAATGTCCTGTTGGACATTTATGGAAATGAGAAACTAGTCTGTAAATATCTGAGCCAAATTGCTATAGCACTTTTCAGATAAATGCAAAGTATTTTTGCATTGAATTTTCCAGGGAAACAACTACCAATGTAGGGGAAATTAAACTCTGTGCTGATTTGAGTTCTACCAAGAGGTTTCCCCATTTTGGAAAAAACTGCATTTCTGACAGCAATACTGGTTGTGGTACTTGAATCACCCATACAATACGCTTGTTGCAGTCTGCTATTGTAAATGTTATGTTCACAGCCATTCTTCCTGCAGGTGCAAACAGATACGTTATTATGCTCTCTGGTGCAGCTGTGTCCAAACATTTGCACATATTTGCCTACATGCTATTTTATATATTATGTTTCTTTTATTTCTCCTTTATATAACAGTTGGGACATTCTATCGACTTCTGAGAATGAGAAAGTTTGTGGGTTATAAAAGTGGTATTGTAAAATATTTGTTACACAGAAAGATAGTGTTGGGTCTGATCGATCTGAGAACCCTCTCTTAGAGCAACATGATATGGATATTGTCTTGTTAAAATTCTTCCATTCATCAAATGTATTAAAGTATTTCCTGAGAATAAGGCACCAAAGAGGATGCAGACAGGAAGACACAAGAATCCTGCTCTAAAGGAGTCCTTGTCCTTTGTTTAGTGAGAAAAATCACTTATTTAGCAGGGGAGATAAAAATTTAGACAAGTAACTAGAATGTAATGTAGAGTTTGACAAAAGTTTCTAAGAGAAAGAAAAACAACACGATATAAAAATTCACAGTAAGGGAGTAAGTACTCCTGGCCAGGTCAGGGAAGGCTTTGTGGAAAGACATGGCCTTTTTTTTTTTTTTTTGGTGACACAAAGAGGGACAGAGAGAGGAAGAAATAGGGACAGGCAGACAGGAATGAAGAGAGATGAGAAGCATCAATTCTTCCTTGTGGCTCCTTAGTTGTTCATTGATTGTTTTCTCATATGTACTTTGAGTGGGGGACTACAGTAGAATAAGTGACCCCTTCCTCAAGCCAGCAACCTTGGGCTCACGCCAGCAACCTTGGGCTCAAGCCAGCAACCTTGGGCTTTAAGCCAGCAACCTTTGGGCTTAAACCAGTGACCATGGGGTCATATCAATGATCCCATGCCCAAGCCAGTGATCCTGTGCTCAAGCTGGTGAGCCCATGCTCAAGCTGGATGAGACTATGCTCAAGCCAGTGACCTTGGGGCTTCAAACCTGGGTTCTCTGCGTCCCAGTCTGATGCTCTATCCACTGTGCCACTGCCTGGTCAGGCAGCCCTGACCTTTGAGTTGGAATTCAGTGGGTGTGGGTTTGTGAGACAGGAAGTCTGCATGGAACAGGTGGAAAGTGACTCAGTGATATCCACAGCTGGATTGCTTTTCGTAACCTCATAGGGTCGTAAGCCTGGTTTGCTTTTCACACTTTTAGAAAGCAAATAGCTAAGCACCTTGACAGCTAGCACAACAGATGCATGTCATAATAAGCAATTATTGATCAGGGAGACATTTTTATGGTGTTTGGGAGTAACTGAATTATATGCACTCATGTGTTTGAATTTTAATTGTTTACCATTTCATGGGGAGTAAAATATGGCATAATAAAACAGATGATACTCCATTCCTTGATATCCTAGCTCTCCTTGAGTATGACCTTCTTTCACAACTATCTTAATCACCTAAGATGAAAGACAAAGTATAAGGGCTTTTATGATGCTGCTCATAACGCTCATTATATGTTTCACTGTGGCTATGGATAATACACCAAGAACAAATAGCATGTAAACAAGTTTAATTACTCAAGATTTCTACTCTCCACGAAGACATTGAACACATTCTTCGGTTAATGACTTTAGCTCATTTAGAGAAAATGACAGAGGATATAATGCTAAAAGTATTTAATATCACTCAAGGGTGCCAGCAACACCAAGGCATACAAAATTATCAAAATGTATGAAAGATGAGATAAACAGGTAACCATAGCACCATTCTATTCATCAGATCAATGGTCATTTTCAAAAGTTATGGAGAGAAAAGCACTATTATTTTTAGGGCAAGGACACCAAACTTTGTGCTATATATATATATATATATATATATATATATAAGACGGAGTGGAATTCATTCAAGGTGTTTTCCAGTGTAAGAAACACAAACATTTCAAGTAGAAAAAATGTATTTACCCTCCAAAAGAGATCATGTATTTTATGTTTCTGTGTAGTTTAATCTTTCTCTATTGAGTTAAAAAGAAAATCTGAATCTTCCCTCTATCCTTCATGGGCAGTATTATTTGTCTGATTTAAGAGTCTCAATTATAGAACTTGAGTGACAAATGCTCTATAGAATTATAGAGTGGGAGGGAATAGAAATGGCCATTACTCCACTCCCTTGCCCCCTAAGTGGGATTCAAAGCTATTATCACAGATAGCAAGGTCATAAAAAGACTAACTCTGGATATTATAGAGAAATGTAATATCAGCAAGGAGATAATTAAGAAATAAAAGAGCTAACTAAGTCAGTGTTTGCATGGTTGTGGATAACAAAGATGTATCCATAGAAGGTAAAATGTCTTCATTAAGTATGGTCCTCTAGAGGAAGGTAGTTTTTTTCTCCCACATTTAAATATCTGGGATAGAGTTTTGGTTCATTCCCTTGAAATGCTAATTTAAGTGCTTTTTCTCTTTTCTTTTGTGTGTGACAGAGACAGAGAGAGACACAGAGAGAGGGACAGACAGACAGGAAGGGAGAGAGATGAGAAGCATCAATTCTTCTTTGCAGCACCTTAGTTGTTCAGCAATTGCTTTCTCATATGTGTCTTGACTAGGGGGTTCCAGTAGAGCAAGTGACCCCTTGCTCAAGCCAGTGACCCTGGGCTCAAGCCAGTGACCATGGGGTCATGTCTATGATCCCACGCTCAAGCCTATGACCCGACACTGGTAAGCCTGCACTCAAGCTGGATGAGCCTGTGCTCAAGCCGTTGACCTTGGGTTTTGAACCTGGGTCCCTTGGGTCCCAGTCCAATGCTCTATCCATTGTGCCACTGGTCAGGCTATAGGTGCTTTTTCTGAAGTCTTTAGAAAATCTTATTTCACTTGAGAGGAATATTTTAGATGAATTGGAACTAGATAAGCCCTAAAGTATAAATCTTATGATTTTCCAAATCTTATCTTTATTCTACTTATTTCCTGAATATATAAATTATAGTACCTAGGATGTGACATCTACCCTGGATTAATAAATTAATCTTTAATGATACTGAGTTGTCCTTTGTTTCTTGCCTTTGTATATAAGATCTTCCTAATTGGTATAATTCAAATAATTTGTCAATCGAGAAAGATCCATTAAATCTTATTCTGTATTGATATTTAATAAATATCATAAATAGTAACTAATATTTATTGAATTACTGCCACATGCCAAAGATCTTCTAAGTGCTTTATATGTTATTTTATTTACTGCATACAACAAAACTTTTAAAGTAGGCACTATTCTGATTTCTATTTACTAATGAGGAGATTTAGGCACAAAGAAATAATTTGCATTAGGTCACACAGCTAGTAAGTATTGGTGCCATGATTTGAATGTATTCATTGAATAAAGCACCATATTTCTCCCTGGAGGTGAAGAGAAATTAACCCACTATGTTTTGGCCTTAAAATTCTTCTCTGAAATATCAAAAGTGTGAACTTTTTATTCTTCCAAAGAATTGTAATCCTTCCCACAATGAAGTCTAGAGATCATAAATCTATTCTAAGGGAGGTGCCTGAAGGCATACCTGGAAGTTGTCATGTTTGTGCCACATTTCAGTTCAATTCTACAGTATTGTTTTCAGTGTGTTCCTCAGTGACAATGTAGTGTCATCTTATAAAGGAAATAACCCAATCCTCCAGTTTGTACATTGCGTCCTGCATGTCTCATACCACTTTTTCATGACTTTTTAATATATTGGTCTCTGTGCTATAGTGGAATCATTGGTCTTGCATCAGAGTAAAATAAAATAAACCAATCACATTTGAACATTTAAGAAAAAGCACTATGATGCTCCAGAGAAACCACCATTCTGTAATATAATATCATAAACCACAGCAAAGCAATAGACCTCACATTTAACAAGTAATTAGTTAATGTCAGACACTATCCTAGATTTCTATTCAGTGATTTTGAAGTACATTGTAATTCATCCTTTTATGATTACAGTTCTTTGCATACAGTTGTGTAACAACAACTACAATCACGATATTGAACAGATCCAGCACCACCCCCCAAATTCTCAAATTCCTGTTTGCAGCCAACCAGCCAACCCTTCACTACTCCCAGACTCTGGCTACCGCTCATCCCTTTTTTGTTCCTAAAGCTTTGATGTTTTTAGAATGTCATATAAGTGAAGTCACATAGTTCTCTTTTTTTGTTGTTTGACTTATTTCACTTAGCATAAAGCAGCTGAGATTCATCTAGGTCATTGCATGAATCAGTAATCTGTACCATTTTATTGGACTTCAGGTTGTATAGTAAGTGCATGTTTAACTGGAATTTTAAAAGAGATAAGGGAAGAAAACTTAGTGATAGCAAACAATATTTACAAAGTAGATATAAGCTACCAGTAGAAAATGATAACTAGAATAAGATTGGAAAAATTTATATTTTATTTTAGTTGATAATATCCAGAATTGGCAAGGATTTGGGGGGAAGGGCCCTCCAGCTAGTGATAGAGTGAATTAGCACAACTTTTTTGGAGAAAAAACTTGGCAGTACTTATCAGAGTATACCATGTGCACTGGTTCCATTTCTACCTTCAGAACAATTCATACACATGTGTCGGGGCAAATCTGCAGAGATGTGCATTGTGGTATTATCTGTAAAAATTATGACAACCACAATGTCCATCAGTAGAGAAAGAACCAATAATTTATAATACATTTTTTTCACCCCTGGATTACTAGTCAGTCTTTTTAAAAGAAATAAATAGATCTCTAATATGGAAATATGTCAAATATATTATTAAAGAGAAATAAATATTCTTGCAGGGCATTTGGTCCTGTCAAAGCATCCACAAAGACATTTTATCCACACCACAAGGTCCTAGATATCAGTCTAGTCCCAAATGACCGTGCTTAGAAAATGTCCGTGGGTTCAAAGACCCTATAAGATTTATTTTTACTACAAGTTAATGTCTTAATAGGATTCTTACATAAAAATGCTATCATTTTATATTTGTGCAATAATTGTATTGTGGCCATATCACCAATAATAACCCTTTTGGCCTCGGTAGCCTAGTTAGTAATGGTACATGTAGTCAGGTAGGTAGGTCAGTGTGGACCATGTATGTAAATATGTACTACATACATACACATTTATGTAAAAATATAAATATTCATATATATTTGTGAGGGCATGAAAAGAAGGTCTGGAAGTCTACACAGCAACCTCTATGCAGTTAAGAGTAGGCTGAAGGGAAGACTAAGGAGCAAGTGAGTGGGAGACAAGAGACTTGCTCTGTACTTGACACATACATTTCTATATTACTTCATTTATTTAAAAACAAGCATGTATTATTTGCCATGTAGAAAAAAACAAGTTTGAAGGAGAGTTAATTAATCACTATCAATTGTCCAGCAACCCCTATTGCATCCTCCTCTGACTTCCCAGCCAGCCTGTAAAGACACAGAAAAAACGGAAACTCACTAAAACTTTTATGTAACTTAATGCGTAAATCTGGACAGACTCTCTGTGGATCATTTGGAGCTAGAAATTTCTTCCTATCAGTCCCTGAACAGTGTCTAGACTAGCCAGAAGTCTGAATTCCCCTCCTTCATTGTAGTGGCGTACCGATGACGGCACTCTCAAGTTCCACCTGCTTTAACTCGTATGAACCACAACCAGAACCACTGCCTTCCATGCCTTTCTCTTTCTGCCATCATTCGGCAAACACACAGAAACAGCTCACAGAAAGCAAAATAGCTGTAATGAATATATGGTTGGAAGATGAAGGATGTCTGGCAGTAGTGTACTGGATCCTCCCCATAAATAAAATAGTATGCACGTCGGGGCAGACTGACTCCTGGGAGAAGTGTGTGCTAGAAACCGTAGCTTTCATGTTCAATGTATCAGGTTCAGAGTACCAGAGAATCAAATAGTGGGATAGACTAAGGTACTTCCTCAGTAAAACATGGCTCAGAGCTTGCCAGGAACTAACAGTGCATTTCAAGTTGCACACTTCTACCTGTTCATTAGCTAATTTCTGGGAACAAAATTGATCTATCACACAAGAGTGCAGATAATGAGGCCAATGGCAATCCCCTTCTCCTGTATGTTGTTAAACATAAAATTAAAACAGATATTGCTTTGTTTTATTTTTTTAAAATGCAACGAACTAGCATAGAATAAATACATAGCCTGACCAGGCGGTGGCGCAGTGGATAGAGCGTCGGACTGGGATGCGGAGGACCCAGGTTCGAGAACCCTGAGGTCGCCAGCTTGAGAGCAGGCTCATCTGGCTTGAGCAAAAAGCTCACCAGCGTGGGCCCAAGGTCACTGGCTCGAGTAACCCCTTGCTCTGTCTGCTGAAGGCCTGCGGTCAAGGCAATAAATGAAACAACTAGGTGTGGCAACAGAATAAATACATAGATAACCATTGTTTCCACAGAAGAGATAAAAACAAGCAGAGATGCATAAAGAAACAAAAGCAACAATTCAAGTGGCAAATGGTATGGATTAACATTTTAATCCAAAATTCTTAGAAAAAAATATCAGGTTTGACAATAAAATTTTAAGCATAACAGCAAAAATAGTGATCATAGGGAAAATTGTCAATATAGATTTTATTACATAAATAATTCTGAAAATAAAAGAAAAAAGAATTCTGAATGTTAAAAAATATAAATAATATCAAAAGACAAAAAGCATACTGGGTAAGGAATTTGTTATATAGGATAGACAAAAACTCTAAAGATAAATAAGACCAGACAAATACATTAATAGAGATGAACAGATTTAATGAATAAACAGAGCAAGCACCAAGGAAAAATTACAAATGGCGAACAAATATATGCAAAAAGGTACCCAATCTAATAATTAAATAAAAGTCAGCCTTTATGTAATTAAGCTGGAAATATATTAAAAGATAACATCCAATATTCTTGAGGATTCATGCATATATTGTCTCTAATTTTTCTAATATTTTCAAATCTTTAAATTTGTGCATACCCTTAGACACAGAAATTTCTCTTACAGAAGTTTATTCAAAAGGAAAGAAATCATAGATGTGAACAAGGATGTTGCTGTATTGGGGCATAACATACATGAAAAAAGCAAATCATCTAAATGTTAAAATTGGTTAAGTGAATTTTGGTTTGAATCTATTATGGAACCATTAAAGTTGGGTTGAGGAAGAATATATAATAGCAAAGGAAGATATTTACCACTTACTGTAAAGATTGAAAAAAGCATGCTACCAAATAGTACTATAATCTGTTCTAGTTTTTATACAAATATATATATACAAAGAAACATGATTCAAAGGGTCAACATAAAATGTTAATGATGATTATTTGTCTATGGTGAAACTGAATGATTTTTGTTTTCTCCTTTTATTTTCTTATGCAGTAATTGCTGAAATTTCTCTAAAAATTTCATGAGAGAATTCAGCTCTCTAAAAAGAATCCTATTCTCTTTTAAGTTTGTGAAAGATAGAAAAAAGAAATAGTCCAATGGGAATTGCAATGAAACTCAACTTCAAGAATGAAATGAATGGGAATAAAATAGTGCAGTGTCCTAAATAGCAAATAAAAACCAAATGTAGTAAAATGGACCTTTCCATTTATTATTTCTTTTCAGATTTTTTCAGAACCTTAGCATTGCAAAGTATCTCTAATTATAACACATACAAGCTTGAGAACAATCTGTAATCTTACTTGCCTGGCAAAGTTGGTTTTCTATTCACATTAGAACAGATGATGGATTAGCATCTCATTTTCTCTTAATTACCTTATAGAAGGGAAGCTTTCTCTTTTTCAGCTATTGAAAATACTATGCATACTGACATTTACTCCAAAAAAAACCAAATCAGTACAATCTTAACGGCACACTTCCAGGGTGTAGATAAAACCCAAACCCTCACGTCTTGCATCTATCCCACAGAGAAGTAATTCTTACTGGAGTATAGGCAATGTGAGGATATCAGAACTTCAAATTACAGTAGTCTCCCCTTATCCAAGGGACATACTTTCCAGGTGGATGCCTGAAACTGCTGATAGTACCAAAATCTATATATACTGTTCTTTCCTATGCATACATACTTATGATAAAGTTTAACTTACATATTAAGCACACTAAGAGATGAAAAACAACAATGAAATAGAACAATTATAACAATATATTGTAATAAAAGTTCTGTGAATGTGCTCACTCTCTCAAAATATCATATTATACTGTCCTCACCCTTCTTCTTGTGATGATTTGAGATGATTTCTATGTGATGAGATGAAGTGAGGTGAACAACATAGGCATTGTGGCGAAGCATTAGGCTACTATAATATGTTACTTGAGCACAAGCACTATCATGAATTGGTCTGACAACCAAGATAGCAGCTACTAAGTGACTAGCGGGTAGGGAGCATATACAACATGGAGACGCTGGACCAATGGGATGATCTACATCCCGGGTGGAGAGGGACGTTATGAGATTTCCTTATGCTACTCAAAATGGTGCGCAATGTAAAACTCATAATTGTTTATTTCTAGAATTTCCAATTTAATATTTCCAGAATAGTGGTTCACTGATGGTAACTGAAACTGGAAGGCAAAACTGCAGATAAAAAAGGTCTATTGTCAAAGGTTCTCTGATGTTTCTCTAGTTCTAGTACGATATGCCCTCTAACCTGCAGACACTCCCCAGACACCTCCCTAACACAATACACATATATAGGATAAGAATTTTAACATGTGTAGATAGATGTTTGTCATGAGGGCATGCTGTCCTAGTCAGTGGTATAGAGACAAAAGGCTCAGGACATTGTCATAAAACATTTGATTATCTCAGGAGAGAAGAGCTTTTTGGACTAAAAAGCTAGCAATAATTAACTTCTTGCTCATAAATTTAAATGTTGCCTTTGAATCTCAGGCCAAGTTTCAATGTACTTTCCCATCCCCCAACCCTACACTCACAAGGAATTCATCAGAATGGAAACCAAACAAAAAGCTCTATTCTTTGTGTTTGAAATGTAACTTTCTCTTTAAATAAGTGAATAAACTGTTGTAAATCCATGTAGTTCAATATTAGTCACAAAAAAAAGAAATCAGCTATCAAGCCACAAAAAGACATGGAGAAACAAGGCAAGACTAAGAAAACAGTTAAAAGATAAGTGGTTACTAGGGAGGAATGACTGAGTAGAGCACAGGGAATTTTTAGGTCAGTGAAACTACGACTCTGAAATGGCAGATACTTGTCATTATACATTTTTCAACACTGTAGAACATATAACACACAAAAAAGACTAAGCCCTAATGTAAATTATGGGCTTTGTTTAATATTAATGTATCAATATTGGTCTAGCAATTGTAAGAAATGTACCACACTTAGGATTCATCCAAGAATGGATAAATCTTTCGGAGACAGATACAAAAAGTAAAAGAAATTTTATCTGCCCTCTAATCCATAGGTGGGACTTGGTGGACAGGCGAGGGAAGGGAGGGCATGCCCAGAAGGGAAAGGGATAGAGGAGGAATAGTGAGGAAGAGGAGGCACGCCCAGAGAAAGAAAATGATGTTTAGGACTCAAGGGAAATAGGTGCTAATAGAGGAGAGTGGGACTAGATTATTAAACTCTTGAAAGGCAAGCAGGTAGAGTTTATATCTGATTTAGTAGGCAGTAGGGAGCCTTAGAAGGTGTTTGAGCAAAGGAGTAATATAAGATACAGTCAATCCTCATTATTCATGAATTTTGTGTTTGCAAATTTGCTTACTCACTAACATTTATTTGTAACCCCAAAATCAGTATTCATGGTCATTTGGGGATATGTGGAAAAAATTTTAAATATTAAAATAATTAAAATCCAGGATGTTAATAATAAGAAAAATTATTGGGAGGTGGAAGCCAGAGGTTATATAAGAATTTTCAGTACTTTAAAATAAAAATTTATTGATTGATTTCAGTGAGAGAGGAAGGAACAGAGAATGAGAGAGAGAGAGAGAGAGAGAGAGAGAGAAACATCAATTTGTTGTTCCACTTATTTATGCATTCATTGGTTGATTCTTGTATGTGCCCCTGACCAGGGATCAAACCTGCAACCTTGTCATATTAAGATGATGCTCTAACCAACTGAGCTATCCAGTCAGGGCAAAGTCTCTGTACTTTCTACCCAATTTTTCTGTAAACCTAAAACTGCTCTTTAAATAAATCTATTAATTAAAGAAATAAAAAGCTAACTATAAAATAAATACATATGTAAAGATGGAAATAAAGTACTTACTTCTGGTTCACAATTAGCCACTCCCGAACGTAAGTCTGAACACAATCTCTAACATGAGGGTCCAGTTCAACCCTAATGAGATGGAAAATAAAATAAAAACATGTTATTACTGTGTAAAAACCACTAAGCAATCCCTTATCATACCAAGGAGAAAGCGTCATGATTTCAAATCCATGTCAAATGAGAATGCTAGGGGCATTCTAACCCATTCATTTCAAGTGAATTTCTGACACATAACATTTTTTACTTTGATGAGAAATACATTGGCATTTATGCTTTGTGGGTTTTCCTTATTACAGAGAATCATGTTCAACCCTACTTATCCCTAAAGGCATTCTGACACAAGACAGGTAGAACTAGCTATAATCACATACAAAACAGAAAAAAATAGTATACATACCAATTTTCACAGGAGTAATGTGGGATATTTTTTGCTCATGTGTAACCTTGTTCAGACATGCATGTTTTCCTTTTTGAAAACTATGAAGAACAGTGGTCTTCTACATTGAGGAGTTGACAGGCACTGACTTTGTTGGTGATTATTAATTGGGGTGGTTCTTGTTATATCTACAGAGGAGTCTGTCAAGGGAGATATACTCTTCAAGTGCTTTAGAGTCTTGAAATCAGAAATAACTAATTTCCAACAGTGGAAAAGTCTTTTATGCTGTTTTCCCCAATGTTTGGTGTTAGAGATAAGCAGATCTAAATACAAGATTTAATTTTCTTGTTTGTAAAAAGGGGATAAGAACAATACTTACCGTCTGGGCTTGCTGTTAGTATTAGATGGAATACTATAAAAGTTAGCTATGTGGTCCCTGGGCCCTGACTGTCTAAATCCAAGCCTCAGCACTATGTGATCTTGGGAAAGTCAATCAACCCCTACTGTGCCTCAGTTTCTCTACCTTAAATTGGTGAAATTAATAGTGGAGCATGTCCTTTAGAGAGCTGTGATGAAGTTTAAGTAAATTAGCATGTGAAATGCTTAGAAGAGTATCTAGCATATAATAAGACCTCCATACGACTGTTTATACTTAAATACCACTTATTATGCATTAGGCACTAATGTAATCACTTTAAATGTAGTAATTCAGTTAGTTTTCTATCAGCCTCATAGGACAGGTGCCATAATTGTTCTCATTTTGCAGAAGAATGAGATGAGAAGGATTTGGCTTATAGCCACCCAGCAGGTGGTAGAACAGGGACTGGAACCCAGGCGGCTCACCTTTGTGCAGGTTTATAACTACCATGCTATCATTGGCTCAACCTAAAATTCTGGGCTAGGCACAGGGGGCTCAACTGGACCAGCTGTGGTTCACTCCGATGAGGACCATGGTACCTTCCTGGGCTTTGATTACACAGAAGACTTTGGAGCAAGGACTGAATGAAACAGCACAGGTCATTTTCAAGTCATCAGACAGACAGTTTAGCTATAAATTCTCGTGACAAGATAGTATTATATTAAAACATAATGCTAAGAAAAAATGACCCCCTCTATCAAATTTCAAAAAATAAAAATCCTCCTACTCCTAAATATTTTTAAGTATTTTAAACGAGTCTGTCAAGATACTTATTCATTTGAAGATAATTAACCACAAATTTTACACAAAGACATCAAATGAAATGATTCCCCTACAGGTAGAAATATTAGATGTTATATATATTAAAGTCATACCTGAATAAATGGACTGAAATCAGGAAAAAATGTTTTCCAGGGATCACAAAGCTTTTATTTTGTGGGAAGTATTTTTAAAATGTTAAGAGCTGAGCATGTGGTCAGCTCTCCTACGTGAACGAGAACTGTCTAAACAACAGAGCAAAGGGTCAAAAATACCATATTACTGTCATCCAACCTCCTTTAACTGTGATAAAATGAAATTCAAACTAGAACTAGAATAGCTCAGAGTCATGAGGGTAGGAGCCATGTTTCATGACCTCTTTTCTGGGAGTTTTTAGGGAAGATGAGAAGGTTGGAAATGTCCAGGAGGATGTGAATCTTAACTTTGTTTTGAAAATGAATGCAAATAAAAGTTCACCCTAAACTTCTAAAGAGACTGCTTTTTACTCTACAGAAGTAACATCAGTTTCATTTAACGTAATTCCATTATATATAATTCCATTATACTAAGAACTAATGCTCATGCCTATAAACATATAGAGTAACCTACTGTGAAAAGTCAAGCCCTAGACATATTCACATATTCAGTCTACAGAGCTTTCTCCATTATTTTTCTATGTGACAAACATTTCTTCAAAGGCAAGAACTTTGCCTATTCATTTTTTTTTCTTTTTTACAGGGACAGAGAGAGAGTCAGAGAGAGGGATAGATAGGGACAAACAGACAGGAACGAAGAGAGGTGAGAGGCATCAATCATTAATTTTTCATTGCCATTACGACACCTTAGTTGTTCATTGATTGCTTTCTCACATGTGCCTTGACCACGAGCCTTCAGCAGACCGAGCAACCCCTTGCTGGAGCCAGCGACCTTGGGTCCAAGCTGGCGAGCTCTTTGATCAAGCCAGATGGGCTCACGCTCAAGCTGGCGACTTCGGGGTCTCGAACCTGGGTCTTCCGCATCCCAGTCCGACGCTATCCACTGTGCCACCGCCTGGTCAGGCCTATTCATGTGTTTCATTGCAATGCCCGGAGATGCTTGACAAACGTGGGTCCAACTTATGTTTAGAACTTGATCCAGTAATAAACCAATTGAAGTGCTTCTGAATGGAAGCATTTTTAAAACATTTTTTATTTATAACAAAATGGATGTACCTTGATAACATTATACAGAGTAAAATAAGTAAATCAGAAAAAAAGAAAAACTGAGAACAGCACGATTACATACATAGGTGGGACATGAAAGTGAGGGTATGAGACATGGACAAGAGAGTGGTGGTTATGGGATGGGGGAGGGAGGGAAGAGTGGGGTAGGGAGGAGGGGAGGGACACAGGGAAAACCAGATTGAAGGTGACAGAGGACAATTTGACTTTTGGTGATGGGTATGCAAGACAATTGAATGATAAGATAACCTGGAGATGTTTTCATTGTACATATGTACCCTGATTTATTGGTGTCACCCCATTAGAATTAATAATAATAAAATATATATTAAAATACAAAAAAAACAAAACAAAACATTTTTTATGAAAAATCTTAACATATTTACACATAGAGAAACAGAGGCTTCATGGGGTCACATGACTTGCCCAAGGTCACTGAGCTGACACCCATGCAGTCTGTCTCCAGACCCTGCATTCTTCACCTCTTATTGAACATTCTGCTTTGTCCCACTGCACCCCTTTCCCTGGCTTAGTTCCATAAGGTTTTTCAAAACCTTTGGTCAAACCAATTCAAAACTGTCTACAGGTAGGTCATTGTATCATAGCAGTCATTCTGCACATCAATAGATCTGAGTAATTTTATTTTTAAAATAAGTGCAAATGAGGGCATCTCCCCCCCTCACTAAGCACAGGCATGACAGGCACCATCCCACACACGTGTGAAGAAAACGATTACCCTTCCTCGGGAAGAGAGGGCTGCAAAGTCCGACATTCCTTTGGTGTAAACACCACCTCCAAGTTGTCTTCGGTGAACTCTCCCAGCTCCTGGGCCAGCTCTACATCCAGGCTGTTCAGGTGCGTCATCAGAAGTCCTTCAAAGTCCACTGGCTCCACTGGATCATAAAACTGAGGCTGCAGGGGGAGGGACAAGAGAAAGGACGTTCCCACACTGTTTTCAGGTAGAAGCACCTAGGCGACAGCAGGTGTTTGCCTCGCCCTCTCTTTCCCCTCAGTGAGCTCTTCCCTCCTGGCGCACCCCAAGCAAAGCTGCCTTCAGAGAAGCCGTCAAACACAGGGGCAGTGATGCGGAGAAGCAACGCGGCTCCAAAAGTCGAGTCAGAACATGATGGGTAATTAAAACCATACCCCAAGGCAGAATTTTTCTCTGCTTAATTGCATCTTGATGAGAAATCCTGAGGAGATCCAAAATGAGATCATAAGACTTTGCTGAATTTTTATAATTTTTCCTGCAAAAGCTCTCTGAGGCCATGTTTACCCAAGTAAGATGAAGTAACAAACAGAGGCAATTTCCCAGAAATTCAGGCAAGCTCAACATTCCTTTCAATATTTAGGCCCGATGTTTCCTCTGGCCTGGGTTAGTCTATATCAGTGGTTCTTAACCTGGGTTCTATTGAACCCTAGGGGTTCGATGAGTCGGTCTCAGGGGTTCGGAGAAGCCTCTGCCGCGGAGGCCAGAATAAAGTAATACCGTAATTTGTTGTGAGTTCATGCACTTTGTTGGTTTTGTTCTTTGAGCAAGGGGATGTTCATGCACGGCTCATTTTGTGCACCAGTAAAAAAACATATACCTATGTCTTGAATTTGGAAAAGAAATCATATTTTATTTATCACTAAAGGAGGGTTCGGTGAATGCATATATGAAACTGGTGGGTTTGGTACCTCAAAAGAGGTTAAGAACCACTGGTCTATATGTTGGTTCTTGAAAGCACTTCATTCGTAATCACAGCCCACAGAGAACCAGACTGGGCAGCTGAGACACTGCAAGGCAGTGATTTCCAGACACCACAGGGCTGACTGGTGCTGGTTGGGAAGACATCTTCACTGACTGCAGTCGAATGAGTGAACTAAGGGCAATTGGCTGAGGTTTCATGGCTACTATACTCATTTTATAAGGATCTTTTTTTTTTTCCCTCTTCAGTTATGTTCTTCCCAGTGAAGAGGATAAAAGAAGTGATAGAAGTGGAAGTTCATTCAACAAATAATTTTCTTTAATTGTTAAAATAGCAGGTTGGCAATTCAACAAATTTTTTTTTGTCTGTGAAGTCCAAAGACTTAGGAACCACTGCCTTAAGGGAGTAAAAGAATCACTTACATCAGTTGGTTTGTGTAATACTAATAACATATTACTAATGATAATAACAATAATAATAGCAGCTCTATGGTGTTCATTTATGGCAGACTATTTGAAGTCATCAGCTCAAGAAGGTACTGTTCTCTACCTCTGGCCCCCCTACTATGAACCAACCAAACAGACCCCCCAGATTCTTGACTTGTACTGCCTCCATATGAAAGAGGGACAGAGCCAAAGGAAGTACTAATAAAACCAGTTTTTATTGCCCTGAAACTGTACACCAGACTAGATGTATGGGTCCCAAGTTGGAGAGGAGGAACAAAAGACTACTGAAGAGGCAAAAAGAAACAGGATGCGAGAATGTAAATGTGTCTCCCTCCCCACCCTTCTGGCCCTGGAGGTGAGGGAGACATGAGTAACACCCTGGCAAGTGAGGGCAAAGCTGAGGATTGAGCACCATTGGCCCTCCTTTTTGTCTGAGATCCTTGAAGGTGGAGGACAAACATAATGACAGCACCTTCACAAGGACAGAGCAAAGACACTCTCCCTAGTTCCCCATGGCAGAAGACAAGGAAGTTTTCCTCGGTTCTAATTGGAAGAGACTCTGGAGGTCGCTAAGGAGAGGACCATTTTCCTTATAGGCTGCCTCTCAAAATAGAGTGACAGAGACCAGCAGGGGCCAGGGAGCCAGAGATCAGCCTAAGTAGGAGCCAGGTGGGGACAGAGTTGCAAGGACACTATTGACCTCTGCCAGATGGTATAACAGGCATCATCTATACATGCAACAACAACAAAAATCTACTGCAGACCTATGTAAGACCAACCTCAATAGGGGAAGTGAACTTTCTCACTCCTCACTGCAACACAGCACAGAAAGTTCATGTTCAGAAACTAAAATAGGTTGAAGTGAAGAAAATTGCATTTTGGCTTAGTGAATTGAGCATCGGCCTGGCGTGCAGATGTTGCGGGTTCGATGCCCAGTCAGGGCACACATGAGAAGCAAGAATCTGCTTCTCTTCCCTTCCTCTCTCTCTTCCCGTCTTTTAGCCAGTAGTTTGACCGGTTGAAGCATCGGCTCCGGGCACTGAGATAGCTTGGTTACTCCGAGTATTGGCCTCAGGTGCTGAGGATAGCTCAGTTGATCTGAGCATCAGCCCCAGACAGCGATTGCCAGGTGGATCCCAGGTGGGGCGCATGCAAAAATCTATCTTACTATTTCCCCTCTCTTTAAAAAAAAAAAATTTCATTTTTTTTTTTTTTTGCACAACCAATCTTATTACTGTAAACCCATTTTGTGCCAAAAAATTAGGCTAGGTCATAGATAACACTGTCCTATTTAATTCTTACTAAGACTTTATAAAGTACACATTTTTATAATCCCCATTTTACAGATAAGGAGGACATTAAATGCCAGAGATTTAATAATTTGCTTAGGATGGTTACACATCTAGGAAGTCGCCCATCTGGAATTCAAACCTAGGCAGGCTCATGTTTTGTTCTTAACTACTATAATTTTGTTTTCTCTTGTGGGCTTTTCAGAAAATCTGCATTTCCAGAAATAATTAAAACACAAGGCAATAATAAGTGTGTTTGGAAGTAAGTCAAAAATATACATTTACTACTACTCACAAGTTCACTCTGGGCTTCTCATGAGATTGGCTGCTCAAATAATAACAGTAAGTTAGTTAATTAATTAGTGAAAGTAATAATAAATGTAAATTTAATATGAAGAATATCAATTACTCAAGTAAAAGCACTGGAAATATATACTTATAAGTTATAGTGAAGCATAATTTGAAGTGATGTGACTCTAGCACTAATAACTAGTAAGCAGAAGCTTCTTCTATAGAGAAATGGCATTTGTGTGAAACCATCAAAGAGAAAAACAGCTTCAGCCAAAGTATTATACTTGTCATGTCCCTGAAATTCAAAGCCACATATAATGAAAAACCTGTCAGCTCCTATTATCTAAAGAGCCAAAGAGAAAGGAGGGCTGACTCCCTCACTCAGTAATTATTTGCTGAGCATCTACTGAGTGCAAACCACTGAGCTGGGCTTTAGGGACACAAAAGAGTGCAGGCAACTACTCGCATAACATCATCCCATGGATCTTTAGTCAACAACCATGGGATGGTGAAGTTTATCAGTCTCACATATAAATCACTCTTTGAAGAGGAAGAGCTGTAATAAAAAACACAGTATCATCATGGAACACTAATTGTGTGGCAATGTGCCGAGTGCAATATACACAATTGATCATACAGTCATAAATTCTTGAGGTGTGAATACGTTTCGGAACTGAATAGACTATAAACCAAAGCTGTAATGACAGAGTTATTGAGTATGGTTCTAGCACTACACACACACTGGTATTTCATAGTCTCCTTTCCTCTAACCTTTCCCTTTCCATACTGAAACTAACAAGGAGGAAGCTGTTCATTATAAACAGTGATGTAAACTAGTCTTGCCGTTGGCAAATGGGTGGAGAGCCCAACTGCTCTTAACAAGGCCTCTATGCAAGTTGCTCTTCTTGTGGATTCAAATAACTGGGAACCAAGAGAGATTCCTCTTTTCTAAACTATTTGAAATCTTAATCTCAACAGTAGGATTTATTGTGAGGCAATCAACTGATACATACTAAGACATACAGCATGCCTATTTAGGGATAGGCAAAGGGAGAAAATACTGGAGAGTGTTATAGTGGCATTGCATTTCTTTGGGGGCTGAAGTCTGCAAATGACGAGGTAGGGGTATGCTAAGGTCAGTCCCTAAGGCAGGACTTGGGCTCTTGGGGGCTTAAATTCCCTTCCTTGTATGTTTCCAATAAGGTGGGCTAGCAGAGTTTTCTTCTGCTGGATCTGGAGAATGGAAGGGAGGCTGAAGCTATATTGTAGCATACACACCTTCTACTGATATGATCAAGCATTAATATTGGTGCTCCTGTGAAGGGATATTACCAAGGTAATTAAAGTCCCTAATCAGTTGACTTTAAGTTAATCAAAAGGAAGACTTTATTGGGTGGTCTACATCAATTGGATGCCTTTTCAAAGGTTGTAGAAGCCCTCTCAACATTCAGCTCATGCCCTGGAGTTTCAGCTTGCTTGTGATTTTACCTTTCTTACTGTCATGGGGTCTTTGCCAGTCACCAATCAGTAGGTAAGCCAATTCCCTGTAACCAGTTCTTTAATATACATACATATATGCATCACCTACTGGTTCTGAAGCTCTGGTTGAACCTGGAAAAATATACCAACTTTCATTCATTCAACAAATACTCACTGGGATCCTACAGCCATCCTGTACCAGGTTCAGGGGACACAGTCACTGCCCTTAAGTGACTTTCAGCACTTCTCTAGTGCAGACATGTGCAGTCTTTCATTCTAGCTACTTTTTTTTCTTTCAGAGGCCTGGTCAACAGAATACTAGAAATACACAAAAAGATTTTAAATACCCAAAAAGTTTAAATTATTCACAGCTGTTTAAGGGAGTTTGAGCTTTTCCTTGTCCCCTAATGCTCATCAAAGGATAGTTCTCCTGACATGGGGTAAGATTCAGTTTGTTCTGAAATTGAAAATTTTTTCAGCACCAGAACAATATCTGTTTAAAATTAATCTATGTGGTGCCTAGCATAGTGTAGTATGCAGATAGCACACTGACAGCAGGTGAAAATAACCAATCTGGGCAATATTTCACAAATTAGAAAACTGAAAAACAGAGAGGTTAAATGACTTGACTCAAATCACATGAGTAATCACAAAGGCTGGAAAGAGGCATGATGTCTTTAGGCGCCCTGGCTTTGTACCCTCAGGAATGTTTAACTTCCATGGATATGGTCGCAAATCTGCCTGGCTGTTCATGAGAGACAAATCTTGTCAAAGTCACCTGAGACCTTCATGTTGCCAAATTCAATGGCAGTTGCGCAGTCCTGGTTTATCAACAATATTGGACACAGTTAATCACTCCTTTCTTCTTGAAACACTTTCTACAGATGGAGTGCAACCAGTTGTCCTCGTGTGTCCCAGCTTCTGAAAGTCCATGTACTAGAAAACCCCCAAGTCCCAAACAATTGAGACAAATGGTCACTCTACCTTTGAGACATCACTATTTCTGGATTCTCCTCCAGCTATCTAGTGCCCCATAGGTTTGCATCCTATGTAGTGTTTGGTCCTAAAACCTCTCTTTTCAATCTGCATTCATGCCCAGATATTCTCATCTACTCCCATATCTTTAAATACATTTTCTTTTCTTTTAGATTATAAATTTATATCTGCAGCCTCAAACTTTGGCTTGAAATCCAGGTTGACTTTTCCAATTATATCTCAGCATCATCACTTGGTGATTTAATAGGCCTATCAAACATAACATATTCAAAACAATTCTTAATTTCCCTGCCAATCTATATTCCCATATCTTCCAAGTCTCCACATCTCAGCAAGAGGCAATTCCATTCCACGGGCTGTCTGGGCAAAAACTTTGGAGTCAGTGTTGCTTTCTTTCTTTCTCTTACACCTTAGGTATCATCCATCAGAAAAAGCCTACTCACTTTACTTCTGAGATGTATCCAGAATCCAACCACTTCTCACCTTCTCTACTGTCACAACCCTACACCAAAGCACCATCTTTACTTGTGACAACTTTACCCAGCCCGGTCTATTCTCCACATAGCAGCCAGGGTGATCCTTATATAAAGCACCCTATCAGAAATCTTTATAAAAATTCTGATTATGCCTGGCTTGTGCTCAGTGCCTCCACTGACTTCATCTTAACCAAAGGAAGAACCAAAGTTCTTTCATGGTCGCTGAGGCCCATGACCCAGCCTTGCTTTTTTTGTGATCTCATTTCCCACTGCCCAAGCTACTCAGCTCACACTCTGCTTCCTTGCTGTTTCTGGAGCAGGCCACATTCTCTTGCCTTGGGGACTTCGTTCCTGCTGTTCCTTCTGACTAGAATACTCTTCCTTCAGATAGCTGTCAAGTTCATTCAGAATTCTTCCCAATATTCTCCTTTCCAGATACAGACCATCCAAATAGCCCCTCTTCTGTGTCATTTTCTGTTCCCCTTTCCTGTTTCACTCTTCAAATCTTTAAAAATCCCTTGAGATAGTTTATATTCACTTTCTAATCTATGTGTCCCATTTCTGAATTTAAGTTCCATGAGGCTAGACCCTTGACTATATTCACTACTGTACCCCCAGCTCCTAGAGCAGCTCCTGTCACAGAGTGAGACTCAATACATATTTCTTGATTGAATGAATGAATGAATGAATGCTCAAGACAATCCTTTCATCTCTCTACTACATTTAAGCAAACAGATCTGAAGATAGGTTATTTTGGCTTCAGTAATATTGAAATACTTCATGGCTTAGATTAAACAATACTCCCCTGCTTCCAGTAATGGCAAGCTTCCATTGATGCCACTGAGTAGATGATGCTGACATGCCAACAAAGGCATCCATCTATTTTTACCATGATTCCTCTGCCTCACACAGCGGCAGTAATGAAGCTCCTGCTCTGTGGGCAGGGCACCACGCTTTCATTATCGCTTCTGTTGTGCATTTGCATGAAAACTATTTTGAGATTTTCATTTCCCATCATGTCCCCTCCAATGAAATAAAAGAAACCTAAGAACAGCCCAAGCCCCTAAAAGATGAAGCACACAAGAACAATGGCACAAGAAAAATAAAAGAGGGCCATATTTATCAAGTGACCTACCATTTAGACCATCCTTAGCAGTAAGAGAAAAAGGTTGCATTATTCTGTAGAAGCTTTAAACACATAACAAAATGAGTGCTTTCTAAAGTATAAGATTTTTTTTCTTTTACATATATTTTATACAGAAGTGGACAAAAGTAGGTTTATAGTTGTGACAATGCAAAGCAGTGAGTTAATAAAACTATTGTAATAATTGTAACCTGAATACCTTTTTCCATACGAACAACTATAAACCTATTTTGCCCACCCCATATACAAACATGTCATGTAATGATGGTGTTTTGGTACGTAACCAGGATGTGGCTTTTTACATCGGTTTTTTCAGCCAGGGCTGTTAGGGCCCAGCTTGTTCATTCTATTTCATATTAAAACTTTTCTGTTCTCATTGTTAATTTTTAAATTTTTTATTTTTTATTGATTTGAGAGAGATAGACAGAGACAGAGATTGAGAAAAAGATCAGTTTGTTGTTCCACTTATTGATGCATTCACTGAACCTTGTATGTGCCCTGACTAGGGATATACCTTGGTATATTGGTATGATGCTCTAATCAACTGAGCTACCTGGCCAGGGTCTCTATTCTTTTTCTTAAGTGAGATGGAAGGAAATAGAGAGGCAGACTCCTGCATGCGTCCTGACTAGGATCCACCTGGCAACCCTCATCTAGGGCTGATGCTCAAATTAACTGAGCTATTTTTAGTGCTTGAGGCCAATCCGCTTGGATCAACCAAGCTATCCTCAGTGCCCAGGGCCACACTCAAACCAATTGAGCCACTGGTGATGGAAGAGGAAGTGAGAGAGAAGGGGGAGAAAGAGGGGAAAAGAAGTAGATGGTTGCTTATTATGTGTGTCCTGACTGAGGATTGAACCCTGGCATTGCCACATGATGGGCAGACACTCTATCCACTGAGCCAACTGGCCAGAGCCTAGTCTCATTCTTTTAAAAATAGATCTTTTTTCCTCTATAAAAATGTAGGTTAAGTTCATTAACTCCATCCTCAGTGTCTCAAATCCTCTTTTAGAACTTAGGGCACAGATTCCAGCCATTTCTTCTCTAGCATATTTCACTCCCCTTTCTACTTTGAATAATCAAAAATTAGTTTTAGCATTTTACAGTTTCATTTAAATGAAGACATCAAGTAGAGAGCTGTTTGCCTGTGTAGGTGGTTGATACCAGAGAGCGTCTGGCCAACCCGTTCACGTGGCTGTGGCAATGGAGAATGCCAAGGCCAATAGCGATTTTATACTAAAGGCCACTCTCTCTGGCACTGGGCACAAAGTACTCTAATGAGAGTGTCAAATAGGGCCAGTAAATTTCTACCCTCATGTCTAAAAAACCAACTCCAGATGGTGGTTTTTCTTCATAGTCAAAAATGCAATATTTAAAAATATTTTTATTTTGAAAATGCTTATATATACAGTCATCACAGCTAACATTTAAAATTAGAGTTCAAAACAAAAACCCAATCAAACAGAAAAAAAATCAAACACACCCTTCCTGTCATTTGAGTTATCAGATTTATGACAGAAGCCACTGCCTTTACATAAGGCTATAAACAAGGTTAGCAAGTGGTCCTTGCTTACCATACTTTCTGAAACTCAGAGCAACTAGAACAAAAGAAACTTCCCTTTCTTTATGTTCTTCCTCCTGTTTGGAATACTCCTACTATGTAGGTTCTTAAACTAGACTACATGTTAGAGTTCCAGGGAACTTTAAAATACTGACCTGGGCCCATCCCTTGGGATTTTGATTTAATTTTTCTATGGTGAGCCTGGCCACACATGTTTCTAAAAGTCCAGGGATTCTGAGGGGAAGCCACGTCTCAGAACCTTCCTCTAAGTCTCCTCAGCCTTCCCCATCAATCGTTTACCTCCTATTACATCATAGACCTTTCTCTCTTCTGCACACCTACCATGCTTGAAGCCAGTATGGATTTTCCATATTATCTCACATAGATCACATGGCCCTTCAGAGGCTAAACCATCTCTTAGTCATCTTCTTTTACTCTCCTGGTGCCAAACACATAGATAGTAATATTAGCCACTATTTATACAGCACCTACTATGCCATTCTATATTACTGAGGGTAGCATTAGTATGCAGTATTGCGAGTGAGGAAACTGAACCCTGCACAGAGGTTCAGTAACTTGTCCTAAATTATACACCTAATGATTGACAGATATACTTCACCCTGATCCATCTGACTCCAAGTTTGCTTGCAAAACAACAAATTATCATTGATTAAGTTTTAAATAACTTTGTGCCAATTAAACATTTTATAAAATTAAACAACTATTTGTATCAGCATGTACAGTTGTTGAAACAGTGGTTATATAAAAAAAGGTAAGAGAAACAAAAGTCAAAAGGCACTCAGTCTTATTTTTCAATTGTCTCAAATAATACAATGAACAGTCTATGGCTCGTCATTTTAAAAAAGATTTTAAAAAGAATAATACAATGAACAGTCTATGGCTCGTCATTTTAAAAAAGTTTTTAAAAAGCTGCTTAAGGTTAAGAGTCTTTAGCCTGACCTGTGGTGGCGCAGTGGATAAAGTGTCGACCTGGGAACACTGAGGTCGCCAGTTCAAAACTCTGCACTGGTCTGGTCAAGGCACATATGGGAGTTGATACTTCCAGCTCCTCCCCCCTTTCTCTCTTTCTCTCTCTCTCTCTCTCTCTCTGTCTCCTCTCTAAAATGAATAAAATAAAAACAAATTAAAAAAAAAAAGAAAATAGATAAATCTTAAAAAAAACAAAAAAGAGTCTTTAGATGATAAACTAAAAAGTTATCTGCCTTGCCAGAAAAGAATCTTGCTGAATTTGTGCCATTACCTTTCTATGAAATGAAATAATTCTTTTAAGGGAAAGGGAAATCATCATGTAAGTTAACTTCTGTTGGAACCTTCATTAAGAAAGATGGCTCAAGGGAAACAACAGTCACTTCATTCTGATGTTACAACATGACAAGCATGAAAACATCAGGGTGATTTCCTAAGCGGGCCGTGCTTTTTTTTTTTTTTAAATGGGAATCGAATTCAGACCTCTTGGCCTCCCTCCCTGCTTGCTCTTAAGTCAGTTAACAAGAAGGGACGGGGCAGTAGGCTGTGCTGGCGCTGGAGTAGAGACCTGGGGAAAGACAGAAAACTAAACTGGAATAATGGGGAGTAACAGATTTTAAAGGTTATTCATTTGCAAACAGAATAAGGAATAACCTGTGACAGGCAGTAACACATGATTCTTGTATTGTTAAAGATTTTTGCTACTTCTTTGGTCTCTTCTGTTAAAAGGTGGATCGCAAAATCACATGTTAATTCGACCACCCAGCTAATGAAGTAATTCGTCAAAATTTACCTCTGTCAAAACCTACTGATGGAGTAGTAGCAGAACTACGAAGGAACACTTGCAGACACTAAGCAATTGTTTTCTTTGAGACTTTAAATTTAAAAAAAGGATTTGTTCTGAAGAAATTTAAGCCTGCAGCATTAAAGTTACTGCTGGCCTGCAGAAAAAGGGTTAAAGCCTGTGAGTAAAACTTCCTTAAAGCCTCTTAATAGTTATGTCCACACTATTTCTCAAGACAGCACTGCAGAAAGCTGCAGTCTTAATTTACAAAGAAGCAAAGCACCAAACCCCACCTTCTTAACTTGCTTAAGATATAACAGTGTATCCAGTCACATTTTAATTGAATTTTGCATATTTTGGAGTATAATTTTAGTCAGAAACTTACCAGATTTTTGGGTTTTCAATAAAATATGTATTAGCATTAAATTAAACCAAAAAAACATTTCTAATTTATCTTGGTTCAAAGTTTATCTGATATATCTGAAAGCATGACATTATGCACCTGATGTACTTTTATTATCATCTACAATTTTGAAACAGAAAAAGTACCAATAAAAACAGCAGTCTAGCAAGCCACCAAAGACATCAAAAGATTTTTTCTGAGAAATGTCATCACAAGTTACCTCTTGCAGTACAAGGTGCTATACAATTTTTAGTAGTGCTATTTCATCCATGACACAACATAAAATTATCCTACTGGAATAACCACCAATCATTCCGGTCAACATACCTCTAAAAAGATACACAGTTACACGGCGTGTAAATTGTTACAGGAGGCAAAATGGCGGCTACAGGAAACTGAGTGGAAGGTTACAAAATTTCTAAGAGCAGAAGTGGTTTTGAAGTAGTAAGTGAGCAATAAAAAAAGAACCTAACCTCCGTAAGATAACCGCCAGAGCAAGTAAAAAAGTGCACGGCTGCGCTTGAGGAAGTGAGTTCAGTGGATGCTGGAGCTCTCCCAGAGAGGAAATGAATACTCACTTCTGGTTTTGCAAACCATCTCATTTAAGTCAGATTCTTCCTACTTAGTACATGTCTGGCATTTAGTCTACAAATAAATAACATATATATGCACGCTCAACAACTGGTGTTAAAAATGTAGGCAACCTTCAAATTAAGTTGTTTTTTTTAATATTTCAGGTTTTTTTCCCCAATTACAGTTTACTTTCAATATTATTTTGTGTTTGTTTCAGGTGCACAGTAAAAGTGATCAGATAATCAGATACTTTTCAAAGTGTCCCCTCATACTTCCAGTACCCGCCTGTCACCATACACAGGGGAGGCATGTTGTTAAAGGGTTTGAACTGTCTGATTCCAGTTATATAAAAATCCAGGTAAGGCAACATTATGATGACAGAAATGGTTGCCCAGGGCTGAGGATGGGGTGTGGGAGCGGAGGCAGACTGCAAAGGGCCACAATGGGTTGTTTTAGGGTAGAAACTGTTCTCTGCCTTAATTGAGTAGAAGTTAAATAACTACAAATAGGCCAAACTCATCTAAAATGTGTAAATTCTATTGTATGTAAATTATACTTTCATGAAAATGATTTTTAAAAATTAAGGTTTGTAACTTGGCTTTTCAGGTTTTGGAAAACATTTTTTCCCTCAATGAAAACATGTTATTGATAGTAAGGTTCCAGGCTAATGCTTTCCCTCCCTAAAATATGAATCATAATTTGGGTGAACTCAAGGAGCATGGAAATCCACCGAGTCCAGGGACTTTGGAACCACAGCCCTTGGAGGTCCATTTTGTATCCTAAGCCCTCATTGAGGGAGGAAGAGTGGAAGTTAAAAGTTAGGCACAAAGCTAGAAACCGGTGGCTGGAGGTGTAAGGAAGCAGTGGGAAGATCAGAGAAGAGCCAGGAAGTGTTTGCTGGGTCCTTCTGCACTTGACCATTCTCTAAACACACCTTTAATTCATACTTACTAGTTGAAGAGAGGGGAAGCCAGAGGTACTTATGCTTTGTCGATGGTACTGGCCAAGGTTTGGTGGGAGGGTAAACTGTTTCCTTAATTCCGCTGAAGAATACCTAGGGTTAAAATAGAAAAATCTAAGTGAAATAATTATTTTTAAAAATCATCACAATAATAGACACAATCTTTGATGTCGTGTTATAAAATTTCTGCTCTGGCTGAACGGTGGGCAGAATTGACTTAAACATTCAGTGGCCTGTGGGTGGACTTTTCTGTGATAATATATCCCCTAGAGAAGTTCACAGAGGCCATGACACTGGCAGCCCTGGCTTCTGCCCCATACCGGAGGGATGACAGCATGAGGAGGAAGAGCTTGAAACCCCGGGAAAAGGTCCAGGGCACTTCTTCCCAGGCCATTCAGAGGCACTGTCTCTACATGAGAACATCTGTCTCTGACCAGAGTCCTAAATCCTCAGCTGCCATTTGAATGCAGTCATTCTCCTTTCCATCAGTTAACCCCTCCTGATTGGCTTCCCGCTAGAGCAGAAAACCCTATAGAACTGTTATTTGAACACTTCTACCTCCCTTAGGCACCTTGGATGCTACCTGGAAGTTCAAGGGCTGCATTTTTTCCAAACTGTTCCTAGTAAAAAGACTCCTTGAGTCACCCATACTGACACTGCTGAGCACTCAGTCAGCTCCCTGGTAGCTGGTGGAGCACAGGAAGATTGTTCTCTAGTGTCCATGCTCACCTGCCGGCATGAGCCTGCTCACCAGTGAGATGTCGGCTTCTGAGCCGACATCAGCTTGACATTCGGGCACTCATTTGTTCATTGGTCTGAAACTCAGCACGCATGTTCTCAGGAAATTGGTTGCTGTTGTTGGCTCCTGAGGCCAGTTCACAAATGTGTAAACCACAGTGAAGCCACCGTAGGACAGAACTAGAAGCTAACAGAGATTACTGAGGATCACATGAGATCACGTATTTGAAACATGCTGTGTTTCAAATAGGAATATGTAAATCTTAAATTTTATAATTTTAAAATAGAGTATTAAATATTATAAATAAAGCTTCTACTTTCTCCACTGTAATATGTGCTAGGGCATAATTACTAGCACAGGTTTCTGACATTACTAGTGAAGTTCCTGACAAGGTCTCTTTGACTCCCGACCTTGGCAGTGTGGTATATCCAGAGAGGCAGGAAACATTACTGTGACATCCATTCTCCCACCTTGACAGCACTTCAGTTTCCTCTCAGGACCTGCACACTTCTGCTGTACATTGTTTAGTCCTAGTCACAGCTACAAATCAAAGTGGTGGGCACACAGTCCGTCCCAGGACAATGATCTCTCCTTCCCAGTACTCTGAATGATGGATAGGCACAAGAATGGAAGAAAATGGCTGGAGCACACTCACGGCAGTGGTGGCCCGTTACATCATGATGTGAGGATATGTGAAAGCAGCCCATATTCACAGCACTCTTAATTTCCTGAAGCATGTTATTTATTTTTATGAAAGTATAAAAAACATACTAATATAAGGAGTATGTATTCTAGTATTCATCAAGGATGTGCAAATCAAAGCCACAAGGAGATGCTGCTTCACAACTACTAGGATGGCTATAACAAAAAGATGGACAAATAACAAGTGTTGGTGATGATGTGGAGAAACTGAAGTACTCATACATTGTTGGTGAGAATGCAAATTGGTGCAGCTGCTTTGGAAACCAGTTGGGCCGGTGCTCAAAAAGTTAAACAGTGTTCCTGTATATCCCAGAGCTCTTAGGTATATAGCCAAGAAATCTAAAAACATACTCCCACACAAAAACTTATATATGAATGTCTATAGCTGCATTATTCATAATAGTCAGAAAGTGGAAACAATCCATCATCTTATGAATGGATAAGCAAAATGTGGACTATCATACAATGGAGTATTATTCAGCAATAAAAAGGAGAGAAATACTGATATATTCTACAACATGGATGAACCCTAAAAACAGTATATTAAGGGAAAGAAGCCAAATCAAAAGAACACATGTTGTATGACTCCTTATAGGACATGTCCAGAATGAGACCTAGTTGCCTAAGTCTGGGAGTATTGGAGGCAGGTGGAGAATGACTGCTAATAGAAAAGGGATTTCTTTTGGGGGGATTTAAAATGTTCTCAAACTGACTGTGGTGAATAGATGCCAACTCTGTGAAGATACTAAAATCCATTGAATTGTGTGGTATATAAATTATTTTCAAATAAAGCAGATAGATAGGTATAGACAGATATAGATATAAATGCGTCTGTGTGTGCAAGTATTCTATAAAGACAAGAGTGAAGGCAAGAATTGCCAAATTTCGCATGACAGCCAGGAATGGAGAAAAAGGTGCAGCTTTTGATCCCAAGTGCTCAACACGTTGATTTTCATGACAAGTTGGACAGTCACCAATTTCTAAAAAATATCAACAGATTAAGCCACTGTCTAAACCTAAAGGCCCATCTTATATAAACAATTGTATCTTATGTTTTGCACTACAGGAACCCAAACCAGCACAGCAGCCATTAATTTGCTTACTTAAGAAGATGACCAGAGTCACAGAATGCTGAGACAACCAAGCAAAGTCCTTTTTCATTTCCGAGTTGACTTTTCACAAACGAGACTGACCCTGCCTGTCACTTCTGTCTCCAGGTCTCTACCCCCTCCCAAGACCTCTAAAATAGCACATTTTAGTTTCCTGGTCATTCTAAAGTCCTTCCTGTCATAGACAAGAGGGGTCCCCCTGAAATGGGGATACCTGAAAATGTTCAGGAAAGGAAGTGACATTGTGTGAGAATATAAAAAAATTGGTTAGGTTCTTGTGTTCATTTTGAAGCAAAATTTGTCATACTATGCCAAAGCCCTGATACTTTTTTCATCGTGAAATTGTAATGTTCCTGCTCTCCAGTCTCTCTTAAACAGATTCAGCTGGCATTTTTGTTGCAGCCCTTCACACAAGTTTTTCTATTCAGATCCATACAGCTGATCTTTCCTGGTATGTTGAGTCTGACCCAGTATAGGACCCTATTTCCTGTTTACAGAATTAGTTCTACAAAGGGCACCTACACCTGTCCCTTCAAAATTGTCCATAAGGAGATGAGCTCTTTGTCCTCAGAATGGAAATAATTAACTATCCCATGTGGAAAATAATTGCTTTGGACCACTTAAAGAACTTTATAGGAAAATATTTCTGGAGAGGACCTATACTCAAACTAGCTATAATAGGCTGGAATTATAAAACTACATGTTGGTTAAGCTGTGGGAAAAACCAGCATGCCACACACCCCTGTGGGTTATATATTGGTTCATTGTGTCTGGAGAGCAATACTGTAATATGCAATAAGAACTAGAAAACTGTCGTTATTCTTTCATCTAATTATTTCACTTTGGAGAATATACTCCATGGAGTTCATACAAACAAAAATATAATTTGAGCAGAAATGCATATGAGAACTCTGCATATGATAGCAAATATTTGAAAATAATCAGACCATCCAACACTTGGCAGAACACTTAGTTAATAATAGTATAAAATAGATAAAATATGATTTTACCATTTAAAATAACAAAAAAATGTGAATTAGGTTGACCATAGAAACGTACATATACAATAAGTTACAAGTAAAACGTAACATGTGGAACTGAATACAGATACCTTCTAATTCATGTGTAAGTACTTCCCAAGGATGAGAAATCATTTTGGCAGTTATATAAAGGCAGTTTAGTATCTACCCCATTCAGCTCTTTCTCCTATAAAGCTGCTTAAGTTCATCATTAAAAAAGAATGATGCATATATATAAAGTCAGATGCAGGCATAAGTGCACTACTTAAGATTTTTAAAAATTCATGTAAATATCAGATATTCAGTTTACTGATATGAAACTTCATTCTCAAAAGACCACCTAGCATCCCAGTATCGAAATTAACCCTTTTCTTCCTGGCACCAGCCCCTGGGAAGCAGGAAGCCTGCCTACACATGTAAGAGAACTCAGCCAGGGCAAGAGCTCACATAAGCTTAGTGTTCAGGCAGGCATTACATACAGGTTTTATTCCCTCTGCACTTAAGTCTCAGACCAAATTCAACATGTCTAACATAATTTTCATGATGCTAGATTTATATTGTGATAAAATTTCCTTGATGAACTAAGATACCCTTCTTCTAACCACTCAAATGCTGTATAAATACATTGTCTTGATTTCTATAAATTTAACAGAAAAGGAGCCCTGGAGTTTGTTTAAAATATTGGTAACCCTACCCAGAAGTCAGAATGGTGGAAGGGGGTGGGTAGCAAAGCTCGGTGTTTACTCAGATGGACAGAAAATTGGGATATACAGAGTTGGGACTAAGTACCAGTGGAACTAATGAAGAGCAGAGCTTGCTAAGTGTGGCCTATGGCCTATTTGCATCAAATAATCAGCTGCTTAATAAAAATGCAGATTCCTCAACTTTACCCCAGTCCTGAATCAGTATCTCTATCATGTGGCCTGAGAATTTTATTTTAAACCACCAACACCAGGTGATTTTATCTCCAATAAAGCATATCATTCACTCTGCAAGACTATGAGAGAGTGGTTGGTTTATTCATTCATTCATTCATAAAACATGGAGGGCACATAAAATGCTAGGCTCTCTGCCAAATGTTAGTGATTAAAGTCCAAGAAGATACGATAGCTGCTCCTGGAAATTAGTCTAGTGGGTAGAAAGGAGAAAGACAGATGGATAATTAAATACATAATTATAATGTAATAAGTATTATAATGCAGGATCATGCACAGTGTCTTAAGAACAAAGAGGAGGATGTTACTAATTCAGCCAAAAATGCTTAGGAGGTTTCTGGGATAAGAGGACTTTTGAACCATATTTTGAATGAATGAATGAATGAATAAATAAATAAATAAATAAATATAGTAAGATCAGGCCTGATGAAAAAGAAGATAATACATTTCAAGTATTTTTTAAACATTTCATAACATCTAGACATTAGCTTTTCATATTCCTACCTCAACTATTTTAACCATCAGGCTGCCCTGTTTCTTTATAGCAGATATAGCTAGAAGAGCAAAGAAAAAGAAGGTGAATTAATCCTGATCTCTGCCATTTGCCAGGTGTTTGAGTTCAAGTACATTCGTTAACCAGGCTGGGTCTTAGTTTCATTACATGTAAAACAAAGGGGCCAGGTTATATGAACTCCTAGGCACCCTGCCAGCCCTGACTGGCAAAGATGCTCAAGAATCTCCAGGCGGAACAATCAGCACCGTGATCTACCCCAGCAGCTGTGCTAGGAAACCAAACAGCTCCGGAAGGCTTTGCTCTGGCTTTCATCCCTGAAAGAAAATCCTCTCACTATGCTGCTATGGCCAGCAGCCAAAATGGTTGGAGGATTTTAAAACTGATTGAAGAAAAAACCTTGTTTATAAGCATTTAAAGAAGTTTAGGGTTTTCCCAAATCTGACATGTTTTAAACAATAGTGAAAGCGGTAGAATAAAGAATAGCAAACATGTAATTTACATTTAGTAACTAGTACCTAACTGTAAAACAGTCAGCAAATACAAACTATAAAGTACACAGCTGGTAATAAATAATAATTAGGGACATCTGTGGGTGGCATACATGGCCACAAACATATGGTAAGATTGAACCTTATAAAATAATCATTTCTCAGGACTAGAAATGATTTATACCAAGTAAGCAATAAAAGAATATCCTGCCCCAAATTCCTAAATTATAAGGTTAGGGCACTGTAGTATTAAAAAAATTTACACGATTTAAATTTTGTTGTATGTAGAAAAACTAGCTCTGAATGATATAAATAAGACAGGGCTGGATCTCAGTGTATGGTGTGAATAAGGTCCCAAAACACAGGGCTGGCTCTAGAGCAGTGGAAGGATTCAACCAGTTCACACCAGTTCAGCAGAACAAATAACTAGTGTAGTTTGTTGTTGAGTTCGGCATAGCAGTTGGTAAAATGACACTTGCAATCAAGGTTCTCTCTAAGGTGGGGCCTGAGCAGTCACCCAATGTGGAAATCACAAATTTACATTCCTTACTCTTTTTTAATGTTCATCTGTGCAACAGTGTATTCTAAGTGCCCATAGTAATTAATGTTCATTCCGTCCATAGGTGAAAAAAATTTCAAATGAGTACGTCAATGAAGAAGCACTATGGAAATATCTTAAATAATAGTTTTATTGGTTTTTATCAGGTATTTTATATTTTTCATTAATGTTTTAAAACATTTTATTATAACATAATCTAGTTTTGTGTATCTCTTTTATTGTTCTTATTTAAGTATTAAATGCATTAAATAATAAACTACTTTTTGGTATTTTTTTTATACTTAAAACAGTCATTAGGGGAGAGAACCAGTTGTTAAATTATTTGAATCCCACCACTGCTCCAGAGTGAGTATTCTTGGACCACATAGAATGATCTCAGGCTTTTTCTGAGGTATATGTCCTCTGAAACTTTTAGTAAAGTACACGTTTAAATTATAAGGCTACAAAATGAATTTCTATAGCAAATTTTATATGTATATGATATGTAATATGCTATAATATATATTATATATCTATTTACATATATATTTCTATCCTTACATATACATACATGCATTTGTGTTTTGAGCAATGAAGTCTTGAGTGAATTCCTCAGAAGTTTGCCGACCTGAGTCTTCATAATAGGTATTTAAGGTTTAGAGTTTCTCACATTTTCTATCTCTCTCAGACATGTCATAAATGTACAACTTCTGTAAAGATGATTCAACAGGTGGAAACATGACTACAAAGATACATTTTCTCCTTATTAACAAGCTGGAGAATTTATGTTTCTTCCTCATGTGGGAGTCCCAAATCCCTTTCACTTGGAAAATTCCTCTGACTACAGGAGAATATTTATTAGATGAATTAAGTGTTTGAGGGTTACCACAGCAAGCTTTGGGAAGGCTCACTCAGTGTCTTCAGTGTCTCTCCAAGGCATCCCTTTCCCCAGGCCTTATTTATCATCCTGTAAGTTAGGTTCCCTCCTGACATAAGCACCACCTACTATTGAGGCAGCATAGTCATCTAAAGAACACCTGTAAATATTGAATGCTTTTTGTTTGTAACTGTTCAAAGAAAAAAAGGGTTTTGTTTTCAGAAAAGTGTGTTAAAACATACGAAAACAGCTCTAACACATGTAAACTGAAGTCCCAAAAGAGGAGGAGAGACATAAATGGAGCAGAAGTAATATTTAAAGAAATATTGTTGCCAAATAACACCAAAGATGCAGAATCAGAAAGCTCTACAAATGCCCACCAGAATCAATAAAGAAAATCCGCCTAGATATATCACAGTAAAACTGCTGTAAATGAAAAGGAAATTTTAAATGTTCTTGAAAAAATCTGGGGAAAAGGCATAATAAAGACATAACTTCAAAGACATAATAAAGACAAAATAAAGCATATTACTTCAACGTGTAATAATAAGACTGGTAATTGATTTCCCCACTGAGAAAGAAGATCCAAAAACCAATACAATGACATCTTTGATGTGCTGAAAGAAAACTACCAATCTAGAATTTTCTACCCAATGAAAATAACCTTCATAAATAAAGGATAAAGACTTCATCAGATAAACAAAAGTGAGAGAATTTATTACCAGCACAGCCATACTAAAAGAAATAGTAAAGAGAGTTTTTCAGACAGAAGGAAAATGATCCCAGATGGAAGCACAGAAGTGCTGAAAACAATGAAATATACCAGCAAGGTAAATATGTAAGTAAATCTCAGCGATAGTAACTATATGAAGTAATTATAATAATGACAGTAATACGAAGTTTAAAATATATGTGGAATTAAAATATATCTCAACAACACAAAAGGTGAGAGGGGTAAATAGGGTTCATATGTTCTAAAGTTCTTGCACTGTTTGGGAAGTGGTAAAAGTGCCAATTAATATTAGAATTATATTAAGTCCAATAGATATTGTTGTAATGTCTATGGAAACAAGAGACAGATTAAAAAAAGAAAAAGCAGTAAAATTATACATTTAAACTCAACTCTATCAGTGATTATATTAAATATAATAAGAAATTGTCCAATTACAAGACAAAAATCATCAAATCACAAAAAAACTTTGCTACTTATTACAGATATACTTTTTTTTTTTTTTTTTTTTTAGTGAGAGAGAGATAGACAGGGACAGACAGACAGGAAAGGAGAGAGGTGAGAAGCATCAACTCATAGTTGTGGCCCCTTAGTTGTTTACTTTCTCATTGATTGCTTTCTCATACATGCCTTGACCCAGGGGGTGGTTCTAGCCAAGCCAGTGACCCCTTGCTCAAGTCAACAATCTTGGCCTCAAGCCAGCAACCATGGGGTCATGTTTATGACCTCATGCTCAAGCCAGTGTCCCTATGCTCAAGTAGGATGAGTCCACGCTCAAGCCAGCAAGCTTGGGGTTTTGAACCTGGGTCCTCAGCATCCCAGGCTGATACTCTATCCACTGTGCCACCACCTGGTCAGGTAAACCATACTCCATTTTTTAACAGATTTGTTGAGGTATTTTTGACATGCAGTATACTGCCCATACTTAAAATATATTTATAAGTTCAACTCAAGAAACCATCATGTCAACCACAAAGTTCCCTCAAGCCCCTCTTAATCCCCCACCCCAAGTAACCACTAATTTTCTTTGTCATTATAGGTTAGTTGGCATTACTTAGAATTTTATAAAAATGGAATCAGTTTACCTCTTCTATTATCTGGCTCTTTTCACTCAGCCTAATTATTTTGAGATGTATCTGTTTTTGGTTATTAAAATAAAGCTGCTATAAAACAGTCATGTGCAAGTCTTTATATGGACATATTCTTTCATTTTGCTTGGGTAAATGCCTAGATAAACTATTGACAATGTCATGAAAAAACACTATGCAAAAATAGCCAAAAGAAAAATGGTGTAGCTATAGTAATAACAGGCAAAAAGGACTTCATTGTATTGAAAACTTGGTTTAGACATACAGTACTGAGTTTGCAGGCCTAAAGAGGACTCCAAGAGGAGGTTAAGCTGGCAGTTGAATAAACAGATCTGGAGCAGAAATGATAGATTCAGATTGCAGATGTAAATTTGGCCAAGCTTGAATTTGAGGCTGTTCTTCAGCAGGTGTGAAAGATTTCCACCTCTCCACCTATGGTTTCTCACCCATCTTCTTAGCAACCCATCATCAAGATGTCTGCATGTGGTGCCTGTGATGGGGTGGTTAGTATCTATGTTCTTGGAGCAAAGCCATACAATCTAGCTAAAGAGGAGCTAAACCAACTTCTCAAAACAAATGATAATCCCTATATTTTGGCTTTGACTTCTCTATGATGAATTTAATTTCTGAGTGAAACCCAGGCAGTAAGATTTCTCAACAAGCTGGTCAAAGATCTTGAAAGCAACGGCTGAACCACAGAAGAATTTGTGGAATGAAACTACCAGACCCATGAAATTAAAATAGGTATGCTTCTAGATGTCGAGAAAGACTTCTCAATTATTTAGCTTGTCGATGGTTTATATAACTTTTTAGTGAGAACAGAAACTCATGCCAGGATTCATTGAGTGCTGAGCAGTGGTGGGATTCAAATAATTTAACAACCAGTTCTATGCCCTAATGACCATTTTAAGTATATAAAAACAATATATCAAAAGGTGGTTTATTATTTCACGCATTTAATACTTAAATAAGAACAATAAAAGAGGTACATAAAACTAGATTATGTTATAATAAAGAGTTTTAAAATATTAATGAAAAAATATTAAATAATACCTGACAAAAAACAATAAAACTGTTATTTAAGATATTTCCATATTGCTTCTTGATTGGTATCCTCACGTGAAATTTTTTTCTACCTATAGATGGAATGAACATTACTACGGGCGCTTAGAATACACTGTTGTACAGATGAACATTTAAAAAAAGTAAGGAATTTGAGTTTGTAATTTCCACATTGGGTAGCTTCCCAGGTGCCCACCTTAGAAAGAACCCTGATTATAAGTGCCATTTTAGCAAACGGTTCACCGAACTCACCAAAAAATTAGGTATTGGTTTTGCCGAACTGGTGTGAACAGGCTGAATCCCACCACTGGTGCTTACACTACTTCCAGCTCTGTGCTGAGAAATTGACATACAGTATACCATTTCACTGAACCCTCATAGCAACACTATGAACCAAGTTTACCTTCCCCACTCAACAAATGCAACACTCTGGGCTGGAAATGTCCAGAGTCAAGACTTGAATCCAAGTTATCTGATTACTATGATTATATAAATTTATAAAATGTATTTAAATTTAAGTAGAATATTTAAAAATATATAGAAGGAAAACCACTAAAAGGAAATACTATTTACAGTTATGATAGAGAGGCAGGGTAACAGGGTATGTTTTGTTTTTTCCTATTCTCTTTTCTTTTTCTAAATTGTGCTGTGGTTGACACAATTTTATGACAGAAATTATGTACTCACACACACTTTTAACCTACAATGTTGTCAGCTTTCTGAATAATGTAAATTCATCTGTTGAGACACAGGAATGAGCTTGAACATTTTAAGAGTCTCTTAAGGACTTCTTTCACCATTACTATTTTGTTTCTAAGTCTCCTCCTTAAAATTCTAAATAAAACTGTGTTCTTTGAGCTCTTGTACCCATTTCCTGATCTACCTGGATTCAATTAAACTCACCAAATATTGTTGGATACTATTAATTAAAAGCACCTGGTTTCTCTACTCTGGTTTGTGATTTATCTAAGATATCTGTACTGGGCATGGCCAACTCCTTGGTCATTTAGAGGCAACATGCTGTATTTTCATTGAGGGCTTATACAATGGGGCTCTCTGTTTTCAGATGTGCTGGCCACAGCAGTCAATTAGCTGCATTTCTGTGACCTGGTGAGATGGCTTCAGTAAGACCCCGACAGCCTTCTGGCATTCACTACCCAAAGTGACTGCAGCTGTGAATTAAAAATGCCTTTTACTATCAGGTAAAATGGGGAGATTATCACTCCCTTCATATTCGTGAGTTTCCTTCATCAAATTGTAGAACTTACTAAGGTGACAAAGAAAGCTTGTTTGACCACATAACACATCCTTAACCTGTGGCAGGCAACTGAACTAAGTTGAGGACTATAAGGTTGGTTGTTATCTTTGTGAGCATCCTGTGCTGCAACAGTTCTCAAAGTGTGGTCCCCAAACCAACAACGTCAACATTCCTGTTAGAAATGCAATTTCCTGGGCCTCACCTCAGACAGGGGATTCTGATGCACTCCCCAATCTGCAAGCTGCTGCTCTATTCTGACCAAATTTCAGCTCTACCGCCAGCCTTCCCTTGCCTTTTACTCTCCTCCCTCAGAGATTTTGTGCCTTGCCTCAGCCTAACTAACCCTGCCAAGCTAGTTAATTTGAAAATCAAGATTCTAACAGACATTCCTTCAATAATGCTTATATTTCCTTAGTCAGATTTAACTAAAATATGCCACTTTGTACAAATAGTTAATGCTCCCCCAAAATAACTACTTCTCCTATTCCCTTCTTCCCCAGTTCCAAACTATTTCCATCTTTCTCAAAGTTTATTTTAGATTAAAGAATGAGAACATTGCTTCTTAAACCAGAGACACTGTGCTGTTCCTAAATTATTAAGTTATAAATGGTTAACTATGGTTTACTTTAGAAAAAAGCTCTAAAGTGAGGAGGAGTGGAGACTAGAACTGGGGAATGTTTTAGAAAAAAGAGCAAGGTTAGGAACATTGTTGAATCAAGAGAATCTCTTAGTTAAGAAGAATAGAGAGAAAAGATGAGACATATACCCAGATGTCTGACATTAATTTATTCTTTCAACAAATATTTTTGAACACCCACTAATTCAAGGTCCTACAGAGAGGAAAGCATCAGTGAATGGGCACAGATGCCTGAGCTGCTGCCATCATTACTTTGTATCCAGACTGCCCTATCCTGTGGTCTTCCAGCTCATGGTACTGCTATGCTTCACGATAGTGGGTATCTGAGGCAAGAGGCTCCTTTGATGCCTTTAAGGGAGGGGAGAAGATGGTTGAAATGAGGGGAATTTTTCAAAAAGGAAAAGTAACAAGACCCCACCTCAATTAACCAAATTTAGCCACTCAGGGAGCAAAGAAAATTTCTTTGAGGCTTCTAGATTTTCTCTTTATAGGTCCCAGGTATCCTGCACATTCTATAAAGCCAAAAACATTTTCATAGCAGCTCTCCTATGAGATACGTCATGTCTCTACTTTGCAGAAAAGGAAACTGAAGCAGGAAAGAACTGGGTGATGGAATCAAGATCCAAAGCAGAGCTTGTTCTGACCTAAGGAACCAAGTCTTCCTCTTCTAGGTATTTCCCCCGCCTTGCCTGGACAGACATATTAATACTCATCCTTTTCCATAAGGAAGACTCAGTCTCCTGACAACATTTTCTGAGAAGCCACCATGTCCTTCATCATTTCTGCAAATATCTTTTCTTGCTTTCTTCAAACAGAATGAGGCTCATTTTTGTGTTTTACCTACTACTTGTCATAAAAATTATAATGCTATCTCCCTAATAAAATTTCCATCTAGTTGTAATAATAAGGTACTTTACTTTTCCCTTACTAAATAAAGTGTTCGTCATGTTAGTATGACAGGTGCAGAAGTAAAAATCCCTTCAATAACTTCCTAATAAATGGAAGTAAACTCTGGTTACTAACAGGTTTTCAAATTGACAGTTTTTAGGGTATTTGCTTTGGTGAAGTTGTGAGGACTGAGTTAGGGATCAGAAAGGTATTTTAAGTCAAGGATATTGGCTCAAAACAGCTCGTCTAATTTGGGGAGAAAGAGGTTTCTTATGCAGTAGTTTTTCACAATATTACAATAATAGAATATTAGAATAATACTATACCTCTTATATAAAATTTTATACTTATTTTATAAAATATTATGATAATACTGTACTTATTGCAAAACTTATACTGATATATATAAATTATTTTTAATATTGAGAAATAATAAGACACTAGAGGACATAAATAGTAAAGTTACAGCAACGTTTTTAAAGAGACACGTGGCAGCTGTGTATATAGAGAAATTAATTTTTCTCCATTACTTGATTTCTTCCTTATTAGTCATCTTAAAATCAAAACCATCACAAGAGTCTCAAAATAATTATAAGGATGACCCAAAGACATTCTACTTAGTCTCCTAGAAAATTATACAAAATACTTGTAATTGAGCACATGTATGCCAGTCCTTCTTTTTATGTATTGAGGCTGTGTTTCTTTCCTTTTATTTTTTTAATTCTTCTTTTTTAAGAACACTTTACTGTAAAACCTCCAGATATTCAAGTTAATAGCATGACAACAAGGCTAACTTAAACAAACTTTGAACACTGCCATTGTCATCCCTGTCCTGGAATACTTTCCTTCCCGCAGTGAGCCTCAAATTTCAGCAAACATAAGAATCAGGTAGGGAACTGGTCAGCGATGCAGACATTGGGCCCCATATCAGGAAATTCTGATGCATGAGTCTAAGCATGGTCAGAATCTGCAGGTTTAACAGCGCCAGAGGTTCAGGTGTAGTCCACCTATACAGCTTGAGAACAGGCAACAATTGCCTCATGAACTCCAAGCCAATGAAAAACCTGAGAAACCTGCACACTGTTAAACTAACCTGGAAGTTTCCAGTAATAATACATTCTCAGAGCTCACTCGAATGGAACTAGGAGAATGTGCATCCATGTGGTTCTGTCTGTAAGTTCCCACTTCCTTAGCAGGGGAATAATTTATTCACAAGGGAGTGAGATCAAGGTTCCTAGGATACTCCGAGTAAATATTTTCCTCCTCACCACTGTGTAAACAAGCTCAATCCACTTTAGATTACAAAAGTGAAGAGAGAGAAAAGAGCAAGGAGTAAAGAAGAAAGAAAAGGAACTTTTACAGGGCAAAATAAAAAGAAAGGTAATACTGCTCACCTAAGTAGGGTGAACTGCACCGTAAATGAGGAATAACTGCCGGGTCCACTACAGAAGGCATGTACTCAGCTAAGCCAGCAAGCGCACCAGCCAGCAACCAAATAGTTAGAGTTGGGAATTACTCATTTTCTGGCTTCATATTTCCTGTACAGTCCATGAAGGTTTAGAAGGATGGTCCTGTTCAGAAACCTTAATCTGCAACAAATTGTGGAATGGAATGGCATCCCTCAGTGAGATCTTGCTGACCAAGTTCTTCTTTAGTTGCCACCTACCCACCATCAAGGGATTGGCTTGCAAATTCTGCCTTGGGTCAGACTCTTACATTAAGAATGTATCTTACTGTTTATGTCATGGTTCCTACTGAAATGTTCTATGCATCCGCAATATCAAACATACCAGGAAAAGCATTTTCCTAAAACTTAGCTTTCCTCTTATCTTCAACAAGGGAATAACAGCTTTAACTTCCTACAGTTCTAGAATACTTTGTGCTTTAAAAGCCTCCTGTATTTGGACACAATTCAAAATCTTGGCCTCACCTTCTTCCCGCAACGCATGAGTGTGTAGTTATAACCCCTGAGGTTGAGCAAATGACTGTGTACCAGGTAACTGTGCTAAACATGCTGAAGTTAAGCTAATACATGGTAATCAATATGAAAGATTTTAGGAATGAAAGGCCTAAAACTGGTTTCTGAAATGAAATGGTGAAGAGGACATGTGTTGGGTACAAAGCCAACATCCACACAGCTCTTCCTGTTGCATCCCTTTAGGTCAAGAATGAGGGGTTTCCCACATGAAGACAGCTGAACAGGTCTCCAGCTTTGCTACTATTTTATTTTAGCATAACTTTCAGAGCCTTACAAAGGCTCACCTTCCCCACCCAGAGCCACACTGCTATGAAGTAGGCCAGACAAGTCAACAATGCCTAGGGAGGATGGGGACAAGTCAACACACAGGAAAGCTTCGGAGGACTGCCTAAAGCTGACAAGCCTTGCATGTGGCAACGCTGCGATGAGAACTCCACTCTCTTAATGCCTAAGAAAGTAGACTGTGGTCTCTTTTTTCTAAAGAAAGTTGCTTTAAGTGGTAACAGTGGACAAATATCTCTGTGTTATAATTTAAAGGAAGCATAAATCTCTGACCAACTATAATTTGCTATGCATGTTATTCCCACCACTCTAAGGCTTATAGGAAGTGTTTCATTGGGTTGATGACTAGTGACTCTAGAAAATAATATATAAACTAAACCTACTGTGGTGTCAGATCACTATCTTGGCTTAATCTACATATTTTCATTAATCTCATACAGGAACATTGACTAGACCACCCCACTGGGGTGTAGAGGAAGATAATGAGTCCCCAAAGCAGTGGTGGGAATGGGGATCTAGTCCTTTCCCAGCAGGGATAGAGAGTAGAGAACGTAAAATCAGGCCTTCAAGGCCAGTCTCAGACAAGTACATTTTGGATCAAACCCTTGTCCCAAGGATAAAATAATGTACTCTGTGCCTTGGGAGATACCCTAGCCTAGGACCAACTTTGCCCGTTTCCCAATTTTCCTTAGATTAGAGAATGAGTTAGTTTAAATATATGTTGGCTATAAATAAAAGTTAACAATAAAAGCCTGCTCTGATATATTCAAGGAAGTCAACCTAGGGTATCTTTTTTAAAATAGGCAGATCTATTAAGATGTACAAATTGCCAGTTATAACAACAGTCAAGGGAAGTAAAGCACAGCACAGGGAATAAAGTCAATATTATTGTAATAACTATGTATGGTGTCAGAGTTATATAAATGTCTAATTACTGTGTTGTATACCTGAAACTAATATAATATTGTATGTCAACTGTAATTTTTTTAAAAAGCAATCTAAAAGGAAATTATCTTTAATATCCTCATACTAATTTACATAATAATCATTTTCCAACAAATGATAACCTTGGTTCAAATCCTGCCTCATTACATACTAATTGTATGATCTTGGGCAAATTAGTTGACACTGTTAAACATGGTGGAGGGGGCAGAAGCATGAAGACATACAGAGAGGAGGCCAGAAGAAGAAGTTGTAAAGCAGTAGAAGCCACAAATATGCAGAGACCATGAAATAGAAACTATCAATAGAGCTAGTAGAGGAGGAAGAGGAGCAGGTAGAAAAAAGAGGAAAGAGAGAGACCTAGAGTCTCAAACCTGTCAGGCTGTAGGAATTTGCCTTTACCAGGAATTCAGCACTTAGCTGGCCTCATAGCTCGGTGCCCTGTGCAATGAGCCTCTACGCAGCTCTACATGGAGGGCGTAGGTCAATGCCTAGTAGTAGGGGTCAACACTATTCGAAGCAAAGCCAAGATCACAGACCCATTTGAGATGTGAGGGACTTCTCAGGTACAGGCCATCATTGCCATGTATGAGTACATGCTTAGTGTTACTGGGAACCTGGATTTCTATGTGAAATGAGCAATTTGTAAATGTTGACAAGGGAGAAAAAAAAAAGAAAGAATTATCCTTGGATCTGCAGACCCAATTCTGGCTAAGTAGTTTCTTGTTCTCCTTACTTTGTGGTGCATCCTTAAAATAACCATTAATTGAGTTAACCTGAGAGTATTTTTAATTGTTATAATCCAGAAAAGCTTACTACTATAGATAACTGCTATTATACTACAATTAATAATGCTAGGTTATATGAAATGAGTGCTTACTCTCTGACAGAGACTGCTTTAAGTAGCCATTTAATCCTCACAACACCCTTTGAGGTTGATATTATTAGCTCCACTTCACAAATTAGGAAACTAAACCAAGAAAGGCTAAATAACTTGCTTTAAAAAGTTCCTATAGGACTTAAACTTCTGGCATTTCCCTTTTTCAGCAGCTTAGCAATGGAAAACTTAATGTATGAAAGCTTTCCGAAGAAGGGATATTAAACTTTACCCTGACTACTGAGAACAGGTTTTGGCTTGTCGCTGAGACTTTGAACCCAGCTTCAATGTCATTCATTAATCTTTCCATAGGTGAGCAGTTTGGAATATGTTCCAAAGGTAATTCAAATATCCACATTAACAATGGGGAAAAGATTTAAGAGCAATTATTGAAGATTGTTTTTTCATCAATTACGATTCTCTTTTTTGTGTATGTAAAGCCAGTAGTCAAGGCCACTATCACAGCAGCCTGACCCACGCAGGTTCACGTTAGATTCGAACAGTCGGTAATGAAACACAGGAGCCAAAAACTGGTGAGCCATCAGCTTTAATTCTAGCTTGCACCCGGCGGGCAAGCAAAAACACACACTGGGCTCCAAAACCCTCACATTCAGTGCTCACAAAGCTACTGACTTATCCGAGTTTCCTAGAATCAAAGCTTTCCAGCTCACCAGACTTATTCACCTCTGTTTCCCATCTCCTCCTGCACAAACTCTTAACAAACTGGCTTCTTCCTCAGCACTCTGCCATCTCGGCTGCTTCTCTCCTCCACATGACCTTAATCTGCTCTCTTCTCTAACACTAACCTCAGGAACCAAGAGAGAGATATCAGCTCCCGGACTGCCCCAGTTTATAGCATAGATAATCCAAACCCTTAATCCAATTATACATACAAGAAAGTCTCTGATACAAAGCCACCCATCTGAGGCATAATGGGATTCCTCCCTACATCACCACCCTACATTATCCAATCAGTCAAGGGTGTGGGGAAGAGCTTACTCTTAAAGCCAAGCCTTAGGTCATAACAACCTGGCCTGCTTACATTACAGCCTTTCCCCCACACCCATCCCAAGCACAAGGGCAAATAATATTACCTGGGTGACGGGCTTCCATGTGGGCAGCGCCATCTTTAACAAAGTGAGCATAATATATTTTATCTGCCCAACAATCCACCCTTATGCTCACTTTACTACCCACAATCTACACCACTGGCATCCCCGTACAAGGAAATTAGGCACATTACACAAATTACAACATGACAAATCATACAATTTCAAAAATTACAAAGGTACACACATTTCACCAGTCTCTGAGCACTTTGCCGAAAGCGCAAAATGTCCTCGGCCTTCTTCCTTGCCGTTTGAAAGGCTTCCCTGGGTAGGAAGGCCTCCAGCAAAGCCATCACCACCCCCATCAGGGTATTTCACATTGTCCAAAATTCGTAAGTTCATTCAACAAAGGAGCTTGTGCTCACTCGGGTCGTAGTCCAGGAAATCAGTCCACACACATAGGGCTTTAGCCTCCCCCCTCATTCCTGCCATCATGGCAAGTTTCACACTGTCCTAAAGAGAAGCACGTGGCAATGGCAGTCAGCATTTCCATCTTTGCTCTGGGGAGCATGATGGCATCCACCCCTATGTCCCAAAATCGCAGACCTACCGGCAGCGTAGCTACTCCTTGCTGCTGGGCTCTCACCTTCTGGAGGCTGCGGATCACAATTCCAGACCAATTCTCCTCATCTTCCAAAGAGGAACTGAAAACATCAGCTCCTGCTGCTGGGCTCGAGCCCCCTGCTGCTGCTGCTTTCTGCTCCATGGGCCTTACAGCACCTGCCTCAGCCTCAGCCCAAGCCTTGGCTTCAGCCCTGGCCTCCCGCCACTGCTGGCTCTCCACAACATCCAGGGCAATCTGCAACTCATGAACCTGTGATTCCTTCTCCAGCATCTGCTCCATTTCCAGGCGAATCTCGCAAACCTGGTCGGCCTCCTCCTCCAGCACTTTCTCCGGCTCCAGGGTTGGCATCTCTTTCTCCCACGTTTCCTCCAGCTCCTTCTGCTGCTCAGATTGCAGGTCCTGGGCAGCCTCTTCCATAGAGCTCTCGGTTTCCTCACGCATGGCTGTAAAAGTCAGCCATCCAACAGTCCCCCAAAAAACAGCTATGGAAAACCATAACAGCAACCAGTCCTCTACTCCACCACTCAAAGGTGGTGGTGGCTCCATGCCGAACTGTATCGAATCCTGCCAAAGACTACGCCAAATGTAAAGCCAGTAGTCAAGGCCACTATCACAGCAGCCTGACCCACGCAGGTTCACGTTAGATTCGAACAGTCGGTAATGAAACACAGGAGCCAAAAACTGGTGAGCCATCAGCTTTAATTCTAGCTTGCACCCGGCGGGCAAGCAAAAACACACACTGGGCTCCAAAACCCTCACATTCAGTGCTCACAAAGCTACTGACTTATCCGAGTTTCCTAGAATCAAAGCTTTCCAGCTCACCAGACTTATTCACCTCTGTTTCCCATCTCCTCCTGCACAAACTCTTAACAAACTGGCTTCTTCCTCAGCACTCTGCCATCTCGGCTGCTTCTCTCCTCCACATGACCTTAATCTGCTCTCTTCTCTAACACTAACCTCAGGAACCAAGAGAGAGATATCAGCTCCCGGACTGCCCCAGTTTATAGCATAGATAATCCAAACCCTTAATCCAATTATACATACAAGAAAGTCTCTGATACAAAGCCACCCATCTGAGGCATAATGGGATTCCTCCCTACATCACCACCCTACATTATCCAATCAGTCAAGGGTGTGGGGAAGAGCTTACTCTTAAAGCCAAGCCTTAGGTCATAACAACCTGGCCTGCTTACATTACAGCCTTTCCCCCACACCCATCCCAAGCACAAGGGCAAATAATATTACCTGGGTGACGGGCTTCCATGTGGGCAGCGCCATCTTTAACAAAGTGAGCATAATATATTTTATCTGCCCAACAGTGTATAATTTTGTTTCTGTGTTTCACCAAAAAAACAAATCTTAAGCACAGTGAAAGTGAAGCCTTTTTTTTTTAAGAGAGAGAGATGGAGGATAAGGAGGGAGAGAGATGAGAAGCATCAATTCTTTGTTAGGCATCTTAATTATTCATTGATTGCTTTCTCATATGTGCCTTCACTGGGGGACTCCAGCTGAGCCAGTGACCCATTGCTCAAGCAAAAGACCTTTGGGCTCAAGCCAAAGAGCATGGGGTCATGTCTATGATCCCAGGCTCAAGCTGGTGATCCCACATTCAAGCCAGCGACCTCAGGGTTTTGAACCTAGGTCCTCAGCATCCCAGGTCGATGCTCTACCCACTGTACCACTGCCTGGTTAGGCCCTTTTAAAGTCTAAAATCTATTAATGCTCTTAATATTTTTCTGGAATGTGGAATGGGGAAGGAAGAGGGGGCACCTGGACAAGAAAAATAATTCAAATGTTTATTCAAGCTCTTTTTCTTCTTTCTTTTCTTTCTTTTGCTTTTTTTCTCTTTCTCCCTTCTTCCTTCCTTCCTTCCTTCCTTCCTTCCTTCCTTCCTTCCTTCCTTCCTTCCTTCCTTCTTTCCTCCCTCCCTCCCTCCCTCCCTCCCTCCCTCCCTCCCTCCCTCCCTCTCTTTCTTTCATTCTTTCTTTCTTCCCCTTTCTTTATCTTTTTTTTAAGGTGAGAACAGTGGGGACAGCAAAGGCAGACTCCTGCATACCCCCCTGACCAGGATTCACCCGGCAACCTGGTCTGGGTCTGATGCTCAAATACTGAGTTATCCTCAGTCCCTGAGGCCATGCTTCAACGAGCCACTGGCCATGGAAAGAGAAGAAGGAGAGAAGGGAGGTAAGAAGCAGTTGCTTTTCCCGTGTGCCTTGACTGGGAAATGAACTGGGATCTCCATACATCAAGCCAATGCTCCATCCACTGAGCCACCAGCCAGGGCCATACTCAAGTTCTTTTTGAATCAGATGTTTCATACACTATCTTGACTAGCACCCTCCATCCCTGGGCTTCTTCCTTGCTTCTTCGTAGAAACTGGGCTGGGTCAACTCAATTCCATCAGAAAGAGAAACATTTATTCTCCAACTCCCTATCTCTCCCCCGCCACCCAGCCTCCACTTCCTCCACTCCCTCACACTCCCTAATCCAGTGTTCTCAGGCTTCCCTCCACAGAGTCTGTCCTTGTTACAGCCACTGATGACCTTTTGCTGGGTAGCCTGTGACCTCCTACCAGTTCTGTTTTAAATTAGCCTTTCTGTTGCGTCTGACACTGTTGACCTTCTGCAGCCCTCACAAAACCTCACCCTGGAATTATACACATACTGTCATCTCTGCTACTCATTGGTCCTCAGTTTCTTGAATTGGTTTTCCTCCCATTTTTGTTTTCAGTGTTGTTCAGTGCTTGGATGCATTTGGGATTGAGGGGTGAAGACTCAGCAGATGCATCTGATGAGTAAATTTTGTTCCGAAAACACAAGGAAGCCCTGAAGAGAAAAACGGGGGACTCCCAGCAATGAAATACCCAGGATTACTTCAGTGTTAATGTGTCCTGTTGTGAGGTGTCTACTTTGAATGTTTTCTGTAGAGTAGAAAGATTATTTTAAATGGCCTTTTCTCACAGGAAATCAGTTGTTTTAATGGTTTCCTTCCTTCAAGGGACAATGCCAAAGCTGTTGAGCCCCACACTATCCATTTTGATCCTTTAGCTCACATAGAAAAATTCTCCCTACCAAATGCAGAAAGGAATTTCTATAAAGCAATTAATTTATCCTCTTTTGCCCCACTGAAAGCAGTTGTGCCTGAGCCTGGGCTATTTCCTGTCCGTTTAATAATAAAAAACTCAGCCATACTTGCCCTCACATCTTGAACCCCACATACTCCTAAAGATATGGTAAATGCTTGTGCCGGGACATATGACAACATAAAAGATCCTTAGTGTGGGGGATACAGCCAATAAATTCAGATTGTCACAAGACGTCTCCTCCTTGCAAAGCCTGTGTTCTAAAATAAGTGAGAGGGCCTTTGGGCTATTGGCAACTTTTCTTGATGCTATAATTAAAAGTAATAGGATAACCATTGAAAGGCCACAATGGCATGGGAGATGAGATACACTCTAGTCAACCAGGAATAGAGAAAAGAGGTTGGACATATTACATTTCGGAAGGAAAAATTATGGAGGTTGTCGGATTGGCACTGACAGTATATGAAATAACACTGATTTTTTACATTCAGCTTTGTGGGAAAACAGGCTACGGTCTGAGGTAGACTGAGCCTTGGGTGGCGACTTTCTTCACGCCGTTCACAGAGTCTACTCTCAGAGACAGAACTCAGCCGGCTAATTTGGGATGGTGCAAATACTCTGGTAAAGGCAGTTCTCTCCCCAAAAGGTATGCCACAGGGCCATCTCGGCTTTTCAAGCTTGACATTGGCACAAGATTTGGGGCAACTTCCCAGAAGTCCTTTGCCTCCATCTTCACTCGTCCCGTGAGGTGCTAGGTTAAGGAAGTTACAAAGACAAGCAGGTCAAAGGGGAAATGAGAAGATGTACCGGGTTCAATTTGGGAGAGTGTGATCTTCCTACTATAGTATAATCCTACTTCCAAAAGTTTGTATTCAATTTTGCACTCACCCCACTCTGTCTCCTGGAATGAAGTAACAATATCAGGCCACAAGTGCCCATCCATAAAGTTATGTTTCTGACAGTCCCCATTTTCCAGAGTCAGTTTTACCTCCTCAGGCAGTGATCCTACATTTGGTAACAGCATTACCTCAGTAAAAATGCAACTAATTCTATAAGCAGTAACCAACTAAATGCTTACCAGCCATAAACCAATTTATGCTGAAGGGTGTATCAGTTGAAGGTTGGTTTTGAAGGTGGTTGGGGGCAGTGATGGGATTTAGCCAGTTCACACCAGTTCGGCAGAACTGACACCTAATATTTTGTTGAGTTCAGCGAACCAGTTCTTAAAGTGGCACTTGTAATCAGGGTTCTCTCTAAGGTGGGCAACTGGGCAGCCGTCTAATGTAGAAATTACAAATTTACATTCCTTACTCTTCTTTAACCTTCATCTGCACAACAGCATATTCTAAGTGCCCGTAGTAATGTTTATTCCATCCACAGGTGAAAAAATTGCAAGTAAGGATGCCAATCAATAAGCAATATGGCCAGACCAGGTGGTGGTGCAGTGGATAGAGTGTCAGACTAGGACGCAGAGGACCCAGTTTCGAAACCCCGAGGTCGTTAGCTTGAGCGCAGGCATATCTGGTTTGAGCAAGGCTCATCATCTTAAGCCCAAGGTCGCTGGCTTGAGCAAGGAGTCACTCGGTCTGCTGTAACCCCCCACTCCTCCCACCCCATCAAGGCACATATGAGAAAGCAATCATTGAGAAACTAAGGTGTCACAACAAAGAATTGATGCTTCTCATCTCTTTCCCTTTTGTTCTGTCTGTCCCTCTCTCTGTCTCTGTCACACAAAAAAAGAAAAAAAGAAGCAATATGGGAAATATTTTAAATAACAATTTTATTGTTTTTTAGGTATTCTTTTATTATTTTCATTAATATTTTAAAACTTTTTCTTATAATCTATACTGCTCACAAAAATTAGGGGATATTTCAAAATGAATTAGAAGTGATAAAAAAGCATTTGATTTTTTTTATTAAACAAGAACATCAGAAAAGCAAACGACAAGTCAAAGAAAGTTGTTCAATTATACAAATGAGATGCAAAACCAACTTTTATTTCATTGGTGAAAATGCACAGTACTAGAGTAACCACACGTTCCCTGATCCCCTAATTTTTGTGAGCAGTGTAGTTTTGTTTACCTCTTTTATTGTTCTTATTTAAGTATTAAATGCATGAAATTATAAATTACCTTTCGGTATTTCATTTTTTATACTTAAAAAGGTCATTAGGGCAGAGCATCAGTTGTTCAATTATTTGTATACCAACATTGGTTGGGGGCAGGAAGACAGACAGGTATAGATAGAGCCCTTGGAGACTGTGTCTACAAGAGAATTCCAGAAGCTGCCATGCAGGGAAGGGAATAGGAAGGTGGAGAATCTACAAGCAATATTACTTAATGTCCCTATTTTATTCCAGTTGTAACAGTTGAACTGGGGAGTTGGAGGGGGGAGAGAGAGAGAGTAGAGCTCTCAACATAGATAAACTTCTTGAGAGTAAGAAACATAAAATTGACCACATAAATCTGGTCATGAGTCAGGCTACATAATGATAGATAATGCAATGCTCTAGGCTAAGAACAGGGCGATATTAATCTGTTTTGTCTAAAAGGCACAGGCCAGGGAGAGTATAGGGAAAAAGAGCCAAAACAAGAAAACTGAGGGGTCTCTTATGGGTTCAAGGGACACACCTTGGGTGGAGAGTAAGTGTGGCAGTGTTGGTGTTCCACAGAAAAGTCACCTCAGATGAGGTCCTCCACCCCATCAGATTACTGGCATCTGTGCTGTACTATACACAAGATTCTTTTTCTTGAAGGTATTAACATGTCAACACAAAGTTTGCAAGCTTGTTTACTCAATGTTGATTATTTTTTTTAATTTAGAAAGCATCAGAAAAGAACTTTAAAACATAATTTACACTGAGACAATGGAATGGAATTTGAAATATTTTAGTTTATTTATAAACAAGAATATTATCAAGAGAACTTAAATGGAAATATTTATTTTTTAGAGACTGCCATGCTTTTGAAACAAAGATTTCTCTGCCATAAAAGTAGTTTGTTTTAAAAATGACAAATGGACACCATAAAAGATCTGTCAAAAATACCCTTTTGGTTAAAAGATTATTAGTAAATACAAGTAAATTCTATAGGCTCATTAATTTACCATATTTGGTTAATTTATAAAATATGGAAACAGTGGAAAGATAGAAAATAGAAATTCATCATTATAAAGTCATAATTGACTTCAAAGAGATATTACAAAATTCAAATTAATAGTATGATAAATAAGGAAACAAACTTCTTTCTATAGATCAAGTATGAATAATAATTAATTTATGCAGAACTGTATTTTAACTTAGCTGTCAATTGTGAAAATATTTTTACTAAGGGTCAAAAGAAAAGTAGGTCATTTAAAATCTCTAAAATACTCAATATTCACATGTGATTTTAAATTCCCATTAAGAAATTCTAAATTTGACTGACCAGGTGGTAGCACAGTGGACAGAGCATCAACTTGGGATGCTGATGACCCAGGTTCGAAACCTCGAGGTTGCCAATTGAGCGCAGGCTCGATAGCTTGAGCTCGGGATCATAGACATGGCCCCATGGTTGCTGGCTTGAAGCCCAAAGTCACTGACTTGAGCCCAACATCGCTGGTTTGAGCAAGGGGTCCCTGGCTCAGCTGGAGCCCCCGTCCACTCCCCCATCCCCCCGCTGTCAAGGCACGATTTGAGAAAGTAGTCAATAAACAGCTAAAGTGCAACTACAAGTTGCTGCTTCTCGCCTCTCTCCCTTCCTGTCTGCCCCCCCTTGCTAAAAATTAAAATACAATTCTAAATTCAATAATCATATTAAGGACAAAAAATGCTGGCAAACCTCATTTTTTTTTTCTTGTGGCACCACGCTTTACCTAACTTTTCTTGGACTTGGTGAAGGTCTTATTAGGAACTGGTAAATTATCTGTGAATTACATGCCCACAATCTTTGGATTCAACTGCAAGACCACTTAGAACATGGAACTATTTTACAGTTATATTTCCAAGCTTTCAAAAATGTATGTGTGTCCTTCCTTCTACCACAGGAAATAATCCATAAATCTTTCCAACAGGTCATTTACTGTGCCTCTCCTACCTATCAGATAAAAAAAAAATAGGTCGAAAGAGAACATTGTGAGGAGTTCCCATTTTAGTTGTTTTGTTTCTTTACTTGCCTAATTATTGTTAGTCATTATCTCAAAGTCCCACATCACCTGGTGTATTGGGTTTGAAGTTTTAGCATCTACAGCTTGGTGCTATCCAAATGATCCAGCAGATCTTAGGTGACATTCCTACTCTGCTAAGAACCTGGAATTGTGTGAGGATAAGAGATACTTGGGAATGCGCCTGATAACCTTGCAGAGTAGATGCTTCAAGAAATGAGTTTCTCCCTTTACTCACAGTACTAGAGCAAATCATGGTTAATCATGGCAGGTGGGCCAGTACATTTTGGAGAAGGCTGGCTGCTGCTTACCAAGTTCCTGGGGCAGGCAATGTGATAGTCGGGTAGGGGTCAGTCTCCTTGGAGTGCTATTGACAGAACCCTTTGCTTTCTTCACTGTTTTTCAAAATGCCTAAAGATTTCATCATCAGAGATGTACTGTGAATTCTGTAAGAGCTGTCTATTAAAAAAAGCAAATATTCCGCAGGCTACATAATCCCTTTTGTTAACTGAAGATGGCCTGTAGCACCGTGGACAGCTGATGAGGGAGGCCTTAGGGAGCTGGGACGTGAAATGAGAAATAAGCAAAGCAACCTCAGGAGGTAGGTGAGCCACCTGATTGATCCACCTGAAATAGGCAAACCAAGTGACCAGCAGTCAGAAAACCCAGGTGACCTGTGACTTTCAGAGGTCTTCCCTGCCCTTAGAAAACCCTTCCATCGGCTCCCTTGGAGGGAGGCGCCTGCCCCATGAACTTGGTAAGCAGCAGCCAGCCTTCTTCAAAATGTACTAGCCCACCTATCATGATTAACCACAGATGGACTAGGAAGAAGACATCAGTGGGGCCTTCAGGGGATACGATGGGGGAGCATCTCAGTTATCTTGAACTTCAACCTTTCAGAGCTGGGAGCATACATTAGACTTAAGAAGTGTGATGGAATTCTAGGGAAGAACCATGTAGACCTATGGAAATCTGGCCACATTAATTAGTTAGTTCCTTAATAAATATTTATTAGGTCCTGGCTGGTAGGCTCAGTGGATAGAGTGTCAGCCGGCATACAGGTGTCCAGGGTTCAATTCTCGGTCAGGGAACACATGAGAAGTCATCATCTGCTTTCTCCACCCTCCACCTTCTCTGTCTTCGCCTCTTGTAGCCAGTGGCTTGACTGGTTTGAGCATAAGCCCCAGGCACTGAGGATAGCTCAGTAGATTTGAGCATCAGATCCAGACTGGGGTTGCTAGGTGAATCCTGGTCAGGGTGCATGAGGGAATCTTTCTATCTCCCGTCCTCTCACTCAAAAAAATTATTAAATGTCTATTATATGCTAGGCTCTAAAGATTTGAAAGGGGACAAAACATCCTCCTGAAACTTCTAGTCTACTAGGGGCAGGTGGTATAGGAGGGACATTAAATAAACAACCTCATCAAACTGTGATGAGTGCAAATAAGAAGTAGAGAGTGCCCTGTGACTACATGAGAAGTCTAAATTATTAAAGTTTGATCTAAGGTCAATTTAGTGGGTTGTAACCAGCATTTTAAAAAACACTATAGAACAGAAAATAGAAACATCAATGCACATTGCAAACAGTACAAGTTGAATATGATTCTTGAAACTTTCATCTCTCTCTCTCTCTTTCTGTGTGTGAGGGTGAACTAAATTGTAATATAAAGTATCTTTCCTTTGTGTATTGTGGTGAAAAAAAATTGAAAGTTAATATTAAAGACCAAGTTATCAAGATTGTGAGCAGCAGGTACCACAGATTGTCTTTAAGGATGGATGACAGAGCTGTAGAGAGAAAGGGGGCTGTGGGCCAAGGGTCCTTTCATTGACATATTCTTCCAGAAGGTGACTGGGAATCATTTGGTGTCAGAACCATCTAGATTTGACCAATGACATATACAGAACAACCCCAACCCACCCTCACGCACTCTGTTTCGTCTGGGGCCACTTGAGGCCTCAAAGGAAAGCAGAGGGAAGAAGGAAAATCATAGCTCTGCAGTTGGAACACAGTGGTTGTCCATACTGGGGAACCCTGGGAATCTTGACCTTAAAGAAAACATATACCAAACAGTAAGTATTAAACGGTCAGGGGGCCAACCGGATCTTTCTTCTTTGTTTCTGAAACTCTAATATCATTGCAAGTAGAGGCTAGAATCCAAGTCTAACCAGCAGGGCGGAGTCTCCTTCTCTACACTAAGATGTCTTCCTTGAGAATGAATACCACAGTGACTTTCCATCTGTGGGTTTGCAGTGTGGTCATAACATCAGTAGCACTCAGGGGTGACAATGTGCACCAGTTTTAAGGGGCCAGATATGAATGGAAATGTACTTGTTACACTGAAGCACAGAGAGATCACCTCCTAACATACCAAACATTCTCTCCTCTATCTAAAAATCAAGCTTCATGTTTTATATCATTGAGTTGCCTAGGCCCTTGAAAACTGGACAGTATTTCCAGTGAATTGTTTCTAGTTTTGACAGTGTGGTGGGGGAAAAAGTAGTTAGAATCTTTAGTTTGAAAATGCATCTTTGTTCCTAGTGTATTTCAGAGAAAATTCAAGTCAGTTTTGGCCCACTCTCATGGAAAGATTTTTAAAAAAATCATAAAATTGTATTCAAGCTGTTAAGAGATACCACCACAGGATTTTCAGATGCTATAAGGCTACCTTTGGTTGTGTTTAGCGTGGACACGGTCCATCCCTCTTGAAAGCTAATCCTCTGACCTGTCTGAGGCGAAACTAAACATATTATGGCACATGGAAAAACAAGCTCAATAAATTCCATGGCAAGGCCATGATGAAAATTTATTTCCGCAAGAGAGCTGGTTTACAGGCTGCAATGGTTGGCAATAACAGGTGGTTAAGAGCTTGAGTTGATCTCAGCTAGACCTGGGTTTCCACCACAGCTTACTACTCGTATCCTTGGGTAAATTGCATAACCTCACTCAGCCTCAGTTTCCAAATCCACATTTTTGGGATAATAAGAACACCCTCAACTTTTTAGGCTGTTATGAGAATCATACAAGGTACTGCATCTGAAGTATATAGTAAGTGCTCAATAAATGCAAGAATTAATTTTTTAAAAAATAATTATTAGTGATCATGTTGTGTCTATCTCTTTCCTTCTGATATGACAAGAAATATATCACTGGTTTATCAGTTTCTTCTTATTTTTTTGGATCTTTCCCTGTCAATGGAGACAAATTATATAGTTGATCTTTCCACTTCTTAGTAAAACAGAATTTTGACTTGGATCCCAAATTTCTTTTCACGGATAGCCTGGGACCCGGCAGTCATCCTTTCGATGGGATCTAGTAGGCAAAGAATTTAGAAAAGGAAAGATAAAATTATGTTAGCTTGGAAAAATATTTTAGAAAATATCTAATATAACCTTATGAGGAAACTGAGACTCAGAAAGGGGAAATGTATAATTCTTCTAAGGGTCTTCAGGCTGTGTAGCAACCCAAGCTAGCTGTGTTCATAAGGGGTGAAAGAAAATCTGAATCATCAGAACCATTTGATGTGAAGGCTCAAGCTGCCCTTCTCTGGAGAGGACAGGTAGCTATACGTGTCAATGGAGATTTTAGAGTCAGTGATCTGATCTCTAGCATTTATCCTGAGAAGTCATTAAAAGTGTAAGTAAAGATGCATGCAAAAATTTCTTCAGTAAAGTGCTGTTTCTAGTGGAAAATAAATGGAAACAAATGTAGCTCAATAGAAAAATAGTTACCATATTTCCTCATGTATAATGTGCACTTTAATTTTAGGGCCCAAAATTTGAAAAAAAAAATGTATTACATAAAGTTATTGAACTCAAGTTTTATTTATCATAAAATTCATACAACTCCTCATCACTGTCAAAACTCCCATCTGCCTGACCAGGTGGTGAAACAGTGGATAGAGCATTGGACTGGGATGCGGAGGACACAGGTTCAAAACCCCGAGGTCACCAACTTGAGTGCAGGCCCATCTGGCTTGAGCAAAAGCTCGCCAGCTTGGACCCAAGGTCGCTGGCTCAAGCAAGGGGTTACTCAGTCTGCTGAAGGCCCATGGTCAAGGCACATATGAGAAAGCAATCAATGAACAACTAAGGTGTCACAATGAAAAACTGATGATTGATGCTTCTCATCTCTCTCCGTTCCTGTCGGTCTGTCTCTATCTATCCCTCTCTCTGACTCTTTCTCTGTCCCTGTAATAAAACAAAACAAAACAAAACAAAACTCCCATCCATTAGTTTGTCCTCATCTGTGTCTGATGACAAATCACTGTCTTCAACAATGACCACAAAAACAAGCGCGAAAAAGCGGGGAATGCAAGTAAAAAAAGAAACTACAACTACTGTATAAGACACACCCAGTTTTTAGACCCCAAATTTTTCAGAAAAAAGTGCTTCTCATACATGGAGAAATATGGTAAATTATAGTTTATTGTTATAATGGGACATTATACATTCATGTAGAAATGTAATACAAGAATATTTAATGACATAAAAAGTTGTTCATGATATATCTATAAATAAAAGCTGGTTAAAAGACAGTATATAAGCATTTTTCCAATTTTGTCAAAAACATGCCTATGTATATCTGGAGAAAAATGTAGACTATCAGGTTGTTAAAAGTAATTAATTTGCCTGACCAGGCGGTGGCTCAGTGGATAGAGCATCGGACTGGGATGCGGAAGACCCAGGTTCGAGACTCTGAGCTTGGCTCCAGCAAGGGGTGGCTCGGTCTGCTGAAGGCCCGCAGTCAAGGCACATGTGAGAAAGCAATCAATGAACAACTATGGTGTCACAACGACAATGAAAAACTAATGACTGATGCTTCTCACCTCTCTCCGTTCCTGTCTGTCTGTCCCTATCTATCCTTCTTTCTGACTCTCTCCCTGTCCCTGTTAAAAAAAAAAAAAAAAAAAAAAAGTAAGTAATTCTAGGTCAAAGAACCAGAAATAATTTTTTTTAATTCTTTTTATTTATTCATTTTAGAGAGGAGACACAGAGTGAGAGAGGGAGAAAGAAAGAGAGAAAGGGGGGAGGAGCTGGAAGCATCAACTCCCATATGTGCCTTGACCAGACCAGTGCAGAGTTTTGAACTGGCGACCTCAGTGTTCCCAGGTCGACGCTTTATCCACTGCGCCACCACAGGTCAGGCCCAGAAATAATTTTTATTTAAAAATTTTTGCATATGTGCCCTTGTGACTTTTCTATAATTCACCTACATAGCTTTTGTAACAAGAAGCCATTTTTCGTTTTAGGAAAGGATAGGAAACACGCCTGTAGGTCTTCTGTCTATAACTCCAGTCGCCATTCTTCAGGATGAATTGCTTATTTTCCTCAACAGTTCTACTTTTTCAACATCCCACTTCTTTCCCATCTCTCGTATAAACATTCCTGTGATCACAACATGTAATACCTAAGTGGCTCTACCAAGTTACCTCTGTGGTCTTTCATAATGCCAGGCATTTCCATAAAAGTTAGTTTTTGGAAAAGGTAACAGTGTGTGTGTGTCATCTATTTCAGTATTCAGAAAATGTGAGGTACCAGGAAAATTTAAGGCCCAAATTTCCCTTTGCCTTTACATCTCCTTCCTACAAGTTTACTATTAAGTGTGTGCAAATGTGTGTGTGTGTGTGTGTGTGTGTGTGTGTGCATGTACGTGTCTGTTTTAGGGCACAGGCTTTGCAAATGAATTAAAATCTTATTTTAGGCCATTGTGGTGGCTGTTTTTTGTTCTTGCTTTTTTTTGAACATTTCTCAATCTCTCATTTTCAGTGGATTTACTTTGTCCTTTTTACTTAGTTTTCTTTTCTGAGCATCTACAAAGTATGAGACCCTGTGCGGGTATATGACATGTTACCTCTTTGACTAATCACAGAAATATGGTACTTATTCCCAATTTACAGTCATTTTGTTAATGTGTGTGTGGTGCTCTTTGATTTATGTAGTGTTTTCAGGCTAATATTTCATTTGACGCTGTGAATTGCTGCTATTTATGTTTTACAAATGAGAAAACTAAGATTCAGGGAAGTTAAGATTTGGTTTTTCTTCCCTTGAAGCCTCCACACCCATATCCCTGTGACTTAGACCACATGGTTGTTATCTAGCTGCCGACAGCACAGCAAACCTGGATGACACATGTTTATTGGCTCCTCCATTGTGACTGGGACCCCGTGGCAAGGATGGTTAGCTGACTCCCAAAGACTCATACTCCCCTTTCACAGTGAAGAGCTGCTGATGTAAAGTGTCTGCCAGACAAGAACTATATTCCCAGCCCTCATCCCTGTGTATCAACGGACTTTGTAAGTAATCCTCATGGATGGATGGTGACTGGAAGTGATGTGTACTGATTTTAAGTTGAGGTATTGAAGGGTTGGGTGCACAGTCTTTCACTCTTTCTTCTTCATGGCCACTGGCTGAATGATGCCAGAATAACGGGAAACTCACAAGATGGCAGAGCCATAAGGTGGAAGCAACCTGGGTCCCTTAGTCGCTGCTTGAGGGAGAGCTATTTAATATGTGTTGGACTGTGACATGAATATGAAATATGTTTTTGTGGGGTTAATCCACTCAGATATTGGGATTACCTGTGACAGTAGTTTACCTTGATGAGTACTGGACCTATAAGCCCAGATATCCCTCCTCATTAGGCCGTGATCCTGGAATTAGAGGAGCTTGAATCCACTACAGTTATTAATGGGGGGGGGGGAGGGAGTTCTGTCACTAACTCACACCCACAGTAATTGCTGGGGTGGGCAGAGACCACTAGTTGCCTACCAGAAGCCATTATCCCCTTTCTTCTAACTCAACCCTAGTTTTGCTGGGGATGGCAATGTGCTGGTTTAATAAAACTACATTTGCCAACCTCTCTTGTAGGTAAAATGAACAGATATGACCAATGAGAAATCCAGCAAAGGCCATTGTGTGAGTTTCTAGAAAATTTCCTAAAAGGGGACAAAGTTAGCTGGCATGCTTCTTTTACCTTCCTTCTCTTCCTGCCGTCAATATTCTACCAATGCTTAGAGTTTCAGGAAACATCTTGTAGCCATAAGGATGAGAGCCACAAGCTAAGGATGGTGGAACTCAAAGACACAAGGAACCTAGATCTCCAGTGGTGCCTTAGGCTACAATACCAAGCCTGGATGGCCAACCACCGAAATTCTTGTTATATAAGAAAGCAAAGAAGCCCCTACTTTGTTCACACCACTGTTTTTAGTAGGGAGGTCTGTTCCTAGCAGCAGCTAAAAGCAATCCTAATAGATGCAAAGGTGACCCTTCTAAGACAGCCCACTGCACACATCTTCCTAATGGGCTGGACACTCTGCCTCTCTGCTCTCTCTCTTCTGCTACTCACTCTAATTCTTCCCAACCCAGACCTTACACTGGATGCAGCAGTCACTGAATTTCTAAGCCCATTTGGTAATTCTTAAGGATAAAGAGCTCACTGACCCTTTTCCTAGTCATTAAATTTAGCCTCCAATCCTGCTCCTCTGAGTGACACAGCAATTTTCAAGCAACTTCTCTCTCTGATATTCTCAAATTGCTGATTCATCCTCTCTGGACCAGACAGCTCTGCAATCTGGGCTCCACTGGTGTAATTATGGGATTTAAGAGAAGCCTAAGAAGTTATTAAGTTCATTCACCTGCCTCCAGGCAAGACTGTGTTTAGCTCTTCCATATATACAGCTGTCTTCCTTGGTCTAAAAAAAGTCTCTCATGAAGTATGACTCACTAGCAACTTTGAAGGAATCAATTTGATCTGTTCTCAGTTTCTCGGCCAGTAAAATAGATATTGTGATTTTAGCTAGGAATGACAAGACCTTCTGCTTAAATATGTAAAGTTTGAAATAGGATATAATTACGATCTTTGTTGGGTGTTGTAACACAGTGGTTTTCAACCTTTTTACTCTTGGGGACTGGTGAAAATAGGAGAGTTATTTCAGGGACCATTGAGGCAGAAATAAGCCTGAGCATAAGAGACTTCAACTAAGGTCACTGAGTCTATAATATTCATACAACATCAGGGTGGTTAACTCTCATGGACTGGCACAAAATTTCTGGTGGACCGGCCCAATGACTGGCGAACAACACTGCTGTAACAGATTAAAATGGCCAAATATTTTGCAGCTCCTCCCGTTAAGAGACTGAGTCTATCTCCCTACTCCTTGAATTTGGATTGCCTTGTGACTTGCTTTGACCAATGAATGTGGCATCTGTTATATTGTATGAATTCTAGACTAAGCCTCAAGCAGTCTCGTGGCTTCTGCTTTTATCCTCTTAGCGTGTTCCCTCTACCACATAAGGAATACTGAGCTATACCACTGAAGGATAAGAGTCTATGTGAAGAAGGACAGCCAGCACCAAGGCTGGGACACCTAAGTGATGCCATCTTAGCCGCTCCCGCTGTAGTTGAGCCACCAGGTAATTGCAACTACATGAATGACTACAGCAAGACCAGACAAACAGCCTCACTGAGCCTAAGCCAATCTGCTAACCCACAGAATCATGAGAATTAATAAATTACTGCTGTTTCAAGTCACTAGGATTTGAAGTAGTGTGTTATTTCTCAGGGCTGCTGTAACACTTTACCACAAACCTGGTGGCCTAAAAGTTATTCTCTCTGTTCTGGAGGTTAGAAGTCCAAAATTAAGGTGTCGACAGGGCCATGCCACCTCTGAAGTCCCTAGGGAAGAATCTTTCCTTGCCTCTTCTACCTTCTGGTGGTTGTTGGCAGACTTTGGTGGTCCTTGGCTTGTGGTGGTATAACATCAATCTCTATCTCTGTCTTCATGTGACCTCTCTCTGTGTCTCTTACATAGGCACCAGTCATTAGATTTAGAGCCCACTGTAGTCCAGTGTGATCTCATGTTAGTTTGATCACATCTGCAAAGACCCTATTTCCAAAGTAAGATGATACCCATAGGTACCAGGGTTTAGGAATCTTTTGGAGGGACACAAATCAACCCATAAGAGGTGGTTTGTTAAACAGTAGAATACAACTGATATGGGTACTCTTTCCTAGAAATTTTTTGTACTTCAAACTTAAGAAGATAAATCTATAGATAATAAAATAGAAAGAATTATTATGTTCATAAATAAAACAATACAAGAGGGAGTCTAAATCTCCTAGGGAAAAAATATCTAAATAGAATATTTTACTTATTGTTGGGAGTTTTAATGATAGGGCAAAGCAAAATTTGTTATACATTACACAGTATCGGGATCCTGATCATCTTTATGCACGTATAAGTCTTTTATAGGAATGATAAACATGCTTTCTCTCTAAGATCAGAGCATACTCTGTTGAGCACTGCATGTCAGAACCTCCTGGTTACCACTGTCCCACTTCTCTTCTGCCTCATCCAAACGTTTTAAAGGAGCGGTCTCTCTCAGCTTCCTCCATTTCCTCTGTACTGACTCCCTCCGTAACCCTGTGAAATCTGACTTCCTTCCCCACAGCTCCACAAAAACTGCTGTTTCAGGGGTTCACACTGTACCAAGGCAAATCCAATGGCTCTTCCTTTGTCCTCATAATTTGGCATCTGACCTTTTAAATTGTCCTGTTAGCTCCCTTTGGCCAAATTCTTCTTCCTCCTTTTGTAGCTCTTCCTTCTTGTACCAATTGGCAGTGATTCTTCACCTACACCCATTCCTTTTCTCTTCCACTGTACTTTCCCACTTAGAAAATGTGTCCATTCTTCATTTCTGACCCTGATTCACTGATGACTCCCTAACCAATATTTCCATCCTGATTTATCACTCACGCCCTAAGCCAATATGCCAAGCTTCCCCATGGAAATGTTATATCTTTTATACTCATCTGTATTAGTTAAGGTAAGCTTAGTGATGCCGTGATAACGAATCATCCAAAATTCTTAGTGGCTGATAAAAACAAGGGCCCCCAGTGTGCAATGGTGGCTCTGCTCTAACACTCCAGGACACAGATTGACCAATCAGCCTCTGCCTGGGACATTGCTCATCATGTAGAATAGGGAAAGGAGGACATGATAAAGACCAGGCTAGATCTTAAAGCTTCACCTCAAAGTGACCATGTGACCCTCAATAAGGTGAAAGTAAAATCCACCCACAGGGAAGGAGAGCAAATATATGTAAATGTGCAGTTTAATATATTCTCTTAAAATCTCTACAAGAGAAGTACAAAATTATTCTCCCAAAACTAACTCTAATTCCCAATGTTCATAATTTCTCACTGGCACCATCTTTATCCAGTTTCCCCAAAATGGCCACTGAGGTATTATCTCTTTTATAAATATTAGTTTATTTATTACAAAAGCAGTCTTTGAAGAAAATCTGAAAAATACACATACATACATACACTTTCCATACAAATGAACAGAAATCTATTGCTAAAACTATGTATCAGGTATAAAACATATCATGTTGCCAAGTGTCCCTCTGGTTCCCTCCCTATTACATGTATTATCTCTATAGGGAGATATACACATATTTTTCATTTAAAAATTTATTGATTGATTTTAGAGAGAGAGAGAGAAACAATCTGTTTCTGTATGTGTCCTGGCTGGGGATCAAACCCACAACTTTGGCATATTGGGATCATGCTATAATTAATCGAGCTATCTGACCAGGGCCACACATCTTTATTTTTCAATTAAAGCCCTACACTATACATATAGTTTATGGCTGCTAAGAAACTTATTCAGCTGAATTCAATATTTTCTTTTCCTTCCATATTTAGAAATATTATGTGATAATGACTTGCAAATTTAAATATCCAACTCTGACCTCTCCTGAATCCCAAATTCCTAAACAAAACTACATAGTAGATAATTCTATTTGAATTTCTAACATGCATCTTAAACTTAATATGTCCCCAACTATGCTCTGGATTTACCCAAAAAGCCTGCTCATCCTCTGGTCCTTTCAATCTCTGTTAAAAACATTATTAGTGACCCGTCACTCCATCATTGGAGAAGTCTTGATTTCTCCTTTTCTCTCATTGGTCCCTGCTCCACATCAAATCCACCAGCCTAATCACTAAAATACATCCTGGAGCTGACTGCTTTTCTCCCACTCCATTCTCAGCTCTTGTCCTGCCACCATCACCTTTCCCCAGGATACTGTATTACCTCCCAACTGCTCTCCTTGGTGCTATCCTTTGTTTCTCTATATGGTAACCGCAGTGACCTTTTAAACACCAGTTAATTCCATTATGCACTTAGAATAACTCTTAAACTTTTCACATGGATTACAAGGCCTTTTTGTGATGTGGTTTCTGTGCATTTTTCTCTCCATCTCTACTGCTCTCTCCCTCATTCAGTCTACTTCAAACACACTCACTGGCTCTTTCTTTTCTTTTAACACATCAGATTTTCTCCTGCATCAGCCCAGCCCTGGCACTTGCTAATTCTCCTGTCCAGTCTTGACCCAGAGTTATCTCCTCAGGAATGCCTTTCTTGACCATTCTAAAGTATCCACACACTCCCGTATGACCCATTTACATTCTCTGCATCACATTTATTGTATCTGATGCCTTGTTTGCTTGTTTATTGTCTTTCCACTGGAAAATTACTTCTTTTAGAACAATAATCTTGTCTGTCTTACAGCTCTATCCTCTGCACTTATAACACAGCCAGGCACATAATAGGCTATAATCAACATTCATGAAACAAGCAAATGAATAAATATTTAGTTGCTTTTCCAGTCTGGCTGATTCTCTCTGAAGTACCTATAAATGCGGTCCCCTTTCTTTCTATCTTCCTTACCCCAGCCCAATCCCAGCCCTCATCATCTAACAACGAAATGACTGAAGCAGGTAACCTCCTCCAATCCATTCTGCATACTGCCAGTTATTCTTCTCATCAGATCCATTTCTGTCACTCACCTCCTTATCTTTCAGGACCTGGCTGAAGTCTCACCTCCTCACCCTCCAGGGATGCTGCAACTCCTTTCCCCCTGAATTTTTTGAACACTCCCGTCTTTAACCCTTACTCAGCCACACAAACACTACCTCCCGTACTTGCTATCATTTGCATTTATGTTAACCTGCTCACTTCAGCTGAATTCTGAGGGCATATACTGGTATAGTTTTGGTTTTATTTGTTTGCTTGCCCTCCTAAAGCCTAGAGGAAGTCATAGGCAATTAAAATAACTATTGTTGAATTGAATGAATATGGGACAGGAAACAAAATACAACAGGTGAGTTGGCTACCCCTTCTAAAGGGACACTATGAGAATAGGTAGTGACTCGGAATGAAAGAATAAAATACTAGGAGGTGAAGCAAATGAGCCAAACTATCAACATGATTTGAAATCTTGTATGCACCGAGAACAGATGGTCACTATTGCCTTGAAACAACATTAATGGTAAGTAGTAGAACAAAGTTCCTTTTTAGTGGACTTTGAACCCGCGTTTTTTTACTAGCATAAGGGAAAGTGGACTGTCATTCCAGTATAAATTGCTACATGATGACTAACACCCCGTAAGAAACTCTAGTTTGCCTCCTTATGAACCTGAACCTCAAGGAGGTGACCTTGACCAGAGCCCAGCTTCTTTCTTCTGAGTGCTCTCAGTCCACAGCAGTGAAATAAGTACAAAGAACTCTGATAGTTCCACCAAATAACGTTTGCCGAGTGCTGAATATTGCCCGTGCAGTGGGAAGGGGAAGTAGCCACTTGGAGAAAAGCACTTTCCCCCTTGGGCATTCTTCCCAGTTTGTTTGATTTGAGATATGGTACAGGGAGAAACTATATCTCTCTGAATAGAGGAAAATCAAGCCTGCCCGTTCGGTCATACCAAGGCCAAAATAACCACATAAAGACTTTTGAGCAAATACCACACTTTCTTTTGCTAACCAACATACTTTCCTTAATCAAATGTCCAGGCAATAAGACAAAATCTTTATTCTTTCATTTATCACAAGTAAAATTAAAACTATATTATTTAAAAATAATATGTTATCAACTCAAATGCTTATCTCAGGTCAAATGAAAATTACGGGTACATTCATCTGGAGAAAATAATGTTTTTAAATTTTTTTCTGGTCATTCCAGAAAATGAGTAATGTGACTGTAATGTAAAAAGTGATTGAAAAACATCACCAGAATGTACACATCTAAATAACTGTTGTTCTTTATAATTCCACCCAAGAAGTACCATACAATTTATTCTGACAGCTGCATTTCTGAAGTCACTTTTGGAACTCCTCTTTGCAACTGCTTTCAGAGCTACTTAAAGAGGCATCTAAAGCATAGCTTTATTATTTTACAGTCCCATCTTATCTTGAACTGCTATTACCTAATTTAACTGGCTTGCTTGAATAGTAATGACTATGGTTCATTCCAGAAACCATATGATATACTGTTTATAGATATGTAGAACACCCACCACATACATACAAGTGTGCACATGCACACATGCACACAGACACACACACACACACACACACACAATAGAAGTACAACTTGGAGATAATGCTGGCCTCTGAAAGTGAGAAGACAGTATAGGAGTGGTGAGCAGAACAAAGGGTAACTTCAAATTTATGTGTTAAAAAAAAAATACAGCCAAAATGGAATCATGTTTGCTAATCTACATCACCAAACCAATAGTTAATGACTAACCTAACTGCAGTTTCAGCCTCTTCCAGGAGAAGAATTTTTTAAAAAATCAGTATGAAATCTCCTGAACAGTACTAGTGACGTCTTCTACCTGATAAGACTCTCTGCCTCGCCCTAAGGAAAGATGTCCTTGCCTGAAATCATACACTCCTTTAACTTCTTTCTCACTCTCTCCTTTAACTTCTTAGTCCCACTCTCTTTATACCTATAAAAGCCTTCCATTTTGTCCAGCCCCTCAGAGTGCCCTTCTGTTGCTAGCTGGGATGCTGCTCAACTCATGAATCACTTAATAAAGCCAGTAATATCTTCAAATTAACTCAGTTGAATTTTTTTACATCTATAATGTTTTCCTTTTTAATTTAAAAAATATATAAAGCCAAAGTGACCAAATGTTAACATTTGTTAATTCTGTTCAGTGGGCCCTCAGCTATTAGACACACCATTATCTTAGTTTCTATATTTTTGAGACTTTCCAAGAAAAAAAGCAAATGTTCCCTAAAAATAAAAAGATTTCATACCATCGAGCTTATTTTTTAAAATAGTTGTACTCCAGTCTCTGAGAGCAGTTCTAAAAGAATTTCCAAAATTGTTTTTTTTTTTTTCGGATAATGTTACTATCTTTAGAATAAGTGGTAAGCCTCCCCATCCGCATTCCTGGCTAAGATGAGCGCTTTGAAGGCACAGCACCCAGTACAGAGGGCTAGGAGAGAAGGGAATACTCCCTCCTTTTTCAATCCATGATTTTGGATTCATCTCTCGTTCTCTGTCTTTGTGTTTCCAGGGCCTACCACAGAACTTAGGACATAGTCACCTCAATAACTGAAGTAAGTGAATGAATGAATGAATGGACAAACTATTAAACTAACCAGCTTAGGATTTACAAGCCTACTACCTCATCTATGTGCCAAAAAGTCAAGAGATAGGAGAAAGCAGAAGGAACAATTTTTACAGTTCTACATTTCTTAATCTAGTCCAAGTTAACTTAAATATCATTAGGTAACCTGTTTGCTGTTTTTAGGTTTGGCCTCTCAAAGGGAAGAACGATGAATTGTATCTGTTGTATGAAGGGAATGATAGAACTTCATGAAGCCTTTTGAGGTTTCTGAGCAGTGATACTAATATTATGTTAAGCCCAAAGCCAATCACAGTGGAAGAAGAACCCAAAAAAGTGTGAAATATGTCCATAGCTCTATATTATGAATAAAGAGAAAACACAAACAGTGAGTTAGTTGTGTCATCTGGAATCTTATTTTGTAATAGACATGGATTTTGACTTTTTGTTTGCCATTTCATTTAAAGGGCTAGGGATTACGCAAAGAAGGATAACCAGGCTTATATTGTATGACAACTAGAGTCTAAAACATAATCAAGAAAGAACTTAGTTGCTAGAACAATCTATTGTTATTATTAATCCACCTATTCAATGACAGAGACAGAAAGTGAGAGATAGAGGTGATCGTCATCTTTAGTTATAATTAAGGCAAAGAAAAAAGGAGAAATCATGGCCCTGATCAGTTGGTTCCGTGGTAGTAGAGTGTTGGCCTGCCATGTGGAAGTCCTGGGATCGACCTTGGTCAGGGCACATAGGAGAAGTGCCATCTGGCACACAGGAGAAGTGCCATCTGGCACACAGGAGAAGTGCCATCTGCTTCTCAACCCCACGCCCTCCCCTTCTCTCTCTCTCTCCTCTCCCCTCCTGCAGCATGGCTCAAATGGTTTGAGCAATTTGGCCCAGGACGCTGAGGATGGCTCCATGGCCTTGCCTCAGACACTGAAATAGCTCGGTTGCTGAGCAATGGAGCAGCAGTCCCAGATGGACAGATCATCGCCCTGTAAGGGGCTTGCTGGGTGGATCCCAGTCTGGGCACATTCAGGAGTCTACCTCTGCCTCCCTGTCTCCCGCCTCTCACTTAATAATAATAATAAAAAAAAGCAGAAATCATGACTATTTTAATCCCAAAAGAATGAGTTCAGAGGTCATACATTTTAATCCCAAAAAAATGAGTTCAGAGGTCATACAGGGACCTTGGAGAGAAATTAATCAGGAAGAGGTCAGACATATTTAAGAGAAGGGGTCAAAACTTTGAGTAAAGGTTTAAAAGACCAACAAAACTCAGCAGGGTGTGAATGTAATAAAATGATCAAACTTAAAGCTTCTGGTGGAACTGTAAATAGGTGTAACTTTTCTGGGAGGCAATTTGGCCGTGTATATAAGAAACTTGAAAAATGCTTCTTTCCTTTGATCAAGCAATTCCACTCTTAGAAAATTTTAAGAAATTATTTGCACTAACACATAAAGATGGATGTATAAGAGTGTTCTGTCAAGCACTGTACATTATTATAAAAAATTAGAAACTGTTGTAAGACCCAATAATAGAGAATTAATTCAATAAGTCATTGCCTATCCAATCAAGGTAATTTTAAACAGCCTATGTAAATAATAATGTAGATCTACAGTAATTGACATTTTTTAATTTGACAAAATTAAAAAATAAAACCTACGGTAGTATATACAATGTGATCCCATTTTTGTAAAATGGAAGAATATACTTCCAAATGTTAACAGCTGTAATTTATAGGTGGTAGAAATATTTGCTTACTGTCAGAGGCAGATTTAACAGTGGGTGCCCTGGGCCCCGACTTCTGAAGGGCCCCGCAAAACTCCAAATTTACACTTTTTTTCTAATGACTCCAAGTTTGGTTTCATATGTGCAATTTTAACACTAATAGTACATACTATTTTCTATTTATTTAAAAATATGCTTAACATATTTTTATTTTCCTTGTCTCTCTCTTTTTTTAAGGGGTCCAATATTTTCTTCTGCATCCAGGGCCTCAACAGACCTTAATCCGCCTCTGCTTCTCTGCTTACTTTCTAATGATGAACGTGAATGGAAAGAATAAAGCACAGGAGAAGGTCTGGTTCGGCCACTCCCATTCCTGCTTTTCTGACCCTGCATTTGATCTGAATGCAGTGGACACAACGTAATGGTCTTATACCCTGTGCTAGACACTAATTTGATTTGATTTCACCAAACCCCTGCATACAGATTCCTTCATATAAACTTGCAGAGATTTCAACAGGTTTTTATTCTGCGTGCCCCTAAATTGTCAATACAGAATATTATACCATTAATGTACAACTCCAGAAGCACAGGGACCACACTATATAAATCCCACTGTGTTTTCCTAGAGCCCAGAGAACCTTAATAGCTGCTGATTGGTAATAAGATTAGGCTGAACACTTGTGGGAATAGAAACAGCACATTCTTGTTGCTTTAACACTTATCACAATGGGGAACAAAGTTTTTGTTGCATCCACAAAAACACTTGCTCTTACCTAATTCGAGTGTGCTGATCTCAGATCTGACATTAGTTTTCCTCTGTAAATTACAGTTTTTTTGCAATTCAAGATTTTTAGGTTTTTATCTTATTGTAAAATTTTCAACATTTAGTTTAACATAATGAAGTAGAATGTCTTCTTGGGCATCATCTTTGTGAAAATATAATAATTTATATAATGCAGTAAATACACTAATATACTAAAAGATATGATTGCATCAGAATTTGTCTACAATTTCAAAATAGGACATATTAAAACACTTATTTTAATCATAAAATTTGCACAAAACTTACTTAAATTCTATTCAGGCAAAAATTTGTGTTTGTAGCTCTTGCGTTTGTGTACCTGTTGAGGACAATCTCTTTTGATGCTCCAGCAGTAGTCTGCCATCATCATATTTCTGTCCCATCGTCCCTGATAATGCTCCTCCATCGTCTTCAGATCTTGATGAAAGCCTTATCCCTGCTCATCACTACCGGCTCCAAGATTTTCGGGAAACTTATTGAGGTGACTGTTCAGGAAGTGAATCGTATCGCTCATGTTACATCCAAAGCCAACAGCATCCTTTGAATCAGAAGTTCATAGTTTTCTGCTTTACTGTTGCTAAGGAAGTTTTTTGTAACTGCCACAAAAGACTGCCAGGCTGCTTTCTCTTCCTTATTCATCTTCCTGGCAAATTCTTTGTCTGGTATGAAGGTTTGAATTTGATGTCCATCGAATACACCTGCTTTTATCTTCTCAAAACACAAGGCAGAAAAAGCAGAAATAATATGTTGAAAGCATCCACTTTCTCTATTTAAAACCTAAACAAACTACTTCATTAAGCCAAGTTTGATGTGAAGTGGGGGAAAAATGATCCTGTCTCGATTAAGTACAGGTTCATTCACAATAGTTTGCATCCCTACTTCCAGAGCTTCACATTTTGGCCACTCCTTCTGTGTCCAGTGTTTCTCCCAAGCTTGGCTGTCCCACAAACACAGAAAGCAAGGACACTTCATGAAACCTCTCTGTTGTCCTAGCAAGAAATCTACCATTTTAAGATCCACACAAATGATTCAGTTATGCTCCTCATACTTCAGTAAGTTAAGGAAAACTTTTAGGTCATTATAATCTTCTTACAGATGAGTTGAATAACCAATTGGAACCACTGCATAAACATTACCCTTGTGTAGAACACATTTCAGACTCCATTTAGAGCTGTCAAGAAATAGCCGCCATTCTGTTGGACTGTAAGTGTTAACAATTAGCTGGCTGAGAAGACTACTGATATCATGACAGTAAACAAAGTGTTTGTCTTTGGAAAATAAGTCCACAAAAATTTGTTCATGCTTCCTGAAATGGGATACTTTAGCTGACCAGTAAAGTACATTCTTTTCTTGAAGCCTAGAGGCTAATAACTCAGCTGCTTTCTTTGATAGGCTGAAATCTCTTACTAAGTCATTCAATTTTGGTTGGCTAAACTGCTGAAGGGTTAATGACTGCTTGGCATCAGAAGAAGACTCTTCAGATTCTATAACCATTTCCTCATGTATCTTATAAAAATACACTTGATCACCATGTTCACTTTCTTCATCCTTAGAAGAAATAAAACCATTGAAAACTGGAACTGGGAATGTCACAGAGTGTGGGATATGTCGTATTGCTGAAGGAATATTAGGATATGTGATCATATGCTGTTTTTTCTTGCCGATGCCCTTTGTATGGATCAGACAGAAATAACAGTCACTGCTGTGGTCCTTAGGTTCACGCCAAACCGTGGGAATACCAAAAGGCATTCCTTTGCCTTTTCCTTTTGTCCAGTCACGAAGCATTTCCTCACAATGATGACACACAATATGAGGAGCCCAATTCTTGTCTTGATCGCCAAGGGGAACTTGAAAATAGGCAATATATGCACGTGTCACAAATGATAAAATATTGCGCCTTTGATGTTGAAGTTTGTAACTTCCGTATATATGTAACAGCCACATATATAACAGAAGGTGTCAGGACTCTTCTTACTTTTAAGCCTACTCGAAGAAGCCATGATTCAATCTTAAAACAAAATAAGAGGGTGTTTCTTTATCAGATAATAATATTTTACATTTAAAAGCAACTACAATTATGTAAAAGTGATGTTTGTAAAACATTAATTGCCTTGTGGTTATGTTCAATTCAAGAGTCGTTGCCCTTTAACTCCAATTTAAAAACCAATACATGCCATTAACTGTAACAAAAAGAAATTAAAATTGTATAAGAACTAGAGCATGGACCAAAAAACGGATTTCAGATTTGGAATCAGAGATGCAGAAATATAGAAAAAGTTCTAAAACCTCATGCAACAGAAAATGAAAAAGAAATTTGTTATCCAGTGTTATTGACCAAATAACAATGTTTGCCACTGTAAACACTGGTTGTTTGCCACTTTGTAGTGGATTAAGTGCTTCCGTGTCTTAGCCCTTTCCATTAAGAAGTCTGAGTATTTTCACATGCCTCTCTTCTCAAGAGGATGGAAAGGTGAGGTGTTTTAAACCTGGTTCCTTGAGCATTACCTTTCTCTCTAGGTAACCACATGATGTAATTATATTTCCTTTTCCATGTAGAAGTGAACATTAGCTTCACATATACATGTGAATCATCAGAGCTCAAAATTTTACCCTAGTGGGTTTTTTCAATTGCACATGATGCCTAAAAGTCAAGTGCCTGTCCCAAGAATCTGAAAGAATTATGATTCTGAATGTGAAAGACAAAAATTCTGAGTTGAATTGCCTGAAGCCTCTACTGTTGGTCTTTGGTCTAGAACACAGCAGACAAATGAAGCAATTCCTGAAAGCACCAACACCACATTTGCCATTACTACTGAAGAACAGCACTGTCACACTGCAGGCAAACCTTTGTACACATGAGTACATATATATTGTTATGCTTCTTTCATCTTTGCAGACAAAATTAGCAAATATTTCTCAGGAAGATCTCTATACCTTCAACTTGTTCTGGTCATTATGCCCAGAATTATTGGGGTGGTTTTTTTAATGCAATCTGTCTTCTTGGCTCCTTGTTTTTATCTTCCAAAAACCACTCACTAACAGTGATTATTATACCTACTATTTTGTTCTTTTTCTACAATGATGAAATAAAGACATATAAAGCTCTTGGCACAGAGTAAATGGTCAATAAATATCAATTATTTTATTTTCATTTTAAAATACAGCTGAGATGGCAGCATGGTAGAGTGGATAAAGGAGAGGATTCTGGAGCAAGGCCGCCTGTATTTGAATCCCAGGTCTGCCTCTAATTAGCTATTTGTGACTTTGGACAACTTTTATAACTTCTTTGTGCTGTTTTTCCACCTGAAACGTGGAGATGGTATTTTTCCTACTTTATAAGTGGTAAATACATTAGAACATGTTAAGACATAGACCAGGACTTGCCATATAGTAACTGTTAGATAAGTGTAAGGCATTATGTACTCCTTTCAATCCTGAATGTCCAGAATATCATTAATGTTTCTTCTGCATTTTACACTTTTGTTCTCTTTATCCAAGTTCCTTATTTCATTTATTTTAATATTTGATCAAGTTCTATATCTATTCCATGTTTTAAAGAAACAGATTTTGTTTAATGCATTTTCAGAATATTAGTAATATTTCAAAATAATCCATGAAAGCACTAAGTGCCAGTAAGGAAAAAAGGTAGTTGTTAAGACTTGGTGTTCATACAAAAATTGTATCATGACATTTAATTTAGCAGTACCTAAAATCCCAAATGCAAACATTATGAATGGCCTAATTCATATCTAGTCTTCCTTTGGGCAAAGGAAGTCAGTGACAATTAAACTGCAATAAGGACATGATATACCATGCTCATAAGAAATTTTGTTCTTCCAGCTCAGAAGTCAGTGGTGGATCTTTTCTCTTATATCTCTATGAGCTGTGGGTTCTAGAGAAATGGCAATAGTGACAAGTCATATAATTACAGTTGGTGCTCAAAGCAAGACAGGAAAAAAAAAAGATCTTATGTAATGATTTCCATCACATGGGAATTTAAGCTTCATAAGAGCATGAGAGAGCCAGGGTAATGGTGGGGGAATGCACACTGGTGGGCATTCCCAGGTTCCTCCTTTGCTTTGGCTCTGCCCCTACACTGAGCAATGCTGCTTGCAAGAAGCCACAGAATTTGAGAACCATGGGGACATTCTTTTCCTACTGTAAAGTTGTTTGCTTGCTCCTTCCTGAGGTTGGTGTGGGCAGAAGTAGGCTCTTTACAAATAAAAATTTTAACACATCAGATTTCAATATTTCCTTAATAGGAAGCACATTAATTTTACCCCACAATCTTACGGGATGGTTTATATCATTCTAAGTAGAAAGGTGAAAAAAACATGAATCCATGCTGAATGTATTGATGGTCATATTTCAACACCATCTTACTTTTGTAAGTTGATCTGTTTTAAAAACTAGTAGGTAGGCATGCAGGGAAAACATTTTCTTTTCCAGCTTCAAAATTGCAAAACATCACATTGTCAGTCTGTTTAGATATTAAACACTGGTCAGAATATAGAACAATTTGCCAATGCTGCTCCTGAAATGATTTTTTAAAAAATTATTTCCCTCAAAAAAAAATTATTTCCCTCTTGCTTTTAAAATAAATTCTTAAGATTGGCTCAAAATAGCTCATGGACAATTAAGAGCAGTTTCTGGAGCAGTTTATAATCCTCACTCTGCCACTTTGTTTGTGTGTCCTTGAACAACCTGCGTGACTTTACATAACTACATCTTCAAGCTTCACTTTCCGATTCTTTATGAGGCTTCATGTGACTCTCATAGAATTTTTGTAAGAATTTCTTTTTTTATTTATTTATTTTAGAGAGGAGACACAGAGTGAGAGAGAGAGAGAGAGAAAGAGAGAGAGAGAGAAAGGGGGGAGGAGCTAGAAGCATCAACTCCCATATGTGCCTTGACCAGACCAGTGCAGGGTTTTGAACTGGCGACCTCAGTGTTCCCAGGTCGACGCTTTATCCACTGCGCCATCACAGGTCAGGCGAATTTTTGTAAGAATTTAATAACATAACCCACTAATAATATACTATGTCTGAAACATAGTAAGTGATCAATAAATGGTGAATTTTAATATTATATTAATACTGGGTATGTCCTTATTAATCTACTCCTTTTAACAATAATTTGTAACAACCTCCTTAGCATAGCTCTTCCACCCTATACATAAAATGTTTCCAAAGAGAAAAAGAACCCCCCAAATAGGACTGTTCAATCTTTATTCTTGCCTGAGGAAAAAGAAAACTTTTATATTTTATTTAACTTGAGTGAGGCTCTTCTTGATCAGATCGCATCACGTAGTTCTGTTCCCCTGGGTGTGTTTGATATTCTCAGCAGAGGGATACAAGGTATATGAGGGAGAACATCCACCCTAAGGCAGCTCCAACCAGCTCCTGGCAGCTCCACCCAACCGTTGGCATCATCATACCCAGCCCAAACCAGTCTCTACATGATAAGTCCTCTAACTTCAGCTTTTCCTCCTACCTTTCTTCCTTAGGATCTCAAAGAGGTGATAATAGAGATAATGATGACAATGATGAAGTTGATAGTAATGCTGATGGGGATAGATGAGGATAGCTAACATTTATTCTGAGCCAGGTACTACAAGCACTCTGTATATATTACTTCACTTAATCTTCCCAATAGTAATAAGAGATAGGTATTATGAATATCCCCATTTGAAATATAAAGAAACAGTTTAGAGAGGTTAAATAACATGCCCATTGTCGCATAGTTAGTTTGTAACAGCCCATCTACAAACAGATCTGGTTCTAGCTAGGCCACATCAATCTCACTTCTGCTTTTAAGACTGCCTAAAGGGTTAGTTCAGGTCCTGCTGCTCATCCAACCCCAGTCTCTGTCTAAGTCATACTTCCTGACCCCAGATTTGCAAGGATGAAGGAATAGCAACCATGGCAAGTGGTATGTCCATCAGTAACTTCAGTTGGACCCACAACCCCCAAATAAATTGACCCTCCTGGTGTGCAACAGCCCTTAAACCTAATGCAGAAAAAAAATCCCCATCAGGAGATCTCTGTTGTACTTTATGCCTTTTGACTAGTACCTTTTGCCTCCAACATTAATATACAGTTCATATTAATATTTAAACTCATTTTAAAGATGAAAACATAACTAAAGAAATGGTTTACTCACAGCTACACATCCACCCCAAGGCAGGTAGAAATAAAGTTGCCTATAAATCTCAATAAATCTTCTGGAAGTCCATACTACCTCCTTATTCTGGGCTTCTAATTCCTTCTTTCAAACCTATTCACACACTAGCAGCCCAGAAATAAACTTCTGTGAAACCAGCCTTTCAAGGCTCAGCATTAGTTGATCCTTTGGGACAACTTTCATATTATTTTTTAACCAGAGAGTGTAGATTTCTCAGGGCAAGACAAAAATGTCTCCATATACTTGTCAGCAGTTTTCAGTGGTGGAAAAACTGCAGTTAAAGCACCTCTGATGAGGACTTTGAGCAGTAAATGTGCTTATATTTAGTGGATACAATTTTGATTATGAATTGGATGGTGAGTTGGAGCCATGTCCTTAGTTCTTTGCTGGAGTGCCATAAATGTAAAAATGTTAGCCACAGGCCATTCCTTTTGTTTATTTAAATGAAGAATTAAAAAAAAAAAATCAGTTTTTCCACTTCATGCTCCTTTGGACCAGGGAATAAAAATAGCTATTACAGCAGGAGCCAAATTTTTATGGAAAAATAAAGCAAGAGGGCAAAGAGCCCTCCTCGGACAACTGAAGTCTTGAAGCAGCTGCCTTAGAGCAATACTCTCGTTTCAACCATTTCTCTTCTTGCACCTTCTCAGAACAGTCTGAAAGGAAGGTGCAGTATATGAGAAACTGTGACGCGCCCAGCACAGCTAGCCCTGCGCCCTTCACTGTCCCCGGACCTGGCCGCCTGTCACAACCCCGAAGGCGACGCGCGCAAGGGGGGAGTTAGGGCGACGTCCCTGGAGGTTGCTCTGAAAGGGGACACTGGTGGCTGAGGACCAGCGGTAGAGCTGGTCTTCTCAGAGAGGAGCTGGCTAAGCCCGACGCGCGGACCACTGCGCGCTCAGGTGCCCAGCGCAGCGGATTGGGGATGGGCGCTCCAGGTCTCAGGCGCGCCCCCCGCGGACTCCCAGGGACTCGGCGAGCGGGGCCCCCGGAGCTGCCTCCGCGCAGCGTTCAGCCGGATGGGGCCGTGCGGCGGCGAGTACTCCGCACTGCAGCGTGCTTTACCTGTTGATCTTGAGCACGAACGCGCGCCGCTCCGAGCTCGGTAGCGTGGCCATGGCGCGCCCGCGGCCGGTCGTCCTTTAGGGTCGCAGGGTGCGGACGGCGGGGCGCCGCAGAGCCGCTGCAACGCATGCCGAGCGAGACTCGAGCCTCATCTGTCAGCCGTCGCTGGAAACTTCCGCATTTCCACCTTCAGCGCTGAAATGACCGCGGGGGAGGGCCTAACCTCTGAGCGGTGGCGGCAAGCCCAGCCACCCGCGCCCAGCTTGGCTTGCAGGGAGCGGCGGGCGAGGAGGGTGTGGACGCCCTGCGGAACTGCCCTCCGGATGCTGCGACCGACGGCGCGCTCTTCCCGGGGCCCTGACCTCAGGCAGAGAGGAGCGCGGGCTGCTGACCCGGCGACCACTGAGCGAGGCCGGAAACATCATCTGTCCGAAGCTCTGAGGCTGCCAGGGCATATGGGCAAGAGGGGGAAACCCGCGCCTTCCGCCCGCCCCGCCGACCTGGCGAAATCGGGAAACCAACCCGGGAATTCTTTACGCCAGGCATTATTTAGGGGTCACTCCATGCCTAAGAGAAGGCAGATTAAAAGCAAACAAGAAACAACACCCAGTCTGTAGACACTAAAGAATACAAATCAACTTTTGCCAACGGTATGTCCACTAGGCTTCTTGGGGCGCCTTAAATAAATGTAATGATCAATCGAAGGAATAAACATTATAAATTACACACAACCTAAGTTAAATGTTTTGTTTTGTTTTTTCTGGGGAAACACTGCCTGAAGTTTTCCTGTGATTCAACAACAGGGTGCAGATTCAAAAACAGGCTTCAGAGCTGTTTATTTCAGTTTCAGGCTGAGAAGTCTACTTAAATGACCAGCCCCAAACTCAAGAAAAATCAGAAAGTTCCAATGGAATGGTCCGTGCTTATTTCAAGTTACTGGTTTGCGCTCAAGCTTGCTAAATAATGTAGCTGTTTGTCAGCTTGCCCTTAAATAAAACACTAAAGCAAGATATTTTTGGTTCAAAGCTGTACCACTGTTCAGTATGGTAGCCACTAGCCACGTGTGGTTATTGACCATTCAAAGTGGTGGTTAGTCTGAATTAAGAGTTGTTGAATGGGTAAAAATATATGCCAAAATTTGAAGACGGTATTGAAAAATTAATGCAAAATATTTTGTTAATGATAGTTTTTTTATGTGGGTTACATGTTAAAATACATTTGTCATCTATTTGGTAAATAAAGTATATTATTAAAAGTAATTTCACCTTGCCTGACCTGTGGTGGCACAGTGTATAAAGTGCAGACCTGGAACACTGAGGTCGCCTGTTGGAAACCCCTGGTTTGCCTGGTCAGGGCACATATGGGAGTTGATGGCTCCTGCTCCCCCTCCCTTTTCTCTCTCTCTCTGTCTCCCCGCCCTCTCTTTCTTTCTGTCTCCCTCTCTCTCTTTACCCTCTCTAAAATGAATAAATTTAAAAAATTAATTTTACCTGTTTGTTTTTCCCTCTTTAAGTAACTTGCATTAAAGAACATTTTAAGTACGTATGTAGCTCACGTATGGGGATCACCTTTTATTGCTTTTGGATAGTATTGGTTTGCAATTTACAACCTAATGCTAAAATGCCTGAGTACTGAATTCGGTCTGTTTCAACTGCCTTTCTTTCTGTGGTTTTGGCTGCCTCGGGTAGTTTAGCAACACTGCAGAGCTGGTTAGGTAACATTTGCTCCCAAATATCAAGGCCTTTAAGCATTTAAGACAAAGTTTAGTCTAACATTACATGAACATGAAAAGATATCCAAAGACAAGAAAGCTTTTAGAGATGGTCAGTTTTTGACTTTCTAAATTCTCCTAAGTACTATTTTTATTGCATCTAAGATTTATAAATGTAGGGGAGGAAAAACAATTTTCCTTCTCACCTTTTAAGTCCTTCTGGATGGATTAATAATCAAATTTAATATGAGACAGATTGACAGGAGAAAAATAGTCAAATTCAGTATGTTGGTATATATAAGGTTTCCATAAGAATAGGGGGCTGGAGGACTGATTGGGCAGTTGAGAATTATATACCATATTCCATCTTGAGCTAAGAAGGGGATTCAAAAGGCAGAAAGGCAATTTACATGGAGCCAGAAAAGCAAATGTTTGGTAAACAAATGTTTGCTGGGCCATCTTTAACAATGGGATACAGAGAGGACTTTGGTCCAGGACTTGGCTAGATTCCTCCCTGTCTGTCACACTAGTTCATATTAAACTGTTGTTGCTTATGATAATATCTCCCTTTTTGGAGCAAGTCCTCCATCTGAATTCTTTTAAGCAGTTGGGGAAAGGTCAAAACTTTTTACTGAGTCTTTTCTTTCTTAAAATAACCAGCTTAAAATAATCAATATTCCAAAAGGCATATTTTGGAGTAGCAAACTCTGCCTCCCGCCCAAGCAAACATTTAGATAGAAAATCACGGAGAGAACAATTCTGTGAGTACTTCTTCAAACTGGGAACAAAGAGATGGTTCATAGGGAAAATTTTAAACCAAAGTGTTCACTGTGTAGTACGTTGGTCTTTAAATGGGCTTCTCTGCTCTGGCTGGTTGGCTCAGTGGATAGAGCACTGGCCTAGCATATGGACATCCTAGGTTTGATTTCTGGTCAGGGCACACATGAGAAGGGACCATCTCTTTATCTCCCCCCTCCCTCCCCCTTCTCTCTCTCTTCTTTCTCACAACCAGTGGCTCGGTTGGTTGAGCATCAGCTTCAGGTGTTTAGGGAAACGGTTGATTTGAGCATTGGCCTCAGACGGGGTTGCAGGTGGATTCCGGTAGGGGCGCATGTGGGAGTCTGTCTTGCTATCTCCCCTCCTCTCACTTAAAATAAATAAGTAAGTAAATAAATAAATAAATAGGTTTCTCTGAATTTTATTATTTTATTTTATTTTAAACTGAGAAGTGGGAAGGCAGAGAGACAGTCTCCCGCACGTGTCCCGATCGGGATCCACCCGGCAAGTCCTCTATTGACAATGTTCTGCCCACGTGAGGCCACTTCTCTGCTGCTTGGCAGCTGAGCTATTCTGGTGTCTGAGGCAAAGCCCTGGTGCCAACCTCAGCGCCCAGAGCCAGCTTGCTCCAACCAAGCCATGGCTGCAGGACAGAGAGAGAGAGTGAGAAGTGGGAGGGGTGAAGAAGCAGATGGCCCCTTCACCTGTGTGCCCATACTTAGTGTGCATGGGTGGGTGGATTATAAAATCTCCCATTTTATGTCAGCTCATGCTTCATTCTACTTAGTATTTGGTACCCAACTATGAAGTTTATAGGCCAGAATTTACCATTCTCCATGTCTTCAATCTTCTGATGGTTAGAAATGACTCCAATTTTTTTCAATAACCTTTTGACAATTCACTATGAATGTGTTATCCACTAATTTAGTCAAATGCTTTTTCAAAACTTTATCTTCTCTGCACAAGCATATTAAGGTCAGTTGAGGCCCAGGGCGCTGAAGAAAAATATTGGGCCCTTTAAAAAAAAGAGAGAGAGAAAGAAAATAAAAATACATGTTAACCATATTTTTAAATACATAAATAAAAAAATATTATGTACTATTAGTGTTAAAATTGCACATATGAAACCAAACATGGTGTCATTAGAAAAAGTTGGGGTTTTGCGGGGCCCTTTAGAAGTCGGGGCCCAGGGTGCGCACCCAGTGTGCCCACTGTTAAATCAGCCTCAGCTGCTCTGAGATGCATTCACAGATTCTTGGCAACTTTCAAAAATAGCTAAGTTCGTTGCTTCTGCATTCTCACTACTTCTCAGTTCCCTATAGTTGAGCTTCTCTCTCATTGCCCCTCTGTCCAAAGCATATTTCGAAGGCCTCCTTCTTTCTATACCTTATGATCTTCCTCTTTCTCTGCATCATCACGTCACTTAATTTTGTTTTTATACCATCATAAAATTTCTCCCTTGACTTCTATGACAGACAGTATATCAATCATCCCAAATTTTCCTCTAGTTTTCCCCATATCTTTCTTTAACTTTTTTATTTATTGATTTGAGAGAGAGAGGAAGGAATAGAGAGAGAGAAACAACAATTTATTGTTCCACTTATTCATGCATTCATTGGTTGATTCTTGTATGTTCCCTAACCAGAGATGGAACCCATAACGTATCTGTACTATGCTTTAACCGGCTGAGCTATCTGGCCAGGGCTTCCCCATATCTTCTTACCTCCCTGGAAGCCAACCTCTTTCTTTACATTACATCTTACCTATTTTATTTAACAAACAATTAAATAGCATTTACCTTGTACTGGGGCCTATTCAAGCTCTTTTCAAATGTTAATTAATTAATTAGTTAACAACTACCATTAAGTAATTAGCATTATCCTTACTTTGCAACTGGGAAAATTAAGACTCAGAGAGGTTAAGTGACTTGCCCAAGATCACAAACTGGTAAGAGACAGAGTAATTTCCTTTTATTTTTTAAATTATCTATTCATTTTAGAGAGAGGAGAGAAACGGAGAGAAAGAGAGAAAGAGAGAGAAAGATAAGGGGGGAGAAGCAGGAAGCATCAACTCCCATATGTGCCTTGACCAGGCAATCCCAGGGTTTCGAACTGGTGACCTCAGTATTCTAGGTTGACACTTTATCCACTGCACCACAGGTCAGGCAAGACAGAGTTATTTCCAATCCTGAAGTTTTGCCTATCTCCCAGGTATTTTCCCTTGAATATATTTAAATTCCACAAATATAAAACTAAAATTCTCCATCCCCTCTACCCAATTATAAGTTTGCTATCCCTCTATACTTACCCATTTCTGTTGTTGGGATTGTTTCCCTGTTTGTCAGGTTTAAAACTTTGGAGTCATCTAGTGGAGGAAAAGCAGGAAATCTGGGGTCTGGTTTCAGTTTTTCACTAAGGTGTGATCTTGAGGGAATCATACCATGTTTGGATCATAGAATATTTGGTCTCAGAATGACACCATCTGCTCCCCTCTCTGAAATTAATGAATGTGTTCGCTCAAACTTATTTCTCTTCCTTAACCTTCAGATCTAATCATCTACCAAGGCCTGTCATTCATTCTTTATCAACATCACTCTTTTATAAATATCACTGTTCTCACTGCTTTCATTTCAGTCGGGCCCTTGTAAGTTAATATTTGGATAACAGAAATAAGATTTTAAATGGCCTCCTTGCCTGTACCTTCTCCTTATTTTGATCGAACTTGGCTTTACCACTGTTTTAATTTTACTAAATTACTTGTTTTATCATGTTTCTTCCCTGCTTAATTAACTTTGGTGGCTTCCCATAACCTCTACGACCAAGTGTGACCTTCTCCAACTGGGTTATACTGGCTTGTCCACTTCATGTAACTAGCGCTATGCCGTACCTTGTTGGTGAAGTAGGGAAGATCTCCCACTTGCCCTAGAGAAAGCAGTGTTTTTTCTTTACCTGGAACCTCTTCTGCTTATGTCATTCTTACTGCCATTCTTGTCTGACATCCTTCAAGGGATGTCTCTCCCCATCCTTCAAAGTTTGAGTCAAGTTATTAACTTCCACCTCTACCCAAAAGAGTATCTCTTTCAATCTGACAGCATTCCTTAATTAGTTACAAAAGTGTAGGTGCTCATCAATGAACACAGCCTAATGGAATGCCAGGTCCACAGGACTATAGAGAAAAGTGTGATCATTTGTATATCTCCTGTATTCCCCGAACTCAAGACCTCCATCAGATTTTGTTCAAATGTCACCTTCTGTGATTATCAATTTAGTATTGCAATGTCCCCTTCCTGAATCCAGTTGCTTCCTACCTCCATTTTTAACTTTTTTTTTTCCAAAGCAATTATCACTATCTGACATACTATATACTTTATTAATTTTTGTGTTTGTTATCACTCATGTTTCTAGAATATAAGTTCCATGAGTGCAAGGATTTTTTTGCTTTATTTATTCATTGCTCTAGCTCATTGCCTCAAAAAATTTCTATCACGTAACAGGTGTTCAATAAGTATTTGCTGAATAAATGAATAAGTAACTAACTGATCCAGTACTGAACACACCAGACAATAAATTCTTATTAAAGTGAACTTTAAAAAGTGTCCAAGTTTCACACATCTTTCAGAAGAAAGTAAGAATCTATCTTATCCTTTTGAGTATTTTAGTTGTGGTATTCTATGAATATCTTCCAACTTTGTTTTGTATTTATCTCCTGGGTTGAGAAATGAAACCGACACTAGCCAATAGATAGCTTTATTGTTGTCTTAAAACTGAAGACAGATACAGGAAGTTTTGCTTGCTGGTTTAAAGCCAACCATAACTCAGACATTAGAATTTGGAGTTCTTAATAATTTTCTTCACTTCATTCTTCATATTATCATAAGAAATTAAATATGAATATAAAGATTAAGAAATTTTCCCTTAAAATTATCATGGTGATATACATATATATGTATATATAATATATTTTTTTATATACACTGTACTATATATTAGTATTTTAAATTTAGGATTTAGGTCCTATTCTAATGTACAGTGCTATTTCATATTCAATAGGAATATTCATACCATAAAATTTTATAACTAAGAAGACTAAAGTCATAAATAAATCAATTCTCTCATTATCACTTGTGTTCCTTATATTCATTTCCCAAATGTTTACTAAGTGGTAACCCTATGTCAGGCTCCTGTACTTAATGATACCAGCAGCAAACAATTAACAATATTTTTTCCCTGACTTCCTAGACTCATGGTTTAGGAATGAGACACACATTATGTAGGGTGGGAGAGGCTTGAGTTCTGTGTGGCTGTGCAGGACGTTTTGCCACACAGACTTCTGTGAGCCTGCGGAAGCACAGAGGAAATGATGACTTCTTGTGGAGAGGGTGTTGGCAGCAAGATTGACGCTGAGGAAGAATGACTTGGCCTATGTAGTAACATGGGACATGGGAACGGGGTCATATTCGGGATGTTTCAGGCAGAAGGAGCACTATATGCAAAAGCAGGAAGCTTGTCTATCCCAGGAATTGAAAGTGTGATGGGAGCTCAGGGGCACAGAATGAAGTGGCAAGAAATGAGGCTTTGATGGTGGGCATGGTCCTATCAAGGAATTCAGACTTCATCCCCTCAGCCTATGGAAACCACCAAATGATGACAGCTGTTTCTGTGTCTAAATCATTGTCTCTTGGGTCTATCTATCTCTTGCCACCTGTCAGTCCATGACAAAACTGTCCTGTAAGGATGGGCACAGGGTGGGAAGAATGCCTCCTAAATCTGGCACTGTGATCGTTATCTTCCTCAACCCGAGCACACACACTGGACACTAATGAAAAAATAAAAAGGAAGGATTTAGGCAATTTTTCCAAAGTCTTAGCTCATAGAAAGAGGGAGGGTTTATGGAGAAAAGAGTCAGGTGTTGGTCCTCTAATCTGGTTACCTCTTCCCTCACTGAAGTGCCCCCACGTGGACATGGTCATTGCCTCATTCCTGACTTTCAGCTCTTTCCCTGAGGTCCCTCGGGCCTCTCTACTTCCCCACTTCCCCACCAGTCTACTTTCTTCTCCATAAAGAAGGAATCAGTTCCCTATGTCTTGGTTTGTTCCCATGTCTGGGCAATTTCTCAGACATTTGCTAAATGTTGTATTTCTCTCTCCCCTACCCCAAGTTTCCGCTGTCCCTGCAGAGGAAAAGAGGAAAAAGTTTGGCTCTGACCCATGGTTTAGGGGAGTTGGTGGTGGCCTTCTATTCCAGACTACTGTTGACATTCATCACATATAAAGTCTGGTCAACAGTGGTACCTCTTTCCAGGATTGTGATAAATATTAAATGATATAAAACTCTTACAGTGACATGTAATTATTCCTGTTATTATTATTACCTGAAATATCTATTCCAGAAAGTTACTAAAAGTTCAAATAAAAGTGGCTTAATCTCTTAGTGTTATTGTCCAAGTAAACCAGGGAAAGGCAGTCCAGGACTAGGTCAGGAACTCAACAATACCATCAAGCATCCTGGTTCTTTCCATCACTCCATTTTGTCATCCTAAGCACATAAGCCTTTGGTTGTCACTCTTATGACCTCATGACCTACAGGATAGTCCCCATGGCCCCAAGCAGGCCCAGTAGTACACACTGACACCCCAAGAAGGAAGAAAGAAATGTCAAGTTTTTCTCCATGTAAGGCTCTGCTTTTCCCAGCAGTCCTCCAGGAAACATGCCTTTAGAACTTCACTGGCTAGAAATGCCTAATGAGGTGGTGGTGCAGTGGATAGAGCATCAGACTGGGACACAGAGGACTCAGGTTTGAAACCCGAAGGTCACCGGCTTGAGTGCAGGGCTGCTGGTTTGAGCATGGGATCATAGATATGACCCCATGGTTGCTGGCTTGAGCCCAAAGGTCACTGGCCTGAAGCCCAAGGTCACTGGCTTGAGCACAAGATCGCTGGCTTGAGCAAGGGGTCCCTTGCTCTGCTGTAGCCTCTGATCACTGATCAAGGAACATATGAAAAAGCAATCAATGAACAACAAGGGAGCCGCAACGAAGAATTGATTCTTCTTATCTCTCTCCCTTCCTGTCTGTCCCTATCTGTCTCTCTGTTTCTGTCATCAAAAAAAAAAAAAAAAAGAACAGCTCACTGGCCAGAAATGAGTAATGCCTCTCTTGCAAGGGAGGCTGGGAAAGAGTATCTGTAGACAGGAGTAGATAATCCTGGTTGATTTAGAATTACTGATTCATTCTCTTGAGCTGCCAAAACAGAAGAGGGACAAAACAGAATAGTTGCAGGATAAATAGTAAACAGAGGCTGCCATTACACTTTTATTGAGATTAATTAAGTAACATAAGGCACATAAAGGACAGAGCATACTGTTAGATATTAAGAATGATCTTAGAACACGTAGGCTGTGCTTTTATTTTTATTACTTGACACTGTTTTGCTTTGAAGCTATATAAATTGTGTTGTTGGGTTTTTTTACTGTTTACTATTATTTCCTCATAATGGATTCCCAGAGTGGAATTTATTAGGTCAAAAGTTATAAATGCCTGCCAAAAAATATGCTTGATTCTAGTCATGAGGAAATAAGAAACAAATTTAAATTGAGGAACATTTAACTAAACAACCGCCAATCTTTAAAAAATGTCAATGTCATAAAAGAAAAAGCTGAAGAACTAGAGTACAGATTACAGAGACTAAAAGAGACAGGGCAAATTAGGACAGTAAAGGATGCTGGAGTGAATTTTGGATCAGGTGAAAAAATGTAAGGTATATTACTGAGGCAAATCTGCATTTTGACTGTGTATTTAATACCATATTGTATCAAAGCTACACTTCTTAAGTTCGATACTTACATCATGTTTTCATAAGAGAATATTCTTATTCTTAGAAAAGACACAATAAAATTTTTAGGTAAAAGAACAAAATGGTATAATGTCAGCAACTTACTCTTAGATATTTATTGATGATAATGAATAAAAACATAAAATTAAAGTGCAAGTAACAATAATAAATAATTAATAAGACAATTAGTCAATCTAGATGAACAGTATGCAGAAATTCTTGCTCTGTAAATAAAAAAATTCAAAATAAGAGTTAAAGATAAAATATTAAAGTTACAAACATAATTTTGGTTTTTGTTAGTTCATGCAAATTTATAAACCATATAGAAGAGACTTTTTCATTGCATCCTCATTAACACTGAGCTTTCTTTTTCATTTTTGCAAGTTTATAAACCAAAATTAAAAATTTTAAAGTTATTAGTCAGATGAGTTGGATATTTTTCCATGACAATTCACTATATAGTTGCACTTTTGTGCCTATTTATCTCTCATCTTACTTGTCCATGAAGACCTTAGAGTTATTCTTATTCATTTATATCTACCTTTTAATTAATTTATTGCCAGTGTGGGAAATCTCTCTTTAAATAACAAATGTCCCTAAATACCTCGAGCCATTTGGAGAAGGACAGAAACTAGACAGATTTAGAGTCTTTAATAATTTTGTGCACATTCAGTGGGGATAATTCTTGCCAATCCTACATGGAATGGTGCACAGGTGCCATTACTTTTCTCTTACTCTTAGATCAGAGCCCTTCATTGCAAACATAGTTTCAAGTCTGTAACCAGAATGTTTAGCCTAAAGATATTAATCAAAATTCCACCTTCTCTTTAATAACAAACCTTCCCATAGCTAAGATGTGCTGCAGGCTAGAAGCCTGCAGCAGCAAAGAACGGGAAGGATGCCTGGTTGGTTTCTCTTCTCCACTTTGCACCACTTTCCTTTTCTTCTCTCAACCACCTGGCCAAACTGTCTCAGACCTCTTGAAGTTGTAGGGATGGTAAGGTATAGGGAAGATCTCATAGCACTGATACTGTTGTAAGCTGGCTTCACACTTTCTGTACCTGCATCAGATAATCAAAACTGACTCTTCTCTTGGGTCCTTTGGAAGATTATTTCCTGGAGACTTCTCTCCTCCAGGTCATTTCACCTGGTTCATACATCTCTATTCCTGTTGTTCATTTGTGATTTATTTGCATCACCCCTTCAATTTCCTGCTGCTAGGGTCCTCTGCTCTCAAAGTGACCCTACTAGACAGGTCTCCAAATGACACTTGGCTGGATTTCTCCCATGTGGTCCACATCTCATTCATTACAAATTCTCAGAAATTCCTTGCCCTGACAATCCTGGCTGATCCCAACACAACCTCTACGTTGGTGCTCTAGGCTGTTTTAACATCCTTGTGTCTCCCAGCTGCAGAAGAAATTGTCATTTCAAACTTTCTGAAAGGTGTCTTACAAGAATTGGAAAGAAGTGGCAGCCCTCCCTCATTTATTCCCCTCCTCCTCATAGGCCGAAATGGGGGAACTCACTTTGGCAAAAACTCTCCCTCTACAACAAAATATCTTCAAAAATTCTGTGGGATCTCAGCAATCCCTCTATTGGGTATATACCCCCAAAACTAAAAATCATGGGTACATAAAGATACATGCAGGCCCATGTTCATCGCACCAGTATTCACAGTGGCCAAGACATGAAAACAACCAAAAAGCCCTTCAATAGAGAATTGAATAAAGAAGATGTGGTACATATATACCATGGAATACTACTCAGCTATAAGAAATGATGACATATGATCATTTACAACAACATGGATGGACCTTGATAACATTATACTGAGTGAAATAAGTAAATCAGAAAAAAACTAAAAACGGTATGAGTCCATACCTAGGTGGGACACAAAATTGAGACTCATGGACATAGATAAGAGTGCAGTGGTTACCAGGGGGAGGGAAAGGGAAGAGAAGGAGGGGTGGGGGGGGGAGAGGGGGCATAAAGAAAACCAAATAAAAGGGGACGGAGGGCAATTTGACTTTGGGTGATAGGTATACAACATAATCAAATGTTAAAATGGTCTGGAGATGTTTTCTCTGAATCTATGTACTCTAACTGATCAATGTTACCCCATTAAAATTAATTGTTTAAATAAAATTAAAATAAACAAAAATTCTGTGGGATGCAAGAATTATGGAAGGGGTTCTCAGTGTTTCCTTGATAAATTCTGCATGTGGTGACCTGGTTTTAAAACATCGCATTTGTTGTATTTGGTTATCCCAGAGAAACTTATATTTCAATATATTGTTAGCCTAGTTTTCTATAGTTGCCATTTATCCACATTTTGGAAGGCTATAGTTCAGTGTACTCTCTTTCTTAGATTAGGAGCTTTGGAGACATGAGAAAATTATTGAAAAATGGTACAGTTGGTGCTTTATTTTATTAGTACATTTTGTTCAATGTGTAATATATATAGAGATTAGTACACAATGATAATGGGTATCTTGATGAACGTAACAAAGTAAATACACCAATGTACAAATGCCCAGATGAAGAAAGAGAACATTACCAGAAGTTTCCATCACATTCTTTCCCAGTTGAGTTCTTCCCAAGGTAACTAGTATTCGGACTACTAATACCATAGATCAGTTTTATCTGCTTTTGAAGTCTATACAAGTGATATCTTTTCTGTCTGGTCAACATTATGTTTTAGAGATTCATCCATATTGTTGCCTTAAATTGGAGACCATTTATTCTCATTACTGTGTGAATGGGTATGAATATACTTGGACAGTAAATATTTGATCAATGGTTCTCTTCCTTTAAGGGTAGCTCAGAGGTTGACTGTGGCCTCCCTAGACCTTCTTTGATTCCAACAGGAGGAAAACTCTTAAGTCCCTCTAATGACTTGCATTGGGTATCAGGACAAAGCAATTGAATTCTTTGTGATTAAAAAAAAACTATATACAAGTTAGGTTTTTCAGGGAAAACTAGTTATACCTCACCACTAGTTATATTATTTTTGATCAATTGGCTCTTTTAATTTGGCAGATATAAAATCATAAAATGTAAAACAAAACAAAACAAAAATACCCACATCTTCTGAGAAACATTTTGCATAAATTCTGTTAACAGTTGCTTGAGTTTCTATTTCCTCAAGAATTATGATAAGAAATTTTATCACATAGACCCCAAGAAAAATTGCAACAGATACATTTACAATAACAACTAAAGATCAAAAATACTTTTCTGAATATTTTTTGCTTTGTACTTTATAATTATGCAATGGAATAATTTTAATTAAAATAAAAGACCTTTATTTAAAAAGATTTTTTATCTGAGACTTTAGATAGCCTTTTAACTTACATTTAGATAACAATTAACATTTTAAAATTCCACAGTAGAACTTAAAAAGTATTTTAAAAACTTGTTAGAGTTTACTTCATGGATTAAAATCTACACTACAGTTTAAAATATTGGAGTTAAAATATTATCTATGCTCTTAATAGTAAATGAAAATCAAAGATGAGGGAGGATTAGTATTCAAAGACTTAAGCTAGCTATAAGATCCCTTTGGCAGTAGTCAAAGTTACTAGTAGTTAGAATTTCCTTTTCAATTGACAAATAAACCATAAAAGGGAATGAACTTCTGATTGTTCAGATAAAAGCAGAGTCAGAGTTGTGATTTCTGTCCCATGGACACAACTGTTGATCAGATACACTGAGTGAGGGAATGGCCAGTAGCAGAATTGTAGAGCAGGCCTGTTTGTCCTCAAACACTCTCATTTAGTTCTCTTGTAAAAACACAAAATTGACTTCCAAGCAGAGTTAATCAATTGAGTATATAGGATGGCACACAAGTAGATTTACAGTTGTGAGTACACAAAACAGAGTTGATTCTTGTATTATTATTTATTAATTATTGTATTATTTTTCATACAAATGACTATAAACCTACTTTTGCCCCACCCTGCATGCATTTACTTTGACTTTCTTTTGAAATCTAATAAAACGACAGCAAATGAATTGCTTTTTAAGGCAGAAATCCACAATAAAAAAGGAGGGAAGGCAAGAACATGCTGGAACTTGAAGCCACATAGATATGAAGTGTCATATTTAGTAGGTCTGAGAAAGGTGGTCCCTAATTGTGTCACAGACCTCCCCCAAAGCTTGTGAATGTCAAGTACCTCTGAGGACAAAAGTATGGTTCAAAATGAGAAGACTGGTTTGTAAGTCTAAGGAGTGATTATATTCCTAGCTCCCCTATCCAGCCCTGTGTAGTCAGATAACTCCCTCTCCCAGCTTAGCAGAGGCTGGATGAGGTAAATACAGAAAAATCACTTTGGAGGGAACACTTGACATATTTGGGGATGAGATTCAGTACTGTAAACAGTAAAATAAGTGTATACAGGGTGGGGCAAAAGTAGGTTTAAAGTCATTTGCATGGAAAATAATATGATAATTAATAAATAATAATACAAGAATAAACTCTGTGTCATGTACTCACAACTGTAAATGTTCAGTGCACATTTATGGAATCATTTATAACCCAATAAAAGCCCAATTTATACCTTATAATAATCCCATTGCACTGGAGATTGGAATGATCTGACCTCCTGGAGATAAAAGAGATAATTGAACTGATATCAAGAGTGCCCAACTAAATTGCCCACGTAGATGATACAAAATGGAGCCAGTAGTCAGCAAGGCTCCACCATGGGATCAGAACTTCCCAGAAGCTTTTTTAGTACCTCACTCGTAAATTCAAGTAGTCAACCAAAGATTAACAGACATCTTATGGAAAATCACCAACATGAAAGAGACCAAAATAAACAAACATAGCAACTTAGAAAAAACCAAGACTATGATGGAATCAGAAAATTATTGCAATCCACATAAGGGTAAGAAGGGATATTGCACTCATGAAACAAGAATATTATTGGTGGGGGTGGGGGATAAAGTACTGGAAAGGAGGGCAAAAGTGAGGTGCTATGACCCCAGTGCTGGCTGCCTGCAGGTTCTTCCAGCCCATTATACAGAGAGAGATGTCTGTGTCAAGGCTCCAGTTCAGGCTGTGGACTATGCCCACCATGCACTCAAGCCAATCAGATCAGTAGGAGAGGCCAGCCCAGGGGCTGCTCCGCCAGCCCTGAGGTGGGATTGTAGGTTAAGGGATCCCCATTGTGGTGCACTAGGAGTGCCTGAGGGCCTGGCCCTGCTTTGCCTGGTATGTTGTAGGGAGGAGGCCATCTGAAGCCTCTTTGCCTTTTAAAATGATTTTACCACCCTGTGAACTTCAGATACCTTTCCCAATAAGTGCATTGTCCCTTGCCCTGATGACTCTGTGTCATCTGGATGTCAGCATGGCAGCCTGAAACCTGGGGAACTAGTTCCATAGTGTGCAGAAGAACCCATTGTTCCTGCAGCCACTCAAGGGCCAGCACTGGAGGTCAGGTGACTGCCCAGACATTAGCTGACACTAAAAAATTTGGAACAGACAGGAGACAGGTCTTCGAGAAACAGCAAACTAAAGAAAAGATGTGTAGAACTAGAAGCTCAACTGAAAGTCCCAGAGAAGGGAAACTGAACTGTTGGAAGAGCTGGAGCAGAAGAATGCAACGATCATGGTGTGGGAGAATGTGATCAAGAAACAGGAAGAGAAGTACCAGAGAAGCTGAAGGCGAAGATCAGTAAGCTGAACATGTCCAGTGAGCTGGAACAACACCCTGGAACCATCACCTACCTGACCTCTTAGCTGCACACTACCAAGAGAAAGCTCATTGGAAGAGTGGGGAGACAGAAACAGTGGTGTGTATTGGGTGACGGTTGTAAAAGAGTTCAAGTTTCCTATGTACAAATCTGTGGTTATGTAAAAAACAAAACAAAACAGAAAACCCACATCAATCTGTTTATTTTGGATTAGTATGCTTTTTTCTGTTTGGTATGGCTCAATTAAAAAATAACTCCAACAGTTGTTGATCAGGTTTCAACCCAAATAAGCAAACTCAAATGCCCAGTGGGGCCAGGTAAGGAGCTTCAACAAGTGAAGCAGTGTTGGTGTAATTGAGCAGGGAATAGGTGGGCAGCGTGGCAAACTAAACAACATATGATCTGTTCTTCAAGTGACAGCTATGACTTAGCTCCAGCTATGGGGATGTGGGCCCTGTATCACTAGATTTAAGGATTTTTGAAGAAAAGCCAAATACGTAACTTTTACAGATGAAAATGTCTTGATTTTTAAAACATTGCTTTATATAAAACCATACCAGTTGGCAACTCTAAAATGGAGAAACATTTTTGTGCTTGCTTAAAAGGTATAGGACAGATATAATGTTCTCAAAACTATTTTACATTGAGTTAGTAAAATTGGATGAAAATAATTTTACACAGCAAACTTAGGAGTGAAGACCTACAAAGTCAACAAGCTAAAGGAAAGCGAAGCAAAAATAAATAAATAAAAACAATAATAAAAAAATAAATAGACCCAAAATCAGATCCAGCTAGTAAATGAAGTCACCAGCTAGGAAACCCGGAACCAGTGGCCAGCGCCACCGAACTGTGTAAATAAGCCCTCCAGGTGATGCTTCACCAGAGCTGCCACTACCCACAGTGGCATCTTTGTGAGAATTGGTAGAATATGTCATCTTTGAACAGTCAAAAGAGGAATGGACGGAGAAGCAAGATGGCAACGGAGTAGGCGGACATACCAACTTCCAACTCCCAGAACGAAAGTGGATTATAACTCAATTTTAAGAACCATCATCTGGATAAACCAACTTTGAACTAAACTAAGTGGACTCTTCAACCAAGGAACACAGAAGAAGCCACACTGAGACTGGTAGGAATAGCGAAAACGCGAAGAGGGCTGACCAGCTCCCCAGAGCAAAGGGCAGCCCGGAGAGACCCGCGTGGCGGGAGGAGAATTTGGCGGAGAGGGAGGGACCTGGGTCCCAGGAACCAAGCCCCAACCTGCAGTCCTAGAGCCTAGAAGAGGCGTTTGGACAGTTTTGAGCTATGAAACAAGTGAGGGAGCTCCCAGGCCTACAGTGTGGAGTATTAGGTCCCTTCCTACTCTGCTGAGGGTTGCTGAAGGGTTTGGGGCGGCAGGACGCTAAAACACGGTTCTGTTGGCGTGGGCAGAGGCCAACCCGGTGTGAGCTCGGTCTAGCCCAGCAGGGTCGGAGGGGACACGCGAAAGCGCTCCGGAAGCTGCGGGCCCGCCTGTAATGCCACCTACGGGGACAAAGCGGGAGGCCAGGAACGGGCAGAAATCTGCTCTGCGACCCTGCGCAAGCCGGCCCTGACCGCGGGGACTGGGCTAGGACCAGGGACGGGCAGGGGCTCATGGCAGAGCTCACGCTACCAGCCCCGCCCAGCCGGAGAAACCGCGGTTTGCTATTATACGTGCACGAGCGGGCTCCAAGCGCGGGAACGGGATAGACCCCGAGACAAGTAGAAGCTCGCAGCTAAGCCCACGCTACGATCCCCGCCCAGCCGGAGAAACTGCGGATTGCCATCCTACGTGCAAGAGAGGGCTCCGAATGTGGGGGTGGGGTAGAGTCCCGGACGAGCGGAAGTACGCAGCTGAGTGGAAGCCAGCAAACACGCCCGGCCCAATAAACCTGGGTTTGCGACCCTGTGCAGAAGGGCCCTGGCCTCAAGGGCGGGGCTAAAGCTCTGGACGGGCAAAGGCTCACAGCTGAGAGCACGTCAAAAGCCCCGCCCGACCTGCGAAACTGTGGTGAGCAGGCTCTGACTGCGGGTTCTGGGCAGAAGTCCGAAAACAGGCTGGGTCCACAGCTAAGCAAAGGTGCTCACCTCTAACGTTGGTGCTGAGTCTTGTGGCTTGAGTGACAGACCCTCCCGTGGAGGAGAGGCAGTAATCACAGCAAAAGCCACAGTGGGCCAGCGCTGGCAATGCCCATACCCAACCACCCTAGGCAGCGGCAGAGGGGGTGGGAGGCCTGCAGACAGACCACACCTAGAGAACACAAAGGCAACACCTACTGGACTCCAGTGCCCACAACTTGCTTATACACAGACAAAATGGGCAGGCAGAGGAATGCAAACCAAATGAATCAAGAGAAATTCCCAGAGAAGGACCTGAATGAACCAGATATGACCAAATTACCAGAAGCAGAATTTAGAATAATGATAGTTAGGATGTTCAAAGAAATTAGAGCAACAATGGATAGTCAGTATGAACACCTAAATAAAGAGATAACAAGTATAAAAAACGAAATTGAAATAATAAAAAAGAATCAGACAGAAATGACAAATACAGTATCAGAACTAAAGAACACAATGGAAGGAATTAAAAGCAGGATGAATCATGCTGAGGATCGAATCAGCGAGTTAGAGGACACAATAAACAAAGGCACAGAAGCAGAGAAGAAAAAGGAAAAGAGACTAAAAAAATGTGAGGAAACTCTAAGGGAGCTCTGTGACAACATGAAGAGAAACAACATTCGCATCATAGGGGTGCCTGAAGAAGAGGAGAGAGGACAGGAAATGGAAACTTTGTTCAATCAAATCATGGCAGAAAACTTTCCTAAATTAAGGCTGGGAAACACTCCACACGTTCAAGAAGCACACAGAACTCCATTAAAGAGAAACCCAAAAAGATCTACACCAAGACACATCATAGTTAAAATACCAAAGCTAATGGATAAAGAAAAAATTTTAAAAGCTGCTAGAGAAAAAAAGGCTATCACCTACAAAGGAGCCCCCATAAGGATGACATCAGACTTCTCAACAGAAACACTTGAGGCCAGAAGGGAATGGCAAGATATAATCAAAGTAATGCAGAACAAGAACCTACAACCAAGACTACCCTATCCAGCAAGGCTAACATTTAAAATTGAAGGAGAAATAAATAGCTTTCCAGAAAAAGAAAGCCTGAAGGAATTCATAAAAACCAAACCAATTCTGCAAGAGATACTAAGGGGCCTGTTGTGAACAGCTTAAAGGGAGGAAAGAATAGAGCAAAAGAAGAATACAGCTTTAAAGAATAAAATGGCAATAAACAACTACATATCAATAATAACCTTAAATGTAAATGGATTAAATGACCCAATCAAAAGACATAAGGTAGCTGCATGGATAAAGAAACAGAACCCATACATATGCTGTCTACAAGAGACTCACCTTAAAACAAAAGATGCACATAGACTGAAGGTAAAAGGATGGAAAAAAATATTTCATGCAAATGGAAATGAAAAAAAAGCCGGGGTAGCAGTACTTATAGCTGACAAAATGGACTTTAAAACAAAGGCTGTAGTAAGAGATAAAGAAGGACACTACATAATGATAAAGGGAACAATTCAACAGGAAGATATAACTATTATAAATAACTATGCACCAAATATAGGAGCCCCAACATACATAAAGCAGACTTTGATGGATATAAAGGGCGAGATTAACAGCAATACTATCATAGTAGGGGATTTTAATACCCCTCTAACAACACTGGATAGATCCTCAAGAAAGAAAATTAATAAAGAAACAGCAGACTTAAAGGAGACACTAGATCAACTTGATTTAATAGATATCTTCAGAACTTTTCACCCTAAAGCAGTAGAATATACATTCTTCTCAAGCGCTCATGGTACGTTTTCTAGGATAGACCACATGTTAGGACACAAAAATGGTCTCAATAAATTTAAGAAGATTGAAATCATATCAAGCATTTTCTCTAATCACAATGCCATGAAACTAGAAATTAACCACAAAAGAAAAACTGAAAAATACTCAAACACTTGGAAACTAAATAGCATGCTATTAAATAATGAATGGATTAACAATGAGATCAAAGAAGAAATAAAAAAGTTTCTAGAAACAAATGATAATGAGCATACATCAACTCAAAATTTATGGGACACAGCAAAAGCAGTTCTGAGAGGGAAGTTTATTGCACTACAGGCATATCATAAGAAGCTAGAAAAAGCTCAAATAAGCAACCTGACCCTGCATCTAAAAGAACTAGATAAACAACAACAAATAAAACCCAAGACAAGTAGAAGGAAGGAAATAATAAAGATCAGAGCAGAAATAAATGACATAGAGGCTAAGGAAACAATACAGAGGATCAATGAAACAAGAAGCTGGTTCTTTGAAAAGGTAAACAAGATTGATGAACCTTTAACTAGACTCACCAAGAAAAAAAGAGAGAGGACTCAAATAAATAAAAGTAGAAAGGACAGTGGAGAAATAACAATGGACACAGCAGAAATACAAAGCATTGTATTTGTAAATACTATGAAGAACTCTGTGCCAAAAAATTAGACAATCTTGGTGAAATGGACAAATTTCTTGAATCATATAACCTTCCAAAAATCAATCTGGAAGAATCAGAACACCTAAACAGACCAATTACAACAAATGAGATAGAAACAGTTATCAAAAAACTCCCAAAAAAGAAAAGTCCTGGGCCTGATGGCTTCACAAGTGAATTCTATCAAAAATTCAAAGAAGAACTAACTCCTATCCTCCTCAAGCTATTTCAAAAAATTCAAGAGGAAGGAAGACTTCCAAACTCCTTTTATGAGGCGAGCATAATTCTGATCCCAAAACCGGGCAAAGACAACACAAAGAAAGAAAATTATAGGCCTATATCCCTGATGAATTTAGACGCTTAAATTCTCAACAAAATATTAGCCAACCGGATCCAGCAATATATGAAAAAAATCATACACCATGATCAAGTGTGATTTATTCTGGAGAGGCAAGGCTGGTTCAATATTCGCAAATCAATCAATGTGATTCATGACATAAACAAAAGGAAGGACAAAAATCACATGATAATTTCAATAGATGTAGAAAAGGCATTTGATAAAATCCAACACCCATTCATGCTCAAAACTCTCAGTAAAGTGGGAATACAGGGATCATTCCTTAACATGATAAAGGCCATCTACGATAAACCCACAGCAAACATCATACTAAATGGACAAAAATTAAAAGCAATCCCCTTATGATCAGGAACCAGGCAGGGATGCCCACTTTCACCACTCTTATTCAACATAGTTCTAGAAGTCCTAGCTACAGCAATCAGACAAGAAGAAGAAATAAAAAGCATCCAAATTGGAAAAGAAGAAGTAAAACTGTCACTATTTGCAGATGATATGATATTGTATATTGAAAACCCTGAAGTCTCAGTCAAAAAACTACTGGGCCTTATAAATGAATTCAGCAAGGTGGCAGGATATAAAATTAATACTCAGAAATCAGAGGCATTTCTATATACCAACAATGAACTGTCAGCAAAAGAAATTAAGGAAACAATCCCCTTCACTATTGCAGCCAAAAAAATAAAGTACCTAGGAGTAAATTTAACCAAGGAGGTTATGGCCTTGCACTCGGGAAATTATAAAACATTGATAAAAGAAATCAAGGAAGATACAAACAAGTGGAAGCATATACCATGCTCATGGCTAGGAAGAATAAACATCATTAAAATGTCTATATTACCCAAAGCAATTTATGAATTCAATGCAATACCAATTAAAATACCATTGACATACTCAAATATATAGAACACATATTCCAAAAATTTATATGGAACCAAAAAGAACACAAATAGCCTCAGCAATCTTAAAAAGAAAAAATAAAGCAGGAGGTATCACTCTTCCAGATATCAAGGTTTACTATAAGGCCATTATACTGAAGACAGCCTGGTACTGGCATAAGAACAGGCACATAGATCAATGGAACAGAACAGAGGACCCAGAAATAAACCCACAGCTTTATGGACAACTGATATTTGACAAAGGAGGAAAGAACATACAATGGAGTAAAGACAGCCTCTTTAACAAATGGTGTTGGGAAAATTGCACAGCTACCTGCAAAAAAATGAAACTAGACCATCAACTTACACCATTCACAAAAACAAACTCAAAATGGATAAAAGACTTAAATGTAAGCTGTGAAACCATAATCATCTTAGAAGAAAACATAGGCAGCAAGCTCTCCGACATCTGTAGCAGCAGTATATTTGCCGATTTATGTCCACGGGCAACTGAAATAAAAGGCAAGATAAACAAATGGGACTATATCAAACTAAAAAGTTTTTGCACAGCTAAAGACAATAAGAACAGAATAAAAAGACAAACCACACAATGGGAGAACATATTCGACAGCACATCTGATAAGGGGTTAATAAAATTTATAAAGAACTTATAAAACTCAACACCAGGAAGACAAACAATCCAATCAAAAAATGGGCAAAAGAAATGAATAGAAATTTCTCCAAAGAGGACATACAGATGGCCAATAGGCATATGAAAAAATGCTCAATATCACTAATCATTAGAGAAATGCAAATTAAAACCACAATGAGATATCACCTCACACCAGTCAGAATGGCACTCATCAGCAAAACAACACAGAATAAATGCTGGCGAGGATGTGGAGAAAAGGGAACCTTTCTGCACTGCTGGTGGAATGCAGACTGGTGCAGCCACTGTGGAAAACAGTTTGGAGATTCCTCAGAAAATTAAAAATCGAACTGTCTTTTGACCCGGCTATCCCACTAATAGGAATATACCCTAAGAACACCATAGCACTGTTCGAAAAGAAGAAATGCGCCCCCATGTTCGTGGCAGCATTGTTCACAATAGCGAAGATTTGGAACCAGCCCAAGTGTCCGTCAGAAGACGAGTGGATTAAAAAGCTTTGGTACATATATACTATGGAATACTACTCAGCCATAAGAAATGATGACATTGGTTCATTTATAACAAAATGGATGTACCTTGATAACATTATACGGAGTGAAATAAGTAAATCAGAAAAAAAGAAAAACTGAAAAGAGCATGATTTCATACATAGGTGGGACATAAAAGTGAGAATATGAGACATGGACAAGAGAGTGGTGGTTACGGGATGGGGGGAGGGAGGGAAGAGTGGGATAGGGAGGAGGGGAGGGACACAGGGAAAACCAGATTGAAGGTGACAGAGGACAATTTGACTTTTGGTGATGGGTATGCAACACAATTGAATGATAAGATAACGTGGAGATGTTTTCATTGTACATATGTACCCTGATTTATTGGTGTCACCCCATTAGAATTAATAATAATAAAATATATAAATAAATAAATAAATAAATAAAATAAAAAATAAATAAATAAAACGAGACAAAAACAAAGAAACAGAAGCTCTGGACCTTAACATTTTTCCAAGGAAGTTTAACATGACCAAATCACAATTACTTGGTGTGTATAACGTATCAGAGATTATGCTTTTGTCTTTACATATCCAGAGAGAGAGTTTAATTAGGATGATTATTACAAGTTAATTGAAGATCTAAAGCAACTGGATCAGTCAGACCCTTCTAATATTTAGAATATGCAAAGTCTATTTTAAATTTGATATCAGTGAATTACTTCTTACTTTTGGGAAAACAGCTATGTACTTGTACTTTGCCTGATTAGTGCTGAGCACATGATAGCACCACGTGTGTATAGTTTATGTAAGGCTATGGGTGCTTGTCCTCAGGGTGTATTGCAGATTGCCTCACCACAACTGTGAGGGGCCATTTTGCTGTTTGTTTTGAGAAGCAGTTTTCCCCTGTCTGTTTGCTTGTCCGCCATTTGAGACGATTAAACGGGAATGGCCCAACACTTTCTGGTTCCACTGTCTCTTTACCATCTACCCGAATCCAATGAGGACCCACCTAACTTCAGCCATTGGCATTAAACTTATCATTTCTTTTCATCTTCAGGTTGGTCAGTGTTCTGTGTCAAATACTGTAATGCCCGTGGCTGAGGCCAGGTGGATCCACATTGGATTCGGGCAGATGGTAAAGAGACAGTGGAACCAGAAAATGTTGGGCCATTCCCGTTTAATGGTCTCACAATGGCGGACAAGCAAACAGACAGGGGAAAACTGCTTCTCAAAACAGACAACAAAAATGGCCCCTCACAGTTGTGGCCAGGCAATCCATAATCTGTAGGAAGTAGAGTGCTCTGTGATCTGGCCCTACACCCAGGCAGAGCTGATGGAGTTGAGGGCAGAATTCAGGCAGAAACCCACCAAGTCCCTGGCAGCTTGGTTACTGCGGTTGTGGGACCTAAGGGTGGAATGTGAGGAAAACAGCTATATTAAGCTTGCTCACTGGTTTCCCGGATGCAAGCACTTGGCACTAGTAGTGTATGAGCACGTGGCAGAAAGCCACATGTGTGTCTCTATGGAAAGCTGTGGGTGCTTTCCCTTGGTGGCAATTCACCCAGATTGCTCTCCTACCACTGTTAGGTGTGGTTCCCTGAGTCCCTCAGCCACCTCTATGAGAGGCAGTTTTCCTGACCCCTTGCCCTCCACTGTGAAAATTGGTTTTCCTTTGTTTATTCACTTGCTTGTCTCTGCAAGCCTCCAATAAATGGGTGTGGCCTGATGCTTTCTGGCTCCACAGTTCCTCTACTGTCTGTCCATATTCAAAACGAATCTACCTGGCCTCAACAACCAGCATTACAAATACCAAACAATGTTTTAGATTTATGTCTTCTTATTACTAAACTATCTATGTCTGTTCATGTATAGATAAGCAAGGGTAACAAGTCAAGCAAATAAGTAATAAGAAAAAAATTAGTGTATTGTATAAACAAAGATATGGAATAGTTCAGTGACTGCCTAGGACCAAGTTAGAGAGGAGATTGACAGTAACAGACACAAAGGAACTTTTTGGGATAATGGTAGTGCTCTTAACTAGTTCGTGGTGATTGTTTCACAACCGTGTATATAGTTTTCTTGAATTGTACACTTAAGATTGGTAAATTTTATGCTAGGTAAATTATACTTTAATAAAACTCAAAGTAAAAACAAAGAATAGTTGATTAAATTAGTGGGCTAAAGTATGATGCAAAATAAGATATTTACACAGTCTCAAAGTATCTCCCCTCTAGCTACTTATTAACTACAATGGGCAAAACAGTAACATTATGTTGGAGAAACCTGGCACACATCACTTTAACCAAGTGATCAAAAGTAACATCACCAGTAAATGGGTATGTGGGACAAATGTCCTCTGAAAAGATCTACAGAGAAGGGTAATAACATCAATTTGTGGTATTCCTGCTAAAAATATATAACCTAAATATAACCCAGAGAAAGCATAAGACAAACCCTAGGGGTATTCTGTTAAATAATTGACCAGTACCCTTTAAAAATGTCAAAGTCATGACAGACAGATTGAGCAATGGCCCTGATTAAAAGACTAAAGAGATGTGACAAAAAAGCATACTGAGAGATCCTATACTGAATCCTGGACCAGAAAATGGGCATTAATGGGACAAGTAGCAAAATTTGAATAAGGTCTGTAGATTAGTTAATAGTATTGTATCATTGTTAATTGCCTGATTTTGATAACTGTACTGTGACTGTGTGAGATATTGAAATTAGGGGAAACAGGATGAAGGGTATGTGAGAATTTCTGTACTATTTTTGTAACTTTTGTCAGTTATTTTGAAATAGTTTCAGAATAAAAAGTTAAAAAAAGGAAGTTTTATCCTTTAGCTGGGAAAATGGCAATAGATTGACAAAAAATTAATAGTAAAATGATGACCAAAATTCTATCCATTGTTCAGAAAGCAATAAGAAAATTGAAGACATAATTTAAATGAAGTGCTAAAAATAAATATGTTAACCATTCCCTTTTCCTTTCCTCCCATCCCAAATAGAACCACTACATATACCGTTCTGTACTTTTCTTTTTTTACCTAACATTTTTTTTAGTGACTATTGTATTGCTGAAATAAAACATTAGTGAAATAAAACTTAAAATGTTTGATTCTGCTTTTATGTATATATATAGCATTTTTCAGAAGTTGGAAGTGGGGAGGCAGTCAGACTGACTCCAGCATGCACCCTACCAGGATTCACCTGGAATGCCCACCAGAGGGCGATGCCCTGCCCACCTGGGGCATTGCTCTGCTGCTGCTGGAGCCATTCAGCGTGTGAGGCAGAAGCCATGGAGCCGTCTTCAGCGCCTGGGCCAACTTTGCTCCATTGAAACCTTGGCTGTAGGAGGGGAAGAGAGAGATAGAGATAAAAGAGAGGGGGAACAGGTGAAGAAGCAGACAGGCGCTTCTCCTATGGGCCCTGACCAGGAATCAAACCCAGGACTTACACACCTGGCTGACGCTCTACCACTGAGCCAAATGGCCAGCGCTGCTTTGCTTAATATTAAAAGAGACTTATGAGTCACAATATTTGATGCAAAGACGATCTCATTGACCCAAAAACTTTTAGAATTCAAAATATGATTCTGGTTATTTTTCTGCTTAGTTAAGATAATAAAGTGAATGTTTATATTCCAGTAACCACAGAAGCCAATGAACATAGAGCACTGGCCAGGTAGAGGAAAGGTCTATGTATGCTCTGTCTCTGTTATAATATAGTGTGTCTGTAAAGTCATGGTGTACTTTTGACCAGTCACAGGAAAGCAACAAAAGATTGAACATTGAACGTATCAACGGCATTAATCACTTAAAACAGAGAATCACAGACGTTACTTACTCTGTTACACCAGACGTCCTTACCCATGTGTGGCAAGAACTTGACTATCGTTTGGATGTGTGTAGGGCAACAAATGGAGCCCACATTGAACTGCACTGAATAGGTATGAAACTGGGAGAGTTTTCCTTTTATTTGGTGCGGATTTCACATTTCTATCGTCTTTTATTGCTTTCCTGTGATTGGTCAAAAGTGCACCATGACTTTACGGACATACTGTATGTTAATTTTTCTCTTCAATGTTTACTGAAAAAAGAACAAGTAGCTCTTCAGGTGAGTCAATTGTTAACTTTAAAGTGTTTACTCACTCTCCTGAAATTTAAACTTTAACTTAGAGCATGTAATAATCTTAACCCTTTGAGTAGTATGTACATTCATGTACATCCTTGTGCCTCCTGACCATTCAGAGTACAATTGTATAAAAATATTTATTTTAAAAATGTGTGCGGCAACATTAAAAAAAGGCAAATGTATGTTCTTCTTGTTTCCATAAATTGGTTATCAAATAAACATGATTTTAAGTTAATAAAACTATAACTGGAACTAATTTCATTTTTTGAAAAAAAAAAACAACTCACTCCCAGGGGTCAGCAAGCATGAAAAAAACTCACTACTCAAAGAGTTAAAGCTTATAGACATATTTTAAAGGAAATCATTATTTAATCTATAGGATATGAATATTATAGGAAATTAAATGTGTTCAATTAAGCTGTATATGAATTTACTATACTTGAGTTTGAAACCCACCCTCATACTGTAGTTTCTCTTGTTAATGAGAAAGCTTCATTCAAACACTTTCTGTCCAACATATTTTTATAGGCTATTCAAAATAAAGGTGTTTCTAACAGCTTCATATGTAAATATAATTCAAAGCCTTATTTTACCATAGTATTTTTATGTATGAGTGAGTTGAATTTATTTAGCTATTCCCCTATAAGTGGACAGTTAAGATGTTTCCAATGTTTTACCTTTAAAACACTACAGCTATGAATGTCATAAATGTCTGCATATGAATATATAAAGGATATATTCTTAGCAGTGGAATTTCTAGGTCGAATGCATATGCAATTATTATTTTGACAGGTATTTTTAAATTTGCCTCGCATAAAAGGTTGCTGATATATATCAACATCTTATTTATTTAAAAATGTTTAATTTTCATGTTTAAAAAATTGTGATGCTTTTGTAACCAATAATGTGATACAAAGATTAAAAAAAAGTTAAAGTTAACTATTGCTCCTCTTCCCCTATTGTCCCTGTCACCTATCCTACCTCCCTGTGATAGCCTATGCCACTACAATGAGGTGTGTCTTTCCAAGCATATTGCTTCTACATACATATGTCGCCCTTACATACATATGCATATATACATATTTATACATACTTGTGTATATATATATATTACATAATTACAAGCCAGTTATGTTTTTCATCTTATATTTATTGTTATTCTAAAAATCAGCATTTATATATACTGCTCACAAAAATTAGGGAATATTTCAAGATCAGGGCACGTGCAGATACTCCAGTACTTGCAGCCTTTTGTATAGTGCGTTTTCACCAATGAAATAAAAGTTGGTTTTGCATCTCATTTGCATAATTGGACAACTTTGTTTGACTTGTCATTTGCTTTTTTGATGTTCTTGTTTAATAAAATAAATCAAATGCTTCTTTTTTTTAATCTCTTCATATTCATTTTGAATTATCCCCTAATTTCTGTGAGCAGCGTATATTGTTCTAATTTTCTGCACATATATACATATACATATATTCAAATATATACAACTTCATCTAAACAGGACTATATTATAAACACAGTTTTGTTATTGTATTTTGTACATGCTATTTTTAAAAGCTTTTTTAATTTTTAGATGGGGGAAGGCTCGCTTTCCCCTTTGCCTCTGCCATCTGTATCTCCTTTCCTATTCTCTCTCCCTCAAAGGCAAACCATGTTAACAACTTGATTATGCTCTTGTAATTATATATCTTTATGTAAATACCACTTTTACACATATTTGTATTTATTAGTGAATAAAGAAGTGTGCTTTATTTCCTGTTGCCATTATCATAACTAGCTTCTGTGGTTTACAATATTTCATAAACAAAATATGTGAAGTAAAAAGAACCGTTATGATGTAAAAGTATATAGAGTAATATTCTGTCTACTAATAGTTTCTAGTAATGTTACTCAAGGCTTGGAAATGCTAAGCTATAACTTAAGCACAAAGTAGAACTACAATCAAGACATAATATGTAAACTTACCTTTTCTCCAGGCTGCAACTCAGAAATTATTTCAATCTGTGTATTGTACACTGTTGCCAAAAACTCACTAACTACAATTAAGTTGTAAAAGTTAATATGTAAATTTATGCATAGTAAACCCACAATCCAAACACAAGGTTGTTGTACAATAAATACAGTATTTGGATAGAAGTACATTAATTATAAGTAACCCAGAATTGTTGACAAGAAACTAATGTTAAAAGCAATTAAATTTAAACCTAAATATTTCACAACCGAACTAAACTAGTTTAATAAGAAAAGCTAACAACTATAAAATACCAAGCTGGAATACAAATAAATTTTACTACCAAATACATAAGCTTTAGCTTATCATCAGACAACTCTCTTATATTTCTGGAGAATCTGTTGAATTTACCTTTTTGGACATGTTCAATCTACATGTCTCTTACAAAGATATGATAAAATAGTTATATCTCTATTAAGGAATATCATGAAGTGGTTAAAAATGAATAGTGTGTTGAGAAGGAAAAATGATCAGTACAAATTATTAAATGAAGAAAGCAAGTTCCAGAACAAAGTCTATTTGTGTGTTCCTTCTTATATTAAAATGTAGCTTTTGTTTTTTGCATAGAAAATGCATAGAAAAATGTCTGACTCCCATGATGGTGGCAGAGAGTGGACATTGGGCCAAAAAATAATCAGGATTAATGCCATTAAATTACTCACAGTAGCTACAATATCAATGAAGGGGAGTGAGACTAAGGTAATGAAAGAGATCTTCATTATTTACCCTAGATGCTTTTGTACTCTTGGAATTTTTTCTTGTTGGAATCCATTCAGGTGTTATTTATATTATTTTAAATATGATTTAACAAATAAGACCTATTGATTAGATTCATTTCAGTGGCATAAATACAGATTTAATCAATGTAAGAGTTTCTTTTCCTCTTCTGGAGCTTTATTTCCTGTAGTTTTTAGAGTGCAAGCTGCTTCCAGGTCCCTGCTCCCCTACCTCTAGCATGTGTCCCCCATTCTCAATAACCAAGAAGTGCTCCAGCCATCTCTCTTACATCTCTTTCAGCAAGATGAAGGAAGGAACAAAGGAAGCTAGGTTCCTGGAAACTGCCACACAGCACTTCTGCATACATTCCTTCAGCCAGAACATGTTTACATGGATCTACCTAGCTGCAAAGTAGACTGGGAAGTCCAGTGTAGTTTTTGCCCTGGTGGTGGTTCACCTAGCTTAAAAATTAGGGGTTCTGCTATTGTTAAAAAAGGGGAGTGGGTAATATGCTATCTAAATCAGGACATTTTAATTACTATACACAGAATCTTGAAAGGACTGCAAAAATAAAGGTAGTTTGTAGAAGGAGTAAATGTGCTAAAGAATGTTGATGTGAAGGAAATTCCCCAAAGAAAGATTATATAATTGAGGTAGAGATCAGGAAGTGGCTAGGTGGCTTCAGCATATCTGTTGCCCTGTATCTGGAGCAGCCTACTCTGACATTCAAGGGCAGAAAGGAAACATTAACATAATAAGAAGAAAGAAAGTAAAATAATGTAAAGAAAGTTCGTGGATCCTTCTCCATAAGTGAAATTGGGGTGCCTAACTGAGAGACAGAGCTTTAGGACTCAAAGACACTAGTCTTGAAACCAGGAAGAACTTCTTTGCTGATAGCACTCTATTTTAGTTAAGTGCAATTACCGCAGGGGTGCCCACACTTTTTCAGCTTGTGAGCTACTTATAAGATGACCAAGTCAAAATGATCTACCTACAATAAAAATGCAAAACATAAATTTATTTCTTCTATATTATATCATTATTTAAGTTACTATTACTACTATTTAATATTGTGTATTCTTCTTTCACCTTTCTCCTTCTCAGCTCTCTTTTCGGAGGAAAGTCAATGTCATAGTTTTTATGAACAGTCCGAAAAAGCCGCTCCATATTTCCCTTCTTTGGAATAGCAATGGCACACAGACAGATGAGGCAAACACACTTAGAATATGACATAGTGGAAAAAATCCCCTCCCATTCTGTATGAAAGTGGTAGGTTTTAGGCTTCTTACTCGGACCAGCTATGGCACTTATTTTTATACCCTTTGTTGTATTTAGTTAAAATAAATTGAAGGCTAACTACACAGCAATGTAACTGAACAAGTTAGCGCAGTTTAACGAGCATGCGTAGGGTGTCAAAAGTTCAGACGTCAGATTGGCTACCCTGTATGCCAATCAAAAGACAAATGTCTTTTTAATGTCATGCGATCTACCCACACTTCCTTCCCCATCGACCAGTAGATCGCAATCGAGGTATTGAGCACTCCTGAATTACCGTATTTCCCCATGTATAAGACGCTCCCATGTATAAGACGCACCTTAATTTTCAGGCCCAACATTTGGAAAAAAGATGTATTACATACATCAAGTTATTGAACTCAAGTTTTATTCATCATAAAATTCATACAAGTGCGAAAAAGCAGGAAATGCAAGTAAAAAATCTGCAACTACTGTCTGTATAAGACACACCCAGTTTTTAAGACCAAAAATTTTTGGAAAAATATGTGTGTCTTTTACATGGGGAAATAAGGTAAACACTCTGAGGGGATTTGGAGGAATAGTAAGAGGAAGGAAAAATAAATATATTTCATTTTTGTTTCTGTGTCTTTTATTTACACTTAAGAAATCATGAGCAGATGCCTGTGGATTTTGGCATACACTTCTCTAAAACTGTACAAGTTAGAAAGTGAGGCTTAAAGTCACAAATGTCACTTTTAAATTTCTATTGACAATAGAAGAGGTTATTATTTTAACTGCCTCCTAAACTATTACAACATAAATCATTGCACACAAAAAATGTTTTTTAGTTTTGCTCAATGCCCACACCTTGCCTGATAGTATATTTTAGAGTAAATAGTACAAAATTTTTTTTCTGTGAAACATTGATTTATAAGTGTCTGTCCTGTGAGTTAAGCCTTATTAATAGCGTGGTTTAACAGCTTAAAATAATGAATTGAAATAAGATTACTGACAGCCTTTGAAATGAATGTCACACTATGAAAACACTTGAAATGTACATATTTCACCTGCCAGCCTATTTCAATATTCTGAGGAAAAAAATATTATTTCATGTCCTTACACTGGTTTTCTATCTTAACAAAGGACTCTATGATACTTGAATGTTAATATGCTATCTTAACAAAAGCAGTCACAAAAATAAAAGCCATTGGCCTCTGGCCTTTCAGAGATGTTTCCACTAAGTTCATGCGCACATAATGAAAATAGCAAATTATGCTATAAGAATCAAGCATTTAAGAAACATTTTGTTTATTGATTATTGATTGAGTGGTTGACTTATCAACTTTAGCTACATAAGAAGAACTGAGTTAATTTGAAACCCTCTATTTCCTATCCAATAGCTATTGCTGACCACTAGTGTGTTCTTTCCCTTACAGGAACTTGCAAAATTGAGAAAGAGAAGAAACAAAAACAAACAAACAAAAAACCAGAACAAAGTTGGCATTATTTTCAACTCTCCTCTAATTTGGAAATAACTATAGCCCTCACTTTTTCTCATGACAACAGTCATGACTATTCAAAAGAAGAAAATGAGGCAAAGGGGAAGAGCAGGGAATTGTGCCAAAGGACAATGATTGACATGAAGCTTAGCTGCAGGAATCCAGAGAGCTTGAGAGCTTCTTGACTGCTCTGCTCAGTCAAGAAGCTCTCAAACACAGTGCGAAAACTCAAGTGCTGCCTAAATTGGGTCTCTCCAAGGCCAATATCAGTACTCTTAGAGAAATAGTTTAAGCTTCTCAGTTTCACAACTTCCTCCAAATTTTCACTAAGATGGTAATTCTGCTAACCAGCCCTTTAAGGACAGAGGGTACTTGAAATGGTGAATGATTTAACCAACTAAGTTTAAAATAGCAAGAATGGCCTATTTTTGCAAATTTTCATTTAATTCAGCATAACAGGGCAGTGCATATTAGCTTATATCAGTAGTTGGCATATTATGGCTCAATGCCTCTTTTTTGTACAGCCAGCAAGCTGAGGATGAATTTTTACTTTATTTAAATGTTTATATTTTTAATTGGTTGAAAAAAATTAAAACAATAATATTTCATTACATATGAAAATTATATAAAATTCAAATTCAAAGTGTATGGGAATTTGTTTTCTCTCATATTATATAAGTACCTACATGAAATCCTTGAATTTGTCTATTGACCAGTAAAGCCTAAAATATGTTTTTTAATTTTTAAATTTTATTTTGAAAATTAACTTTAACAGGGTGACATTGATCCATAAGAGTACATAGGTTTCAGGTGAACATTTCTATAGCATTTGAACTGTTGATTATGTTGTATACCCATCACCCAAAGTTACATCATTTTCTGTCATCTTATATTTGTCCCTCTAAACACCCCTTCCCCCTTCCCATTTACTCAAGTCCCTTTCCCCCTTCCCCACATTACCTTTCCCCTGGTAACCACTTCACTTTTATCTATGTTCATGAGTCTCAGTTTTATATTTCACCTATGTGTGAAATCATATAGTTCTTAGCTTTCTCTGATTTACTTATTTTATTCAGTATAATGTTCTCAAGATCCATCCATGTTGTTTTAAATGATTATTATGTCATCATTTCTTATAACTGAGTAGTATTCCATTATATATATGTACCACATCTTCCTTATCCAATACTCTATGGAGGAACACTTTGGTTGTTTCCAGGTCTTGGCAACTGTGCATAATGCTGTGATGAACATGAGGGTGCAGGTGTCTTTACATACCAATGTTTTCGAGTCTGGGGGGTATATACCCAGGAGAGTGATTGCCGGTTCATATGGTGTTCTATTCTTAATTTTTTGAGGAAACACCATACTTTCCTCCATAATGGTTGTACTAATTTGCGTTCTCACTAGCAGTGAATGAGGATTCCTTTTTCTCCACAGCCTCTCCAACACTTGTTATTACCTGTCTTGCTGACAGTAGCCAATCTAACAGGTGTGAGATGCGTTTCTTGAATAGCTAGTGAAGATGAGCATCTTCTCATATATCTGTTGCCCATTTGTCTGTCCTCTTGAGAGGAGTGTCTGTTCAGGTTCCCTCCCTATTTTTTTGTTGGATTGTTGGTTTGTTTGTTTCTGAGCTTTGTGAGTATTTTATATATTTTGGATATTAACCCCTTCTTGAAGCTGTTGTTTGCAAATATCATCTCCCATTTAACTAGCTGCCTATTTTTTTGTTGTCAGTTTCTTTTACTGTGCAGAAGTTTTTTAGTTTGATATAGTCCCATTCATTTATTTTTGCTTTTACTTCCCTTGCCTTTGAGGTCAAATTCATAAATTGTTCTCTACGGCCAAGGTCCATGAGTTTAATACCTATGTTTTCTTTTGTGACAGAGACAGAGAAAGATAGAGAGAGGGACAGACATAAGGAAGAAGAGAGATTAGAAACATCAATACTTTGTTGCGGCTCCTTAATCTCCTTAGTTGTTCATTGATTGCTTTCTCATATGCAGCAGAGTCAGTGACCCCTTGCTCAAGTCAGTGACCTTGGGCTCAAGCCAGCAACCTTGAACTTCAAGCGAGTGACCTTTGGGCTCAAGCCAGAGACTATGGGGTCATGTCTATGATCTCAGGCTCAAGCTGGCAACTCCATGCTCGAGCTGCTGAGCCCACTTTCAAGCTGGTGACCTCATTGTTTTGAACTTGGGTCCTCTGCATCCCAGTCTGATGCTCTATCCACTCTGCCACTGCCTGGTCTGGCAGTACGTATGTTTTCTTCTATGTAATTTATAGTTTCAGGTCTTATATTTATGTCTTTGATCCATTTTGAATTAATATTTGTGCAGGGGGACAAACTGTAGTCAAGTTTCATCCTTTTGCATGTGGCTTTCCAATTTTCCCAGCACCATTTATTGAAGAAATTTTCTTTTCTCCATTGTATGTTTTTGGCTCCTTTGTTGAAGATAATTTGTCCATATATATGTGATTTTATTTATGGGCTCTCAATTCTGTTCCATTGGTCTTTACATCTGATGTTCCGCCAATACCATGCTGTTTTAATTATCATGGCTCTATAGTATAATTTGAAGTCAGGTAGTGTGATAACTTCAGCTTTATTCTTTTCCCTCAGGATTGCTTTGGCTAGTCATGGTTTTTTATGGTTCCATACAAACCTAGTAATTTTTTGTTCTATTTCTTTAAAACATGACATTGGGATTTTGATGGGGATTGCATTAAATTTGTATATTGTTTTAGGTAATATGGCTATTTTAACTATGCTAATTCTTCCAGTCCATGAACATGGAATATTTTTCCATTTCATTGTGTCTTTTTCAATTTCTTTCAATAATATTTTGTAATTTTCTGTACATAGGTCCTTAACATCCTTTGTTAAGTTTATTCCTAGGTACTTTATTTATTTATTTATTTTTGGTGCAATTGTAAAAATAAATTGTTTTTTTGAGTTCATTTTCTGAAGTTTCATTGTTGGCATATAGAAAAACAGTAGACTTTTGTATGTTGGTTTTGTATCCTGAGACTTTACTGTATTTGTTTATTGTTTCTAATAGTTTTTTGGTGGAGTCTTTGTGGTTTTCTATGTACAGGATCATGTCATCTGCAAAAAAGTGATACCTTTACTTTTTCTTTCCTGATATGGATGCCTTTTATTTCTTTCTCTTTCTTGATCACTCTGGCTAAAACTTCCAGAACTATGTTGAGTAAGCGTAGAAAGAGTGGGCAGCCTTGTCTCATTCCTGATTTTAGAGGGAAAAACCTTCATTTTTTTCACCATTTAGTATGATATTAGTTGATGGTTTGTCATATATGGCCTTTAATATGTTGAGGTACTTTCCTTCTATTCCAATTTTATTAAGTGTTTTAAACATAAAGGGATGTTGTATCTTATTGAATGCCTTTTCTGCATCTAGTAATAGAATCATATAATTTTTGTTCTTTGTTTTGTTGACGTAGTGTATTATATTGATCAATTTTTGTATGTTGAGCCATCCTTGTGCTCCTGGAATGAATCCCACTTGATCATGATGCATTATGTTCTTAATGTGTTGTATTTGATTTGCTAGTATTTTGTTTAGGATTTTTGCATCTGTATTCATTAGAGATATTGATCTGCAGTTTTCTTTTTCTGTGTTTTCCTTGCCAGGTTTTGGTATGAAAGTTATGTTGGCCTCATAAAATGTGTTGGGAGTATTGCTTCTTCTTCTTCTTCTTTTTTTTTTTTTTGGAAGACTTTGAGAAGGATAGGTACCAAATCTTCTTTGAATGCTTGGTAGAATTCAATAGTATAACCATTTGGTTCTGGACTTTTGCTTTTGGTGAGGATTTTTATGGTTGGTTCTGTTTTCTCCTTGTTTATAGGTCTATTTACATTTTCTACTTCTTCATGGCTCAGTCTAGGAAGTTTCTATAGTTCAAGAAATTTATCCATTTCCTGTAGGTTATTGAATTTGGTGGCATATAATCTTTCATAATATTCTACTATGATCTTTTGTATCTCTATGTCTGTGGTAATTTCTCCTCTTTTGTTTCAGATTTTGTTTATATAAGTCCTTCTCCTTTTTTCCTTAGTCTAGCCTGTGTTTTGTCAATTCTATTAATCTTTTCAAAGAACCAGTTCTTTTATTAATTTTTCTATAGTTTATCTCTTCTCTTTTTCATTTAGTTATGCTCTAATTTTTACTATTTTCTTTCTTCTGCTGACTTTGGGTTGCCTTTCTTCTTCTTTTTCTAGCAACTTAGGTGCAATATTAGGTTGTTTACTTGGAATCTCTCTTGTTTCTTGATATAAGCCTGTAATGATATAAACTTCCCTCTTATTACTGCTTTTGCTGCATCTCAGAAATATTGATATGTCATGTTGTCATTCATTTTCGTTTGTATATATCTTTGGATCTCAGCCTTTTTCTATTGTTTGTATTTTTCCGAAGTGAGAAGCAGGGTGGAGACAGACAGACTCCCACATGCACCTGACCTGGATCCACCCAGCATGCTCACCAGGGGGTGATGCTTGGCCCCTCTGTGGTGTTGCTCAGCTGCAATCAGAGCTATTCTAGCACCTGAGGCAGAGGCCATGGAGCCATCCTCAGTGCCCGGGTCAACTTTGCTTCAATGGAGCCTTGGCTGCAGGAGGGGAAAAGAGAAATAAAGAGAAAGGAAAGGGGAAGGGTGGAGAAGCAGATAGGTGCTTCTCCTGTGTGCTTTGGCTGGAAATCAAACCCAGGACTTGTACGTCGGGCTGATGCTCTATCACTAAGCCAACCAGCCAGAGCCTGATCTCAGCTTTTATCTCTTCTTTAACCTAGTCATTTTTTTAAAAGTATGTTGTTTAATTTCCTCATTTTTGTGTTTGTTTTTTTTTTACTTCCTTTTTACAGTTGAATTCTAATTTCAAAGCCTTAATGTTAGAAAATATTCATGGTATAATATCAATCTTCCTGAATCTGTTGATGTTAGTTTTGTGGCACAACATATGGTCTATCCTTTAGAATATTTCATGCACACTGGAGGGATGAAATGTCCTATAAATATCTATTACATCCATTTGGTCCAGAGTGTCATTTAAGGCTGATATTTCTTTATTGATTTCTGTTTGGATGATTTATATGAAGCTGTCAATGGTGTGTTGAAATCTCCAAGCATGACTGTGTTTTTGTCTGTTTCTATTTTTAGATCAGTTAGTAGCTGTCTTATATATTTTGGCCCTCCCTGCTTCAGTGCATATATATTAAGAAGTATTATGTCTTACTGATACAATATCCCCTTTATCATTATGAAATCTCCATCTTTGTCTGTGGTTACCTTTGTTGTCTTGAAGTCAGCATTGTCATTTATGAGCATGGATACACCTGCCTTTCTTTGGATATTATTCACTTGGAGAATCATTTTCTAACCTTTCACTTTGAATCTACTTTTGTCCTTGCAGTTTAGATGTGTCTCTTGAAGGCAGAATATGGCTGAGTTTTGCTTTTTGATCCAACCTGCCAATCTGAGTCTCTTTATTGGTGAGTTCAGTCCATTTACATTTAGGGTAACTATTGACACTTGAGTATTTTCTATAGCCATCTTATGTTTTGTTTTCTAGTAGCTCTGTGTCTTGTTTGCTTCTCTCTGTTTTGTTTCTGTCAGTTGTTTATGTTTGGTCGTATTCCATATTTCTTTCCCCTGTTTCTTCTTTTTTAAGCTGACTATTTTAGTAGTGGCTATTTTGTGGGTAGTTATCATTAGGTTAAGAAAGATATGTTCATATGTACAAGAGTCCTCGTCATATGGTGCTTCTGTTCTCTATCCTCCTTTGCTACTGCAAATCTTTATCCTCTCCCTTTTTATGTTATTGTTGTCACAGATTATCCTTGTTGTCTTTGTGACCATGTTGGAACTTTTACATATAGTTTTGCTTTGTTTTGTTCTTTGTCTCTGGTTGAATAACTCCCTCATGTATTTCTTGCAGGTGGGGGTTTCTGGTAATAAATTTCCTTAGTTTTTGTATGTCTGCAAAATATTTTATTTTTCCTTGGCTTTCCTTTATATTTATGGTCTTCTTTTTCCTATCTTCCTGGAGGATTCATTTTTGTCATTGATTTTTGACAATTTTGTTACAATGTGCCTTGGAATAGGTCTGTTTGAGTTTAGGTAACTCAACGTTCTGTTTGCTTTTTGAATTTGAAGCTCTAATTCTTTCCATAGACTGGGAAAATTCTCATCAATTATTTGTTTGAATAAGCCAAGGGTCCCCAAACTTTTTACACAGGGCGCTAGTTCACTGTCCCTAAGACTGTTGGAGGGCCGCCACATACAGTACTCCATACACTGACCACCAATGAAAGAGGTGCCCCTTTCAGAAGTGAGGCAGGGGCCGGATAAATGGCCTCAGGTGGCCACAATTTGGCCTGCGGGCCATAGTTTGGGGACCTCTGGAATAAGCTCTCCATTCCCTTCTCCCTCTCTTCTTTTGATATACTCATAATTTTTATGTTGCTCTTTCTGATGAAATCAGACAGTTCTTGTAGAGCTCTCTCATTTTTTAAAATTTATGAATCTCTCTCCTCTTCTCTCTGTAGCATCTTTAGTTGCCTGTCTTCAATGTCACTGATTCTTTCTTCTATCTGGCTTGTTCTATTAGCTAAACTTGCTACTTCAGTTTTCAAATCATGCATTGAATTTTTCCTCTGTTTTTAAAGTTCCAATTTCCTTGGTGAGCTTAATAAGTTGCCTATTGGTGTTTTCTTGAATCTCATTAAGTATTTTCAGAACTTCAACTTTGAGTTCTCTATCATTTCAATCCAAGGTTTCCATGTTATTGAGATATTTTTCTAGAGATTTTTAAATTTTTTCTCTGAAATACATCTCTGTCTTGTATGGCCATGGTATTTGATTTCTTCTTTCTTGATGGCATTTGAGAGTGATGGTATTGTTAAGAATCCTAACAAGAAAACAACTAAAAATTTTTTTTAAATTAAAAAAATACAATACCAATGTCACCCATTTAAATTCATGATAAAAATATAAAAAAATGTTTTAAAAAATTAAAAAAATACAATATAAATTATTTAAAATTATGATAAGAAGAAAAATCACAGGAAAAATGAAAGCAAACCAAAAATATCAGAAACAACACCCACAAAAAAAGAATAAAAATATAAAAAATTAAAAATATGAAATTCAACAATAAAAAAGAGAGAAAAGAAAAAGAATTTAAAAAAGGAAAAAAGGGGGGAAAATGGAAAAATAAATTTTGGTTTTCATTTTTTCCCAATAGGTGTCACTGTATTACAACTTTTAGCTCTGTGAATTTCCTGTGCTTTCTGCTCAGATGTTGTTATTGCAATTATGTAGACAGGGCTGCAGTAGCATTTGTGGGTGGAGCATGTTGTGAGAGTTTTATGGTTTTGGCCTTACTGCTTCAGCTTTCTGGCTTTCTGGCTCTAACATTGGTGATCTCAGGATTCTGAATACTCCTTCCCACATCTCAATAGACTTGAGGACTGGACAGGGAAGCACTTCTGTTCTTCAGGGGAGAGAATGGCTCTGGAGAGCTAGCTGTGGTGTTTGTTTCCACCACTCTCAGTACTGTGAGGTGAGGAAGGTAGAATCTGGGAGGTTGGTGGTGTGTACTTTAGCTTTCTCTGTCTCTGCTGAGTGTGGACTGCAGGCACACCACAGGAACACTGGCCATAACCCTGTACTCTGACCACTTTGATTTATCTTCCTTTCTTCCCTCTATTTCACCTCTCCTCCCAGCAGAAGGAGACCCAGTCACTCTGAGTTTTTCTCTCCTTACCCCTCAGACAAAATTCATAGAGCCTGAGCTTCTCTCCTCCCCCTAGTCCAGCAAAGAAAAAAAAAAACCCAGTCACTCCAGGTTTGTCTCCTCTCCTCTCCAAAGTCCACTGTGAATGCATTTTATCTTCTCCCCTTTCATCTTGTCCCACCTTTAGTCCATTTGGTGCATGGATCCCTCAGTTGCATCTGTGAGCCCACCTGGGGTTTCTTCACTGCATTATAGTTGTTCAATTTGTTGAAATTTCAAGGGCAGAGATCAGGAGTATGTCTCATGCCGCTATTACTCTCAGAAATTTGTTCAAGTCAAAAATATTAGATTGATCTCCTCAGCTGCCATTTACTGATTGTATGAACTTGAGCAAGGTCTTTGTTGCAATGGTAAATGACTTAAGCCTCAGTTTTATTGTCTTTAAAATGGGCATACAAATAATGTTCATGTTACTGGGGATCAAACCCACAACCTTGTTGTGTTGGGATGACAATCTAATCAACTGAACTATGTAGCCAGGGATTAAGTTATTATTATTTTTATTATTACTTTTTTTTTAAACAGAGACAGAGAGAGAGATACAGATAGGGACAGACAGACAGGAAGGGAGAGAGATGAGAAGCATCAGTTCTTTGTTGCAGCTCCTTAGTTGTTCAGTAATTGCTTTCCCATATGTTCCTTGATGGGGGAGCGGGTGCTACAGCAGAGCGAGTGACCCCTTACTCAAGCCAGCAACCATGAGGTCATGTCTATGATCCCATGCTCAAGCTAGTGACCCCTTGCTCAAGCTGGTGAGTCTGTGCTCAAGCTGAGTGAGCCTGGGTCCTCTGTGTCCCAGTTCAATACTCTATCCACTGCACCACTGCCCTGTCAGGCTTAAGTTATTATTTTTAATAGCAGCTTTATTGGGATAAAGTTCATAGACCATTTATACAGCTACTTAAGGTATACAATTCAGAGCTTTTTAGTATAGTCAGAATTATGTTAACATCACCACAATCAATTTTAAAACATTCATCATTCTCAAAACGTACCCATTGGCAGTCAATTTCCTTAGTCCCTAATAACAACTAATCTATATTCTATTTCAATAGATTTGCCTATTCTGAACATTTCATATAAATAGAATCATACAATATGTGGTGTTATGTGAATGCCTTCTTTTACTCAGCATAATGCTTTTGATTTTCATTCATCTTGGAGCAGATATAAGTAATTTATTCATGTTTATTGTGAGATAATTTTCCAGTGTACAGGTATACCACGTTTTGCTTTTCCATTCCTCATGAGATAGACAATTGAGATGCCTTTAATTTTTGACCACTGGGTAAAACTTTTTGCTCTGACAGAGGCTATTTACTAGTGGTTTTCAACCTTTATATTTGGGGACTGGTGAAAATAGGATAATTATTTTGGGGACTGCTAAGGCAGAAATCACCTGGAGCATAAGTGAATTTGGCTAAGATCATTGTATCTCTAATCTTCACACAATATCAGGATGGTTAACTCTTTTGTGGATTAGCACAAAGTTTCTGGTAGACCGGTCCACAGACTGGTGGTTGAAAAATTGCTATACACTGTTACAGCAATACTTGCCAGTAACCTTGACTAAGTCAGCAATGTGGGGCACAGATTCCTCTTGTTGAGATAAGAGGTATTAATATAACATTCAATCAGAGACATGCAAGGAAATCTACAAGAATGAGAAGATGGTCAGGGTTGAAACAGCTTCTGTTCAGGTAGTCATGCAGTGCTGAAGGATCATTCAGTGCTGTTCATAAAGAAAAACCTGGAAATAATTGACAGGAAATGAATAAATTGCTGTATAGTCATATAATATTATAGAACAGGGGTCCCCAAACATTTTACACAGGGGGCCAGTTCACTGACCCTCAGACCGTTGGAGGGCCGAACTATAAAAAAACTATGAACAAATCCCAATGCACACTGCATATATCTTATTTTAAAGTAAAAGAAAAACAAAAACGGGAACAAATACAATATTTAAAATAAAGAACAAGTAAATTTAAATCAACCAGTATTTCAATGGGAACTATGGATGCGGATGCGTCCTGTGCTCCTCTCACGGACCACCAATGAAAGAGGTGCCCCTTCCAGAAGTGCGGCGGGGGCTGGATAAATGGCCTCAGGGGGCCAAATGCAGCCCACTGGGCCGTAGTTTGGAGACCCCTGCTGTAGAATATAATACAATGGTGGAGTTGAAAAATATAGCTAACCCCAGGAGTTTAAATTTTTGTATGCTACTCTGTTTATAAAGTTCAAAAACAAAAAAAATTAAACAACATATTATCTAAGTACATATACATGTACTTATATGTACAAAGCTAAAAAGAAAGAGGTAATAAGGAATCACCCATATTCATTCATGTTGTGTTTATCATCTTAGGGAAGGAATAGGAGAGGGGAATACAGCTGCCTCTTTCTGATAATGTTCTTAGACAAAAGGTGAGGACAAAGGATTTCATTACAAATACATATAAATACAAAGGAGGGCTACTCATGAATTAATGATGAGAGATATAATAATAAAATATATGAACTCAGGTTACCTAAGGTTCAAATAAATAGTGGCAAAGAACAATAAATGAGAGTAATGCCTGTACATTGTAAAAACTTGGGTATACATATAACATATGTAATTATAAAAAAAGAAATGGTTTCACTAGTTATTCCTTCAGGTAGAAAAACTATAAACATTTTATTGTTATAGCCTCCTATTATTCCCTATAAATAAAATTTTTTGTTATTTTTAATTTAGAATTTGAATTTAATGGGATGACATTGATAAAATAAAGTACATAGTTTTCAGGTGAACATCTCCATGGCATTTGAACTGTTTACTGCACTGCGTGTCCATCATCCAAAGTTAGATCACTTTCTGTCACCATATATTTGTCCCCCCTTTATTCCCTTTCCTCCTACCCCCCTACTCCTGGTAGCTGCTTCTGTTTTATCTTTGTCCATGAGTCACAGTTTTATAGCCCACATATGTATGAAATAATAGTTCTTAGGTTTTTCTTATTTACTAATTTTACTTAGCATAATGTTCTCAAGGGCCATCCATGTATATCATCACTTCTTATGGCTGAGTAGTATTCCATTGTATATATATATATACCACATCTTCTTTATCCAATCCTCTATGGAGGGACACTTTGGTTGTTTTTTATTATTTGTGACGGAACAGAGAGAGGACAGATAGGGGCAGACAGACTGGAAGGGAAAGAGATGAGAAGCATCAATTCTTCCTTGTGGCTCCTTAGTTGTTCATTGATTGCTTTCTCATATGTGTCTGGGGGTAAGGGGCTGCAGCCAGAGCAAGTGACCCCTTGCTTAAGCCAGCAACCTTGGGCTCAAGCCAGCAACCATGGGGTCACTGTCTGTGATCCCACACTCAAGCCAGCAACCCCAAGCCAAATGAGCCTGCACTCAAGCCAGCGACCTTCGGGTTTCCAACCTGTGCCTTCCACGCCCCAGTCCCACCCCTAGCCACTGCGCCACTGCCTGGTCAGGCTGACCATTGGGTTGTTTACATGTCTTGGCCACTGTAAATAATACTGCGATGAGCATCGGGTGCATGTCTTTGCATACCAATGTTTTCAAGTAAAAAATATTTTTCATACTAAAAAGTGTCAAGTTGATGAAATCTATGCCTTGTGGATACTGTTTAAGTCAGGCTATCCACTCTCGGTTTCAACATTGCCTGGTGTGAGCTCTATCATCAGCCATTAAGATTGCCAGGCACACTCTGACGGGTTCACAACAAGGTGTTTCAAGGAGCGCTAATAACTCCGCCAGTTCTGAGGATCAAGAAACACATTCTGTGGGCGTGTCTAAGAAGAAAGCCGGTCCTCAGCCCCAGCCCAGGTAATAGGGGCGGGATTCGGAGGCACTACTTGTCGCGACGTGATGACGTAACGCAGTGTCCGGCGTGGCGTGCTTGTCGTGCGCAGCCGCTGATGAGCGCTTTGAAACCAGCTCTTGAGCTGTGCGGGTGGCGTGCGTGTTGTTGGTGGAGATGTCACAGGCTATTATTGGCGCTGTGGATGAGGAAGAGGAACAGGCAGAGGAGGATTGTCCTGAATTGGTCCCCATTGAGACGAAGACAAGGGAGGAGGAGGAAAAGTCTGGCCCCTGCGCTAAGATCCCAGTCACAATTATCACCGGGTATTTAGGTAACTAACCATCCCGGTAGAGAATGCTGTAACGCTTGTATTCTGGGATTCCGGGGGCTGACGGTGCCTCTTCTTCTTGGGCATCCGCCTGTGGGCGACAGCGAATGTCTTTGAGGTACGGGCTGGGCCTTTTGCTCCCCGTGTGGGTTGCTTTTCATCTGGAGGGTTAATGATACCCAAACCCCTCCGCGTTAGATTCACATTTGGCAAGTGAGATTGGAAATTAACCTCGCATTTTGAAAGTAATTCTAGTCTGGCAGTATGAAGCCTGGACCTGCCCCCAAACTGTGCATGTGGCCTTTAATAAATTATCTTACTTTTCTGAAGCTTATCTACCTTGCTTGAAAATGCAAACAACACCGGTTGGTCATCTGTCTGATTTTCTCATTTGCAAAATGGGGCCGGAAATAGCTACTTTATAAGTCTATTGCCATTAGAAGGAGTCCCGTCTGTAAAATGCCCCACACACGGAGGGACAGTCTTCAATAAATTCCCCTTCCCCACGAGCCATTCTCTTCCAGCCATTCCTGGAAAGACCACCTGTCTCAAACTTTTTTTATTTTTTGAGATCTTTTTGTAAAGCAATGTAGGAAACAGAGTAAGAATAAAATCTCTGTCATCCAAGACTATTTATTCTTTTCCCCTTTTTAATCATTTTTAAAATTTTCAATTATGTAGTTGACATACATTATGTTAGTTTCAGTTGTACACACCAGTGATTAGCTATTTCACTTACTAAGTGATCATCCCAGTAAAGCTAGTACCCACTTGGCACCATACATAGTTATTAGAGTATTATTGACCATATCCTACGCTATAACTTACATCCCCATCACTATTCTGTAACCACCAATTTGTGCTTCTTAATCCCTTTAGCTTTTTCACCCATCCCCTCAACCCCCCTCTTCCATCTAACAACAATCAAAATGTTCTCTTTATTTTTAAATCTATTTCTATTCTGTTTGTTAATATTTTTAGATTCAGTTGTTGATAGATTTGTACTGCCATTTCATTTTTCTCTTTATTTTCTTCTTAAAGAAGAATGACATTTCATGTAATACTGATTTGGTGGTGATGAACTCCTATTACTTTTTCTTGCCTGGAAAGTTCCTTATCTGCCCTTTGATTCTAAATGATAGCTTTGCTTGGTAGAGTAATCTTGGTTGTAGGTCCTTGCTTTTCATCAGTTTGAATATTTGTTGCTAATCTCTTGTGGCCTGCAAAATTTCTGTTGAGAAGTCAGCAGACACTCTTATGGGAGTTCTCTTGTAGTTAACTGCTTTTCTCTTGCTACTTTTAAGAGTCTCTTTGTCTTTAACCTTTTTCATTTTAATTATGATGTGTCTTGGTGTGGGCCCTCTTCGGGTTCATTTTGTTTGGGACTCTTTGCACTTACTGGATTTGTATGTTTATTTCTTTCACCAGTTTAGGGAAGTTTTCTGTTTTTATTTTTTTTACATAGGTTTTCAATTCCTGGCTTACTCTCTTCTCCTTCTGGTGTCCCTAGGATTTGAATGTTTGGACACTTGAAGTTGTCCCAGAAGCTCCTTATACTATCTTCATTTTAGGGAGGATTTGTTTTTCTCTTTGCTTTTCTGAGTCAGTGTTTTGTTTGTTTATTTCCTTACATACCAAATCTCTGATTTGAATCTTGGCTTCATCTACTCTACTGTTGATTCCTTATTAATTATTATTCATTTCAGTCAGTGTATTCTTCATTTCTGATTGGTTATTTTTTATGGTTTACATGTCCTTTTTTATGCTGTTAGAGTTCTCACTAAGTGCAGTGAGCATCCATCTAATCAGTGTTTTGAACTCTTCATCTAGTAGATTGCTTGTCCCCATTTTAGTTCTTTTTCTGGAGTTTTGTTCTGTTCTTTCTTTTGGGACATGTTTCTTTGTCTCCTCATTTTGGCAGCTCCCTGTGTTTATTTCTATGTATTAGGTAGAGCTGCTACATCTCTTAGGTTTGGTAAAGTGGCTTGTACAGTGACCTCCTGTAGGGTCCACTGGCACAGCCTCTCTTTCCCCTAAGTTAGGCACTTCATGTGTGCCACCCCTTGTGGGCTGTGTATACCGTCTTGTTGTAGTTGAGCTTTGATTGCTGTTGGCACATCAATGGGAAGGATTTACTCCCAGGCCAGTTGGCTGCAAGGACTGGTTGTGACTGTCATGGAGGATCTACTATGCAGGGGATCACCCCACAGAGCAGGACTTACTTCAGTCGGGCTCAGGTGCTGGCTGAGTCTGCCCCTTGTGGAGGAGGTTGGGCGGTGCTTCAGCATGGTCTGAAGCTGTCCACTAGATGTGGTGGCTGGGGCCTTCTAGGAGGTGTAGGCCAAAGTCAGCCACCACCTGTGTTCTGCTTTGGGGCCACCCAGCATGAACTACAAAGCAATCTGCAGATGGCTGTTACTTCTGGACTCAGAGGTGCCCAGGAGAGGCCAAGCTGCAAACCAATGCTGGTTGCTACTATTTATACTTCTTACTCTCACTCTTCTGGCTAGTTGTCCTTTTAGGTGCACCTTAACATTTCATACATTTCCTATTAAAGGTATCATCCTGGTTGCCAGGGTCACTTAGTGAGCTGTATGGGGCATGCTGAGGCCAGATACTGTTTGTTTGAGAGATTTTAGGAAAGTCTGAAGCATGAGTCAAGACAGGCCATTTGTATGGAAAAGCCACTAGAAACAGCTTGGGTTGCTGGCAAGTTGGATGGGGAGGGGTTTCAGGGAATCATCCGGGCAGACAGTGTGAGCCAGATTGTGTGATGGAGACTGATATATGGTGCTCCCCTGCTGGCTCTGTGGGAGAGAGCTCAAAAAAGGAACAATGGAATTATGGGGACTCCTCTTCCTGGCACTGGAACACGGCTGGGGAGCCTGGTGTAGGGCTGGAACTCCTCACTCCTCACAGGGTACCTCCACTGCTGAGTAAGCCCTACTGATTTTTTATCTGCCACACGTGAGTGTAGGACCAGCTGGCATCAGTGTTTCTGCCTCTCCTGTGGGTCTTAATGTGGCTTCTTTATATTCTAAGCTGTAGGACTTCTGTTCAGCTATATTTTTGGTGGTTCTGAATGATGGCTGTCCTGTAGTTTGGTTGTAATTTTGATGTGGTTGTGGGAGGAGGCAAGTATCACATTTACCTTGTCTTTGCATTGACTGGAAGCAAGACCGTATTTCTTAAACGGAGATCGTTTAGGGACAGTTGAAGTCATAGGTTTGTAAACATTCTACAGTTTCCTGAAGGATACTTTATGCACTTATAATAGAGGATTTTATTGGGGAAGTTTGAGAAGTATTATTTTAAAACCTTACAGTTAAATAGAAGGGCTAGAATAGTTGACCATATTAAAATGTGCAGAAAGTGAAGAAATGTGAAGAAAAGTGAAATGATTTTTGAAAAATAATACTATTTCTAAATGCTTTTAGAGACAAGTACAAACTTGGTATGTCTTAGGACCTTTTACATAAAAATAAGAATTAAATTGCTGGTGTTTCCCTTTTTCTTTTTGCTTTGTAGACTAAGTTTATTCCTGTTTTTATTCAGGACTAATTATATAATGGAATTTATTTTTGATATTTTCCCACTGTTATTCAGAGACTGCTCCTCTGAGAAATTGAGCAAATTCCTTGTCCGAAACAGTATTGTTCAGTTTGTCCTACTGATCTTCCCCATTTTGCTCACCGGTAGGTCAACAGAGCACTAGAGTAATGGTCTAAAGCTTAGGAGTGAGGCACATACCAGCAACCTTATTGCTGAATCTGGGGCATAGTTTCACTGCTTATTCTTGATCATTATTTTCTCTTTCTTGAAATGTTCCTTTGGCTTCTACCACATTTTTATTCTGATATTTCCACCTACTTCTCTGATTTATTCTTTTAAAATTTTTCCACTTCTGTCCATGATTTGAACTTCACACTCAGTTTCTGTTTTGATGTCCCACAGATATCTCAAACTCAACATGTCCAAAACTTTATCATCTCCTCAAATCCTCCTGCTCCTATGACCCCAACCACCTGGAATATTCTAAAAGCTTTCTAACTAGTTTTGAGTCATGATGCCCTTAGATAAATTCTATGTATTTTAGCCTTAATGGTCTTTATTAATGTCAGTCTGATTGTGTCACAACATCCTTTGGTTTCCATTTGTATTAAAGTTCAAATTTCTTAACATGAATTATATAAGGTCCTATATGATCTAGCTCTTGACAGCCTCTCTCGGCTGCAAAAGTGTGGCCCATCACCACTGGACTGATTTTATTTCTAAGAGGTGTCAAGAATTTTAGCCCTTGTATACTTCTTGATCTCACTCCTCTGGCTAGATGTCCTTTTAGGTGCACCTTAACATTTTGTACATTTCCTATTAAAGGTATCATCCTGAGACATAATTGCCTCTTTGTTGATCTTAATTTCTCTCCATAGCTCGCTTAATGCCATTAAGGTGCATGAAGGTAGAGACAGTTTGTCTCTGTCTTGTGAATTTTTCATCAGGGCCCAGCATAAAATCTAGTTCATAGTAGGCTTAAAAAATTTCTTTTGAATTTATTGACTTTAGGGAGAGGGAGGGGAAGAGAGAGAGAGAGAAACATTGACTTCTTGTTCCACTTACTTATGTATTTACTGGTTGATTTTTGCATGTTCCCTGACCGGGGATTGAACCTACAACCTTGATCTATTGGGACGACACTCCAACTAAGCTACCTGTCCAGCTCTAAAGGAGACTTTTGAATTAACTACATCTTTAAATCTTTAGCTTCATAATATGGTTAATTATTTAGCCCTAATAATTTTATTAGAAGGTCTCTTATGTCCTCCCTTTCTTTCCATTTTCACTGCTGCTACCTACTGCAGCACTCCTGTTCAGGGCCTCTGTCTTACACTTGGACTGGCTTTAAGAATTTCTTCATGGCCTGTCTCCTTGAGGTCTGTCCCTTTCATTCTATACCTCACACTTGAGTGATATTGAGCTTTCTGCGTAGAGCACTCTAAACATACACTTTCCGCTCTTCCAACAGTTTTTAAAGGACTATGATGTAAAAATGTTGAAGATATTAATACTATAATACCCCATAAATTCCTCTTAGTTATACCCTAGAAATCTTGTAAATTCACTTCAGAAGATGTGTGCAACTGTTTGTAATAGCAAAACACTGGAAACAACCCAAATGTCCACCAACAGAAAAGTAGGTAAATAAATGATGTATTAATACAATCAAAATACACTACTGTGCAGTTGGGATTTTTTATTTTTATTAATTTCTGTGAATTTTGGTGTCTGTGGTTCACAGATATTTTTCTTCTACTGTACTTCAGCTGAACATACTAGGTTTAACATGCCACCTACTGGATAAAATTAGTGTAGCTTTATGAGTTTATCTTTCTAAAGACTGAACAGTCTGTCTTATTTCCTACATCCATTCTTTATTTATTTTGTGTGTGTGTGTATATGATACATACATATAAAATCAATGTATAGGTTGCTTTAAGCATAATAAAGTAGACATATAGTCAGTTTGAATTTGTGTCTGATTAATGATGGATGTTGAAATAAAAGGTCTTTATATGTAAAATTTAGGAAATTAAAGCATATATTCTTGGCTAAGAAACATTGTCATCATGAAAAATGATTTAAATACTGTATATTTTATAAACTACATGAGTACTTTATTCCTTGGGAGCCATTATTTCAATCTTTTATTTAATAGAAAATTTAGATGCCCTTATATTAATTGTATTTTAAGTTAAGTAGGAGCCATATTATTTTTGTCATAATGAGCTTGAAAGCTGTGTGATCCAACTTCTAGGATTATTTGTAAATATTTATAAAATGTTATGTCAACAAAACATTTTTAATATTTTTCAAAGCACACTTTGTCTTCTTTTAGAATAGTCTTAGTTAAATAATTTTTGAAAAGTAGCATACAAATTTTTAAAAACTTTATATCTTTCTTGTGTCTTTAAAATAAGTCTTTAACTTTTGTTATTTAACATATATTTTATAGGTGCTGGGAAGACAACACTTCTGAACTATATTTTGACAGAACAACATAATAAAAAAATAGCAGTTATTTTAAATGAATTTGGGGAAGGTATGTAAAGTTCAATAAATGCCATGCTGCAAGAATTTATAGGACACTTTATTTCACTCATGACTTCATATTTCATATTTAAAAGTGAAAATGAAAGGCATTATGATATGAGTACATTGATATGGATACTTTTGGTAGAATTAGATTAATTTCTGTCAAGCTTTATTTTGAACAAAATTTGAATACTGATATTAGTTTCTATAAAATTTTATTTTGTATAACTTTCAAATTTATACCAATGGAATTAAGCTAGATTTTTATACAAAATAACTCCAGAAGTAAAAAATCTATGATATATGACATGAAAGATAGTTCTTTCATGAATTAGAAATATACTTTTGTACTGACAATATTGTTTAATTGCAACTTTTGAAAAATTTGAAAGTGCTTCAATTATAAGTTCATTTTGTTGAATATTATCTACGAAGCAATTAAAACTGAATATTTAAAAAATAATTTTATATTTATTACTATTATTTTTTATTTTTTCTGGATCATTTTCACAGTTTGTCTGTTACAGTATTCACAATACTTTCCTTTACATCTTACTGATGTTCTCTATACCCTGAATTCTGTAACAACCCCTTTCAAAGCTCTTTGTCATCATCTAACTGAAAATAAATATATGAATGAAAATCTTTTTTCTTTTGGCTATTTGCTTTATTGGACATTTAGAATTGCTTCCTGGCTGTGCTATATTTTTTTATTGGATGAAAAGTAAGACATTTAAAATCATTCTTATGACCAGGCGGTGGCACAGTGGATAGAGCATCGGACTGGGATGCAGAGGACCCAGGTTCGAGACCCCGAGGTCATCAGCTTGAGCAAGGGTTCATCTGGCTTGAGCAAAAAGCTCACCAGCTTGGACCCAAGGTTGCTGGCTCTAGTAAGGGGTTACTCAGTCTGCTGAAGGCCCGCGGTCAAGGCACATAAAAGAAAGCAATCAATGAACAATTAAGGTGTCACAACGAAAAACTGATGATTGATGCTTCTCATCTCTCTCTCTGTTCCTGTCTGTTTGTCCCTGTCTATCCCTCTCTCTGAATCTCTCTCTCTGTCCCTGTAAGAAAAAAAAAATCATTCTTATATGATAACAAGCATATTAGAATCTTAAATATATTTTTTCTCAAGTAAGCATTGTTAAGAAACTTATGTGTAGTTGACTAAAATTTTTAGGTGAGCACACTGATATCCTGGCTAAGCATACTTCCTCGAATAACTGGAGTTTTTACTCATACTGGGAATGTGGAGTATACTGTCTAATAGAAACAAACAATTTAGAGGAAGAATGAAAAGAAAAATATAGGTAAGGACCTTGAGAGGTTGAGGGTCATATGAAAACTAATATATAAAACACATTCTCTAGAAAGTTGGCCACAAACAAGAAAGAGTAACTTTGAAGTTACCACCTTGTTAGAAAATGGGAATGGGCAAGGAAGAAGACTAAAGAGGAAGTATGCTATCATTCATTAATTTTAGATTTGCTTTTTTAGGGATTTAAATCTTCTTCAAGAAGTAAAAGTTAAAATAAGAGAGCGTAGTATAGTTTAAGATATTGAGGTTGCCTGAATAGGATGGAAGAATAACAGTTATAAAATGCATGTTCTGCCTGACAAAGCGGTGGCACATGAATAGAGCTTTGGACTGGGATGTGGAGGACCCGTGTTTGAAACCCTGAGGTTGCCGGCTTGAGCGCAGGCTCATCCAGTTTGTGCGGGGGCTCACGAGATTGAGTGCAGGGTTGCTGGCTTGAGCATGGGATCACAGACATTACCCCATGGTCGCTGGCTTGAGCCCAAGGTCGCTGGCTGGAGCCCAAGGTCGCTGGCTTGAGCAAGGGGTCACTCGCTCTGTTCTAACCCCCTGGTCAAGGCACATATGAGAAAGCAATCAATGAACAATTAAGGTAACTAAGGAGCCTCAATGAAGAATTGATGCTTCTCATCTCTCTCCCTTCCTGCCTGTCCCTATCTCTCCCTCTCTCTGTCTTTGTCACACACACACACAAAAAAACCCCCAAACAAACAGAAAAAGCCCATGTTCTCCTTTGAAATCTTCATTATTGTAGGTCTTCGTATATATGTATATATATGTTTTTCCTGGTTTGCTAGTGAATATAATCTAAAGAGTGCTTCTTATTAATTATTTCAGGAAGTGCAGTGGAGAAATCCTTAGCTGTGAGCCACAGTGGAGAGCTCTATGAAGAATGGCTGGAACTTAGGAACGGCTGCCTCTGCTGTTCAGTAAAGTGAGGAATGTATTTGCTGTGTGCTATTGACAAAACAACACTTTTGTAAATGGTGTTATAAGATGTACAGTTAAATCAAGCCTACTGGGCTCTTTTTCTGGTCTAGAATAGTGATTATAAATGAAGTTTTTACCTCTGAATGGAATTACATATAAACTTCCCTGTTAAAAGCTACACAGAGTCGATCTGTTTTTGACAATGGGTTTCTGATTACTTTTTACCCAAATAAATCTTTACTAATTTTAGTTCTAGCTTTGATTTTCCTCTGTAATTTTAATGAATTTACATAGTCTGCTTCATTGTATTTTCAAATAGAAAATAAGCTTATTAGGATGCATTTTCTTAAAGTGTTTCTTACTATCTTTTGTATTTTTCTAAGTGCACTAAAACTTTAGTCCTTTCACTAAGTTTTTAAAATTATTTTTGATGTCAGGGTTTATTTAATCTCTGTGGTACATGAAAGTCTCATTTTATCTGTAAAAAAAAAAAAATGGTTCTGAGTTTAATAAGTCACTAGTCTTAGTTCCAAGACTTCATACTCTAAAAATAAAAGTAAATGATTTTCAAAAGAGAAAATCCTCACATTGTGTTCTACCAGTTATAGTTCTTTCCAAGGATTGTCTTTTATTCACAAATATACCACAGATCCTAGAAAAGTACCTGACACGTAGCAGTCACCCAAGTATTTGTTGAGTGAATTGGGAAAATTGACACAGTGTGGATTTTGTATGTTCTAGTGCAGTGGTCAGCAAACCGCAGCTCGGGAGCCACATGCGGCTCTTTGGCCCCTTGAGTGGGGGCACAAAGGCCAGCTTAGGAGTACCCTAATTAAGTTAATAACAATGTACCTACCTATATAGTTTAAGTTTAAAAAATTTGGCTCTTAAAAGAAATTTCAATCATTGTACTGTTGATATTTGGCTCTGTTGATTAATGAGTTTGCCAACCACTGTTCTAGTGAATTAAATTTCTGTGTCATTTACTATCTTAGGTGTTTGACTTTTGAGTCCACTGTATTGACAGGCTAAAACCATAAGATTTCCTTTCTTCCTTTGTCTTTCTTTCTCTTTTTTTCTTTTTAGGTAAAAGGGGGGTAGATAGTGAGGCAGATTCCTGTATGTGCCCCACTGAGGTCTACCTGGCAACCCCATCTGGGGCCAATGCTGGAGTACTGACCTATTTTTAGTGCCTGAGGCTGATGCACTCCACTGGAGCCATCCTCAGGACCCTGGAACCATGCTTGAACCAATTAAGCCACTGGCTGTAGAAGGAGAAGAGGGAGAGAAGGAGGAGAGGGTGAGAGGAGAAGCAGATGGTTGCCTCTCCTGTGTACCCCGACTGGGAATTGAACCTGGGATGCCCATATGCCAGGCCAACATTATTCACTGAGCCACCAGCCAGGGCCCATAAGATTTTCTTAACTAAAATGCAAGCGATTATTTTCTTGCATTTTTTGATATAAGAGAAAAGGGAAATTAAAACCTGGTACTCTAATTCAGAACAAAATGAAAAGGCATTTAATAGTAATATTTCTTTAGCTGTTATATTAAACTACTGTAATTTATAAATTTTATCATAATTTTGAATGTTGATATTTTTCTTTCAAAAGATATAAAAATAATAGATTCTGACTTATAGTCAGATATATTAAAATTTTCTCTGCTTTTAATTTTAATAAAATTAGTACTTAACATGCATCTGGCTTCTTTTATTTATCAATGTATATTCATCTATTTTTTCCTTTATTGGTAAATATTGGATGGACATTTTGTTAGAAGCTTGAGAATAAGTTAATTTTGCATGCCTAAAGATTTTTGTCTCAGGTTGTTGAATATATTTTTAAATATTTGTAATGATTGCTTTAAAATATTCAGGCAATCAGTCAACTGTACATTATGTTTTTGTATTCTCCAGGGACAATGGCCTTCGTGCTATTGAGAATTTGATGCAGAAGAAGGGGAAATTTGATTATATACTCTTAGAGACCACGGGCTTAGCAGATCCTGGTAAGAAATAACATTATGATTAACCACAATATAGTTCTTAAACATTTTAAAATAAATATAAGAAAAATTTCTAAAATGAATATTAAAACTATTCTAGAGTTAAAATTTATTTTTTGTTGTTTAAAAGGAAAAGTACTGGGTTGTCATGTTCTTTAGTAGATAAATCATGATCAAAGTACTGATAATATAATTTGAAGTTCTATTGATTGATTTAGGGTTTTTGGTAGAAACAAAAATTGTTAAAAATATGGAAATTTAGGAATAATTGAGACATTTTACTTTTAAGTTTATATTTGATTGGTTATATTTTACATACTTTTTTTTTTAGAGAGAGAGAGAGACAGATGAGAAGCATCAACTTGTGGGACTTCTAGTTGTTCATAGATTTCTTTCTCATATGTGCTTTAACGGGGGGGGATAGGGTGCTACAGCAGAGCGAATGACCACTTGCTCAAGCCAGCAACCCTGTGCTCAAGCCAGCAAGCTTGGGCTTCAAGCCAGCAACCTTTGGGCTCAAGCCAGTGACCATGGGGTCATGTCTATGATCCCACGCTCAAGCCAGTGACCCCGTGCTTAAGTTGGTGAGTCCACACTAAAGCCAGATATGCCTGTGCTCAAGCTGGTGACCTTGGGTTTCGAACCTGGGTCCTCTGCGTCCCAGTCCAATGCTCTATTCACTGTGCCACCACCTGGTCAGGCTCTAATTACTTTCTTATCCAGTTTTCTTGGAGGGTCATTTAGAGATATTTAAGAGATTTTGAACGCTAATTCTAGCAATAATTATTCTTTTAAATTTTTGTTAGCATTTTGTTTTTCTACTAAACTTAAAATACAGTGTGTCTGTAAAGTCATGGTGCACTTTTGACCCGTCACATGGTCAAAAGTGGACCGTGACTTTACGGACACACTGTATATATATTTTTGTAAATGCTATTATGAGGTGTAGAGTTAAATCAAGCCTGCTGGCCCTTTTTCCTGGTGTAGAATGAATAATGATTATAAATGAAATTTTTACCTCTGAATGAAATGATATATAAACTTCCTTGTTGAAACTACACAAAGTCGATCTGTTTCTGTTTACTTCCTACCCAAATAAGTTTTAGGTAATACTTTTATTCCTAGTTTGCAGAACATTTAGTGTTTGTTTTGTAAGCCTGACCCATACCATTATTTTTTATCTGAATCTATGGCCTTGGGCCATAAAACTATATTAATGTTTGGGAATAATTTATTAAAAGGGTCATAATTATTTAAAAGAAATATCGTAGTATACTGAAGGGTTAAATATAATCAGTGGTTATTATATTTAGAAGTATTACATAATAACATTGTCCTCATGTTTTCAAACTAGTATTGAATTGGGCTATTTTGGTCTTTATAGTAGGCATGGATTCTTTAAATATTTCTAGTAGTTTTGGCCGATGTTAAAACTTAAACTGTTACATTGGTGTTAAATATTAAATTAACTTATATCTGGTAAGATGGGAAAATACATGCCTCTTTTTTTAAGTTGATTTGAAAGACAGCGAGAGACATTCATTTGTTGCTCCACTTATTTATGAATTCACTGGTTATATCCTGTATGTGCCCCAATCAGGATTGAACCTACAACCTTGGCATATTGGATGATGCTTTAACCAACTGAGTTACCTGTCCTCTTTTGAAATAGCAAATATTGGTCCTGGCTGGTTGACTCAGTGAAGAGCATTGGCCTGGCATGTGAATGTCCTGGATTCTATTCCCGGTCAGGGTACACAGGTGAAGCACTCATCTGCTTCTCCACTTCTTCCCCTCCCCTCCCCTCCCCTCCCCTCCCCTCCCCTCCCCTCCCCTCCCCTCCCCTCCCCTCCCCTCCCCTCCCCTCCCCTCCCCTCCCCTTCCCTTTCTCTCTCTCTCCGTCTCTCTCTTTCACTCTTCCTCTCTTCCTCTCTTCTCCTCCCTCAGCAATGGCTTGATTGGTTTGAATGCATTGCCCCGGGTGCTGAGGAGGGCTCCATGGAGCCTCTGCCTCAGGTACTAAAAATAGTTCAATTGTAAGCATGGCCCCAGATGAGCAGATCATTGGCTTCAGATGGGAGTCGCTGGGTGGATCCTGGTTGAGGTGCATGTGGGAGTTTGTCTATCTTCCCTCCTCTCACTTGGAAAAGAAGAAAAAAAATAGCAAGTATATTTTTCATTGTAACTCTAGAGAAACTCATAACTTTTCTTTGAGGGTAGGTGAGTTTAATAAAACATGGTTCAACTTCTCAGAGGAAGAAATAAAAGTTAAAGATCTCAGATAAAGCTTTTGGACAAATTGTATATATAAGTGGGTTAATGTTCTAACTTTTTTTAGAATGGTGATTTTTATTGTTTGGGTAAAAGTTAGACATTCATTATTTAAAAAAATTAAAGAATACCAAAGAAAATATGAAGAAGTTTAAAACATTCACCCCTTTTTTCAATACCTTGAAATACAAGTAGACAAATTTCATTCCTGGGCTTTTTCTGGGTGTTGAACAATAATAGCATTGGCCTCAGTTGGGAACTTGTGAAAAGTGCAGAATCCTGAGCTTAATCACAGATATTCTGAATCAGTATCTCTAAGGGTGGGGCCTAGGAACCCTTTTTTATAATAAGCTCTCTGGGTGATTCTTATAAATGCATACATCTGGGCCCAAACTGGGTAGCTCAGTTGGTTGAAGCATCATCCTGAAGTGCAGAGTTTGCCCGTTCAATCCCCAGTCGGGATACATATAGGAGTAGCTCTGTGTTCCTGTTTCTCTCTCTCCCTCTCCCTTCCTCTGCATGCACTTCTGAAAATTATAAATATACAGAAATATTTTATAAAATTGAATCTCTTTCTCTGTGCTCTTCTGATTATTAACTTAGTTTTACTTGAATTTAAAGAAGAGAACTTGAGGAAGGTAGAGGGGATAGATGGTGATGGAAGGAGGCTTGACTTGGGGTGGTGCACACAATGCAATATACAAATTAACAATGTACAATAGAATTGTACACCTGAAACCTGTATACCAATGTCACTCCAGTAAAAAATTAAAAAAAAATAAAAGAACTTGAAAGAAGTGAAGGAATTGCTGAATATCAGGTAAATGCCTCTTGATTACAAGAAATATAAATTAAGAAAAAAAAGATTATAAGGAACATAGACAAGGTAGACAAGTTGTTTTTTAAACTACAAGTTTCAATTTTGAAGCATTACTTATTGACTCTCTGGCATAAGAGATGAAGGAATTAACACTTCCACTTTCTACAACCTCCTAGTTTTTGTTGATTGTATTCTGTGCTATGTTGTCAAGGTTTCTAATTTGCATTCTGTCCTACTTTATTTAGTTTCATATTTAAACAATTTTAGTTCTCATTACCAGTATTGTGGCTTCTCCATTCTTTACTTGATCATTCTCTTGATTGAACAAATTTCATGGTCTAGTAATCTTTTCAACTTAAATTCTCGCATACTTCATTGCTTGAGAATACTTGTGTTTTGTTTTATACTTGAAGGATTATTTGGCTAGATTCAAAATCTCCAGATCACAATTTCTTTCCCTCAGAATTTAGCAAATGTAGTTCTGTGATCTCTTAGTATTTTTTGATTGGCTGAATTTTCTTGTTCAGTATTTTTTGTTTTTATTTCATGAGGAAAGATTTGTGAATGCTATATTTTTTTAGTTTCAATGCTTGTTGTTTCCTTTAACGTTTAAGAATGTCTGTCTGCCTGTTTTTATATCCTTGAAAGACTGCTTGCCTGGAAGTAATATTTTAGGGACTATTTTCATTAGAACTTTTGGTCATTATTTTATTATATCAGGACAATGAATGTTGCTGTAGAAAAGTCTGGTTTAATTTTTTTTTTTGGAGTTCAGTAATATAACCAAAATACATCTTGGTGTCATTCATAATCATTCTTTCCTGGATTATACTATACCTTTTAATCTGTAGGTTTAGACATTTTTCTGTTTATTACCATGAAGTTTTTCTGTCAAATTATTGAATCCTCTACTTTATGACACCAATTTATCTTATATCAAAAATTTTTTTGTTCTTCATATCTATTATCTTCTAATTGTTTTGCTTTGTCTTTTGCATCTACATTTACTATAATTATTTCAAATCTCCTTTTGGTCAGCATTTCTGTTTTCACTAACATCTATTCTGTTTCTTGATGTTTTAAATTAATTAATTGGTTAAGTAATGGCATGTATGCACTAAGTTTATTTCTTTAGCTCTACAGATTACATTTTCATATTATTCTAGTTCATCTTTATTTGTTTCTCCTAAGCTGTAATGCATTTGTATAGTTTTTTCAGCATGTTTGTGTTCAATGTGTTGAATTCTCTTTAATACTCTACCCATTTTACCTTCACTTATTTTTCTCCTGTGCTCCAGTTTGAAAACTGGGTATTGCTGGAAGCAGGGAGGGGAAAGCAAAGGGAAAAGGGGTGACTGCGAGGTCCTGATGGGTAACGTGACTTTTAGGCTCTGCCCTTTTAAAATACCAGAATGCTCCCCCCTCCTGGGTTTGCTCTAACTGTTCATGAATATACATCCCAGACCTTGTGCTGGTTGTCCTTGAGCTTCAGATCTCTTGCTTGATTTTGTTCTGAGCTCTAGAAAGTGGCCCCTTCCCCCACAAATGTGGAGGTGAAAGGAATCTTATATCCTTGAAATTTTTGTTGCTTTTTTCTGTATTTCTTATTCTTCCCTCAGTTCTACTTGTCCTTTTGAAAGCTATTTGTGATAAGTATCAGGACTTTGTAAACTATTTCCCTATAACCTCTTCCTGGGTATGGGAGTAGAATTAAGAACTATCATAATGGCCCTGGATGGTTGGCTGAGCATTGGCCCTGATGTCGATGTCCCGGTTTCATCTTCCGGTCAGGGCATACAGAAGTGCCCATCTGCTTCTGCACCCCTCCCCTATTCTTTCTCTCTCTCTCACTCATTTACTCACTCTTCTTCTCCTGCAGCCATGTCTCAGTTGGTTCTAGTGCATCGGCCCCGGGCACTGAGGATGGCTCTATGGAGCTTCCCCCTCAGGCACTAAAAGTACTCAGTTGTGAGCATGGCCCCAGATGGGCAGAGCATTGGCTCCAGACAGGGGTTTCTGGGTGGATCCCGGTTGGGGCAGTGCAAGAGTCTGTCTCTCTATCTCCCTTTCTCTCACTTGGAAAAGAAGAAGAAGAAAAAAAGAACTATTATAAGTCACATGAACTTTTTATTCCTTATTTTATCTACCACTCTTCAAAATTTATGGCAGGAGATTGTGTATTTATTCGGTTGGCTGATAGAATTTGGCTTTTAAAATTTTGTGTTTTGAAAAGGGAGATTCTGTAATCTAACTCAGGATTTCTTAACCTTTGCACAAATGACATTTTGGGTTAGAAAATTCTTTGTTGTAGAAAGCGGTCCTGTACATTGTAGTATGTTTAATAGCATCCCTGACTTCTACCTACTGCATGTGAGTAGCAGCCCCCTAGTTGAGACAACTAAAAATATCTCCAGACATTGCCAAATATTCCCTGGAGAGAAAAATCACCCTAGGTTGAGAACCACTGATTAACTTCATTCTCTCATTTCTGTTTTTCCTTCAAATCACTTGCTTCTGAATTTGAAATAGTCCATTCTTGTGTACCAAAGATACACAGATTTAGATGAACAGATCTAATACACTCTTACAGTTCTTAAAGAAAATAATTTATGTACAATAGTATTAGGAATTTTACTGAGTGACAAACTTAATACATTTTTATGATTTACAATATTATTTGGAGTAGTGACATAGTAGACTTACTTTTTTCTCCTTCATTAATTAAAATCATGTTGTTATCCAAGGAAATGAAGAAAATTCTTATTGGCAATTCAGTTATTTCCCATTTAGGAGACTGGCACTCTACAGTTCTAACCTAAATAATTGTCATGGTAAAGTAATTTCCGTGAAAAGGACAGGCATTGATTCAGCCCCTGTTACTCACAAATCCTATTTCAGTCAAATTGGAAAACTATTAAGTTTTTGGGAAAAAATCAATAGGTATCAAGAAACCATTAGATCTTGTGGCCCTCGCTATATCTTGCATGAGTAATCACTGTAAACAGCTGACAGGTATCTCATTGTTGACACAGAGTGATGCTTGGGGGACCACATCTTGTCAGGGTAGGTAGACAGTTTTAGACATTGGAATGAGTTCAGATATCCTTGTTTTCCCCCAGTACTCATTCTTTTAGACAGCGCTGTCACTAAGTGGACCTGTGATGCTTTGAAAAATCAAATTCTTTCTTTGCTGTCAGTTTTCTTTTTTTCTGTATTTGGCATTCTAATCTGGGTGTGTGGTTTGGTACTGAACCAGTTTCTGTCAAAAGTTTTAATTTGTTACTTAGAAATTATTTTTCCTCAGACCAAAATTTTATATTAGTATTAAATAAATAGTCTAAGGATATCTTGTTCTTTTTCTTCTATAACATTTATAGATTTTCAGTATTTTTTAGGTAAATGATTTTGGAATTATCTGTGCTTTGTTCTGCTTTCCTTTAGAGAGATAATTTATTATTTTTGAACTGTGTGATTATTATATTCAGGAGAGAGAAAATAAAAATAAGTATTTTTATGTATACAACCATATTGCCCTATTTATTTGATAATATCTGTTGGTAAATTATTATGGCATTGGTAGAAGCTTGATGTTGGATTTGTTATTTGATAAGAGCTGGTCTAATGTTTTTAAGATAAAGGAAGAGGGGAAGAAATGGGTCTAAATAGTAAAAGGTTCTATTAATGTAATTCCCATAAGAAGATTGGAAACCCATATTTGCGGATGTGTTTACTTGCTAATTTTGTTGGGGCAAATTAAAACATGGATAAAGTTGTGTGTCTCGGTTTGAAGAAATATTTTTATTTGATGAATATTATATATATTTTTAGGTGCTGTAGCTTCTATGTTTTGGGTTGATGCTGAATTAGGGGTTGATATTTATCTTGATGGTAAGTTAGAAATATTTCTTTGTTTCCTAGTAAAATACTATTGTTATGGTTAAGATGATATTTGTTCATTCATGTTTTAATATTAATTCCTTTCTTGTTATTCTTTTTAAACCTTGTTTAGTTTGATGATGAAGTAAATCATTCCCATACAGATTTTTTTTTTTTTTTTAGTGAGCAAGAGGGACAGACAGACAGGCAGGGAAAGAGATGAGAATCATCATCAACTCATAGTTGAGGCACTTTAGTTGTTCATTGATTGCTTTTTCATATGTGCTGAGACCAGGGGGCTCCAGCTGAACCAGTGACCCCTGGCTCCAGCCATTGACCTTGGGCTTCAGGCCAGTGACCTTTGGGTTCAAGCCAGCAACTATGGAGTCATGTTTATGATCCCATGCTCAAGCTGGTGAGCTTGCTCTCAATTTAGCGACCTTGGGGTTTCAAACGTGGGTCCTCAGCATCACATTTTGACGCTCTCTCCACTGTGCCACCTCCTGGTCAGGCTGTTCTACAGATTCTAAAGCGCCAGATAATGATAGAACTAGATGTCAAATTTTAATCTCAACTCCCAATTTAATACTCCCACTAAAGTTTTCCTTTTAAAATACTAAATAGATGTCCTATATTCTCTGTTGTTATTTTTAAGTCCTGTTGTGTGTCAACTTTCCCCCTCTCTTGTATCTTACCCTTGCCCTATAGCTCTTCACCTTTTTTAAAACCAGGTCTTTCATAGACTAAGTGGTGAAATAATTTAAGAATCATTGAAGCTGGGCCCTGTTGTGTGGCTCCAATGTATGTGGCATGTAGCTGTTTGAATTCTTTAGGTACCTTCACATTCACTCTGTTATCCTTTGAAAAAAATATTTAGTATATAAATTCAGACTGTAAGCTGATTTATCATTTGGAGATTTAGGTATTATGTAAAATATTTAACATACATATTATATATAACATTTATGTGAGTTTTATTTGGTGAGAGATTGTAGGAATAAGATATCCTAAGAAATCTCAGGTTTGTTAAACAATCATTTAAATGTTAAGAAAAGTTGCAATTTTTTGCCTGACAAGGCGGTGGCACAGTGGATAGAGCATTGAACTGGGATGCAGAGGACCTGGGTTCAAGACCCCAAGGTCGCCAGCTTGAGTGCGGGCCCATCTTATTTGATCAAAGCTCACCAGCTTGCACCCAAGGTCGTTGGCTCGAGCAAGGGGTTACTCCATCTGCTGAAGGCCTGCGGTCAAGGCACCTATGAGAAAGTAATCAATAAACAACTAAGGTGTTGCAACGAAAAAATGAGGATTGATGCTTCTCATCTCTTTCTGTTCCTGTCTGTCTGTCCCTCTCTCTGACTCTCTCTCTGTCTCTGTAAAAAAAAAAAAAGAAAGAAAAGTTGCAATTTTAAATTTTTTTAGGGAAAGAGAGAGAGAGAGGGACAAGCAGACAGATAGGAAGGGAGAGAGATGAGCAGCATCAACTCATAATTGAGGCACCTTAGATGTTCATTGATTGCTGTCTTATAAAGTATTTGCCTTGACCAGCGGGCTCCAGCTGAGTCAGTGACTCCTTGCTCAAGCCAGCAACCTTGGGCTTCAAGCCAGTGATCATGGGGTCATGTCTATGATCCCATGCTCAAGCCAGTGCTCAAGGTGGTGAATCTGAGTCCTCAGTGTCCCAGATCAACACTCTATCCACTGTGCCACCACCTGGTCAGGCATCTAGATTTTGATTATGTGAAAATAAACTAGAAATAACCTGTTTTGTGTAATTTATCACATTTCACTTTATATTATGAAATTTAAATTGTCTCAATTTGCATTATAAGCTTAAAGCTTAAGAGCTTCTTTATTTAGTATTAGAATTTAATTTATATCCTCTCTAGTATCTTAAAATAGTGCTATAGACTCAATACATATTTGAAAATGCATCTACTTATTAATGGAATTAAATTAAATTGCAGCCTTGGCAGGAGAAAACAATAATTTATAAGTAACATTTGTGAGCTAAAATAGATTAGTTTTAATTTTTGTTCTCAAGTAAAAGGGTGATTAATAAAAGATTTATTTCTTTTTAGGTATCATAACTGTGGTGGATTCAAAATATGGATTGAACGTAAGTTGAAAGATTGCTATGAATTGCTAATTTATTAAGAGCTGAGTATATGGGGATTTATAATATTATTTTCTCTATATTTATGTCTGTCTGAAGTGTTCCTTATGAAAACTTTTTTTAAAAACGTAATCTCAACAATAGGTGAAATTTCTTTGTTTTTAAATTATTATTTTGTCTTTTAGAATTAAATATTTTCTGTTACCCTTGCTTGATGTGATAAAAGTTAGAAGTATAATATTTTGTAATAAGGACACTACAGGATAAAGTTTGGGTGTATAAAATTTCTCAGTAGGATTCAACCCCAATGTTGATAAGTTTTTCTGATTTATAGAGGAAACTAAACTTGATAAAACATGTGCAAGCTTATTTTTCTTGTTAAACTGCTATCAGACAGCCTTACTAGGCGGTGGTGCAGTGGATAGAGCATTGGACTGGGATGCAGAGGACCCAGGTTTGAAACCCTGAGGTCGCTGACTTGAGTGTGGACTCATCCTGCTTGAGCGTGGGCTCACCAGCTTGAGCGCAGGGTCACTGGCTTGAGTGAGGATCATAGACATGGTAGCTGGCTTGAGCCAAAGGTTGCTGGCTTGAAGCCCAAAGTTGTTGGCCTGAGCCCAAAGTGGCTGGCTTGAGCAAAGGGTCACTGGCTCAGCTGGAACCCCCCAGTCAAGGCACATATGAGAAAGCAATCAATGAACAACTAAGATACTGCAATGAAAAATTGATGCTTCTCATCTCTCTCCCTTCCTGTTTGTCTGTCCCTATCTGTTCTTCTCTCTGTTACACATAAAACTACAACAAAAACAAAAAACTGCTGTCAGACACAAGCTGGAGGTAACTTAGCTTTAAAAAAATAGTGCTTTGCCTGATGTGTGGTGGTGTGGTGGATAGAGCATTGACCTGGAACTCCAAGGTTGGGCTTCCTGGTCAGAGCACATATGGGAGTGCTTCCTGCCCCTCCTCCCCCTTCATTGTTTTTCTCTCTCTCCTCTCTAAAATGAATACATAGTAAAGAAAATAATTTAAAGAAATACTGCTTTACCTTATTTTGAAGAATCAGGATTTATACATAGGTTAGTGAGGGGTAACTTTGCATTAAAAGGCACCCTGCTCTGGATATTTTTGGAACTACCACAGTCCTCTGTTGCATTTAAATGGACTTCAGTTTTTAAAATGCACTTAGTAGGATTTTTAAAACATGTGTTACATACAGGAAAATAGTGTTTCTCAACACTCCAAGTGAAATATTACTAAAGGCAAAAGAGAATGACATTATCTTCCATTTCACAGTTCCAACCTGGGGATATGGATAGTGCCCAAAGTAATCATTTTTTAGAAGTTTAAATTTAATGTTTAAAAATTTATGTCCATTTTGTATTCAATCCTACAATTTGTCTAAATTTATTAATTTGAAAAATTTGTTTTTCTTCCAAACCTTTTTTTAAAATGGTATTCTAGAATTTATAGCAGGCTTATCAAATGGTTACCAATACCCTTTCACTGGCCCTTTAGTTTCCTCAGGGAGAGAGCACCCTAATCTGAGAATTTGGGGAAGTAAATTCCTTTTTTAGATTTTTAAGTCCAAATTTATTAATAATATTATTAAGAACGGAATAATGGCAGAGGTGGGGTCACAGGGAGCAGAGGGACAGCAGTCAGAGAGAAGGGGGCTGAAGGGATAGGATCAGAGAAGGTGAAGGGATTAGTGAAATTATATGTACATAACACAGAGATACAGATAATAGGTCAGCGAATCCCAGAGGGAAGGGGGGAGAGAGTTAAGGGGAGTGGGGCAGAGGGGATACAAAAGGGACACGGGAGGGGAGTGAGGGAGTTATATTCAGTGGGACACTTGAATCCATGTAAACACAATAAATTAAAATTAATGAAAATTTAAAAATATATTCTTAAGAATCAAAGAAAAATCCCAAATATTACAATTTTACTCAGAAAAGAATTTTCAGTTCTGAAATCATAACATTTTTAGTAAAATGTTGTCAAAACAAAGAGTCAAATTCTTTATTCTGAATGAGTGTTCTAGGCATGTTTGAATTCATCTCCTGTCTAAATTTATTATCAAATTAGGGGTACCTGTGCGATAGATAGCATATAGCATATTTTATTTGTTTTTTTGATAGACATTAAATGCCATACCTAAAATCAAAGTCTTTATGTACTTATGATTGTAGAAATAATTTTATGTGTGTGTTTAGACATGGAGAGAAGTTAAGTAGAATCTATTATCAGTGTGATAGAGGCCAAAAAATCAAAGCAGCATTTTGAATAATGCAAAAAGGGTAAACATTTAACCTCCTGCCACCTTGATGAAACCTCTTAAATTATTAAATCAATATACCTACATAAAACTGACATACTGTCAGGATAATGGAAACTTTAGGTTTTCTTAGTTAGATGGCAGATAAATAACTTTCCTTTATATAAAGAATTTGCCAACTTGTCCAATTCCTTGGGTTGCACAGCTTGACCTCAGTAGCTGCTTGTGATTCAGAGAATTCTGAGGCAGTACAAGTAATGACACTTGGATAATGGGCAGCAATTTAAGGGTGTCATGCTTCACAGAGCCAGCCCATCACAAGTAAAGCTGAGAAATGGTACCTTGTGGCCAGCCAGCCAAATTGAAACTGAAGTTGTAATTGATATCATGGGCTATCACTCTAATGGGATTGTCACCCATTGATCTGAAATATTCATTTTTTAATCATGGGCAAAGAATTGGACAACTTCAAATGACAGCTCTCTATTCTTGGGACTTGACACCCAGGCTACTGACATTGTTCTTTTCAGTTCTACAAAAGTGACAGCATTTAATGCAATAGAATCAATGAATGAAGTTACAGAGGAAAGGTCAAGTTAGAGGTTTCGTTTTGCTTTTTCTGTCATATTATACTAGCTGTTGAAACAATTCAGTCAGAAAACAGTTTGGCTTAGAAAAGACCAGAAAAATAAATTAACTGACATTATGCAATAATCTTTTTTTTAAAGCTAAAATGATGTTAGATTTATAACTGGTGCATTGGAAAGAAATACTGCTACTGCTTTTTTTTTTTTTTAATATCATCTGACATCTTAGACACTAGACCTATTTCCACTTTAATCAACAACAGTGGGGTTTTTTCCCCCTTTTTTGGGTGCAGCTTGTTTATATTTCTGCAGAAAAGGACACCCTTTACTGAAGTTGTTTCTACAATGGTGTTAATTTAAAAGGGTTCCTTTCTTATGGTATATTGTTAAGAGTGTTGAACCTTAATCTTTTGGATATGTTGGATTAATTATAAAAATAATTAATAAAAGTAAAATATTTTTGCTTTTTTGATATATAAGCAAAGCCACAGACTCTAAGGACTTTTGGGGAGAGGTATATATACAAATATTTTGGAAAAAAATTTTCCTGCCTTGCCTGTACAGGTAAGGAATGAAACTAGTATTTTATTAGTTTCATTTAGGTATGAAAAGTCAACACCACTTTCTAATTTTCTTGCCATATAATTTTTACACTGCACCAGTTCACAGCCAATAGCTCCATATTCATATGTAAGTAAAACTTCTGAAAGGTCAACAATACCATGTTTTAAAATTTTTTTTAGCCTGACCTGTGGTGGCGCAATGGATAAAGCGTCGACCTGGAACGCTGAGGTCTCTGGTTCAAAACCCTGCTCTTGTTTGGTCAAGGCACATATTGGGAGTTGCTGCTTCCTGCTCCTCCCCCATTTCTCTCTTCTCTCTCTCTCTCTCTCTCTCTCCTCTCTAAAATGAAGAAATAAAATAAAGTTTAAAAAAATATTTTTAAAAGAACTTCAGTATTACAGAATCATTTAGGAATAGATTTCTTGCTAAAAATACATCTTTGCTGAATAGATTTACTGCTGAATAGAAAGGGATTTGTTGCTTTATGTTATAAAGAATTTTTAAAATAACAATAGTCATGTATATATGTTAACAAATAGGGGGTGTTAATTAGAATTCAGTTAACAAATATTTGTTGAGCCTGGGTAGGAGGTACTCTTTCAAGGATAGCAACAACTTTATTCTCTAGAAGACACAGTAATAGGATTTCTTATACCTTCAGGCCATGAATAATTAGCAAAAATAGTAAACTTGGTCATTTTGGCAGGGAACAGTTTTTGCTGAAAATAGTTTCCAGGTTCTGTGACTTCCATACTTTGAATGGGTCTGCAGTTAAATTTATAGGATTATACCTAAAGTAGAAATCAGTACATTATTACTATAGTTTTAGTTTAGTCTTGTTTTCCCCAAAATAGAATTTAGCAAACTTAGAAGAAAAAATTTTCTCTATAGACTTAACCAATACAACTAAATAAAATTAATACCAGTTTGCTCTTATGTTTCAAACTATCCACAAACCTTAATGATCTACCTCCCCATGAACTGTGAAACTGATTTGGTGAAATAATTTTTTTAGTATATGTGATCCTGAAGCAATAATTTTGAATGTAAGTTTTAGGTAACTGTATATATGCTCTTCTGTGATTATTAACATTTGTGTAACACTGTATTTAAACAGATGTTATCAGAAAGAAAGCTTTCACAAAGATTTTTAAATCAGGTCCATTTTACTCTGTTGTGCACATTTTCATTTTTTGAAAAGTAACCCTATATACGGTGTCCTATGATGGTTATGGCGTTACACTTAATTTCTTCTTTTATAAAATGAGGAGAATAACCTTTTCCCGTTATTGTTATGATGGCTCAATGACATCATATGTGTAAAAGGATTTACTAATTATAAAATTGGAGTCAAATATAAAGAATATCAATATAACTGCCTCTAACCTCAGTAGGTGGCTTTTTACTGTGATAAGACATCTATTGAGAATATCGGTAATGAAGGTAAAACATTTTCCAAAGGAACTTTAGGACATTGATAATGTTAGGGATATAAATAAAATTATGGAAAACTAATAACTGCCTCCAGAGAAATGAGACTACTCCAGAGGCCTCTAAGTCAATGTCAGAATTATTTTGGAGCTAGCTTCACTGTGGAGAGGTCAGCAAAATAAGCAGTGGCATGGAGAGGCCAATCACTCAAGGGTTTCTAAATTATAAACTGCTTTTATGCTAGAATTGGGGCTGTGCCCTTCTCTTAGCATGTTTGTTGCTAGGGTATATGAAGGCCCAGTACTGGGTTAATATAATGTACCATTCTGGGGTGGGGAATGGGGCTGTTTTGTTATTAGTGTTCTGTCAACTGGGTTCTGCTTGAATTTATGTATATCTACTTACAGTGAACATATATATTCATAGTGATGAGGAAGGTATTTGCTAAAAACCCTAATAAATCTTCTGAAGTATAGACTTTTAAGGGAAGTATATTAGGCTATAACAAATCCTATTATTATGTCCTCCAGAGTGGGGTAGGAATGGAGGTACATATATTAGATTTTAAGAAAGTGCAATTTCATTAGTGATCTTTCTAAATAAGTAATATTGAATATTTAGAGTAAGAATAGTTTTGTTAAAAGGAAAATGCCTAAAATATGAACTGTAATGTTCTATGTTTTTATGGCTTTATTTAAATATGGAGGATTTTCCTTTTAAGAAAAATAAGATGTTAGGGAGACACAATTTAAGCCTCCCCCCTCTCCCCCAAAAAACCCTACAGGTTAACGGTAGGAAAAAATTACAAATGGAGAACTAATTTGTGTATTCAGTTGTAGAACTTGTAGAAGTCTTTATCAGAGGGAAGAAAGAAGTGTCTCAAGTAAAACCCTTTGTATTAACATTAAATTTATTATATCACAGTAACTTTTTTCAAACTTTGTTTTTATTTAGCATTTAACAGAAGAAAAACCTGATGGCCTTATCAATGAAGCTTCTAGGTATTCATCTTTAAAGTATATTTTGATTACTGGCTAATTGGTTGAGAAAATTATTAATATGAAAACCGAAACAAAGAAATATAAAAACATAAGTCAAAGAATTTATCTTTTTTCCTATAGTTGAATTATTGCTAACTATTTATAATGATTTGATAACTAAAATTTTATTTAAAACTATTTTTTATTATAACATAAAGTGAGTGCTGGGCACAGGAATTCTTTGTGAGGAGCTTGGGAAATATCAACATTTAAAATTTTTTTTTTTTATACAATTTCCTTTGGATTAAAGATGATTATAAAGAAGTTGGTTCACTACCTACTTTAAGAGTAATTCATTTGATTCAGATGTTCACTATTATTCAGAACAACAGAGGAAAAAAAATGGATATAGATTTAATATGGCATTTAGTATGGTTTTTTTCGTTTGTTTAAATACCTTTATGCTCCTAACTAGTTTGTCTTTAGACTTATAAGTATTTAAACTAGTTTGCCTGCCCTACGCAAATTCTCGTTAATGGGAAAAGGGTTTCTGGGTAAAGTACAGTCACTAAATAGCTGCTTGGGTTTAAGAGGGTGGTCCCTGGAGATTTGCTATGGATGATCTAGACATAAATAATGAAGACTGCAAGGAAGCCGTTGATTCCATGTGGTTTCAGAGTGTGGAACTCTGTTGTTCTGTAATCCTGCCCAAGTGCTGTATTTGGTATATAATCATGACTCAAATTGGACCGATCTTAAATGTTTTTGTAACTTTTGTTCTTATTAAAATGTTTATTATAGAAAATGTAATTAAGAGGATTTAAAATGTAAATCCTCTTAAATAGAAAATAGCAAAATTAAAAGCCAAAATAAAATAAACATAAAAGACTTCCGATTTAAAGATTGCAATTGTTTATACTTTGTGATGTATACATTGTCTTTATTCATGTAAAATTTACTTTAAAAAATGGGATTGTGATGTGCATATTATTGACACCTGCTCTTTTAATGAATTAAAGTTAATTTATTTTTGAGAATTTATGTTAATTTATCAGCTACACCTTTAGGTAGCATAAAAGTAGGATTAGGAACAATCTAGTGATTAAAATTTCCTGAAGATTTGAGGAAAATTTAAAGACTCCTCAGTTTTACTATTTCTGTTAATAGAAAATATAACTTTTATTTATAGTGAGCTATTTTCTTATTCAGCCCTCTGTCAACTGGATTCTTTAACTTGAACTTATGTTTTATCTGTTTTACAGAGAAAAATATATATTTCTGGTGATGAGGTAGATATTTGTTAGAGATTCTGATAAATCTTCTGAAGTGTAGGTTTTTAAAAAACTATTTAAGGTAGTTTTAATGTTAAACTTATTTACTGTATTTCTTTGAAAATTATGGTAACTTTTTACATGGAATATCTTAATAACTAGACTATCCTTGTTTTTACCATATGAGATATCAGAATTTTATGCACTTCTTTACAGGGAAAATCATTAGTTGATAATCATCCTAATTGTAAATCATCTTGATTGTAAACTTTTTGAGGCTTGTTTTCGTAGTACTAGAGTAGTAAGTGAAAGCACTTAGTAAATATTTTTAATGAATAATGTGAATTCTGAATTTGTATAGTGGTAAATATAATTTATCTTTACTATTTTGAAGAATAAGTTTAGGAGTAAATTAAATAACCATGTAGAGTAAGTACTACATAGATTTTAACTGATAATTGATCTGAAGGAAATGTTTCTATTTATTTTTAATATCTTAACACTTTTTTTTTACCTCTTTTCTTATTTGCTAATATAGGCAAGTTGCTTTGGCAGATATCATCATCCTCAATAAAACAGACTTGGTTTCAGAAGAGGATTTAAACAAATTAAGAACAACTGTTAGGTACAAAATTATAAGTGTTTACAAATTCCAAGTGTACTATACAGAATATTTTTACCTTGTACCACTAGAGAATCACATATATTATTGTTGCCTAATTGACTATTATGTAAATAGTATTATATGAAATTCTGCATTGCTTATAGAATATGGTTCAAAGTTTGTAGACTGATATTTAGGGTCTTCTGACTTCATCCTCCTTTTCCTTTATTTTCTTTGGCTTTTTTCTTATATCAAGTTCTCTTATTGTAGGCAGGATGGTTATTTACTTGCTATCTCATAGATGTGTCTTGTGAAATCCTTTTATTACTTGTATTATGTTCTCCCTCCCATTCTGCGGGTCCTGGAATTCCTTTATCTTCTCTGTTTTTCTTTTTTCCAGCAATTTTATTCATTCTCTAGACCCCAACTGCTCTCCACCTTTTTCTTCCTCTCTCCCCTGTGAAGTCTTCCCTGACTCATGTGGTCTCACTTTTACCTGAACCCTAATTGACTATGTTTTCCTTAACTGTCAACTAACCATACTTGTTTTCAAGCTTGTTTTAATGTCTGCAGTGTCGATGGCCAAGGCTAATCAGTATAGGATAATATGCATAATACTCAAATATGTGTTAAATCCAACAGTAATTTGGACTTTTCAAATGAGGTTAGAGTTCAAGGACTTTGAATTATTTTATCAGATACACACTAATAAATGCCACCTATAAAGAGACCTGGACTGCTTTTATTATCAGTCATCTTTAGTGGGCGTGGTCTGCTCACATCAGATTTTGAATCTGTCTGTGCCAGTTCATATACTGTAATGTTATAAAGTGAATCCATGAAGGTAAGACTCACCTAGGAGATTGCCTGCAATGATAATGTTTATAGAAGAAAAAAATTCATGTTTTTCTACATATTTGGTCTTACTTTAATAAAGTGTGTCCATAAAGTCATGGTGCACTTTTGACCGGTCATAGGAAAGCAAGAAAAGACGATAGAAATGTGAAATCTGCACCAAATAAAAGGAAAACTCTCCCAGTTTCATACCTATTCAGTGCAGTTTGATGTGGGCTCCATTTGTTGCCCTACACACATCCAAACGATAGTGAAGTTCTTGCCACACACGGGTAAGGACGTCTGTTGTAACAGAGTGAATAATGTCTGTGATTCTCTGTTTTAAGTGACTAATGTCATTGATATGTTCAATGTACACATGTTGCTTCACATAACACCAAAAGTAGAAGTCTAAGGGCGTCAGATCCGGGGATCGTGGTGGCCATGGCTTGACAGGACCCCTGCCTATCCACTGCCGGGGGAATATTCTATCCAGAAACTCACAAACAATGGTGGTGTAGTGTGGAGGAGTGTCGTCCTGTTGAAAGATGACACCTTCTGGAAATTGTGGCACTGCATACAATTCCAACATGTCAAGATAGGTGTTTGCCATCACAGACTGCTCTGCAAAAAAAAACGGGCCTATCACCTTATCATGCATCAGGCCACACCACACGTTCACTTTAGGGTGTTAAGTTCGTACTCAACGTAGACATGAGGATGTTCAGCAGCCCATATTCAGACGTTATGGTGATGAACATATTCACAGATATGGAAGGTCACCTCATCGCTAAACACAGTCTTCTGCAAAAATCTTGCATAATTGTCAATCTCATGAAGCATATCTGTAGCAAACGCGCATAGTGTGGGTCTATCCACCGGTTTGATAGCATGCAACAGCCGCAATTTGTACCCCGTAAAACAGAGGTGTTTCTTTAACACCTTATGAACTGTAGTCTTGCTTAAGTGTAATTATTGAGCACACGCACACACAGATTTTTTAGGGCTTCTTAGGTAGCTATTCCATATAGCCTCCAGAGCAGGGATCCCCAAACTATGGTCCCGCAGGCCACATGTGGCCCCCTGAGGCCATTTATCCGGCCCCCGCTGCACTTCCAGAAGGGGCTCCTCTTTCATTGGTGGTAAGTTGAGAGGAGCACAGGATGCATTCGCCAAAAGCAGACCCATAGTTCCCATTGAAATACTGGTCAGTTTATTTAAATTTACTTGTTCTTTATTTTAAATATTGTATTCCCGTTTTGATTTTTTTACTTTAAAATAAGATATGTGCAGTGTGCATAGGGATTTGTTCATAGTTTTTTTTATAATCCGGCCCTCCAACAGTCTGAGGGACAGTGAACTGGCCCCCTGTGTAAAACGTTTGGGGACCCCTGCTCTACACACTCGTCACTGAGTGATGGCCTACCAGAACGGGGTTTCTCCACCAAACTGCCAGTTTCCTTCAACTGCTTATCCCACCAAGTAATGTTATTCCTATGTGGTGGCGCTTCGTTACAAACAAAGCACTTTGCACTTTGGTCACGGATTCGAATTTAGCGAGCCACAGAACACACTGAACTTTCCTCTGTACCGTCCACATCTCTACTGGCATGGCCGTGGGCTACTCCTCTGTATACACGGTGTTACATCATCATCTGCACATGCGCACATGCTGTCACATCATCCTACAGAAACTGGGAGGGTTTTCCTTTTATTTGGTGCAGATTTCACATTTCTGTTGTCTTTTGTTGCTTTCCTGTGACCGGTCAAAAGTGCACCATGACTTTACACACACACTGTAGTAATATCCTCTCAGACTTTACTATAAAAAACTAATAATGTCTCCCTGTGAAGGGCAAGTAGTATTGGCATAGTATTTAAGGTTATGGAATTTGGAATCTGCATGGATTCTAATCCTTGGTCTGTTTTTCACTGTATTCTTTTTAAGTCTCCTCTGTAAAGCAGGAGTAATACCTACTTCATAAGTTTGGTTTGAGAATCACATGAGATAATGTTGGTAAACTTTGTGAATGCCCAGCACGTAGTTAGTGAGCTATTAGCTCTTTATCAGTATTGAATTGTAGCTTTTTTTTTTCTTATCTTATATGATAACTTCAAGTTAACAGTGAGTAAAAAAATAAAAGAAATTGAAAGATGGTTGACAGTTTTGAAAAGTCTAGAAAGAGGAACCAGTGAATGAAGATTAATTCTTTTACCTCTTTTCGCACTAGGTTCTTAAATTTTGTTTCTCTTTTCAAAATCCTTTGCATCATTGTGTTTGCTAGAAAAAAAGACAACCACCACAATCTATGTAACAAACAGTTTTGGACCTGGAATTATTATTCCTGGGCTTTTCCATTTCCATATTGACTAAGCTGGATCTCCAGTACCAGCTGATGGACTCTGAGCCAGCTTGTTGCAGCCTGAACTGTACAGCTTTACCAGAAAAAAATTTGGACAGAGCACATTGATAAATTACAGACCCTTTGGCTTTTTACCCTCCATTGTGCATCAGATTTACAATTGATTTGAGATTAGATTTGAGGAATTAAAAGGAGATAAACATATTTGAGAGGAAATAGGCATTATATTGTAGAGTATATTCAAAAGAGAAGATTAAGAATCTTGTTAGATAGTGGAGAGACTTGCCTCAGAATCATTGTATGCCAGAAGCTTTATGCACAAGAACAACCTTAACAAATAGCAAATATCATCAGCAAGTAATCTAAAAGGCAGTGGAATTGATGATGTAAAGATACCGGATCAGGTATCCAGTATGTTGAAAAGGATTTAACAAGTATTTTTGGTGCCATTCAAGGGAAACCATGTTTTATTAATATCAGAAGGGGGAGGGCTGGCAGAGTGGGTAAATAACCTCCTCGGGGAACTAAAGACGTTGTTCTATAAAAGAACCTGGATGTGTGACTTAGTGTTACTGTGAGTATTGAGGACAGGCTGGGGTCAAAGCCACTCATAGCTAGTTTTTATTTCTGGCACATGTATAGTCATTTCCACAACGTGTGCTTGGGGAATATTGGATAGCAATAAAATTTTTGCTTTTTTACATGTTATGAGAACATCAGAATCCCTGGCTACTTACGAATCAAATTTTCTAAAGTGAAGGGTCTTTTTGTAAATAAATCACACAGTGGCCCCTAGGCTGTGAGTTGTGTAGTAGATTTTTGCCCATCATGTTTTAATGCCTCAGTTGAATATACCTGACTTATTAGAAGGAAAAGAATAAATTCTAAAATATGCAAGTTTTGTTTTTCTATGTTTTGTTTTTTTCTAGTTCCAGATATATTTCTGTATGCTTATTTCATTCATATTTTACAAATAATGTGCCTTGTGTACTTTATTTAAAATGTAACTTTTTAACTTTTTCTTCCTCATTCTTTAATTTATTTCAGATCAATCAATGGACTAGGAAAATTTTTAGAAACACAAAGATCAAGGTACTTTTAAAAAAATCTATTACTGATATTAGTAATAAGTAATTTTAGTTAATAATAAATATTAAGTGATTGATAAATGTTTGATTCTGATGTAAGAAAAATGTATGTGCATAAAAAAATTGGGCCCAGAAATGTTTTGAATGTTCTTTCTAAATTAATTTGTCATATTTAATATATTTGTTCTTGTAAATAAAACTGCAGAGCCAGGGTAACACTTGTGTCTGGGCTTTTGCTTAATGAAGAGGAAAATGTAGGACTTTCAGCCACTTATGAAAGTAGCTAGTTATAGAAATCTGAAAAAAGTATATTAGGAATTTTATTTCAGTTTGAGGTATCTAAATAGCTTTTAAATATTTTTAAAACCTTCTTAGTGTTTCATGGTTGCAAAAATAATCTGTCTTGTAAAAATACATGGACCCTTTAAGTTCCTGATACAGTCCTTTTTTTTTTCAATTTTGATTTTCATTTCCTATAGGATTTTTTCTCTTTTCATTGTGTTTATACAGATGTACATTACTTTATAAAATTGTTTGTTCCTAAAACATCTGTAAGATGGGTTTCTGTAGGTTGGACCCTGTTTTCCATTGAATGCTATCATGATTTCAGGAAATTTCTGCACGGGATATTAAGTTTTCTTTTTTAGAAGAATGGTTCAGCAGCTGATAGATGCAACAACATGCAGCTAGCATCTCTGAGACTCACAGCTTGCAGTCTAATGCCACTCGGTTTTTAATTCAGAGATTCTTTTCTTGAAAGTGCAGCAGAGACCTTAGCTGAGAGGTTCATCTGCTATGGCAGGGATTAGAGCTGCTGACAGACTACTATAAGTTTTAGGCAGTAACAGCAGCAGCTGCTTACATACATGTCAACAGCTGGGGAATTTTGATATGCATTCTCAGGAGCCACTCATCTGCTGGCAGGGGTAGAAGAATTCCCTGAGTGTAAGTTCTTTATAAGCATACACCACATGTGTTCCCTGCATTTCAAATTGCAGTGTAGAAACTCTCTGATACCCTACCTCATACCATGAGCCATTCTTCAGTATCTGTCTTCTTTTCCTATTCCATTTTACCATTTCCTTTCTCCTTAATTTTTCTCGTCTTTGTAAAATGACAGATAACCATATAATACTTAAGTAAGGTTTTTTTTCCCAAGTGAGAGGAGGGATGATAGACAGACTCCTCATGTGCTCCGACTGGAATCCACCTGTCAACCCTTGTCTGGGGCCAATGCTCTGCCCATCTAGGGCCATGCTTGCAACCGAGCTATTTTTAGCATCTGAGGCATGGGCTCCACAGAGCCATCCTCAGCACTTGGGGCCAATGCACTTGAGCCAATCGAGCCATGGCCACAGGAGGAGAAGAGAAAGAGTGAGGGAGAGAGAGAAGAGTAGGTGGGGTGGAGAAGCACATGGTTGTTTCTTCTCTGTGCCCTAATCAGGAATCGAACCCTGGACGTCCACAGGCTGGGCTGATGCTTTACCACTGAGCCAACTGGCTAGGACCTTACATAAGGTTTAAATATTATATTGATAAAGAACTGTGGTTCTGCTGTATTTGCATTTATTTTATTCATATTTACAAACATCTTAAATCAGTATTTTAAAAGCCTGTGGACTTATGTTGCTTAATTTTTCTTTTTTTTTGGTTTTTCTTTAGGATCTTCATGTCCTGCATAAAGGTTTCATCTCAAGTAGTTTATTATGTATGATTTTGATATTTATATGGAATTCCTTTTTTTTTTTTTAATTGAGGGGGGGGAAGCAGAGACAGACTCCTTCTGCATGTGCCCTGACCAGGATTCACTCTGTACTCCCCCTACTGATGATGCTCTGCCCATCTGGGGCTGCTGCTTCGTTGCTGGGAAACCAAGCTATTTTAGTGCCTGAGGCAAGGCCATGGATCCATCCTTAGCACCTGGGGCCAACTTGCTCAAATCACTTGTGTCATGGCTGTGGGAGGAAAAGAGAGAGAGAAGGGGGAGGGGAGGAGAAGTGGATGGGTGCCATCTGCTTCTCCTATGTGCCCTGACCAGGAATAGAAATCAAGACATCCACATGCCGGGCCAATGTTCTACCACTGAGCCAACCAGTCAGAGCTATATGACATTTCTAACATTTGTTCTATTACATTATAGAACAGCAAATGTGCAGTGATTAAATTTTGTTACTTTAAATCAGTGAATGAACAAGTGAATAAAATCTCTTTTCTTCTGTTTTTTCAGTGTCTGGCATTTGCCAGTACATCTAAGAATTGAGAGACTTTCTGAAATAGTACTTCTTGTGTTGAGGAATGATGTTGGATTAGGATTCTTTTCAGTGAAGATTAGAACTTTATGTAGAATTCTTACTATTAGGGCATGAATCTTATATTAAGTACTTTCTAGAATAATTTGTGGCATAGCAACTTAAATATCCCAGTTTAGAAACTAGAGATTTGGTTTTTAACAAAGTAGTTGAAATTACTCTGGTGGACGTTTTGTTTTAGTGTGTGAGTGTATTTTCTTTAAATCCCTTAAGCATCCTATGGTTGACAAATTCTGACAATATTAAAGCTGCTATAAACATGTACAAGGAAGGCTTACCTTGAGTGAATTTAAGTTAAAGAATAAGAATGATGTATAGCATTGTTTTATTGGTAAGTCTTAGGTTGAGGCAAGTTGAAATTCTAATGGACCACATAGACTTCAGAAGGAGGAGGGGAAGATTAGGAGTACCATTCTTTTTCAAAAAGTTTTTAAACCTTGGAGATAAGAGTGGACTGAACAGAGAAAAACCAAACTCAATTTGTTAATAATAAGTTAACCTATTCAACAAACTATTGAGCATTCTGCTAGTCACTAGGCATTTTGTGGCATGTTAAAGATTTAAGCAGAGGATAGGGCAAAAACATTGCCCTGAAGGGATCAGTATTTGAGGGAGACAGAAGCAAATAAGCAAAATCCAATATATCAAATATTATTAATGTAACAGGAATATTAAACACACAGGGTCCTATAAGAACAGGAAGATAGAGGAACAATTACTCAACTCTTCTTTTTTTTTTTTTTAAATTTCTTTTTTTTAATTTATTTATTTTAGATAGGAGACACAGAGTGAGAGAGAGAGAGAAAGAGAGAGAGAGAGAAAGGGGGAGGAACTAGAAGCATCAACTCCCATATGTGCCTTGACCGAACCAGTGCAGGGTTTTGAACTGGCGACCTCAGTGTTTCCAGGTCGACGCTTTATCCACTGCGCCACCACAGGTCAGGCTCAACTCTTCTTGATGAAGAGTTATAAAATTTCAACTGATAATATAATCATTGACCTGAGTCTTATAGAATGAATAGGAGTTTTCCAGATGGACAAAGCAATGGCTTTCTAGGCCTAAGGAAGAATTTGTATTCCAGGGACATGTGAATATTTAGCAGAGCTAGAACATATGTTGCAGAGAGGAAAAGGAGTATGACTGAAAAGATGGAGAACTTACCACAAAAGGTCTGAATGCCATGATACATAGTTTGGATTTTCTCCTGTGGGCAGCAAGGAGTTAATGAAAGATTTTAAAAGTAGTATGACTTTTGGGGAATGGATTAAATATGGTGCAGATCTTCCAAGTTAGGAAATAAAGAAAGGAGGAGCAATTTTTGGATTGGGTGGTGTTAGCAGTGGGTTTAGTACAGATGATTAGTTCACTTTTGTACACATTTGAGTTGCCACTGGGGAAAACATTTGGAAATTTAATTCTAGAGTTCAGGACTTAGCTATTGGATGGTATTAACAATTCATAGATCTAAAACTGGCCCCTGTGTGTGAGACTCACTGAACTTTGAAAAGATGACTATAGAGAATATTCCTGGAGTAGATCCTGACCTCCCCTTTCCAACTTGGACAGCCAGAGCCCTCTTTCTTGTCATTCTTCTGTCTCTGGTCTTAAGCTACTTAAATCACTCTTTAGACATTGGGGAAATCGAAAGCTCTTGATTGATTAGCTAGCTATTCGTGACATAGGAGAAAGATGAGCTTAGAAAGTTCTTTATTTCCCCCTTTATTTTTGCTCTATTCTCTCATTTAGTTTTCACATGATGGTAATACTCTTTCTTTATATAGTATATTAGTGTCTTGAAAAATGTCTGATGTTTTTATCTTCAAAGGAGGAAGTTAAATACATTTGATGCCTTGGAAGTTAGCTTTCTAGTGAGTGGAAGAATTTATTTTTCATGGCAATAATAGATTTTAAGAAAATCCATGGTAACTTTCATCTGGAAGCTTAGACCTTTTCCTCTTTTACTCTCTATTGAGAATCTGGTACAATTATAGTGAGAGGCTTTCATAATTTATTATTTTCTTTAGAATTTAACTTGTACAGACCAATTGTTGATCCTTTTGTTTTGAAAATATTGAAAGAATCTGGGTATAATGTAGGATTATCTCTAAATCTATGACATGTATTCTCAGGGGCACTGTCACAATGAAACTAGTTAATTTAGAAACATGTTTCAAAACTGACTTTTGGTATTCACACAGTTGGCCTAAATTTTTATATTCACACAATTGACATGTGTAAACTTGCTTAAACAGTAAGCTGTTTCTTAAGGTAAAGATAATAAACTTGGAGGAAAACATTCATTTGGCACCTGTAAATATAATTATTTCCTAATTGTAATAGAGAAGAAGGAAGTATGTTTAATGGTAAGCTTTGTTCTCTTATGTAAATTGATACTCAAAAATTTCTTCATGGAGCATTTACGTCTTTGTTTAATCATTTTCCTAATTATCATCTAGAATGTCCAGAACCTGAAATACTGTTACAGTCTATTAACATAGAACTTTGGAGTAATCTTCTTTTAATAAGATGCAAATTTGTCTGCCTTGTGCCAGGATAAACATTCATAATCTAACAGTATTGTTGGCACGTGTATGAATATATAGCAGACTGTTGAGAATGAGCAAAGCAGACACAGCTGGTCAGTCAGTCCTAAGTTAAAGGAGACAGTTTAGCTTAAACGGTTACACATTTTTAAAAATCTTGACTTTGACAAAGCTTTGTTTTCCTTGTGAGAAAATTTAATAAATAATTGACAAGTTTCTGGAATCTAATTTTGCAATTAACTGTCATTTTCTTTAAATACTCCTTCATTGTTGCTTTGAGTTCCAATTTTATACAAGGACAGTGATTTCTCTATAATCAATCTCTAATTTTTATAAATGTACGTATTTAAACCAAACCTAATGCTAATTTTGATATGATATCCTTTTCTGACTTGAACCCTTGCTTTTCTAATAATTTGTTACACAAATCTAACAGAAATCATGTTTATTCAGATAGAGCACTAAGTAGGAGGTTTCAGTCTTTATGCAACACCATTCTGAAGGGGATGATATTAAGCCACATTCTTTGAATATAGATACGAGTTCTTCTAGAGTGAATATTTCTAATACAGTGACTGTTTGATTCCTCACATTCTCCCACAATTACCTGTTGTATCCTGGAAGGAGGGAGAAATACAAAAATTCTTCAAAGGTAGTGCACCTGTGCTGCTATGTTGCTGTCATTTGCTCCATTATCATCATTTCGTATTTTGACTAATAAACTACTACTACTTTGAATAGCTTCAGTTCTTTAACTGATTTTTTTTTTCTGTTATAAAAATGTATTTGAAAAGCTCATAAATTTTCAGGATGAAAAGACAATTGAAAGTGAAATCAACAAGCTAAAAAACTATAGATTACTGAAGAAATAACCAAGTAGCCTTGATCTTATACCATTCACCGTTCACCCAACTTTTAATGTTTTATGTATGAAATGTATTGAAAAATAATTTACAAGCTTTTTGTTCCTTGCCTGACATTTTTGGAAAAAGAGTCTTTGAGATATTTTTTCATGATTAATTAAATATATTTCATAGAATTTCACACTGTTATACTGATTTTCTTTCAGAGTTGATCTCACTAATGTGTTAGATCTTCATGCCTTTGACAGTCTCTCTGGAATAAGGTATGTTTCCTGTATTTTGGTAATTTTTTTGGTAATGTACCTATTATTCCAAAGTTATAGGAGTTATTAGGAATGATTTATAAAGTTGCACACTTGATTTAAGCTTCCTGTCATGCCTTTGACATAGAAAACCATTCCTAATGATTCTTCTCTTGAAAGTTTTATTAATTGAATGTTTGGCAATCACGGTAGATTTCCTGAAGAAATTATAGTGCAAATGAAAGGTAACTTTAGAGACTAATTTAAATATTTCTACACCAAATATATATAATAGTTTCTATGATGAAATACATAGAAAATTTTAGCTTGAGGTGTTAACTACAGATACTTTCTTACCCCTTAATGATGGATCAGTTTCCTGCCTCTTTCCCCAAAGGGAATCTTTTTTGATAAGAAAAAGAAGAATGTAAATGTCTTCCCTGGACATCCAGTATTTTTTTTTCTTCTAGTCATCTTAACCTTTGAAGTGTACAGTCTGATAAATATATTCACATTATTGTGGAATGGATATACAGAACTTTTTATCTTGCAAAACTAGAATTTGACACATTAAATGATAATTCTCCATTTCCCCCTCCCCACTGCCTCTGGCAACCATCTTTCTATTATTTGTTTCTATGGCTTTGATTACTTTGATATTCATAAGTAGAATCAAATGGTATATTTTATTGGGACTGTGTGGACAAGGCCCGCCCGAAGTTAAGGACAGCGGAGACGCATGAGACCCAACTCCGGGGACAGGGTTCAGTGAGGTAAATCCACTTTATTCAGGAAATAAACTAGCTTATATGCATGGGTTCAGCCAATAGGATGTTATAGTAGGGCAAATGGCCAAAAAAGGTCAGAAGGCTTCCTGGCTGGCGCTGAGTCATTTCTGTATAGCGAGCGAGCTCCCTTCCTGGGTGTTCCCAGGAGGGATTCAGAAGCTGGAGTATTCTCACAGCATTGTATCAGCCACAGCTACTAGGTAAATGCTCTGTGCTCTACCTATAGGACTGGCTTATACAACTTACTCCTTAAGGTTCACCCATGTTTTAGCAATGACAGCATTTCCTTCCTTTTAAAGCCTAAATAATATTACCCTATATGTGTATAATGTTGCTATGAACATGGGTGTGTTAATATTTCTTCAAGATCCTGCTTTCAGTTCTTTTGGATATGTACTCAAGAAATGAGATTGCTGTATCCTATGGTATTTCTATTTTTAAGTTTTTGAAGAACCACTATACTGTTCTCCATAGCAACTGCACCATTTTACACTCGCACCAATAGTGCACAAAGGTTTTAATTTCTCTACATCACCGCAATACTTATTTTCTGTTGTTTTGGGTAGTAGCTGTCCTAATGGGTATGAGGTGGTAGCTCATTGTGGTTTTGATTTGCATTTCTTTATTTTTAGAGATATTGAGAACTTTTTCATATTCCTGTTGGCCGTTTGTATATCATATTTATGGTTAAGTACTTTGCCCATTTTTCATTCAGGTTGATTTTGTAGTGGCTGAGTTATGGGAGTTTTTTGTATATTCTATGTATTAACCCCTTATCAGACATATGATTTGCAAATGTTTTCTTCCTTTTGCTTTGAAGTAGATGAGTCAATAAAACCTCCACATGAGAGATTTTCTCTCTATACCCGGAGGCAAGGAGCATCCTTATCTCTGAGACACATGGGCACACAGAGGGATCTGACGCAGCAGGCCTTACTGAGTTTCTCCCAGTTTACTACACTGGCTCATGCTCCCCTGTCATATCCTTTTATTTATTATTTTTGTGACAGAGGCAGAGAGGGACAGAGAAAGGGACAGATAGGGACAGACAGACAGAAAGGGAGAGAGATAAGAAGCATTGATTTTTTTTGCAGCACCTTAGTTGTTCATCGATTGCTTTCTCATATGTACCTTGACTGTGGGGCTACAGCAGTCCGAGTGACCCCTTGCTCAAGCCAGCGACCTTGGACTCAAGCTGGTGAGCCTTGCTCAAACCAGATGAGCCCGTGCTCAAACTGGCAACTGGCAACCTTGGGGTTTCAAACTTGGGTCCTCCGCGTCCCAGTCCCACTGCACCACCACCTGGTCAGGCATCTGCTGTCATATCTTTCTATGACTTCCCACTCTTCATCAAACCCAGCGTAAAACCACTCAGGCTTAACTATTTGTTTGTATTTTCATTTCCTTATGAAGGCTCTTGTGTCACATAAAATTTAAGTAATTGTATGCTTTCCTCCTGTTACACTTTTTTTTTTCAGTCTAATTTTCAGACTCAACCTGGGACCTGATGAGGCTAGAAAAAAGCTTTTCCCTCCCCTACGTATGTTTTAGGTAGTCATCGGCCAGCAACGTTAAATATTGAATGTAGGGAAAGAGCATATGATTTGCTTAGGAACAGTTACAAAGCATTAGTGACACTTAAAGAAGTAGATGTTTAATGTGATACTATGGCTAAGGCCTTGGCCTAACTTTTCATTGTGCTTAGTTATTGAACAGGAGAGTCTGTTCCTGAGCAAGCAGCTGGGAAGGTTTAATCTGACATTTTTCTACTAAAACCCCTCTTCCCTCAGAGAGATTCATTTCCTCTAGCAGTTCCTACAAGCCTTTTCTCTTTCTAAACTTGTTCTTACTAATTTACCCCTCAGTGTTCTTCAAGGCAAAACATCTGCAAGGATTTAAGTTCTTCCCTCCTCCCATCCTAACCCCATCAGTGTCTAAATGTGTGCTGCAGTTGTTATGGTTATAATTTGTTATGCCATATTGATCTTCTCACTCTTTTCATATCAGAACAATGCATTTTTAAGATTCTGGCTTTTTGTTCTTCCCAAAGAATGAAACTGCCTATAGAGAAGACTTAAATTTATGAATATTGTTTATTTTTTTATTAAGTAGTCATATTCAAGAGAAAACATTTATAAAGGAAAATCTATTCTTCTAACTTTTTTTAGGTGCCAGAATTTTCATTTTAGGATGCATGGGGAGAGATGATGAAATTTTGAGCAATAGTAAAAATGCTTATGTGTATTTTTCTAGGCCTGTATTGTATCCGTTGACATGAAAAAGAAATCTACTGACTTAGTTAACCACATAAAATAGTGTTGCTAAAGATTAGTTTTTCTTTATATTGTGTTTGTGCATGTGGATGTATGTATATTTTTAAGAAAATGTTTTCATCTAAGCTTTTCACTGTTAGAATATGTGAGCAACATGTGAACTATGTAATAGATTCAAGTGTGGATTTTCTCTTCCTTATGTACATAGCTTTGTATTTCTAAGAAATGTATAAGATTAAATAAAAAGTGTGTTAATTAGTTGTTTTCTCAGTTTGCAGAAAAAACTTCAGCATTTGCCAACAATACAACCTCACCTTGATCGGGTAATAAAATCTTAAAAACATTTTTAAAGAATCTGTTGAGCCTGACATGTGGTGGCGCAGTGGATAAAGCGTCGACCTGGGAACACTGAGGTCGCCAGTTCAAAACCCTGCACTGGTCTGGTCAAGGCACATATGGGAGTTGATACTTCCAGCTCCTCCCCCCTTTCTCTCTTTCTCTCTCTCTCACTCTGTGTCTCCTCTCTAAAATAAATAAAATTTAAAAAAAAGAAATTAAAGAATCTGTTGAACTAAATTTATTCTGTTTATGACTATTTTATCAGAACTTTTTCTAAAAATGTATTTTGGACCATGTGGATAATTTCCATATTTGAATGCTCCTTAAAACAATAGGAATTCATTTATCTGGAGTTACTTAAATTATTAGTATAGAAAGTCATGCTTTCTAACTTTGTTCTATAGGTCACTCAGCATATTTGATCGGTTCTTCTAAAGGGAATCCCTGATATAAAACAGTGTGGGGTTCTACATGTAACCTATTTTTAATTATGTTGAATTGATTAAGGAGGAGTTTTATGTAAGCATTCGTGTCTTCCTTAAATAAAAAATAAGTTTCAGATAGCACTGTAAATATAAACTTCTTAAGGTGTTTTTCATGCTCTAAAGTCCTTAGATAAATATTGAAGATGCTAGGAACAAACAAAATAAATTTTTGTTGTACCCATTTTTCTTTTAAGCAAGTTGTAGATAGTTGAGCTTTAGGGTAACTTCTTTGTTCCATTTAAACACAGTGAAAGGAAAGGGGCTTGTGGGTGAACATTGTACCTAGTCTTCCCTCTTCTGTCTTGAAGCTGTTTCTCATTTTTTGAGTCCTTATCAATTGTAACAGCGCCAAGGTAACAGCTGCCATTTGTTCATTGGTCTTCGTTTTGGCTCATATTTATAGAGAGCCACGTTTGTGGCACTTTTCTCTGAGAAACTTAATAGAATATTATCTTCACTTATCTTTAAAATGAATGAATGAGAGAAATTTAAGTTTCTAGTGGTAGAATTTTGGGGAAAACCCACTGTTTACAATCTCAATATTAGTTATAAAGTGAACTTGGATTACATTCTTTTTTATTTTCTTTTAGTGAGACAGGGACAGAGAGATAGAGAGAGGGAGAGACAAACAGGAAGAGAGAGAGATGAGAAGCATTAATTCTTTGTTGCGCCACCTTAGTTGTTCATTGATTGCTTTCTCATATGTGCCTTGACTGTGAAGCTACAGCAGAGCGAGTGACCCCTTGCTCAAGCCAGTTACCTTGGACTCAAGCCAGCGACCTTTGAGTTCAAGCCAGCAACCATGGGGGGTCATCTCTATGACCCCATGCTTAAGCCAGCCACCCTGTGTGCTCAAACTGGTGAGCCCTCACTCAAGCCGGATGACCCCACGCTCAAGTTGGATGAGCCCCTGCTCAAGCCGGCAACCTCATGGTTTTGAATCTGGGTCCTCTGCATCCCAGTCCAATGCTCTATGTACAGCGCCACCACCTGGTCAGGCTTGAATTACATTCTTAATGACTTTCTGGGTGAAGGACATCATAGTAGGAGTCATAAGGATTAAAAGATGAAGAATGTGTAGTATTCACTTTCAGAAACTGATAATTGCCAGTATCTGCGCCCACAGTGTCTTGAATATACCCTTATCATAGCATTTATCATGTCTTGTAGTTTGGTTGAAACGTTTTTTCCCTTGCAGTAGTCTCTAAATTTTTTACATAGAAATTCCCCTTTGATAGGTATATGATGGGTGCTTAGTGAATATTTGTTAAGAGAATGCAAAGCTGTGATGGGGGTAGACATCAGAATCAATTGTGGAGCTTTTAAAATAACTTGGATACTCAGTTATTGCCACCCCTCATATCTCCAGGAATGGTCCTTGAGTATGTACATATTAATGTATATGTATATTTTTAACATTTTATTTTGGGAAATTTCAAAGATACGCAAAAATACTAAGAGTAGTACAATGAACCCTTTGTATGCAGGACCCAGTTGCAATGACCATCAACATTTTGCTGATTTTATTGCATCTCTCTTTCCAGCATGTCTTTTGCTGCGGCATTACTTAGTTTTTTTCCTTTAAATAGGAAATTTCAAGCATACATTAAACTAGTATAATGAGCCTGCACATACCCATCATTGTTGCTGGAGTGTATTAAATCAAATCCCATTGTCATTTTATCAGTATCTAGTACATGTCTGTTTTTTTTAAAGCTCTCCAGGAGATTTTGATGCACTTTCCTGCTTTAAGATATACAAACATAGACAGACTCTAATATTTCAGACAAGGGGCTATGGAATTGAGAAGCTTAAATATCCTCATTTGGTTTAGTAGATAGATCATAAAAGACTATTTTTTATATCTAAAGTATACACATTTTTAGTATACAAGCATCTTCACATACATTTGCACCTGTATATCCATCTCTACATGTACATGAACACATATCCCTACAATTCTCACTCAGATGAAGCTATAGAAGATTTCCAAAACTGTTAAGAGAATTCCTTTGTGCCTCTTCCCAGGCAGCAAGCCTCCTTTGCCCAAAGAACTAACTGCTGTTCTGACTTTATACCAAAAGTAACCTCAAAATGGTATATTGGTTTTTGACTGGAAGAGTAAGGGAAAGAGCAGTACAGATGTTTAAAATTCGGAATGTGAGCATAGTCAAGAAGAGCAGAACTCAAGCACAGAAGTCTTAGTGAATGCTTGGTATTAGGATCTTGGTACTGACTTTGGTTCGCTAGGCAGAGTGGACTCACACTATGCTGTCAGACAGTGTCAGGTAAGCTGGATCGGGGTATGGAGTCGGGAGACCAAGCAGGAAGTCATTGCAGAAGTTCACACACCTTGTGGTGAGGGCCTGGACTATGCTGGTTACAGTGAGAATGGAAATGGGATAAATTGATCACTGTTTCACAGGTAGACTTGTCTGAATAACCTTACTAAGTGGTGATGAAGCAGTAAGATGAGAGAAATAATGGGAAACAAACCTAGAAGAATCTAGAAATGGAGAAACCTGGAAGACAAACATTTGGGTGAAAACAGCATATATTCAGCTTTGTACCTGGTGGCTGGATGTCACAGTTAGAGGTTACACATGTAAAGAGGAGCAGCGGACTGGACTGCGGGGATAAGCATTTTAGTAGGCTTAGTTTTCTAGATAAGAAAACATAGAAGTTATTGCATATTAGGTATGTTTGCAAAGAGTGGATAACTGAGAAAAATAACCTGGTAGGTTAAAGAAAAACAAATTGAACAAACTCCTAAAATTTATGAGTTATTCATAATTTTTATTTTAAGAACAGTACCTTCTTTTGCTTTTGAGTTTTCTGATTTTTTTCTGAGTTTGAAAGAGTTATTTTTAAATTCAAAACAATAAAAGGGGGGAAAGTGTCTGAAATGGGTAATACCTAGGACAGTGTGTGTTTAATATTAAAATTTTGTCCCTGAATGATGTTTAATGAAGTTCTCTATATTTCATGGATTTCTTGTTTACTCCCTTAGAAGGAGGACTTGGGGTTGTGGTGTAGGAAGGTAGATGAGAAAACCCAAGTGTCAAGCTTAGCATACTTAATCAGTAGAGCCAATTGTAAATTATGAATTGAACCTCATCTTTGTCCTGGGAATTTATGAATTTATTTTCTTTAGGGTTTGTCTAATGTGAATAGAGTTTTTTGTTTTTTTTTTAAATTTTATTTTATTTTATTCATTTTAGAGAGGAAACACAGAGTGAGAGAGAGAGAGAGAAAGAGAGAAAGGGGGGAGGAGCTGGAAGCATCAACTCCCATATGTGCCTTGACCAGACCAGTACAGGGTTTTGAACTGGCGACCTCAGTGTTCCCAGGTCGACGCTTTATCCACTGCACTACCACAGGTCAGGCTAATGTGAATAGAGTTTATTGATACAGAAAACCATCCCATTTTAAAATGTATGTTTGCCTCTTTGAGCTTCATGATGCATTATCTTTATTTTTTAAAACTATTTTTTATCTCATGCTAAAGTTAATTGAACCCCGTAGAAATATTGTTATATCTCTAACCTGCAAAAAGCAATAATTATTCCCTTATATAAAATTTGTTAAGCTAAGAATAAAGCAACATTGAGTAATATATTAAAAGCTGGATAACTTTATCCAATTTAAATAAAATGCATTTTTGAAGATTAAATTACTATTGTCATTTAAAACTGACAAATTATATTTCACTTGACCCTCTTTTGCTGTGTATTTTAATATGATTTTCTATATATTTTGATATAGATTGTTAGGCATTATTTATAGTGATTGCTTTGAGGGGGAAAGAAGATTGTCGTTTTGTCTAAATGCATACTATTATTCCCATAAACTTATAAAAACAAATAGTTTAAAAGCAGTGTTTAAGATTTAAATAAACACTTTTTAAAAATTGTGGTATAAAAACACATAACATGAGCTCTGCGCTCTTAAGAAACATTTGTGTAGTTCACTGTTTGTAACTACATACACAGTGTTAAAAAGCAGATTTCTAGAACATTTTCCTCTTGCATACTCACTGAACCTCCATACTCATTGAGTAGCAACTCTCCATTCTCCTCCCCCAGCACTGGCAACCGCTGTCTACTTTCTGCTTCTATAAGTTTGACTATGTAGGTACCTCATATCAGTGGAATCATGTAGTACATGTCCTTCTGTGACTGGCTTATTTCACTTAGCATAATATCTTCAAGATTCGTCTCAGCTGTAGCATGTATCAGAATTTCCTTTCTTTTAAAGGATGAAAATACTCTAACACTTTTATAATACATTATTGTATTATATTTTCATTTATGCATTAATTTTACATTGTTTCTACCACTTGGCTATTGCACAAAATAAGTACTTGTAAAACTCTGTCGTTTTAAAGTCAAATTTGAGTTGGCTTTCAGGACTCATATCTTAGCAAGAAAGTGCCTTCTTTTTTTCTTATTACTAGCAGTGGTATAGACTAAATGCCCATATGTTTTGTGCTTACAATGGTCTTTAATATTTACCTATAAAAGAGTTTTGGTCTTTCGTATTTTCTACTTTAGGTCTGTGTGATTTTCTACTTGGGAGTAAAATTGCTGTTAAGGTATTCAGTTCTAGGAAATGATGAAAAGCGGTGCTGTAGTATGTTTTTCCTGCCTGTTTTAAAGCGTGGCTTGAGCATCTTACTCTCATTATCCAAGATGTAGTTTGTGCTGTTTTCAGATTGTTTTTAGCCTTTGTGGATTTTCATCATCAAGTTTGGAATTACGGGTTACAGTAGAAAATGGAGGTTTGGGTTTTAATTATGTGATTAGCTAGAGGAAATCTTAAGCTTCTGGTTCCTTAGAGTAGACAGTGAGAGATTTATTAAGGTCAGGAGGAAAAATAAATCTCAAGCTAACATGCTATAAATAATGATGTCCTCTTTAAAACCAAGGATGACACACTATTTATTCTCAGCTCTAGGAATTCTTCGCCCCTTGACATATGGTCAGAAATAAACCAAATTATATTTATTTTTTCCAAAGAACAAAATTAAACTTCTGCATTTGAGTTTTACTCCTGGCTCTGGGTAGTTTGTTCTTCCTGAGCCTCATTGCTCCCAATTTATAAAATGGAAACAATTTTCTTTATTGCACAGGATTGTTTTTAAAAGTCAATGGAAGATAAAATGAAGTGAACCAGGCAGAAATGCCTGGCTCAGTACTTAAGAGCTAATCAACTGTCTATATATACATAGTACTCTCCTTCTTAGCACCGAGAGGCACTGCAAAGAGTGAATTAGTTTCTCTTTGTAATGCTAAATATTGATAAAATGTTTACGATACAGAAAATGGAGTTGCTAATAACAAAATTCAGCAAGTACTACTGAGAAAATTACACGTAATATGTATTGTTAGGCAACATAAATTTTTACGAATGTCTTCCATTTCATCTTAAAACTGTGATTTAAAAAAAACATTTTTTACTATAAAAAATAATTAATTCAAAACCCTGGCTTGCCTGGCAAGGTACATATGGGAGTTGATGCTTCCTGCTCCTTCCAGCCCTCCCCTCTCTCTCTCTCTCTCTCTCTCTCTCTCTCTCTCTCTCTTTCACTCTCTCTTTTCACCCTATTTCTCTAAAAATAAAATAAAATAAATGTATAAGAATCATTAATTCTCTCTCTTGATTTACAGAGTATTAATACAGTCACATTTGAAGTACCAGGAAATACAAAAGAAGAAAGTCTAAATGTATTCATTCAGGTGAATGCAATATTTAACTAAATAATGAGTTATCAACTGTATTGTTATATAGTGGTTGCTATTAGCAATGGTTAGTCTTACTCAAATATCATTTGATATAGAATCTCCTGTGGGAAAAGAATGTGAGGAACAAGGAAGATGGCTGCATGGAGGTCATACGACTAAAGGTGCTGTATACAGTTTAAAGTTTATACTGACAGAGCTCCTTTCTTTGCTGTTATATATAAAACCATATTTGGTTTTAAACAGAAGCACTGGTTTTAGTACCAATACCTTTATTTCTTTTCTTATACCCATTGCTGGAAAGAAGGTTTGGAAATCACTACATAAAGCATGATTTATTTGCACAGCTTTATTTAGTGTTGAAGCCTAAACACCCCATGTGCTTTGAAATGTTATCCTGTGCTCTCTACTCGCAGGTGTTTTGAGCAGTTATCCAGCTCATGAGCTTGACCTGTTGAAACTCCCCTCCTCTTGGCACACAGCTGAGTTAGTTAGATAAAACTGAACGTTTTCCTGTGTTGACTTTTTCCAAGAGAGCTTCATTAACAGAGAAATAGTATTAGAAAGCTTGCTGCAGCTGAACGTCATGCTTCTTGATGCTTCTGGCAGACACTAAACGTTTATCACACAATAAGCAGAATTATAAAAGGCTAGAAGAATTCTTGCTCTGTGCTTGGAAACCCATTTTTATTACTTGACATTTGAGTATTTATGTCACAAAAGGTGTTTTTTTCCAGGGGGTAGTGGTTCTAGATTGCTTAACTCATTAGCAGTTATTTGAGTGTCTGTTCTTGTCTTTCCAGAAGTGCATAAACTTTTGATTATTACTGTTAGTAATTAGATTCTCCGGTTAGGGACTGACTTGCTGGGGCCACTAGAATTACAAAGGGTGAGACTACGGATAAACTATTTAGATTGAGATTTCTTCAGTTCTTGTGATGGCCTTTCCTGGAATTGGAGCTGCAGAGCAACACACGTGATCCCATAGCCTTCCCTCCTGATCCTGCTGCTGCTTTATGTTGTAGCGCCTGTCCATGCCATGATCCCAACTGGCCAATCTTATTTCATTCTGTAACTGCTTTTGTTCCCTAGTACTGAACAGGGGGTGGTACCTACAAAAGCAGCCATTTTGGCATTATACTAATGCTGCCATCAAGACCTCTACTCAGAGTTCAGAGGCTCATCTGTACCATCCCATTTTGGAATTTGTCCTTACGTGTGTGACTGCTTTTCAGCAGTTGTCCTCTTGGTTCTTCCTCTCATTATAACACAGCCTGGACCAACACAGTCTTTATCCTCATAGACTTCCTTTTCTTTCCTGTTATAAATAGGGTCCAATATAATCAACATGTTGAAAATGTTAACTCTAGTAACAGTTACTATTTCAGTTTTGATACAAAACTGATGCTTAGGTAATTCTTTCTAAGGAGTTTGTTATTACATATTTAAACTCACAAAGCAGAAAACAAGTCATTATATATTGTACACCTTAAATTAATAAAATATTATATGTAAATTATATCTCAATAAAAATGGGGAAAAGAACCAGAAAACAACTGGGTATAGGCAGAGAAAAACTAGAAGAACATACACCCAAAATAAATAAATACACCAAAAGGCCACAAAAATTGTGTGGTGGTGACTATCAGTGATTTGTCTTTTACTATTTCTCAATCTATATTAATTTTATAATAAATATGTGTAACAAACATTTCAGAGAAATGATTTAATTTTTGTAGGAGTCAGTTTATTAGATAATTCCTCATTTCTGTAAAACAATATAAAATGAACTTTTATCAGATAAATATAATAGTTTTTCTGTATTTCATTATAATCTACATTTGTTGAAACTCATTCAAAACAAATTGTCACCAAAATCTTTTAACTTGTCAAATTTTCCCACTAAAATTGTGAAACAAGTATATGTGAAACCAGCATATATATTATACTATTTTTAAAAAGTAGCATAATCAGTAGAATCTGATATATGATGTTTTATTATTTTGTTGTTTCAGTTTTTTGTTGTGATAACAGTGAAGGAAAATCTTAATATATATATTAATTTTGTCAGAAAAATAATGAGGAAAATTTTTTAAAAGTTGTAGGTTTTAAGAAATGGTTTCTTTAATGCACAAATAACTGAAAATAAGAAATGTTAACAGCATCTTTTTATGAGTTTGTATTTTGAAAAGGAATAGGAAGAATTAACCCATTGACATCAGTGCTTGATTTCTGCTTCTAAGTTCAAATTGAGGCTGACTGATCATTGTCCTCTGAGCAGGGACTGGTGTCAATCAAAGACAAACCACAAGTGATTGTCCAAGGTATTCATGAGCTGTATGAGCTGGAAGAGACTCCAGTGAGCTGGAAAGATGACACTGAGAGGACAAATCGGTTGGTTCTTATTGGTAAGTTACAAACAGTTAAATTTCTAAAACAAAGCAGAAAATATATTTGAAAAGAATATAATGTGCTACTAAGCAGTGTTAACCAACCAGAACCCCTTTTTAAACTTAAAAACACTTGTGTTTAATGTATTTGTTTTAATCATGTGATAACATTGGACCTTTTACTCTTCAAACAACTTTAGAAAAGTGATTAATCCAAGTTTCAGTTGGGTTCTGAGGGATTTAACTAGAAAGTTGAGGACTCACATAATTACTATTGTTTTTAAATTCCTGAAAATCATCAAGCTTTTAATGATCTAGAATTGGTAGGTAAACTGTGTCATTTTAATAAGCATAGTATAATCACACCATATTTTTTTCTCTTGCAGGCAGAAATTTAGATAAGGATATCCTTAAACAACTATTCATGGCTACTGTGACAGAAACAGAAAAACGATGAACAGCATTTTAAAGAAAATCAATTTGTTAGTAACATTAGAAGCATTCTTATCAAAAAGATTGGATGATAATATTAGGGCTGAGTTTCTTACTGGGTATATTTCAGGCATCTGTTCTTTGCATTACATCTGTTATGAATTCCAGTATATGTTAAAATTATATTTATTTTATAGAATACATAAAATATAGTAAATTAGTACTGTAAAACATTTGACATTTGTACAATAAAATATAATCTCTGAAGTGTTTCTTTTTTAATAGAGGTTTCACAAAAATACCAGAATTGGCTTTGGAGCTTACATATGCTGAGCTTCTCGTCTCCATGAAAGTTATTTATAATAATGGTGGTCAAACTTCAACATTGTTGTTTCCTTTAGAACTTCAGCTTATTGCATAGAAATAATTTTATTAACAAAAAAAATTTTGAAAGCAAATAATGTCACCGTTTTATTATAAAATTAAAGGTTTGTTGTGGCTATAGGTGGAAGAAATCTGAATCAAATAAATTAATTGGAACCATCTCTTATTTTTAGTTAATTCTAAGCCTTTCTAATAGTCTAAAGAAACTTCAGCCATTCACTTTGTAATATATTTAGAAGATTCACATTATAGAGCTTTTAATTTTAAGTACATTTTACTACTGGTATTAAATTCATCTTGGTTTTTAATTTTTAGTATAAACTGATAGTAACGAGGTACAAACTGTCAGGTATAACTGCAAAGAACTTGATAATTCAACAATCTTTAATTTTCTCCTATTCTTACTACAGACGAGGTTAGCATTAACAATATTCACATTGTAGGCAAATACCATTAGATGGAATTTCAAGAAGAGCTTTCCCAAACTAATAGTTGTTAAATATTGGAGAAAGCTATCAAAATGCCATTTTGAATTTATTTTAGAATTTTAAATAAAAGAATTGCATCTGTGTATCTTGAATGGTTCCAGTGTTTGGAAGCAGGTCAAAAGCATATAATAACATCAGAGTAGTGGCAGTGTGAGAGATATTCCTGATCTCTCCCCTTGAAATTGCAACAAATTGAACAACTATAATATAGCCAAGGAACCCCCAGCTGGACTTGCAGGTGCACCTGAAAGAGCCATGTACTGAATGGACTAAAGATGGGACAGATTGAAAAGGGGGGTAGAAGATAAAATGCACTCACGTTCTGCTCTGGAGAGGAGACAAATCTGGAGTGACGGGTTTTTTTCTCTGCTGGAATACAGGGAGGAGAGATGCTTTGGCTGTCAGGGTTTTGTCTGAGGGGTACGGAGAGGGAAATCTGGAGTGACTGGATCTCCTGCCAGGAGGAATGGTGAGTTAGAGAGGCAGAGGGGAAGAAACTAAACCAAAGCAGAACTGAGCACAGGGTCACCACCGGTATTTCTGTGGTCTGCCTGCAGCCCACACTTGACAGAGGCAAAGAAAACTAAAGTGAAGCCCCCCCACCAGCCTCTCAGATGCCACCTCCCTCACCTCATGGTATGCAGAGTGGCAGAGACAAGCCGCACGGCTAGCTCTCCAGAGCCACTCTCTCACCTGAAGAGCAGAGGTGTTCCGTGTTTGGTCTCTTGACCTGTTCAGACATGGGGAGGAGCGCCTAGAGACCTGAGATCACCATTGCTAGAGCTGAAAAGCCAGAAAGCTGAAGCCTTAAAGCCCTCACAACATGTCCCACCCACCAACGTGACTGCGGCCCTGCCTACATACTGCAACAGCAACATTTCAGCAGAGTATAGCCCAGGAATTTCACAGAGCTAAAAATTGTAATATAGCAACATCTACTGGAAGAAAAAAGTAACCTCTCAAAGCTGAAATTTATTTTTCCATTTTTTATTATTTTTTCTCTTGAATTTTAATTTTTATATTTTTATTATTTTTTGTGGTGTCTTGTTTGTATTTGATTTTTTTGTTGTTTTTTTTTTACTTGTTATTTTTTTAAACTTTTATATTTTTGGTTTTTTTAAATTTTTCATTTTTTAAGTTATTTTTTTTAGAGTTCTTAACAACACCACTCTCAAGTCCCATCAGGGAAGAAGAAGTAAAATACCATGGCTATACAAGACAGAGATGTAGCTCAGAAAGAAAATGAAAAATCTCCAGAAAAAAAATTTTAATCACATTGAGTTAAATGATAGAGAATTCAAAATTGAAGTTCTGAAAATATTCAACAAGATGCAAGAAAACACCAATAGGCAACTTAATGAGCTCACCATGGAGACTGAAACTTTAAAAACAGATAAAGAATTCAGTACATGAATTGAAAACTGAAGTAGCACGTTTAGCTAACAGAACAAGACAGATAGAAGAAAGAATCAGTGACATTGAAGACAGGCAAGTAGAGATGCTACAGAGAGAAGAGAGAGACTCACAAATTTTAAAAAATCCAGCTCTACAAAAATTGTCAGAAAGAGCAATATAAGAATAATGGGTATATCAGAAGAAGAGAGGGAAAAGGGAATGGAGAGCCTATTCAAACAAATAATTGATAAGAATTTCCCAAGCCTATGGAGAAAGTTAGAGCCTTGAATCCAAGAAGCAAACAGTACGCCAAGTTACCTCAATCCAAACAAACTTACTCCAAGGCACATTGTAATAAAATTGTCAAAAATCAATGACAAAGAAAGAATCCTCCAGGCAGATAGGGAAAATAACATATAAAGGAAAGCCCATTAGGTTACATCAGACTTCTCAGCAGAAACCCTACAAGCCAGAAGAGAGTGGACCCGAACATTCAAAGTACTGAAAGGGAGGAATTACCAGTCAAGAATACTATATCCTTCCATGTTATACTTCAAATATGAAGGAAAAATAGAAACTTCTGAAGACATACAGAAACTGAGGGAATTTATCACCAGAAAAACCCCACTGCAGGAAATACTCAAAGGGGTTATTCAACCAGGCACAAAGAACAAAACAAATCAAAAAGTAAAAGCTCCAGCAAGGTCATAATAAAAAGGAAGCAGGTCAATGTCCCATTGCCTGTATTCTATATCTTTTATATATAACTTCTCTGTATTCATCCATTTGCCTCCTGAATTCATTCATTGAGAAAATACCCACATTTTGTGGCAGCATATTGCCCAATAAGTTCGCTGATATTTGAGTCAGAGCTGGGCTTTAATTTTAGCTGCTGCATTTTGGCTGTGTAATCTTGGGCAAAGTATTTTCACTAAGATTATTTATGAAGTCAACAATGATAATGTCAACCATTCAAGGTCTGTTCTTTGTGGGTTTTTTTGTCGTTTGTTTTGGTTTTTTAATTGAAAGCAAGTGAGGCAGAGGGATTCCCACATGCAACCTGATCAGGATCCACCCGCAAGCCCCTATGGAGTGGTGCTTCGTTGATCTACAATCTGAACTATTTTTAGCTCCTGAGGCAGAGGCCACTGGAGCCATCCTCAGCCCCTGGGCCAGCTCAATCTTGAATCTATCAATCAAATTGGTTGAGCTATGACTGTGGGGGGAAAGAGGGGTTGAGAAGCAGGTGGTCTCTTTTCCTGTGTGCTCTGACAAGGAATATAACTCAGAACACCCACACGCTGGGAAGACGCTCTACCACTGAGCCAACCAGCCAGGGCCTAAAGTTTTTGATTCTTAAGGAAACACTAAAGATTTGATGGGACTGGACAGTAAGAGTTCCATTTCTTTGTTTAGAGTGATATGCCATAATGGAGTCTTTTCAAAGCATTCAACTTAGCTTTTATTGATACTAATTTAGTTTTTTTTTAATATATTGATATATTTTGTATAATAACTTTATGCAGATACATTTTTTGTGTGTGTGTGTGACAGAGAGAGAAACACAGAGGGAGACAGACAGGGAAAGACAGGCTAGAAGGGAGAAAGATGAAAAGCATCAAATCTTTATTGTGGAACCTTAGTTCTTTTTTTTTATTTTATTTTATTTTTTAGAGAGGAGACACAGAGAGAGAGAGAAAGAGAGAAAGGGGGGAGGAGTTGGAAGCATCAACTCCCATATGTACCTTGACCAGACCAGTGCAGGGTTTTGAACTGGCGACCTCAGTGTTCCCAGGTCGACGCTTTATCCACTGCGCCACCACAGGTCAGGCTAGAACCTTAGTTCTTCATTGATTACTTTCTTATATGTTGTGCCTTGAACCAGGGGCTACAGCACAGCTAGTGACCTCGTGCTCAAACCATCAACCTTGGGCTCAAGCCAGTGACCATGAGATCATGTCTATGATCCCACACTCAAGCCAGCAACCCTGCTCTCAAGCTGGTGAGCCTGTGCTCAAGCTGGCGACCTTGAGGTTTCGACACCGGATCAGCCATGTCCTAGTCCAAAGCTCTATCCACTGTGCCACCACCTGATCAGGCTAGATACAATTCATATATAGTAAGTTAATATACCTTACTCCTAAAAGAAACCCTGTATCCGTTAGCAGTTCTTCCAATTTTCCCCAGCAAGTGCTAATCTATTTCCTACGTCTCTATATGTTTTCCGTTTTGGACTCCTGTCATTTACTTTAATGTTTTCATGACTTGCCATGTTGTAGCTTGTATCAGCACTTTGTTCTTTTTAATTGCTAAGTAAATTCTATTTATATACCACATTTTGTTTATCTATTCCTTAATGATGGACCTTTAAGTTTTTACCTTTTGGCTGTGATGTCCTTTTTCTTATGTTTAATATTTTGAATTAATAGAATGTGTTTTTCATAACAATTTTAGATTTACAAAAGAATTGAGGAGATAGTAAAAGAGAGTTCTCATACATCACCCCCCCACACACACACATACATACACACACACACACACAGTTAACATCTAACAGTAGTATGGTACATTTGTTACATTAGTGAGCCAATATAGAGAGTATTATTAACAAGTCTACAGTTTTTTCAGATATCCTTATATTTTACCTAATGTTCTTTTTCTTTTCCAGGATCCTATTCAGGATTCAATCTTACATTCAGTAGTCATGTCTTCTTAGACCAGTAGTGATGGGCAATCTTTTGAGCTTGGTGTATCAAAATTTGCCAAAAAAACGAGCATAACTCGGGTGGTGTGTCACTTTGAGAAAAACGGCCTAACCAGAAGTCCCAGAACTAGACGCTCTGTGCTGGAGTTCTGTTGTTTTGGCCTACAGACCTCCAGCACAAAGTGTCTGCACTACAGCAAATGTTTTATCCTCGGCTACTTACTGCACCTGGCCATGTCCTTCTCAGCATGCAGCCCCATACTTCTCTGGTATGCGGCCATGTGTCATCGAAAATGGCTATGCGTTTCAGTGCTGATACACGTGTCATAGGTTCGCCATCATGGCCTTAGACTCTTCTTGGCTGTGACAGTCTCTTAAACTTTACTTGTTTTGGTGACATGGGTCATTTTGAGAAGTACTGATCAGGAACGTAGGATGCTCTTCTTTTTGAGTTCGTGTCTTTTTCTCATGATTAGATTGGGACCTGGGGGAGAAAGATCATAGAGTATCATTTTCATCACATCATATCAAGGGGATATATTATCAACATGATATATGTCTGTTTTTGTTGACATGGATGTGCTGACCATCTGGCTGAAGTAGTGTGTGTGGTTTCTCCACTGTACAGTTTAAGTTACTCCTTTCACCATTTCCATGCTATACTTCCTGGAAGGAAGTCACTATGTGCTGTGTCCAATAAAGGAGTGGGGAGCTATACCTCCTCAAGGGCTGAGTAACTACCTCATTTATTTGGAATTCTTCTACAAGGGAGGTTTGCCTCCCCCCCTCCTTATTAATTAACTGAATCCTTTATTTTTATCAGTGTGGATATAGGGATATTTATTTTAAAATTTGGGTTATAATCCAATACCACTTCATTTTGTTTAAACTGTCCCAGTTTTGGCTATTGGGAGTTTTTCTGTTGTCTCCTATGTGCCCTTTGACATACCCCCCTCGATTTTTTCTTTCTGAGTGTGTTCCTCCTCCTCTCTTTAATTTTTAAATAACCCTAATCCCAATAGAAATCGACTCTAGGAAAACCACCAATACTCCCTTTTCCAAGTAATCCTGATTTCTATGCCAAAATCTATGCCTTACTTGCAGGGGGTTGAGAGGGAAGGATCTGGAAATCTAAAGTTGAATAAGACACCTACCTATTCTAGCCTCCAGAATTTCATTCAGTAGATCACACATGTGTTAACTGGCAACTTGGGGTTTCAGGCACAAATATATTAAACTCAAAATCTTCTGTTATTTGTTCCGCTTCAAATTACATATAACTGGGAAGCCTTACTAGTTAAACACGTCAGGAGTAAGATAGCTATTTTCAAAATTTTATCCTGAAGACATATTTTAAGCTACTTTTTATCCTGAAGGTACTACTTTTAAATTATATTTTGACCTTTTAGCTGGCTTCTGACTTCTGGCTGAAAAGTCATTATTTTACAAACACTAATGGAAAATTTATTATGTGACAATCAATGGCCTAATACAATAATATTCTTTTATGCTGCATTTTTATTAGATGCCACCTCAACTTCTTTTTATAAGTATGTGGGTTTTAAATTATGAGAATATACTGTGACTTAGTATTTTACCGTAAGATCCCTATTTATATAACACATTAAGTTATATTCTACTGGACTGCTCCTTTATCAGTTGATTTAAAAGTAGCCATCTAAAAATCTTGTTACCTCCAAAGATGTCAAGTGAGTTAAATAAAGCTACTCTGTCATATCACTCCTCTCCCATGTGAGTAATGGATGACAGCCAGTGTCTGAAACTGCAGCCTCTCCTTGCCTCACTTAAGTTTTGCTATTTATTATTAATGTGTTTGTTATTATAATTATTCATTAGTGTTTATTATATTTATATGGCTTAATGTGGTTGGGTTTTTTTTTCTTTTCTTTTCTGAATGAGGGTTGGGGGAGAGGGAGAGAGGATCCCCTCACATCCTGGGTGCATCTCTTTAAGATGTAAAGTCATCTTGTGGAAACAAGATATTTCAAACTAGGTCTATACTGGTTAGTCTGTGGCAAAGTAAATTTAGTTGGTTGTGACCACTAAAAAAGAAAAATATTGATTATGCTAGTGTAAGTGTATTGTTTTATGAAACCCATTTTATACAAGTCTATATATGTGTGATTGTGTTGTAAAGTGCATTTCCTACTGTGATTCATTTTCAAAAATGTTGGAGAATCACTGCTAAAGGAGACTTTCCTCCAGCCCTCCCGCTTTCCCTCTGCTCTGCCTTTCCATAATTTAGTGCCAGGACGTTTCAGCCTTTTCTGGAAACTTGAGTCTGGGAGAACATTTTTGGAAGCTGGTTGGTATGGGAGTAGTAGGAACAATGCAACAGCCCTTCACCACCGCCTGAGCTCGGGATATAGTTAGAATGTTTAAAATGTTTCAGCTCATCATTCTGGATAAGAACAGAATCCATCAATGAAAATGGGGGATAAACCAGCTATGAAACATGAAAACATAATTTCATTTACACATTCTTTGACAAACACCATATACATTTCAGTGCCCTCTTCTATCCTCCAGGAGAGAGGCCTGAATATCGCAGTGATAGTTGATTGTTGGGTATCATATTTTTCTACCCTCTTTTTACTTGCGCAGTATTAAAAGCACATTAACAGAGCCTATGGAACTCGGGGCGCGAACCGCTGGCTAACCTGAGGAGAGTGAATGTTAGAAGGAGGCTGGAGGCTCTTCCCGGGCAGGCTAATGAGCGGAGGACCGTCATCATTGGATTGCGTGGTGAGGAAATGGGAGCGCTCTGAGGTAGGACAAGAAGTGGTATAAAGGGGCGGGAGAGTCCATCACACAGAGACTCAGGAAGCTTTCTTTAATAAAAAGGAAAGTGCGTCTTTGCTGGATTTGGGTGTTGTAAAAGAAGGGAAACCGGAAGTCAATAACACCTAAAAGAGTCACCACGACTGTTTCTACTTTTCGGAACACTCTAACCCTGGCATCCAGCACAGCCCCACTGCAAGACAGGTAGGTGAGCAGCTGCCAACTCCCCTGCTTGAGCCCACCTCCTCCATGAACTTGCAGAGAGCTGAGCGTCTTCGCTCCACACCGCCACACAGACTCCGGGGCTCCGAAGGGGAAGATGGCGAGATCGATATCCTGGGAGAGGAGGAAAATGAAGACGAGGGGGAGGAAGAGGACGACGTGGAGACGGAAGAGAGTCCGCAGTTCCTAGAGCAGCTGCACCGGCTGGAACCGCCGGGGGCGCGGCAGGGCACTGGCGTGCTGCCCAGAGAGCGCAGCGAGAGCAACGGCTACCCGAGAGACTCCCCCGAGTTTGGTACCAAGTTCGGGGCCTCGACGGTGTCTGCGGCAGCCTCTGGGGACGCTCCTCAGCCCGCAAAGCCCCCATACTCCTACATAGCACTCATCACTATGGCCATCCTGCAGAGTCCTCATAAGCGCCTCACACTCAGCGGCATCTGCGCCTTCATCAGCGGCCGCTTCCCCTACTACCGTCGCAAGTTCCCCGCCTGGCAGAACAGCATCCGCCACAACCTCTCCCTCAACGACTGCTTCATCAAGATCCCCCGAGAGCCCGGCCACCCCGGCAAGGGCAACTACTGGAGCCTGGACCCCGCCTCCCAGGACATGTTCGATAACGGCAGCTTCCTTCGGCGCAGGAAGCGCTTCAAGCGACACCACCCTCCCCCGGGAGCCCGCCTGCACCACCCCTTCCCCCCTCCCACAGCCCCTGCCGTCCTGCACAGCCCTTACCCAGGACTGCTGCTCGGGTCCCCGGCCCCGCGGCAGCCGGTCCCCGGCGCCTACCCTGCTGCCACCCTCGGGAGCCGCCCGTGCGCTCTGCTGCACCCGCATCCCCTTCGCTACCTGCTGCTTTCCGCCCCTGCCTACTCTGAGGTTCCAAGGAAAGCGCAAGAAGCGGACCTGGTGACTCCCGCAGCTGCTCTTTCAGTGATTCAGCCCTCACTGGGCTTCCAGCCTTGGGAGGAGGGTAAGGGACGTGCATCGCGGCCAGGAGGCGGATACACCTTCAGCATCGAGAGCATCATGCAAGGGGTCCGAGAAGGAGGTACAGGGACCTCGCAGCATCTGTCCCCGACCCCGTGGGGCTACTGTCACCTGCTACAGCTCCCGTCGTGCCAGTTGCATACCCAGGCTGCTGCTCCCTTGTTCCACCTGTCCGCCGCCGCTTCCGCTACCCGGACGATGGTGCAACAGCAACAGCAGCAGCCGCAAGAAGATTGTACCAGTGAAGGCGCGCTGCTGGGCGGGCACCTGTCCGCAGCCGCAGCGCTGCTGGCGTGGCAGCCCCGAGCAGAGTGCTCCAGGCCAAAGTCGGGAAGAGAGGGGACCTCCTCGGCATTCTGAGTACCAGCCACCCTTGCCCTGGCGCCAACTCCGTGGGGCGAACCTGGAACCAAGCTGGGAGGGGGAGCAGAGAGAGAGACCCGGGTCCGGCTCTCCACTACGCCTGTCCTGGCGCACTCCAGCCCCCTCAGCCCTGACGAGGTGTATGCATTAGCATCCTGCAGCAAAACAGCCACTAATTTCGGTTCGCTGCGAAATATTTACAAAGGAAAAAGCTGGGTCAAGTCGCTTAGGCAAGATCAACTTAAACCTCCCATGGCATCAAGTTTCCCCTTTTCTTTTCCAGCCTCCATTTGTGACTTGCAGGGCTTTTCCGATTTGCACATTTCCAGAAGAACTATGAACGTGAGTGGGGCATTTTGTTCTGGTGTGAAAAGAAAAACAAAGATATAATGTCCAATCCACATGTTTCACCTTCTTCACTCCCTAGGAACTGCAAGTTTTATTCCCAAGTCCAGTACAAAGTGCTCATGTTCTTTGTGTCTTCATGAAATCTATGTGAAATAGAAGTAGAATTTTTAATTTCGGAGCATTTATTTCTGATCTGTGTGTCTGATGTGCCAACTTCCATGAAGAAGTGTTAAAATTAAACCTGGCTATGTAGACTAAATAAAGCGTAAATCATTACACGACATTGGTTATTTCACATTCTCATTATTTGCTTTATAAATGGAACTTCTTTTAAAACTAGTTCTTTTGCCTGACCTGTGGTGGTGCAGTAGACAAAGTGTTGGCCTGGAACACTGAGGTTGCTGGTTCAAAACCCTGGGCTTCCCTGGTCAAGGCACATATGGGAGTTGATACTTCCTGCCCCTTCTCTCTCTCTCCTCCCTAAAATGAATAAATTTTAAAAAATTTAAGAAGAAAAAAAATAAAACTAGTTCTTTCCTCCCAATTAAACAACTTGATTTTACAATTCTTATTTATTATTGACATAGAAACATCCCATTCTCAAAGTGGCTTTTAAAACTTCTGAATAGTTGACATTGAAAAAATCCTGTCTTTTGAAATATGGGATTTAATATGTATAAAACCTATAGAATAAAAGAACTGGAGGAAATCTAAATACAGTCTATTTATTTCTCCTTTTTCTAAAGACGTTTATTATTATTTTTTCTCTTGAATGAGTTGGGGGACTATTTCAGGTCAATTTGAAAGGTAGTGGCCAACGTTTATGGGGGTGAAGGCATTTAGAAAAAAAAAAAGCATTAGAACTTTCAAAATTGGATTCACAGAAAAGGGATGTATCAAATAAGCATCATATCCTGGACATAAAATTCTCTCTCTATGTAGGTGCCTCGTAGGGGCTCCTGTTCTCTTTCTTTAGAATAGAAAGTAACTAAGGTGAACCGAGGAACAAACAGAGGCAGAGGCGGATCGCGGGGAGCAGAGGGACCGCTGTCAGTGGGAAGGGGGATGAGGGGACCGGATCAGAGAAGGTGAAGGGATTAGTGATATTATATATACATAACAGAGATACAGATAACAGAAGAGCAAATCCCAGAGAGAAGGTAGGGAGGGGTTAGGGTGAGGGGGGCAAAAGGGGTGTCATGTGGGGCACATTGTTGGGGATGAGGGTGTTATATTGAGTGGGATATTTGAATCTATGTTAGCACAATTTTAAAAATTAATTAAAAATAAAAACACAACAAAAAAAGAACATAAAGTAACTTTTTTTGTTTCGATAAGAATTAATTTCTTAAGGAATTTTGCAACCAGAAAGATTTCACTGTACTGGGCTTCAAGCGACTAGGTGGATGGAAAAGAAGACCAAGATGCTCATCATGAAATACTCCCGCCAGAGGAAGCAAATTCCTACAGACTCTGCCTCTCCAACCCCAAGCGGACTCATTTCCCCCACAAAAGATTTGCTTCCCGTGCCACTTTGGAAGAAGTCACTCTGTGAATGTGAAGAAGGTCGTTTCCCCTCAGCTACTTCCCAGACCCAGCTATAAATTTCTTATTACAGGAGGGAGGGACTCCAAAGAGACGCGTTTTTACAGTCGTTTAATTGGTCCATTTTTTTTACTTCAGCTTCTGATCTCTACCCCATCACTCAGAACTTCTTTGGTACGTTCGGCCTGCAATCTCTACTCCTCCAGGCTTGGTAGTGCGGTTCCAGGGATGTTCTGGAAAGTTCTCAAGCCCAACCTTTGGTAGCCATTGGGACACAGAACTCCTTGGATTCTACCCTCTGCTTTGCACCTGCAACCTTCGGCTGTATAACAAGGAGCACCAGTCCTTTCCATAGGTCCCTATCCTCAGGCTACAAGTGGGTCCTCCCCATATTTCCTTCTTCATCCACTTCTTCCTCCTTGGATTTTGACCATTCGTGAACTTTGACCCTCAGCATCTCAGCTTTAAGATTGTTTTTAGCAAATTCTGCAGGTCTGGTCCAACCGAAGAGTTTGGGAAAAAGCCGAGAATAAAGGGAGCTTGTTTTCTTCTCAAGAACTCACCCATTCACATTCCAATTCTCTCTTTCCCTTTGTGTAAAACATCTTCAGGCCACATACATTCTTTTTTTTTTTTTTAAGTTTTTTTTAAAAAAATTTTATTTTATTTCGGAGACAGAGAGTCAGAGAGAGGAATAGATAGGGACAGACAGACAGGAACGGAAAAAGGTGAGAAGCATCAATCATTAGTTTTTGTTGCCGTTGCGACACCTTAGTTGTTCATTGATTGCTTTCTCACATGTGCCTTGACCGCGGGCCTTCAACAGACTGAGCAACCCTTTGCTAGAGCCAGTGACCTTGGGTCCAAGCTGGCTAGCTTTTTGCTGAAGCCAGATGGGCCCCGCGCTCAAGCTGGCGAGCTCGGGGTCTCGAACCTGGAGTCTTGCGCATCCCAGTCCGACGCTCTATCCACTGCGCCACTGCCTGGTCAGGCCACATACATTCTTTTATTCTGTCAATAAACATAATCAGAGCGCCTGGTAGAGCCGCCGGTACGATCTCTCAACGCTCTCACAGCGCGATCCCCTCCTCGCACGAGACTCCGAGTTTTCTTCTCTGCCTTTGCCCCAGGCGAGACCAGCCAGCCACCAACATGGGTACTGCGGGTCAGAATCCGGCTTAAGCCGGCCCCCAAGTTCCTAATTTTTACCTAATAAAACTGTATCGAACGATGAATTTTCGAGAAAAACCTAACTCAGTGGAAGAGTGAATTAAACGTTGTTCTCCAACCGAACGTGGCACTTGGGATCCACGTGGCCGAATGCGCGCCACGGCGTGGAGAGGTTCGGCCTTTCGCGGCACCTGCGTCCCGGGAGCTGCGGTGGCGCCGCAGTCCCCTAGGCAGGAAAGCTCCACGCTGAATGTGGACAGGGCGCCTCGTGCACGGCGCGGTGTTCAGGCTTAGCTGCGTTTGGGACCGCACGGAACCCGCGGCAGATACTCTGGATCCCGCTGGTTCTGCGCAGGAGCGTCCGGCACCTTCTGAGTCTTGGGCTTCTGATGCGCGGCCGTGGATAAAAGCACGGGTCCATTTAAAATCCCTGCGTGCAGGGTATGTCGCTTCCGAATTGCGCGACGGGATCGAAGGTTGTGGGGTTGTCCGCGAACCATTTGTTTTCTTGAGGCCAGGAAGCTCTGTGTGTTCAGCGCTGCCGAGGGAGCAGAGCCGAAGGGCTGGCGGTGCAAAGGTTGGGGGGAGACCAAGCGGGAAACGTGGAGAGGCTTTCCCTCTGGTCTTGCCCGCTCAAACAGTGACAGCAGCGGCTAACCTTTATGTCCTCTGTGCCAGACACTGGGTTCCTTTAACCCTCCCAGCACCTAATGACCCTATAGGATCCCCATCATAAAGTTAAGGAAGTTCTGACTTTGATGATTAAAAAACTCCTGAGGGCCCTTCTTAGGCAGAGGGGCGGGGTCCTGTCTGGGTTTTGAACCACAAGCCTGCGGTCGCCTGGAGCAGGCCGGGGCTCCGGGCAGCAAACCAAGGAGCGTCGAAGGACGCGCGCGCCACCCGTTCCCTGCCTTTCGCCCGGGGCTCTGTCCTGCGTTTCCCCAGGAAGTTCACTGAGAGGACAGAGCCTGACCAAGACGTGGCCGACGTCGAACCAGTAGTCAGAGAGTCCCGAGAGTGGCTTCTGCCTCCCCAGTAAGTCTTTCGTTCTGTCTCCCCTCGTGGCTCCTGAGAACCCAGGCACCCCCTGGACGCAGGCGTCAGCGGTACAGCGAACTACGGCAAGCCTGCAGGCGGAGCTGAGGCCCCCTGCCCGCCGCCCGCCCTCGGAGGTGATGGTAGGCAGCCAGTGCCCCGCACGGCCCCGCAATTCCTCTTCAGAAAGTTGACCCTGCGGTGTATGCAGTTCGCGCCCCGTATGAGACCTTGGGTCCCGACGACGTGTAAGAGTCCGCATGTGCTCTATCTAGTTGCTGGGCTGCACTGGACCTGGGAGAGGCGAGGAAGGGGTGAGGACGCTGGGCTGCGGGAGCACCAGCCCTTTGTTCGCCCTCAGGTCTGAAGGTGGAGTGGGAGTGCATGTGGGGCCCCTGCTTAGAAGGAGCGAGGGCATTTGGGGATAGGGCGTGCTTGAGCCGAAGTGCCTGCCTGTCTGTCCCGACGCGCCCCGGGCAGGTGCGATCTGTCAGGGCAGTGGTGTTCTAAGCGCCCAGATCCGGACTACACTGAGCATCCGAAAACTTCGGTACTTGCTTATTCATGGAAGGTAGCTAACGGTTCAGTAATGATTCTCTTCTCCCGTTGGCCTAAACCAGCCACCCTTGCTCCTTTCATTTGGACTGGAAAGCAATAATGCACTAAAGAAAATCCAGAGAAACAGCAGAAACTATGAGAAAAAAAACATCAAAACCGCGATAAAAAGGCTAGGAGCAAATTTCATCTAAGATTTTGCACCAGTCTTTCAACCCAGTACTTAGAAAAAAATGTTTAGAAATGTTTTCCACGTTAACATCTGATTCCAATCTAAATTGTAATCTTACGCGAATTGCTAATGTCACTTTCCTGTAATCTCTACAAAAAAGAGTTTTATGGCTGCTTTTTCATATCAGCACTGAAATTATTTAATATGTTTTAAGCATTTATTGATTCCACATACACCACTAGGTTCAAAGAACTTAAATAGGTGATAGCTAATACTATCAAAATGTGTCACCCTCTCCCCCCAAAAAAACACCCCAGAAAATTAGATGTATAAAAAAAAGATTTGGGAGTCCTATCTGAAATTCAATTCAGCACCAATTCCCCGTTGCTCAACTTCCTTAATATAATCAAAGCATATATGGTAAAATGAATGCATATTAAAGAAATACTTGGATATAAACTTCATTTTCTTATTCTTAGAATGCAGGAGTGGGTTTACTGAAGTCAGTATTTAGGAATATTTGGGAATAATTGTGATTTATTCCGCTAGTGAAGCAGTTTCTATTCCCAAATTATTGTGTTATCCTAGGTAACTTCAATGAAATATAGTGTGCTGCATTTCACGCAGTATTTATTTTTGCTCTTAATTTTAAGCCCCCTTTTTTAAACAATGGAAACTTGCAAACATATACAAAGCTAGAGAGAGTAGTATAATTAATCTCTGTGTACTTCTCATCTAGGCCAACCTTGTTTTAGCTTTACTCCCTGACAGTCCTCTCCCCACTGGATTATTTTGAATGAAATACCAGATATTCTATCATTTTATTTGCAAATATTTTTGAACATTTCTCCAAGAGATAAGAAGTCCCTCAATGTAACCACAAAACTATTATGTCACCTAAATAATTCATTAAAAGCTTCAGTTTACTCCAGGCAATATTTAAATAGCCTCAATTGTCTCAAAACTGTTTTTGTTTAATTGGTTTGAATTAGAATGCAGTTAATGGTCACACATTTCATTTGGCTGATATGTTCTCTTATATCTGTTTCTTAGATTTCTCTCCAATCCTCTAAAAAAAATAATAAACAACTGCATTTTTGTTGTTGTTGAAGAAATTGTACTGTTTGTCTTGAAGAACTTGGCATTTTGGATTTTGTGGTTATAGGAAATATATTTATGTTAAGATATTTCCCAGGATTCGGTTATTTTAGACTTTTGAATATTAGCAAATAATAAATAATACTGTTTGTAGAGTAATAGGGATTATTTAAGATACTTTGAAGAGTCAGCTCTTGAGGAAATAAATTTTTGTTAAGGCAAGCATGGGTCTGGGAAGAGCATATGTAAAGTTTTCCTAAATGGAAATATAATGTTTTCTTAACAACTTTTAAGACTAGATTGCTATTTCCATGTATTTATAGAAATATAGAATTACCAAACGTTTTGTCTAAAGATTAAATCTAGTGTCATTTTGGCAAAAATAAAGCTCTTTATACCTTTAAATTTATAGTTGAAGTTCCAAAGACATTTTATGTTTCAAAATTTTAGGTTTTATATTGTTTTGTATTTTTAAATTAAAAAGCTAAAACATGGTAATATTCAGTTAGGGTTAGGGGTAGGATAATGACACATTCTGCACTCATGAGAACAAACATCATTTTATGATAACCCCAAAATAAAGGGATTCAGGATATGAAAGAAATTAAACTGGATAGAAAAAAAATCACTTGAATATAAGAAACATGTTTAATAAAAATTGAAAGTAGCCAACTTTGGGGGGAGGGGTTCCTTAGTACTTTAACGAGTATGCAACCAAGTAAAATTTCTATCTTTTTTCTATTGTACATTGGGCTTTTATTATCTCATTTGTCTCATTCTGCAATCATTTGCCAAGGTTTCTGTGTCCCCCACTCTCTGGAGTTCCTGTGAAGGTAGAAACCAATCTTATTCATCTTTATATCTCAGTTTACAGAACATACTTGTGTCAAAGATACTTGTGAAATTAATTTGAATTTATTGCATCTATAATACTGATGTGTGTAAAAGTGTGTTACATATTTTGGGCTCTGATTTAAGTTTAGGTGGTTCTAAACTTAGTAATCAAATTACCAAAATTCTCTGAAATGTATTACTAACCCAGAACAAATAGGTATTTTTAGGTAAGGCTGGATTTGTATTTTGTAAATACCATAATAGCTCACATTTGTTAATCATTTAATACATTAGTAAGCAGGTAATGTTTTATATAATGTTGTTTGGGTTTTTTGTTGTTTTGATTTCTTTTTTGCTTGTATTTTTTGATTCATTGCATTTAGTACTTAATATGATATCATATATTGTATCTGTATATAATATATACAAATATATCTACTATATACTCAAAGCACTAGCTTTGAAACTTTAATCCTAAAATAGATTTCCAGTGTTTACTAAAATTATTTAAATACCTACTGTAAGAAAACAGCTTTTGTTTGTTAAAGTAAAACCTACACTCATGTTTTCTCAAGGTCTAGCCCAGTTTTCTAAGATAGATAGATGGCAGTGAGGAGCTGGGTTTCTGGATAAAATGTGTGTTGGTTTCCATTCCAATTCTGACTCTTCTTCGCTCTGCAATCTTGGGCAAGCAACTTAACCTCTCACAGCCTCAATTTCCCCACATACACAGTGGTGATATTATAGAGTTCACTGCGGGGATTACTTGAAATAATGGGCTAAATGCTCTGTAAACATAAGCTATTATGTAGTGGTAATAGTAACTATGATGTGTCTGTGAACAGAATCTTGGTGGATTCTTGCCTGACATCTTTTCTGTGTCCTGGTCAGTCTTCACATAGTGGGGGCATTCCTTTATTTGCTGTAACCCATGGATGGTGTACCAGGCATGCTGTTTCTTGTCTGCCAGAGGTCCCCTCTGAAGGTCTCCGGCTAGTTTAGTTCAGCCTTCTGGTGTAAGGGGCAAGCACCTGCGCCATCATTTCCCAAGGACCAGCATAGTGAAGTACACACCCTTTAGGCAAGCTCTTTCTTTTTACATTGAGAATTGCTTTTGGCTACTGAAAGGTTGAAACTGGGGTGGCTGGTCCACTGAGGAAGAGGAAAGCCTATTGTCAGACTCCCTTGGAAACTGGCAGGTTGGTATAAACCCCTGACTAGACACCAGGTCTGGACTGTATTATCCCATATGAGATAGCTGACAGACTAAACCCCTTCCCGGGTCTATGGGTAGGCACCAGGAGAGCTGAACTGAAAACACAAGGCTGATATGTTCCAAAGGATTGTTTATTTAAAACACCTGGGTGCAAGCATGCTGAAACAGAATGAGCCATGTTGGCAACAGGGAGAGTTAGCTAGGGATTTTATAGTCTACTTAGGGGTCTTGAAAAAGCAGCTGACATCACTATCTCTATAGGTACAAAGTAAATTTTTTTTGTATGTGGATTGAAGTGGTACCACAGTTTCTACAAATTGTTTGTCTCCTGGCTCAACTGTCTAAAGGAATCCTGGGCTAGTTCAAAAGGTCCCTGGCTGGCCAACTGGCTGAGGCTTCAAGTAAACCAGTACCTCCTCCACCCACAGGTTTGCAGTGTCTCTGGACTTGTAGCTAGGCCTTTACAAACAACTATTGTGATTTAAACTCTCCTAATTGTCAGGTCCCTTTCCAATGTAAGCTTTCCCTGAGATTTCTGCTACATTTCAAAGTGAAGGTCAGGAAGCCATTAAGTGGGAGAATAGCAAGTCAATTAACTACAACCTCACACTGGGGGCTCTGGATTTAAAGACACCCTGAACCCAAACCTTACATCTACCACTGAAACCCACCAGATAACATGAAGCAACCACACCTTTAACATTAGAGTTCATACATGTAGAATAATGGGACCACTTTTCTTTCTAATGAGTCACCTGCTTTATTTCTGCCCAGCTTAATTTTTACTTGATATGTAGATGCATTTTTCACTCATTTGTCTGGAAAATAATGATTGAACAATTATTCTGTGTTAAATATTGTGCTGGGAGCAAGGGACACAATGACAAAGATAGATGCAACCCCCACTGCCAGGGTTGGGAGTCCAGCTGAGGACACAAACAAGGAAGCAGTCAACTACAGGATTGTGTGATGGGTGCAATGCTGGGATAGCCCATTGTGTGTGGGAATATCTGGGAAGGATGGGGGCACGTGTGCAGCTCTGTGACAAAGGGTTCCAGCTTCTTTAGGTTGCTTTCATTAATGAGATTGGAGGTGGTGAGGGACAGATATAGACTCTAGTTTGTTTTCCTGGGTTCCATTTGGTTCTGCTCGGTTCCAGTTTGTCCTCACTTTTCCCTACTTCATGTGTAGCTTTTCTTTTTGACTGATGGTCCTATCAATCTGCAGTGATTTCCAGCCACCACTAGACACAAAGGCATCATCCTGCTGCAGACTTCTTTACCAATTCTCACAATTGTATAGTTCAAACTGGTTCAGCTCGAGCCCTCTGGTCAAGGCATATATGAGAAAGCAATCAATGAACAACTAAGGTGCTGTAACTGTGAGTTGATGCTTCTCATTTCTCTCCCTTCCTGTCTGTGTTTCTCTCTCTCTCTCTAAAAAAAAAAAAATCCCTTATTGCATATCACTCATAGTGGTTCTGCTTCTCTGATTATATCCTAACAGGCACATCCCCCATTAGGTTATAAACTCTTTGTGGGAATAGACCATATGCTTTCCCCTTTCTTCTGGAGTCTAGTCTAGACTAGGTGTCAGCAATATCCTATTTTAGGCATCATAGGCCACATATAATCTGTCACTTCCCCATTTCTTCTCCTTCTCCTAGTTTTGTTCTTCCTGATCTTCATGTTCTTTTTCTTCTTCTCCTCCTCTTTCTTTTCTCCTTCTCTACCTCTTCTTCTTCCTTCTCCTCTTTAAAACCTTATAAAAGTGTAAACCCATCCTTAGCTCATAGGTCATATAAATGCAGCCCATGTTTGCTGGCACCTGGTCTATTCTAAACCATTAGTTCTCAAAGAAGTGGTGCCACGCACAATCTAGGGAGTGACTTTTGTTTTTTAGGGTATAATGATTGGGAGACATTACTGACATTGCATGAGCTTTTGGTTATTTTTGTTGTTTGTTTGTTTTAGGTTTTATTTATTGATTTTAGAGAGGGGAGAGAGAGAGAGTGAAAGAAGGGAGGAGGAGCAGGAAGCATCAACTATCATATGTGCCTTGACCAGGCAAGCCCAGGGTTCCATGAGCTTTAGGGTTGACAAACATCCTGAAATATAACAGTAGTCCCATCCAAGGAAGAAAACCATGTACAATATTCAAATTTGAATCACCAGCATAACACCTGTAATGGTCTTTATTTGTAATTGTCACTTCTGTGGTGATTTACATGTTTAGCTATGAGCATATGACTAGTTCTCTGTCCTTTTGTTTAGTCTTAGTTGAGCATTTGGAAAAGTTTCAACCTTTATTCCCTTCAGTATTTTTTCTGTCCCTTTTCCTGCCATGGACTCCAAATACACATATCTCCAGCTGTTCAAAGTTGCTCCACAGATCACTGATAATGTTTTATTATTATTATTATTGATTTTCCAGAGAAAGGAGAGGTGGTATGGGGGAGCGAGAAGTATCAACTCATAGTTGCTTCACTTTAGTTGTTCATTGGTCGCTTGTTGTGTGTGCCCTGACCTGGGAAGACCAGGGTTTTGAACCTGCAACCTCAGTATTCCAGATCAACGCATTATCCACTGTGCCACCATAGGCCAGGTTGATGTTGTTATATTTTTCTGTACCTTTTCTCTCTGTGTTTTATTTTGATAATTTTTATTGCTATCTTTTTAAACATTCTTATCTTTGTTCTGCAGTGTCTAATCTGCTGTTAATCCTACCTAGTATATTTTTCATCTCTAGGTAAAATGCTCAGTCTTTCCTAAACCTTCTGAAACATATGGAATATAGTTATATAACGGTTTAAATGTGCTTGTATGCTAATTCTATTAGTTGTGTCACTTGTGGATTGGTTTTGATTGATTCTTATTCTAATTGTCACCTTTTCTTGTCTTTTCATGACCCTGATAATTTTTGATTGAATGACAGGCATTGTGAATTTTACCTTGATAGTTGATAATTTTGTATTTCTATAAATGTTCTTTAGTTTTGTTCAAACTGTAAGCTACTTGGAAAGGATTTGATCCTTTCACACTTTGCTTTACTGGTGTGGAGGAACAGTGTATATATTAAAAAATGAATTTGAACTCAGTTGAACATGAACAATAAGGGTCACAAAAAATGGTTACAGGAATGACTGAGTCATTTATTCAGGATGGATAAGATGTCATGCTGCAGTTTCTCCTAAAGCCAAGGAAGGTGTTCTTATCACTTGACTGCTGGTCTAGTTAATTACTCTGGAATGTGGTTAACTTTCTTTGTTTCTAGAGGCTATGCAGAAGGGACCAAGGGGCTGCCTGTAATAGCCTACAGCCACATTTTTTCCAGAAAACAGGTAAGGTCTGAGACCACCCCTTAAACTCTAGAGAATTCTTCCTGGTGGATGTGCAAGGTGGGTGGCCAACTTTGGAGCTCAGACTGAAGCTTCCTGGTCTGATTTTGAGTTCCTCCATGGTTTGGTGAGATTTGTACATACTCATAATTCTCTTTTCTTAGTCTATTGCTTTAACTCTAGAGCCCAATTGATATTTCTCTGTCTGGTGATATATAGCTTATTATTGTGTTGATTATATTAAACTTTTCCTTTATTATACTTGAAGTTACATAAGTTCAAACTCCTTTTGATTTTGCCTTGATTATTTATTTTATAGGTAGTCTTTGAATTATGATAGTCTCGACATACAATGTCTGGAATTTACTGTGCTCACACCCATAAAAACTTAAAAAATTGAGATGTGAGTGTTTTGGCTTACTCAATGTATGGCCAGTAGCCAAGGCCACTATCACAGCAGCCTGGCTCATGCAGGTTCACATTAGATTCAGACAGTTGGTAATGAAACAATGGAGCCAAGAACTGGTGGGCCATTATTTTTAATCCTAGCTTGCACCCGGCAGGCAAGTAAAAACACACTGGGCTCCAAAACCCATTCATTCAGTGCTCACAAAGCTACTGACTTATCTGAGTTTCCTAGAATCAAAAGTTTGTACCTCACCAGCCTTATTAACCTCTGTTCCCCATCTCCTTCTCCCTGCACAAACTCTGCACAAACTGGCTTCTACCTCAGCACTCCACCATCTTGCCTGCTTCTCCTGGTCTCCATGTGGCCTTACTCTGCTCTCCTTCCTGCTCTCTGCCCTCCTCCTAGAATGCAATCACTCTTCCCTAGAACAACGTGATCTCTTTTTCTTTTAAAACCTTTTGGTGCTAAAGCCCTCCCCCAACACATATTAACATAATCACGCCCATCCCAAGCAGGAAGGGCAACTAATATCATCACCTGGGCAACGGGCTTCCACATGGGCAGTGCCATCTTTAACAAAGTGAGCATAATATACTTTATCTGCCCAACACTCAATTTTTGTCATTTTTTATATTACTGTAGTACAATGTACAGTATAGTATGTTTATGTCCTTTCCCTTTTTCTGTGGCTTAGTTGTGTTTCTATGTTATAGATTATGATTTTATGATTGTGTAAGGATAGGTAAGTGTCTTAGGCTAAGATGTGTTTCAACTTACACCAAAATTTGGGTTATGTCACTGTCATAGGAATGGAACTTTGTCGTAATGTGAGGACCCCTGTATTGTTATTAATCATAATAAATTTCCACCTAAAATCCATCCATTGAGTAATTGCATCTTTGTAGTGCACCTCCTACACAGCACAATTGGGTGGTAAGAACAGCATTTGGTCTAGAGCTGTTTTGTCCCACACTGAGTCACAGACCCTCTGAGAACGCTACCCAATACCTTGTGAACTGAGGTGTTCCATTCAGGCTGATGGCAATAGGCACTGTGACCTCCTGGCACTGGTTACTTTACTCCTTGTGGGTGGTTCTTTCTCTGGTCTCAGGTAGTTGGTTTACACATGTGCTCTAATCAGTACTCTGCTGATATTCAAAGGCATGAGTAGTTGCTGCAGCTCTGTGTAGTGCTCTCCTTCCAGTTCTCCGCTCTATTTCATTCTGGTCACCTTGGTCTTCGCAGATGCCCAACTCTGTCTTTTCAATTTAGGGAGACCTTCGGACTCTGTCTGCATCCCCCTTCCTGTGCTGTGACCTGGAAGCCCTCACAAGGCAGTAGGCTGGGATGATTGGAAGGCTCACCTCATTTGTTTCTATCTCTGGGGGATTGCTGTCCTTCGTTGTTTAATTCCATGATCTTGGAGACCATTGTTTCACATATTTTATTCAGTCTTCTAATTGTATTAAGATGGAATAACCTCTAGCCAAGATGTTCCTCCATCCTGGCCAGAGTATAAGTCATTTACCTATGCATTTACATATCAGAATACATATAATTTTATTTTAAGCTACTTTCCTTTTTAATCTTCTTTACCTATTATCTGGTGCAGTACATCAATTACTAGGAAATCCTAATCTATTCAGATTCTATCTCTATCAATTTTACTTAAGGATAGCACATAGGTCATTTCAAAATAGTTGTTAAAGCAAGGGAGCATTGTGTCTGACAGGGTACAAATCACAGCTCTAATACCTACATGACTTTATAATTTATTATGTATGGGGAGATACTTTTGAGAGTGAAAGTGGGGGTGCTATTAGTGATTACATCAGGACCATGGCCTAAACCAGACTGTCCCAGGCAGCCTGGGACATATTTGTATCTTCCCTCTGCTCTATGTTCTTATACAACTCATTATTTAATTCTACAGCCTTTCTTGAGCCTGCTTTGTGCCAGGCACTGGCATGAGAAGATCCGTCCTTTCCTGAAGACATTGATGGAAAGACAAGAGACAGTTTGTTATAGTCCAGTGGGATCTGTGCTTTCAGAGAGGAGAGCACGAGGAACTGGTGAAGGCCCAGTGAAGAGCAGGTATAACTCCAGTGGAGGGGTGTTTAGGGCAGCTACACAGAGGAGATGAGTCTTGAAGGATGTTCATTGGGTACTCAGGATGAGAGGTGAGAAGGGAAAGGTATTCCAGGGTATGTGTGTGAAGGCCAAGAGCCAGAGGCACGCAGAGTGTGATTAGAGAGTGATCCTGATTGGCTGGAGAACAACGTATCTGTGGAGCTGGGAGGAAAGGAGGAAAGAAGGTAGTACTTATAGCAATAGCAGTTAATATTTGGTGCTCAATTAGCACACATTTGATGCAGTTTTGAGTACTATAAACATATTAGCTCATTTAATCATTACAACAACCAAATGAGGTAGGTACTATTATTATTCCCATTTTACAGATAAAAATCTAATACGAGGCACAGAGAGGTTAAGTGCCCTGTCCAAGCCACACAGCAAATACCTGTATGTGAAATTGAATCCAGCCTTTCTTTACACTAAACTCTCTAGAGTACCAGATGCTAAGAAGCCTTATTGTTCCAAGCCAAGGTGTGCTAAAGACATTGTCCTCCAGGCAACCAGGAGGCTCTGAAGCATCTGAAGCAGACAAGTGACTTACCTTAGGTTATATAGAAAGCTCTCCTGGAGAGTAGCATTCAGTAGAATTTAGGAAGGATTTCTGCTAGTTGCAAGAGGTGATGAGAGTCTGAGCAAAAGCCGCAGCAGGGATGAAAGAGAGGGGATAGTGCCCCAAACCCTCATGGATAAGGCCCTTTGGCCGTGGTGACCACAGTGAAAGGAGCAGGAAGGAGTCCAGGAAGATGCCAAGTGGCTGACTTGTGCCCCTGTGTGGACATGTGGGTTATGGAAGAAGAAGCAGGTGTGTTTAAGAAAAGGGGTTCTGATGACTTCCATTTTAGCCACGTAGTACTTGAGCTGCTCATACCAGCACCAGGTTAACATGTCCAGGAGGCAGTAGGAACTTCAAAACTAGGACTCAGGAGAGAAGTTTGGGCTAGGGGATTTGGGGAATCACCATTATGTAGGTGGTAGGAGAGCTCGTGTTTGGACGTGATCACAGCAGGGCCTGATTAGAGTGAGAAGAGAGATGGGGAGGACCCCAGGGATACCACTATTCAATAGGTGGCTGTATGAGTAGGAGAAAGTGAAGGAGGCTGAGAAGGATGCTGGAGGAGAACCAATGGCCAGTGATGTTACAGATGCAAAAAGAGAAGAGCAACAACAGGAATAAATGAGTAGCATAAACCCAGGAATGTCAAGTAAAATAAAGACTGGATCTGGCTCTAGCAGGTCATATAGGGAAGAATTCTGGAGCCAATAGGAGAATTGTGGTGATAAAAAAAGTCCTCCTCAAAAGGAGAATTTGAGCCTGACCAGGAGGTGGTGCAGTGGATAGAGCGGCGGACTGGGATGCAGAATATCCAGGTTCGAGACCCCGAGGTCGCCAGCTTGAGCGCGGGCACATCTGCCTTGCGCAAAAGCTCGTCAGCTTGGACCCAAGGTCACTGGCTCCAGCAAGGGGTTGCTCGGTCTGCTGAAGGCCCGTGGTCAAGGCACATGTGAGAAAGCAATCAATGAACAACTGAGGTGTCTTAACGGCAATGAAAAACTAATGATTGATGCTTCTCACCTCTCTTCGTTCCTGTCTGTCTGTCCGTATCTATTCCTCTCTCTGACTCTCTCTCTGTCCTTGTAAGAAAAAAAAATGGAGAATGTGAGGCCATAAAAAATTGCCTCAAATTTGGTGCCTTGAAACAACAGGACTTGATTCTCTTCCTGTTCCAGAGGCTAGAAGTCTGAAATCAAGGTGTTGGAAGGGCCACGTTCCCCCTGAAGGCTCTGGGCATGTGTCTGTTCCATACCTTCCTCTTAGCTTCTAGTGCTGCCACACTCCTTGGTATTCCTGGGCTTATAGACTGTCACTCCAATCTGTGCCTCTGTTGTCATGTTACGTTTTCCCTGTGTGCTCTTTCTTTTTTTATATACTGGACTTTACTCTTGATTAATGACATCTTTAACACTGTATTTCCAAAGAAGATCACATTCTGAGGTTCCTGGGAAAGACATGAATTTTTTTGGGGGGGGGGCACTGATCAACCCAGTACAGGGGTTAAATAAATAGCGAGGAATATTGTAGATTGCTTTAAGAAACTGGAGCTGAAGACAAGGATAAAGGGAGGCATTTTCTTTTCCAAGATGGGAGAGGTTTAAACAAGTTACCCTGTTAAATAAATAAAGGAGCCCCAGGGATGGAGAGATTCAAGATTCCGGGCTGAGAACCTATATTTGATGGTGCAAGCTCCCGAGGGCTGCGGGTTGGGGCACAGGTGGATGAATCAGCAGTGGGCAGAATGAGGGCTGGGAGGGGATGGGTGTGCACAGATGCAGGTACTTTTAAGGGTGGAGGGGGCAACCAGCTGAGCAGGATGAAGCATGAGAGCACTGCTCTGTGCATGTTGGAGGTGTTCAGTAAGCAAATCAAGAGCAGATGTTGGACTGAGCAGCTGATACAAAGCTTGTGAAATGAGCCCTACTTTGTGGGGAGAGGATTAGTTAAGGACACTGGCTATGGGAACCAAGAAGAGGAGGATAAGCTGTTCATGCCTATCACAGAGTGTAGGGGAGCGGTTTCAGGGTCGACCTGGAGAATGTCCATGAAGGCCAGAAAGAGAAGCCATGCAATTGAGGGCACCAGCCCCTGACTTGGAGATGAAGGGCACTATTGTTGTCCTCTTTGTAATGGTCCTAACCTAGGACTATGTGGAGAAGATTATGGAAAAGGACTGAGGGGTAAGACTGTAGCCCCAATGTTGAGATATAAAGAGGATTCTCCAAGAAAACTCATGCAGGGTGGTGGTGGAGGTGGATGTTAGAAACCCTCTGCTGCTTTAGTGCCAACATGAAATTCAGTTCATGGAGAGCAGTGCTCATCACCATTTGAACCCATGCTGGCCTGAATTTATTCCTCAGGCTTGAATACTTCTCAAGACGAAACAGGGAAAACCATGAACCCTTGTCAAAAGAGACTCACAAACCTGCTGGGTAGTCCCTCAAGTCTCCTCATGTTTTTTCTTCCACTTGGCTTTGCCCCTTAACCTTAGGGTCTGTGTGTGGACCCAGGAGGTTTTGAAATAATTGTTCCAAGTGAAATTCCTAGTGTGTTGTGTTTGTCCAATGGAGGGAAAAGCTTTATAAAGTGTAAGAGTTTTCACAGGGCCTATTTCTATCAGATCACATTTGGGTCCATACTGAGGAATCTTTTCTGGATTAAACTGTTTAATTGTCATGGAGATCCTGGCCTAAAATCAGAGTGGATAAAAACAATTTTAGAAGAGTTGAAATTCTAAACCTTAATAGTATAAAACAGGGTTGAGCCCTAGTCTTGTAGTTTTCTTGTTTTGTTTTATTTTTTTATTTTAGCAAGAAAGAGAGACAGATAGGCAGGAAGGGAGAGAGATGAGAAGTTTCAACTTGTAGTTGTGGCATTTTAGTTGTTCATTGATTGCTTCGCATACATGCCTTGACCGTAGGGCTCCAGCCAAGGCAGTGACCTGTTGCTCAAGCCAGTGACCATGGGATTATGTTGAGGATCCCATGCTCAAGCTGGTGATCCTGTGCTCAAGTTGGAGACCTCGGGGTTTTGAACTGGAGACTTTCACATCTCAGGTCGACTCTATTCACTGTGCCACCACTGGTCAGGCTAGCTTTGTGTTTTTATACATACATTTAAAATTTTTTTAAAAAAATATTTATTTATTTATTTATTTATTTATTTTAGGTGAGAGGTGGAGAGATAGTGATGTAGACTCCCACATGTGTCCTGACTGGGATCTACCCAGCAACCTTGTCTGAGGTCAATGCTTGAGTACCAAGCTATTTTTAGTATCTGAGACTGACGTCATTGGACCAACCGAGCTATCCTTAGTGCCTGGGGTGACTCAAACCAGTGGAACCACTGGCTGTGGGAGGGGAAAAGGGAGAGATGCAGGAAGGGGAGAGAAGTGGATGGTCACTTGTGTGCCCTGACTGGGAATCAAACATTGAATGTCCATATACCAGGCAGACGCTCTATCCACTGAGCCACTGGCCAGAGCCTATACATAAATTTCAATGAGTTGCCACTGCTAAAACAGTGGTTCTCAACTAGGGGCTATATTGTCCCCCAGGAGACATTTGGCAAATGTCTGGAGACATTTTCTTTCTCCATTTAAAAAAATTGTGGTAAACACACACACAACATAAAATTTACCATTTTGATCATCTTTTAAGTTTGTAGTTCAGTGGTATTAAGTACATTCATACTGTTGTGCTCCTGCCACCACCATCCATCCACAGAACTCTTTTCACCTTGTAACACTGAAACTGTTCCCAGTAAACAATAACTTCCCATTCTCCATCCCCCCTCCAAGATCCTAGCAACCTCCATTCTACCTCTGTCTCTATGAATTTCATTACTGGAGGTACCTCACACACCATATGTCCCCACGTATAAGACACATCTTTTTCTGGAAAAATTTGGGGTTTAAAAACTAGATGTGTCTTATACAGTGGTTATAGATTTTTTTACTTGCATTTCCCGCTTTTTTTCTGTGCTTGTTTTTGTATTCATCGTTGAAGACAGTGATTTGCCATCAGACACAGATGAGAACAAGCTAATGGATGGGAGTTTTGACAGTGATGAGGAGTTGTATGAATTTTATGATGAATACAACTTGAGTTCAATAACTTTATGTAGTACATATTTCCCCCCAAATTTTGGGCCCCCAAATTAAGGTACATCTTATACATGATATTGTCTTATACATGGGGAAATATGGTATGTGGAATCATAGTGTCTGGAAGCATTTCTGATTCTCACAGCCCGGGAAGGGATGCCACTGGTATAATGTGGGTAGAGGCCAGGGATGCTGCTCAATATCCTGCAGTGTGCGGAATAACTTCACAACCCAGTGTAATCCAAGCCCCGATGCCAACTATACTGAGGTTGAGAAGCCCTGGGCTAGAAGAGTTTCATTCATAATTCCAAGCTTTAGCACATTAATCAACAGACACTAGCTATGCCACAGTAATAAACAACCTCTAACTCTGTGTGATTTATTACAAAAATAATTATTTTTTTCTCTACCTTGAGGTGTCCTAAACTAGTGACTCAGCCACGGTGGAGTGTGCAATAGCTTGTAAAGCTTCCATTGGAAGTGTGCATGTCACTTTCATTCACATTGTATTGGCCAGATCAAATTACACGCCCATGTCTCACTTCAAAGAGAGTAAGGAAGTGCACTTTTACCTATGTCTTTTAGCAAGACCACCACTGTATTTGGCAATTAAAAATAAACCTCTTGCATAACTGCTTGATGTGCTGCTATCCAGAGCCAGTCTTCTAGGAGGAGTGCTCAGGCTGCAGGTGCTGTATCCAGAGTCATTTAATAACAGCTTTACTCAGTGACATCGTGTTTTGCTGCCACCCTGGTCTCTGTTTATTCTAAATCTTCTGTTTGCTTCCATTTCCTTTTCTTTTTGGAGTTTTAGCTTACCTGTGTCTGTAACCACAGCTCCACCTCTTCTTTTGGGCTTGGAGTTGTCTCCTTCCTTTGTCCTTGGCATATTCAGGGTGATCTGAGGCAGCTGTGTTCTGTGCAGCCCTGGTGCTTCCTGGAATCTCTGTCTTCCTGACTTTGGCCTAAGCTTTTGCATTAGATTGTTGCTATATAACCCCCGGACTCCTTCTCAATCACTCACTGGAGTGGCACGTTTGTTACAATTGATGAACCTACACTGGCACATCATTATCACCCCAAGTTCACAGTTTATAATACAGATCACTCTCAGGGACACATTCTATGCCTTTTATAAAATGGATACTGACATGTATAACAGTATAGTATCATACAGAGTGGTTTCACTGCCCTAAAAGCCTCTGTGCTCCTCCTGTTCATTGCTCTCTCCCCAAAGCCTCTGGCAACCACTAATCTTTTATTCTGTCTCCATAATTTTGCCTATTCCAGGATGCTGTATAGTTAGTCATAAACTATGTAGTCTTTTAGATTGACTTCTTTTAGTTAGTGATATGCTTTTAAGGTTTCTTCATTTCTTTTGATGGCTTCATAGCTAATTTTGTTTTAGTGCTGAGTAATATTTTATCATCTGGATATAACACAGTTTATTTATCCATTCCTCTACTGAAGGACATCCCAGTTGCTTTCAGATTACTAACTACTTTTCAGAAAGTGACTTAGCAGCAACTATGCTGAGACTCCAATCATTTGGAAGAAATTTCAAATATTTAAATGAGTCAATTGTTATACTCCATCCAAAAAAAGCCTGGTGGTGTTTCATCCTGACTGCACCCTGAAGTCACTGGAGAGGTCTTAAACATATTTTGATGCTGGGTCTTGTTTCAAGCAATTCTTAAATTAATTGTTTCAATTTTTTTTATGTGCAACCAAGATCGAAAAATTACTGGTTTTTCTAGTCCTTTGGAGCACATTCTGTATGGAACTCATCCTGTTCACATCAAGATATTAATCTCCTTGGAAACCAGAGATGATGTGCCTGACCAGGTGGTGGCACAGTGGATAGAGCATTGGACTGGGATGCGGAGGACCCAGGTTCGAGACCCCGAGGTCGCCAGCTTGAGCGCGGGTCCATCTGGCTTGAGCAAAAAGCTCACAAGCTTGGACCCAAGGTCGCTGGCTCCAGCAAGGGGTTACTCAGTCTGCTGAAGGCCCGCGGTCAAGGCACATATGAGAAAGCAATCAAAGAACAACTAAGGTGTCACAACGAAAAACTGATGATTGATGCTTCTCATCTCTCTCTGTCCTTCTCTCTGTCCCTCTAAAAACAACAACAACAACAACAAACCAGAGACAATGTTCTGATGAGTTCGTTAGTAATTCCTGCTCTTACAACTTTTTTTTTGCCATTTCTCCTTTATAGGGCCCTGAACTGTGTGTGTGTGTGTGTGTGTGTGTGTGTGTGTGTGTGTGTGTGTGTGTGTAGGGGTGTCTCAGTGGAATAAATACTTATCTTCAAGTGTATGAGAAGATTTAAAACTATTTTTTTGAGGAAAATCTTGACCTATCATAGGTGCCCTTGAAACTCACTTTCATGTGAAAGTGAAATGGTCCTTCACCCAGATGATAACAACACTCATCACTGACCGAGGGCCTCCTGTGTAATGAGCGTTGTACCGAACTTTTTAATGTATATTATTTAAACTTCTAACACAAGCATGCAGGACTGGTATTACTACTGCCTCTGTTTTTCAGCCGAGGAAACTGAGATCCAGAAAGATCACCCACGTTGTAATTTGTAGACTTGGGCTTCAAACCCCTATCAAAAAATTAAAAACTCTTGCTCTTTTGATGACACCATGTAGCACTAATGATGACATTAAGACATTTTGGTAGAACAAGTGAAAAGGAAGTTTTTTTGAACATAGATGTCTGAACAAGGCTTCTGTTATTTTTAGAAACAGGGAGTTGAAGACATTTTCCATGTCCATAAGTACCTTGTTATAGGACCCATGTAATAAAACCCTATTTTAGTCCATAGTTTCCTTTTGACTTCTCTCCGCTGCTGATTCTTCTCCAATTTTCCTTGTCCTTATGAGTTAAAAAGAAAACACAAAAGGCTCTTTATGGTTTTTGGAGGAAGTTAAGATGAAGAGATGTCTAGTCTTCCATATTACTCAAGGATTTTGGGGTCTTTCATAGTCCTGTTCTGTATCTAGATATTTGTGTATTTCTCTCCCTCAGTAGTATTGCCAAAGTCATGGCCTGTATGGGGTCACTTTCCTGACATCAGCATGGATTAGTCTGGCTTATGACCGGGAGTGGCTGAAAGGAGATACGTTCTGAGAGGTGAGTGGATACTGTAGAAAAGGAGTGTTTGATCAGATCAGAGGCAAGGAAGATTAGATAAGACACAGAGAAAGAGGTCAGGGACAGTTCAGGAACAGTTGCTTGAGGGAAGAGGAGGCCAAATGGTCCAGAATCCAGAAGACCATAACCAAATCAGGGACCCCAGCCACTCGTTTTTATTAACTAGAAGATATTATTAGCTAGAAGAGTGATTTAAAGGCTCAAGCCATGCTAGACTGGTTTGAGCCTTAAGCCTAGTGTATTTGTGAATGGAGTCCAAGCTTCTATGGGATAGGATTTGAGGGGAACCCCCACATTCAACTTTCTCAGAGCATCCAACATAGCAGCCTGGAAAAGCAAGTATTGAATTAGTGGGTGCTTTGTGGGGATTTTTGGTTTGTTTTTGTGGAAGTATTTGCTAGAATTAACACAAGTGTTACTAGTTGACTGCCTCTGCTTTAGAAGCATCTTGGTAGGGAGCCAGCAAGGTTCACTGTACTCTGAGAAGTATGATTTCCTGGTGTACCTGACTGGTTGAGTTTACAGTAACATGTGCTTCCATATGGACAAATAAAGAGACTTTAAAAGATTTGAATCAGCCTGATCAGGCAGTGGTGTAATGGATAGAGCATTAGACTGGAATGCTGAGGACCCAGGTTCAAAACCCTGAGGTTGCTGGCTTGAGTGCAAGCTCACCAGCTTGAGCGCAGAGTCTTCAGCTTGATCGTGGGATTATAGACATGACCCCATGACCAAGGTGGCTGGCTTAAGGACCAAGGTTGCTGGCTTACTCTACTGAAGCCCACCAGTCAAGGCACATATGAGAAAGCAGTCAGTGAACAACTAAGGAGCTGCAACAAATAATAGATGCTTCTCATCTCTCTCCCTTCCAGCTTGTCTGTCCCTGTCTGTCCCCTCCCCCCTTTCTTACTTAAAATAAAGATTTGAATCATAGGATGTTAAAGCTGAAAGGAATCTTAAGAATGTGCTAGTCAAGTGATGACAAATTGGGCTCACTGTGAGGATCACCTCTGACTAATAGGTAGCAGCCGCTGAGAGTGCTGGGTAGGGGAATGTGTTGTCTAGAAAGAAAGGGTCACAGTCCATTAGAGAGCCGGATGGGTGTGGGAAGGGGATGAGTAGTTATATCTGCAGTGGGATTTTGCCATCCTCATTCTAATTCAACACTTCTGTGTTTGGAACTGAGGCTCAGAGACCGTGATTTGCAGAGGTTATATATTCCCTTACTGCTTTTGTGTCACCTCATCTGGAACTTAGGGCTCCTGCGGCAAAGAGGTCAGCTCTCTTATTGCCCTGTAACCTGGCTAGATTTTCCAGGCCATCCACATAATAAATACTTATTTAGTATATAATTTCTTGGTTTCCAGCACTGAACGAGGTACTGGATAAACAGCAGTGAATAAACAGATTGAGTCCCTGTCTTCACTAGCCTTACCTTTTGGGGAGGAGATGAATCAGCAATTATTAGGAGAAAGCAAGAACTTTTCTGCTTTCTAGGTTAGGATACAAGAGGGTAAATCATGATGAAAGGAAACCAGGGGTCAGTCAAGTCCTTAGTACACATATATTTTAGGATAAGCAGGGCTGCGTGGTGGAGGGCACAGGCTCTCTAGAGCAGACAAAGGGCACCAGAAACCTCATCTAAGATTCATGTACTCTAAGCCATCTGTCATCCCTCATCCATGCCAAGCTCATTTCTTCCTTAGGGCCTTTGCACTTGCTGCTCCCTCTGCCAGGAAAGCTCTTCTCCTAGATATCCAAATGGTACTCCTTTACTTTCTTAAGTCTTTGTCAAATATGTCCTTTAGGAGAGAGGTCTTCCCTAGCCCCTATCATGCAGAGTAGCACATCTTGTCTTCCTGCCTGCTTACCTTGCTTCACCCTTCTTCATAGGACTCATCAGCACCTGCTGTGTTACTGATTGATTTGTTTATGGTTTGTCTTCCTTTCTAGAATGTAAGATCTGTGAGAGCAAGAATCTGCTCATTGATATGCTTCTAGATTCTATAAAAATGTCTGTCTGACCCATAGCAGGTGCTTAATCAACAATTTTTTAATGAAAAGTGGAGAATGAATGGTGGGTGGGAGAATGAGAAATGAATCTAAGCCCTAAAGGCACAAACTGCATGCAGGAAGTCTAGGGAAGCTTTCTTTGGCCATGGGAAGCACTGCTGCTGACATTTCTGCAACCTGAGAGCTGGCACGTGGATGGGAGACTATGAACTTCCATCTTCTGAAACCGCAGGCCACTTTCAGTCTGTCCTTTGTATTTCCTTGGTGCCTAAAGTATTATGCATGTTTTTCTTCTTACCAGCCTCCTAGTTGCTGCATAAACTCTTGCCTTAACTTACAGCTTAGTTAGCAATGGGAAGCAGCATTTTATGGAACTATATAAGGTTAAATAAATAAAGTTAAATAAAAATGAAAAGTTTTATGCAAATTAAGTTTTCACATCCTGTCCTGCCCCTACTACACTGTGGCCCCTAAACTTACTTGTCAAATTGACAATTTGGAGCTGTTTTTACATTCTTTCAAAAAGATAAATAGTTCTGCTTCATTTATTTTAACTTTCATTTTTTTAAAGATTTTATTTATTGATTTTAGAGAGAAAAGAGAGAGAGAAACGTGGGGGAGGGGCAAGAAGCTATGATGGTGCTCTCGAGTGCAATGGGAGGGGAATGGTTTTTACGTGAGACAACTGCTTGGAAGACTGTATATTTTTGGACTGGACTCAAGACTGAAAGCCAGATATTGGAAATAAAGAAGCATCCCTGGCAGAGAAGCACCTTCAGGTCGGTTTCAGGGAAAGTTTGAGAAAGTTGTAGAGTATTACGCAGGTGAAGAAATAAGGAGGGAATCCTGAGTGCATAGAATGGAGGTCTTTGAAAGCCCGGTTGAAGAGTTTTGTCGTATGTGCCTTGACTGGGCAAGCCCAGGGTTTTGAATTGGGCAATCTCAGCATTCCAGGTCAACAGTCTATCCACTGAGCCACCACAGGTCAGGCTAGGAGAGGTTTGTGTTCTGGTTGTGGAGAGGAAATATTCAAGAATACCAAAACTAGAAAGGGTACTAGAGATAATTGGAGTTCATACTCCTTGTTTTATATAGGAGAAAACTGAAGCCCAGGTTCACACAGTAATAAATGGACAACACAGGGAAATCATGTCACAGGCAGAGTTTGCAGAATAGGCAGGCACTTGTGATAACCACTGGTGGCGAGGGCTAAAGCTCCATTGGTGGAAGAGAACACAGGCTTCAGTCGGGGACACTGCAGCGCTCATGGAACACCAGCTGGAACTGAGGAAAGAGTCTGAGGCAGAAGCTGTGCTTACCTGGATATGTCAGGGCAGCGAAGGAAGAGAAATTGGCAGGAATACATGAAGAGAACAAACAGATTAAAAACACCTAGTGCCAAAGAAATCAAGGCAGGAGAGGACTTAAAGGAGAAAGAGTAGCAGCCAAGGGTTCACGGATGTTCAAAGTTTAAATTGATTACGCTGGGGAACAAAATTTTTGTGGCATCCATAAAAACACTTGTTCTTACCTAATTCGAGTGTGCTGATCTCAAATCTGACATTAGTTTTTCTCTGAAAACTACAGATTTTTGCAATTCAAGATTTTAGGTTTTTATATTATTGTAAAGTTTTCAACATTTAGTTTACTATAATAAAGTAGAATGTCTTCTTGGGCATCATCTTTGTGAAAATATAATAATTTATATAATGCAGTAAATACACTAAAAGATATAATTGCATCAGAATTTGTCTGATTTCAAAATAGAACATATTAAAACACTTATCTTAATCATAAAATGCGCAAAACTTATTTAAATTCTATTCAGGCAAAAATTTGCATTTGTTGAGGACAATCTCCTTGATGCTCCAGCAGTAGTCTGCCATCATATTTCTGTCCTCTCGCCCCTGATAATGCTCCTCCATCATCTTCAGATCTTGATGAAAGCATTCTCCCTGCTCATCACTAACAGCTCCAAGATTTTCAGGAAACTTATTGAGGTGACTGTTCAGGAAGTGAATCTTAAAGCTCATGTTACATCAAATGTTGTGGAAAACCAACAGCATCATTTGAACCAGAAGTTCATAGTTTTCTGCTTTTTGTTGCCAAGGAAGTTCTTTGTAACTGCCACAAAAGACTGCCATGCTGCTTTCTCCTCCTTAGTCATCTTCCTGGAAAATTCTTCGTCACATATGAGGGTTCGAATTTGAGGTCCATAGAATATATCTGCTTTTTTTTTTTTTTGATACACCTGCTTTTATCTTCTTGAAAGGCAAGGCAGGAAAAGCAGAAATAATATGTTGAAAGCATTCATTTTGTCTATTTAAAGCCTGAACAAATGGCTTCATTAAGCCAAGTTTGATGTGAAATGGGGGGAAAACAATCCTGTCTCAATTAACTACAGGTTCATTCACAATAGTTTGCATCCCTACTTCCAGAGCTTCACTTTTCGGCCACTCCTTCTGTGTCCAGTGTTTCTCCCGAGCTCAGCTGTCCCACAAACACAGAAAGCAAGGATACTTTGTGAAACCTCCCTGTTGTCCTAGCAGGAAATTGACCATTTTAAGATCCACATAAATGATCCAGTTATGCTCCTCATACTTCAGTAAGTCGAGGACAATTTTTATGTCATTATAATCTTCTCGCAGATGAGTTGAATAACCAATTGGAACTGCTGCATAAACGTTACTGTTGTGTAGGAGAACACATTTCAGATTCCGTTAAGAGCTGTCAAGAAATAGCCACCATTCTGTTGGACTGTAAGTGGTAACCCCTAGCTGGCTGAGAATACTACTGATATCATGACAGTAAACAAAGTGTTTGTCTTCAGAAAAAAAAGTCCACAAAAATTTTTTCATGCTTCCTGATATGGGTTACTTTAGCTGACCGGTGAAATACATTCTTTTCTTGAAGTCTAGAGGCTAAAACCTCAGCTGCTTTCTTTGATAGACCCAAATCTCTTACTAAGTCATTCAATTCAGGTTGGCTAAACTGCTGAGGGGTTAATGACTGCTTGGCATCAGAAGAAGACCCTTCAGATTCTACAACCATTTCCTCATGCATCTTATAAAAATACACTTGATCACCATGTTCACTTTCTTCATCCTTAGAAGAAATAAAACCATTGAAAACTGGAACTGGGAGTGTCTCAGAGTGTGGGATAGGTCGTATTGCTGAAGGAATATTAGGATATGTGATCATATGCTGTTTTTTCTTGCCGATGCCCTTTGTATGGATCAGACAGAAATAACAGTCACTGCTGTAGTCCTTAGGTTCACGCCAAACTATGGGAATACCAAAAGGCATTCCTTTGCCTTTTCCTTTTGTCCAGTCACAAAGCATTTCCTCAGAATGATGACATACAATATGAGGAGCCCAATTCTTGTCTTGATCGCCAAGGGGAACTTGAAAATAGGCAATATATGCACGTGTCACAAATGATGAAATATTGCGCCTTTGATGTTGAAGTGTGTAACAGCCACTTTTTATAACAGAAGGTGTCAGGACTATTCTTACATTTACGCCTACTTGAAGAAGCCATGATTCAATCTTAAAACAAAATAAGAGGGTGTTTTTATCAGATAATAATTTTTTACATTTAAAAGCAACTAAAATTGCCTGACCTGTGGTGGCGCAGTGGATAAAGCGTCGACCTGGGAACACTGAGGTCGCCAGTTCAAAACCCTGCACTGGTCTGGTCAAGGCACATATGGGAGTTGATGCTTCCAGCTCCTCCCCTCTTTCTTTCTCTCTCTCTCTCTCTCTCTCTCTCTCTCTCTCTCTCTCTTACTCTGTGTCTCCTCTCTAAAATGAATAAAATAAAATAAAATTTTAAAAGCAACTAAAATTATGTAAAAGTGATGTTTGTATAACATTAGTTGCCTTGTGGTTATGTTCAATCCAAGAGTCGTTGCCCTTTAACTCCAATTTAAAAACCAGTGCATGCCATTAACTGTAACAAAAAGAAATTAAAATTGCATAAAAACTAGAGCATATATCCAAAAACAGATTTCATATTTAGAATCAGCAATGCAGAAATATGTAGAAAAAGTTCTAAAACCTCACGCAACAGAAAATGAAAAAAATTGTTCACCATTGTTGTGGACCAAGGAAATGGCTGTTGGCATCACTACTGGGAGAGGCACCCAGACTGGAAGGAGGAGTTGAGGGAGACCTGAGGAGAGAAAACGGAGGTCAGCACAGATAAAGAATTCCAAATGTTGACTGAAGTCAGGAGGATGGGCTCTTGATGGAGAAACAACATAAAGTGTGTCTTTAGGAGAAGAGAGACTGGAGAGTGAGTAGTTTTTGGCGTGGGGGAAATGAGCGAATTTTGCATAATGGGATTAAAATTTTCCTTTTATTTCATCTCTGAGTCTTAGGTCTTTCATCTTTAAAACAGGGATAAAAAATGTGTCATAGGTTTATGAGGATTAAATGGAAAAACACAAGAATAATGCTTAGTATAGTTTCTGGCACATTATAAACATGTAATGCACAGTAGTTATTTTTAATATTTTATTACTATACATCTATGAAGGGCTTATCCCAGAATCCTGAGGTTTAAGAATGTATTACTTACATTTTAAATCTTGGTATCTTGTATTTATCACTTTATGGGGTACAGTTGATTATCAAATATGGTTTCACATATTTTGAAAGATTGGGCTGGAAACAGTCCCAAAGAAGCATTTATTTTATTGCTCATGTGCATGTGGAAATTATACATTTTAATTGTGCTATAATATGAGCCAATTTCCTTCTCATGAGTGGGAGTTTATCTCTTGGGAGAGGGAATTTGGCTTTGGATTTATTACTTACATCTGCAAAAGGAGTAAGAAAGAGTAAGAACAGGACACTCTATGATAAGCAATTTTACCTTTTTATTTTGATCTGAAACCTGGAATCCAAGATTGATGTCATTTTTTTTATTTTTTTATTTTTTAAATACTTCTTCCTAGGTGGAAATGTTTTTGTTTAAGCAAGGGTAAGTCATAGATGATGGGGAGACTTCTTTTGGAGGAATCCATCTCTGTGCTTTTTAGTGTGAACTTCCTGAAAAAGAGCAAAAAGCACACTGGACACACACACACACACACACACACACAGCCAAGAAACTAAAGGACAAAATCTTTTTCCTTTTAAAGAAGACACCTGTGATGCCAGCTAGCAAGCACAGCCGCATGGAACGGAAAGGAATTAGTTCCAGTCCTAAAAGAGGGATAAGTGCATCTGGTGTTAGATTAACTGTAGCAAACAGTTTTGCTTAGTTTGAAATACTCTGACTCAAAAACATGCTGATTTCATCATGAGAAACAGATATGTACAGATGACTTCTCAATAAGCGGAATATGGTGGGTGCATCTCAGGCAGACAAAAACCAACACGGACAGGACTTGAAAACATAATGTTGAGTTCAACAATGAGAAAAAAAGAGATTTATGATGTCATTATGTAATCTAAAGCCACATACATGTACACAAAAAAACAGCTCAGCCTATTCCTATGGAGATGCATGCATATTTAAGGACATACATATATCTAATTTACTGGAGAGGTTGGCTAAGAGGTAGTGGGAGATGAATGTGGGGACAGAGATAGAAGAGAAAGAAATGAAATGAGAACGTGCTAAAAGTTGAGTATGATTTTTAAAAAGAGAAATCTTTTAGTTGTTCGCCTTTTCTTTGTTGCCATCAATCTGATGCAAAGGCAAAGAACTTTCAGGCAAACATGCTGCCTCAGTGATAACGTGGGTTTCAGGGAATTCCTCACTCAGCAGTTTTGGGTGGTGGCTTCCTGGGGGGAAAAACAAAGGAGCTGTGGTTTCAGCTGAACGTGAGAACCAGGGCAGCATCTGCTCTATAACTCCAGGGGGCGCCCTTCACACAGTGATGACTACCACCTGCCCATCTGGGCTGGAACCCTGAGTCTGACTCCTTCAAGACTTTGCTAGGGCTGTATCCCAAGATATTTTTACAACTCATGTTTAGACTTATTTCTGGTGAAAAAGTTATTTTATGAGGATGAAAACAAGCAATCTGGGAATAATCTAATGACATTTTTACAGGGAGAGAAATATGATTATATGAGAGCACAGATAAAATACTTTTCTTTTTTTAAATTGGGTTCAAGATGAAGTAGGAAGAACTTGAATTCACCTCCTACCACTGGCTTAACAAATCTACAACTGTATTTGTATAGTTCCTTCTGAGATAGAGATAATTCCCTCGGAAAGGGACCTGAAAATTCGGTGATCAGGGCCTCCGCTACAAAGGGTAAAGGATAGATAGCATGGAGACAGGAAGGAGAGGCAGAAAGACGTCTTGCTGGGGGAAAACGCCACACAGCGGCAGCCATGATCCACAGAGAGGAGGGAATCTCGAAAGTATAGAGGCTTTTCGTGAGGAGAGAGGTGTTGGGGACCGAATAACTAGACAGGGTATTTTTGCAATCTGGACAGAGGTGCTATGCTCAAACCCCACCTCATTTGCCTAGTTAACAAAGAGCTACACCTGTTTCTCATTTGTCTCACCTATGTTCTCTGGAGGAGGCTGGAAACTAATTTCTTATTAGTGTAAAGTAGATTTGGCTGGTTTGATGGGGGTTGTCTTTGAGTTACCTTGGAAACTTAATTGAATTGCTGATGGACCACATTTTTTTCTATGAATAAAAGTGGATGTGCTTCTGCGAGCGCGGACGTTCCGGCTAAGGAACAGTAGAGACTATTTGCGTGGCGTCCTCTTTGCCATGGCGTCCTCCCGATCCTATCTATCTATCTATCTATCTATCTATCTATCTATCTATCTATCTATCTATCTATCTATCTATATCTTTAAGTCCCTGTCTATAATTTATTCCATACCTTTTCCCATTCGAAGACCCCATAATAGACTCGTCGTTGCTGGACCACGACAGAGGCAGATAAAGTTCTACATCAAGCACCCCTCAGATTTCACAAAGGAGAGACAAGTACCCCAAACACTGGACTTTGTAAACTTTTATATTTTATAATTAAACCTCTTTTTATCCTTAAGTTGCTTGCTTCAACTACAGGTTGTATATGGGACTAGAAAAATTCTTAGAAAGAGTTCGAGCGTTGATCTTGTGTGGTCCATCTAGCCAGCAGGGATTCCCAAAATATGGTCCCGGGGCGGGGGGGCATCAGCATCAGCATGAAACTGGTTAGAAAGGCAAACTCTTGGGCTACACCAGCACCTTCTGAACCAGAAACTCTGGGGGTGGGGACAGGCCCTCTGTGGTTTAACAAGCCCTCCAGGTGGTTCCGTGGCAAAGTTCTGGATCTAGTTCTCTGTGTCTTAAAATTGGCTGTACAGACGTGGCTTTTTTTTTTTTTTTTTTTTTTTTTTTGCTTTAAACTGTCATTTTTTTAGTAGCCCTAAATTACCTAGGCCTAAACCAAACCCCAGATACATTGTAATCTCCAGGAGGCAGAGCCCAGGCATGAGTATTTATTTATTTATTTATTTATTTATTTTTGTGACAGAGCCAGAGAGAGCCAGAGAGGGGGACAGATAAGGACAGACAGACAGGAAGGGAGAGAGACGAGAAGCATCAATTCTTTGTTTCGACACCTTAGCTGTTCACTGATTGCTTTCTCATATGTGCCTTGACTGGGGGGCTACAGCAGACCGAGTGACCACTTGCACAAGCCAGCGACCTTGGGCTTGAGCTGGCGATCTCGGAGTCTCGAACCTAAGTCCTCTGTGTCCCAATTAGATGCTCTATCCATTGCGCCACCGCCTGGTCAGGCATGAGTATTTCTTCTTTAAAAATACTGATTTAGAAATCAAATTTACTAGGGAGACATTGATCAATAAGAGTACATACGCTTCAGGTAAACATTTCTATTTGAACTATTGGTCACATTGTGTGCCCATCACTCAAACTCAAATCACTTTCCATCCCCATATATTTGTTGTCCCTCTTTATTCCCCTCCCCCCATCGTCTCCCCACAACTTCCTCTCCCGGTCACCACTTTACTTTTATCTATGTCTACAAGTCTCATTTTTGTATTCCAACTATGTCTGAAACCATATAGTTCTTAGCTTTTTCTGATTTACTTATTTCACTTAGTGCAGTGGTTCTTAACCTTTTTTGAGGTACCGAACCCACCAGTTTCATATGCACATTCACCGAACCCTTCTTTAGTGATAAATAAAATATGATTTTTTTTCCCCCAAACTCAAGACATAGGTATATGTTTTTTTACTGGTGCACAAAATGAGCTGTGCATGAACATCACCTTGCTCAAAGAACAAAACTAACAAAGCGCATGAACTCAAAACAAATTATGGTATTACTTTATTCTGGCCTCCGCGGCAGAGTCTTCTCCGAACCCCTGAGACCAACTCATCAAACCCCTAGGGTTCGATAGGACCCAGGTTAAAAACCACTGACTTAGTGTAATGTTCAAGGTCTATCCATGCTGTAAATGGCACTATGTCATCATTTCTTATGGCTGAGTAGTACTCCAGTCTATATATGTGCCTAAATTACCAGGCCCTGGCAAACCCCAGGCACATTGGGATCTCTGGTAGGCCCAGGTATCAATATTTCTTATGTCTCCCCAGATGGAACAAATGACTCACCCTCCTCTGGGCTTCAATGCCCTTACCTACTAAATTACAGGATCAGGGAGTCACTAGGCTTTCTTTAGAGATCCATCAATCTAGACCAGGGCTTCTTAAACTTTAATGAACACTTGAATCAGCTGAGATCTTGTTAAAAGCAGGTGCTGAGTAGGTCTGGGTGGGGAAGGACCTAAGATGCATTTATTATTTTTTTTTGCAAGCCTCTAGGGCATGCTGACACTTCTAGATTGCCAACCATACTTGGAGAAACAAGGACCCAGGAGCAGAGGAAGGAGAGTTAGCTAAGGGGTTAGTAGATCTGGCTTCCAGGTCGTGGTTGCCTTTATCTGGCTCCCATTTTGCCTGGGCCTCCATCTCAATTCTTTGGGCCCAAGGTCTGTCCTGCCTTACCTACATCATTGGGATGTTGAAAAAAAAAAACTAAAGGAGTAATGCAGGGTTGTTTCCCAAAGTGTGTGCACATAGTGCATGAATTAAGAGAGTATGTGGATAAACATTTAAAAATTTTAATAGCTGTGAATTTATTGTAAGGAGTACTTTACTCAGAGCAAGTGTTGCTGGCCTTCAATGTACAGTAGCGAGAAAGCCTGCTTTTAAGAGTTAGGCCATTTGAATAAATAATAATAGAAGTAGTTGACAGAGCTTATGAAGATAGGATGACTCAAGTTTTGGAAATGCTGAGAAGGCAGATGCAAAAAGGAATATGAGAGCTAAAAGAACAAAAAGTAACCCTAGATTTTGATTGGCTGAGTGAGACTAGATGCTAGATCATTTATGGAGCAGGCATTCTATAACACTCATGTACAGCGTTGCAAGAATCGTTATCCAAAATATATTTATTGAGAGAGAAACAGAAACAAATTATGTTCACAAGAAAACTGTAAGAGGATAAGAGGTTATAAAATAAGTGTTTGAACTTGTAATTTAATATTTCACTATAAGATATGAAAAAAAAGTCTTGCTCACTAACAGCTAAGAAAGTTGTCTTAAGACAGTAATTCATTCATGCACAAATCAGAATCAGGGGGAGTCAAGGTCCCGATTCTGACAACTTCTAATAGGTAGACCATGTTTAGCAGATGTGGGTGGAGGAGCTGGGTTCCACTACCTGGGCTAATTTCTTGAACTAACTAACTGGTCTTTGTGTAGTATGCTACCAGGGCATCTTGTGATAGCCCTTGAGGACAGAGCTCAATGAGCCTGAAAAAGAAGTCACTGACTCACTCAAAATAAGAATTTTATGAGATTCCAACAGATTAAGGCAGGAATATAGCAAAATTCAAAGATACCTTGTGATCCTCAACCTCTGTCCTTGAATATGAGTGGGAATTGTCAACTGGTCATTTTCCCTCTTACTTATTTACAACTTTGGGAACAGATAACTTACACTCCTCTAGGGCTAAATGCCCTCACCCATCAAATCACAGGATTGGGCTAGGCAATCTTTAGGCATAACATTTTGATATCTATGATTTTAAAGTTGAGAAGAGGTGTTTAATAGAGAGTACATGGGAAAGACTGTGGGGCTTATTAAAAGTATAGTTAGCCCTGGATGATTGGCTCAGTGGTAGAACGTCAGCTGGGCATGTGGAAGTACAGGGTTCAATTCCTGGTTAGAGCACACAGAAGTGCCCATCTGCTCTCCACCCTTCCTCCTTTCCTTTCTCTGTATCTCTCTCTTTCCCTCCCACAGCCAAAGCTCCGTTGGAGCAATGTTGGCCTGGGTGCTGAGGATGGCTCCATGGCCTCTACCTCAGGCTCTAGAATGGCTCTGGTTGCAATGGAGTAATGCCCCGGAGGGGCAAAGCATTGCCCCTGGTGGGCTTGCTGATGGATCCCAGTCAGGTGTATGCGGGAGTCTGTCTCTGTATCCCCGCTTTTCACTTCAGAAAAAAAAAAGGAAATAATAGTATAAATAAATAAATAAATGTATAGTTAGATACTGAATTGTAAGACTTGCATTTTCAAATGTCTTTGCTGAATTAGGGTTTACAGAAGAATAGCCACATTAAAAATAAAATAAAACAATTTTATTTGAACTTAAGAATTATACTGATTCTTCTCTTTGATTTGAAGAGGTTCAGGCTTTGGAAATGTGTCCTAAATTAGGTCTATTGAGGCAAAGGGAAGATGGAGTCAAAATTTGATGCATTTAAACCATGTAGCCAATAAAAAGGATAACTTAACTCTCTTTCACCAATGCACATATAGGAATAGACAAACACAACATTTTCATTATTAATTGTGAAGTGTGTGGAATTGGAATATAGCCATAATTGCTTGTGCCCATCCATTCTGGACAGGCTTGAATCAGGGGTGTGGAGACAACCCTCGAGGCAAGTCTTCCTAGCCAAACCCCCCTTGTCTGTAACCTGCCATCTGGAGACAGTGTAAGATTTATCTTACTTTAACCAGGAAGAAGCCAAAAGGAGGCTGGAGGTCTGATGGCTTGTTGCTTCATGTGGAAAAAGGATAGACTGAGTGAATTTGTGTGTAATCCCTAAAGAGAAAGTGTCTTTGTGCTGTATTTCTTTTTGACTTGGAGACCCTGAAAGCAAGTTAAAAATTGGAAGAGGCCATTCCTGGAGTCTAGATTTATTTGAGTTTTGGGGATAGCCTTGATTACAATGGAAGAAATGCTTTATTTATATATGTCAGATGTAATGCAGGATTTCCTGGTCTGTCTTTCCAGGCAGCGGGAGCCTCTGATGAAAATCACTTATCTTAGTTGGGAGTATGTCCTTATCATTTAACAGAGCCTGATATTAACATTTCCTGCCCAGGATTTGCTGGAACCTGTGTGTTCCCTTCAAGTGATGACAAAATGATTGCACTGGTTTCCTGTCACCAGCATTATCTTTTTGCAGAGACCGGGGGAAGTCAATCTTTCTGAAGAGCCAGGTCCCTAGCTTGCTTTTCTTTGCTGACACAGACCGGTTCCGTTGCACTTAACAGCTCTTACTGTAAGTGGTGCTGTTGGACCATTTTTCTCCTATGCACTTTCCAGTGATACAGTAAGTGCGTTCAGGGGATGAGACGATAACAAATGGGTGGTTCCTTTTGACTAGAATAAACTGTTCATATGGTACTACTCTCTTACTACTGAGACATGTGGAGGCAGCTCTGTTTCTTTCTAGTTTGCAATCCTGAGATTTCTCAAAGATGCGATAAAAATTAAATAAAGATGATGTGGTTGGTGGTCCCTACTGAACATACTTATGTTCTGATCTAAGGTGGAAGCTGAGTGCTTTGAGGATGAGCAGAGGCTGTGTTAGCCAATGGTGTAAATAAATAGTGTAGGGGAATTTGGGGGAGAGGACTGCAAATTACAGAAAGTGGGTTGGTCATTTCTACACAGAAGAAGTAATAAAGGGAGTCCAGAAAGGTACAGGAAAAGGAAAAAAGATCTGCCTTGATGATTAGACAGGAGAGGTCATTATGGGCTAATAATTATATGCGGGAAAGCCATACTTAAATATATTATTATATATATGCATGTTTGTGGGTATAGCTGCATGTATGCGTGTATTATTTTTATAATCAACAAATGAGTTCACTTGCTTTTCTCTCATGGGCTCCTTCCCCAAGTCACTGTCCCCTGTAGGTCTGTTTACCTTTTTTCTAGTCCTGAACACCGAAGAACAGCTGAGCCTTATAATCCTGGCTCTAGGAGGGTTAGGCAATGTAATCATTGCATTGCTTAGAGAAAGTGTGTCACATTTTTAAACTGTGACTCCTTTGTATTTTGCAGTTTTTATTTCATAAGAATAAGAGGCTTTAGGCTTGTTATTGTTATTTTAATGGAGGAGTGAATTTAGTGGCTTACGTAATTGATAAGCTTGTTTTTCCTCCACTGCCATCAGCCAAATTTTTGTGACACTAAGAAAAGGATGACACTAGACTGGTACCCCCTGCCTGGCATATTGGGACCTGTTTTTACAGATTGCAAATGCAGTAACATTGGTCTGAGGAAATCTGGCAGGAGAGGGTGGCATACTTGCTTTTCTTCTGTTACACTTTTGGTGAAATGAATTAGACTTTTAAATCAGAATATTCACTGAGATGAGTTAGATCTTTGCCCAAAGGCAGTGGAAGGTTTCCAGATGGTTGGAGGTATGATGTAGGAATGTCTAGCTAAACGAGGGTCTGGTGGAATGGTGCTCTCCTGGCAGGCTCTGTTTCTTCTCCAGCAATCCGGGGGTCGCATGTAGAATGGAGCGAGCAGGAAACATCAGCCTCGCTTGCCTGTGGGAGGACCTGGTGTTTCAAATGTTCTTCATTAGGAACTGGGAGTGGGCTTTTATTCAAGTTAAACTAAAGCAGCAGTTCTATGAGGAATAGCCTCCTCTATCTGTGTCTTTTGTTTCTGGGTACTCTTCAAATTTCTGGGAGAGCCAAATTTCAGCAGAAAGGGTTGTTAATGGTGGACTTTGTGTAATTGAGACCCTAGGAGAGGAGAGGGAAAACTGGAGAAATAGGTGGATATGTCATGGACCTCAACACTGTATTTAGAGGCCGTTGATTTTAGAATAATCAGCCAAGACAAGCAAAGGCAGTCACTTTGGATGAAAATGTTGACTTCCCTCGCAATTATAGATAGCTGAGTCCTAACACTTGTGCAACAACACATTTTTCTAAACGAGGGCTGGTTTTTCTGGTTGTGCGAGCAAAATCAAAATTATCAGGCAAATATTTGGCTCAGAAGCAAACATTATATATCATATTGAGTCAATCATCAGTGCTTTCCAAGGTAAGGCCTGACTTCTCCTTTCCTTCCAGTTTGTAATTTGTGTTTTTTGGGAATAAGCTTCCTGTGTGATTGGCTCCATTGTTACCTGAATGAAGCTCTAAGCACCCTTTTGAGACAGAAACACAATTTGGCTAATTGTTCCTGAGTTCACTTTTTTTTGCCTCTGTATACCTGGGACTTTACTGTGGAAAGTCTGGCTTTGCTAGATCAAGAGCTTGAGGCGTAGGGTAGGGGCATGCTGCTCAGGACTAGGGACATACACTGGCAGGTGTTTAGATGGATGACCTTGGTTAACTCAGAATCTTCAGGTTCTCATGGGGGAGAATTACCCACCCACACTCTGCTTGGAAATGTGTGTCCCTTGGTTGAAATAAGACCCAGATAAGAATGTTGGATGAAGTGACTAAATCAATATTCATCATCATTTTAAAAACAAGTTAGATTGGTTGAAAAAAAGTCCAGCATAGATCTGAAGACAAACCAGTGGCTGAATGGAATAGAACAGGTTAAGGGTAGGTTCAAGGGCTAACCTTGAGGTAGGTTTTCTTCCTCACATCCTATCTTGCCTTTCAGTTTCTTATTCCCTTTCTTCAAGGGTGCCCCCTGCCCATCCCATCTGACTCTCTCCTGCAGTGCCTTGCTTGTGGAAGGGAGGCCTACAAGTTTTGCAGAGTTAGCATATATTTAGCCTTCAAGATTCTCTGTTTTAATGAGGGAGCTCTAGGAGATGAGCAGATCACTCTAAGCTCTTAAGTTAAAATCTGAAATGGTGGAATTTTTTATAAAAAGGGGAAATATTTTTGGGCAAGTGAGCTTTCCAAATGAGCCTGGAACGTGGAGGCCCACTTCTTTGATACTTTAAATATGCCTTCAATTTAGTAAGTTAATTCTTCTTCCTCTTTAAATCGGACACACTGTATATGTCATAGTTAAGATATTTTAATCCAAAATTTGCTATTTACTAGCTATGTGACCTTGGTCAAGTCACTTAATTTCTCCAGGTCTCAATTTCATCATGTAAAGTGGAAAAAATAATAAGCTGTTCAAGGAGTCTTTGTGAGCTTCAAATGGGACACACACACACACACACACACACACACACACACACACACCCTTCTTCTTACAAACATAAGCTATTCTCTAAGGACATTAAAACATTTGAAAGCATTTATTTTTCTCCAGGGAGGTAAACAGGGACAGGGGAGGGATATTTTTCATTTTGTGTTTTTCGATTTTATTTATTTATTTATTTTTTATTAAGTGAGAGGTGGGGAGGCAGAGACAGGCTCCCACTAGGGTCCTGACAGAGATCCATCTAGCAAGCCCACTCTGGGGCAATGTTCTGCCCATCAGGGGTGTTGCTCTGTTGTTCAGCAACCGAGCTTTTCTTAGTGCCTGAGGCAGAGGCCATGGAGACATCCTCAGTGGCCCGGGCCAACTTGCTCCAATTGAGTCACGGCTGCAGGAGGGAAAGAGAGAGAGAGAGAGAGAGAGAGAGAGAGAGAGAGAGAGAGAGAATGAGAATGGGAGGGGGAGGGTTGTAGAAGCAGATGGTAGCCACTCCTGTGTGACCTGACCAGGAATTGAACCCAGGACATCCAAACACCGGGCCCACACTCTACCACTGAGCCAACCAGCCAGGGCTGTGTTTTGAATTTTGAATCATAAGAATGTATAACCTACATAAAAAATTAAAATAATTCTAAATTACTTATCAGGAATTTGTTTTTGTTTTTTGTGAAATTATTTATTGACTTTAGAGAGATAGGAAAGGAGAAAGAGAGAATATTTATACATTCACTGATTGTTTCTTGTATGTGCCCTGCCTGGGGATCAAACCTGCAACCTTGGCATATTGGAATGATGCGCTAACCAACTGAACTACCTGGCTAAGGAGGAATTTTTTAATATAAAAAGCCACCTTAATGGTGTCCTTTATTCAGTGCAGGTCATTGATAAGCAAGCACTCCATAGAACTGATCTCATTTAATCCTCATAAGTGTTATGTGAAGAAGGTATGTGCTCTAGAGAGTTCATGTTGGAATATCAAAGTAAGGGGCTTTTGAAGCTATATTCTCTATATGTAATAACTTTAAAAAATATTTTTATTATAAAATATTTCAAACATACAAGAAAATATAGAGAAATATGCTTCCATAATCATTTAGGGTGGCCATAGAGCTTATTGTCCAAATTGGGATACTTTTGAAGAGAGAAAGGGTTGCTGTTGATATTTATGCTGTGATAACAGATGTAAATGCAACAGCCCTGGGCAGATTGGTGGTGCGGTCACCTGGAAATCAAGCATTACCATGTTGAAGCCTCCCTTTGTGCTTCTTCCGGCCAATGTCCTGCAGCAACTCCCCAGCATCCTTGATCTTGATATAGATGTGCACATAGTTTACAATTTATGCCCATACTACATATGAGTGTATCATAAACTGTACGAATAATTCCTTTGTATGTTTCTAAATGTTACATAAATGGTATCATATATTCTTACTGTTTTAAACCGGTAAGGCATTTTCTTCTCCTTTCCCTGGACAATTAAAGAAACTAGGGCCAGAAAGTAATGATGTATTAGTTAATGTTCTTTTAGTTGAAAGCAACAGAAACTAATCCTGGCTAGCTTAAACCATGAGTAATTTAGTGAAGAATATTGGGGCATCTTGAGTATCCATAACTGGAAAGAGGAGTTTCAGAGCAGCTCCTGGGATATGAGCAACAGGTAGCCATAGATTTAATCCCTCATGCACCCATCATTAATATGGCCAAACTACAGTAACCCTAGTTTCTATATCACTGGGTTCCATTAGTCAAATTCCAGAGATAGTGAGAGAATCCAGTTAGACCAGGCATTCTTCCTTGGTCAATCCTTTGTGCATCGTCAGGAGTGGAAGATTACGTAATAAGGACAAAATCACTGAGAACTCATCCCATAGGACTGGAACTCTTCCCAGAAAAGGGGACATTGTAAGCTGAGCTTCTAAAAAGGTGACAATCCTAAGTGAGCAGAAAATATTGCACATGAGAAGGAGAGCTCTATGTTAACGGTTTCTTCTGAAAAGGAACAAAGGGAAAGTATCTCCATTCGGGAACTCCTTCCGGGCATTCCTTGGGAATTTTATATGGGCTCCTGAATTCTGGATTCTGAACAGAATCAACTGAAAAGTCAGGAAAATTGGGTGAAGTATTATCATTCTCCTGTGAGATTTAAAGCTTAAATAGTCTCTGTAGAGAACTTACTGGTGTGAAGAAATCCACTGACTTCAGGTTGAAAGCAAGAGCAGAAAACTGATGCATGGAATTGAAGGTCAAGGTCAGCATTTCTGGGAATGGGGACAGGAGCAATAGAAGAGAAGAATTACGTAGTCTATGTTTCTTATATCTGTTGCTCTAAGTGTGCTTTCATAGCCTGTCCTCTGCTGACAGTGAGTCATTTTTGTGAGTCAACGTTAACAAGTTTACAGGCATAGTATGTTTTTTCTAAATCCTGTTAGTGATGTTTTAAGGAATACTAGATTTTTGAAGCAAAATATGTCACTAAATTGGCTATTCTGGCCTTTGCTTCTCTGTGGGGCTCACAGCCTTGCCAGGAGACCTGCATATTGCATTATTTGAATTCTACTGGAGAGAACAATTGATGTTTTGTGGGCTTAAAATTTTAATTTAAAACCTGAAACCTGTATGATTATGTTAACTAGTGTCATCCTAATAAATACAATTGAAAGATAAATAAAATTGATAAAAATTTCATTTAAAGAATGGTAATCTTTAAATATTTGTAGTATTATCATCCAATTTCAAAATAATCTTTATTTGGCATTTATTTTTTGTTAGCGTTCATTTATTTTTATTTTATTGTGTGTGTGAGAGAGAGAGAGAGAGACAGACAGACAGACAGGGACAGACAGGAAGGGAGAGAGATGAGAAGCATTGACTCATAGTTGCAGCACCTTAGTTTCATTGATTGTTTTCTCATATGTGCCTTGACTGGGGGAAGGGGGGTTCCAGCTGAGCCAGGGACCCTTGCTCAAGCCAGCGACATTGGGCTCAAGCCAGTAACCATGGGATCATATCTATGATTCCATGTTCAAGCCAGTGACCCCAAGCTCAAGCTGGTGAGCTTGTGCTCAAGCTGACCACCTTGTGGTTTTGAATCTGGGTCCTCAGAGTCCCAGACCGATGCTCTATCCATTGCACCACCACCTGGTCAGACATTGTTCATTTATTTTAAAAAATGTTTTCTATTATCCTATGTCTTTGTCAGGTAGAAACTATTTTTATATGTTATTGGATTTTATAATCTTGTCACAGTATGTTGATTCATAATAATACCAAACTGTCCACTTGTTATTATATCATTTTTTTAAACAGAGACCATGCAAACTTTTTATACGGTCCTTTACAGAGAAATGATTCTGTGTTTATTCTTCTGCTCTCCTATTATTATTAAAAAATATGTAAGTAAAGTGTTATGAAAATTACAGAATAACATAAATTTGGGAGGTCTTGTCAGATGCTCCATTTCCTTATTCTCCAATCCCAGTGATTAATACCATTCAGAAGTTTAGACAAAGTGAAAGGGAATGTCATCCTCCACTGGATACCTGGTAGGGTAATGATAAAAGGTTGAAAGGTTGTTGAGCTCCTCTCACTGGTGATGTGCCTGAATAAGTCAGACTTATTGGGGGATCTCAGATACACAAAGAGAAATATGATTGGATATATCATAACCAATAATGGTTAAAAACCTGGTTGATTTCACCTACTAAAAGCTGGAAAAATCAGTTCCACAAGAAATGAAAAGTGACCACTTTCTGGCTTCTGAGAAAACATTAGAAACAGGTGGAAGAAAAATGCCCAAACAATGAGGGTGTCCTTGGACTTCTCTTTGAAGTCAACAGCCATATTTTAGACCATGAAACCCCAACCATTGGTATCACTTTGGGGTTCAAATAATGTGTCCAGAAAACCCTAGGTTAAAAAGCAGTTGTGTGCAATGTTTCTCTATTTGTTTGAGTTAATTTTCAAATTAGTGTGCCCTCTGTAGATATGCTCCAAAGGAAGGAACAAAGGACTGGAATAATCTCATGAAGAAAATTGATCAGGCAGGGCACATAGACTTGTTGGCAGCAGTGGTTCCGATAAATGGGTGAGTTAACACCTGAGCCAAGCCTGAGCTGGGCTTGGGGCTTGGGGATGGCATGCGCTCACAACTCCAAATTGATAACATAGTATTTCACTGTCACTCATGCAAATTCACCCAGACTTCATAGCTGAAAAAATATCAATTCATAAAGTAGGAATACCGGCTTATACAGCATACTTGTTATTTACCTATATGGCATAGATTGATATAAAATCGCTTTTAAGAAATGATATTATGTAGAAATGCTAAAATATTTATTTAGATATTAGCCATATGTTGGGGATCCCCTCCTAAAATCTAAACATAAAAACCACCAAAGAAAAATTCCATGTAGGCTATGACTGAATATGACTAATGAAATATAATTTAAGTAAAACATATATCATTTTTAATGAATATCTAAATTGTGTTCCTTTAACAAATTCAACTATTAAAAAAGTATAGAGGTTCCTTCAGAAAAGTAAACTTTTTTTAACCTTTTATAACATAAAGAACTTTGAAAAGACTTCCTAAAGTTTTTAATAATTTATTATTATATATCACTGATGGTTCTAGATACTTTGGGAGACACTTGGAAATTGAATCTTCATCCTTGGCAGATCAGTAAATGCAACAGATCTTATTATGTTTAGGTAAAAATGAATTAAAATTAAACCATTAATTTTCCCCAAACACAATATTTACAAGTTAGTCAATTAACATGAAGTACTTTTCAAAGTTGGGGCCAGTGCATGCAGAAGTTAGGAAACCACACCTGCATTAGTTTGTCCATCAATTTCTTGTGTTTTTGTGTTGGGAGATTTATGAGCAGCTCTGCTGTTTTCCCAGGAACCCTGTGGCACCTCCAAGAACAAACTCCAGAGAAATTGGAATTTTCATGTATTAGATTGATGACTCCTTTTGCACTGTTACTTACAAAGTATTAAAGGGTCAGTAAAAACAACTTCTTTCATCCTTAACACTACCCTATTTTGCTTATGATGTCATGCTAAATATTGTGTTGAAAAGGTTAATTAGACATAGTTCATCCCTGCTCACAAAGATAATACTACCCGATACAAAGATTAAGAATCATTACTATTAGCCTGACCAGGCGGTGGCGCAGTGGATAGAGCATCGGACTGGGATGCGGAAGTCCCAGGTTGGAGACCCTGAGGTCGCCAGCTGGAGCGCGGGACCATCTGGCTTGAGCTAAAGCTCGCCAGCTTGGACCCAAGGTCGCTGGCTCGAGCAAGGGGTGGCTCAGTCTGCTGAAGGCCCGCGGTCAAGGCACATGTGAGAAAGCAATCAATGAATAACTATGGTGTCCCAACGCAACGAAAAACTAATGATTGATGCTTCTCAACTCTCTCCGTTCCTGTATGTCTGACTCTCTCTCTGTTCCTGTAAAAAAAAAAAAAAAAGAATCATTAGTATTATAGTAATAATAATTGTATTTGTTATTATGGTAATAATTACATTAACAATTATTATGATACTAATAATTTTAGTAACAATTATTTTTAGTAATAATAATAGTAATGGTAATAATTGCAGTAAGCCCTTATTATGCTCCATGGACTGTGCTGAGCAATTTCCACATAATAGCTCTTAGAATATGATCATCAACACTTGGAGGTAGGTAGTGTGTGTCCATCTTTCAGGGAGAGAAAGCTTGATTTAGGGAGGGTAAGCAACTTGTCCACTTGGGAAACAAATATTTGAAGCCCAAGATGGATGAACACAGAGACAAGTGCACTAACATTTATAAGACACACATGTGACAAGCACCTTTACATCACTTGAACAATTCACTAGTGGTCTCACAATGAAGGAAGTAGAGAAATGGCAAGTTCTGTCTGAATTGCAACATGCTGTTTAATTTGTTGGAGAACAGAAGGCTTAGTGGAAGGTGGTATTTGGGGAGAAATATAATTGACTTTCCCCATCACCAGAAGGTGTTTGGGCAAGTTAAAAAAGGGACTAGTGCTTCCTTAGAGGACTGACTGCCTCATGACATTTCCACCTGCTTTTCTGGCTCTTGTCCTGTGCTTTTGGCATTTCTTCTGCTCTTAGAGACAATGAGTCAACAGCATGTTTTTAGCACTCCCTATTGAGACTCCAACTAAATAGGAATATGTAACTACTGTGAGCCAAATATGTGTGCCAGCCTTCCCTGCTGGCCAGGGGTTCAGGGGTGTGTGTGGGGGAGAGTGAAAGAACAGAACACATAGAAGAAAATGATATATAAATATATATGTAAATCATTTAAAGTCTATTTAAATCTATTAAATTTTTTTTATTGATTTTTAGAGAGAAGAGAGAAAAAGAGAGAGATAGAAAGAGTGGGGCAGAGGAGCGGGAAGCATCAACTCATGCTTCTCGTATATGCCTTGACCGGGCAAGCCCAGGGTTTTGAATCCGCAACCTAGCATTCCAGGTTGATGCTTTCTTTATCCACACGTCTCAAGGGTATACATTTTAACTGGGTAATTTTACCTGCTCCTTTTTTGCAAATTGTGGTAACTTTCTTAGTGGAAACCTAATAGAAATTAATCTTTCAATGCTTCATAAGTAAAAGGAATCATAGAATGGTTTAGCTGGAAGGGACCCCAGAGATCTAAAGTGTTTTCATGGAATACTAATATTCTTGATTTGTGAATAGGTGTTTTGGAAAAGGATCCCCTGGTCATATAAAATTTAGAAATTCAGGGTTAAAATTAAGTAGTTTCCTTTCTTGTGAAACTTCACTTTTTAGTATACTAATCTGCTTTGTGAATCTCTCGTTTTGTTTTTTGTTTGTTTGTTTGTTTTTACAGGAACAGAGAGAGAGTCAGAGAGAGGGTTAGACAGACAGGAACGGAGAGAGGTGAGAAGCATCAATTATTAGTTTTTTGTTGTCGTTGAGACACCTTAGTTGTTAATTGATTGCTTTCTCACACGTGCCTTGACCACGGGCCTTCAGCAGACCTAGCCACCCCTTGCTGGAGCCAGCGACCTTGGGTCCAAGCTGGTGAGCTTTTGCTCAAGCCAGATGGGCCCCCGCACTTAAGCTGGCAACCTCAGGGTCTCAAACATGGGACTTCTGCATCCCAGTCTGACGCTCTATCCACTGTGCCACCACCTGTTCAGGCTGCTTTGTGAATTTCTAAGAGGGAATATAAAGTATGAGGTTTTTCATCACTTATTTTACTCTAAAGTCTTTTTTTGGGAAATGTTGATCTAACTGAGCCAGCTAGTGTATTCTCTCTCTACTTGAAGGTGCTGGCTGACACCTTTTTATTTTGAGAGCAAGGAAGTCCCACGGGGAAGGGAGGATATATCGGTTGCTCCTGTCTCATGCCAAGATTTCTCAGTGAGATGCCTTTCTCTAGAGGCTTAGAGAGGGCTGAAATGCATCTCTAGGCAAACAGAACTGCCCTTCATTGTGACCCATGCTGCAGAGAAGCTCTGAGCTCAGAACAAAGGGGTGACTAGCGCTTAGAGTCAGAAAAATGTATTTCCACCTGACTTAGCCCACTGAGGACATACAAAAGGGAAGAGTGGTGTCACCATTGTAGTCACAAAGGTAGTCCGTGTCTCCTTAACAAACTGGTCATGTGAGTTTAGGTTGGGAAGTACCAGTTTTTTAAAAAAGTTAAACTGATATCTTTTCTGCAGGATTTTTCAGAACTTTCAATATGAAAATATGCATTGTAAAGCTCCAACAATGGGGTAGAGTGTGCAGGATTTAAAAGTTTCTTAGCTGTGAAACTCTTGCTTTGTGCAGCATTTGGGAAGCACTCATGTTCTGAGGAAAACCCTTTGAGAAACACTGATCTAATCTGACCTTCTCATTTGACAGTGAGCTACTATGGGTTGGGCATTTCTTATCTATGGGGGCCTCTCAGATTCCTTTCTCCATCACTGTGACAAATTTATTAAAATTAACTTAGTCAGGCCCTGGCCTGGTTACTCAGGGGATAAAGCATCATCCCCATGTCCTGACGTCTTGGGCTTGATCCTTGGTCAGGGCACATGCGAGAAGCAACCAATGAGTGCACAACAAAATGGAACAACTAATTAGAACAAGTTGATTGCTTCTCTCTCTTGCTTTCTCTCCTCTTTCCCCTCTCCTCCTTCCTTTCTCTTTCAAATCAATGGACATTTTTAAAAATAATAAATCAAATTTGGAGATAGTTTTGAAGAGATTTCTTTAGTTTCTAAACCTTTCTTTTGTATGTTTCAAGGGCAAATTATTGTATATATTTTAGTTCCCATTGTCAAAAATCACATTGTCAAAAATTCAGCTAATCTTTATAGACTATCAACTATGCCCAAGGACCCTTTATGTACAATGGTGGTCTACAAATGTACAAACTGTAGTTCTTGAGAAGATGTGGTACATATATACAATGGAATACTGCTCAGCCATAGAAATGATGATGTATTGCAATTTACCACAACATCGATGGACTTTGAGGACATTATACGAAGTGAAATAAGTAAATCAGAAAAAGCTAAGAATTACATGATTTCACACATAGGTGGGATATAAAAATGAGACTCATGGACATAGATAACTGTGAAGTGGTGACCAGGGGGAGGAGGTTGTGAGGGAGGGAAATAAAGAGGGACAAATTTATAGTGACAGGAAGTGATTTGACTTTGGGTAATGGGCACACAACACAATCAACAATTTAAATACTATAGAAATATTTACCTGAAACCCATGTACTTTTATTGATCAATGTCACTCCATTAAATTTAATTTTCTAAATTAAAAAAACTGTAGTTCTTGTTATACATTAATAGTGATAAATACAACACTGATGGCAATAATATACATGTCTGACATTTGTCAGGCATTGTACTAAATACAATGGAATTATAATACTGCTTGATTCTCAGTGAGAGCATTAAGTGAGAAGTTAAGGGATTATTATTCCAAGGTCACATACAGGCAGTGGAGAGAAAATATACATAGAAAGGTATAGCAACTAGTGAAACATTCCTTGTGAATGATACAAAATGCTAGGAAAAAATAGATTTTCAAAAGCTTTGATCAGTGAAAAACGTATGTGGTGAGCAATTGTGATCTGGTCATCCATTTCACCGTGGGCTTCTGTTAATAGATCGTAGTTGGGCACATTGCTTTGAGCTGGGCCAGAGTCTTTGGGAATTTTGGGATTAGAAGCAAAGGAAGAAGCTTTCCTCTTGGCTGGTAAAACTGTAAAATCTTGTCTGAGATGCACCTGACTTGTCTTTCGTCTTGTGAAAGGAATTGGGCTTTCACAGGACAGAATGAGGGCAAAATCAAGAGATGGGCAGGTGCTGAAAGCAGAAAGATGAAGTCTTGGAGGTCTGTAAGCTTAAGGGCTGTGTCCTTGCTGGAGTAAAAGACACTGCTCTCTCTTCTTCTGGGAATGATATTGTCCTTCCTTGCAAAATGAAATGTTTTAAAAAAGTGATTTAAAAATACCCACACCATAGAGATACACACAGATCTTTAGAAGTGTTGAGGTTTTATTTGGCCCTAAGCCAAGGTACCCTCAACTACAAATTCAGGGGAATAGGCTCTTGGGTTTTTATCTTTCTGGTCCATTCTCTCTTCACTCCTATTTTCTATGGGGTATTTCTTGGTTTGGGATTTCAGGTGAGCCTTAAGGACACAAGGCAGATCATCTTTAGCCCCTGCAGAATGGGAGAATGCATGGAAAGGACCTAACAAGGTTCCAGGTACCCTATCCTTGTTTTATTCGAGTTTGTTCTTTCATTTCTGATAGGGTATACCAGGAGGGCTTTTACCCTCCTCCTATTGAAAGTGAATAATTCCAGTAAGAGCTCAGAAGTACGGGCAAATACAGTGTGAGATAAGCCTATTTCTAAGCACACGCTGGGCTGGGGGAGGGGGTTGGGGGAGGGGGATGGGACGGGCACGAAGAATAATGTGGGTCTGTGTTGCTGCTCTTGCAGCCACCACAAGAAGAAAAGTTTCCGTAAGGAAATATGGGCTGCCTGGAGATAGCCTGGGGAAAAGTGTGCATGGCTGGGCGGGTCCTGCTGGACTGAAGGGCCTGACAGTATGTGATTCCCTGCAACAAATGGTAGTTGGTGGAGGGTGGGTATATACACAGAGACACACACACAGCACCCAGCCTCCAATTTCAGCGTTGGCAGAAGATAACAATTCTCAGCTCGCCTTTCCAGGGTTATTTTTGGCTGGGGCTGTTGCTGATGGCAAAAGTTTCAGCTCCCTCCCAACTCCCTCCCTCGTCCTTGTTTAAGAGAGAAATTTAAACTTGTGCGTGTAAACTGCTCACTCCCCAGGAGACCAGGAGACAGGGTTGCTGGTGAAAGGGAAAAGGGACTGGGGTGTTGGAGAGGATCCCAAATCCTGCCCCAGGTCTCAACCAGCTCTCACCACCTCCAGACTATTTTCTAGCGGAGGGTGGGCCCCAGAGACAGCCGATTGCTGGGGAAAGCTTGGGCCAGGCGCAAGAGGAGGAGCTGCCTTGGGTCGGGGTAGTGGACACTAAGGACGGGTTTTGGGGACGACACCCCGAAAGTAAATCCAGCTGGGAGAAGAAACTGCGCGCCCCTAGGGCGATCCGGCTGGAAAGGAATTTGGGCGGGAGAAAACTCTGTTGGAAGGTAGAGGCCAAACTTGGCTAGGGCAGCAAAGGGCCGCCTGGAGAGGGAGGATCCACCGGTCGGTGCCGCGGGAGGGCGCAGGGCGCGGGCCGGCTGGGAAGCGGGCCGGGGCGCAAGGCGGAGTTCGGGCGCGCAGCCAGGCCGGTGGGGGACCCCGACGGGCTGCAGATTCCCTCCGGCTCCCGGGAGCTGCAGCAGGCGGGACTGGCTAAGAGGCGCCATGGAAGGAAGCCCCATCCCAGTGCTGACAGTGCCCACGGCACCCTATGAGGACCAGCGGCCCACCGGCGGCGGGGGGCTACGGCGGCCCACCGGTCTTTTCGAGGGCCAGCGCAACTACCTGCCTAACTTCATCCAGAGCGTGCTGTCGTCCATCGACCTGCGTGATCGCCAGGGCTGCACCATGGTTGTAGGCAGTGACGGCAGGTACTTCAGCAGGACCGCTACGGAGATCGTGGTGCAGATGGCTGCGGCCAACGGGGTAAGTTACCTGGTCGCCCCTTGCTTCACGCTGCACCGCCGCCTCCCCTCTTTCAGCCCTTGCCCCCGCCTGCCTGCCAGTCACCGTTGGCCCGGGGGCCCACCCCGGCTGTGGCGCTCTCCCAGGTCCTCTTTCTCCAGTGTCCACTCTTCGCAGCCTTCCTGGTGCAACCCGGACATTGTTCTATTTGCAATCATCTTCTTCCACCCTAAAGTTTGGCTCTGCCAAATTTAACGGTACTGTTGTCTCAGGGCGCACACCAGTGTCGATCCCTGACATATTTGGCGAGTGTAAACCGTGAAGGTTACTAATATTGTTGGTTCGTGAACCCCAGAATTATTTCACGATTAATTTCATTCGGGTAGGAATGGGGTAGGGATCAATTTGATGCTATGCAGCCTGGGCTCTTCGTTCCCTGGAGACATGTCTTTAAATGGTCTTAAATGAGATTTGCAATGCCTTTTTACAAGCAACTCCCAACTTCTCTCCAACATGCCCTTTGGCGTTTGACAACTTTTCATGCCTCTTCGCCCTTTGCCATTCATCCTCATTTCCTTTCCAGCCTCCCACGACCTCTGCAGCCTTCTTTTGCAATCTGAATTCTCAGACGTTGCTTTTTTGTTTGTTTTCCTTTCCCTCTTTCCCCTCCTTTCAACCACTAGAAGAACCTTTGGATAAATCCCCACGCCCCTATTTCCTCCTTTTCAAATCCAGGCACCTCTCAAGGACTTTGACAAGAGGGATAGCTAACTTCAGGGATCTCTGAATTCTCCGCAGGAAGCATTGTCTTAAAGAGTAATTTCAGCCTTGTTAATGCAGTCAGACCCACACACATAGAACTTTTTTTTAAGTGAATTCTCTGCAGATGTATAAAGGAATGTGAATATTAAAAAAAAAAAATGAAACCAAACAATTATTTGGCGATTGGATTTCCTCCTTCCTTTTCCCAACACTTTCCATTTCTTCCCCATCATTGTGTGTGTGTGTGTGTGTGTGTGTGTGTGCGCGCGCGCGCGCGCGCGCGCGCTTGCACGCATGTTAAAGTTTTGGGGTTGTCCATATTTCATGTTTGTCAACTATAATTCCCCCTTCTCAATGTTTCAGGGATGGGGAAAGAGATTTTGGTTTTTTAAAATCAATTGGTAGAAACAGGGCCGAGGGGTGAGCTGAGTGGTGGAATCGTGATTTTTAACCCCAGCAGATGCTGCTGCTGGAGTTACAAGACTTGTATTTCTCTCTGGCTCTCACTTGGGACTGGTGAAAATTGGCTCGAATCAGGGATAGGAGAGAGGTTGACCAACGGTGTTTTACTCTTGTCTGACAAAGCTGTTCCCCTGGAATGATGGAGAATAATGAGCCTAGGGAGAGCTGTGGAGCTTTTGTAACTCCTTCCTGGGCCAATTTTTCCAGGGAGTGAGAAAAACATAGCCTGTCCACTATTTATTGATGGTCAGGATATTTTTAAAGTTACAGTTGTTGATTTGATGGACAAATTATTATTATGCTTTCTAATTTCTTGACAAACTTTGCTGTAAGGACTCTTCATCCTCTTCAATGGGTCTTCTCTGATAAACCCATTTTATTAACTTTGAGCAGTTTATTTTAGGAGATAGTTAGCATATGTTAACATATGCTTAAAATAGAGTAAAATTTAACCTAGCAATGGTTATAAGGAGCAAAATGACAAATTAAAACCCACATAGAAGTACCATTTCCTAAATAACCTGAAAGTACTACTTCTAAGATGGGAGAAGAGAATGGTGGACATTTATCAAAATTTCAAAAAGCCAATTTTAATCAATCTTTTTCTCATTTTATTCAAATCTTGGGGGCTTTTACTAAAGCAATGTAAATAATCAGAAGACTGACTTACTGGGGAAACTGATTTGGATAACTGTAAGCAAAATTGGTTTGAGTAACTGCACATTGATGGGAATGCACTTTTCTCCTGATTTGGACTGTTGAGTTACATTAAGGAATGATGAACTTTGATTAAAGCGTTTTGTCCTTTTTAAAAATTTCTTATTAAATATTCAATAAGCAGGCTAGAAAATAGTAGAAAAATAGAATTTCTTCCTTTTGACATGACTGGAATCTGACTGGGTGGGCGACATTCTCTCTATCTGAAAAATCTTCATGTTGACGTTGAACAGTAATTTTACAAAAAAAACTTACTCTAAAAAACTATAGTTATTTGATTATGTAATTACTGGAGGAGAACAAAAGTTTGAAATATATAAAATGATAAACTATATTACCAATGTTTTAATAACTCATAAAGTTTGAAACAGACTCTCAGATACATACCTGTGCAATTTGGAATTTAAACATTTTTATTATAAAATTGTGAACTTTCCAAACTTTCAGAAAGAGAGAATAAATTAATGACATTCATATGCCCATACCCTAAATTGTTAACATTTTTCTATACTTCTTTCATCTCGTTTGAGGGCTAAAATATATTAAAGTATATTAAAGAAAATATTTTATCTCTAAATTCTTTAGTATGTATAGATCTCTAAAAAATAAGAACATTTTCTTTGACAGTTCCACTGTCATTATTATCCCAGACAAAATAAAAAAATTATTTCTTTATATCATTTATTACCCAATCCACATTCAAATTTCCTCTATTCTGAAATGTTTTTATAGATGGTTTGTTCAAACTGGTTTCTTCTAATTAAGGGACACACCTTGCATTTGGCTATTTGTCTCAAATCTCTCTTCACCTAGAAAGTACGTCCCTCTTTATTTTTATTTTGTTAATGAAATTAACCTATTAGAGAGACTAGGCCAGTCAATTGTTCTATAGAATGTCTCCTATACCCCACCCCCTTTTCTGAAATTTTCTGATTCTTTCTTCTTTTTAAAAGATTTTATTTATTGATTTTAAAGAGAGAAGAGGAAGAGAAAGAGAGAAGGGAGGGAGGAGTAGGAAGTGTCAACTCCTAGTTGTTTCATAATTGCTTCTCATAGTTGTTTCATAGTTGCTTCTCATATATGGCTTAACCTGGCAAGCCAGCAACCTTAGCATTCCACGTCAGCACTTTATCCACTGTGTCACCACAGGTCAGGTGGAATTTTCTGATTCTTTCTTTCTGTTTTTTCTTTTCCTTTTTTTTAAGTGAAAGGAGGGGAGATGAGATGGAACTCCACATGCCCACTGACTGGGATCCACCTGGCAGTCCCCATCTGGGGCCAATGCTAGAATCATCCTAACTATCCATAGTGCCTGGGGCTGACAATCGAACCAATGGAGTCACTGGCTGCAGGAGGGGAAGAGGGAGAGAGAAGGGGGAGAGGGAAGGGGAGAGAAGTAGATGTTTTCTTCTCATGTGTGCCCTGACTGGGAATTGAACCTGGGACGTACATTCGTGAGTAGATGCTCAATCCACTAAGCCAACCAGCTAGAGCCTGATTATTTTTTGATGGTGTCTTTTAACTTTTCACTGTATTCATGTCTTGTTTATTTTTGGTGAACTAAAAATTAGTTGTAAAGGCTTAATTGAATTCAGGATCATCAGTTTTTTTGCATGAATATTTTATAGGCAATGGTATATGTTCATGTTGCATCACATTAGGGAACATAATCTCTGGTTGTCCCATCATTAATAATGATTACAGGGGTATGGTGGTGATTTCCTGTAGCTTCCATTGTTTTCCTCTTTGGGACCAGCAAGTAGCCTGTGGGGTAAACTTTGTACCAGATAAATATATGTTCCTTATCAACATTTTCCCACTTGTTTTAGCATCTATTAATAAACCTGGCTTGAGTAAATTGTTTCATTAAAGTTTTCAAAATGATGATTTGCTAATTTTCTAATTCCTTCCACATGTTTTAGCTGGCATTTTGTATTAACTGGACAGTTTCCTCACAAGTGGGCTCTTCGGTTACTGTATAATAGAGTTAGTTCCCTCTGGAAAGCAGAATATATATTTATTTCTCTTTTTTAATTACCAATTTTTATAGTAAAGATTTGATGAAATAGCCACCTCCATTGGTGATACATAAATTCTGTTTTGTTTTGCTTTTGTTTTTTTGAATATTGCTATAGATTCCGGGATTTTTATATAATCAATTTGAATGAATTTGTGAATAATGAAAAGATACTTTTTACCTATATTTGCAATTTTTATGTGGCTAGGTTAATTACCTAAAATAATCCCCAGAAGTATTTTAATTCCCCTTTGAAAACACAAAAAAATGCCATACTAAAAAAGAAAAATAACTATTAAGTACAAAGAGTAAATTGTATCATTTAAATGAATTGTGATTAAACTTAGGTTGTAACTAATTAATTTTTTATCCTATTTCTATTTCCATCTGCTTCAGATCCTCCTCAGGGGTTTAGATCCTTTATATATCAATTTATTCTAATCTCTTATAGAGTTCAAAAGCTGAAGACAACATAATGGTTACAAGAATACCTTTGCCCTTCTCTGGGTAGATCCATCTGACTAAGAGCATTCTTTCTCTTTCTCCTCTTTGTTATAATCTTCTTTTTTAGTCCCAAACTACCTTTTCTACTGGACAATGACAGCACTGTGCCTGCCTCAAGGTCTTTCTTACTTTTTCTAAAGTCTTCTTTCTCTGGAGATGACATTGTATATCACACTGTCCATTGGAACTTTCTGTGATGGTGGAAATAGTCTGCAATCTGCACTATCCTGTCCACTAGCCACACGTGACTATTGAACACCTGAAATGCAGCTAATGCTACTGAAGAACTGAATTTTATATTTAATTTTTAATTAATTAAAATTTAACTTTAAATAGCCATAATGGATAGTAGCTACCATACTGGACAGTACAGATCTATAACTTAGCATTTAAAATGTGTGTATGTGTGAGTGTGTGTGTGTCTGTGTGTGTTTAATGGAGCAAATTATTACAGTCAAAACAACTATAGGTCAAATAAAGGTAAGTCACCAAATACTACAAATACATATTTGACAAACCCAAACCAGACTATAGTCTAGGAGACAATGAGGTATGACAGAAAAAGCACCCAGAAGTCTCCCCTTGTTTTCCTAGCTCTACCTTACAAGTTGCAAGGAAAATGCTTTAGCCTCTTGAAATACTTAGAAACCACTTGTTTCCTCTTCTATAAATTGGGTATGACAGCATCATTAAATTATCCTGGGAAGCAGATGAAACAGTGCATAGAAAAGCATGTTGTAACATCCATAGCACTAAGAAATATTGTATAATGGATTATTATTAAAGTTAACCAAATACATCTCAGATAATAATAATAATAATAATGTTTTAAATAAACCATGCAGTGGACCCCTTTGCAAACAACTTATATCTCTGTAGCACATTTTAGTCAAGGGAAAATCCACGTGTTTACTAGTCACATACAGAACTGGGCATGCAATGATCAATAACAACAATATTATTGAGTTAAGAATTCAAGATCTTCTCAATACCTTTTTATTTTTATTTTTTTGGTGACAGAGACAGAGTGAGGGACAGATAGGGACAGACAGACAGGAAAGGAGAGAGATGACAAACATCAGTTCTCTGCTGTGGCACCTTAGTTATCCATTGACTGCTTTCTCATATGTGCCTTGGGGGGGGGCTCCAGCAGATGGAGTGAAGTTTTGCTCAAGCCAGTGAGCTTGGGTTCAAGCTGGTGAGCTGTGCTCAAACCAGATGAGCCCGCACTCAAGCTGGTGACCTTGGAGTTTTGAACCTGGGTCCTCTGAGTCCCAGTCTGACACTCTATACACTGCGCCACTGCCTGATCAGGCTTCTCAATATCTTGTGAAACCTTTTTGAGGTGGAAGCTGATGTGCAATGGCATGAGGAAAGTTGGATCAGCAAGGGACTTGGGTGTGCCTTCTAGTTAAGTTGCTTGCACAGATTGTATTTGATTCTAACAGGCCATGAAAAGGAAGTTGCTCCAAAGAATGAGAGTACACTTGCCTTGGCATGTATTACACTCTCTGATGGGCAAATTTTGGTATGGACTCAAAGACAAGGAACATGGGCTTGGAAGGGAAGCATAGTGGGATATGGTGTTAGGTGGGAAGTGGGGAAGGAAGAAGAAGGAAGGAAGAGAGGGAAACCTGTACTTCAAGATATAAGGCTCTTTTCCTGGAATGGATGTGGAAATCTAGGGTGGGTTGGCCCCACATCTTACCTCTTGAAAGGAAAACAAACTGGGTGGTGGTTGCTCCCTGTTTTCTACTGGTATTCATTACAGAAGAAGCGAATGGAGTGAGCTACTATGGCCCAGACATTAGGGAGGTTTGTAATACATTAGAAAACCCTAAAGAGCCTCCCATCATTCTATCTTGCTTCCCTCCCCAAATCCTCAGTCCTGACTCATGAAACTGGGAAACTTATTCTATGAGCAGTAGCAAGGTTTAGGGAGCTTGTGGTTCCATCCATCCATCCATTTGGGCAAGTTTATTCTTGAATCTTTTAGCTTCCAGTCTTCATTTCCTTTTTTTTTTTTTTTTTTTTTTTGTGGGGAAGTAAAAGGAGTGGGAGAAGTTTTGAGAACAGCTGGGTCCTCCCAGTTGCTGGGGTGGGTTATTTTAAGCTTTGTTTAATGTGTCCAGAGACCCAGATGGCATTTTTAACTAAGCTGCTTTATTAAATCTTCTAATAAAGCATAATGATGTTTATTGAAAAGACAGACACACATCAGCAACAGTATGTGTGAAACTTTCCCTAAGAATTTTCTATGAAACATCTGTTCTCTGAGTCCTTTATGAACTCTAAAGTTAGCTAGTTTCTGTATAGACTTGAGAAATAGAAGCTGGAATCAATTTTTGAGGAATCTCAGCATACATATTGGCTTCACCAACCTTACCTCTCATCTTTTGGACCTTGGCCACTCTTCTTCTAGACAACAGTAACATGAACAGGATTATTTAGGAATAATAAGAAGGGAAAAAAGGTCTAAATTTCCTAGGGCTTTTCATATTGAAGGTAGAAAGCTAGGGCTACATACAGTGTTCTTCATTAGCTTATAGCCTTGACAGTTAATTGCAAACACTCAAGATTTGGCCAATGTGCCTTAACTGTTTATACATGCATAGCCAAAGGGAAAGTTTTAGATTCTATTATCTGACTTGACTCACATTAGTTATGAGTAAAAGGATATTTAGAATATATACAAGACTTGTTAAAAATCTGTATTTTCTGAGTTCTTAAATATCTTTCATCTCTGACATTTTTAGCGACATCAAATTTTGGAAGAAGACTGTATTTAAATGAAGAGAAAAGTTTCAGAAACATTCAATACCCAAAGAAAAATTTTTTTTGGTGTAAAGTCACATAATTTTTTTCTTTTCCTTTCCAAGTCTCTACTAATAGGTGCTTTGTACAAATATAATATTAGTTATAATAGTATTTAGTTTTCCTCTAATAAGAGTCCTGTTTTATAGCTGGGGGTATCTAGTTTTGCGTGTAGGAATTTCAAATGGAAAGAGAAAAGAATTTGAAATCATAAAGACCAAAATTAATCCCATTTGACAAAAGACCCTATAAAATACTGGAATAATCTTACAACAAATTGTTAGTATCTACACTATACAAAAAGTTTTTCTAATAAGAAAAGTCAAACAATTCAAAAGAAATATTGTAAACAACAACAAACACATGAAAAGGTGATCAAACTCATTAATAGCCAAAGAAATAGGAATAAAAGCAACCCATCAGTTAGAAAAAAAATAGTAAATACTCAAAGTTGGTGTGGGTGTGGAAAATTGTGGTGTTTGTACTCTGCTGGTGGAAGTTAAATTGATACAACTTTTTGTTTAGGTAATTTGACAGTATATATTTAAATTAATAGAGTTATCTTTTAATAATCCAGGACTCCCTTAATCTACAACTCTATCTATACTGTAGATTTTCCTAGTACAAATGTGCAAATGTCTGTGTACATAAATACTCACTGCAGCCTTTTGCTGAAGAAAAACTTGGGAACAATCTATACATTTAACAGTAGAGAACAGGTATGTAATTTATGATACAACCTCACTATGGAAGCATTGAGATTCATAAATTAGGAGGTGGATCTATATGTGACATAAGAAAGATGTGAATGATAGTTTGTTAAGTGAAACAAAGTAATTAATGGAGTATCACGTGTATGTACCATGATTCTACTTTTGTATATATATAATCTAGGCATAGAAAATAAGATTGGAAGAACACACTCCAAAACAGTTAACAGTAAACATATCTGGGATCAGTGGGTGTGTATGGTGGGGAAAGGAGAATCCTTCCCCTTTTTACTTCATATACCTCTCTTTGTAGTATTAACTAATCATATATGCATATGCATTGCTGTCATAGTTAAACACATCCATAAAGAATAACGAAGAAAAAAGAAGCAGCTCTGGATCTGAATCATGGTACTACCACTCGTAACTTGTATGACTGTGAAGTCACCTTGCCTTCCTGGGTTTGTTTCTTCATTTATAAATAGAGGCAAAGTAATAATACTTGCCCCCATATCTTCCAGAGTAGTTGGGAGGATTGAAGGTGGTGATGAATTATTATCAATTATTTATTTATTCATTAACAATTATTACCAAACTATTTACCTCTCATTAAAATAAAAGGATATGGGCCCTGGCCAGTTGGCTCAGTGGTAGAGCATTGGCCTGGTGTGTGGAAGTTCTGGTTCGATTCCTGGTCAGGGCACATAGGAGTCCATCTGCTTCTTCACACCTCCCTCCCCCCTCTCTCTCTGTCTTCTCCTCTCCTCCCGCAGCCAAGGCTCAATTAGAGCAAGTTGGCCCCAGTCGCTGAGGATGGCTCAGTGGCCTGGGCCTCAGGAGCTAAAAACTGGCTCGGTTGCAACACAGCAAGGGTCCCAAATGGGCAGAGCATCGCCGCTCCCTAGCGGGCTTGCTGGGTGGATCTGGGCCAGGGTGCATGTGGGAATCTGTCTCTGCCTCCCCTCCTCTCACTTAAAAGAAAAAAAAAATTGAAAGGGCGTGGGATATGGGCTTTTGGTTTCAGGAGCTTTACTGATTAGAAGGTGCCTGTTGATGTGGTGATCACATTTGCTTTGGTAAAGCTTCCTCTTGACTTTCCGTATTCCTCCATGCTGCTGTCTAATGCTTGGGAGATAACTACCAATTATCATATAAGTCATGGCCCCTCGCCACTCCCAGCACTACACACACACACAGACAAACAGACAGACACACACACACACACACATACACTTACTCACTCATGCACACACTCACTGCCATGGTACTTGAGGCAGCAACAGCTGCTCTGGCCCAGATATTTAATTCAACATAAAGGATTTTTCTTTAGCATGGTCTGTGCATTATTTTCTGTTATGAATTAGCTGGGTCAATGCCATGCTTCTCCACCGTAAACCTTTCTGAGGCTCAGGCTGTATTAAGAGCAGCCCTAATCTGCACCCATTCACCCCAGCCACCCCACTGCCACTTCCTGAGGCCAGATCTTAATCTACTCATTTCAGGAGGATTTTCAAACCTAATGGACTGGGCCATGTGAGCGATCACTGGAAGGAACAGACCAAGCAGATGCTAAGAGACTCCATGCTAATCTGCTGAGTTGTCTGAAAATGCACAGCTGCAGAAGCTAGTGATGCTTTCAAGTACTTTGTCAGGCTCTTTGTCTGGGTGTCTGTTCCTGTGGCCTGCCGAATGTTTAGTTAGGAGGTATAATCTTTTTTAGGACAGGAGCTCCCAAATGTAAAGTGACAGATGCTAGTGTGGAATATAATACAGAAGACCCAGCTTTGCTGTCATAAATAACAGTAAATGGTTTGATCATGCTGAGTTGTAAATCTATGATAGCCAGAGGTCTTCATTCACTGCAACATACTATAGGGGGTGGGGGCACTTAGCAGTAATTATTTCCCAGACAGAAAGTGGTTCGATGGAATTTATTTAAAGATTCATATAAATGTATTTTTTTACATATAAATACATGCACATTTATTTATACACAAACACCCACATACAGAGCGAGTCAAGGGCAAGAGTGACCAAGACATTAAATGTATTTTAATGGATGTGACAACTACTCACAGAAAAACAGATAGTTATAATGAGGCTGAGGTTTTTTTCTTTTTCTTTTTCTTTTTTTGGAATATATATATCCTATCTACAGAGGTGCCAAAGATACTGAGTTTCTGTTTTGGGAATACATACACACACACACAATCATATATATATATATATATATATATACATATATATATATACATACATATACATATATACACAAATATATATATACATACATACACATACACACACAATTATTATACAGTAAGTCCTCACTTAACATCCTCACTAGGTTCTGTGACTTCAAGTGAAACTACATATAATGAAACCAATTTTAACATAGGCTAATTTATATAAATAAGAGTTAAGTTCTTATGGTGTCTCATCTATGTTATAATGAAGTGATGTTGAACAAAATGATGTTATTCCAGGACCTACTTGCTGTATTATAAAATTTCTGTCTATCTATAAAGGTACCAGGTATAAAGTATTCTTAAGAACCTAAGTAGTTTGTCAAGTAGCATGTGTGTGTGCACATGTGCATAGGACAACCCTCATCCTTGCAAAGAGATCTGTCTTCTTCCCTGGATATATTCAAGAGGAAGATAGAACAGAATCCCAGATGTCAGAAGTGTTTGAAGTCTGCATAGAATTGAAGGAGGTTACTCAGCGTTCCCAAATGATCTATGTTTCTATGGTAATAAATAGAATCTGCACTGGAATTGGATGGGCCAATATTAAGAAATGCAAGCAGTATAAATCCTACTGTTCTAGGCAGGAATCTATGTTTCAAGGACAGCTTTCTGCAACGAGCTTAACAATATGGGTAACTTAGAAGGTCAGCATTGTATATGCCAGTGGACAGTGCAAATCAGGGCATAGATGGGGCAATGACAGGAGGTCCAGGTCAAGACAAGGATACAGACATGGTTCTGTCACTTTTTATCATGGAATCCAGTAGTTTTTAGTGAGCAGTTTTGGTGGTTACAGAAGAAAGAAGACATTATAGTCATGCAGTCATGTTAACAACTAATTTAGACTTTAGTTACTGGCAGGCTACATATTCAGTTTGATTTATTCACAGTATGTTTGGTCCTCAAACATTATTTTAGTTTCACATAGAAAAACTTTAAGTGAAAGGACACTTCTTTATTGGTCAAGAAAGGATAGTAAATCTAAATAATGGAAGACTATACAGCCACTAAAATCATGTTGAAGAAGACTTAATAACAGAAAGTCAGACTTTGGGGAAGAGCTAGTTATATTAAGTGAAAAATGTAGACCACACAAAATTTTTTTTTGTAAAAGCATATAAACATGTAAATAACAGGGAGAGACAGAGAGGGAGAGAGAGAGAAAGAGAGCCCAAAACAGATAGACAAAAGAAAAGGGTGCACACAGAAATATTAACAGTGCTCATTTTTAGGTTAACAGATTATTTTTATTTTCCTCTTGCTTTTTGTACTTCCTAAATGTTCAAAATAGGGACATGCAAGTACATATTTTTGTAATTAGAAAACCATTGCAGGTTAGTAAAACAATAACGAATTCATTTAATGACTATGAATTAAGAAATTGATAATTAAGAATTAAGAAATGACACTAACAAGGAATGCAAGTGGAATGTATTGAGTTTACTGGGTACCAGACACTGAACTGGAGGTTGTCTTCATATTCCATTATGTGATTGTTTAGATCTTTTAGATAACACAACCAAGATACAGAGGGGTTCAGGGTCTTGTTCAAAGTCACATAGCTAGTAGGAGGCAAAGTCAGTTTTTGCATCCTTTCTCACTGGATACCAAAATCTCCAGTTTATCTCAGGATGCTCAACTCTGCCTCCCTCACCCAGACAGATCCAACGGTTTTCATCCTGCTACCCACTTGGGTTAGTCACTGTAAGGCTGGTGGCCATAGCCAGGCAGGTTCACTTTGGATTTGGGCAGACAGTAGAGGAACTGCGGAGCTGGAAAATGTCGGATCCTTCCCATTCTAGTCTCTATTGGCGGCCGGGCAAGCACACAGGCAGGGGAAACCACTTCCACAGCAGCAGCAGCTGGTGAGCAAAGAGCAGCAAAACCAGCTCTTGCGGTGGCAGGCCAAAGAAAGGAAAATGGCCCCTGGCAGCGGTAAGCAAGCAATCCACCCTGAGGGCAAGCACCCATTGCTTTACACAGGCTACACACATGTTGCTCCGCCACGTGCTCACGCACTAGTCATGCAAAGCACGAGCGAGCAAGCCTAGCGCAGCTGTTTTCCCAACAGTTACCTCATGGAATGGCAGCAAACAGGGCCCTTTCTTGTTTCAGTGAGCAAGGCCCTGTACCTTAAGTTAAGGAATACAGCATTTTTCAAGCACTGAATTTACCTTATCACTAGGAGGGACATGAGGCCTAATTCTACCACCCTTATTTTGCATTTGAGGAAAGCTAGATGGCCTGGTTCTCTCAAACGAGATCTTGAGAACTTGGTGAGCTCATTGAGGAACAGAACTTGGGCCAAATGTCTAGATGTCAGTGAATTTGCTGAACTTGTTCAGGTATTAAAGATTGAATGTGAAATCCGTCTTGGTTTGGTTCTAATGGACTTTCATCTCTTGCTTTTAGCCTGTGAGTGTGTGTGTAGAAGAAGCTGAGTATGAGCTCGGTGGCTCCCATCTGGTCTCTGTGTAACAAAGCATGTAACTGCATAATTGTCCATGAGCAACTGGAGAAGTCCCTTGGTGTTTGGCTAACCACATCCATGTCTTGAGTTTGTTATTTCTTGAAATTCCACTTAGCCATCACCTGCTTACTCATGTGCAGCCCTGCGTAAGGTCTGGCCCTTCTCTCTGACAGCTGAAACTGAAAGGCTGAAACCCTGCCATTCGTGGCGGTTTGGCTCTGGACGGCCTTTGTGGATTTTGTTTTTTTTTTGAACTGAGAAGACAGGAAACAGGCATCTTTGTGTGCACGGCTTTCCATGCACTTTGTAGATGGACGTGGTAGTGGCTGTGTGGTCCTGTACAACATTCTGTGTCCCATCAAGGAAGTTTCTGTTTTACTGCTCTCTTCACTCTCTCTGATTCACTTTGGGAATTACAGGGATATGACACAGTGAATGGAAGACATTGAGGAATGTCATGCTTACTTTTTCTTCTCTATCTTTGGGACTGTTTTTAAAAAATGATGTATATAAATCATATATAAATGATGTATACAAATATTTACACCTTTTTTAAAAAATTTATTTTATTTTTATTTTATTCATTTTAGAGAGGAGACACAGAGTGAGAGAGAGAGAGAGAGAGAGAGAGAGAGAGAGAAAGGAGGGAGGAGCTGGAAGCATCAACTCCCATATGTGCCTTGACCGAACCAATACAGGGTTTTGAACTGGTGACCTCAGTGTTCCCAGGTTGACGCTTTATCCACTGCGCCACCACAGGTCAGGCTCGGATATATACAAATATTTAAAGGGGAGGTCTTATTTAAGGGAGTTCACACATGAAAACAATCTTTCCTCCTTTCTTTAGTGTTACATGATTGGGAAAAACTCATTTTTTAAAAAAAATTCAGTGAGAGGAGAGGAGGCAGAGAGACAGACTCCCATATGCACCCTAACCAGGATCCACCCAGCAAGCCCACTAAAGGGTGGTGCTCTGCCCATCTGGGGTGTTACTCCATTGCTCAGCAAACAAGTTCTTAGCACTTGAGGCAGAAGCCATGGAGGCTGTTGGTTAAGTAAGTTTGTAAATATGATATATATGTTTGCTCACTTATAGTTTGCATTGGATATGGGGGGGACAGACTGTAAGTAGGGAGGGTCCTTATAGCCCTTTTTTTTTTTTTTTTGCAGGGACAGAGAGAGAGAGAGAGAGTCAGAGAGAGGGATAGATAGGGACAGTCAGACAGGAACAGAGAGAGGTGAGAAGCATCAATCATTAGTTTTTCATCGCCATTGCGACACCTTAGTTGTTCATTGATTGCTTTTTCACATGTGCCTTGACCGCGGGCCTTCAGCAGACTGAGCAACCCCTTGCTGGAGCCAGTGACCTCGGGTCCAAGCTGGCGAGCTTTTGCTCAAGCCAGATGGGCCCGCGCTCAAGCTGATGACTTTGATGTCTCAAACCTGGGTCTTCCGCATCCCAGTCCAAACGCTCTATCCACTACGCCACCGCCTGGTCAGGACTTATAGCCTTTTACTACTAAGATCTTTTCAAAACTAAGCTTTTCCCCTCACCCTTGACTGTTGCATGATGTGGGGTGGTGCACTCTCATGAGGAATCCCATTATGCCTCAGATAAGTGACTTTGTATCTGGGACTTTCTTGTTTGTATATTGGATTAAAGGTTTTAATTTCTACACATTAAAAAAAGGAGGGCAGAGAAAGGCCACGTGGAGGAGAGGAGAAGTAGCCAAGATGGCGGAGTTCTAAAGGAGAAGCCAGTTTGTACAGAGTTTGTGTAGAGAGAAGAAGATGGGGAACAGAGGTGAATAAGGCTGGTGAGGTAGAAACTTTGATTCTAGGAAACTCGGATGAGTCAGTGACTTTGGGAGCCCTGAATGGAAAGGGAAGTGTTTTCCCACTGTGTGTATTTCTTGCTTGCCGGGTACAAGCTAGGATTAAAGCTAATGACCCACCAGTTCTTGGCTCCATTGTTTCATTTCTGTCTGTCTGAATCAAATGTGAACCTGCATGGGCCAGGTGGCTGTGATGGTGGCTGTGGCTATTGGCTTTACAGAGGCATCTTCAGCTCCCGGGGCCAACTCACTCCAATTGAGCCATGGCTGCAGGAGGGAGGGAGGGAAAGAACGAAAGAGAGAGAGAGAGAGAAGCGAGAGAGGGAGGAGTGTAGAAACAGATGGGTTCTTCTCCTGTGTGCATGGACTGGGAATTGAACCCAGGACATCTACATGCTGGGGCGATGCTCTACCATTGAGCCAACCAGCCTGGACCAGGAAAAACTCATTTGGAGTCAGAATTCTGCATCTATTCTGGGATTCTAACCAGCGGGTTTAAATTATACATTGCTGCTCTCTAGGATTTTAATTTGAACTAATTAAAAACTGAACTCATATAAATCTAATTTAGAAGAGCAGTTGGTAGCATTCTGAAAAGAAGGAATCTTCGGAAATCAAATCACTAACAAAATTAGTTATATATGCAACTGGTATAAAGAAGTGGAAGTACTGGTAGACAGTTTTTAATAAAATGTTCTCTTTCTCAGGACACTGATCTATGACCTATAGAGGGTATATTGATTTCACCAGCACCTGTGTTGGTCAAATAAGTTTGTAAATATGATATATATGTTTGCTCGCTTATAGTTTGTATTGGGTGAAGGGTACAGGCTGTAAGCAGGTCGGGTTTTTATAGCCTAAGGCTTAGTTTTAAGACTAAGCTTTTCCCCACACCCTTGACTGATTGCATGATGTGAGGTGGTACACTCTCATGAGGAATCCCATTATGCCTCAGATAAGTGACTTTGTATCATAGATTTCCTTGTTTGTATATTGGATTAAAGGTTTTTATTTCTATACTATAAAATGGGGCAGACCAGGAGCTTGCTCTCTCTCGGTTCCTGCTATCACCATTGCAGGGGCCTCCCTGATCCCTTGTCCTTCATGGGAAAAGCAGGTTTTCTGCTTTTCCTTTGTCTTCTCTTGTGGCTTGCCTGTCTTGGTGAGACACCAAACAAAATGGCTCACCATCCTCCGACTCCGCCGTTTCTTTGCTGTCTGCCCGAATTCAATGAGAACCTGCATGTGAATGGCCACGATGGCAGCTCTTGGCCATACAACCTGCTATGCCCACTCATGAGTGGGACAAATAATGGTATAATCTAGGTGAGGTTTAAGGGTTGGCAGAAAGGCTGGCATCAAGGTAGAAGGATAGACACAGAGAAATAATAAGTAATCTCACCATAGGAAGGGTGGGGATTGCACACTGCTTTCTGCTAAGTCCTCCCTTCTCTAAGAATTTAGAAGTCATGACTGGGTAGGAACAAGTTCATGCTGTGTCTATGTATCAATGTGTCTGGGAAAGTTTGTACCCCACATATGTGTCTGAAAGCACCTGTGTGTCAGTGTTCACATGGCTACCTGTGGGTCCTGGGATCTGTATCTCCATGCCTTCTATGTGTGTGTGTGACAGTGGACTAAGACCTCTTTGCCCCACCTTTCCTAGTGGGAGCTGAAGGACATGTTCCTCAGTGGTAGTAAAAGTAAAGCCTATTGTTGGGCAGATAAAATACATTATGCTCACTTTGTTAAAGATGGCTCTGCCCACGTAGGAGTCTGTCTCCTAGGTGATGATATTAGTTGCCCTTCTTGCTTGGAATGGGCATGATTATATTAATGTGTGTGTGTGTGGGGAGACAGGCTGTAAGCAGGCAGAGTCGTTATAGCCCAAGACTTAGTTTTAAGACTAAGCCTTTCCCACCCTTTTTGATGTAGGGTGGTGCACTCTCATGAGGAATCTCATTATGCCTTAGATAAGTGACTTTGTATCAGAGACTTCCTTGTTTGTATTTTGGATTAAAGGTTTTGAATCTACACCAGTGGTTCTTAACCTTGGTTCTATCGAACCCTGGGGGTTCTATGAGTCAGTCTCAGGGGTTCAGAGAAGCCTCTGCCGCGGAGGCCAGAATAAAGTAATACTGTAATTTGTTGTGAGTTCATGCACTTTGTTGGTTTTGTTCTTTGAGCAAGGTAATGTTCATGCATGGCTCATTTTGTGTACCAGTAAAAAAACATATACCTATGTCTTGAATTTGGAAAAAAAAATCGTATTTTATTTATCACTAAAGAAGGGTTCGGTGAATGCGCATATGAAACTGGTGGGTTGGTACCTCAAAAAAGGTTAAGAACCACTGATCTACACAATAAAGTGGGGCAGACCGGGACAAGCTTCCTCTCAGTTCCTAAGATTAGCATTAGAGAGAGAGCAGAGAAAGGAGAGCAAAGAAGGGCCACGTGGAAGAGGCCAGGAGAAGCATGGGCCTCCCTGATCCCTTGCCCTCCATGGGAAAAGCAGGTTTTCTGCTTTACCCTTGTCTTCTCTTGTGGCTTGCCTGTCTTGGTGAGTGTAAAGCCAGTAGCCAGAGCCACAATCACAGCCGCCTGGCCAATTCAGGTTCGCATTAGATTCGGACAGTCGGTAATGAAACACAGGAGCCAAAAACTGGTGAGCCATCAGCTTTAATTCTAGCTTGCACCCAGCGGGCAAGCAAAAACACACACTGGGCTCCAAAACCCACACATTCAGTGCTCACAAAGCTACTGACTTATCCGAGTTTCCTAGAATCAAAGGTTTCTAGCTCACCAGACTTATTCACCTCTGTTTTCCATCTCCTTCTCTCTGCACAAACTCTGCACAAACTGGCTTCTTCCTCAGCATTCCACCATCTTGGCTGCTTCTCCTGGCCTCCATGTGGCCTTCATTTGCTCTCCTCTCTGATACTATTCCCAGGAACCGAGAGAGAGTAAGCTCCTGGTCTGTCCCACTTTATAGTGTAAAATCAAAACCTCCAATCCAATTACACAAACAAGGAAGTCTCCAATACAAAGTCATCCATCCGAGGCACAATGAGATTCCTCAGGAGAGTGCACCACCCTACATCATCCAATCAGTCAAGGGTGTGGGGAAAAGCTTACTCTTAAAACTAAGCATTAGGCTATAATGACCCAGCCTGCTTACATTACAGTCTTTCCCCACACCCATCCCAAGCATAAGGGCAAATAATATCACCTGGGTGACGGGCTTCCATGTGGGCAGCACCATCTTTAACAAAGTGAGCATAATAGATTTTATCTGCCCAACAGTAAGACACCAATAAATAGAATGGCCTACCATCCTCCAACTGCCATTTCTAGAAAAAGGAGAGCAGAGAAGGGCAACGTGGAAGAGGCCAGGAAAAGCGGCCAAGATGGCAGAGTGCTGAGGGAGAAGCCAGTTTGTGCAAAGTTTGTGCAGGAGACGGAGATGGGGAACAGAGTTGAATAATTCTGGTGAGCTAGGAACCTTTGATTCTAGGAAACTCGGATAAGTCAGTAGCTTTGTGAGCACTGAATGAGTGGGTTTTGAAGCCCTGTGTGTGTTTTTACTTGCCCGCCAGGTACAAGCTAGGATTAAAGGCAACGGCCCACCAGTTCTTGGCTCTGTTGTTTCATTACTGTCTGTCCGAAGCCAATGCGGACCTGCATGGGCCAGGCGGCTGTGATGGTGGCCGTGGCTACTAGCTTTACACCTACGTAGGGGACTTTAGTGCACTTTCTGCAGGGTTAGGTGTAGTGTTTCCCTTCTTCCTGCCAAAGACAGACCACATGGTGTGGGAGTGGTGATTCCTCCAGTGCCCCCTTTGGGAGGGTCAGCAAGGTTGCTGTAGAATGCCATGAATTGGACCTTCCAAGGCTGTAGTCTTAGTTTCACTCAGGAATAAAAGTCAGATGTTGCCTGTTCCAATGCTGTAAACAAACCCAGAGCCAATTATGTAAGTAGATCCTCTTTTCCTTGCTGGGTAGCTGTCTGTGACATTGCTGTAGGGTAGTATTTGTAGGACATTTCAGAAAGTGAAGTAGCAGTTTAAGGAATAATCTGCTGTCCAAAATTCATTTTAAATGTTGGGGGAGGGAGATGGGATTTGGGAAAGGCAACAACATACTTTAAGTCAGGGGTCGGGAACCTATGGCTCGTGAGCCAGATGTGGCTCTTTTGATGGCTGCATCTGGCTCGCAGACAAATCTTTAAAAAAAAAAATGTTAAAAATATAAAACATTCTCATGTATTACAATCCATTCATTTCCTACCGCTCATGTTCATGGTTGCGGGTGGCCGGAGCCAATCACAGCTGTCCTCCGGGACAACACCAAATTTTTATTGAATAATGCGTAACGTACATGGGTTGTTGTATGGCTCTCATGAAATTACATTTTAAAATACGTGGCTTTCATGGCTCTCTCAACCATAAAGTTTCCCAACCCATGCTTTAAATCTTGTTTAATCTTACAAAGAGTTTCCCTTCATATAATCTAATCTTAAGTGAGTTTTCACAACCCTACATCTTCTTGGATTTGAAGATGAAGATAGCAAGCTTCAGAGGAGTGAGGTAATTTTGCCTTAGGTCAGTGGTGAACCAAGACTCATATCTAGATCTTCAAACTTTAAGTTGAGTACTTTTTCTTTATACAGCAGGGATTCCAAAGATTTTAGTTCTTTGATCAATTAGTAGGTCTCAAAAGACATACATACAATTTGCTACAGCAGCCACAGGAAACCAATATAAATTTCACATTACTTTACAGATTTTGTATTTGTTTCCTAGGGCTGTAACAAGTTGCCATAAACTTGGTGGCTTAAAATAACAGAAATATATTCTCTCACAGTTCTGGAGTCCAGAAGTTGATATCAGGTTATCAGCAGGGCCCCCTCCAGAGGTTTAGGGCAGAATCATTCTATAGCTCTTTCAGCTTCTGATGGCTGATACATTCCTTAGCTCATGGCTGCATCACTCTCACCTCTGTGTCTGCCTTCACACCATCTTCTCTCCCATGTGCTGCTTCTCTTCCAGGTCTATTTCAGAAAAACAACATGTTATGGTGTCCATGATGAAAGAAGTCCACATATAATCAACCTGCCACCAGGTAGCTGGCTGACCACCCATATCAGGGACTCAGAGTTTTCTCAGCTGCCAGCAGTCTGGGCACTCAGTGGTGGCATTTGTGCTTCTGGAAGTCCATGGTGCTGACCTCTTGCATAACCTCTCTCTCTGCCACCATGGCCACTGTGTTCCTGAGTTCACTAGGCAATGACAAGAGTGGTGGGGAAAAGAGGCTGACTGCTATTCACAGACCAGAGCATTCTATTCACTTGATTATTAAAATCCTCTTCTTTCTATGCTACGAACCAGTGTGGCTAGTAATTCCAGGTCCTGAGGGAAAACGGCATGGAATTAAGAAAATAGACTCACAAAGAAAAGAGGAAGAGATCAGGAGGCCTCTGCAGTGCTGATGACAAGATCAGAAAGTGAGAACCCCTGGTCTTGCTTTATTATATAGTGTAGACCAGGGGTGCTCAATACGTCGATCGCGAAGGACGTGTGGGTAGATCGCATGACATTAAAAAGACATTTGTCTTTTGATTGGCATACAGGGTAGCCAATCTCACGTCTGAACTTTTGACACCCTATGCATGCACGTTAAACCGTGCTAACTTGTTCAGTTACATTGATGCATAGTTAGCCTTCAATTTATTTAAACTAAATACAACAAAGGGTATAAAAAGGAGTGCTGGAGCTGGTCCGAGTAAGAAGCCTAAAACCTACCACTTTCATACAGAATGGGAGGGGATTTTTTTCCCTATGTCATATTCTAAGTGCGTTTACCTCATCTGTCTGTGTGCCATTGCTATTCCAAAGAAGGGAAATGTGGAGCGGCTTTTTTGGACTGTTCATAAAAACTATGACATTGACTTTCCTCTGAAAAGAGAACTGAGAAGGAGAAAGGTGAAAGAAGAATACACAATATTAAATAGTAATAATAGTAACTTAAATAATGATAATATAGAAGAAATAAATTTATGTTTTGCATTTTTATTGTAGGTAGATCATTTTGACTTGGTCATCTTATAAGTAGCTTGCAAGCTGAAAAAGTGTGGGCACCCCTGGTGTAGACAATTAAAGCCTTTAAGCCAATATACAAATAAGAAAGTCTCTGATACAAAGCCACTTATCTGAGGCATAAATGGGATTCCTCATAAGAGTGCACTACCCCACATCATGCAATAGTCAAGGGTGTGTGGAAAAACTTAGTTTTGAAAAAATCTTAGTATTAGAAAGGTGTTGAGAAGATCTTAGTCTTAAAAGGGTGTAAAGCCAGTAGTCGAGGCTATCATCAGAGCCACCTGGCCAGTGCAGGTTCACATTAGATTCGGACAGTCGGTAATGAAACAACGGAGCCAAGAACTGGTGAGCCATCAGCTTTAATTCTAGCTTGCACCTGGCGGGCAAGCAAAAGCACACACTGGGCTCCAAAACCAACTCATTCGGTGCTCACAAAGCTAATGACTTTTCCAAGTTTCCTAGAATCAAAGGCTTCTAGCTCACCAGATTTATTCACCTTTGTTTTCCGTCTCCTTCTCTCTGCACAAACTCTGCACAAACTGGCTTCTCCCTCAGCACTCCACCATTTTGGCTGCTTCTCTTCTCCTTGAACGTGGCCTTAATCTGCTCTCCTCTCTAATGCTAAACTCAGGAACTGAGAGAGCAAGCTCCCAGCCTGCCCCACTTTATAGTGTAGATTCAAAACCTTTAATCCAATCTACAAACAATAAAGTCTCTGATACAAAGTCACTTATCTGAGACATACTGGGAGGATTCCTCATGAGTGCACCACCCTACATCATCCAATCAGTCAAGGGTGTGGGGAAAAGCTTACTCTTAAAACTTGCAGGTGAGCAGTGCCATCTTTAACAAAGTGAGCATAATATATTTTATCTGCCCAACAATGGGCGTGTGGAAGATCTTAGTATTAGAAGGCTGCAGAAGAACTTTAGTCTTAAACTAAGCCCCAGGCTGTAAGGGATTTTGTCAGCTTACAGCCTGTCTCACACATATGCCTTTTTTTCTTTTTTCTTTTTTTTTTTTAATTTCAGCTCAGGTGTTGAGATTTGCACTTGTTTGATTTCCTAAATTCAAATTTAGAGGCAGATTGAAAAAATACAGAATAAACAGAAAATTAACATAGCCAATGTTAACAGATACTGAAACAAGTGTCTTAGTACATTATAGGAATTGAAGCCTTTAAGCAAATGCTTAGCCAATATAACAGGAATTATAATAGAGTCTTTGCTGTTTTGAATGTCCTTAACATGTATTAAAGCCTTTAAGCAAATGCTTAGCCAATATAACAGGATTTATAATAGAGTCTTTGCTGTTTTGAATGTCCTTAACATGTTCACTAAGTCCATGCTGACACATTACCATTCTGCATTCCCTGCAAATGCAAACCAACCCCACTTCAGTCCACTGAAAACTGTCACAAGGAGCAGGAGTCCAGGAAACACATCCAGGAAAAGTCTGCATGGCACTGGAAATGTTCTCACATTTCTACACTCTGCAGCTAGCCTTCAAGTCCCATGACCACTGCTTCCAGCACATTAAGCTTTTGTCTCAAGCCTAATGTCAATTCTGGATTTCTGGTGATGGTTCAGGTAAACTGGAAGGGCCATCTGCAGACATGTGTGGAGATGGAGCCCCTGTTCTTTTTAGTCTGGAGAGATGAGACCAGGGGGCGCCTTCCTAGAGTTTTGCAGCTGTTGAGGTGTGGAGGAGAACCTTGGGATTTATTATGCTGGGTGGTAGAGGTAAATTTCTAACAGAAGTGTGCAAATCTGTCTGGCCAAAAGTAGCAACAAGGCCGATTCCAAGGACAGGAGGTGAAAGGAGAGAAAGGCTCTGAATTTGGAGAGCAGGTCTTGCAGGAGGAGGAAAAGAGTGTGTAAAGGAGAAGTGGATCTGTGGCAAAATAGGAGGAAAATAAGACCATCAATACCCACAACAAGAGATCTTTGAGGGATGAGCAGGACCCGAATATTTGGGTAAGGCAGAATAAGTGGTCCCATGTCTATAAGTAATGAGATTGGCTTACCTGTTACTTGGACGGTTACCCTAGGCTCCTCCATGGTGACATGAGATGGGGCCGATGGCCCTGGGCACCTTTAGCCTTCAGTGGCAAGTCCCAGCAGGCTGGGCAAGGTTAGGTCAGAGGTGGCTGGAGTAGGGCTGGAAGAGAAGAAACCCTCCCTTGGAGGAGCAAGGGAGCAGCCTACCTTCTAGTGTCCGTTTCTCCCACAGCAAGGGCATGGCCCTGGTGGAGACCGAGAAGCCAGGCAGGCTTTAGTCCAATGACCTTCCTTTCCACTCTTGAAGCAGGGCCCTGATGAAGTCTTATGATGCCCCTTAGGGGTGTTGGAGCCTTTAAGGATGTATACTAAGAGCTGGTGTTTTGCCTGATCTCTTTGGGGTATATCTGCCTTTTCCTGTTCCTTTTGGTCATTATAGACCTTAAAAACCATGCTCAGGAGATCTCACTGAGGGATTTGAGGGCCCTCCACCGCCAATTTAAGCTTTTTACTAAAAGAGGTTTGACAGAGAGAAGGACAAGAGAGAAGTAAAATAAGCCTTATACAATTGCTCTTGTGAAGTAAAGTCTCTCCTTCTGGCTCATGGTGTCTCACCAAATGTTCAGGAACCCACCAAGAAGTCTCAGCAGTCCTAGGAAAAACATAAACATATCCTCGGCCCCACTGTAGAACAGGGTCGAGCCCTTGCTAGAGACCTGTAAGCAGGTCCTTCTATTGCACTTCAGGGAAGGCTTTCCTCGTTGGATTCCAGAGTCTCTAATCCACTGAATGGCCCTGTACATCAGCATTCAAAAAAAATTTTTTTAAAGTAAAAAGAGCGTGATAGATTTGCAGGTGTTCCAGGGTATGACTCTATCATTTTATTTTTTCTAATTGACTTTTAAGTGCTTGATGGGCCCACTCTATAATGTCTTGACCCTGAGGATAGTAAGAAATACCTAAAAGTTTGACAAAATGTAGTAAATGCTTTTACTACATATGGAGGAGCATTGTTAGTTTTAATTACCTAAGGAAGTCTTAAAATAGAAAATATATACAAACAACATGCTTAGCAGCCTCACCTGTTCTGGCAGAAGCTATTATAAATCTAGAATAAGTACCTACTGTAACGTGGGAAAAGGGCTGCTTGTTAAATGAAGGTATACGAGTAACATTCATTTGCCAAAGTTGTCCTGATAGGAGTCCTTGAAGGTTAACTCTAAACAAGGAGAAATTGGTTCAGCAAAACCTCTATGAATGTTAAAAAGTGGTTTTAGTTCCCCTGTCATTAATTTTAAGGAAGGTCTAAGCCAATTAATGTATCCTAACAATTTCTGGAAATCATCTACGGTTTGCAAATGATCTGTCTTGATTTCTAATTTTTGTGGACAAATTTGTTGTCCCTCAGTAATTTGTCCTAAATAAGAGAAAGGCAAGGACTGCTGTATCTTTTCAGGAGCTATATAAAGTCCTGATTCTTTCAAAAATATTCTAATTTTTGCAAAATGGTCAGCACAGTGTCTTTATCTGGATGAGCAATAAGAATATCATCTATGTAATGAATTATGTATGTCTTAGGGTGCTGCCTTTGTACTGGAGAGATAGCTTGAGTAACATATTTTTGGCACAAGGTGGGACTGTTAGCCATACCTTGAGGCAAAACTCTACACTGGTATCACTCCATGGGAGCCTGGAAATTAAGTGAAGGAACACTGAACGCAAAACACTTGCAATCATGAGGGCTTAAAGGAATAGTAAAAAAGCAATCCTTCAAATCAATAATAATAAGGTGAAAATCCCATGGAATGGCAGTAGGAGAGGGGAGTCCTGGCTGGAGAGGACCCATAATTTCTAGTCTTATTTATTGCTTTCAAATCTTGTAATAGCCTCCAGTTTCCTGATTTCTTTTTGATAACAAATATAGGTGTATCCCATGGGCTATTAGATGGTTCAATGTGCCCAAGCTGTAGCTGCTCTTGTACCAATTGAGCAGCTGCCTGAAGTCTCTCCTGAGAGAGGGGCCATTGGTCTACCCATACAGGATTATCTGATTTCCAAGTAATTGGGTCTGCACAGTGCATTATTGGGGTAGCAGGAGCTACCAAGGCCCCTATGCTAAATTTCGATACTCTAATCTATATCTTCTGGTATTGAGTATCACTTCTATGGGGGTGAGAATCCCCCACTGTTCTTTCCCTAATCTCTTAGAGGGCAAAGATCCCTGATCAAGCATTTGAACACTGACTAAATTATTAGGACTGACAAGCAACGTTCCCATATTTTTCAAAACATCTCTACCCCACAAATTAACTGGCAATCCAGGGAGCACATAAGGCTGAAAAAGTCCATTATGACCTTCTTTATCTTTCCATTGCAAAAAACTAGAGCTTTGTTGGCAGGATTTACTCTGCTCTATACCTTGTAGTTCTGTGGCTGCTGCATGAGTGGGCCAGAAAGGAGGCCAATGTAGTTTGGCAATAACAGATACATCAGCTCCGGTATCTAAAAGTCTTTTAAATTTATGCCCTTGTATTGTTAGTTCCATTTCAGGGCACTCCTGACCTATTTTTTGAATCCAATAGGCAGCATCAGTGGAGCCAAATCCTTGATTTCCTTGGGGCTCCTTTTGCAGAGTGTGGCCTTGTCTTAAAAGAGGTAAAAGAATTAATTGAACATTTTTCATGTCAGGATAGACAGTGACTATATTCCTTAGAGTGTGAGCCATTATTTTAATTTCCCCTGTATAATTTGAATCTATTACTCCAGGGAGAACAAAAAATCCTCTCATAGTTAAACCACTTCTGCCTAATAAGAATCCTACTGTGTTACTGGGAAGTGGTCCAAAAATTTCTGTTGGTATAGTCCCATCTCTGGAGTTAATACAAATTGGGAGGTGAGACTGAGGTCCAGTCCTGTGCTACCTGCTTTTGCTTGGGATAATTGGGTAATGTTTAGCCTGCTGGAATCAGAATTTGCTGAGGAAACACCGACATTGCCCCTATTGTTTGATGGGGCCAGGGAAGGCCCCGTTGTCTGTTTCCCTGAATCACCTGCCCTTCAGCAGTATATTTAGATTTACACTCATTCGCCCAATGTTTCCCTCTCCTACAGCGTGGGTAGAGGTCTGGAGTTTTAGGAGATGGCTGCCCTTGAAGGGGAGGCTGAGATTGACATCCATGGGGAGTAGAGCAACTTTTAGCAAAATGTCCCAAACCCCTGCATTGAAAACAAGATCCACGGGCAGAAGTACTTCCCTGACTGTTGGGCAGATAAAATATATTATGCTCACTTTGTTAAAGATGGCGCTGCCCACGGGGAAACCCGTTGCCCAGGTGATAACATTAGTTGCCCTTCCTGCTTGGGATGGGCGTGACTGTATTAATGTGTGTTGGGGGAGGGCTTTCGCGCCAAAAGGTTTTAAAAGGAAGAGAGATCACGTTGTTTGAGAGAAGAGGGATTATGTTCTAGGAGGAGATCAGAGAGCAGAGCAGAGAAAGGCCACATGGAGGAGGCCAGGAGAAGCAGCCAAGATGGTGGAGTGCTAAGGGAGAAGCCAATTTGAGCAGAGTTTGTGCAGAGAGAAGGAGATGGGAAGCAGAGGTAAATAAGTCTGGTGAGCTAGAAACCTTTGATTCTAGGAAACTCAGATAAGTCAGTAGCTTTGTGAGCACTGAATGAGTGGGTTTTGGAGCCCAGTGTGTGTTTTTACTTGCCCGCCGGGTGCAAGCTAGAATTAAAGCTGATGGCTCACCAGTTCTTGGCTCCATTGTTTCATTACCGTCTGTCCAAATCTAACGCGAACCTGCAGAGGCCAGGCAGCTGTGACTGTGGTCGTGACTACTGGCTTTACAAAAGAAAGGTCAGTGTAAAGCTACTGACTTATCCGAGTTTCCTAGAATCAAATGTTTCTACCTCACCAGCCTTATTCACCTCTGTTCCCCATCTTCTTCTCCCTGCACAAACTGCACAAACGAGCCTCTCCTTCAGCACTCCGCCATCTTGGCTGCTTCTCCTCTCCTCCACATGGCCTTTCTCTGCTCTCCTCCAGCATGGGCTCCTCTGCTCCATTTTATAGTGTAGAAATCAAAACCTTTAATCCAATATACAAACAAGGAAGTCTCTGATACAAAGTCACTTATCTGAGGCATAATGGGATTCCTCATGAGAGTGTACCACCCCACATCATGCAACAGTCAAGGGAGTGGGGAAAAGCTAAGTCTTAAAACTAAGCCTTAGGCCAAAAGTACTCTGCCTGCTTACAGCCTGTCTTCCACACCCAATGCAAACTATAAGTGAGCAAACATATATATTATATTTACAAACTTATTTGACAAACAGGCAACTTTTAGAAAAATGTCCCAAATCCCTGCATTGAAAACAAGATCCACGGGCAGAAGTACTTCCCTGACCTTTCTTCTTTCATTTGACTTGCCTTTGATCAAAGGATTGTCCTGGAGGCCTCCGCTGAAACGCTGTGGCAATAGCCAGATCTGGCATGTATGAAGTCCCAATATCAGTGCATATTCTGATATAGTCCTCTGTATCTCCTTTCTTGCAGTGAAGCCGAAGTGCAGCCTGGCAAACAGAATTAGCATTTTCATACACTAACTGTTTTACTAAAATCCTTCCTACCTTTTTGTCTACCACTATTTTTTCAACTGCCTGAATCAGCCATGAAACAAAGTCTTGATATTAGCACCTTGCCTAATTTTGCTCAATTCCTCTGTTTGGCCCGGTAGTAAGCAGGCATTTTCATGCCTGTGTGGCTCTCTGGTTAATCATTTGATAAGTAATTAGTTGATACTCTAAGTGAGCCACCATAGGGGCATATTGTCCTTCTCCAGTTAACATAGCAGTAACAGCAACCTGCTCTTGCCAGTTTCTTTCCTGCTCAGTGGCCTTTTCATAAAAGTCTGATTTCCATAACAAATAATCACCTCCAGAGAGTCAGGCACCAGCAATCGCCTTCCAGTCATTTGGGGAAAGAACCTTTGCACTAATAGTATCTAATAAACCAAGTATAAAAGGGGCAGTAGGCTCATACAGAGCACAAGCAAGTTTAAATTCTTTCAGAGTTTTAAAAGGTAGAGGTTCATGCTCTCGCACTATATTCCCTTGATCATCCCGTCTTTCTACAACAGGAAAACAGGAAAAAACACTATTGTTTCCCCTATATTTTGAGCCTGATCTAAAGACTGTTGGAGCGGGGATTTCCAAGGTCTGAGCTAGAGACTCTGGAAGCAACCCGATAAGAGTATGGAGGAGCAGAGAGTTGAGTGTAAGAAGAAGCAGAGAGTGGTAGAGGTACCACGGTTAAAGCAGCCATAACCGCGATACCTTCATTCTCTTCCAAGTTATCCTCAGACTCTAAGGTCTTCTCATATTCACATCCCTCCATTTCTAGCTCACCATGATAGTCTGCAGACAACGATTCGTTCTCATATGGAAACATTTCTACGAAAAGGTCCCTTAGTTTTTACCCTAACTGTCCCATAATTTATTACTCCCGACTATACTCTCCCCAAAAACTTTCTTTATTCACTGTGCACACTTGGGGTGTTCTGTCACCTGCCTTTACTTTAGTTTTCTTGTACCCAGGTCCCTGTTCAAGAGCCACTGAAACCAGCTAGGCTAGTAATTCCAGGTTCTGAGGGAGAGCAATGTGGAATTAAGCAAATAGACTCACCGAGAAAAGTGGATGGGATCAGGAGGCCTCTGCAATGCTGATGGCAAGATCAGAGAGCAAGAGCCCCAGGTCTTGCTTTATTATATAGTGTAGACAAGTAAAGCCTTTAAGCCAATATACAAATAAGGAAGTCTCGGATCCAAAGTCACTTATCTGAGGCATAAATGGGATTCCTCATAAGAGTGCACCCCCCCCCCCACCATGCAACAGTCAAGGGTGTGGGGAAAAGCTTAGTTTTGAGAAAGGTGTTGAGAAGAACTTAGTCTTAAACTAAGCCCTAGGTCCGTGATGGAGAACTTATAACACGTGTGTCAGCACTGACACGCGTAGTCATTTTCGATGACACAAGCCACATGTGGGCGCATACCAGAGAAGTATGGGGCTGCATACCGAAAAGGATGTTTCATCCTCGGCTCCTGCACGACCAGGTGCAGTAGCCGAGGATAAAACATTTGCTGTAGTGTAGACACTCTGTGCCGGAGGTCTGTAGGCCAAAACAACAGAACTCCGGCACAGAGCGTCTAGTTCTGGGACTTCCGGTTAGGCCGATTTTCTCGAAGTGGCACACCATCCGAGTTATGCTCGGATTTTTAGCGAATTTTGACACACCAAGCTCAAAAGATTGCCCATCACTGACTTAGGCTGTAAGGATTTTGTCAGTTTACAGCCTGTCTCCCACATTCCTAGGTTACCTTTTGGTAAGCATTTACATGGAACACAAATATCTTCATGACTTCCCATGTCTTTCCTTAGGAACTCAATCACTCATTCTCCCATATCTCCTCCAGCATATTGTCTCTGAGTACATCACAACAAGATTTATATATCGTGTCCAACACTACCTCATTTTTTCTGCTACCAGTAGATTAATCAACAGATATGCACAGGTGAAATTTCCAGATAACTAGAATTTAATCTGTTAAACCAGTTATAAGTAAGCTGTTTCAGTTAAATTTTATTCAAGTGTATTTTTCCACTTTAACCTTTTAAAACATAATATAAATTGCCTTTTTCAAAAGAGAAATAATTGAATGTTAGCAATATAAGAAACTTATCTATAATGTCTCCTATTAAATAAATCATACATCCTTTTCTTTCTTTCTTTGTTTCTTTGTTTGTTTGTTTCTTTCTTTGTTTCTTTGTTTGTTTGTTTGTTTGTTTCTTTCTTTCTTTCTTTCTTTCTTTCTTTCTTTCTTTCTTTCTTTCTTTCTTTCGAGAGAGGAACAGACAGGGACAGACAGACAAGAAGGGAGAGGAATAAGAAGTATCAACTCATAGTTGCAGCACTTTAGTTGTTCATTGATTGCTTTCTAATATGTGCCTTGACCAGTGGACAGTGGACTCCAGATGAGCCAATGACTACTTGCTCAAGCCAGTGACCTTGGCCTCAAGCCAGCAACCATGGGATCATGTCTATGATCCCATGCCCAAGCAGGCGACCCCATGCTCAAGCTGATGACCTTGGGGTTTTGACCCTGGGTCCTCAGCGTCCCAGGCCAACACTCTATCCACTGCACCACCATCTGGTCAGACTTATTTCAGTATTTTTCTAAGTCCTAGCCCCAAAGTACATAATTTTACCTTGCTGTAATAAGATAAAGGTAATTTTGTAATCTACACTTTTTCTTTAATTTTTTTTTCTTTTACAGGGATAGAGAGAGTCAGAGAGAGGGATAGATAGGGACAGACAGACAGGAACGGAGAGAGATGAGAAGCATCAATCATTAGTTTTTTGTTGCCATTGCGACACCTTAGTTGTTCATTGATTGCTTTCTCACATGTGCCTTGACTGCGGGCCTTCAGCAGACCGAGCAACCCCTTGCTCGAGCCAGCGACCTTGGGTCCAAGCTGACGAGCTTTTGCTCAAGCCAGATGGGCCTGCGCTCAAGCTGGCGAGCTCGGGGTCTCGAACCTGGGTCTTCCGCATCCCAGTCCGACGCTTTTTCCACTGCGCCACCTCCTGATCAGTTTTAAAATATTAATGAAAAAATATTAAATAATACCTGAAAAAAAACAATAAAATTGTTATTAAAGATATTTCCATATTGCTTCTTGGTTGGCATCCTCACTTGTAATTTTTCACCTATAGATGGAGTAAACATTATTACAGGTGATTAGAATATGCTGTTACACAGGTGAACGTTATAAAAGAGTAAGGAATGTAAATTTGTGATTCCCACATTGGGTGGTTGCCTAGGCACCCACCTTAGAGAGAACCCTGATTACAAGTGCCATTTTAGCAATTGTTTTACCGAACTCAATGAAAAATTAGGTATGGTATTGGTTTTGCTGAACTGGTGCGAGCTGGCTGAATCTCACCACTGTATTAAGGCATATATGACAAGCAACCAATTACTACTTCTCATCCTTCCCACTTTGTAAAATCAATTAATAATTAAAAAAAAACATAGAAAGTTATTTCTCATTCACATCATAGTCCAATGTAGATGGTCCAGGTGGACAAAGACTCCTGTCTATCCAGTGAGGCAGGGACCCAGCTTCCTTCCACCTTGTGGCTCTGGCATCTTCTTGAGTCATGTGGTCTCCTCTATTGAGTCAGTGGAAGGGCAAATAAGCAGTGTAGAGAAAGCATGTCTGCTTCTTCACATCCTTAGTTCAAGAACACACATTGCTTCTATTCTCATTTTTACTCCAGTTTATCACTCAATGTGAAAACTGTTTATGTGGCCACACCTATATGCAAGGGTCCATCTACATAATGGAATTCCTAGCTGGGCAGATGCTCCCCAGAAGTTCTGTGCTATGGAATAGATACTAACTTCTTGTGGACTATAATCCAAGGCTGCCACAGCTTCAGAAGCTTCATAAATTAGTCTGTTAAATGGCTGAAGAATGTTCCATAAGTAAATACATTATACTTTATTTAACAGGTTCTTCATAATTAAACATTTATAAAGATTGTTTTTTTAAATTTTCACTTCTAATGAATATTACTATAGGAAATATCTATGCATATATACTTCCTCCCATTTAAAGATTATTTCTTTAAGAATAATTCTATATATGAGATAAGTGGAAAACTGTGACAAAAGTTACAATAATTTTTTATATACTTGAATCTACAAACTTACTCCTTGAAGGAAGTGACTAAAAAATTGTATTTGTTGCTGTATCTTTAGGGTCTTCTAAATTGACTGTAATACTCAATAAAATGAGTTGAGTGACCAAATAATTGTAACAAGAGCATGTAGAACATAATTTATCATGGCTCTGGATACTAATATTAGTGTAATTATTGCCCTATATCTTTCCTATCTTGATAAATGGCAGTACTGTCATCAAAAGCTATGCAAGAAGTTACCATAAAATTTAGTGTCTTAAAACAACAGAAACCTTTTATTATTTCTTATAGTTTCTGTGGGACAGAAGATGGGTTGTTCTGGCTTGGGAACTCTCCTGAGGTCATAGTGGTATATTGGTTGGGGGCTTTGTCATATGAAGGCTTGACTGGGGGTGGAGAATACACTGCAAGGTGGCTTACGTTCATGGCTGGCAGGTTGGTGCTGGCTGTTGGTGGGACCCAGTTCCTTTTTATATAGGTGCCTGCCTACACAGGATTCCTTGAGTAGTGTTTTCATGACATGCAGACTAGTGTCCCCCTGAGTGAACCTTCCAAGAGAGCAAGGCAGAAGTGACAATGTCATTTATGGCCTTATCTTGGAAGTCACACACTATCACTCTGCAGTGTTCTAGAAACCACCCAGATCTGCCTTACTCAGTGTGGAAGGGGACTGTACAGAGGTATGAATGCCAGAAGCAAGGATAATTGGGAGCCATCTTGAAGGCTGGCTACCATAGCTCCTCTCTGTCATATTTCATTTCATATATATGTTCTATTCATTCTTCTTCCAAAAATGTATCTCAAATATAATCACTTCTCTTTATTTGTATTGCCTCTCACCTCACCCAAGACATTATTTACACTTAGCTCTACTATAATAGCCTTCTATCTGATCTTTCTCCTTTTGCTCTTATCACTGTCTAATGCATTTTTCACATAGCAGCCATTCATTCATTCATCATTCATTCACTTTTTAATTAATTCAACATATGTTTATTGTGTACTTACATGCCAGGTTTGTTATAGAATCTCAAAATATAGCAGTGAATAAGTAAAGTCCTTAGAGCTTATTTATAGTAGGAAAATAAAGAATATGGAAAATATTAGATGGTAATGTGTCATATAGAAGATTAAAGCAGGGTAAAGGGACCAAAGAACAATAGGGAAATTAAGGACTAATGAGTGGTGTATTTTATGGGGCTGTCAACAGAGGTATCTCTGATTAGCTGATATAAGAAAAGAGACAAAGGACATGAGGGGGCAGGCATATGAACACTTGGTAAAAGTGCTCTAAGCAAAAGAACAAACAAATGCAAAGGCCCTGATCAGGCATGGTGTGTTTGAGAAACAGCAAACCAGCCAGTGTGGTTGAAGCAGAGAGGGTGGGAAATGACAGGCAATGGGGGATCAGAGCATGCAGGGCCTTGGAGTCTATGATGAAGACTTTGGCTTTATTTTAGGTTGGTAGGGGACAAGGAAAGTCATGGGAATGTTTTGCTGACAAGATATGATTTTCTTTTGAACAAGATCGTCTAGACAGTGTAGTCTGTGATCTTTTAAAATATAAATGGTATTAGGTCATTTCCACTGTTCAGTACCCTTTGATGGATTCCCATTGTATTTAGAATAAAATCCAAGCTCCCTTAGCTGTTAAGACTATTGTTGTTATTGTGATTTTTAAAACTCATACCCCATTATTCTGTCATAGAACCCTGCTGACTTTCTAATGTGTATCCAACTAGGTCTACCTCATCAACTGAAAAATATACTCTGAGGTTGTTGTGGTGTGTGGTCTTTTCATCATCCTAAAACTGCTTTGTTTTTGGAGCTCTTGTGTTTGTTTTCTACAGCATATTTTTTCTGTATCGTCCCTCTTTGTCAGATTTGGTCAGTGACCTACCTCTGACAATGCTATTGTTGGTGTCAGGGTAACTGTGCTGTTGAGCTGTATGCTAGAGCTTGCCGTGGCTAGTGGGCAACATCAGTACTTCTCAAACTTTAATGGACAAATGAATTCTCTGAAAGAAGGGGATCATAAGATACTGATTCTTATTAAATAAGTCTTGGGTGAGGCTTGAGATTCTTCATTTCTTTCTTATATTTTTGCATAATAAATTTTCTTTTTTTTTTTTTTTTTACAGGGACAGAGAGAGAGAGGGGGATAGATAGGGACAGACAGACAGGAATGGAGAGAGATGAGAAGCATCAATCATTAGTTTTTTGTTTTTTGTTGCCGTTGGGACACCATAGTTGTTCATTGATTGCTTTCTCACATGTGCCTTGACCGTGGGCCTTCAGCAGACCGAGCAACCCTTTGCTGGAGCCAGCGACCTTGGGTCCAAGCTGGCGAGCTTTTGCTCAAGCCAGATGGGACCGCGCTCAAGCTGGCGACCTTGGGGTCTTGAACCTGGGTCTTCAGTATCCCAGTCCAACGCTCTATCCACTGCGCCACTGCCTGGGCAGGCGAATTTTATATTCTTGATTAAGCAAAAAAGAACCTTGAATGTAAAATGCATAACAAATGATTTTACAATTGTGAATTTATCTGGCAATCTTAGGGTAAACATTACCGCCTCCCCCACCCCAACAGCAGTGACTCACAGTCACAGATTTTATTTTTTACATAACATTTTCACTTCATGGTAATTACAAGTGAATTTTGCATGTCTTCATTTTAGGATCCAGGCTGAAGGAGCATTCCCTACAATAATAAGAGATATGGTAGAATCATTCATTGGTTCTTAAAACTTTTGCTCAGGAGAGGCACACAAAACTTCTCTTTACATTTCATTAGTTTAAGCAAGTCACCCAGACAAGTCTGATGTTAGAAGGCACGAGGGTATAATCCTTTTACAGAAAGAAACAGCAAACAATGGAACAATAATATAATCGAAATGTTTCTGTTTTATAAGATATAATTTGAAACTGTAAGGAGGGAATGGACCGGTCTAGAATTCTTAGTGGAGATAACTCCATTCTACTACTTCAGCACAACAGTGACAGGTTTTTGTTTTTCTTTTTCTGAATAGGTCCCTTTTATGTAATTGGAAAAATGAACATAACCTTTTCCTCAATGATAAAAATAATATATTCTTATTATTTAAAAAATTAAAAACTTGTCTGGAGGTATAATAAAAAAGTAAAATTTATTAGAAAACCCTAGGTAAAAATCAAATATAGTGTATCTCAGTAAATGGTCCACGTGAGCTGTAAACAAATGTATTTCTCTGTTGTTGGACACAGTAGTCTACACAGGTGAATTATATTCAGTTGACTGATGGTGTTGTCAGTAATATTCTGCTTGCTGGGTAGTCAATATTGATGGATGTTGAAGTCTCTTTATAATAGTAGATTTGTCTGTTTCTCCTTGCAGTCCTGTCAGTTTTTATTTACATATTTAGACGCTCTGTTGTTTGGCACAAACATGTTTAAGATCATGGCTTCCCAGAGATTAACTTTTCATTAATTTTTTAATTGAATTTACTGGGATGGAGGTTCTGCATTTCTACCAAGCTCATAAGTGATGCTTCTGCTGCTGGGCCTTTGAGTGATGAGAGGGTTTGAGTACTGAGTTTGGCTGAATACAGAAATCCCCTGGAGAGCCTTAAAACTACAAATGCCTAACTCCCACTTACCCCAGAAATTCCAGTGTAATTACTTTGGGATGCGTGAATTTTCTAAGCTTCATCATTGATTCTAATTTGCAACAACATTTGACAACCACTGGATCAGATGACATTGAGTCCTATTTTAAAACAAAGCATACCAAGTAATGCTCTATAAGGCTGTATTGCTTTAGAAAAAGTCTGGTCATACCTAGCTATAGAAAGGGTCTGGTCATACCAATTGATGACTTATAGATCTCCACCTAGCATGACTGGGTAGTTGCTCCAATGTCCCCAGAACATACTTTCATTTAGTGGCAGACAGAATTCCTGCCCTCAGGAGAGTGGTTGTTCCAAGCACAATAAAAATATGCCCACTGACAATGAGGCTGTATAAATCAGGACCCCTTCTCTGTGAGCTTAAGCTGAGGCAGAGGAAGGAGTGAAGAGTAGAATTGCTACATTTCTTTTATCTTGTAATTTCTAGCATGTCCATGTGCAATGTAGGAGCCAGTACCAAACAAAGAAATTGTGTGGTTCAAGCTAACCATTGGTCATCAAAAGCAGATGTTTCAAACTACTGAAAATCAGTGAGGCAGTTCCAATTTACAGATTAATAATTAACTGCTAGATGTGGGTTTCCCAAATGGCCTTGGAGACATTGGGCAGAAGAGACAATGCCAAGTTCTGCCTCCCTCTTCCCTTTCCTCTGCTTACTCAGTTCCTTTTGCCAAGTGATTTATTGTGTGTTAACAGAGCCCAGGGCACTTTCCTGTTGAAATGTACTTCAGTCTATGTAACAGGATTGATTTCTTTTTTCCTGGCTGGTCTAGATTGGACGACTGATTATTGGACAGAATGGCATCTTGTCAACACCTGCTGTTTCCTGCATTATCAGAAAGATCAAGGCAGCTGGTGGAATCATCCTAACAGCCAGCCACTGCCCTGGAGGACCAGGGGGAGAGTTTGGAGTAAAGTTTAATGTTGCCAATGGAGGTATGTGGTTCAAAATATGCGTTAATCATCGTGGGTTTTTTCTTCTTATGTTATCACAATGTGACAATGATCCCTGGATGGGTAGATAAATAAGGTGGAGAGGAAATAGCTTAGAAAAATCTAGTGAGGTGCCTGTATTAGTCAGGATTTCCCAGAGAAATGGAACCAGTAGGATTTATTTTAAGGAACTGGCTCACATGGTTATGGGGCTGAGAGGTTTTAATGTCTGAGGTCGGCAAACTGGAGACTCAAGAGAGCTAATGGAATGATTCTGATCTGAGTCCAGAATCCTGATGATGTGAGTTATAGTCTAATTCTGAGTCTGAAAGCAAGAGAGGACCCAAATGTCAGCTTGAAGACAGTCAGGTAGAGAGAGTGAATTCTCCCTTACTTAATGTAATGCTGGTGGTTGAGGCCAGGCAGGTTCACGTTTAATTTGGGCAGATGGTAGAGGAACTAAGGAGCCGGAAAGCACTGGGCCATTCCTTTGTCTTGGAGACTCACAGAGAGGGGCAAGTGAATAAGCAAAGGAAAACTGCTTTTTGCAGTGGAGGTCAAGGGATTAGGAAAACCACCCCTCATGGTGGCAGCTGAGGGAACCAGGGAACCCCACCTCGTGGTGGCAGGAGAGGATCAGAGAGAATTGCCATGGAGGGAAAGCACCCATAACTTTTCATAGAGACACACATGTGGCTTTCTGCCACGTGCTCACACACTAATCCTGCAAAGTGCTTGCAGTCGGGAAACCAGCGAGCAAGCCTAACACAGCTGTTTTCCACACACTTAGTCTTTTTGTTCTGTCTAGGCCTTCAGTGATTGGATGAAGTCACCCACATTGGCGAGGGACATCTGCTTTACTTGTCTGTGGATCCAAATGTTAATTGTGTCAAGAAACACCCTCACAGACACACCTAGAATAATGTTTGACCAAACACCTAGGCTCTCTGTTACCCACTCAACTTGACACATAAAATTAACTATCATAGTGCCCAAGGTGACAGCACAAAGAAGTGGCCTAATAGGATCTTGAACCCTTTTGGTCTCCTGATTCCCTGAGCTCCTCAGTACAGTGAAATAGTTGAATAGGTGATGCTTATCTAATATGGAAGGCCTCTGGATTTTAAAGTTGAAACATACCCTCAAAGTCATTTAGACCATTGTTGTCATTGTACAGACGAACAAACAAAGCCCTGAGAGGCTGTTATTTTCTCAAGGTCACATGGTTGCTCAGGGCAGACAAATGACTTTCTCATTAGCCTTAGTTTCTTTCTTTTCTATAGTGTTGACTCTCACACTAAAATGCTTAGACTTATTTTAGTTTTTCTTATATTTACAGAAATGTATAGTTTGGAGGTTCTAGTAGGTGGCATATGTAAATAGAGGTGAACTAAAAAAAGTTTGAACATATATAAAGCAGGGAGAATAATAGATGAATACCATGTACCCATTCCTTTTTTTTTTTTTTTCATTTTGCTTATCTTTTTTATTCCTGAAGAATTTTAATGTAAATTACAGCAAGAAGACATTTCACATCTAAATATTTCTGAATGTATCTCTTAAAAAGAAAGATATCTCCTTATATAAGAACATTATCATAACCAACCAAAATAACACTGATTCTCTAATATCATCTAAAACTTAATCTATATTCAAAATTTTCCGATTGTCTCCAAAATGTTAGTTACAACTATTTTGTTCAAGGCAGAATTTATCACAGAACCATGCATTGCATTTGGTTGTTAAGTCTCTTCAATCTCTTAATCTAGAACTCTGAGTACTGTATATATGCATGGGAGCTGAATTTTAACAAATGCCAGTTATCATTATGAATTATTCCTGGCCCCAGCAAAATAGCACATCCTGAATGGAACATACGTGGTCTCGGCCTCCTTACAGACATTTTGGACATTATCTAAACCAGGAACTTTATTGATATCAAGCATTAAAAAACAACCACAACAACAAAGAAACCTTATGAAGTGTGTTGTCTTTGACGGTGGGTTTAGAGGAACTCTGCTTCTCTAAAAAGCACACCTAGGACCCAGAAGTTAGTCTTGTAGCAGCTACTGAGTATTTTAGGAAAAACCATGAATTGTGAGATACTTTGTACACTGATAACACAGGACGTTGAATGGGCTCAGAAAAATGGCAATTTGTAGAGAAATGTAGTATATAAATTTCCAAACTAAGCAATAGATTTCAAGTAAGCATTTGGAATTAGTATCTGACTTCACATCATATAAGAGCATCTCAGTCATCTCTATGATATTCTGTGAGACATAAAGGGAGAAGATACTATTTAAGTACTCATGTTGTATGTAGTCTAAATTACAGGAGTTGAGGAGACCAATTTAGGCAAAGCTTGAACAGGGGAAGGAGGTTGAACTGACTGTTTAGCCTTTATGTATGTTGAAAGTCCTTCCTCTTAAATTTAATTCTTCAGCCTGACCAGGCGGTGGCGCAGTGGATAGAGCGTGGGACTGGGATGCTGAAGACCCAGGTTCAAGACCCGAGCTCGCCAGCTTGAGCGTGGGCCCATCTGACTTGAGCAAAAGTTCGTCAGCTTGGACCCAAGGTCGCTGGCTCTAGCAAGGGGTTGCTCGGTCTGCTGAAGGCCTGCGGTCAAGGCACATGTGAGAAAGCAATCAATGAACAACTAAGGTGTTTCAATGGCAACGAAAAACTAATGATTAATGCTTCTCACCTCTCTCTGTCTTGTCTGTCTGTCCCTATCTATGCCTCTCTCTGATTCTCTCTCTGTCCCTGTAAAAAAAAAAAAAAAAAAAAAAAAATTAATTCTTCACGTTTTCATGAATTGGCATCATTAAGTGAAACAAACATTCCTGATAGCATAGGGGTATTCAGTTGGTTTCTTCCTACTCGGTATAAGTTTCCCCATACCATCCTTCATCTGAAGTTGCAGGCATTCATCTCTTCCATTGTGTGTCATACAGATAGATACATGGTATGGAATAAGTTAAATGTAAAATATTTAGAATTAGTAGGCATAGCCAGGCAAATGGGACACATCTGGAGCTATGTTGCTTTTAAAATATATTTAGAGAATAGGACCATTATGAGCATGTCTTTAAGTAGAGGGGAAGATGCTAGAGAAAAAATGAAATCAATAATAAAATTACTGATTGTTTTGAATACTTATAATGTGCCAGGCTCTAAACTCAGAATTTTACATACATTATTTCATTTAATCCTCATAACAACCTGATGAAGTCACTGAGAAATAAAATGGTTAAGAAAAACAAAACAGAACTTGATTAGTGTCACAGAATAAGCTGTGGAGCTCACTCAAAACACAAAAATTAGGGGATCAGGGAAGTGCAGATATTCCAGTACTTTCAGCCTTTTGTATAGCGCATTTTCACCAATGAAATAAAAGTTGGTTTTGCATCTCATTTGCATAATTGGACAACTTTCTTTGACTTGTCATTTGCTTTTCTGATGTTCTTGTTTAATAAAAAAAAATCAAATGCTTTTTTTATTGCTTCCTATTCATTTTGAAATATCCTCTAATTTTTGTGAGCAGTATAGATGCCTAGAAGGAGACTGAACCTCAGAGGAAAAAGGTAAAGATGGGGAAAGAAGCAGCTTTGAGGGGTGCAGGATGGAAGTTTTGGAATAGTTGCCTATATCCAGTGGTGGGATTCAGCCAGTTCGCACCAGTTCGGAAGAACCAATACCTAATTTTCTGTTGAGTTCGGTGAACCAGTTATTAGGTAGCACTTATAATCAGGGTTTTCTCTAAGGTGGGCACCTGGGCAGCTACCCAATGTGGAAATCACAAATTTACATTCTTTACTCTTTTTTAATGTTCATCTGCACAGTAGTGTATTCTAAGCTCTAGTAGTAATGTTTATTCCGTCCATAGGTGAAAAAGTTTGATGGAACTATGCTTATTATATATATTTATTCATTCATTTCATGATACCTTTGATGAAATACTATATTTTAATTCCCTCATGTTTGTTACTTCAGTAAACAAACATATAACGTATCAAACAACCAGGGGGTGACAAGTTTTTGGTCAGGTATTATTTAATATTTTTAAATTAATATTTTAAAACTCTTCCTTATAACATAATCTAGTTTTGTGTACTTCTTTTATTTTTCTTATTTAAGTATTAAATGCATGAAATAATAAACTATTTTTTGGAATATCATATTTTTATACTTAAAATACTCATTAGGGCAAAAAACCAGTTGTTAAATTATTTAAATCCCACCACTGCCTATATCTGTTCAAAAAGAAGAAGAAGAAGAAGGAGGAGGAGGAGGAGGAGGAGGAGGAGGAGGAGGAGGAGGAAGAAGAGGGGGAGGAGGAGAGAAAAGGTGGTTTGCTAAAATCATGAGACATGGATTGAGAAATAACTCAAGATAAATAGAGATGTTTTGTGAAAGGTACTTTGGGAAATTTGTTGAGAATTCCTGAGAAGTGAGGACCAGGGTGAAGTTAAACCTTCATTCTTAGGAGATGGCAGTCTATTTTCACGACTGCCTTCGGCAAGGCATGGGAACGGCAGCAATGGGAGCAGACGATGGTGATGTCCAGTATTTCTGGAATGGCTGCATGGGCACAGCAGAGCACCAAGAGGGCTGGTAGTTGTTAATAGTGTCCGAGCTAATATCAAACTAGTAGGATTCAAATTAAGCCTCTGTCAATTACCAGTGATGTGACTTTGGTTAAGGTCACTTCTTCCAATTTTAGTTTTCTCATTTGGAAACTTGGGATAATAATACTTCATCTGCTTTTTGTCAGTGAGATGTGGTGTATGTAAATTTTAATAAATACTGGCTTGTGTTATTATGCTAATAAAGGCATAGTTGAAATGATGGACCATAGGGTCCTCCCTAGAATAAAAAACCAATGAAATTAGAATGGACTGGTGGTCTGGAGTAGGGTAGATGGAAAATACGAAATTTGTGGGCTGAGGACACTCAGGTTTGACATTTTTGAAAGAAGGATTTCAAGAGACAATAATACTTAAGGTACTTAAGGTAGGACTGTACCAGGCATTGACTAAAATGAAGAAGAAAGTCATTAGAGTTGAAGATGTCAAGGAACTAGGAAGTTGTCAAGGAACACAGAGGTGGTTGATGAGTTCCGAGGTTATCAATATGGCTGGTTGATAGAAAACTATCATAGAAAATTATCTAGTGTGCTAGAACTTCTTTTTACTTTTGGAAATCAGTGTGCTTTGGCAGTAAAACTCAGACTTTTAGTTTGGCTGGTGGTGGCACAGTGGTTAGAGCATCAACTTGGGACACTGAGGTCACAGGTTTAAAATCCTGAGGTCACTGGCTTGAGTGCAGGCTCACTAGCTTGAGCACAGGATCATCAGTATGATCCCAAGGTTGCTAGCTTCAGCCCAAAGGTCACTGGCTTGATTCCCAAGGTTGGTGATTTGAGCCCATGATCACTGGCTTGAGCAAGGGGTAACTGGCTTGGTTTACCGCCCCCCCTTCCAGTGAAGACATATGAGGAACAATCAATAATCAAATAAAGTGATGCAACTATGAGTTGATGCTTCTCATCTCTATCTCTCTCCCTTCCTCTCTTTCTCTCTCAAAAAACAAACAAACAAAACCCTGAGACTTAAAAACTGATGGAGACAGCACTAGAACATGGTGTGGTGTCCAGAATATGGCGATAGTTATGCATTCTTTAATTTGACAAGCATTAGTTTTGCATAAAAAAATGCAAAAACTAAGTAAGACTATTTACTTTTTATGTTTTGTAAAATGGTGAAGTTGAGAAGTGCTAAGTATTTTTCTTTCTTTGTGGTGTTTACCTTTCCTATATCACACACACAAAAAATGTCACTACAATCTACTAGGCTCTTTTCTTTCCCACCTACTAGAATGGTGGGAAAGAAAATTCTTTCCTTTGCCCAGCTTTATTGAGGTGTAATTGATGTAAGAACAACTTGCACATATTTAATGTATGCAATTTAATGAGTTTGAGCACTATTCTTTTTTATATGTTCAATGAGCATTTATTGGGAGGCAGTAACAGTGTTATGCCCTAAAGCTGTACTGTCAGATAGAAATAGATTATAAGTTTATACGTAATTTAGAATTTTCTAGTAGCCACATAAACAAAGTAAAAAAAAACCAACCCAGATGAAATGATTAATATATTTTATTTAAGCTAATATATTGAAAATATTATTATTTCAACATGTTACTATAAAATCATTAAGACAGTATATTATATACAGTGTGTCCATAAAGGCATGGTGCACTTTTGACCGATCACAGGAAAGCAACAAAGACGATAGAAATGTGAAATCTGCACCAAATAAGAGGAAAACTCTCCCAGTTTCATACCATTCAGTGCAGTTTGATGTGAGCTTCATGTGTTGCCCTACACACATCCAAACAATATCTGTAGCAAACGCACATCGTGTAGGTCTATCCGCCAGTTTGATAGCGTGCAACAATTTGCACTCCGTAAAACAGAGACACTTCTTTAACACCTTATGAACTGTAGTCTTGCTTAGGTGTAATTGTGGAGCACACGCACGCACAGATGTTTTAGGGCTCCTTAGGTAGCTATCCCATATAGCCTCTACACACTCATCACTGACTGATGGCCTACCAGAATGGGGTTTCTCCACGAAACTGCCGGTTTCCTTCAACTGCTTATTCTACCGAGTAAGGTTATTCCTATGTGGTGGTGCTTCGATATAAACGCGCCAATATTCACATTGCACTTTGGTCACGGATTCGAATTTAGCGAACCACAGAACACACTGAACTTTCCTCTGTACCGTACACATCTTGACTGGAATGGCCGTGGGCTGCTCCGCTATATACACGGTGTTACGTCATCATCTGCGCATGTGCACATGCTGCCACATCATCCTACAGAAACTGGGAGGGTTTTCCTTTTATTTGGTGCAGATTTCACATTTCTATCGTGTTTTGTTGCTTTCCTGTGACCGGTCAAAAGTGCACCATGACTTTACGGACACACTGTATTTCTACTAACTGCAAAATTTGGTGTGTACTTTATAATTATAGCACGTCTCAATTTGACTAGTGACATTTCAAGTGCTCAGTAGTTACATGTGGCTAGTGGTTATTGTATTGGATGATACAGCTCTAAGGATTGAAATATAAAAAAATCAAGAAATAACTTAAGTAGAAAATTTAAATATAGTTGGTGAGTAAAATTAATACACAAAGCTATCTATCTGTCTATCTATCCATCTTTCTATCTACCTATCCTCTCTTATTTATATTTTAGATCTTTCAATATGTTTATTTATTTGAGTCCCAAATTCATTGCCAAAATGTAAAGTGCCTTGCATTAAAATATAGAAGTTAAAAAGACAAGAAAAACTAATGGAGAACAACTATTGTTTTTATGTTTAATTAATTTAAAGTGTATTACAACTTATTTGTCAACTTGACCTTGTGAGAAAATATATTGACTATTTTTTGTTAAACCTCACTTAAAAACTTTGGAGTCACTAGAGAGTGTGAGTTGGGAAAAATAATTTACCCTGGTAAATTCACGTATCGACGAAGCAGCAGACCTGGGAGTAGAAATTATATATATTTTTTCCCTTGAGGTGCACTTGGGAAACTGCAATTTAAATCTGGAATCCCTCACTTCTGTCAAATGCATATCCTGTTTGTGTCTCATATCCTGAATAAAGCTGATTACATAACCGGGCCTCCCTGGCAGGTGTGAAACTATTTTTAGGGAAGACATATCATTGCTTAGAAGTGGATTCAAACAAACAAACATGTAGGTTATGAGCCCCCATAAAACAGGTGAGGCTTACTAAATTTCCTCCATAGTGATGTGTACAGCATAAGAAATACTGAGACAAACTGAACCATGAACTGTTTTCTATTGTTTAATGAATCTTTCTCCTGCTGGGTAAAGGAGAAGGTAACATTTCTCTGATGGAGATTTTAAATACATTTATTTTTGGTGATGCGTTCTTTTCAACTTTTAGGTCCTGCCCCAGATGTTGTCTCAGACAAAATCTATCAGATCAGCAAAACAATTGAGGAATATGCTATATGTCCTGATCTTCGAATTGATCTGTCTCGACTAGGAAGACAAGAATTTGACCTGGAGAACAAATTCAAACCATTTAGAGGTAATAGATTATATTTTGAAGAAGTCAAAATAACTCCATGGATGGGTGACTGGTTCCTGCAGGGCAGTGCACATGTGAAAACGACTGAATTATCAACTTGGGGTGACCCCTGAGAAACAGATATAATCTGCATGTGGTGCAGAGAGAAATGAGAACAGCCAGAATATTCAGAACTGGTGACTTTCAAAAACCACTTTCCGAACGCTCTATCATTTTCCACATTGGCAAAGTTTCACAGCTGACTCTTTTACAGTGTTCCAAGAATAGGATGTGAATTGCCGAAACATCTTTCCTTTGCTAAGCATTTAAGATTACAATTCCCAAATACTGTAGATAACTAAGAGGAGACCCAGCGTGGTAGTGGGGTTAGTATTTCACACAGAAGGTAGGTGCTTCTTTTTGAAGCAGTTCATCTCGAGTCATTCATTGCACAGTTACTGATTACCTGCTCTCTATCAAGCACTGTGTTAGGACATTTTATAAATGAATTCAATAAGTACACAATGGATTTAGGCGAGCGGTTCAAAAATTAGAGAACCCAAATGGAATTGTCAAAAATATTATCCTACATTGTAGAGTGAATAAAACCTCTAATGGACTCAGATTATAGCTTTTTATTTTATAAATTAATGTTGAGCTGTACACCATTAATGCCATTTATGTCAATATCATTCTCCCTCCTATTTTTTTTTTTTTTTTTACAGAGACAGAGAGAGTCAGAGAGAGGAATAGATAGGGACAGACCGACAGGAACGGAGAGAGATGAGAAACATCAATCATCAGTTTTCCGTTGCGACACCTTAGTTGTTCATTGATTGCTTTCTCAAATGTGCCTTGACCGCGGCCTTCAACAGACTGAGTAACCCCTTGCTCAAGCCAGTGACCTTGGATCCAAGCTGGCGAGCTTTGCTCAAACCAGATGAGCCTGTGCTCAAGCTGGCGACCTCGGGGTCTCAAACCTGGGTCCTCCGCATCCCAGTCTGATGCTCTATCCACTGCGCTGTATCCGCCTCCTATTTTATACTGTTGTTTTTTCAAGAAGGCACACAAGTAGCAATAAAGCTAACTTAATTTTTTTTTTTTTACTTCTCTGGTGCCCTTATAAGCTTAAATATAGAGTATGTTAAGATGGTACCATGTTTTACAAGTAATTTTACTCAGCTAAAAAGATGAAATACCTGGCTCATGCCAACATGGTATTGTAGGGATAGAGAAGAGTCTGAAATGCACTGTTCAGGGGTCACACTATTGCACTAAATCTATTACATTTTTCTTGAAAGATTTTGGGTCAATTGCTTACTTAGCAGAAATCAATTCAAAGCCATGTGATACTGGAAGCAATGGAAATTGGCCTTTATTAAACTAGCTGGGAGCAAGTGCACACACACACACACACACACACACACACATACACACAATGATTTGACAGCTAAGAGCAAGGGGTCTATTATATTAGACAAAATGTTTTAAATATGCTTGATTACATATGTTTGGAATGACTGGACAATAAGACGACTAAGAAAAATCAGGCATTACCATCAAGAAGTTTTATTTAGTTAGTTAGTTATGGTATCTGCACAGTTTTATTTAATTGTCCAAGAGACCCAGATCTTTGGTGAGCTCAGATTTAGACTCATTGCTGTCGCTAGTTTGATAAGTTTTAAAAAATACTACAGACACCAGGAAGTAGGCGATGAGATTCTTTGGCTCCCAAAAAGAATTGGCAGATAATTGTTTGGGATAATTTATGTGCTCTGTTCTTGCTGTTTTAAATGCTGAGCAGGGCTTGAGTTAATTGGAAAGAAGTCTTTGGCATTTCACCTTAAAGGGTCAAGCGCATAAACTTTGTGAAGTTAACTTTCAAATTTTATTTGCTTCCTTGTTTTTACATTTCTGTTTGGAACTATGTACTATCTACTATAAATACCAAATATATTTAGGCAAGTGATTCAAGAATTAAAGTACTAGAATGAAATGGCCAAAACATTAACCTATATTGTAGAATAAGTAAAACTTAATATGTATATTTAAGACCTGACCTTTTATTTTATAGACTAATATTTTGTGGTGCTAAAATATACATAACATTTTTAGGTGTAGAGTTCATATAGATTAATTTTTAATTGATTTATTTTAAAGATTAATATCCTTTTCATGTCAAAATATATTTTAAAAAATCTGTTTCTTAAAAAGTAATTACATTATATTTTAATGAACACACATACTACATTGATTTAAGTGCAAAGAAAAATATATTTAGATGTATATTTGACCAAATGATGAGATAGTTTCATGTTCCACATTAAAACTGTATTCATTAAATATTGTACCTGGATTTACTAAAATTATTAAAGGTGAACTGATAATATTTTTAGTGCATGTCTAAGTATTTCAGGATTCCAAAGTAGTAAAAAAACAATACATCTAAGTTTCAAAATTTAACTATGAATTTAAAAAGCTTTGCCCAAGGTTGCTGTCTTGATCAAGAGGTCACTGGCTCATCTGGGGTTTGCCAATCAAGGCACATATGAGAAAGCAATCAATGAATAACTGAGATGCTGCGACAAAGAATTGATGCTTCTCATCTCTCTCCCTTCCTGTCTATTCCTATCTGTCACTCCTGTCTCTGTCTCTCTCGCTAAAACAAAACAGAACAAAAAAAGCTTTGCCCATGGAAAAATTTTAGTGTGTAAAAGTCAAATAGGAACTTGTGTAGGGGAAGTACTTTCTGAATATTATTATGTAATGATTGCCAAGTTTGAAAAAGATAGTGTATCCTTGGTTTTATTTATTTGTTAAATGCTGTAAATGAAAAAGACTTGTTTTGGATTCCTGGTCAATGGGTGGTGCTGGACACGGGAGAACATTTGTGTTTATTGAGGATTTCTGAATATCTGGCATTCGCCCTGAAATTGGTAGTAGATTGGGCACACAAGAGTATATCCTTCATCACTAATTCTGAACCTGGGTCTGGTTTGCACAATGACATTTGGAAAATAGGAGTCACTGCTGAGGTCACTCCTTGATTCGTTTCACGCCAGCTGAGTCATTCTGTGGCCAACCCCCGCAGGAGAGGCCACTGAGTATGCCAAAGTGCCTCTCAGCATTGAGGTGGGTACAGTTTTTTGGAGGAAGATGGCAGAAAAAAGGTGTGAGGAGGGATAACAGGGCACAGTTTTAACTACTTTGTTCATGTGGTTGACTTTTCACTTGCAAGGAAGAATTTATAACTTGATATTATTTACACCCATATAACCTGAAAAGTTTGTAGCATCTTAGTGTGTCTTAATTTATAATTTTGGTCTGTAAACGGACACTTTGCTTCTCACACAAGGATTCGTATATTAGGGGAGTGATTCTTTTTACACATTCAAGTATTCTTCATAGTCACAGTTATTGACGTTTTCCTTTGCTTTCCGATCCTTAGTGGAGATAGTGGACCCAGTGGATATCTATCTCAATCTCCTTCGGACCATCTTTGACTTTAATGCCATCAAATGTTTGCTGACGGGGCCTGGCCAGCTGAAGATCCGAGTTGATGCAATGCATGGAGGTAAGCTTGTGGGTTTTTACCATCTGATGGGCAACAAATGTTATGGAGACCTTGCTACATTGGCTTTCTGGGATTATGAGGAAGGTTGGATTTGTAGGTATTCACACAACATCTGTATTTTCAGTTATTTGACATACTCTAGAGAACTTCAGGGCTCTACTTTCTCTCTTTTGATGTAAATGTAAACAAAGCTTGAACAAGTAAGTTCGTTGTCACTCTGTGTTTTTTCGTATGGATTAGGTAGATCTGCTCCATCTCCCAGTCTTGGCAGGGTGGCCTTATGTAGTAAGTGACCTGTGGGGCCCAGTGGTATATATAGTCACCCTCATCACCTGCGCCAGGTGCTCCATGAGTGTCCCTTGTGTGGGTTGTCTGTGCTCTCCTATTGTAGTTGAGCCTTGATTGCTGTTGGTACATCAGTATGTGGGGTTAACCCTTGAGCTGATTGGCTGTGAGGATTGGCTGTGACCACAGAATATGAGTCACTGCACTGGGATGACCCCATGGAGTGGGATTTGCCTCAGTGGACTCTAGTGCCTGCCCAGATGAACATTTAAGTGTACCACTTGTGGCAATTCCAGTGGTGCTCTATTGTGGTCTGAGGACAGACTCTAGGTTTATTGGTTCTGGAGTTACTTGGGAACTGCTCTGATGCAGGCCAATGTCAGCTGCTGCCTGTGAGTGGCCTGGTGCTCTCTGGTAGGAGCTACAAAGTGATTCGAGGTTGGTAGCTACCTGTGGTAAGGTCTGGAGGCACATGGGAGAAACCATACTGTTAACCATAGCTGGCTATTCATGTAACCAATATAACAATCAAGATATAGAATATTTCTCTCATTTCAAAAAATTTCCTTGGGACCCTTTGAAATCAAACCCATCCTCCTACACTTAGCCCCTGGCAATCAGTCATCTCTTCTCTGCCTGCGTAATTTTGCCTTTCCTAGAAAGCCATATAAATGGAAGCATATAACATGTAGCCTTTTTCTTCAGACTTCTTGCAGTCGGCTTAATGTTTCAGAGATGAATTCATGGTGTTGTATATATTAGTAGTTATTCCTTATTATTATTGAGTAGTATTGCACTCTAAGGATGGACCAGTTCATTTATCAATGCACCAATTCATATAATTAGGGTTATTTCTAGGATTTGGCTATTACAAATAAAACTGCTATAAACATTTGCAAACAAGTCTTTGTAGGGATATGTAACTTTGTCTTAGATAAATACCTAGGAGTGAGATTCTGGGTCATATGATATATATATAAATACACACACACACACAACGTTTTTTCCAAAGTAGCTGTACCATTTGCAAGACCAGGAAGGCAAGAGGGCTTCGAGGGCTTCAGTTTCTCTGTCCTCACCAGCACTTGGTACTGTTAGTCTTTTCAATTTTAACCATTCCACCATATCTTGATCTTTATTAGGATATTATTGATACATTCTTTAAAAGTTTTCTTCTCTCTGTATAGTTTCTGTTTCCTCCAGGTTTCTCTTTACTCTGTTTTAGTCACATGTTATATGCAAATTCTAACATAGGATTTTCATGTTAGGCAATCCATACACTGGAAAACATTATTCCTTGGCATTTATTTTATAAAATGTGCTTAGTTTCATGTGCTTCTGTGGTCCACAGTGTTTAATTATACATTTGGCAGAGTTATAATAATTCCTGAACATTGCTAGAGCCTTTTAGTGCTTTTGCATATATTTAGCTAAAAAATTTAATACATTTAAAAGAGCAGACAGTAAATAATTGTTAAATAGTTGATTTCTTTCTGACAACATTTTAGAAAAGTTTTGGAGACAAGTTTCATGTAACTGGATTGTTGAATACATCTATATGCTTAACACACTAATTGGCATATAGATGCCCAATGGATTATAATAGAAGTAAATATTATTCTGGGTTGTGTCTTGAGAAAGCTTGTAGAATTTATTCATTCTATTTCTGTGCTATTAAGTGACCTTCCTTGTTCTAATAAGAACAAAACACTCTCGGGGGGTTCTGCAAAGATTTCATGTTGTTTATTTATTTATTTAGTTATGGGACCCTATGTGAGAAAAGTCCTATGTGATGAGCTGGGTGCCCCAGCCAATTCTGCAATAAACTGCGTCCCCATGGAAGATTTTGGGGGGCAGCATCCTGACCCAAACTTGACATATGCAACGACCCTTCTGGAAGCTATGAAAGGAGGAGAATATGGATTTGGAGCTGCATTTGATGCTGATGGGGTAAATAGAAATGCTTTTTGCTTGCTGACCCTTTTACCATATATACAATGAACAAAGCATTGAAAACCAGAGAATTAATGAACACATCTGGGGCCGACATGTATGGGACCCATGAACCCTAACCGGCACTGCATCTGTTCTTCTGTTTATAAGTATTGCAACTTAATAACCATTACTGTTCTTAGTTCCTGGTAAACATTATGTTCTGAAGAGGTTATTTCTTTTTAAAAATATTCATGCAATAAATCTTTATTTATGGTTGGTTTTGTTGAAAGCGCCACGTTAAAGAACCAGCTGTTTTAGCAATAAACTCTGTTTTTCATTATGTTTGGGGGACAGTGTGAATTAAGATCTGGAAGCTACTGAAGCCTGAGGTAGGCATTCACATTTCAACAGGTGGGGCACATTCTTAGTTACAAAAGCTCCTGGGGCCTGCAGTATTCAAGGATTTGAAAGAAGGTTTCCCAGGCCCTCTTTGGCCTCATTCAAGTTGTTTTAGGTTGTTTAAATATATGATGGCAGTCAAGCAGCTTGTGGTGATTATGGGAATGGGCTGCTAGCTGCAGAGGCCTCTGTCTGATCATTTTCACACATTCTTTCCCACAGGACCGTTATATGATCCTAGGCCAAAATGGCTTCTTTGTAAGCCCTTCCGACTCCCTGGCCATCATTGCTGCCAACCTCCCTTGCATTCCATATTTCCGTCAGATGGGGGTTCGAGGGTTTGGGAGGAGTATGCCTACCAGCACAGCCCTGGACAGGTAAGCAAGAATGTCATCGTGAGAAACTTCATGGTAGGCCCTGATGTTAATGCTCGCTCGGCCCCTCGTGATGACCCACTCCTCCCTGCACTGTGGGAACTGTGGAACTTAGAGACACGGATAGTGCACTGGGTAGGAACATGAAGAATCAGCTGGGCCAAATTTGATTCTTGGCTCTGCCACTTCTAGTTGTGGGAACTTGAAGACATTTGATCTCTGTGCTCGATTTTCTTATCTTTAAAATGAGGATGATAATTCATGTAATCCTTATATTACTTGCTATGAGGTACGAGTGAGGTGATTTATGTAAGACATTTAATGGAGTGCCTGGTACATAATAAATACTTATAAACGTTTAGTAATAAAGCTTCGTATGTAAGTGAGGTGGGAAGAACATGGGTTTTCAAGTCAGATAGTATTGTGTTAAACTGCCGGCTTGTATCCTTAATAGGTCCACAGAAATAGGGATGATCCGTTATAGATTTGTTCTGAGAAGAGATGAGATGTGCCCAACAGGATATTCACTTAGTAGATCAAAGTGTTAGGGTTTTCTTCTTCTTACCCTACCCAACCCTACCATCTTGTACCTTGACCTTGGCTTATAGAACAAGGAATTTCAGAGTTTAATATTTATAAGCAATATATAATATTATTATGGAAACAGCACTTGCACATGGTGGAAAATTTGAAAACACACAAATAAGTAAATGTAAACATCATATCCCTCTCCCTGAGTTACCTATGTTAATAGATAAATGTGTATTTGCTATTAGATCTCCTTCTATACATACATAATATACATATATAATTATATGTTATATATAATACACATTTTATAAAATATGTAACATTATATAATATGTTACATATATTTATATATTATATAGTTCTATAACATTATATAAAATATATGTATTTTCATATATTTATATTTATATATGTACATATAAATATATATAAAATATGTAATACATAATTGCCTTTCTGTAATACCAAAAAAGAGATTTGAAAGTAGATACTGCTTTGTAACTTGTTTTTTCTTTTCCATCAACAATCTCCAGCTTTGTATTAATACATTTTTATTTCATCTAAAACCAAGATTATATTTAGATTTTCCCTAGGTGTTCCCAAAATGTCTTTAATGGATTGTTTTCCCAAAGCAGCATTCCATTTAAGACCATGCATTACATCTGGTTGCTATGCCTGTTAAATCTTTATCATTTAGCACAATCTTTTCTCTTGTACTTAATGACAATGATTCTATTTTTTTAACGAGAGAGAGACAGATAGACAGGAGAGAGATGAGAACCACCACCTTAGTTGTTCATTGATTGATTTCTCATATGTACCTTAATGGGGGGGGGGGTCTACAGAGACCCTTGGCTCAAGCCAGTGACCCTGTACTCAAGCCAGCGACCTTGGGGTTTGAGCCAACAACCTTTGGGCTCAAGTCAGTGACCATGGGGTCATGTCTATGATCCCACGCTCAAGCCAGTGGCCCTATGCTCAATCTGGTGAACCTGCACTCAAGCTGGCAACCTTGGGGTTTTGAAACTGGGTCCTCAGTGTCCCAGGCTGATGCTCTGTCCACTGTGCCACCTGACAATGATTTTTAAGGAGACTTGATCAGTTGTCCTGCAGAATTCCACCTTCTGGATTGGTTTGGTTATTTCCTCGTGGTGTTATTCATTCACTCATGAGGTTAAATTTACATACAGTGAAATGAGTAATCTTAAGGGTACAAGTCAATGAGTTTTAAAAAATGTATATATCTGTGTAACAACCATCCAGATTAAGATATAGAACATTCCCACCATTGCAAACAGTTCCCCTGTGTCTCCTTTTGATCCCCCATGGGCAACCATTGTCATAATCTCTATTGCCATATTTAGGTTTTGCCAGTTCTTGAATTTCACATAAATTAAACCATATACTATGTACTTGTTATTTATTTTTTTTCATTTAATATGTATTTTTATTCATCCATAGTCATTGCATGTGTTAGTATTTTAACCCTTTTTATTGCTGTGTAGTATACCAACAAATGAATATATCACAATGTATTTTCCCAGTCTCTTATTGATGTACGTCTGGGTTATTTTCAGCTACTAACTATTGTGAATCATGCTGCTATAAGCATTTTTATACAAGTCTTTTTATGGATACATCTTCATTTCCCTTGGGTAAATATCTAGGATTAGAATGCTGATTGTGGGGTTGATATATGTTTAAATTGCCAAACTATTTTCTACTTTCATGCTTTTATTTGCAGTGTATGAGAGTTCTAGTTGCTTCATATCATCATTATCATTTGGTGTTTTTTTTTTTTATTATAACCATCCTAGTGAGTTTAAAATATCATTTCATTTTGGTTTAGATTTCTATTATTCTAATCACTAGTGATGTTGAGCTCATTTTCATATGTTTATTATCCATTTTTATAACTTTTTCATGTACTTGTTCAATTAAAAAATTGGTTTGTTTATTTTTTTGTATTTATTTATAGAAGTTTTATATTATGAATAATAAGGCTTTTGTGACATATGTATTATGAATATTTTCTCCCAGCCTGGGCTTGCCTTTTCATTTTCTTTTTCCTTTTTTTTTTTATGAAGTGAGAGGAGGGGAGATAGACAGATTCCTGCATGCACCCTGATCCACCCAGCAACCTCCATTTAGGGCCAATACTTTGGCCATCTGGGGCCCCTGGGGCTGCTGGCAACTGAGCTATTTTTAGCACCTGAGGAGAGGAGGCTGGAGGAAGCCAGAGGAAGCCATCCTCAGTGCCTGGGGCTAATGCGCTTGAATCAGTTGAGCCATGGCTGTGAGAGAAGAAGGAGGGGTGGAGAGAGAGAGAGAGAAAAGAGAGAGAGAAAGAGAAAGAGAGGAAGGAATAGGGTGAGAAGCAGATGGTCACTTCTCATGTGTGCCCTGACTGGAGAATCAAATCCAGGACTTTCACACACCAGGTTGATGCTCTACTGCTGAGCCAACCAGCCAGGGCTGCTTTTTCGTATTCTTTAATGGTGTCTTTAGATATGTATAACTTTTAAATTTTAATGAATTTCAATTTATTATTTTATTTTGTATGGTTTGTATATAACTTTTTGTCCTTTACAAGAAATCTATGCTTATCTCAAGGTCAGCAATATAATTTTTCTATGTTTTTTTATAGAATCATAGTAGTTTTAATTTTTACATTTAAGTCTTGATGATTTTGAATTAGTTTTTGTGCGAGGTGTGAGGCAGGGGCCAAGCTTCACTTTTTCCCTAACTATTTGTTTTAACCCTATTTATTGAAAGGAATTTCCTTTCCCCTTGGAGCCTTTGTTAAAAATAAGTAGACCACATATATGTGGATCTATTAGAGGATTCTCTGTTCTGTTCCATTGATCTATTTGTCTATTCTTATGCCAATATTTCATTGTCTTAATTACTGAAGTTTTAAAGTAAATATTAAAATCAGATCACCTCCCTCCCCAACTCTTTTTTTCTTTGGCAAATAAAAAAACTATATGTCCAAGGTCCTTTTTGTTTCTAGATGCATTTTAGTATCAACTTTTCAATTTCCACAAAAGCCTGGTGAGATTTTGTTTGGGATTCTGAACAATCCATAGAGTAATTTGGGAAGCATTGCATTTAAATAATATTGAGATTTTTTTGTGTGACTGAGACAGGGAGAGACAGAGAGAGGTAAAGATAGGGACAGACAGGAAGGGAGAGAGATGAGAAGCATCAATTCTTCATTGTGTCATCTTAGTTGTTCATTGATTTCTTTCTCATATGTGCCTTGAGGGGGGGGGCGGCTTCAACAGACTGAGTGACCCCTTGCTCAAGCCAGCAACCTTGGGTTCAAGCTGGTGAGCCTTGCTCAAACAAGATGAAGCCCCACTCAAGCTGGCAACCTCGGGGTTTCGAACCTGGGTCCTCTGCATTCTAGTCCCGATGCTCTATCCACTGTGCCACCCCCTGGTCAGGCTGTTATATCTTTCAATTTATTTACTTTTTATTAATTTCTCATACATAAGTTTTGTAGGTTAGTGTAGAGGTCTTACCAAATTTTTGTTAAATTTATCCCTGAATATTTTTGTATTTTGATATTATAAATAAAATAGTTTTATAGATTTAATTTTCCAGTTGTTTGCTACTAGTTATTAGAAATACAACTAATTTTTGTAAATTGATTTTGCATTCTTCCACCAGATGGGAAGAGAATCACACACGTTTGGATGTCCCCACTTCTATACTGATGTCAACTGTATGAAAATGAACCACCTCAGTTTAAAATTCTTGCCTAGTAACACCAATGAGAAGGGTGGATGATCCCATGGTTTGTTTGTTTTTCCAATTGCCTTTGCTTATGTCCTTCCTTTAAAAAAGTAAAAAAAAAAAATTCAGGAAAACTGTAGAGAACAGGCAAAATGTAAAAATGGGACCATCTTTAGAAACTGAGAACTGAGAATTATGTAGATCCTAAGTGTTACATAAGTTATATAATATTGTGGGAATGTAGTTAATAATAACCTTCCACTAATATAGAATCTTATAATTTAGAAAGAACTTTGATATGTTTGATCTCACTTGATCTTTGCAATAATAGTGTTGGTAATTAGATAGGCATTACTTTCAACATAATTAAAGATGTCAAACCAAATATCAGAGGGGTTAAATTACTTACATAATGTTGCACAGCTAATAAGAAAGGGCCCAGGATTTGAAACTAGGTCTTCTGATTTAATTTGCTATTGCATCTGCCCACTAACTACAACTTGATCAGAACTGTCCCTGAGAAACCAGTTGAGAATATTATTTAACTTTCCTGTGGGGTAGCTGGCAAATTTTCAAAACCCTGGCCAGGAGATGACGGTTTTATTCTGACAACAAAAACCATTTATTTGTCCTCTTTTTTGTGGAAATCTCTCAGTAGTTCTTGATTTCACTTTATCCCCCCTTCCAATAAATCGGTTTCAGTCAGAAACCAGAGGCCTTGTTTAGAGGTTTTACAAAGGACCTGTTCTGACATGTAAGTGACCATTTAAAAGGATTATTCATGCTTGCTTGTTGGGATTCAGAATTCTGTGGGGCTCTGACGTGGTGATTTGTTTTAGGTATTTGATATGTTGTGTAGCTTCCAGGTGGATTCTCATGATGGACACTTTATAAGATTGTTTCTTCTTAGGTAAAATAAATGTGGTTTCAAAATGTTATCTTAACAGTGGTTTCCCATGTAGATTATTTTTTAAGCATTAATAAAATCATAGGAATGTGCCCAGAATTGCCAAGCCCTGAAAGAATGACAACTGAGTATTTGGGAAACATTAAATGGTGCACTTGCCTAAACTCCTGGGATTCCAGAATAAGGGGTCCTGCACCCTTAAAACTGATGAATTATTCAGACAAACATTTATTGTTAACAAATAATCATTATTCTCTGAGGGAAGATTTTCAGTGATTTTATTTCTACCCTTACTGAGTCACTAAAACAAGGATTCTATTTACCCTGGAATAATGCAGTTTCAGCCTTGAAAATGGCATTCTTTTGGGGCTTTGTCATTCTGAATGTGTCTGAATTGTGGTTGTAGATGAATCTATGTTGCTGAAATTATTTTGATTTAAATGATGTAAGTAGAGCACATTCAGGATATATTCGTGGCCCAAGGTCTATCTCCACCCCACAAGGAGGTATTAAATAATCCCCTGTGTTATCTTTCCATAATATTTATGACACTCCCATCTGTGCTTGGGGCTGTGCCAAATGCTGTGTAAAACAAGGCAAACACATGCAGACTTGAGCCCTCCTCATTAGAGATATTTACAGCCTCAAACAAGCTAGCATCCTTGGATATACTGCCAGGGAGTCAGATCTAAAATATCTATTTTGAATACAAGGGAGGCTATATAAGGTCCACCACCCATAAATATGGTAGTGAAAGGAATTAATGTTCTGCCTTGTTTTTGCTCTTTGTACTAACTCTGTTGTTCACCACTTACTCACACAAGAATTATTTATGAAGGGCTTTCTGTATCTTAGACATGGTCTCTTGCTCTGGTGGAACTTACAGCCATGAAGAATACAGATAATAACAATTAAAGAAAAAAGTATGTTTATATAAACACAAATTATAAAACATGCGCATGGGAAATGAACTTGGTGCAGTAATAATTGGTAGGTATGGAAGATCCTACTTAAAAAGGGTAACCAGGAAAGGATTCTCTGAGTAGGTTATGGGTAGCAACCAAAAATCAGATCGAGCAGGTTGGCCTGGCTATGATGCTGGGATCAGAAATGGCCCATAATGTATATGAAAATACTTATTTTTCAGAGTGTAGTCTACAGCTACTTGTGGATCCTCAGTCTGAGATACGTACTGCAGCTTTATCTTAAACATATTTAGCTGGTCTTTGGAATCCAGTGTTAATCCTGCAAGTATGCAAATATCTACTGATCTGTGACGACTTTGATCCTTACTGCATCCTTTAGATCTGTGCTGTTTTATCTCTAGGATCAGCCATTATGGACTAAGGTAGTGGGAGAGATATTGATATAAGCTAACATCTAATTACTTAGTATATTCATGCATTGCTTCTGCTACAAAATGATGGGAATTATTTTGCCACAGCAGATAAATAAGTTCAAGTGCAGATCTGGCTGGTTGCCAGATGGTAGAGCAGTACTGGCGTATGGAAGTCCTGGGTTTGATTCCCAGTCAAATATATAGGTACTGGATGAAATGGGATTTCCACTGGACAAATTATTGAAAGATTGTTCCATGATAAATATAGTTAACTCAGCTCTGTATGCCCAGGTCCAGAAAAAGAGGGGAGAGGATGAGACTGGGAAATAAGCAAGTAGAGATTACCAAAGAGAGTAGCCATTGTGCTGGTTATGCTGGTTATTCTTTGTCCCCTTCCACTCTTGAGTTCAATTTTCATTGCTATTTTAATTTTTCATTTCTTGTATTACTAATGAATTTAAATGCTTGAGAGATTTTGGGGGTTTCCTCTTCCATTAATTGCCTGTTCTTGAACTTTGCTCATTTTTCTATCTAGTGTTCCTTCTCTCTCTTCAATAGACTTGCAGGAGCTCATTCTATATTTTAGATATTGAACCCTTGTCATTTAGGCTCTTCTAATTTTCATCATTTTTCTTCAGATAAAATTTTACCCCTAAAATTTTGTCTGTAAATTGCTGTCAATAGTTGTCTATTTTAGGCAACTCATATTTAATATGTGTAAATAGCAATTTTCCCCCTAAAAATTGCTCTTTTTTGTGTGTGTTTACTATCTGGGTGCATCACCAATACCTAAATCATAAACTTTTTAATAAACCTAGACTTCTACTTCTAGAAAGGTGCTTAACTCTTTCTCAGACTGGCACAAAATTCTAGTGGACCAGCACCAGTCCATAGCAGTTGAAAAATATTGCTATAGTCACTGGGTCCCATTAAAAAAATTGCTTAAATGTCTAAATCATTTTTCTCCAACCCTACTTTTACATTTTAAAAATTCAGGTTCTCAAAATCTTTTGCTTGAACTACTGTGGTAGTCGTCAATGAGCTGGTTTCCTCTCTGCTCTCAGACCTCCTCTTCAGTGTATATTCTGGACCACTTCAAGGTCAATTGTTCTAAAGTAGAAAGTCACATGTCTTCCTTCCTTGCTAGAAATCTGTTGGTGGCCTCAAATGCCTGCAGAATGAGAACCCATCTCTGGATTCTAAAACATGCATGATTTCTTGATTATGAACATTTCACTCCTGCCTACATTTTTACCTGTGTTGTGCTGCTTACAGTTCCCCAAATTTGACCTCTCACACTGCTGTGTCTTTGTACATGCTGTTCTCTTTTCTTGAAATGTATCTCCTTTGCCTCACCTTATCCCATTCTGTTCTTTGTTATTTTTCAAGGCTTGAGTCACACATCACCTTCTTGTAAGTCCTCTGGCATTGTGTTTTCTCTACCCCAAGGCAGCTATGGAACTTGATCTTCATAAATTACTTTATCACAGTTGTCACAGGCATTACCAATGTGCACTTATGTGTTTCCTAATGACCTGTGCACCCCCTGAAGACAAAGGTTTTATCCAGTGCCTGGCACTGAATAGATAGATTCTCAGTAAATACTTACTGAATGAATGAATGAGATTTATTTCATTTTTGGATACCTTTTATTTGGGAGTAAAAGTAACTAGAACTTCACAGATTTAATCATAGAAATCTAAAAGTTTACTACTGTGAACTACCAACACATTCTTTTGATTTTTATGCAAAAGAAATTTGTCAATGCTATCACCTGGCTGCACAGGGAGGTATACCTGAATGATAAGAAGAAAATAAACTATGTATTATTGCACAATCATTTTTAGGTGTAATAGAACTATGCCTGGCTTATGGTTTTCATCTATTTTTAGGTAAGTTTTATAGAGAGTCAGATTTTTGGTAATGATATGAGAGTATTGATTACAACTTCATCAAGGTGAGATAAAAGGAAACATCCACATAGAAGTTATTTTCTAGTCAATAATTAAATCCTGAACTTAAGCTCAAGATTACTTATTTCTTGCTTTGGTGATTAGGATAAAGAATGGATTTCCTACTGGAACATTTAGAGGGTACCTTGTGTGGCCTTCCTCTATGGTTTTTGTGTTCACCCACTGGAAAAGATGCTGGCAATAATTTGAGCTTATTATTTGGTGTTTCTAGGAGTTATTGTCTGATAAGCAAGTGATTTCATGCCTACATTTAGTAGTGGGTATTTATGAATTAATTGGATAAAGTGAGAGGAATAAATTGTTAACATTTAAAAAAATTTTTTTTTAAATGTGTTTATTTTATTTTATTTTTATTTATTCATTTTAGAGAGGAGACAGAGAGAGAGAGAGAGAGAGAGAGAGAGAGAAAGGGTGGAGGAGCTAGAAGCATCAACTCCCATATGTGCCTTGACCAGACCAGTGCAGGGTTTTGAACTGGCGACCTCAGTGTTCCCAGGTCGACGCTTTATCCACTGCGCCACCACAGGTCAGGCTAAATTGTTAACATTTAAGACTAGACGCTGCAAGATGTTGGGTAAACTTTTGTTCAGTTGTTCTGAGCTATTTTGGGTTTCTGCTGAGTTGGTCAGAAAAATAATTTTGGATAAGCATTAAGTGACCTGAGTTCTAAAAAATATATATAGTCACCATTAACCTCCATGTGAAATGAAAGACAAATCATTTTTAGAGGTCAGTTCTCTCTTGCCTGCTTCCTTTGCAAGAACTCTTTGCCACTAGTTCTGTCTCTAGAAAGGCATAGTCATTGTTACGGGGTGTCCAGCATCCTATGCTCAGCCTTTCCACTGACTCAGCCCTCCTTGACCTTTGTCACTTTGACCAGGGGTGGAATCAGCTAGTACTGAAAGAAGCCCCTTAACACCATCCTGGAGGATTGGGGATTAAAGACCATTTTAAGCAGGGATTTTAATAACATATAGTTTAGAGCATAGAACTAAGTGGCATGCAGTTGCTATCCAAAGGGAACATTGACTTCATGGCCCATCTTTATTTATAATCTCAATTTTGGTATTTTGGAGGGTCTATTTGGTTAAATAACCTTCCCCCCATTTTTCCTTGTGATTTAAAATATTTATATAATTTAAAAATAAATCCCATCCATTGCCGCAAAGAGCCATAAAGTAACTTTTTGTTTGGGCTGATACACGTAGAGTCAGAGGTTCTAATATTTTAAGGTCATTAGTCAAATATATTGGTGGTAAAAAAGATGTAAGGAAGATAAGATGCCCAGCATAACTCCCAAACATATGCTTTGTCAGCCTCCAGAGAAGCTTGGCACTTGACAATGTTTTTAAGTGAAGGAGGATACTAATAAACCATCCCGGGCCTGAAGATCTTTCTGAAGTTAAAGAGCATGTACCTTTAGTATGTATGCTTATACTTTAAAAGACTTTGTAACTCTAACAACAAAGAAAAGTTGTAAAGTGAGTTTTAAATCCCCACATCATAGGTTAGTGTTCAGCAAGGCCTGTTGGAGCACTACTTAAATAATTGCTAAATATCACTGATTTCATTTTACCCATCAGGCTGAAGGAAGACTAGTATCTAAGAAAGATCAACAGGTGAACAAGAAGCTGCCCCAAATGCATGCCAGTTGAGCAAAGAGGAAGAGGACACATGCGTTTACAGTGAACTCTATTGTGGTGTCTTGTTTGATTTTCACACAAGCCCTCAGAAATATTTGAGATAGGTACTATTATTGACATTTTATTTATAGGAAAAATATGATGTTGAGAAGTCAAGTAACTTGCCTAGGCCACACAGTAAGAATGAAGCAGTCAAAACTAGTGCCGTAGCAGTCAAAACTAGTACCGTAGTGAAATTATATATACATAGCACAGAGATATAGATAACAGGACAGCAAATCCTAGAGGGAAGTGGGGAAGGAGTTAGGGGAAAGGGGGCAAAGGGGTATAAAAAAGGACAGAGGGGTGGGGGGTGAGGGAGTTATATTCAGTGGGACACTTGAATCCATGTAAACACAATAAATTAAAATTAATAAAAGAAGTCTACATGCTCTGAGCAACAACAATAAAAACCAAACTGGTACTGGGTTGTCTGATTCCAAACCTCATAATTTCTTTACTTTTCCTTATTCTTGAGAGAAGGAAAAAGTCTGGCTGTACCTTGAGTGGAAGTCATTAATGTGGGGTGTGTGTGTGTGTGTGTGTGTACGTAGGACGAATCTCCATTGCCCAAAGGGTGGTATATGATGTCAGACAAACATAAGTAATGTTAACCCCAAGGTTTCATATAATTTGACCTTGAACATCACTATTGTTTAATAAAGCTAAGGAAAAAGTACATTCTTGGCTTTAACTTATAACTTCCAGGAAGATGTTGACTGGAGTTCACAGTTTGAATTCTATACCCTTGCCTTGGGATCTGTTTGAAGTAGTTAAAATCACTAGCAGTGGTTGCACAAAAAACATTTATCAGGTTTCAACAGCATTTCTCTGTTACATTCTGTGTGAACTGGGTCAAGCAGATACACTTCCTTCACTCGAAGAGTGTTTAATCTCAGACAGCCTACACTGATAACTAGAAACATGAAAGGTACCGATGAAATACAATGGGTTCCTTCAGTAAATACTGTGTTAGCAGTTGGGTATAAGATGTCCATGCTTAAGACAAAAAAAAAAAAATCTTGTTAGCCTTTGTCTGTATGCTGTACACAGCTGAGGGTGAAATCAGACCTGGGGATCTATTTGTCTCATCTCTGATCAGGTTTCTGCCTGACATTTAAATTTGTCATCTGAAATTCCATGTTCTTTTTGAGTCCCTGATTGCATCAGTGGTTTATATTCTAGCATGGAGGAAAACTCTTTGGTGAGTTGGTGCTTGTATTTAAGAGTGCAAGATCTTTATCTAGGACTCACACAGATATTATATCTGTCAGGATCTTTTTGCTGCAAATGAGAGAAAACCAGCTAAAATGGGCCTGAATAATAAAAGGAATGTGTCGGTCCATATAACTGAAGTAGGGTTGGCCGCAGGTGAACCTTGCTCCAGCAGCTCAAATGATGCTACCATTTGATCTGGATATTTCTGCTCTGCTCTGCTTTAGGTGTTACTCTAATCCCCAGCCTCCTTGCCTCTCCTGTAGGGGAGCTAATGTCTGCAGGATTTCCAGACCTTGTGCTCTTGCATACTATGTGGATGAGAGACAAGATTTATTTTATTTTATTTGTTTTTAGAAAGAACCAACTAAAACCATTTTTGGGTCTTGACTTTGGTTGGGGTTTACACCATCTCTGACCCATTCACTCACTGAGGCCATAAGGAGTGGGATAGGCTGAAAGTCTTAAGCACCTTTCCCTATTAGGTTGAGCTAGAAGGATCATTGCTTTCCAAACCAGGTAACTAGGTGGATGCAGTTGTTCTTCAAAGCAAGATCTTTCTTTTCTCCTTCCAGCAGCAACTTGAGACTCAATAAATGGCAAAGGGATGTGAGCTAGGTGGAATGTAGATTTGGAGAGAGAATTTCGGATCTATTTAAGAACACCAGATGCCCTTTTTGTTACCTCCTCATGCTTCTGAGAGTCCTCTGCTCTTTACCAATAACTGACAGTGACATTAAGATTTGAATGGTGGTGTTTGCCTGTGATCCTCGCCTGTGCTCATGGATTTACCTGTCCTTCTTTCCCATCCCCTCCTCTCTGCTCTGTCCTTTCTTCCTTTCCCTCTGCTTCTCTTTCTCCCTCCTTCCTGCTATCTTTCTTACTTTCTCCCTTTTTCCTTCTTTCTTCTCATCTTCCTTATTTTCTTTCCTCCATTCCTTCCTTTTCTTTTTACCCACCTTCCACTTTATCACTTTCCCAAAAACATTTTTAGCACCTATTGTATTAGGCACACTGCTAGATTCTATATATCACTGCTAAAATTCATCTTTTCTTCCATATTCTTTTATCCTCTTTCAAACTTTTTCATCAATATATTAATCTCCTATGTGTAAGGTATTCTGCTTGACTCAAGAGGTCCATGACTTCAATCTGAATGTCATAGATAGATCTGGATACTTCACTCTGGATGTCAAAGATAGACCTGGAGACTGTTTACAAATCCTGATGATGACAATGTATTCTACAGACTGCCTTGTATATACTGCTCACAAAAATACTTATATGAAGCCATAAAATATCCCCTAGTTTTTGTGAGCAGTATAGATTCTACTACTGATTTTAGGAATAGGAGGGAGAGTGCATGTGATAGAAGGAGAGAGAGCATTGATTAAGGAATACAAACATTCATGCCTGCCAGTGTACTCATATGAACTTGTGCATGCAATGAGACATGATACTCTATGCCTTTCATTGGTCTCTGCATTCAGACTACCTAGGTTTGAATTCTGACTCCTTTTTTCTCTGGCTCTGTTACCTAACCAGGGGCTCTTCTGCTAAGGAAGACAATAGCACCATTTCTATTCTTGAGGACTAAATGAGATAATGTATAGACAGTACTTAGAAAAGTGCCAGTCCACGGTAAGAACTCAATGAGGTTAGCTATTATCACAAGATGGAGTTTTACAGATACCAAAACAAGGTATAGACAGCGGATTCTAATGACTAGTCTCCAGTTTTTTCACACTGAGGAAATGGGGCTAAATCTTGACCAGTGGCTACACTTAGATCCTGTATCCCCTACGGAAATAATAGCAATTGGGTGGGCTTTTTGCTGTGGTGCCTTGCGTTTCACAGTACGACAAAGCTTTTAGAAGACTCCTGTGTGAACATCAAATATCTGTTTTTGGTGTTTTTTTAGATAACAGTACCTTGTAAATAATGATCATTTATTTTTTTTTTTAGCTTTTGTGTGTGTATATACAGAACCTGCACCCTGAAAGCCCCATCTCTTCAGAAAAATTGTCTTTCTGGTCAAACATAGAGTTACTTTTTACTCTTAAGACACACCTGTGTCTGTGTGTATGCTGGCCAAAGCTATCAACCCCCCTTACAGAACTCAAAGATTTTTCCTTCCCACTAATTCTGATAATAGGATTTTGATTTTGCATTATAAACACATCCCATTAAAATAAGTAATGTGATTTCTGTGCATAATGTAAAGCACTTGACCATTTCAAAATCTGTTTAGTCATTCGCCAAAAACTGAAAAAATAGAATGAGCGAAACACATAATACTGGTGTGTGAGAATGAGAGAACAAAGGAGAGATTCCTGAAAAGTGGCTTTCTTTGTTACTAATGTAACACTAACTACTTTCTTTCTTCACATTAGCATCTCAATTCCAATTTATTGTTGTAATGTTTTTTTCCTGCTTTGATAATGACTTTTAAATTTTTTATGGCCCTGGCTGGTTGGCTCAGTGGTAGAGCATCAGCTCGGAGTGTGGAAGCTCCAGGTTCGATTCCCGGCTAGGACACACAGGAAAAGCGCCCATCTGCTTCTCCACCCTTCCCCTTCTCTTTCCTCTCTATCTCTCTCTTCCCCTCCCACAGCCAAGGCTCCATTGCAGCAAAGTTGGCCCAGGCGCTGAGGATGGCTCCATGGCCTCCACCTCAGGTGCTAGAATGGCTCTGGCTGCAACAGGGCAATGCCCCAGAGGGGCTGAGCATCGCCCCCTGGTGGGCGTGCCGGGTGGATCCCGGTTGGGCACATGCGGAAGTCTCTGTCTGCTGCCCCCCACTTTTCGCTTTGGAAAAATACAAAAAAAAAAATGTGTAAGCTTCTCTGGTGTCCCTTTATCTACAAAAACATTGGTCAGTTCCTCTGGTGAACTAGGGAGAGATGTGCGAAGTGGAAGGGTGGATATTCTTTCCCAAATAGGGTTTATTTACATGAATTTTCCAAAACTGTTATACCAGGAGCCTGAGGAATTTGAGAATGAGAACTGATTTGCACAAGGCTGTTTAAATTTGTAGAAGAACCTTCTATCTGAAGGCCAACTTGTGGAGTAGGTTATAGACCAGAGGTTGGCTTGTGGCTCTGAGTGGGCATGACATTGAGCCAGGGTGAGGCTGAGTGTAGAGAGATCGCACATGTGATATGAATGTGATCATAGTGATACATCTGACTTTATCATTGCTGATTATCATTGCTTCTCAAAGCCTGGCTCTTCCTATCTAGAAGGGATGTAGTCAAGGCTGGTATAGAGAGGCTCTTTTCCAAAGAGCTCCTAGGGACCACACTCCTTCCTCACTACTCTGCCTTCCTTGGGTATAGCCTTTGCCCTCATTTTTCAGGATAGCAGTAGCTCCAACCTTCATGTCTATAGTTTAGGCAGCTAATGGATCAAAGGATGAAGAAGAAGGGTGAAGGGAATAGATATACTATTTACTTTTCAAAGAGGTTCACTGGAGAGTTAATACTTTTGCTTATATCTACTGATAATGAATATACTGATATCTATTGAAAATGGCCACAAGGGAAGCTGAGAAAAGGAGTCTTCCATCCTGAATAGCTGTGTGTACCACTCAATATCAGGGGTTTCCTTATCAACAAAGAAGGGAACAACTGTTTTAAAAAGGGACAACTAACTGTCTCTGCCATAGGTTTAGATGATATTCTAAACAATTGTGTAGAATATTGTAGTCTATACAGATATAAAATACTGGTTTTCTAAAAAACTTTTTGACATACTGAAATCCTGTTTTATTTCCTTAGATGAAAGAACTTTGGATGATCATATAGTAATGATAATAATGAGGAACAGGAGGATCATTTATACCTAGAAGATTCCAACTCACAACCTGATCAGAAAAGTATCATTTTCCCCATTTTATAAATAGGTAAACTGATGCTCAGAGTAGGAGAAATGCATGAAGAGAACACCAATTTTTACCTCTGGAGTTATGGCAACAAAGATTGGGAAACAAGTTTTTGGGGGAAGGAAGCGAGGTGATTTTTCCTTGCGAGTAATAGAAAACTGAACTCCAAATGACATAAGCAGTGAGGGAAAGGCGTCTCTCCCACATGAAAGCGTCTAGAAAGAGCTAGCTCCAGTGTGCTTGTGGTGGGGAGCTGCTTCATTGCCTCAGCATTGTTGTTAAGGAGCCAGAACCAGTCATCCTCAGGGTGCGGTCTTTGTCCTTGGTGAGCTCTCCTCGCGGAAAGAGTCCCCAAATTCTAGATATGTGCCCCACATATGACATGGTCTCACAGATAAAACAAAATTGCCTTTTGTTTATGTTTCTTTTTAAAGTCAGGGAAATTTTTTCTAAAGTTATCTCTTGCAGTATTTGTTCTGATATATAATACATTCACTGTCACTGAGTATAAATAAAAAAGTTTGATCTCAGTTCAGGGCACATCCAAGAAGCAACCAATGAATTCATAAATAAGTGGAACAACAATGCTCCCCTCCATTTTTTTTTCTTTCTAAAATCAATTAGTAAATTTTTTAAAAATGAAGTATGTTCTAGAATTATGGGTGTTTACCTGAAAATGCCTTTGATATCACTTGCTTATTACAGTTTGCTTACTTATCAATAAATATTTATCAAATGCCTTCTTTGGGTTAGATAATGTTATAAATGAATACACATTTATACTTGTCCTCAAAAAAAAAAATACGATTTAGTGAGAGAGACAGATATCCTGAGCAAGACTTACAATACAATGTGAGGAATGCTGTACGAGGGGCCCTGAGAACACAGAGAAGAAACCACCTACATTGACTTGGATCAGAATCCGGACGTGTGGCTGTAATGGAACTTTCTTCTTTTAGGTTATGAATGTCTCTCATGAGAAGCCCTTGAGAGAGTTCCTTGAAAACAGGGACCTCATTTTATTTTTTGTCTTTGTTTTTAATCTGAATATAATGCTTCAACCATGGTAGTTGCTCAGTATGGTAAGCAGGGATGAGCCGTTTTATGGAAAAGAGAAAACATCCTGGAGCAAACCATCTATTGTGAGTAAAAAAGGGCTATAGTATGGTGACAAAGAGGATGTGCTTAGAATTAACAAACACCTGAGTGTAAGTGTGTGCTCTATCATTCCTTAATCATTTAAATGTAAGAAAGTCACCTAACCTCTCTGTGCTTATTTTCTCATCTGTTAAGTGAAAATTACAGTACTTAACCTCATCAGGTTGTCATGCAAATTAAATGAAATAATACATAGAAAGTGACCAGCACAGAATAAGCACTCACTGAATATTGGCTGTTATTATTACTGAATAACACAGTCTACCTTATTTTTCCCCCTCATCTAAATCTTCAAGTTTACTGAATTATTTATTGAATAAAATACTTTCTCTAAATCAGAATGTTTCTGGCAACTGAAAGTTAATGTTATGCATATTATGCTTCCTGATTTCTTAGTTGAGAGCTATAGACTTTATAATCTGATTTTGATAAATATCACACACTAATATTTCCTACAGTCTGTTTACTCAGTGTTCTCTACTTCCTAAAATAGGAAAGGGTGCATTATTGTGGAGCTGCCAATGTTTTTCCGCAAGGGGCCGTGTTTTCCTTAATAGATGAAAGCACTCTTTGTTGATGAGACCCATTCCCCTTTCCACAGTAATTTCTAGATCTTCTCGGGGTTCATGCTCTGGGTCCCCCTTTCACCCTGAAAGGTATTAACCAAGAGTGTCAACTGGTTATAGCCACATATCAGAGACCATAGTTCTGCTAATTGGCTGTAGAGGCCATTTTCTTAATAATTTCTTCCTTTTATAAAACTATGTGCCACGTTCCATTTATGAGAAGAATATAGTATTTCAGAGCATGTTAAGTTATTTAGGGATAACTGGCCTAATGACTGGAACATTGAGGTCCAGGAGGAATCCAGTTGAGTGGAACCCCTGGTCTTGTGTGTGGCTTAAAAGGATTGAGGACACCGGTATGTTCTTTGGGGAGAGATGCACAGTTTGACAGGAAACATCTGTTTTAATCTGCTCCAGTATCAACACAATGGATGTGATAGGAAGCCTGTTGTTACTGTGTGGGTTTCAGTTCTCAAGGCAGGGCTTGGCCTGATCTCGGAGCTTCTTGGACAGGCAGCACAATGTGGTCTCCTTTGTCATAACAAGCAGCATTATTTGAGAGTGTCCTGGGGCTATTTCTCTATTTAAAGGAGCCCATTTTCCTTCCAAACCTGTGTGACTTTCTCTTCATTTCTTACTTTTCCTTTATGTTTTCTCTCAGTACATTTCCACCTGAGTTTTAATTATGATTGAACACTATCTTAATTTTGTATCCTCTCTCATAAGTAGGAATAGCTCCCTGTGGAGTAGGATTTTTCCAAAGGGTATCAAAATATCTGAGAAATAATTGTGCAAACAATCAGACTCACATATATTCACACTCACAAAATTTTAGAGATTGTCATCTACCCTTTAAAATATAACTGATTCTTCTCTCCATCTTGAGAATCATTGTCTAGAATTAATTAAAGATGATGTTCCTTTAATTTTATGGAACTGTTTTGCAGGGAAACCTGCCTCATTTTTCATTATTTGAAAGAATAAAGCTGGTATCTGTCAATTAAGAATTTTACTCTGGAGAATTCAAGGAATTCAAAGAAATCTTATTATCTGTGTATCTATCTTAGTAGCTGTGACACTAATCACTTAAAACTTATGACATTGCTAATAAAATATGCAGTATAGGTCACATTACCTTCACAGTTATTTTTAAAATTCTAGTGTCCAAAATGTCCTAGGCATTGTGAACAGCTAATAAAGGGACATAGAAGCTGATGTTCTTAACAAAAAACACAATGGCATTCAGATAAATCAAGGTCCTTTTTCATCCATTCTGGATTAGGGTGAATTGATTAATCAAAAGAAATTGGAAAGGCCATATATTGTGTCATGGGAGTTTATTCACATCACCAGTTGAGATGTATCAAGAATCTTCCAAGTTCTTTTTTATTGACCTAGGCATTGGTCCAGATGAAAGACAATAGAAAGATCTTCAACTGATTACTTTCTCCTCTTCTCTCTTCCTCCTGCTTCCTACCTAATGACTTGAATGCATATGTTTTCCAGATGATAGCCTCATTCCATGTGGACAAATTCATTTCCTTTCTCTTAATCAATGTCCTCAGCCTGGGTCAGGCTGGTGTCTGTACTGCTCTAGGCCAGGCGTTGTGCCTGGAGGGCACGTTCACAAAAATAATAAGACACACTCCCTGCCTTAGAGAATCTCAAAGTCCTAGAGGAGGTACCAACAACTAAACCAATAATTATAGAAACAGTCGTCCCTCACCATAATGTGGTTCACTTTTCCCAGTCTCACTGTATCGCCGATTTTTAAATTATATATGTCTAATTTTGTATTGTGTATTTTCACTATATAGTGGGATTTTGTAATAAAAAGGTATTTTTATATACTTATTATTTTAATTATTTTGCAATAAAATAAGCATTTTCTAGCTTAAAAAATTAAAAACAATATAAAAATAGTAATTAAAACATATTAAAAGAGTATCACTGTATAGTTACTGGTGAGTACCCATATAGAATTTTATATATTGTTAAAATTATGTAGGTTTAAGAGTGTAGAAAGTATTTTAGAGCATAGGAAGTGTTTATAAGAGTGTGAGAAAGGTTATTAACAGTGTGGGAAAGATTTATAAGAGTGTGGGGATGATTTATAAAGCTTTAAAAATATATAAATAATAAAATAAATATAAGGTCTCTACTTTGTGGATTTTTGCCAATTGTGGGGGTTCTGGAACTTAACCCCGTGATAGATGAGGGACCACTGTAATTGTTATAAGGTGGGTGACACAAAAAGGTGAGAAATTAACTTTGCTTAAGATTAGAAATGCTGTACAGAGAAGACTTTGGAGAGGAGGGGCTCTTTGGAGAGTGTGTTGAAGGTCACATAGAAGATTCGGAGGACAGAAGTTTGTCTGCTGGACAGAAAGGAGAATTGAAAGGACATGCCAGGTGGTAGACAGCCATCAATAAAAGGGTATGAGGCATAATTTCTCAAGGCACATGAGGAGACTGTCAGGCATGATTTTTCTGGAGCATTTGTTTCAGGACTCATGGAGGCACACATAATACCCGGAAAGAGTGATGTTGGAAAAGTAGGCAGGGGAAGGCCATGAGAGAGTGTATGCTGGGAGGGGAAGGCCATAAAAGTGTGTTCTGGGACCCGATCCTTCACATAACAGGAAGCCAGTTCTTCTCTGGGCCTTCCCACACTTCCTGCAAAGTCTGTCTCGCTTGCTATGCACTTATTTGTTGGTCATTCAAGATCTAAACTTTCTAGTATCTAGTTGTTTCTCATATGCAGATAGAAAACCTAGGCTGGATTGAAGTAAGACCTAGATACCTAGTTGAGCTCCAGGAAGTATGGAATGCTTATAGGATGTGAGGTATATGTTCTGAGATGCAGTGTTCAGGGAGACCCAGAAGCTAAAGGCCGGCAGGTGGACATCCAATAAGGCAAAGACCTGCAAAGGAACTATGTGAAAGCTTTAGACCACAGTTGGGGGATTCCTCAGGGCTGCAACCTGGAGGAATCACCTGAGCCATTGGAATGTGGACAGCGGAAGAGATGGGCTTGACCATAGGGAGAGAGTTTGCTGTTTGAGACAGGAATCAGTTGAGCTTATGCACAACTCAGAATCGCTTTTCCAAAATATTTCCTTCATTTTCACCTGGTTGAAATTTAATGATTCTCCTTGGTGATGAAGAGAACTTTATTTATGCTTTTAGTAATTATATTATGCCTTGCTTTATGTTTTTTGTTTTTGTTTTGCTGGGGTTTTTTTACATTTTTGCCTCAACTCTTGATTATACATTTGTTAAGGCAGTGAATGTGGTATTTTCAAATCTCTATCTATTATCTATCTATCTATCTATCTATCTATCTATCTATCTATCTATCTATCTATCATCTATCTATCTATCATCTATCTATCATCTATCTATCTATCTATCTATCTATCTATCTATCTATCTATCTATCTATCTATCTATCTATTATGCTCTAAATAGTATTTTAGACAGAGCATATATAAATATATAAATGCAGGTTTTTAAAGTTAAACTTAATTGAATAAATTTCATCCTCTTCTAAGAATAGAAATTGTGTTTTCCAGTACCTAGCAACTACTCTAGAATAAAACAGTATTGCTGAGAATTAAAAATGACTGGCTAGCTTAGTTTGTTCTGGCTGCTATAACATAATATCACAGATTGGGTAGCTTATAAACAACAAAAATGTATTTCTTACGGATTTGGTGACTGGAAGTCTGAGATCAGATTATCAGCATGGTCAGGTGATGCCCTCTTCCAGGTCTCAGACTTCTCATTGCATTCTCACATGGTAGAAGGGGTAGAGAGCTCCCTGTGGTTCCTTTTATAAGAAGAATGCTAATTCCATTCATGAAGGCTCCACCCAAAGACCCCATTTCTTTTTTTAAAATTATTTTTATTTATTTATTCATCTTAGAGAGAGAGAGAGAGAGAGAGAGAGGAGGGGGGAGGAGTAGGAAGCTACAACTCTTGTATGTGCCTTGACCGGGCAAGCCCAGGGTTTTGAACCAGCGACCTCAGCGTTCCAAGTTGACGCTTGATCTACTGCACCACCACAGGTCGGGCGACCCCATTTCTTAATACCTTCACATTGGGCATTGGGATTTCAACATATGAATTTGGTTGTGGGAGAGACAGAAACATTCAGATTGTGTTATGCATGCTGATGGGGAAATGTAGGATCAGAGAAATTTCTTTCACAAATATTCTGTTATTGGTTAGCGAATAACTTTCTGCCATATACACATACAAAAAAAAAACCCAAACAAATTAACAAACAAACAAAAACAAGCCCCCACCCTGATATAGCAAGAGAAAATTCAGTATTAGGTGTAGTGCTTTGAGTCCAAGGGAATACGCACAAGGAGTTATAGATTCCTTTTAAAACCCCAGCGGGATCCTGAGGCATGTGTTTTCATGTGATTCGGGGTGTCTGTGCAGGAGTAGGTTTCAGTCATCTGCCGTGGTAACTGGCCTGAGAACACACCTTTCTTTGCTTTCTTCTCTCCCTCCTCTAACCTCTCTTCTCCCCTGTGCTCTCTCCACTCTTTTCTCCCCACAGACCAACTGTGTAAACTTGAACCCTTGTTTCATAATTCAGGTCTGCTCCTGGGGAACCCAAACCAAGACATCAGATGCATTTATTCTCTTTCTTCTCATTTGATGTTGATATATTTTAAAGCTCCAACAATTTTTCCTAAATATTCAGATCCAATTATTTCTGCCTGGCTCAGGAAAAATAGGGAATGAGAAAGTTGAGGCACACAGAGAAACTTCACACAATTACAACAGAAATGTGTGATAACTCAGAAATGTGCCCTTCTCTACGGCATAGATCTCAGTCCCCTCTAATCGGGAAATCTCAAAAGGAGTGGTCTTAGTTTTCATGATTATGTATGATTTTGTTATTTTATGATATCTACTGCTATGCAACTCTGTGGAGGAAAGACCTGTGATAAAGCTAAGCATACATCTGCCACAAAGGGAATTTTATCTCAAAAATGCTATTTCCTCCTCAGCTCTGAATGTTGACAGATTTTCTTTCCTCATGGTGTGCAACAGGTTGGCTAGAAAGTCAGGGTCAAATGCCAAAGGGAGGTGTGAAGACTGGGCAAGCTCAAGTTTAATGAGTACACCATCCTTCCGCTAAGTTCTCCATCCTGATAAGATAACGTCCCTTTTGAGGGATCTTTAAACTGTCTGCATCAAAGCTGGATGAAGTAGGGGACAGCTTTTTTTATATAGGTCTCACGCAAAAGATTTTCTTGACACAAAATAAATAAATAAATAAAATGGTGAGCTATAAGTGACAGAACTGTATTTGGAAGTCCCTTCATGGACAGTGGGTTATGCTTTTAGCTTTCAGGCTAATCCCACCAAGAAACACATGTGGTGAGTCCCCATGAAGTTCTTCACCCATCCCTAAATCCCTGCCAAACTAGGGGACTGTTGGGAAGAAGCCGTGAGAGTCAGGAAACAAGAAGTATGCTCTCCTGGGCCCTGGGGAAGAGTGAAATGTTGGAGCTGTGGCTCCATTTGTGGAAAATTTTGATCAAGTACCCTGTATAATCCATTTCATGGAATATTCAGTTGTCTGAATAAGGTCTCATTGTCATAATTCACAGGAATGCTCAAATATAGGCTAGGCATTTTTGCACACAAAATGACATGAATGCTAGAAAGCATACATTACATAGCTGATTAAGCAGGAAGGGGCTAGAGAACATATAAATGCTGTTAAATTCTGGGCCGACACCTGTCTTCAGAACCATTTTATGCATAACACATATACACAGACAGCAGGGTAGCAACAGCCAGAGGGAAAAGGCGGTGGAAGGAAGAAGAGGCGGGTAAAGGGAAGAAAGTGGAGTTGGAGAGACTTTGCATGGGGCATAAGGGCACGACGTGGTGGGTTGAGGTGTTATATTGAGTGATACACTGAAACCATGTCAACACACTAAATTAAAAAGTAAATTAAAAATCCACCTATTTACTTCAACCTGTTTACTTGAGGCTTTCTTCCTTTTCCTGGCTGTCATGAAAGACTTACCTTCTGTGTTGTTTCCGAGATTTGATGGCATATGCTCGACCTTGGGAGAAACTGAGGAAAGGCTCTGTGCTCTGCCTGGGTTGGACCATGTCTCTGCCCTGCTTCTGGTTTCTTGGCTTACTTTAATTTCACTTCCTATGATATGGAAACCTTTGCAGTAACTGTTCCCTGCATGACTTACATTTCTCTTGAGACACCCAGTTGCCAAAATACTCTCTGATACCATGAAGGAGTAGGGAGTTTATTCTCCTGCCTTCCAGATCTCCTTTTAGCCCTGTTTTTATCCTGACAAGAGCCAGATCTGCTCTTCTTGGGGTCACTAAGGGCCTTTCTCACCACTTTGTCCTTCTTTCTGTCACATCCCTGAATTATAATCTTAAACCAACCTGCTTGCAGGAGCCCATGTTTTGTCTGCTGAGTTTGACCAAAGGCACCTCAAGCTTATTTGAAGTACAGAGACCATACCTCATGTCACTGAGCCAATCAACTGGAATGTTTTCTTATTTATCTCTGAGAAGCCAGAGGAAGGAGTCCCCAGAGGATTTGCCCAATAGGGGGTATTGTAACCTCCCAGTCTGCTGTGGTAGGCGAAGGCATCCTGGGCTCTGAATCCAAACCTGCCCTCCCTCTCCCCTGCATGCCACAGGCAAGTGCTATTATTTTTAGCTCACAGACCTTTTTGTTAACATCCTGTAGCATTGAGGGTGTGAGAGAAAAGCGCTTTGGAAATCAGACCCTGTCACTGATAGCTTGTCCTGAACTGAAGAGGTGACAGGAAAAAGGATGCTTTGTGTTCAGGAAAGAAGACTAGTTCATCCCAGGGAGTTGCCACTACAGGGAGCTCCTGTTCTCCTCATCTGTCTGGCCTCTGCTCTTTGTCAAGGGGGCTCACTTCTCTTCCTGCCTGTCCTGGGCGGCCCTGCGCCTCCGGTAGCACCACCCATAATCCCGTCTGAGTCCCGGGGGGGGGGGGCGGTGTTGGGTTCATCGGTTCCTCTCCCCCTTTCCTTCAGGACCCATCCTGCCAGGTGTCTGCCTGCACCCCGTCCTGTCAGCCCTCAGCCGGTGGTGTCAGGGTCAGAGGTGGGGGTGGGAGGAGGTGTTGGGAGATGCAGGACGGAGGAAAGATGATACTGTGTGAGGAACCAGGCTTATGTGAGCATTAGCACCGATTTTGGCATCGACTGAAAAAGGAGAACGTGGTAAGGATCAGGTGGCCTGTTTTACAGTGATTGTAACTTTTACTACTTTACCATGTGCTCCCCTAGCCCCCCTGTATATATAAAAATAAACTTCTGCTTCGGGATTTTGACAGAAAAGTCAGATCGACAAAGTCTCATGAAATCAATTTGATTTAAAATAACACAGTTGCTCTCAATTCCATAACTCATTATTCTTTTTTAAGTAGAAGGAAGATACAGGTGCTTTGACATGTCTGAGAGAGAAGGTGAACAAAAGACAATAGGTCTTGAGTTTTTGTGGGTCTTTTTATTGTTGTTGTTGAAGTTTTAAAGCTCTGTAACTGCTGGCAATTTTTAGCACGTATATGGAATATCCATCAGTGGTACATTTTATGAGTAAAATGCAAACCACAAGTGGATTTCATGACTAGCTCCCAGGCTGCAGCTTGTCTCTGCCACCATTTCCACCAGCATCCAGGCGTCCGGAAAGATAGGGCATCCTGGTTGGCAGGAGTTGGCTGTGGGTGGGCATACTCCTGGGGGGAAGTGGCCTCAGCCAGAATGGGCATTGCTTTTGACACAGCTGGACATTTTGAAGCTGAGATGGAAGAAGTCACATTGATGAGTGCAGGGGGAGGAGCAGGACTGGCAGGAGTGGTGTGGGGTCTCCACAGCTCTTCTGAAAATCACCTTCGCCCTGTGCACTTAGCTTTGTTTAGAAGCATTTCCTGGGAATCTGATCTCTTTCTCTTTTTACTTAGCATCGAAATGCCCCAGTTTGGAAATGTCAGTTGCCATATGAAAGCTTGGCCTCTGGCATAGACTCAGAGTCAAAAAGAGAACATTTCCATGGAAGAAATGAGAGAATTTTCTCTTTTGAGATGGCCCTTTCCCCATCTGACATTGTTGAGCAATCCTCTGTTCTGCTGAGTGCTAGTGCTGTAGGGAAGCTGTTATCATCTGAGTTGGGCCAGGCGATGATGCTCTAGACTGCACGGTGTGGATGCCATTGATCTGCAGTCCCACCTAAGGACAGTTGCCAAATGCAAGGAAAGTGCCTTGACCCCAGTGTTTGGACCTGTCACTGGCACTTTATACAAATGTATACCAAGAGGAATTCTGGCTATTCAGTGGGATCAGCCACTCCTGCTGCTCTGGTGGTGGGCACAGCCCAGCCCTCACTCTGGGACTCTGAAGGCCCAGGAGTTGTGTTACTTTCAGTGGCAAACCTTTGAAGACCGATGTGTTGCAAAAACGGTCAGAGCTGCTTTGGTGTCTGTGATTGTGGTCAGGAAAATAATCAGAGATAGGTAACATCTGAAAAAAGTCCTCTAATTGTGATCTTGAGTACAAATGAAGGAAACATATCCCTTTGAGTCCATGCAGTAAACCATCAGATTATGTTATCTATGAGGAGTAAAAAAGTGGCCCCAATGGCCCTTGAACTGACCACGAGCTTTTTCACTCATAGTGCACGTGAGTTGGATAAGAGGTAGTTATCATGATGTATTTCAGGAATACTACTAGAGCAAATGGGGAAACAGGGAGTTTCTTTGTAGGCTGTCACATGTTATGTAAATGATTGCTGTGATGAACTTTTCTTAAAACAGGTAACTGGAAACATAAGTTGATTGAGAGATTGACTATTGCCTGTGATTAATTTAGTATAGCCTTGTTTATTAGTCTGTGGCCAGATGTGTTGACTTAGAGCCTAGAGATCATATTCTGCACACCATGACCTCCAGGCATTTATCAGTAGGTAGAGCATTAGAGCCTGGCCTTGGTGCCCGAAGAATCTAGGACTTTGGACCTGACTCTGCAATGTAATAGTTAAATAGCTTAATCTCAGAATTTGTTTTTTGTTGGTCAAATGAAAATCTTAATTCATGAATTTCCCTGTGGTGGTAGTGAAAACGAAAATAAAAATCCGTATCATGTATACCCTAATTAAAAAATGCATGGATGATTTCAAATATGCTTTGAAACAGTGAGGTATTATAAAAGTATAAGGTATTATGATGAGCAGAGGGGCTTTCAAAGAAGTAATATTAACTAGAGACTTGTATTTTGCCTATGGATTGTTTCTTCTCTGGGGGGCAAGGCTGAGGAAGGATTGATGAATGAATAATGTGGTGTTTGTGTGTGTGTATGCACACACATGTGCGTGTGTGGGTGCCTGTGCCCATGTCAGGGTACACAGTGTGAGGTTAGATGTGTTCTGGCCATTTCACTTCTGCATTCAGATCCACTCCCTGTCCTTTCCCTGCTCTACCCTGTATCTCAGAGAGCTGAGTCCCCAGGTGCTTCCTCCCTCCAGTGTCACTAGCCAGTGCGACTCATAATTTTGCAGGTCTTTAGTGGGAAAGGTGGAGGATTAGAAAATAAACATAGAGAAAAAAGATGGGATCGGGAGGACTCATTGCCAAGACTGATGGTCTGCAAGAGGGAGCCTGCACCCCCAAAACACTTTATTTATAGTGCAGAGAGCAAAGCCATTTGCAAAACAAAGAGAGCTCTGATACAAAGTCACATTTCCAAGGCAAACCAAGAATTCTTCTAAGAGCAGAAAACCCCCCACCATGCATAACATTTTAACTTCACAAAACAAAGGGTATAAAGAAAATTGCCTCCAGTCTCTTTGAGAGACTTGAGGGATGGGACTAGTAGAAACCATCAGCATTATAGCTAACATGGCAGTGTGGGGCAGGGCGTGTAAATTGCCTTTACCAACTTAATCAGACAATTGGAGGTTGTGGGGAAGAGCTTAGTTAGCCATTTGGCTTAAGCCTTAAACTGCGAGGACTTTTGTCAGCTTGGAGTCATCCACACTCCACACTCATCCCAGGGCTGGAGCGCTAGTTCTTGTTAGATGGCTGCAGCATCTGGGTTCCTCTTGTCCTTGCAGCCCTGGAGGTTTTGGCTGGTTTCTGATGTTGCTAATCTCTGGGTGGGTCTCACTGCCTTCAGTTTGACTGCTTATTCCTCCATTTCTTGGGTAACTGATTCTCCACATTAAATTCCCACTGTTTGAAATGCTTAGAGTTGATTCTGCTTTCCTGGCTAGACACTCACCAATACAAGATGCTTACTTCATAGATAGATATTAAGTTAAGACACAGGTACCAGCAATTTGCAGAGAAGAAAGATAATATAGAATTTTAATGAATGTCTAGCAAATTTATAGTCTGTAAATTTAGTTACCCTATTTTAAAACAGGGTGACCATGTTTTGAGTGTCCTGAATCTGCTTGAAGATAATAAAAATAAGAAGTTTAGCAAAGTTTTGGATCTAATATTAGGCAGTAGATTTTTAAAAAGTTTAGTTAACAAACGTTTTTCTCCCAGAAATACTTTTTCAAAACTTAGAGTAACCAACCAGATGTTTTATAGTGCCTGGGTTTGTCAGGCCCCTGCTTGGACCTACAAAATGGGGTAAGATCATTCCTGTCATGCAGTAAACATAAATGAAATAGAAGCTCAAGCTTGCTCTTACAGAAACAATATTGAGAGAGACTAATCTAAATCTGGGTCTATTCCTATTGCATTTACATGTGATTAACTCTGAGTTCTATTTATGTGCCATCTTACTTCAGTCATTGTTTGTCTTTATAAAATGGAGGATCAGGGATGATTTTAAATGATTATGTTGTTCAAGGTGATTAATGGGCTTTTCAATTCCAAAAGGCAGTTGAAATAGCATGTTGAGAATTCTTTGGATCTTAGAAAGTTAGAAAGTTCTACATGTGCTTTTTTGTTCCTTAGATCTTAACATTTCAGTTACATCTGTGGAAGGACTTGAAAACATCTGTGTTGAGGTTCAGAACAAGTGTGAGAGTCAGGTGATGAGTTATAACTTAGCTTATATTATCTGTATTAAGAATGGAAATGGGTAATAAAAGGCTGTAGATGAAATGATCAAAATGCTAAAATTTTAAAACTATTAATTTGTAAGTAAAATTCCTCTTCACCATATTTTAAAACGGTGGTTCTTAACCTGGGTTCTATTGAACCCTAGGGGTTCGATGAGTCGGTCTCAGGGGTTCGGAGAAGCCTCTGCCGTGGAGGCCAGATAAGGTAATACCATAATTTGTTGTGAGTTCATGCACTTTGTTGGTTTTGTTCTTTGAGCAAGGTGATGTTCATGTATGGCTCATTTTGTACACCAGTAAAAAAACATATACCTGTGTTTTGAATTTGGAAAAAAATCATATTTTATTTATCACTAAAGAAGGGTTCGGTGAATGCGCATATGAAACTGGTGGGTTCGGTACCTCAAAAAAGGTTAAGAACTACTATTTTAAAACATTGCACTCTGATGATACATTTTATTGAAGTGTAAAGCAGATTGTCCAGTACCTACATATTATAAGTACTCAACAAATATTTGTTGAATGAATAAATCACAAATAGAATTAAGACTGGGGTGTACTCCTGCCAGGTCACTAAAGAAAATAAAAGCAATATAATTGAGTTTCTGTAGCAATAACAGATTCAGCCAGGGAGTACGTAGAGTACAAGAAGTACAGAACAAAATTACAGAAGGACATCCCTGGTATGTATCCATGTTTAGATTTTATACACAAATGAATTAAAATATTTTGGAAATGACAGAGGTTCTCAGAATGGAGTTTAATGATTACATTACCAAGTTAGTAAAGATATATGACATTATGAGCAAAAAAAAAAAAAAAAAGGGAAGCAAGAATCAAGGACAGAAAATATTAAAGCACTGAGGGTAATTTTTATTGATTTTTTTATAACTCTCATGAATATCAAATCACAGCATCAAATTATATAAAGGAAGAATTCTTATAAGTGAAATAAAAAATTTAAAGAAACTTTGTAGGAGTGAGAGAACTTACTGCCATTCTCCTAACTTTTGACAGAGCAAGTATGAGGGAAAGCCCCCAACAACGAAACAGTGATTTGATGACTTGACAAGATAGTTAATAATATTAATTGGCTCCAAAATGTCTGTATAAGAAAGGGTTTAATGCTTCAAGTTTTTTGTTAACCCTTTGAGTGAGGATGTACATGAATGTTCATACTACTCAAAGGGTTAAACATCATAGTCTTTTCAGAAGGAGTCTTGAGCAATTGTCTTAAAACTCTATGTGGATAGAAAGAACTCAGTTTTTGTTCATGTTTAAATTATTGGGAATGATTGAAGGAGGTTATGGGCTGGAGCTAAGGCCATCTCCCCCTCTTGTTAGCGTAACTGATCCTCAAGTCTCACCATGCTCTGAGGCTCCTTATTCGCCACTTAAGAGAGCAAAAATGTTAAACATATGAATGAGGTCATTAAAGAAAATAAAAGTAGCACACTAATAGGAAAATATGTAATAGGAGAAAAATATTCTGCAAAGGCACAAGATGAAAGGACATAACAATAAGTTTAATTTAAAATGGCAACATGTCCTTTGAATTCTTAGAGAATTCTCTAAAGAACTTTGCATAGTCATGATTTGAGGAGTGATAACAATTTCAGCCAGGCCATTTCTCTTCCCTCCCCTCCCCTCCCCACCGCTCCCATCACCTCCCCTGACCTCCCTTCTCTTCCCCTCCTCTTTTTCCCCTCTTCTCCTCTCTATCCTGCCCTACACTATTACCCTACCTTATCCTACCCTTCCCTTCCTTTCTTTCTCTCTATTTTTCCCTCTTGAAGGCTAAGGTCCCTGGGGACTCTAGCATTTCATGAATAGTAAGACACAGCCCTCAGATACTATACCACATTCTGAGTGGGAAAAGTGTGGAGTGTATGCATATACTTAACTCTATCTCCTTTTTCTCTTTCTTCTCTCTTTGCCATGGGAGGAGCAGGGAGTGGACAAGGAAACAGGACAGCATCAGAGTAACAGAATTAACTTTGATGGGAAAGACTGGACTGAATTTGAGGAGGTTAAATTTTATTTTCAAACCCATCTAGATGTTATTGCCACCATGTCCCTTGACAAAATAAGGAGACATAATCGGTGGCCATTTCTCTTCTAATTTACTTTCAGAACTCCTCTCTCTTTCCTTCCCACAGCTGCTCCTCAGACACCCATGATCTCAGGATAAACAAGAATAGTGAATTGTCTGAAAAATTTTCCATTAGGAGCTACTGACAAAACCTGAACTGTTGAGCATGTAAAATATTCAGCTTTGCATTTCACTGCAGAGTTTCTCAGAACAAACATGTCTCATGAGAAATGTTGATGGGTACTCCAATTTAAAGCAAAAGGGTTCCATAGACAAATTTTAAAAAGGGATGAAATAAAGGTAGAAAGCCATCATGTGGAAAAGCAATGGGTTTATTCTCTATTTAATTAGAGAGCAAATGCTAGTAGAGGTTTTAGGGAGAAACAAAATTTGACTCATTGTAAGAGAAGTGGTAACTATTAATGCTGCTCCACAAAGGAATTAAGTGGACATCCTTGAAAAGGAAGCTCTGAAACCTGCAGAAGCTAACTGGTTCCACTGTCGTAGATTTTATAGGAGGAATTTTATATTAGGAGGATGTGGAAGCAGTTGATTTTAAAGATCCCTTCCCAATGTGACTCTGTGATTTTAAGTTGCCTCCACTACTCAGAGTGTTCTGATGTCCAAAACTGACCTTCTTCCCTCTTTATCTGAAATTCATGTATTTATGTGATTGAACACATTTCTAGCAAGGCAAATTTGATGAATGTCAAATTTGCTGTTCATTAAAAAAATAATTTTGTTTTTATTCCAAATAAAAAAGTAATTCAGGAGTTTTAACGGGAGGTCTTTTTTGAGGATTTTTCTGTATGCCCTTTATAAGTCTAGGTCACTTCATCCTTACCTTCTGCAAGCAAAGGAAAAGTTCAGGAACAAGCCCAAATTGTTCAAACTTCCATAGCAATGAAAAAAACAGAGACAGAGAGAGCAATAAATAGAAAGGCAAGAGAAGCAACTCCCTTGATGCCATGGTAGAAACATCCAGACAACTGAATTTTTTTTATTGGCAGACAACACTCAATGTGAAAGTGTCCCATCTGGTTGATGATGTTGAACTAGTCCATCCATATGAAAGGGGGAGAAGGAGGTGAGGGCTAGAGCAATGAAGATTCCAAGGAACTATTGCTGGTAACGGGAAGTTGTAGAGGCTTTCAGTTGCTTATGCATCTTTTTAATTTTTTTTTATTTAGAAAATTAAACAGGGTTACACTGATCAATAAGAGTACATAGGTTTCAGATAAACATTTTTACATCTTAAAGAAAGTGGACTTGGAATTTTGCAAAGGTATATTTGATATTATATTCCTTTCTAACATAGTGGAATGAAAAGAATACTGGTAGTGGATGTTGAGGTAGATCAAATCCTATCCTAAGCACTGTTATATTTTGGAATTAAGATAACTAAATTCCACAAATACCTTTAATTCAGAATAGCTCAGTGTTGGACATTTGTAACTTTTTTTTTGAGAGAGACAGAAATAAGAAGGAAGAGAGATGAGAAGCATCAACTCATAGTTACAGCACTTTAGTTGTTCATTGATTATTTCTCATATATGCATTGACCTGGGGGTTCCAGCTGAGCCAGTGACCCCTTGCTCAAGACAACAACCTTGTGCTCAAGCCAGCCATCATGGGATCATGTTGATGATCCCATGTTCAAGCTGGTGACCCCGCTCTCAAGCTGGTGAGCCTTCACTCAAACCAATGAGCCCGTGCTCAAGCCGGCAACCTTGGGATTTCAAACCTGGGACCTCAGTGTACCAGGTCAATGCTCTATCCACTGAACCACCACTGGTCAGGCTGAACATTTGAGTTAAATGATTTCTTGCTTAGCATGTGGAATGGGAACCATCTTGAAGCCTTTATTTTTATTGGTCAAACAGTATAATAACACCTTATCAATTTTTATTGACTGATAAATTAAGCAAAATTTTAACTTTTATTGTCAGTAAACCCTGGAAATAAAAAATGACAAGGGATGCCCAACATGGCTTTCTACAACTGGATTCAAAATGACTTTATCTTGAAAGCAAACTAGGGTTCACATTATCCTTATTTTCGGGTTTAGATGAAAAAAGAAACACTTCCAGTTCTCAGCAAACTTTATTTTTGTTTTTATTTGGTGTGTGAAACCCCTCTATGCTACTCTAGCTATATTTTAAAAATTACATTTACTACTGAATGCATTTTGAATACTGTAAAGAAATATACTGATAATTAAAAACTAGCAAAAGTTTCACCTACCCTATCCCAGCAACTGTTTTGATTCTCCAATGCAGAGTAGTATGATGGAAAGAAAGAATTTGAGATTAGATGTCTTTCTTGTTGTTATGACCTTGGATAAGTCACTTACCTGCCTGAATCTCCATTTCTCATGTATAAAAACACAATACAAAACAAAACAGCAGCTTATTTCCAAGGGTTGTTCTAAGTATTCAGTAAGAGAATATATAAAGAAAACTTTTAACCTTCATGTTCCTTTTATATACAACAATTATTTCACCTCCTTTCAGATCTTTGCTCATTGTAATATGGTTCCAATTACAGTGCCTTATACAAATTTGAATTCTACTTTTTACCATCTAACATTATGGTTGTGCTGTAATTTACAAACTTTCCCCCTATTGATGGACATTTAAATGGTTTACAGTTGTTCCAGATTATGATAATACAGTAAAAAACATCTTTGTACATTTAGGCTTTTGGGGGGACCAATTTCTCTGGGACTAGTTCCAGAGGAGAGATTATGGAGTCAAAGTGAATGAACATTTTTTTTATCTAGCCTGTCTTGAGTTTTATCCTTCATCCAAACACCCCTCCCTTTGGTAACTTTCCTAGAATGTCATAGAATGCTTCAATGCCCTCTTAAAAACAGCCGCAAGATTCAGAATCTACATTTGGTGGCCATATTTCCACCTTTAGGCTCTATCAAAACCACTTGAGTATGAAGCCTCTCCCTAGACTGCAGTGTCTTCCAGGGCAGGGCTGCGCCTGAATCATCTTTGCAATGAGTGTGGCTGGGCTTGTCACAGATTTCAATGAGTGATTGTTTAATGAAAATAAACCGAGCAGATGGCTAATATTGGATAGGCTCCTTACAGTTACCTGACTTGCCAAAACATTCATTCATCAAAGAGTTATTAAAAATGTCAGGCAAGAAACTGGTGCTAGAAACCGAAGATCGAGAGACAAAGTCAGCACAGGTGGCCTCATCTCCCTAAAAGCGGAGTGGGAGACTTAGGTCTTCAATCTGTGAATTCCTGAAAATGGGGTTAAAAGGTGGAGTTGGCCTGACCCACGTAACATGACTTCAGGGAAGGTCCTTGCTCTGGTCAAATATTTTAATCATCTACTCTTTAATATCTGTCGTTCTGTAACCAAGATCTAGTTACAGAGGTTGAGACGACAGAAGGGGTGTCTGTTCTGCTGTTTGATAACCATATCCTGTGTCAAAGAACTCCAGACTGGGTTGTAAGAGACAGCATGTGCAAACAGAGTTCCTTGACACAGCAGGGGTAGGGAGAGTTTCCAAATCCCCTCTGGAGCAGAAAATCCCTGTTTGATCCTATCTGAGCATCATAAGGCCATCTGCTGTGGGCATGGATACTGGGCCAATTCAGGAAAGATCAGTTCTGAGCTTTTGACTTGTGTATGAATAAATTCATGTCAAAACTTTTTATGTATCTCACTTGCCAATTGCTGAAAGAAATTAATAAGGGGAGCAGAAATTGAAAAAATAGCTCTGAATAATTTTCTTTGGCTTCAAACTCTGCGTTGTTTTGCAGCCTATTCCTCGGGAATCTATGTACTTTATTGAAGGTTGGCTGAAAGCCAGTATTGGGTCTTATTCTGAAGCCGGTTGTAGTGTTGGCTTAGCTTGAACTCTGAGGGCACAGATAGTCAAAGAAAGCAACTCTGCCCCACAATTCTAATTACTATTGCTTTCTGTGGAAACCTCAGAGAACTCTGACAAATTTTTCACACCTCAGATTGTTTTACATTGGATATTGCACTATTGAATGATGACTTGGAATTCTCTGTATGAGTTAGAACGTTCTGCTTTCCTTTTACAATGCTCTGTTAAGGACCTCCCCAAATTTAGCCAAAAAGAAAATACACTTTTTTGTGTGTTTATGTACATTGTGGTAGAATCATTTGTACAGTTTGTAAAAAACAAAAGCACTTGAACTTATAAAGAGATGCAAGTCAATTTAGTAATATTTATTAATTGTTCTAATTTCACCAGAAAGATAACTGCTCAAGATTTACACTTAAGCAATGATCATCTCTGGAACTAAGAATTTCTTCTGTGTTTCAGAGTATTAACCATCTGCAACTTTAAAATGTCAACTAGGAGATGGATCTAGCACAGTTGTATTGCATGGGATACTGGCTGTAATTTCATATGTGCACATATATGGTTTGGTAGGTGTTTGATTTATTGTTGGCTACCCATAGATGGTTTTATGAACCCAAATTTAATTTGAGGAGCCAATTCTTTTGAACATTTTTATTTCAGCTCCTATTTCAAAAGTGTACCTTTCTCTTTGTCTCTCTTGACTGGCTTTCAGGCAGGCATGCTAATTCCTGTTTCCCTGAGCCAAGATCATGTCTTGTGTTTCAGCTGCAAGCTAATAACCTGTCAGGAGTATGGAAATATATATCTCGAGTTTGTGATTCTGCTAGGAACCAGGATTTCCAGGAGTGCCTGCTAGAGGAAACTCCACTTTGTGTGTCTCATTTCTTAATGTTGGCTCTCAATGTTAATTCAAAGCAGCTGCGGGGGACTCAGGTTCCCCTGAAAGTTGCTATCTCTGTCTTTTACATTCTGCAATCTCATATGCACATATATCCAATGAAACTGAAGGAAGTTCTGTGAGTCTGTTTTTTCGGTGAATGCTCCCCATGACTCAGATTTCCTGCATAAAGTTCTTGCCGCATAATTGGGGAGGTGGTATCAGTGGTGAAGTGCTGGGTTCAGCTGCCAACCCTATTACTTACTAGTTGGGCGATCTTGGACAAATCTAACCTTTGTCTTTTGATTTCCTCATCTACAAAATGAAGGTAAAAATTGTCTTAGTTTAGATTCTTCTAGTGGTTCAAGGTATATGAATAGAATATTTTGGAGTCTGCTCTAGTAATTATATGATTATAAGGATTATTCCAGTCTTGTTATAGTTATTATATAAAGTGATTCTTTAGAGAATTTAGAACAGTTGCTAGAACATGGTAAGCTTTTAGTATGCATTAGTTACCATTATTACCTTAAAGATCTCTAAAAATATTTATTCTCTACCTACTGTGGAAAGTTTACTTTTATCCTCATTTCTAGAGCAGTAAATGCAATCAAATGTTAAAAATAATTAACCACCCGACCAATAACTAGTCAACAACAACAAAAATATCAATCCAGATACAAAAGCAGTAGAGTGACACTTAACTGTAGTTAACTACTAGCACAAAGTTTATAAAACACAAACTTATAACAAAGAGTTAATGCAAACTTCCAATTAATACTATCCCTTCAAAAAGTGTTAGTTGCTTTTATATCCCATGTTGGGCAGATAAAATATGTTATGCTCACTTTGTTAAAAATGGCGCTGCCCACATGGAAGCCCGTCACCCAGGTGATATTATTTGCGCTTATGCTTGGGATGGGTGTGGGGGAAAGACTGTAATGTAAGCAGGCCAGGTTGTTATGGCCTAAGGCTTGGTTTTAAGAGTAAACTTTTCCCCACACCCTTGACTGATTGGATGATGTGGGGTGGTGCACTCTCCTGAGGAATCCCATTATGCCTCAGATGGGTGGCTTTGTATCAGAGACTTCCTTGTCTGTAGATTGGATTAAGGTTTTGATTCTACACTATAAAGTGGGGCAGGCCGGGAGCTTGCTCGCTCTCGGTTCCTCGGTTCCTGAGGTTGGTATTAGAAAGGAGAACAGATCAAGGCCACATGGAGGCCAGGAGAAGCAGCCTAGATGGCAGAGTGCTGAGGGAGAAGCCAGTTTGTGCAGTTTGTGCTGGAGAAGGAGATGGGGAACAGAGATGAATAAGTCTGGTGAGCTAGAAAGCCTTGATGCTAGGAAACTCGAATAAGTCAGTAGCTTTGTGAGCACTGAATGTGTGGGTTCTGGAGCCCAGTGTGTGTTTTTGCTTGCCCGCCGGGTGCAAGCTGATGGCTCACCAGTTCTTGGCTCCATTGTTTCATTACCGACTGTTCGAATTTAATGCGAACCTGCACTGCTGGCCAGGCTGCTGTGATGGTGGCCTTGAGCACTGGCTTTACATCCCACAAATGACAAAACTAGCATCCTGAAAAAGGTTTTGTCAGTGTTTTTGGAAGTTAAATGAAGCATGTATAATTTAGAATGAAATAGTTTACGATGTAGTAAAAAATTTCCTCATGTACAGGTTTTTATTGATTCTTATGAGTTAAATTGTCTTGGATTAAAGAGTGTTCATTTCGTTTGTCCCACATCTGAAGAAGAACAGGCCATACTTTTTCTCAGGGCTTTATTCCAGAGTTTAACAGCTGTCACTATTCAGAAATGTTTTCTAGAGATAAATCTATTGAGTTGCAATTTAAGACAGTTTTTTTATCTTATCTTCCACATTGATCCTTTGAGCAACAGCCAGGTATGGACTTTAATCTCGCAATCCTGTTCCACAGGATTGAATGCCAGTGATCTAGAATATGACTCGGTGTTTGTGTTGCTCAAAGAACAATATGCAAGTCTCTGAGGTTGATTATTTTCTTTATTTTCTTGACACCTTTGGGCTTTATTTAAAAGACCAGCTCACATGAAAAACTTCTGTTGTTATCTTGGATATATTATTTGAAACACAGAAACACCATGAAAAATGAGCATACATTATTGAAATAGCTCTTAACAATTAATGCTTTTAGAAATACAGCATCCTTTTGTTTTCTTTACAGTTTTGAAATTTAACCGTAGATATTTATCATTCTGGCCTCTGTGACCAAGTCTCAGGGCAGAGTAACACTCAAATAAAAAACCAAAAGCAAATGAAAAGTGGTTCTAAATTTTGCTTGCAGTTCTCAAAATACAATCAACGGGACTCTCAGTACAGATCTAGGCACCTCATCTGAGAGAATCATGATCCTGCTCCTCCATTTCCTCATTGCTGGAGCCCGCCTGGAGCTCTTCTCCGCTGTCTTTTTTCCACCACTCTTCAATGCTCTCTACTCTTTCTTTACCTCTTGGGTTCTGTCTGTTCCAACCTCTTTCTTCCATTCTCCTAATTCTGTATCACAGGGACCCAGCAATGAAGTTGGAAGATAATACACTTCTTGAGAGGGTGAGCGAAGAGGAGATGCTAAGCAGGCAGAGACAAAATTATCTGCATTGGGGTAGAGTTGCCAGGTTCCAGTGTATGGTTAGGAATACTCAAATAATAAATTTGTCTCTGTCTCAAAAGCATTTTATAAAAAGAATACCAGGATTTAATGTAGCTATTAAAGCTCTTGCTTTACTTACCTTAGGTCAAACTTTCCAAAAGAGGCAGCCTGTCCACAGTTCTCAAGCCCATGGCAATGGCATATGTGCTTGGAGAAACCTCAGAGTATAACATTTCGATATTCTGTTAGTATTATAACAGAGATAGAGGCAAAATGCACTATTAAGAGTCTGAGTCTAGCCTGACCAGGCGGTGGCGCAGTGCATAAAGCGTTGGACTGGGATGTGGAAGACCCAGGTTCGAGACACCAAGCTCGCCAGTTTAAATGCGGGGCCCATCTGGCTTGAGCAAAAAGCTCGCCAGCTTGGACCCAAGGTCGCTGGCTCAAGCAAGGGGTTGCTCGGTCTGCTGAAGGCCCGCGGTCAAGGCACATGTGAGAAAGCAATCAATGAACAACTAAGGTGTTGCAACGGCAACGAAAAACTAATGATTGATGCTTCTCACCTCTTTCCATTCCTGTCTGTCTGTCCCTATCTATCCCTCTCTCTGACTCTCTCTGTCCCTGTAAAAAAAAAAAAAGAAAAATAAAAGAGTTTGAGTCTATTCCATCTATTCTGTATTTTCCAGCACTCTATGCTGTAGTTATCCAAAATTTCCCTCTGGGCATAGCTAAAGGAGGCAGCTGAGTGGAAGAGGAGTGCTGGAGGAAACAAAACTGAGGTTTGAATATCACTTTACCAAGATGATGAGAACATCCTTTCCACAGCAAAGAGTGAAGGGGTGGTGGCAGCTGCTGGATATAAATGCAGTGCCTGAAGCCTCCCCACCCAGTCCACCTGGGAGCTCCCACTGCTCACCTGGGAGCTGCCTGCAGCCCAGGAGCCTTTCCTGCAGCCCAGGAGCCTTTTCTGCAAGCAGTGTGCCTCAGGTTATTGGCATACTGCATGGGTTATTTTATCATTCTTGTGGAGGTGTTTTTGTTGTATTTCTTAATGTTTTTAAAAATCCTACTCCCTGACATAACAAACACATACAGACACACACAGTTTGGTTTAACAAACAAACAAACAAAAAAATGAAGTCATACTTGTTTTTTGACCTGAAAATTGCTTTCTTTCCATTTTACAGTTTGTCATGAATATTCATGTCAGAACATTTAAATATATTGTATTCTTTTCTCTCTTGTACACAATAATTCTCCTATTGTTGGACATGGAGGTTACTTCCAGTTTTTCATTCTACAAACAATGGTGCAGCAAGTAGCCTAGTATATATTATTTTTGCACACGTGTACAGGGGGTTCTTGGGTTACAACACAGTTCCATTCCTAAGACAGTGATGTAACCCGAATTTTAGTGTAAGTTGAAACACACCCTAGCCTAAGTCACTTCCCTATCCTAATAGAGTTGTAAAATCATAATCTAGAACATAAAAACATAACCAAGCTACAGAAAAAGGGAAAGCACATAAATATATTATACTGTACACTGTACTGTATTAATAGAAAAAAAATGACAAAAATGAGTATAAAAAATTTTCTTACTTTTATTCCTGTGGTTGGCTTGCACACTGGAAGGGGCACTGCAAGGTGGGAGAGAGTGACCTACTGGGAGGAGGAAGCTGGAGAGGCAGGAGAACCTGCAGAAGGTGCTGGAGATACAGGGTCAGGTGAATCAGGATTGCCTAAGGAACACGCGGGAGATGCTGGAGATGATTCTACCTGAATTACAGGTGTTTTATCTCGAGAAACAGTTGATATAGAGGGTGCAGGATCTGTTGCAGGTCTCTCTACCTTCTTAAAGAATTGTTCCAGGCTAGTCTGGAAGGTTGATGACTTTTGTTCTTCCAAAATCTGACTATATAGCGTTGCAAGGCATCCATAACAGCTCTGTAGACCTTACTGAATCTGTCACTGCTGGGGTCCTCTGGCTAAAATTTTGCCAATCCATCCTCTACCATAGAAAAACCTTCTGCCATACCCTTGGTAGTAAATCTCTTGGGTTCTGGGGTTTCTATCTATTCCTCTTCAATCAGCTGCTTCTCCAGCTGAATGAGGTCCTCAGCAGACAGCTCCTCTCCATGTGATGCCAGTAGCTCTGGGACATCCTCAGCCTCCACCTCCAAATTAAGTTGTTTAGTAATCACAGTCAACTTCATATGGGCTGATCTCTTTACATACTCTAGGATATGATCTTTTATCCTTGATAATTGTTGTTACAGTAGAGCGGCTAAGGCCTAGCACGTGGCCAATGCTCATAGCTGATTCTCCTTTTTCTGATCTCTTTACAATGTGTAATTTCACTTTCACCGTGATGGCTTTCCTCTTCTTCGATGCACTACCATCTGAATACTCTGACTCTTATTTAGGAGCCATGATATGGGCCAAAAACTCACCAAACAAATCAACACAAGTGTAAAACTCACGCTTTTAACAGTCCAAAATGGTAAGCGTACAGGGGAACGCCAACTCCCTCACTTATACGCCGCCTTACTGAGTATTCCCCCGCTGTACACAACCAAACTAGTTTGCCCATGCAGTCCATAAGTCTGATGCTAATGGCTTAAACTGAAACACTCATGTCTCAATTTTTTTTAAGTATTTTTGGTAGTGAGTGCATTAAACTCAAAATGTTGTATGTTGAGATTGTCATAACCTGAGGCCCCACGTGTACTTGTATTTCTATGATTGTTAAAAGTGTAATTTCTAGGTCAAAACGAGTCTGCTCTCAAAATTGTAATTGCTGCTGCAGAATTAACCCCCCGAGAAAAAACACTTGCCCCAAAGGCTTGGGTTCCTCCTATCTGAATTCTGCTGCTTCATGGTTGTGTGCTTTGGGGACTTTGCTTTTTCCCTTCTCTGTGTGAGCTTCCTCTCTGTGGAATGAGGGAAGTGGAAAAGACAACGACCTCTGAGTTCCAATGGCTCATGAATGTTTGTACAACAAATTGATGTTGCCCAATTCAGAGAATTATTTAAGGCTGTTCCAAACCCATATGAATATGTGCTCTTTAAAAGACTGGAGAAAGCAAAGCTTATTTAAATTTCTTCTGATTTAGCTTTGATTAGTAGACAAATCCATTAACCCCCTGGAAGATTCTTTTGAGACATTTAAGCTGTGAAATTGTTTTTTCAGGGTTTTTTGAAAGCAGAGGGACTTTGCTGAGCAAACTCCCACTTAGGCCAGATTTTATTTGTTTTGTCCAATTCAAATCAGTTTGATGACTGTGTGTTTATGTGTGCTCTAAACGTTCCCCAGTACTTGGACAGGTCACATTGTTGGTCATTGAACAGATTTGGTTTTAATCAAGTCCCAAGTCAGATACAGCTCTCATGTGATAGTGATCTTTCATGTAAAAGCCACGTTTTGATCACTGAGCCTCGTAAAAATCCAATACATAAATAAAACAAAGAGCTTGGGAAAGATCTTGGTTTGGTTTCTTTCTACCCTCTGCTTATTGAGGGCTCAGAGCCAAAAGAAGGGGAAAGGTAGAGTGATGGGGATTTTACGCTTTACCTACTTAACTGAGCAAGTCTGCAGATGTCTGGAACCATCCTTTGTAAAATATAATACTCACCAGTTCCTAGGAGGCCCTCAGGAAACAATCCTGGTTTAACACAGCAAATATCAAAGTCAGATTTGAAATCTATTCAAACCAATATGAATATGGTTTATAATTTGTAAGGATACTTTTAGGCCTACTATGCAAAAGATTATTTGTAAATAATTTGTGTGCTAGTTAGACAAAGGTATGAAACCTGGTGTCAGAATTTTGATGTTTATTGCATCCTAACCAGGATGAGTGTGCATTTGAAATAAACTATTACTACTCAGATGCCAAAGAGTGGTATTAATTTGATTTTTTAAATAAATTTGAGCCATAACAGATGAGTCCAAGGATTGGCCACCTGCTCAAATGTTGCCTATTCACAGACAGTATTCTCTGAAATAGAGCAAAAAACTCTTCACAAACAGGGAATTACTAACACTACAAGATTCTTTTAAATAAATCTTGAACTTAGTAACTTGGATATGTAAGAATCGTTCTTGAGGAGGAGCAGAAGCTTATAGATAGAAGAAATCTGGTGGGGTCATGATGGTTGTGAGTGAGTGGCAATTATTCATAGGTAAGCCAGAGTAATGAGACAACAAAACCTAGAAGATAAAGTTTTAAAAAATGCATACACAATGAAAAATGATGAAACCAGGGAGAAGGAATAGCTGGACCTGGGTGGAGATAAGCCACATACACTCCTTGGATTCTGAACAACACATGCTCCTGAAGCCTGGTGTTCAGTGTTTCCTGGTTTTCTTTTAAGACTTGGTTTTATGGTCGAAATTTCTGTGTTCCCATTCTCAAGTATATTCTTACATACTACTTCATCCCACAAAACCCTGCCCTGTTATTGGCGGTAACTTGAGTTGAGACTTTGTTCCTTGCAACCAGGAAAGCTAAGTTAAAAACTTTCATTATTAACTGCATTTTACAGATGAAGAAACCAAGGCTCAAGGTCAAATTCTAGTATGTTAAGGGGCTGGAATTTGGATCCAGGTTTATCTGACTCCAAGGCTTTGTACTCTATGCCGAGCAATCAGATATATTTCTCGACACATTCAAATGTCCAAAATTTTTGTGTTTTGATAGCAATATACTTTTGCTAATTAAGTAAACCAGCTTGGAGTTAAGTGTAAATATTTCTTTGTTAATGAATTCTTTTACTAAAAATTAAAATGTGTCATATTTATGCATCACTAACTCCTGATTTTCTATTATTAAAAGTAAAATAATCAATGAAGATGTTTCTAGCATTCATTTTACTTGTTTATACCCATTAGTAACTTACAAATTAAAAATTCTTGGCAACATAAATTAATTATAATTTTTGAGTTGTTTTTCTCTTTTACTAGCTTCTTCCCCTTGTATCACTTCCTTTGGGTTCTTGTTGAAAGAAGAGATTTTGATAAAGGATATTATTAGTGGAAAAGAGGAAGATTGGCATGTTCCATGAATTGATACACCTTAAAGAGAGGGGAGGGAGTTCTTAGTAATACTGCAGGGAGTCCAGTCATTGGCAGCAGTCCATAAGTTGGTGAATATCTCTTTCCAAAGGGTTTTATATTTTACACATGTTGCCATACCACAAAAGTTCTGAACAGTGAATAGTATTGTTACATGTAAGGCATCCCCAGGTATCTCAAAAACAGAGATTAATTTTTCAAAGACATGTACACACACACACACACACACACACACACACACACCATGTACTACTATACACGTAAAACAAATTACTTTATAGAAATGCTACCAGTTTCTCTCTAGATCAAAAAAAGGCAAATTGATACCCTGAAGTTTTATTTTTGAATTATTTTGGTAACATTTAAGCATTGGGAGAGTTTACATAAAAACCCCGACGGTTGTTGTTTTATAGAAAAATTGTGGTCTGACACTCCTGGGCCTGCATTTTACCACAGGAATAGTTGTTTGGAGTTTAGTGGAGACTGTCCCCAATAGACACGGACTCTTCAGTTTACCACTGCTTTCATCATTCCCTAGGTCCAGCTGGCAGCTTAACCTCTATATTACTTACATGGATACATTTGAGATTGCAATTTCTGATTAAGAATCTAGGTTTCTTAACCTTTAGGCCTTGTCAGAGTGATCTGGGATAGAATCTGAGCAGCTGCAGGTAATTTGTAACTGTTTGGCCATATTCTAAGAAATGGCTCTCAGCTGCAGAGATGCATCAACATCTCTTGTGGTACTTTCCAAAAATCTCTATTTTGTCTTTCACTTTCCAACTCCTGTTTAAGGTTCAATAGGTCTGGTGTGGAGCCAAAAGGAATCTAAAGGTTTAAAAAGTTTTCCTCTTGGTTTTGATTTTGAGCAAGATGGAGTAAGTAAGCACACTTTATCCACCCTGTTTTTCATTGAATGCAGCTATACAATCTGGACAAGATGTGTGGGACAGGTATTTGAGGATGCTGAACAACTAAATAGTAGCAGACAGCAGGAGAAGAAGACAAGAGCTTACAGTACCACCACAGTGTTGATATGTTTTTTTATTCCCAGCTTGAACTCAGTACAGCCTAGAACATGGAAATAGATATCAGCACAGATAGAACTCCAGGAGGAGTCCTCTATTTCTGGCTCAATTTACCTAACAGCCAGAGAGAGAATGTGTAAGGAAATTTTCCATTTTCCTTCCTCCCCTCCATTCTCTTAGTTCATGGTCCCCAAACAACCCTGAGGTAGCAGTGGCAGTAGTAGTCAGGTGGCCAGAGAGAGCCTAGAACTTGGAGGCAGAGGAACTTGGGGAAGTGGTTCCAAGAGAGTAAGGAAAACGCTGTTGCTTTCTTTTCTTCTCTGTCTTCTCACTGCTTGACTCCCTCCCCCAACCCTGCCCCAAGAAATATGGACAGACATGGGAAGTATGTGGCAGAAAAGAGTAAATAAAGCCCTAAACTTCTGGTCAGAGTACCAAAAAGAGTCCCAAGGAAGCCAGAAAGTATCAGGAAGATCTAAGAGAGGGTGAAATCAGAGAAAGTAACTCCCAAAGTTATGTATGAACTACTGGACTCATCCCTGAGCTGAGCCTGCATGGCCCTGACCCTAAACAGTATACTACATAGACATTGAGAACCCACTGTACTGCAGTCTTTAAAAACTGAATATATGTTCTGTCAGTTTACTAGAGAGACTTAATAATTATACATTTATAGGCTCCTAAAAACAGTTTCAAAGTACATGAAACAGAAATGGACAGAACAGGAAATGGAAATAAAAAAATTCAGAATGATAGTTGGAGCCATCAACAATATTGTCTCAGAAACTGGAAGGACAGAGACAGAATTTGATGGAAAATCAAGAAAGGTATGAAACAACACTCTCCCTCAACAGGATCTAAATGACTCTTATAGAACATATGTAGAATGTTTTTTTTTTCAAGTGCATGAAGATTCACCAAAATAGATCATATCCTAGGTCATTAAGACAAACAAAAATAAAAAAATATGTAAAAGAATTGAAACTATACAAAATATGTTCCCTGACTATAAAGAAATTAGGCTGAGAGCCTGACCTGTGGTGGCGCAGTGGATAAAGCGTCGACCTGGAAACACTGAGGACGCCAGTTCAAAACCCTGCACTGGTCTGGTCAAGGCACATATGGGAGTTGATGCTTCCAGCTCCTCCCCCTTTCTCTCTCTCTCTCTCTCACTCTGTGTCTCCTCTCTAAAATGAATATAATAAAAAAATTTTTAAAAAAAGAAATTAGGCTGAGAATTGATAACAGAAAAAAATCTGTAAACACTTAAAAATTAAACCATATGCCTCTAAATAATCTGTGGATCAGAGAAAGTTTCAAGAAGAATTAGAAAATATTTTGTACTGAGTGAAAATGAAAATATAACACATAAAATTTGTGGTATACAGATAGAACAGTACTAAGGGGAGAAATTATAACATCAAATGCTTGTATTAAAAAAGAAGACAGTTTTCAAATTAAGAATCCATACTTTTACTTTAAGAAACTAGAAAACAAGAGAATAAAATAAATACACAGCAAGGAGAAGACAGGAAATAATAAAAATGAGAGTGGAAATCAATGATAAGGAAAATAAAATAATTTTTAAAAAGTAACAAACCAAAAGCATATTCTTGTTTTTTTTTTTTTAAGATTTTAGTTGTTGATTTTAGAGAGAGGAGAGAGAAAGAGAGGAAGAAGGGGTGAGGAGCGAAAAGCATCAAATAGTAATAGTTACTTCTTATATGTGCCTTGACTTGGCAAGCCTGGGGTTTTGAACTGGCAACCTCAGGATTCCAGGTCGACACTTTATTCACTGCACCACCACTGGTCAGGCCAAAAGCATGGTTCTTTGAAAAGATAAATAAAGTTGACAACCTAGCAAGACTGACTAAGAGAAAAAAAGGACACAAATTATAAATAATAAGGGAGCAGTGTAGTCAACTCTTCATGAATAAATTCAACAACTTAGATGAAATGGCCAATTCCTCAAAAAACACAAATTATTAATACCCAAAATCAAATAGACAATTGGAACATTTTTATGACTATTATAGAAATCAAATCCATACTTTCAAAAAATAAATTTTCATGTGCAGATAGTTGCGTTGTTGAAGTATTTCAAATATTTTTTAAATTATACACAATCTCTTCCAGAAAATGGAGGAGGATGAAACACTTCCCAGCTCATTCAACGATGCCAGCATTACTCCGACACTGAAGCCAGACAAAGGCGGTATAGGGAGAGGAAAATACAGACCAATGTCCTTTGTACACATAGGTGTAAAAATCCTTAATAAAATATTACCCTAAAAAACTCAACAATATTTAAAAAGAAAACCTGGGGTTTATCCTGAGAATATGAGGTTGGCTTAATATCCAAAACCCAACTGATATAATCCACTTTATTAACAGTTTGAAGAGGAAAAACCACATGGTCATATCAATTGAGACCGAAAACTTTTTGACACAAAGTCAACATGTACTAACACTAGTATTGAAGAGAACGTTAATAAAGTCTGTCTACCAAAAATCCTAGAGCTAAAATTACACTTAATAGTGAAAAACTGAATGTGTTCCCTTTAAGATCATTAAAAAAAAGGCAAAGTTGCTCACCCTTACCACTACAATTTAACATGAAGTTCTAGCTTATGTGGTAAGAAGGCATGAAAAGCAATGAAAAAGCATAAGGAGTGGAAAGGAAGAAATACAGAGGTCTCTGTTCACAGATGACATGATTGTCTGTATAGAAAACTTCAAAAAATCCACGAAATAGTCCTAGAACTAATAAAGGAAAAACAGAGGTCAAAACTCAGAAGTTGATTGTATTTCTATATATTACCAACGGTCAACTAGAAACAGAAATGACAAAAAACGATAGTATTTACAATTGCTCAACAAAATAAAATATAGTACCTGGCTATAAATGTAATAAAAACATATATAGGATCTGTATACTGAAAACTATAAAACATTGATTAAAAGAAAAAACCTTAAGTAGAGGGACATAGCATATCCATGAATTGGAAGACTAAACATAGCATAGGTGTCATTTATCTTCAAACCAGTCTATAGATTTAATTCAATTTTAATAAACATTCCCACAGGACTTTGGTAGATATAGACAGGTTAATTCTAAAATCCAGATTGGCAAAGAAACTAAAATCCAGATTGAAAAAGACAAAACAGTTTTGAAAAAGAAGAGTAAGCTTGAAGGAATCACATTTCCTGGCTGGCTAAAAGCAATGTGGTACTGGCAAAGGGATAGACATAGAGAACAATGAAACAGAATAGACTCCAGAATTAGACCTAAATAAATATAGCTAGTTGATTTTTGACCAAAGTGCTAAAGCAATTCTTAGGACAAAGTGTAATTTTTGCAATATATTCAAAGAGTTGGAACCATCAATCCAATTAAATATGGACTAAAGATTTGACTCAAAGAGGTTGTATGGATGCCAAATAAGTACAGGAAAAGCCATTCAATGTGATTAGCCTTTAGGAAATGCAAATCAAAACCAGGGTGAGATACCACTACATAACAATTAGAATGACTAAAACAAAAAATATGGATAACTCCAAGTGCTGACGATGTACATCACCTGGAGCTTTCATACACCACTAGTGGGAATGCCAAATAGGACATACAGTGACTCCGGAAAATAGTTTATCGATTGCTTATAAAAAAAACCCCAGATGATTACCATATGACTGTGTAATCCCACTCCTATGTATTTACTGGAGAATCAAAACCTTGTGTTCACAGAAAAACCCAGACACAAATATTTATAACAGTTCAGTTCATAATAGCCCCTCAACTGGAAACAACCCAAAGGCCTTCAACAGGTAAGTGGATAAACAAACTGATACAGTCATAAAATGGAGTACTATTTGGCAATAAAATGGAACTACCGATACCACAAATTGGATGAATCTCAAGTGATTATGCTGAGTGAAATGAGTCTGACTTAAAATGTCATGTACTGTGGGATTCCATTTATATGGTACTCAAAAAGACAAAACTATACAGACAAAACCAGAGCAGTGCTCACCAGAGATAGGAACAGGGGACAGGTGTGACTGTATGAGGCTGTTTCTTGAGGGTGATGAACTGTTCTGTACCTGATTGTGATGCTAGTTACATGAATCTATACAGATGTGAAAATTCATAGAGCAGAAAACAGCGAGAAGTCTATTTTATTGTGATTCCATTTTTAAAATTAAAATATACTTTTATAGCTTCCCTCTTAATGCTAAGGTGCTCTCTGGATTGTACACCACTTCTCCGGAGCAACTACTCAGTGATGGGACTCCTAAACAGAGCTTTGGAACCCCCCTAAAAAACGTTAGAATTTATTTTGAAGAATCACAGTAAATAGGGAATAACCTGCAGCAGGAGGCAGGCAGTCATTTCAAAGCAAGAACAGTATAGAGTCTGAAAGTTAGCCTTGCTGCCAAGTCAAACAGAAAACACAAATATTTGTATAGCTTTGTAACAAAAGAGCCATATGGGTTTTGGCAGAAAGACCTCTAATGGCACTTGTGGCTTTAAAATAACTGAACTTTTCTCCTATTACGTGGAAATTACATGCAGATGTAGCACATGTCAGGGACCATAGTACTGCCCTGGGGAGAGGACATTAGAGATAAAACTGAGACCGACAAGAAGGAGAGTCTGTCTACTTGTTTAGATGTGGTAAGCCCAATAACTTCTTGGCACTGGATCTTGAGATTGCACGCACTACTTATAAGATTCATTTGTTTCACTTTGCAGTTGTGGGTTCACGGCTCTTTCTATTTTCAGCTGCACAGACAGAATAATTCTTTTAGTTTGGATATTGGGGGTGTTGTGGGATCAAAGGCAAAGACTGAGCTCTTTAGATTGAGTGGAGTGGCGGATATTGATGCAGACTGGGTTTTCTATTCTGCACCCCCACTCATCCAACTGCAAAATCTCACCACCTCTCTCTTTCCCAAAAGGAGATACTTAACCTCAACTTTTGTTCCCATAGGATTGAATCAGTACGTATTCTTTTCCACTTGGTCTTGCTTGCACATTTGTAGTTTTGGGTTAAGGAAGCAGTGGTGAGGTAGGGTTCTTTGCATACTAATAACAAGACCAATTTTAGGGTACTTAAAAGGAATACAGTGGAAGGTTAAGAGGTAAATCTCTCAGAATCAAGAGAAAAGCTGGTCTCAAAAATAGTAGGAACCTGGATGGCAGCAATTCTGAGAATTGCCTTCTAGATCAACAAAGAAACTTCATACATTTACCCTATTTTAACTTAAGACATAGCATGTGCTCAGTGTAGGTTGAGTAACATGCTTGTTCTTCAGTCTCAGAAGAGTGGATCACTTTGAGTGACATGCAATCGAAGAGAGTAGTTCTACAAAAGTAAACCAAAGTTTTGATTTCTTGAGAAGGGATTGGGTATTGGACAGGAAGAAATAACAGTTTCCAGATCATCATGTGGGTTATTCTACATTTTAAACAAAAAGTGTGTGAATGAGTGTAGGTGCAGTGCAGGAAGAGGTGGGGAAGGCATAGGGTATTATAGCAGAACAAGCAATAGTCTAGGAAGTGAACCTGGCGCAGAATTTCCAAAGGACTTTGCCATAAGCTAGCAAGTTACTTATTCTGTTTGGAGCCCTGCTTTCCTTGATTAAAGGATGAGGGGTTGGATTAGCTGTTCCTTCAGATTCTTTTTGCTAGTATCTTAAAAGAAGTATACTTTGGACCATGATAGTGTTCCTTAGCTAGGTATAAGATTGTGTTCAATTCAATAGCTTTTTTTTAGTGCTTCTAGTAATGGTCCTTAAGTGTTAGAATGCATAAGACTCTTATGGGAAGGTTAGGGAGGTTGAGATGTCTGTCAAATGCAAGTCCCAAGGCTTCATTTCCAGAGATTTGGATTCAGTTATGCTGAGTGGAGCACAAGAATCTGCAATTTAAACAAAATGGCTAGGTAATTCTGATTCAGGTGGTCTACCCTACAGACTTGCATAGAAGAAAATCTCTAGTTGGAGCTGCAGATATTTAAAAATGATGCCTGACCAGGTGGTGGCAAAGTGGTTAGAGCATCAACCTGGGACTCTGAGGACCTAGGTTCAAAACCCCGAGGTTTCCGGCTTGAACACAGACTCACCAGCTTGAGCACGGGTCCCCCAGCTTGAGTGTGGGATCATAGACATGACCCCATGGTCACTGGCTTGAGCCCAAAAGATTAAACCCAAGGTTGCTGGCTTGAGCGAGGGGTCACTGGCTTAGCTGGAGCACCGTGGTCAAGACATAAATGAGAAAGCAATCAATGAACAACTAAAGTGCCGCAACTATGAGTTGATGCTTCTCATCTGTCTTCCGTCGTGTCTGTTCCTCCCTCTCTTTCTCTCTCTATTGCTAAAATAATAATAATAATAAATAAAATAAAATACAAATGATTAAAATTTGGGAACTGGCATGTCCCTGAAATCTTCCTCCTAGACCCCCAAGATAGTGTGAATGTGCTGGGAAGACAGTGGACACCAGGGTAGCCGTGGACACACAACAACCCAGGGGTCCTGCATTCTGCATTCTCTCCACATTCCTGTTCACTTTTTTTATTATTATTGATTTGAGAGACAGGGGATGGGGGAGAGAGAGAGAAGCATCAATTTGTTGTTTCACTTAGTTGTTACATTTTTAGTTGTGCACTCATCAATTGCCTCTTGCATGTGCCCTGACCAGGGATCAAACCTGCAACCATGGTGCACCATGGTGATGCTTTATATACTGAGAAACCCAACCAGGAACACTGCTCCTGGTCCTGATCCTGCTTTAAGGGTCTTTATAGACAGGAACTCTTTGTAGTTGACTGGTCCCCTGTTTTTTTTCTGTTACGTTTCAAGTGAAATTGTCTTTTTTCTTTTTCAGACGCTTGACTGGTTGTATATGTGTCATATGTGTGTGTGTATGTGTGTATGTGTGTGTATGTTTAATGGAGACACAAAGGTTAGGGTAAGAGGGGATAAATGTATAAAGGAAAAATACTACAAGTTTTTATTCTTAATTAATTTATTTTTTTCTCTGATACTTGTGTGGAACACTGCATATTTTTTGGCTTTAAGAAATGTTAATATTTGAGAGAGGAACAAAAGTGTTTATTCTTCAAAATAAAAATACACCAAAGACCCTCAGCCAGTACGCATTCTGTTCCACTTGGTCTTGCAAGCCCTTTGCCAGAGAGACGATGAGCTTTATATCTTTGCTCTGGTGGAACATCCCAACCTCTTCTGATTGACATTCCTCCACTCATGGGCTTCATAAGTTGGGAGTGAAGGTGCCATTGTAATACTTGACCAAATAAGGGGAAGAGAGGCTTGCTATTATTTGGTTCTGCCCTCATGTCAGAACTGTATATAAACTTGAGGCCTTTTAAGGGAATGTGGTGTGTGCAGGAAAAACATCCCCAGGCAGCTCATCCATTTTCTTCGCTACTGCAGTATTGGTGCCTGCAATTCTGTGTCATTTGGAAACATAAATCACAAGGGGGTTGCTGGTGCCAAGCTCCAGGGAGGAAAACCTCAGAGGCCCAGGCTCACTGCCTGGTGCTGTCAGCCGGCATCTTAGTTTTCATGAGAGCCGACTTCACAGCTTGGCCATCTGACTTTGAGGGAGAACTTCACAACTTACACATCCTGACATTCACTCAGACACCCCTGACTGTCCTGAGTGAGTATGGCTGCAGTGAGGTGACCACAGCCTCCTGGAGAGCTCAGATGAGTCTTGTCTGGACAATAGCATTCGTCTCTGTGTAGGCCTATCGTTCAGAGAGAGCTGCCTTTCTCTTCCTAGCTCTAAGACCTTGGACATGTTACTTAACCTGTTTGAAGCCCCAATTTGTCATCTAAAAATGGGGACGGTAAATGTGATAAAAATTTGTTGCAAGTGTTTAGCACAGTACTTGGCATACGGCAAATGCTGGCTAAATGTTAGCTGTTCTATTACTATTACTGCCAGAAGACAGATATAGTTTTGCTTTTTGCAGCAAGCGTTTCCTTCCTACAATTCCCACTACTCAATCCAGCCACTTATTACAAATTTTCTCTATAGGCTAGACACATTCAGTGATAATCTTAGAGGCTCTGAAGAATGTCTTGACATAATTCAGTGTACAGAGCATGGGTTCCGGAAGTGGGCAGGTCAGGGCCTGAGTCCCCACCTAGCCACTGATCAGTTTACAGCCTTGAACATGCTACTTAATCTCTTGGGGTCTCAGTTTTGTAGTCTGTGTCCGATGATAATGACTGTTAAGTCCAGGCATTTCGGTTGTCAGGGGCAGAAACAAATCAAGTTAGAGCAAGGACAAAAAAGGTGTTCCTTGCAGTATTTCCATGAAATCTTTATAGTGCAGGGCCTGATCCCACACAGCCATCTCTCAGACACAGAATCTTCATTTCCTTGAAGTCTGTCACCAATGGTTGGGATACATTTTGTTGCAGCCCTCCAAAATCCCACTTTCCCCAATCAGAGCAAGAATTTCTACCTGTTAAGTTGTAGCTGCATTTCCAATACATTTATGGTGTGTCAGGACCACCAGCCATCTCTACCCAGGAGAGGTTGAGCAGCCCAGGCTGGGTGGCTCAGCAGTAGAGTGTCAGCCTGGTGTGTGGAAGTCCCGGTTTTGATTCCTGGCCAGGGCACACAGGAGAAGCACCCATCTGCTTCTCCAACCTTCCTTCTCTCCTTTCTCTCTGTCTCTCTCTTCCCCTCCCACAGCCAAGGCTCCATTGGAGCAAAGTTGGTCTGGGTGTTGAGGATGGCTCCATGGCTTCTGCCTCAGGCACTAGAATGGCTCCAGTTGCAACAGAGCAATGCCCCCAGATGGGCAGAGCATCACCTCCTAAGTGGGCTTGCCCAGTGGATCCCGGTCGGGCACATATGGGGAGTCTGACTTTCTGCCTCCCCGCTTCTCACTTCAGAAAAAAAGAAAGAAAAACACATGGCTACAGGAGAAACTGAGTAATTAAGCACCATAAGCTAGACAAAAGAAGAGTGAAACCTTGTCCAACCTTTTGTACCAGGTTAGACTTTGAGGGATGCTCTCTGTGGACTCCATAGATATCATCTTATTGTAAGTTTCTAAAAGTTACATCGTATGGAATTCTTTAGCTACTTTTATTTGCATCAAACCTGCCTTTAAACATGCATTAAACAAAACCCAATTGTGATATTTCATCCAACTAGAAAATCTGTTACAAGTGAGTGATCATTTCTTTTTTGTGAACTTTGGGACATTGATTTGAGATTTTCAGAGAAATGTAGTCCATAGCCTAGCTCCAGGTTAGTGTACTGGGATTGCATGCATCTGTGTCTGGTGTTCCAGATGGGCATAATTAACTGCATTGGCTATTGGCAGAGAAAATGTGAGCGAGCTCAGAGAAATCTGGAATGGAATGTTCCGAAATAGAGTTGTAGGACCTTCTAAAACTTAGAATATGCAGAATGTTGTGGGGATAGAGTAGAGGAGAACATGACACAGTCTCCCTGAAATCTTATTGTGCAGGAAACTACCAAAGGTTCTGACACCAGTTACACCACCGTCCCTTGCCCCAGCATCCCCTCGTACACACACATCCACATGCACCAGGGTCATTGTATCCCACTCGTACTCCCAGATGCTTGCTTAGGGCCTTTGATATTCAAAGGACTTAAAATTAGACACCTGAAAACAATTATTAGCTCTAAAATGAAGGAAAATGCAAAACCAACATGATTAACTGCCTAGTTTAATGCATATAAAATGCAACGTATTGTTACTTTATATAAGTTTAGTATCCAAGAAGCCATCATAGCAGTTGAAAATAATGTCAATTCTATTTTCTCATTTTAAAAGGATTCCCAAGTGTGCATGATTGATGAGAAATCATCGCCAATAATTAATTAAACGAGTGCATTGTAGCCTCATCATTTCAAAAACAAAATTATAAAAATCCTTTCAGGATTCTTTTGGAACAAGAACAAGATTTCTGTGTGAGATTTGGATGTATTTCAACATACGTGGTATGATACGGGGGTTGGGTGTCACACACACATGCAGGCTCACCAAGTCACCACCGAAGGCTATCGGACGGGGCACATGGTGAGAGGAAAATAAAACGTGCTGTTGGAAGCTGTGTCTTAAACAGTTCAAACACCATGAAAAGCTTTTGGGCCCACCCTTGGTATGACCACTGGGGAGGGTGTGGTTGACTCCTAGACCAGGAATGTGCTGAAAGGGCTTGGGAGTCCAGCTCTGCTCCGCCTGAATTCAGTCGAGGCAGCCGAGAGCCATGGCAGCCCACGGCAGCCCGTGCACAGGATGTGCGCTGTGTAGGGGAATGCATTTCAAGGGGACCGGGTGCACAGGATGTGCGCTGTGTAGGGGAATGCATTTCAAGGGGACCAGGTGCACAGGATGTGCGCTGTGTAGGGGAATGCATTTCAAGGGGATCGGGTGCACAGGATGTGTGCTGTGTAGGGGAATGGGTTTCAAGGGGACTGTTTTCATATGGAAGATGCTGCGTTTGAATATTTATTAAGACAGTGTTTCAACAGATGACATCAAAGTGTTCTTTTCTAAGAAAAGGGGTGTGACTCAACACTTTTCAATAGCCGTGAAGAGGGCATCCCTGTAGCACAAGGCACTGCTTCGGCTGTACCCGTGGGCTGACCCAGAGGGCGGGGTCCCTACTGCGCCATCTGCATCAGCCCTTCACTGCAGGAGGTGCGATCCTGACCTAAGAGAATTGTTCCTCTTACAAGACTGCTCCTGGGCTGGTTCTGGGAGCCCAGAAGCCAGCATGTCTTCTCTGTGGTAAAGTTTCTCCTAAGCTCCTACTTAGGCCCAGCAGCCACCTCCAATGGAATGGATCCACAAAGTTAATGTTCCCTGTTCTGCAGTCTCTGAGAAGGGGCAGGGCATTGGAGTGGACTCATTTCCCTGGGGAGTCCCTGCGTCTCCAATTAATTTCAGGAACTGTGTGTTCTCACCAATCTATTTTCGTTCCTGTCCCCAGAGACAAACAGGCCCTCTGAGAGACAGAGTCTATCTCAGCTGGGGCTGGGGCTGCACAGGTCACCCTGAATGCAAACAGTTGCCTTTCGTACTTCCTTCCTCTTCCCTTACTGCCTCCTTGGGGACTGAACCCCAGGACCAGACTCCTCAGGGGAAGAGAGCCTGACTCAGACACCAAAGAGCCCTGCTGTTCACCACAGTCACTGGTCAGAACCCTAGGTGTCCCTGTTAGGCCAGGCCAGTAGCAGACCCTAAGGCTGGCTGCCCCTGTCTGCTGAGCTCAGAGCTTCTTGAGATCCGGGACTTGAAGAAGGGGTATCTTTGCTTCCCTGGGATACCTTTCCACCCTCTCAGCAAGATGGGAAAGGCACCTTGCTGAGAATCCTGATGTGACTTAAGAGTATTTGACCCATTCCTTCTCCTTGCTCTTCCAAGGTGTCCAATGGGAGTGAATTCCCTTGGAGTACACCCCCACCATGATATACAGAGAATATATTTCTCAGTTCACCGGAACCAGTGTTCTCCATGTGTGAAATGAAATGTCAGCCCTGGAGGGTGCTTCTTGTAAATGTGAGCAGCATTTCTCTACCGTCTCCTTTAAGTTTACAGTGAAATGAGCACTTAGTTTTGAAAAGACCCATAAAGGAAAAGAAAGATTAGTTTTCACAGAATCTGCTACTTTTTCACAATAAACTTACAGCCCTGTCCTTAATTAGAAGTGAAGTTATTGATCTTTTTAGCCAATCCTTTGTATAATTCCATCTGGAAATTTGTCAACCATAACTTAATTTTATCCTGAACTTTCAGTAATCTCAGGGTACCTGCTCCCACTTGTATTTGAAGGACCTGCTTCTGGAATCTATTCTATACCCAAGTAGGAGGAGTCTGTGTTCTGATAGATCCTGTGATGCATACATAGTATAAACAAATATCTATAACACTTGCTCTTTGCCAGGCAGAGCCTTGCCTCCAGAGGCACACAGATCAGAGGGGTCAGGTGTCCCAACATCTAATGCAATGCCCTGCACTAAGTGTGTGATGAGTGGGGTTAGTAGCAGCAGCACAAAGGAGGGACGGGGCAGATGAACCTGGCAAGTCAGGAAGCAGCTTAAGTCTGGTGGACGGAGAGTGTGCTGGGTCCATTTGTCCAAGACCCCCTTTCCCGTCTCATCTGCTCTCTGTCCTGACCCATATGAACTCCATCAACTGGCTCATCTTCCTTGACATTTCAGATGGGTTTGGACTACTGGGAGCACAGCAGATATCAGACAGAGGGAGGGGAATGTGTTCGATATTTTATTTCTCCCCTTATAGGGTTTCCATAGGCTAGCAATGTGCCATCTCTGGAGGTGCTCTCCAACCAGCTGTTTCTGGAACAAACCTGGCGGTGGGGTAATGCTAGCCCTGATGTTACTTCCCCTGCTGTCCTGTGCTGACCACTGTGCTCTCGCTCACCACTGCTCACACCTGTATAAATGCCCTGTATTAAACTCTGCTCAGATTTTTCAGTTGGAGTGTTTCATCTTTTGCTCTTGGGACGCTAACCGAGACAAAGAATATCCCCACCCAAGTGAGCTGCATGTGGAAGGATCTGAAGCTGCTTGGTGCTTTAAGGAGACTATCAAAATAGTAGTTTGCTATGGCAGGAGGCTAGCCAGGGAGGCAGGAAGCAGCCGGAGAGGCAACAAGGCTAGCAGCTGTTGCTAATGTCTATGCACTGCTCTGGGTGTTTGGGCTTCCCAGGCCTCACACCACGTAGTCCTTCCTGATTCAAGAGATCCACTGTTACTCCATTTTGCAGGTGAAAGAACTAGACTTCACCTTCTGCCTTAAAACTCATTTTCCACAAAAGGACATCAACATTTTCAATAGCTTCTTTTCTCATAACTATGTCTCCTTAAGTTAAAGGTTTTTTTTTCAGATAATTTAATGTTAGAGCAGAATTAATATGGCATGACCTTTCCTCATACCTGTCAGTAAAATCATGGCCCATGCTGAGTAATGGATGGAAATCCTGAAGGAGTAAGTGCAGTCTGGGCTGTGGGACCTTTTAGGTAGGGTGGCTGCCGCTGTGTCCCTTGATGAACGCTTGTTTCCTCAGAGCTCGTTTACAAAGCCCACTTTGCTGCCTGATGTCTTGGTCGGGCTTCCAGGGAAACAGCACCTGGGCCATCCAATAGGACCACAGTGCGAGTTCCCTGGTGAGCTGACACGCATGACAATGACTTCACAGTGTTCCCAAACCAGCATGGGCAGCTGCCACTCGCATTCACAGAGCGAACCCCAGGCAACCTGAAGGCCTGGATGTGTCTCTGCTCAGGCATCTCCACCTGGAGTCTCAGTGCTCTGGGCCAATGATTCTTCGCCTTTCTATTGTGGAAGAGCCAGGAACTCCCTAAGGATGCTGACAGTAAGTCTCAGTTAAAAACCATATACAGCCCTGGCTGGATAGCTTGGTTGGTTAGAGCATGGTCCGGACGAGCAGAAAAACCATTTGCAGAACTGGTGAATTCTTCTCTGTGTTGGTGGACAGGTTAGCAGAAGTGAAAGGGGACAATCTTTGAGTGCACAGAATGCAAGTACCATTTCCTAATTAAAGGAAAAGAAAGGATTTGAGTTCTAGCCATGCAAGTAGAAAGCACAAACTAAGAATCTTGAAAATTGCCCAGGCTAATTAATCATAGCTGACTACAGCTAGTGTGCATGGACCTGTCTTCTACCTTCAGAGGCATAGCTATGGGACAGGATAGATCTTCCAAGTTCCACTGTGGCTCTGGTGGCACTGGCAGGGTCTGACTGGTTCTCTAAACCAAATGATGTTGCATCTTATCATTTAGTCCTATTAACTCTAAAGAGTTGCAAATATCTGAAACATGTTATTACAAAGCAGAAATCATGTCCCACTAGGTTTTCAAGTTGACCTAGGGAGGGAGTAACAGTAATTAGAATAGAGTAACTGGAAAAATGACCTGCAGGTTCTACGGCCTGCAGTGATGAAAAATTAATAACTGTGGGACAGGTGCTGGTGCAGAGAAAAGAGGTTTATTTAAGTGCTGACCATTTAAGAAGATGGGGGGACTTTTGTGTTTTAGTAACTTATTAGGCCCTGGCCGTTAAGCTCATTTGGTTAAGCATTGTCCTGAAACAACGAAGTTATGGGTTTGATCCCCGGTCAGGGCACAAACGGGAAGCAACCAATAACTGCATGATTGAGTGGAACAACAAATGAATACTTCCCTTCCCCCTGGCCAGATAAATGAGCAGCTTGATGTTCCTGTCTTTCTCTCCTTGCTTCTCTCTCTTTCTCTAAAAAAATTATATATATATATATATATATATATATATATATATATATATATATATATTAGTGTGTGTTTGTGTGTAGGCAGGGGTTTTATAGGAGGGGGAATAAGCAAAAATAGAATAAAGGAATTAAAAGGAGGGGGTAGAGAGCTTTTTGCTGAGGGACCAAATGTAAGTCAGTTCAGTTGGTAATACTCCCAGAGCTGGCATATCTGAAGGTCGGGTTTGTGTCTTTGGTTGTTATAGGAACTGAAGCTAGCGAGTTACTTACAAATTAGGCTTTTGTTTTTTGTTGTTGTTAATAGATTTTTACATATTCCCGTTGTCAGGTTGTCCTCTTGACCTTTGGTTAGAATCAGAACTGCAAGTATCAGTGTGGTGGGAAGGAGGAGCCAGGCAGCAGGAAGCTGAGGGGCATCCTGCCCTGTCCCTTGATGTGCATCCACCAGAGGGTAACAGGCTTCATCTGTGAGGAGAACTTGGCCAGAGGTGAAAGCACAGGATTGATTATATACCTTTTGAATTGTTTCAGAATATATAACTTTGATTCTTAAACTAGTAACACTGAATTATGGTTATAAGAGCAATAAACAGGATTTAACATTTTATAGAAATTCTTTCAAAAGCTTACCTTATTAGTATATTTTTATTTAGCTTTATTTTATGGACAATCAAACTGAGTTCAGTAAATCAATAACATATCTGTCCCCAGTTGTAATAGCAGGGATTTAAGATACTCTTGCAAAACAGAAGCACACCCTTTCTTCCTTGAGGCTCTTTTTGCCTTCTGTACTTTGGAGCCCTTGAACTGCAGTTATTTGCCACTGTATAAATAAACCACAGCTTGTCTATTCTCCTACTGAAAAACAGTTAGGTTGCTTTTGGTTTTACTCTTTTCTCTCTCTCGTAAATAGTGCTGTAATAGACATCCTTGAACCACATCTCCTTGTGCATATGTACCAGTTTCTATAGGACAGGTACCGAGAGGAGGCCTTGCTGGGTCACAGGCCATGGTCAACTCTGCAAGGAATTCTCAAATTACCCTATAAGGTGAGAGTACTGATTTACCCATCAATCTTTGGGTTTCTGATTTCCCACCAATATGTGGAATTACTAAATTTTTTCTTTTTTATGTGATGGTGTGACATGAGCTATTCCATGTGTTGGGCAAATGAGTTTGTAAAATTTGTATTTGGGGGGTTTGCTCACTTTTATTGTTCGAAATGGCTGCTGCCTACATAAATTGTGCTGCCGGACAAAATGGCTAATTACCTTCCTGTTGGGAAGGGGCTTTGCTATGCTAATGTTTGCTGGAGGAGGGGTTTTTGCACCAAGAAAAGTTTGTGAAGAAGAAGGAAGCCATGTTTTTGCAGAGTTTGTGCAGAGGGAAGGCAGAGTGCTAAAGGAGAAGGAAGAAGCAGCCAGGATGGCAGGCTGGTAGAGGAGAAGCCAGTTTGTGCAGAGATGAGGAGGAAGAAGATGTGCAGATGGGGAACCAGAGGTGACTTAGACTAGTGGGGCCTTTGATTCTAGGAAAAACCAGAAAAGATTCTCCTGGTTGTGGATCGGGAGAACATGTGAGTGCATTTTGGTGCCCTGTGTGTTTTTACTTGCTGGCCGGTTGCAAGGCTAGAATAAGGCATGGCCCACCAGTTTTTGGCTCCGCTGTTTCTTTACCATATGTCCGAATCTAATATGAATCTGCACCTGCCTGGAGGCTGTGGTGGCTGCGATTAATGGCCCTACACCATGATTTCATATATTTTTATACTGGCCAATTAATCTTCATTTTCTGTAAATTGCTTGGGGCATTTGAGTGTTTCATCCTGATTTACAAGACTTCTTTATTTAGGTTGGCTACTAATCCTTCAGTGTTTGCATTGCAAATATATCAATCTATGATTTACCTCCATTTTTTTGGTGTTTTTGACAAATAGACATTTTTACAAATTTCAATATGATTAAATGATTAAACTGATTAATCTTTTCCTTGTATTTAGACCTAACATATAGAATATTATGTTCATTCTTTTTCTTCTATTTTTTTTTTCCTGAAAGTCTTACTTTAGTTTACCCAAGGGAATAGATTACCAGTACTTTGCTGTCAAATTTTAGACTGAAAACATTTAAATTAACCATTTTAGGATAATAATTAGGCTAAAAGAACTGGGTACAAACACTGAATCCAGCCCTTTTGGCCCTGTTGAAACTGAGTCCAATATGAAACACCAAAGCAAGAAACAGATGTTTTCAAAACTGTCAATGCCATGGTATTTCAATGTTTGTCTCTGTGTAACATATTACCCATAAAATGGTGATGCAGCATGATCCAAATAATGGTTTTCTCTGGGCTTTGCTCTTTCTTTCGAATGAGTATACATTTATAGTTGGTTGCTATTTTTTAATGCCCAGATGTCCCTTTTCCCCTGTTTTATGACATAGAATCAATAAAATTTCTGTACTACCCTACAGGAAACAATGCTAATTGAGCCCAGAAGAGAAAACTAAGGAACGATTTTAAGAAAGAGAAGAAGTTCCATTTAGTGAGATGAGCTGTCTCCTGGGTTAGAGCTCTCACATTGGTTCTTACTACTTTTTGTCTATAGGAGTCAATGAAGTAATTCTAAATTTACCGAGAGTATTATATAGGCTTTTTAAAAGCTTCAATACAGTGTCTATAGAACCAAAAATTCAAAACGAAACAGAGGACAAGAAGATGATTTACACGTTGTTATTCTGGGAGCAGTCTCACGAAGGACTGCTGAGAGTCCCTTTGCCTCGCAGCTTAGCTGGAATGCATGGGGCTTACATTTGCCAACCCTAGCTCTTTAGCAATGTTTCTTCTTGAAAATAATTAGGACCAGGAACAGTGTACATCAAAGTGTGCAAGAATCAAGATTGTAAACACCAGTACTTGTTAATTCCCCGACATAGTGTTCCAGATTATTTACTCGTTTAGGAGAGAAAGCCCATGACTGTTTCAATTTTATGTATTTCTCTCTTGGCTCTTCGGTCAATTTCCCAGAGCCAAAATTTTCTTTTATGTAAAATCAAGATCCTCAAAAATATGCCTGCCTTATGTTTCCTAAGCAAATTTAAAATATAACTGGGAAGGATCCTATTTTTCCCACAGCATCTACCAAAAATAAAGTACAAAAGCTTCTAGATAAAACAGCTAGGCCCCTGGATTTGGGGTTCCATCTTTGTTTGTCTTACAATTGGCCAAAATCTAGTTTAGAGGGAATATGAGACATGTAGTTACCTTTAGCTTTTTCTTGTAAATATTCTTTAAATGGTATGTTCTTGTTCCTTTGTGTTAAATGAAAGATCCAGTATCAAGAACTGTGATAATGTTGTAAACTCTGTTGGGGTTTTGCAGTTGTTAGAGTACTTTTTTTTTTTTAAATTATGTATCATCTCATTTGATCCTTACAACCTCCCTAATAAAGCAGGCAATGATGGTGTTATTAAATATGTGAGTTTTGAGGTTTAGACCAGGCTGAGATATCAAAGGCCCTAGGAACAAGTAGCTCTCTGCTTAAGTTTATATATATGATTGAAAAATTTTTGTCATCATCTCATTATGACAGCCTCATAATAAGTCTTCTTATGAAAATGTGAGTTGCTCTACCTAAAAGATGAATTTAAGAGTAAGCTTTAAGATTGCTATTAGAAAACAAGACCTGGCTGAACTCTGCTTAATGCATATTTGTGAGCTGAGTAGGCTGCTTTAGAAATTCTTCTAAAATGCAAATTCACATAAGCTTTTTACCTCAGAGCAGCTCCACCAGCAGTGCCAGACATCAAAGAGGGGTCTGGGAGTGAACTCATTCATCTGAAAGTACTGGAGGACGAACTTGAGAATAGCATTGTTAAATGTCTGCTAGACATTAACCAGTGTATCCACAATGCTATTAAACTCCATTTTCAGTAGTCTATTTCTTGAAATTATATAAATATGACTGATTCAAACATGTACTTAGTCTTAAATATACCATTTAAATTTATAAATATCACAGAGGGCTTTTTATTTTTTTATAAATATTTAATTGAAGTATCATGTATATAAAGAAAAGGCACAACTCATGCTTTGCTCAGAAACTTTTCACAAAGTGAACACACCATGTAACTACCATCTAGATCAAGAAGCAGAACAGCATTCCTGAAGCTCCCTTGTTCACCATTCCAATCACTGCTTCCTTTCTCCTTCCCAGACACAGCCACTCGACTGACCTGTTACCAATTATTCATTGTTTTCTTCTCATCTTTATTGAGGTATAATTGACAAATAAAATTGTAATATATTTAAAGTGTATAACATGATGATCTGATATTTGTATGTATTGTGAAATGATTACCACAATGAATTTAATCAACACACTCAGCACCTCACATAATTACTCATTTTTTGGTGAGAATGCTACTCTCAACACATTTCAAGTACACAATACACATTGTTAACTATAGTCACCATGCTGTACATTAGATACTCTGAACTTACTTGTTTTATAACTGGAAGTTTGTACCCTTTAAGAAACACCTCCCCATTTCCCCCGTTCCCCAGCCCCTGGCAACACCATTCTACTTTGTTTCTTTGAGTTCGACTTTATTATGATTTTTAGACTCCACATATAAGTGACGCCATATGGTATTTGTCTTAGTCTCATTTCACTTAGAAAACCCTCCAGTTTCATCCACGTTGTCACAAATGGCAGGATTTTCTTCTTCATGCTAATAATAGTCTATTGACTATACACAGTACCATATCTTTTTTAATCCATCTATCTGTTGACAGAATGTAGATTGTTTCCATATCTTGGCTATTGTGAATAATTATGCAGTGACCATAGGAGCGCAGATATCTTTTGAGATCCTGTTTTCATTTCCTTTGGATATATATTCAGATGTGGGATTGGTGGGTCATATAGTGGTTCTTTTTTGGAGAAAAAAAGAACTGTTTTCATAATGGCTATACCAATTTATGTTCCCACCAAGAGTGAACAAAGTTCCCTATTTTCCACATCCTCACCAGCTCTTATCTTTTGTCTTTTTTTATGATAGCCATTCTAACAGGTGTAACGTTATATCTCACTGTGGTTTTGATTTGATTTCCCTGATGATTAGTGATGTTGAACAACTTTTCATATATCAGTTGTTCATTTTTATGTTTTCTTTAGAAAAATGTCTAGTCAAACCCTTTGTCCATTTTTCTATTGGATTATTTTCTTGTTATTGAATTGTAAGAGTTCCTTATATGTTTTGGATATTTACCCCCCAGATTGGGTATAGCATTTGCAAATATATTATCCCATTTTGTAGGTTGCCTTTTCATTCTGTTGACTGTTTCTTGCTGTGCAGTAATATTTTAGTTTATATAGTCCCAATTATTTAATTTGGCTTTTGTTGCCTGTCAGGTCTGAAAAAAATCCTTCACCAATATCTATGGTTAGTTTAGTCTATTTTTTGAATATGTATAAATGAAAACATACCATATATATTCCTCTGTGTTTGACCTCTTTCACTCAATGTGATGTTTGTGAGATTCATTCATGTTTTTCTATATAGTGGCAGTTTTTTCCTTTTCTTTGTTCTATGCTGTTTCTCTGTGTAAATACATCACTTAATACCACACTCAGTACTAACTGGCATTTCTTTAGCAATATGTGAGCATACCAGTCTTCACCAGAACTTAGCAGTACCACTCCTTTTTAGAGTCTTTTGGATGATACCTCATTGAGGTTTGAATTTGCAGTTTTCCGATCTGTAATGACAGTGAGCATATTTTTCGTATGCTAATTGCTCACTTGAATATATTGAATTTTCTTTTTTATAAAGTGTCTGTCCAAGACTTTTGCCCTTTTTAAAAGGTTATCTGCTTTTTATTGATAATGTATTGGAGTATTTTTAATGTAAGTTGCATGTTAAGTCTTTTGTTGAATATATGTGATACAAATATCTTGTGTAGTCTATGTGTTTGGGGCTTTTCAAAAAGGGGCTGAGAGTGCAGTGTGTAGAAAATAGAACCATGAGCCCTGCTTGGCTCTCAAGAAAGTGGGCATTTGAAGATAAATAAAAGGAAGAGGGACATGGATCTTGTCCTCTTTAAATCTATTGCAATTTCTTTGAAGTAGAATTCCAGGAGCAGCTGGGTATGCCTTATGCACTTGATAGAATCAGTCATTGGTTATTTGGCTGTTCCTTTGCAAGCTAAAAAATTTGATTCCTCAAATCTTTGATTCTCATTTGATCACTAACTCTTTAAACTCCTATTTCCCCCAAGAAATGCCTTTTGTCTCCTCTTGGTAGCCCCACTACCTAGAGAAATTCTCTTTGCTTAAAATGACTGATTTAAGTAAACCATGCTAAAATGACTTAATTATATATTTAAGAAACTATAAGGAAAAGGATCATAAAATAGAGATGCTTTTCCTTCTGCTATTCAACAACACACCTTAAATAATAGATATTAGTCAACTGAAATCATACAGAATTTATTGAGGGCAAGTTTGACAGGTGCTATATTATACTGGATATTGAATAGCTATAAAGATGTATAGGATGTAGTCCCCACCTCAAAGAATTTCTAACACATTGCTGGTGGTGGGAGTGTTTATGTGCTGAAGCAAAGTGTAAAGGAGGTTGCAACATATACAATAACCGTATGTCATACAGTATGACAAAGACTCATACCACGTTAAAGGAAGCACAGTGTTATTTTTTTCTTTTGCTAATTTATGCTTTTAAACATCAATGGAAACATCTGTTGCTGTCCACTGGTAGTCCCTGACCCTCTGAGGGAAAGAATGTAGCCAAACCCAAGTAGAACCTCTTCCTAAAAAATGGTGTCCCATGAAGACACCAGCTGTGTGGCAGGCACCATGCTAAGGGCTGTGCAGGTGTCCTCTCATAGATAGTCCTTCATAGGCTTTCCCAGCCATCCAGTGGAAAGTCCTCCTGATGTCTAGCTTAATTGTTACAGGCTGCCCTTGGCTAACCAGGAAGGGTTACTTTGGATTGATTACGGCAGTAAGACAAGGGTTTTATTATTAAGATAATGAAACCTCTGCTACACATCTAATCCCAAAATATGTAATGGATCAAACACATCACAACTTAAAAACTCAGTCATCAAAGTTAAAAAATATAGGAGTTTTTAATTAGTAATTCATTCTGCTTGAAATACAACTCTTGAGATTCGGATTTTCCCATCTTGTGGGTTCATCATCTTCAATGTGTAGCTTCTAGGATTGTTGGGCTTGTCACGTTAAGCTGGCAGAAGAAGAAAAAACAGAGAGGATAGAAAGTCTTAATAGCCAGATCTGAAAAGTGTGTACATCATTTACACTTGGGCTCCATTGGGTAGAACTCCACCATGCGGCCACAGCTAACTATGGAGGAGGTTGGGAAGTGTAGTCCAGCTGTGTGTCTAGGAAAAGAGGGTTTGTGGACTACCTAGCACAGGGTTCCCCAAACTTTTTACGCAGGGGGCCAGTTCACTGTCCCTCAGACTGTTGGAGGGCTGGCTATAAAAAAAACTATGAACAAATCCTTATGCACACTGCACATATCTTATTTTAAAGTAAAAAACCAAAACGGGAACAAATACGATATTTAAAATAAAGAACAAGTAAATTTAAATCAACAAACTGACCAGTATTTCAATGGGAACTATGGGTGCGGATGCATCCTGTGCTCCTCTCACTGACCACCAGTGAAAGAGGTGCCCCTTCCGGAAGTGTGGAAGTGCGGTGGAGGCCGGATAAATGGCCTCAGGAGGCCGCATGCGGTCTGAGGCCCGTAGTTTGGGGACCCCTGACCTAGCAGTTTTTGCCACAGGCTTCATGATGGCAGGGTATTTAAAATAGGTCTTGATGCAGTGTGAAATCTTTTGACAGAGACGGGAAAGGAGGATTAATCTAGATAAAATGAAAAGTGTGAAGGAGGGATCAGACCTAAACAGAAAAAAATGCAAGAGCACATTTGAAAAATAAGAAATGGTCCAGTTTTTCAGGAGCATGTAGGGAAGAATATCATGGGTGAAACTGTTAGAAAGATAGGTTAAGACTATTTCCAGCCTGAAGCCACATTTAAAAATTTTTTTAGATCTATACTGAAGAGCTTATATGTATATGTATATGATTATGTATATGACTATGTATATGATTATGTATATGTATATGAAAGGGAAAGGATTTCCACAGCCCTACCCTCCCCAATTAATCCCTGCCAGGAGGTCATCAGGCTGAAAGATGATGTTGGATTTTAAAGACCAGATACTTTTATAACTATGAGCCACAGTTGGAGTTTTGCAAGCTAAGATAACAATCTATATATAGACTACTAGGGCTCACTCCAACTTGCCAAAGAATTGTGGCCCAAATTCATTTTCTTTCTTTTCCTTCATACCACAGTCTTTCCTAGAAAGTGAGTTCTTATGTTTGTCTCCAAAACTCGGTGGCAGCCGTCAAGGAGAGGGGTGCAGACCCTCCGCATGAGCCGCTTTATTTTGAGCTTTTGGACCAGAGTTGTTTCAGAGACTCGGCAGGGGCCGCCTGCCAAAAGCCAGTCTAGAGAATGGTATCTGTTGAATGCTGTTTGGGATGGATCCCAAGTTCAGGAGAAGGAGGAGGGAGAGGAATTCCTTTCTGACTCTAGGACACAATCAGCTTGTACTCAAGATCCTGAAATTTAATTACCCACATTGTTTTCTTAGCTTGCAAAACTCCAACTGTGGCTTGTAGTTGTAAAAGTATCCGGTACTTTAAAATCCAACCTCACCCTTCAGCCTAATGACCTCCTGGCTGGGATTAATTGGGATGGGCAGGGCTATGGAAATCCTTTCCCCTCCCTTTAGACCTGCCAACTTGGCTTTGAATCAGCACGAATGTTTTGGCCAGAAAATAGACTCTACACCAGGGGTCCCCAAACTTTTTACACAGGGGGCCAGTTCACTGTCCCTCAGACTGTTGGAGGGCCGGACTATAAAAAAAAACTATGAACAAATCCTTATGCACACTGCACATATCTTATTTTAAAGTAAAAAAACAAAATGGGAACAAATACAATATTTAAAATAAAGTACTGTTAACCGAAGACGCACCACTAAGACTCTAAGACCAGGAGTACAAGTAGAAGGAAAAGTTTATTACAGACAAAAGAAAAAGAGTTTAGTACACTCGCGAGCGGGCACTAGGCAAGTATGCTGCCAGGCGCGCCATACAGCGTTTTCTCAGCATTTTTATACTTTACTTTTTAGGGAAGGGCGGGGGGCAGGGGATTTAGGTATTTGCCTTGATCAAGCGGTGTCTCGTAAGGTGGGTTTGAGCAATGTCCTTATCTGTTTACAGCAGGATGTAGTTTATCTAGTTCCTGTCTGTTTACAGCAGGGTGCAGTTTATCTAGTTTCTGTCTCACAAGCCCTAAAGGTCATATGGAATTTTTCCTAGTTCTTGTCTTTCCCTTACATTCCCCCCTCTTGTTCTGTATATCTCTAATCCTAGAGATTAGTGTTTTCTACTAGTCTTTCATAATGCTGTCGTACTATCATTAATTTTACTGCTCCTATCTGCCCTTGCAAGAAAGTGGTTGGGATGTCCCAGGTCTCTAACCCTGCTGCTAACTGACAGAGGTCTGGATGCAGGGATGGCCACCAAGTCCAAGGGGGATGATTATCAGAAGTTATTTCCCATACTATGTCACTAGTCCCTGATATCACTTGCCATGTCTGCCGGGTTGGCTGATGAGGATTTGTTGCGGCGGCGAACACGCAGCTTGAGGGGGCTGTCCGTTTTCTCCACTGTCCATTGGTCATCAGGAGCAGGAGCGGGCTTGAGATGTGAAGCATGGATCCAAGCAGCGATGCCATCGACCTTTACAGCAGTGGGTGTGATGAGGAGGACCTGGTAGGGTCCCTTCCAGCGAGGTTCGAGTGTACGGTGCTGGTGTCTCCGGACGTAGACGTAGTCCCCAACCTGGTGACGATGCGGGGTTCCGTCTCCTGCCGGCTGGTAAAGGTCAGATAACTGCTTCCACAGGCAATGTTGCACTTTGGCTAGGGCCTGTAACCTAACAGACAAGGGTGTATTCGGGATATTCATGTCAGAGGGGGATAAATCCCGAATGGGCGGAGGGGTTCCAAAGAGTATTTCAAAGGGAGTCAGGTTAGTTTTGGCAGAAGGGGTATTCCTTGCCCGGAAAAGAGCGTATGGTAGGAGCATTACCCAATCTCTATGGCCAGTCTCTATGACTAATTTAGTTAGGGTCTCTTTAATCGTCCTATTCATTCTCTCTACCTGTCCTGAACTCTGGGGTCTATAAGCACAATGAAGTTTCCAATTAATCCCCAATATTTTGGCTACCCCCTGGCTTACCTGGGCCACAAACGCCGGTCCATTGTCAGACCCTATTACCTTTGGAAGGCCAAACCTGGGAAAGATTTCTTCCATGATCTTCTTAATTACTACCGCCGCCGTCTCATGTTTGGTAGGGAAGGCTTCTACCCATCCTGAAAAGGTGTCTACAAAAACTAAGAGATACCTTAGTCCATACTTGGCAGGTCTTACCTCGGTGAAGTCTACTTCCCAATATTGGCCCGGTCTGGTGCCTCGGAGACGGGTTCCACTGGTTCCTTTGGCTGGGTAGGCATTTACTATCTGGCAGGCCTTGCAGGCTTCTATTACTTCCTTTGCCATTTGCCTCTTTTCAGAGGAGGTTAATGTCTTATCATCCTGGAGCAGTTGTACTAGTTTATCAGTCCCAAGGTGGGTGAGACGGTGGGCCATCTGGAGGAACGTCCGAATGTCCTCAGGTTCCTTTGGGTGAGTCGAGGTGGAGGATGGCTCTGCTTCTATGGCGAGGATGTCGGAGGCAGTCCTCATGGCTACCGCTCCTTCATCCGCCTCTTCATCCGCCCTCCTGTTGCCTTTGGCTACTGGGTCCTGCCCTTTCTGGTGCCCAGGGCAATGGACAATGGCCAGCTCCCGTGGGAGCATGACAGCATCTAAGAGGGCTAGGATTTCTTGTTTATGTTTAATATCTTTACCTGCTGACGTGAGCAGGCCCCTTTCTTTGTAAATTGCCCCATGCACATGTGCAGTAGCAAACGCATACCTGATGTCCGTGTAGATGGTGGCCTGTTTACCACTAGCCAGTTCTAGGGCTTTTGTTAGAGCTATTGGCTCTGCTTTTTGGGCTGAGGTTCCTGGGTCAAGTCTCTCTGACCAGATTACTTTTTCCTTGTCTACTACTGCAGCCCCAGCTCTGCGTTCTCCTTCGCACAGAAAACTGCTCCCATCAGTGTACCAAATTAAGTCAGATTGTGGCAATGGTGTGTCCCATAAATCCTCTCGAATCCCAGTCTCCTCGGCTAGGATATCCCTGCACTGATGGTGAACAGTTTCCCCCTCTTCCCTGGGTAGCAGGGTGGCTGGGTTCAAAACAGTTGGAGAGCCAAAGGTGATCCTGTCTTTATCTAACAGGAGGCTTTGGTAATGAGTGATGCGGGCATTAGTTAGCCAGCGGTCCGGAGGTTGTCTGATTATGCTCTCCAGAGCATGGGGGGCGACAATGGTCAATTTCTGGCCCAGAGTCAGTTTGTCAGCATCTTTTACCAGTAGGGCTACAGCAGCGATCACCCGTAGACACCCTGGCCACCCTTTTGCGACTGCGTCTATCCTTTTAGAGAGGTAGGCTACTGGTCGCTTCCAGGGTCCCAGAAACTGAGTCAGTACTCCTTTAGCTATCCCTTCTTTTTCATCTACATAGAGAGTGAATGGTTTCTCTATGTTGGGGAGTGCCAAGGCCGGGGCTGATAACAGCGCTCTTTTGATTTGGTCAAAGGCCTTTTGCTGTTCATTTCCCCATGTATACTCAGTTCCATCCTTTAACAGGGGGTACAGAGGGGCAGCTAGTGCGGCAAAGCCGGGTATCCACAGTCTGCAGAAACCTGTTGTGCCCAAGAATTCCCTGAGGTCCTTCCGGTTCTTTGGGGGCGGGATTGAGTAACAGTCTTTTTCCTGGCCTCAGTTAGCCATCTCTTACCGTCTCGGAGAGAGTAGCCCAGGAAGGTGACCTCGGGTTGACAGATCTGGGCCTTCTTGGCAGATGCTCGGTATCCCAGTTTGGCCAGTTCAACTAGCAGCTTCTCAGTTCACTGTTTGCATTGCTCTATGGTGGCGGCTGCAAGTAACAGATCATCAACATACTGTAACAGAGTTACCTCAGGGGTGGAGGCCCGGTAGGCACTCAAGTCCTGATGCAGCGCTTCGTCAAAGATGGTAGGAGAGTTCTTGAAGCCCTGGGGTAGCCGTGTCCATGTTAGCTGTCCACTGAGTCCATTCTCAGGGTCAGTCCACTCGAAAGCAAACAGGGATTGGCTGTCCTCATGCAGGCGCAAGCAGAAGAAGGCATCCTTCAGGTCCAGCACTGTATACCATTTCCTATCAGGACTGAGGGTACTGAGGAGGTTGTAAGGATTTGGGACCGTTGGATGTATGTCTATCACCCTACTGTTAACCTCTCTTAAATCCTGGACTGGTCTATAATCCCGTCCCTGGTTTCTTCACTGGCAGCAGGGGGGTGTTCCATTCTGATTGGCAATGCCTTAGGATCCCTTGTCCTAGCAGCCTCTGGATATGAGGCCTGATGCCTTCCCGGGCCTCCTTACTCATGTAGTATTGTCTGACCCTTACGGGAGTGGCGGAGGGCTTTAAATATATTACTACCGGAGGCCTTTGTACTGCTAACCCTGGCCCTGCCGTTTCTGCCCAGGCCTCTGGGAAGCTCTGGAGCCATCTGTCTGTTGTTGAATGGGGTCCAGGGGTAGGGGCTTCATATAGTTTATATTCATCTTCAGCAGACAAGGTCAGCATGGTCACAACAGGCTGACTGACAAGAGGGTTACTGAATCTTACTTCTGGCCCCTGAGGTTTGAAGTCAATACTTGCCCCTAACTTGGTAAGCAGATCTCTCCCCAGCAGCGGGGCGGGGCATTCTGGTATGACCAGAAAGGAGTGCTGTACTTTTCCTTTCCCCACGTCCATTGTCCTTTTAGTTGTCTGTGACCTATGCTGGCATCCATTTGCCCCCTGGACTAAGGATTTTTTATTTGAAAGGGGTCCCAGCGGGCTCTGCAAGGCGGAGTAAATTGCTCCTGTATCTACCTCAAAGTCGATTGGTGTCCCCTCCACGTTGAATGTTACCCTGAGTTCGGGGAGGGGGTCTGAACTCCGACGCCCCTAATCGCCTAGGGCAAGAATTTCATCAACTTTCTTCTTTTTCTTGGGGCAGTCTTTTACCCAGTGCCCTTCTTCTTTACAGTAGGCACATTGGTTAGGCCCCAGTTTTGGCCTTTGGCGCGGGCCCGAGGTACTATTCTTTCCTTCTCTGTCCTGTTTTCCAACTACGGTAGCCAAAATTTTAGTTAACTCATTATTCCTTCATTTATCTCTCTTATTCTCTAATTCTTCATGCTCTTTCTCTAATCTTTGTTCCTTCTCTTCTGCTGTCTCCCTTTTGTAATAAACTTTGTCAGCTTCTTTGACTAAGTCTCTCAGAGCCATATCCTATAACCCATCCATTCTCTGGAGCTTCCTCCGAATGTCAGTAGCTGACTGCCCTATAAAAGCCATAGCCAGTGCCCCTTTCTGTTCTTCAGACTCAGGGTCGAAAGGGGTGTACCTCCTATAGGCTTCTATTAGTCTCTCTAAGAATCTAGATGGGGATTCCTCTGGCCCTTGAGTTACTTCTCTTACCTTAGCCAAATTAATGGGGCGTCTCGCCGCCGCTCGGGGACCCATCATCAGAGTCTGGCGATAGAGTAAGAGTCGCTGCCTACCTTCAGGCGTATTAGGGTCCCAGTTAGGCCGCCTCAGGGGAAAAGCCTCATCTATAAGATTGGGGAGTTGAGTAGGGCGACCATCAGGTCCAGGAACTAATTTTCGGGCCTCAAGGAGAATCCGGTCCCTTTTTTCTGAGGTAAAGAGGATACCTAAAAGCTGTTGGCAGTCATCCCAAGTGGGCTGATGGGAAAACATAAGAGATTAGAGAAGGTCAGTAAGTTTGACAGGGTCCTCTGAAAAAGGCGGATTATTGTTTTTCCAGTTGTATAGGTCTGAGGAAGAGAAGGGCCAATACTGAAGTGCCGGCATGTTCCCCCCTTGTCCATCAGGGACAGGGGGTCTGAAAGACTGGAGGGGCAGGGTGATGGCCACGTCATCTGGAATCTGTGCTCTCCAGCTCCGGGTGCCCTGGGCCAGACCTCCTACTGATGGTCCCTGATCACCCTGATGTGAGGCCCCAGGCTGAGGACCAGCAGCGCCGGTGGGGGCACCCCTAGGATAGGGAGGCGGGAACTCTGAATCAAAAAGAATAAGGTCAGTTTGAGATTCAGGGAGAACAGGGGAGGGGAGAGAGGGATATAGGGATGGAGCAGGCGCCGCTGGCACTGGGGGTTTGAGTGGGAGCATAAAGCAGCTGTTCAGATCAGTTGGAGCAGGTCTAGAGGGGCCCGGGGTGGTGGAGAGAGTTATTGGAAGGGAGGGCATAGGGGGAGGAAGGAAAGGTTGGACCCAAGGAGGAGGGTCGTTCGCCAGGTCTTCCCAAACCCAAATATAAGGCTGTTGATCCGGATGACTATGAGGTCCTGGACTGAAGACAATTGTTTTGACCGCCTGTATGGTGTCCTTATGAAAAGTTCCAGTGGTTGGCCAACCTACTCCGAGGGTGGGTCATTCGGAGGTACAGAAAGTCTGCCACTTGCGCTTCTTAACTAGGAGAGACAAGTTATGGGCTCGGGCATTAACCTCAGACCAATGAGACAAAGTTAGGGACAGTGGGGTCGATGACCCTTGTCCCATGTTAGTCTCAAAGAAATAGAGAGACAAAAAGAAAGCAACAAAGAAGACAGTAACAAAGACACAGTAACAGAGACAGACAGACAAAGCCGGCTGCGCCGCGAACGGCAAAATAAAAAGAAAAATAAGTCTATTGGTCCGGACCTATGAGCTCGGTTAGAAACTGGCAACGAAATTACAGATTCTGTCTGAAACAGCAGATGGACTTCCAAGCGTCCTTACAAAACTACAGATTCTGTCTGAGACAGCAGATGGACTTCCAAGCGTCCTTGGTCGTCCGCACACTCCGAGGCGTCCCCCGGAGTTGTGGCCTGCGACCTCCTGACACGTCTGTCTGTCGCAGTCAGGAGGGACTCACGTCCTTGCCTGACAGCCACCGCCAGTTTCACTTACCAGGAGTGGGCGTCCGTCCGATGATCTCCGAAGAGATTGAATCTCGGTGGGACCTCCAAATGTTAACCGAAGACGCACCACTAAGACTCTAAGACCAGGAGTACAAGTAGAAGGAAAAGTTTATTACAGACAAAAGAAAAAGAGTTTAGTACACTCGCGAGCGGGCACTAGGCAAGTATGCTGCCAGGCGCGCCATACAGCGTTTTCTCAGCATTTTTATACTTTACTTTTTAGGGAAGGGCGGGGGGCAGGGGATTTAGGTATTTGCCTTGATCAAGCGGTGTCTCGTAAGGTGGGTTTGAGCAATGTCCTTATCTGTTTACAGCAGGATGTAGTTTATCTAGTTCCTGTCTGTTTACAGCAGGGTGCAGTTTATCTAGTTTCTGTCTCACAAGCCCTAAAGGTCATATGGAATTTTTCCTAGTTCTTGTCTTTCCCTTACAGTACAAGTAATTTAAATCAACAAACTGACCAGTATTTCAATGGGAACTATGGATGAGGATGCATCCTGTGCTCCTCTCACTGACCACCAATGAAAGAGGTGCTGTTGGGCAGATAAAATATATTATGCTCATGTTGGGCAGATAAAATATATTATGCTCACTTTGTTAAAGATGGCGCTGCCCACATGGAAGTTTGTTGATATTAATGTGTAATGGGGAACAGGCTGTGGGCAGGCTTGGTCGTTATAGCCTAAGGCTTTGTTTTAAGAGTAAGCTTTTCCCCACGCCCTTGACTGATTGGATGATGTAGGGTGGTGCACTCTCCTGAAGAATCCCATTGTGCCTCGGATGGGTGGCTTTGTATTGGAGACTTCCTTGTTTGTGTAATTGGATTGGAGGTTTTGATTCTACGCTATAAAGTGGGACAGAGCAGTAGCTTGCTCGCTCTTGGTTCCTGATGTTAGTATAGAGAGGAGAGCAGAGTAAGGCCACTTAGAGGCCAGGAGAAGCAGCCAAGATGGCAGAATGCTGAGGAAGCAGCCAGTTTGAGCAGAGTTTGTGTAGAGAGAAGATGGGAAACAGAGGTGAATAAGTCTGGTGAGCTAGAAACCTTTGATTCTAGGAAACTCGGATAAGTCAGTAGCTTTGTGAGCACTGAATTTGTGGGTTTTGGAGCCCAGTGTGTATTTTTGCTTGCCCGCCGGGTGCAAGCTAGAATTAAAGCTGATGGCTCACCAGTTCTTGGCTCCGTTGTTTCATTACCATCTGTTCGAATCTAATGCGAACCTGCACTGGCCAGGCGGCTGTGATGGTGGCCTCGACTACTGGCTTTACAGCTTACTTTGTTAAAGATGGCACTGCCCACATGGAAGCTCATCACCCAGGTGATATTATTTGCCCTTATGCTTGGGATGGGTGTAATATTATTATTGGGTGTGAGGGACAGGCTATAAGCAGGCTGGGTCATTATAGCCTAAGGGTTAGTTTTTTTTTAATTGTTTTATTTTTATTTATTTATTTTACAGGGACAGAGAGAGAGAGTCAGAGAGAGGGACAGATAGGGACAGACAGACAGGAACAGAGAGAGGTGAGAAGCATCAATCATCAGTTTTTCGTTGCGACACCTTAGTTGTTCATTGATTGCTTTCTCATATGTGCCTTGACCGCGGGCCTTCAGCAGACCAAGCAACCCCCTGCTGGAGCCAGTGACCTTGGGTCCAAGCTGGTGAGCTTTTGCTCAAGCCAGATGGGCCCGTGCTCAAGCCAGCGAGCTCGGTCTCGAACTTGGGGCCTTCACATCCCAGTTCAACGCTCTATCCATTGCGCCATGGCCTGGTCAGGCCTAAGGCTTAGTTTTAAGAGTAAACTTTTCCCCACACCCTTGACTGATTGGATGATGTGGGGTGGTGCACTCTCCTGAATCCCATTATGCCTCAGATGAGTGACTTTGTATCAGAGACATTCTTGTTTGTAGATTGGATTAAAGGTTTGGATTTCTACACTATAAAGTGGGGCTGACCAGGAGATTGCTCTCTCTCAATTCCTGAGGTTAGCATTAGAAAGGAGAGCAGATTAAGGCCACCTGGAGGAGGCCAGGAGAAGCAGCCAAGATGGTGGAGTGCTGAGGAAGAAGCCAGTCTGTGCAGAGTTTGTGCTGGAGAAGGAGATGGGGAACAGAGGTGAATAAGACTGATGAGCTAGAAACCTTTGATTCTAGGAAACTCGGATAAGTCAGTAGCTTTGTGAGCACTGAATGAGTGGGTTTTGGAGCCCAGTGTGTGTTTTTCCTTGCCCACTGGGTGCAAGCTAGAATTAAAGCTCACCAGTTCTTGGCTCCATTGTTTCATTACCGACGGTCCGAATCTAATGCAAACCTGTACTGGCCAGAAGGCTGTGATAATGACCTTGGCCACTGGCTTTACAGGTTTCCCTTCCAGAAGTCCGAAGTGCGGCAGGGGCGGATAAATGGCCTTAGGGGGCTGCATGCGGCCCACGGGGCTGTAGTTTGGGGACCCCTCTCTACACTCACCTCTCCCCCAAGTTCTATTTGGTAATCATATGGATTCCTATTTGCTAAATTAATTTTGACCTGGGCTTTACTATGTGCTGCCACTGTAAAACTTCTGTGTGACTGACTTATCCCTCCTTCCTTGAGCTTCTGACCATAAAAATAATGGCTCTGAAAATTTACCTTTGCTCTCCAATTGGGGGAGAATTTGTTTCATTGCTTCTACTAGGATATAAGTGTAATTGTCTGTTTTATTGGACCATTGAAATAAAGAGAAGATAGGCCCATTGATATAATACCCGAACATCTAAAAAATGCTTCTTTTCAAGGCAAACTTGAAAAGAGACTTAGCCCATATTTTTCAAGATCCTGAGCTCATTAATTATATTTGGATTTTTTTTGGAAAGGGAATTGTTTACTTAACCTGTGTCAAGAGTTTCTAAAGGCCCTGACTGACTGACTCAGTGAATAAAGTGTTGACCCAGCATGCCAGAGGTTGCAGGTTTGACACCTGTCAGGACACGTATGAAAAGCAATCAGTAGTACACATCTATTACTAAATGGAACAACTAAGTGAAACAATAAGTTGATGCCTCTCTCTCTCCCTCCCTTCCTCTTTATCTCTCTCAAACCCATGAAGTTTCTAAATATTTATTTTCCCTTCTAGCTGGCCACAAACCACACGTAAAAGCAATCATTGTTACATTGTGCTCTTTGTCCAATGTGCATCTTTATTCCTCTTTTTCACCAAGATATCTTCACTTCTTTCTCTCCATGACCATCTTTTACACTTACGGCCTTCAAAAAACTAAACCTTGCTGGTGGCAGCCTTTGGTGTCTTTTTCTTTCAGATGCTTGCACGTAGGAAAGGTAACACTCTTTAGGCCAATATCTATAGTACCTGTTCATTTGCCATCATGCTTTGAGATCTATGTACCTCTTAAAGCACTAAAACATTTGGGGAAACAGCATAATGTACGGAAATAGGACACGAGCAGAGACTAAGCAGACTTGGGTCCAAATTCTAGATTTTTACCTCTGTGAGAGCTGAATAGAACCCTTGACCTCTTTGATCTTCGGAGCCTGGATTTTGTTAGCATTGAGTAGTGTTATCTGGTTTTGAGTTTTATCTAAATGAAACAACAGTATAAATTCATTTGTTATTAGTTTCTTTTTACTCAATATTATATTTGTGAGATTCATTTAAGTTGTTGTGTGTAGCAATAGTTTGTTCAGTGGAATTTATGGTATTGTATTATATGTTGCAAATTATTTGTCCATTCTTGTTTGATGGACATTTGGGTTGTTTCAGTTTATTCTAAATTGCAATTCTATGATAATTTTTGTAAAATTTTGTGTACACAGTCTGTTCAGTAATGTCCTACACTGCATTTTCCCAGAAGCAACTGTGAGAGAGATTTGCTTACAGGAAGTTTATTTCTGCTGTCAAGATCAAAGTTGCCTTCAAGGTCAGCATTTATGGGGAAGTGAGACAGAGGACTGGACAGAGAGAGAAGCTGGACTGTGAAGCAGTTAATAACAAAGGCCTTAGCCAACCTGTGGGGAGCTCTGGAGCTGGAATGGCCTTACAGAGTGTGCCATTAGAGGCATAGAGGCTGGACTTCTACATAGCCCTTACCCTTATTCACCAGTCATTGAATGTGACTGACCAAGGGATGTGAGCATGATTTTGAGTGAGGCATCTTTCTTTCATAGAGAATGGGGCCACATTTATGAGCTGTCATCCATTAACATTCCTAGCAGCTGGTAAATGAGTGTTCTAGAGCTAAAAATCCTAACGTGTGTGTGTGTGTGTGTGTGTGTGTGTGTGTGTGAGTATTTAGGGTGAAGCTGAGCAGTGTGCACCACAATGTCCATTACATGTCATTAGTGATTTCCAGCAGTTGAATTGCTGGTTCATAGGGCATATGTACATTCATCTGAAGTAGATACTGTCAAACAATATTTCCAGGTGTCTGTACCCAAATACTGTCTTAGTTTGGATTCTGACATCCCCAGATAGGATCTTACCACAAAGATAAAGGAACATTTCTAGAGGGGAAACATAAATGTGAGAGTAATCTATGTATTAACTGAATATAGTCTATATTATGGGGAAAGCAAACCTGAGAACCATTGGAGGAGGCTATTTATCATTCCCTGCCTTATGGTTTGAGATCTATGTACCTCTTAGTCCTTAAAACTGTCAATATAGTTCGGGATGCTTTGTTATTTAATTATGGGATTAATAGATCCTAATGATTTCTTTATGTGCTGACTTCATTTTGTGCTTAGAAAAGAAAGGAGAGAAGAGATGTGAATTGACTATTGCCTTGGATCTTATTTTTCAGAGTGGCCAAGTCAATGAAGGTCCCTGTGTACGAGACCCCAGCCGGATGGAGATTCTTCTCCAATCTCATGGACTCGGGACGATGCTCTCTGTGTGGAGAAGAGAGCTTTGGCACTGGTAGGCTTTGCTGGGTTGATTTTACTAGAATGGGTGGCTGAAGCATTCTGTAACCCCATTTTGGAGACCTGTGAGCCCACTGTGAACAAGAGCCTGGAGGAAGAGTTAGAGGCAAATAAACAAATAAGAAAGAAAGACACTAGTGGGGTATGTGCTATGATACACTCGTCTCATCTGCCCACTTTTTTTCTTTTTTTAAAAAAACTTCTATTTCTTTAAAAATTTTGCTATTATGGAAATTTAAAAAATTCATGAGTAAAGAGAATATCAAATGGAATTTCCGTGTGCTCATCACTTAGTTTCAACCATCATCAACCTATTGTCAATCTTGCTTTATCCTTACTCTCATCCACCTCCTCCTTGATTATTGTGAACCAGTTTCCAGTGACTCTAAGTATAATGGTTATTAACAAAAAAATATAAAACCACAGTACTATTATCACATCTAAAATATTAAAAAGATAATTTCTTCTTTCAGTATTTTAAAGATGTCACTTTATTGTCTTCTGGCTTGCTTTGTTTCTAAGAAGTGTGTTCTACTTTTTATTTCTATTTCTTGCTATTGAAATTCACCCCAACCTCCAGCCTCTGGCTGCCTTCAATATTTTCTTTTTAGCTTTTGTTTGCAACAGATTAATTATAATATGTCTAGGTATGTGTATTTTTAAAAACCCTGCTTGTGACTTTCTGGGATTCTTGTTTGTTATCTTGCACTAATTTTAGAAAATTCTCAGCCATTACCTTTTCAGATTTTTTTTTTCTTTCCCATTCTCTTTCTCTTTTCCTTCTGGGGCTCTAATTACACATATGTTAAATGAATTGTGACCATATGTTGTTTCAGAGCTCTTACATCCACTGTTTGGTTCTGTAAACTTTTTTTCCTTTTGTGTTTGAATTTGGTTAATCCCTATTGGCATATCTTTAAATCACTGATTGTTTCCTTGGCTGTGGCCAATATACTGATGAGCCTACTAAAGGAAGTCTTCATCTCTGACATTGTGCTTTTACTAACAGTATTTCTCTTTGACTTTCAAAAAGAATTTTTTATCTCTCTGAAGAAATGCTTTGCATATATGTTATTTATATATGTTTTCTGTGTTGTTGTTCTTTTTCAGTAGGTCATTTAACATATTAAACAGGCTTATTTTAAACTCCCTATCTAATAGTTCTAATATCTGGTTCATCTTAATTTCTGGTTCTCTGGATTGCTTTATCTCTTGATAAAGAAGTGGTCTACTCTTTCTTGCTTTTGTTCAGTTTTTCATTGAATGCTGGACAGTATGTATATAAGAACTATAGAGACTCAGGCAAATAATATTTATACACAGAAATGGGCATACCACTTCTATCAGGCCATTAGTGTGCAAAGTTAAGTTAATCTAGTCAGGAGTTGAGCTGGATTTGGATTTTATTGTTTTTGTCACAATTTTTAGTGCACAAATTCTTCCATGAGTGGGATGGACATGTTTTACTGTGTGCTGAAAGCAAGGATGGGTGCTAGAGGAGATTTTTCAGCTTTTCTGCTTCATTGGTACCTTCTAACAGTTACTGCATATCTATGATACAAAATAGACTTCTGTCACCAGGTATTTGACCTTAGTCCCAAGGCAGCAGACCTCTGTTTAGTGTTGGTGTGAAGTTGGAGCCCAAGAAGGTTTTCTACTCTTTCTTCAAGAGCAGAGGTTTTTACTTCAACCTTATTGAGTAGCGGCAGATCTTTGCCTGAGCCATTAGTTAGGATGAGAGGGTTTGCAGCTCATATATTCAGGAACTTAAGGCTCTGTGTCTTATGAAAGAAAGGTTGGGGAACTGCACCAGCAAGTCTGCCTCTTTGTTTCCAGTCTTTCTTGTGAGCAGCCAGAGACTGCTTATTCACTTATATGGAAGCGTATTCTTTCTCCTCTGCTCTGCCAAAAGTGAGACTGTTTTGTGTCTTATCTCTCCTTGGAGGAGCTAGTCACTCTGTAATTCACTTTATTTTATTGCCTTGTGATTTAGGATCACTAATGAGTTCAAGAAAAGTTATGATTTTATAGGTTTCTTGGCCTTTTGTTATTATTGGGAGTGAATTATCATGTGTAGTTTCATATTCTAAGCAGAAGTGGAATTACAAAAGTAATTTCTTAATTTCTCCTATTCTTTCACTCCCGATAACTCAGTAGTTTTTTTTCCTCAGTTAGGATCCAAAATATTTTACATTATAACCAGTTGATATTTCTTGTCTTTTAATCTGCATTTTTCTCCTCTACATTTCTTTCTTTGTAATTTATTCATTGAAGAAACTGAATCATATGTCCTATAGAACTTTTACCACTTTGATTTTAATGTTAATGTCCTCATTTTCTTTTCTAAAGTGTTTAGTGCTTATATAAAGAGAAACTATTGATTAATATGCTTTTTCTCTCATTTTCAACCACCTTAGCACATTCCATGATTAATTATAGCATTTTCTTATCTAGAAACTATATTTTCTTGGGATTTTTTTTTAGAAATACAATTATATAATCCATCACTAATTTTTTTTGTTTTCTTTTCTAATATTTATAACCTTTATTTTTATATTCTTATTGTATTGTATTGGTTACAATCTTCAAAATAATATTAAGTAATAATTGTTATATTCATGATTTTAATGGAAATGGATTTAATATTTTACTATCTAGTTTGCTGATTGCTTTTTAATATTGGTTAAATCTTTATCATGTACATATAGATTTTTTTTTTATTATCATTTTACTTAGAATCTTATTTATTAGAAATGGCTGTTGGGTTATCAGGTGCCCTTTCAGAGTCTAGTGATATATTAATATATTTTTTCTCCTTTATTCTGTGAATGTAATGAAATACTATGATTGATTTACTGATATCAAACCACCTTTGAATTCCTATTTGGAATTAGTACTATTTCGTTGTATTTAAACAGAGAGTAGTAAAACCTTTCAAACTGGTCCTAATGACAACGTTTCAGGCTGCATTGGGGTTTCTGATGAAATCTCCTCCTGTGGAATTTTATCCTGTTACCAAAATTAGTTAGACCTTAGAAGCATTACCATCAATGGTATCGGAGAAATGGCATTCATCTTTGTTTCCCAGGAGAAGAGTGGCCATATTAAATTCTCAAAAGAACTACTGTTTGAACTCAGAATGTATGGGTGGCAGCTCTGTGTGGGATAGTCAAAACTGTTATACTTTTTCTCTCTAAAGCAGAAAACAATCTCCTTCCTCTTTGGTGTTCTTTGTGTTTAAACCAGTGACTGACTAAAAAAAAAATCACACGTTATCTATTGTATATAATAATTCCGCCTCCTAGTTATTAAAATAACACACATATAACAACTGGAATGAAAATTGGTAAGTCCAGGTTATCCTTCCCTCTTTTTCTTTGTCTTTATAAGCATTTATTGAGTACTTACAATCTACCATAAATTATAGACTTTAAAATTAAAGGATAAAATAGTACATACATGTGTAAACCATATTATTCCTTTAGCAATAAATATTTATATGCTTCAATTTAATAAACATTTACTAAGTACTTCCATTGTATAAGGCACTGTATTATACTGTATGTAGAGTACAAAATGCTTAAGAACATACTTTTAAGAAACTCAAGATCTTTAGTGTATATAATTGGAATGTTGCACAGATGACAATTATATAAAGCAGAAGCTTTAAAGTTCCACAATAGAGGAGTAGACAAAGTACTATGAGAGATAAGTAAAGGAGAACATCCTTTGGGACTGAAAGTTCAAAGCCAACTTCATACAAGAGATGGAGGTTGGGCTTGACCAGGCGGTGGTCAGTGGATAGAACATCAGGCTGGGATGCAGAGGATCCATATTCAAAACCCCAAAGTTGCCAGCTTGAGTGTGGTTTCATCTGGCTTGATGGCGTGCTCACCAGCTTGAGTGTGGAGTCACTGGCTTTAGCGTGGGATTGTAGACATGACCCCATGGTCAGAGGATTGACCCAAGGTTGCTGGCTTGAGTAAGGGGTCACTTGCTCTGCTGGAGCCTCCCAGTTAAGGCACATTTGAGAAAGCAATCAATGAACAACTAAAGTGCCACAACTATGAGTTGATGCTTCTCATCTCTCTCCCTTTCTGCCTGTCTGTCCATATCTGTCTCCCTCCCTCTCTCTCTCCCTCCTTCCCTCCTTTCCTCCCTCCCTCCCTCTCTCCCTCTCTCTCTGTCACACACACAAAAATAATGGAGAGATGGAGGTTGGGATAGTTCTTATAGAATGGTAAGGATTTGCCTGACCTGTGGTGGCACAGTGGATAAAATATCGACCTGGAATGCTGAGGTCGCCGCTTTAATACCCTGGACTTGCCTGATCAAGGCACATATGGGAGTTGATGCTTCCTGCTCCTCCCCCCTTTTCTTTCTCTAAAAGAGAATAGATAAAATCTTTTAAAAAATAATAAAAAAAAAAGAATGGAAAGGATTTGTGGACATAGAGATGAAAGGATAGGGACTTGTCAGATGGAGGGAGCAATGACAAGAAAGAAATAGTTGTGGGAGAGCAGGGGACATGTTTTGTAAGTAGCCAGTTGTTCGGGTTGTCTGCAGCACTGTTTTCCAAATATAAATTAAGACACATTTGGGGTCATGAAATTAGCATCATGACATGAACAGTTTTAATAAAATTTAATAGACTAGAATTCAGTAATTGCATTCAGTAAAGGTAATGTTATTTTGAGAAACGTAATACACATACAGATTTGCACACAAGTATCTATGTGTGTAGTAGTTCTCATTGTAAAATGTATTTAATTTGAGTCATGACCAGAAATCTCTGAAAAAGACTGATCGGTAGGAAATGTTGGCAAAGTTTTTCTGTAAAGTGGCAGATAGTAAATATTTTAGGGTTCGCAGACTAAGAGACTACATACAGTCTCTTTTACAATTACTCAACTCTGCCGCCATGGCACGAAAGCAGCCATAGACAATACATAAACAAATGAGTACACTGTGTTCCAATAAAAATTTACTTAGACAAATAGGTCTAAGTCCAAATTTGGCCCAAGGGCTTAAGTTTGAGAACCTCTGATGTACAGGGTAGGGTAGAGAAGGGAGTATCAAGAAACAGGACTGAAAATGTGAGTGAGGAGAAGCCTGTTTTTAAAGCCCTTTGCTTGCCCAGCTAAGATGTTGGGACCTGGCTCAATTGGAAATAGGAAACTACAATCTGTGCAGGAGGGAGGTCTGCTTGCACTTTTCAGCAAGCTTTGCTTTCAGACACTTACGCTGATTACAACATGTAGGCCAGACTAAAAAGGGAATTTTTAAACTTTCTCTTTGTTATATTTGCCTATCATTTTCCTTTCAAGGAGTATAAGAGATTTATCAATGTATAGATAGAAGAGCCCTAAAGGTACTGCTCCCACCACCAGACTTTAGGCTCAGGTGACATTAGCATGATTTGACTGACAAAGCTCCTGAGCCTGAGGTGGAGTTAGGTGATTCACCCAGGGCCATGGAGTCTGGAGAAAACCTTGAGATAAATTATAGTTGAACTAAAAGACAGGTCTCCAGCTGCTTTCTTCTGTGCTGATCTGTCTCTTTAATGAAAGCAAAGACTAGTTCCATCTCTCGAGCAGTCAACAGTAAATGATTGTTAGAAGGCCTGAGGAACTAAACTACTCTGTCTTGGAAGGAGAAAGTGGCTTCATTTTGCTCTCATACTGGGCTTTATTAACACCAGTTCTTGAAGAGATCCTGAGCTGGTTGCATCAGAATTACCTGAAAGTACAGATTTTCATCCTAGCCTTACTTGGAATTCCCTGTGGGATGGAGCCTGAGAACCTGCATTTTAAAGAAGTGTCCTCGTGTAATTCTGATGTGCAGTCAGGAGTAAAAAGCATTATCTGCCCCATCTCTAGCACAAAAGGAAGAGGCCCAGTCTGTGGTATTCCATGTCACTGGAAACATCAAGCATCTTTCTAGTCTTTTAAGATTTGCTGGATCCCTCTGCTTGCCATGCAGAGATTTCAAGTGCCGTGGGGACAGGGGCCACATCTGTCTTGTTCAGCTCTATGTCCTTGATATATGGCAGGTTTCAAGTATTTTCAGGATGGATAGAAGTAAGGCTGAAACAGTGGATGGAGGGTAGATGAATGAAAAGAAAGAAGGCAGGCAGAAACAAAGGCTCTCATTCTGGTATTTCTTCTTTGCATTATTACTAGCTATATATATATTTTTTATCATTTTTGAGTGAAAATATTTCTGGAGATCCAAGCATTAAGGTATCCCAAAATTTGGGAGGATTCATAAAAAGAAAATCACACAAACACATACCAGTTGGAATGGGGTGAGGAAGAATATTATAAATTATAAAAACATCAGAATTATATAAAATTTTAAAAGAAAGTTTTATTTTCAATCATCATATAATTATCAGCACAAATTAATAGCTAACAAAACACTTCTAGGAAGACTTCTTCAACTAACCTACATTAACGGACAGATTTTATATTTCAAATACTGTGAAGTATTTGTAAGTTTGTTTTTTTATTAACTTGATTATTTCCTGTGTGTGGGTTGCTGACAATTACCTGTAAATAACTATGTTCAACACTTTAGTGATCTTTTGTATATAGTACATCCTTATGATCTTTAGAGTAGATGTTGTGTTACAGTTTATATTATTGACTTATTCTCTGGTTGTTTTTGGAATGGATCCTTATTTCCCCTAATAGTAATACAGTTCATAACACTTTCAGGGCCATGCCTCTTCCATTATTTAGATTTCACACATGAATGATGTACAACCTAACACAAGATTAGGTTCACAGTGGTGCTATTATACAAACACTGAATAGATATTTAAACAATTTTTTAAATTAAATATTGTATATCTTCAAAAAGGGAAAACTTTAGTTCATTCCCTGTCTCAATGATCATGATCATGAACTCTACATTTGGCTGTTTCAGTATCTGTCCAGGTCTCTAAGAATGAAACTTATCTCACTCTGCAATTCTGCTGTAAGAGCAAATGTTGTATATTTATTTCTTATCATGTCTGGCTCCAGGACATATCTGTGCTAAGCTCTGTGCTGAATGTGCACATATCCTAAAGGCCATCAGGAACCTCTTTGAGTGAGTGAGTGACCAACCATTCTGGTTTGCCTGGAACTGAGAGGTTTCCTGGGATGTTGAACGTTTAGTGCTAAACCTAGGAAAGTCCTGGACAGACCAGGACTTGGTTACTCCCAGAATTGACAACCTCCTCACAAGTTTTCCAGACACAAAGGGCAGGCCGAAACCATGATACTGAAGCTGACTCCAGCAATAGCCACCCACCTGAGCATGGCCACTGGCATCTATTGAACCAGAGACTAGTGCCTACTTTTCTTTAACACCAAATTTAAACAAAAAGAAGAGGTCTAATTCTCTACCCAGAAGTTATCTGCTCCCAACAGGGGGCTATTTTGAGTGCTCTGTATGTAAAGCAGTGGCTTTCAACCAATGGTGGGATTCAAGTAATTTAACAACCAGTTCTCTGCCCTGATGACAATTTTAAGTATAAAAAAATGATATACTGAAAGGTAGTTTATTATTTCATGCACTTAATACTTAAATAAAAACAATAAAAGAGGTACACAAAACTAAATTATAAGAAAAAGTTTTAAAATATTAATGAAAAAATATTAAATAATACCTAACAAAAAGCAATAAAATTGTTATTTAAGATATTTCTATATTGCTTCTTGAAGGGCATCCTTACTTACAAATATTTCCCCCTATGGATGGAATGAACATTACTACGGGTACTTAGAATATGCTCTTGTGCAGATGAATGTTATAAAAGAGTGAGGAATGTAAACTTGTGATTTCCACACTGGGGGACTGCCCAGGAGCCCACCTTAGAGAGAACCCTGATTACAAGTGTCATTTTAACACCCGGTTAACGAACTCAACTAAAAATTAGACCGGTACGAACCAGCTGAGTCCCACCACTGCCCTCAACCCTGGCTACCCATGAGAATCACCAAGAAACTGGAAAAAATGCTGATGCCTGGGACTCACTGCCAAAATTTCTGGACATCAGTATCTTTTAGTAAGTTCCTTAGGTAATTCTAATGTGCAGCCTAAGTTGAGAATCACTAACCTATGTTTCAGCTTGGAGTCAACAACAAGTGTAAAATGATTCATGTTTTCCTAATTGACAGATCTCAGTGCCTGCAGAGAGGACTTGATCTGCTAGTAACATGTGTGTGATGTTTGAGTTGATTTGCCCAGGCCAAGTTTCTCATTTGAAGACAATTCCACGGGTGATTGAGACGATTGAGTATCTTTTTATTTCCCCCCTTTTTCTTTTGTGAGGTCTCTCTACTTACTGATGTACTTGCCCAGCTCAAAGTAATATAGTTTTAAATCTTGAAAAAAAATCGAAGTCTAATTTGGGTGGAGGGGGAACAGTGATGTTTCTGATGAGAAAAGAGTAGACCCTCTTTTTTGTATCACTTTTTGCTGGAGTCATGCCAGGGAAGAGCTGAGCATACTCCTTCTTGTATCTGGGTGGGGACAGCTGCTTCTCTGGGCTGCTCAGACTGAGTCTGAGTGGGCTTCAGGCTGGGCTGGCCTGAATGGAGGAAGGCAAGGTGAGTGGTACCTTACAGACTTTGCGAATCTATGTAAAAACTCCTTGCAGGGTCCTCAACCAGGTGACAAGCTCTGGATGCACCACCAGGCAGGAATCCAGAGGAAGCCAGCATGTACTAAAAAATTGTACTGATGTTATTTTGTGCTAAAAAGAAATGAGCTATGAAGCCATAAAAATTCATGGAGGAACTTTAAATGCACATGACTAAGTGAAAGTAGTGAAACTGAAAAGGCCCCATACTGTATGAGTCCAGCTATATATGTGACAATCTGGAAAAGCAAATCTATGAAAAATGGTAGAAAAATTAGTGGTTGCCAGGGCCTACAAGGGAGGGAGAGATGAATAGACCAGACACAGAAGATTTTTAGAGTAGTAAAACTGTTCTCTATACTCCAGTGATGTTCTCTATACTCCATGTATTCCTTTGTCAAACCCATATAATGTCCAACACCAAGAATAAACCATGATGCAAACTATGGGCTTTGGGTGATAATGTCAGTGTAGGTTCATCATTTATAACAAATGTCCCAGTCTGGTGGGGGACATTGATGGGGGCATGATACTATTTGCATGGGGACAGAAAATATATGCTAACTCCCTGTATTTTTTGTTCAATTTTGCTGTGGAGCTAAAACTGCTGTAAAAAATAGTCTATTAAAAATTATACTGGTAATAAAATGTTTAAATGCTATAGTAGAATTTTTTTTCTGAGATCTCATGATGTTTTTTGTTTTGTTTTACAGAGACAGAGAGAGAGTCAGAGAGAGGGATAGATAGGGACAGACAGACAGGAACGGAGAGAGATGAGAAGCATTAATCATCAGTTTTTTGTTGCCGTTGTGACATCTTAGTTTTTCATTTATTGCTTTCTCATATGTGCCTTGACCGTGGGCCTTCAGCAGACCGAGTAATCCCTTGCTGGAGCAAGAGACCTTGGGTCCAAGCTGGTGAGCTTTTGCTCAAACCAGATGATCATCTAGCGACCTCAGGGTCTCGAACCTGGGCCCCTCCGCATCCCAGTCCGACGCTCTATCCACTGCGCCACTGCCTGGTCAGGCTAGGATATCATGTTTTAAAAACAGAAGATGTGAAAATGTGAAGTGAGGAAGTAAAGGAATATTTTATTTGCATTTCCCCACACACAACTTTTTAAAAAATTTTTATTAATTCTAATTTATTGTGTTAACACGGATTCAAGTGTCCCACTCCATATAACACCCTCACCCCCTACCCTATGTCCCCCATTATACCCCCTTTCCCCCCTCCCCCCACTCCCTCCCCTTCTTCCCTTTGGGATTTGCTATCCTGTTATCTGTATCTATGTGTTATATATATATAATTTCACCAATTCCTTCACCTTCTTTGATCCCATTCCCCCATCTCCCTTTCCTCTGACAGCTGTCCCTCTGCTCCCCCAAAACAACTCTTTAACTGTTTACAGGCTGTTGGGATGTTGCCTGGGGAAAAGGGAGTGAAATGGAGGCTAGGGGCCCTCCTCTCCACACATGGTCAGTAACAGTAGATATGGCTGTGGGGGTGTTGATGTGACTCTGAAGCTTTATCTTTGCCACTGGGGTCTCTCTATGAGATAAGCAGGCCTTATTCCCCCAGCCTAGCTTACCCCAAGGCCCATGTTCACAGCTCCACCATGGACCTCCTTCCTCCCCCGTCTTCACTTTCTGTCCCATACTGAACCCTTCAGGACATCCCTGATCCTAATCCTAAAACCTGTGAGCCCCACAAGGAGGGGGAGGGTCATATTTAATTTCTGTGATCTAAAAATCTGTATTATACAATCTAAAAAATGGGATCAATAGGTTCACAGATTATCATCTGTTCACAAATGGTATTAATCCCTTTAATACCCCAACTAGCTCTTGGTAAACAGAATTAGTGTTTTTAAATGTGAGTTTCTATTAAAAAAAATGTGAGTTTCTATACACTATTGATGACTTAAAGTTTATTTTTATTATGAAAATAATGCATGTCTTTTGATGAAATACGGCAAAAAAAAGAAAAGAAGAAGAAGAAGAAAAACACCTGCGTGTCTGCCACTTCACAGAGAGAACCGTTGTTAACAGTTTGGTGGCTGTTGCCTCCAAAGCACGCTCAGAATCAGTGGTAATGTGTGTAACTGCAGCATCATCAGTGTCTCTGTCCCTCCCTCAAAGAGCTATAAAGAGCATTTAGTTTTACTTGATCATTGGCACCGTAAGAATCTTGGCAAATGTTTAACTTGTAGGCAAGTATATCCAAGCCAACAATCCCTGCAGTTGGCTACAAATGATCAAGATCTTTTTCTTTCTCTTTTTTTAAAAACCTGCTATGAGAACTTCATGTCTCTTTATCACTAAATTATGATATCTTATCTCACAGTTAACAGCATCTAATGGCTGAATTTCCAGGTAATGTAATCCAGCTGGAGCTGCAAGGTATGCAAAGCCCATGTTTTAGAATAAAAGGATAGTTTTCTCTTGCCAGTAAATAAAAGTGATTTTTCAGCTATAAAAGGACAAAAGGTTTAAAATTATTCCACTGGGCAGAGTTTCCTAGATTTTTTATTTTGTACTTGGCCATGAAGCTAACCCAGCATCTTCCAAACTCCTTCCACTTTTTATAGCAGTTTAAAGAATTTGCTGAATGAGACTAGAGTTACTCCATGGTGTGATGATGAAAACCCAAGGTCCTCTTAATCTAAAGGCAGCTAGCTGTAGCCAGACATGTAGAAGTGTCATCAGCAGGCCATTGATCAGTGTGTAGGAAGAACTAAAGACATCATTTTTCTTTTTAAATATCTTCACTGCCCTCTCAAGGTTGTATGTTTTCCTTTTTGAAGGAAAACCTTTGACATTTAACTCTGTAAATGTAATAGGAAGGGTAAAGCTTCATTGAGAAGTTAGCAAAGATGTTCACCTTAGGTATTGCCTCAGCATTTTCAAGGTTTGAACAGCTCTGTGACATCAGGTCTCCCTTGTTGATTTTCTGGATATGTTTCAGCCCTGAAACCCAAAAGTACTGTTGTCTATTGCAAGAAGAAGTGGTCCATCCCCTGGCCCTACTCCCCTTCTTAAGACATTGCTATCGTTAGTGATAGCAAATTAAATTATATGAATAATTGAGGACAATCAGCCTCAAAATGTGTAATGAGGAATCAGCACCATGTTGGAGCTTTATGTGAATTACCAATAACCAGATCAACAGCAACAGCAGCCTGTTGTGACATCCCAGTCACTGTTCTAAATACTTAGCCATGTTTACTTGCTTTATCCTGACTTGCCTCTACCCCATGTGGTAGAGACCATTATTGTTCCTAGGTTGCAGGTGAGGACAGCAAGTCACACAAAGGTAAGTAGCTGAGCCAGAATTTGTGAACATGAACAATTTGAATTGATAGCCTGCCCTCTGAATGTGATTAAATTGATGTGACAACTGCACAGGATTGGTGATGGTGTCCCCATTTTGTAGACAAGAAGTTGGGGCTCAGAAAGATGAGCACCTTTGCAAATTTTCACATGGGAAGTAGGAGAGTTTGGTTTAAAACCCTAATTTCAAAGCCTTCTCCATGCCTCCTCATTATACCACGTTTCTCACACTGTAACGTGTTCCTTTGTAGTCAAGGCTGTATTCACATCAGAGAGAGCTTATACTTAGTCAATGGACAGATGCTTAAATGGGTGTACAGTACATTGTTCTGGGTTGTTTTTGTACGGGAAACTACCTGTTTAGATTGCACTTTTCTTTCATGTGAATGCCACAACGTGAACTGTGTCTCTATAGAAATAGCTGTAGGATTAAGCTTCCCAGTTTATTCCTGCCTCAAGGACTTTGTGGTTGCTATACCTCTACTTGGAATGCTTTGTCCTGAGATCTTAACATGGCTGACTCATTCTTCTCAGGTATAAGCTCAGATATCATCACCTCAGGCCCTGATTAACTGTAGTAGTTTCCTAAAGCTGCCATAACAATGACCACAAACTGGATGGCTTAGAACAACAGAAATGTATTATTCACTCATAGTTCTGAAGTCCAGAAGTTCCAAAATTGAGGTGTTGGTAGGGCATGCTACCTCTGGAAACTCTAGGGGAGCATTCTTCCCTGCCTCTTACAATTTCTGGTGGCTTCGTGCATTCTTTAGCTTGCGGTAGCATAACTGCTGTCTTTGCCTCTGTGTGTGTCTCCTTGTTGTGTCTCCTCTTCTAAGGGTAGTTGGCATTGGACTTAGGGTCCACCTGAATAATTCAGGATGATCTCATGTCAAGATCCTTAATTATATTTGTAAGATTGTTTCTCCAGTAAGGTCACTTTGCAGGTCCTGGGTGGACTTATCTTTTTTGCGGATGACACCATTAAACCCCACTGTAGGTAAACTACATTATAGATAAAGCAGTCTTTGCTGTTGTCACACTTTGTGACATCCTCACCCAGTTACATTTTTTATTAGCCCTTGTCCTTATTTGAGGTATCTTATTATTTAACTTGTCTACCCTTCTGTTGCCTATACCCAGTTCCTTGACGTCAACCTTTGCGAGTATCACTGCTGTGTCCTTAGTTCCTAGACCGATGCTTAGTATAGTGCAGTCACCACATATTTACTGAATGAATGATACTATGTGGCAAATGTGCTGTCAACTTGGCTCCTTCCAACAATTCACAGGATTTTTATTTTATATTTTTATATTATTTTATGCTATTTGAATTTCAGTGATGTTTTTGGAAATGTAAGTATGTTATGGGACATATACTTAACGCGATGGGTAAATATATCAAGCCATTTCAAGGTAACAATTCCTATCTGGTTTTCACAGTTCATTTAGCTTTGACTTTTCCCTCGGGAACCAATCCTCAGCAGAGTATTTCTCTGTCCCCTAGGCTCCGACCACCTCCGAGAGAAAGATGGCCTGTGGGCTGTCTTGGTCTGGCTCTCCATTATCGCTGCCCGGAAGCAGGGTGTGGAGGAGATTGTTCGGGATCACTGGGCCAAATTTGGCCGCCACTACTATTGCAGGTGAGAAGGGTAAAGGACCCTGTGTGGACCCTGCAAAGCTACTCTTAGAGCAGGTTTCTTACACTGGTGGACTTGAACTGTAAGAGAGAGACATCTTTCAGGAAAATCTGAGGATCATAGAGGATGAAGCTGGAGAACCCCTGACACAACCCCTGGTTGGGGGTGGTGTCAAGCACTATGAGACTAAGGAGTTGGGGACAAATTTCCCCTCTCCCAGTGCATCCCTGTGTCATCTTTCCATCAGTGCCTATAAGGTAGGCAGTCATCTCAAGAGGAATCTGAACTGCAGAGCCTTGAAAAGTTCCTTTGTACTCAGGGTATGCAGTCAAACCGGGGACTTTCCTTGTTGGCTCTTCACCCATAATTATCAAGAAAGGGGGGCAGAGAGAGGCCAGAGTGCTTTGGTAATGCTCTCCCTACCTTTGTCTTACCTCCCCACTAATGGTCCAAACCATGTCCGAGATGCCTGAGTAGGTGCCCTCTGAAGGGGCCACATGATTCCAAAGTCCCAGATTTTGCTAAAGTTTTGTATTCAAAAAAGGAAGTATAGAAAAATGAAATATTACTCTGCGAAGGAGGAAGGGAAAGGTCAATGGCTAAGCGCTTAGGGTTTGGGGTCTCCACCATTTTCCTGTTGAAGTAAGTGAGCAGAGTCTTCTGGCTGCATGATTGCCAGAACTGTGTGTCCCTAGTACCAAGCCTGGTTTAGGGGGAACAGTGACAGGAAAGGATATTAGGAAAAAGCATGGGAATGGGACAAGGGAATCCTTGGGTAGTCTTAGAGGCTCTCTGTATTAAAAACAAATTGTGGCTCATTTGCTTTGCTTATGAATAACTACTCTGGATGTTTGGTTGTGTTTCAAGAGCTTGAGGGACAGAAAGAAAGCTTTAGACTTCCCTTATTAGGTGATTATTTCTTCTCTTAGGAGGTCATTTACTTAGATAAACATAAGAGAATAAGGAAGCCTGTGATTGTACTCATTAAAATGAAAGAGACTGCAATGCTCTGGCAAATGCAGACAACGCTGTAATTCATTTCTGTTTAGTCAAAAAGGCTGAGGCTGTGAGAGTCTGCAAACCACCTTGAGTTATTCATTGTTCATAAAATAAGGACTCTCAAGGCAGGTGGGAACTTGTTTTAACCCCTAGTTTTTCTAACAAGTGCCAAAAAATTCTGCTTCTTATGGGCTTATTTTTCTTTCTTCTTCTTCTTTTTTTTTTTTTTTTTTGGCATACCAAGGGGCTAATTGGCACAGCAAATCATTCTTTGATTGAATAAAGCTGTTTTAAAAGTCCAACCTGATAAAATATATTATGATTGCTAACCCCTGGCTTAGTGAGATTGCTTTGAGTCAGGATGTGTTTCTCATAATTTGTGGAATGATTATCTAGCTTTCTGCCAGTGTTTTGAAGACATGGTGTTATGGTAAGTGTATTTATAATATAGTTCACTTTTTGTGGCTAAGAGTTTACATGATAATTACTTTTTTCATAATAAATACCATATTAGAGAATATAATGCAATGGAGTCTTGAATTCTTGTTGGACATTGTTTTGTGTTTCAGATTTCTGTCCAAAAGATCACAGAGATAAAGAAAAAGAAAGGAGGGAAAGGTAGAATGGAAAGTAAGCATTTCCTTCAGTCTCCAGCAAATGCAGATTGGAAGGTGCTTGCAAAATACAATGATTTATGGTCTATTTTCTTAGTGGAGAGGAGATTGTAGAACAATTTTGGTTTAACTAATACTAAAACCGAACTGTATCTGAGAATCCAGATGATTTTTCTTATGTGAGTGGGCCCTAGGAGTTCTCCATTTAAAGGCTTCTTCCCTTGACCATGTGTTGTTGGTGGTGGTGGTCAGAGGGGGTTGCAGTGAGGAGAAGGTAATGCTAGGACCTGCTGTATCTGAAGATGAGCATTTGGGCAGGCTGGTCTGATAACTTCAACCATAGACTGAATGTGATCTGGTATATTAGTGGATGTTCTCAATTTCTGAGTCACTTTCAATGCCTCTTTCTCTCCTTCTAGACACCCTCTTATCCTGTCATCTTACCCCTTCTGCTTGGTTAGATCTTTACCTTCCCTGAAAGAAAATCTTTAAAGAGAATATAGGCTCAGAATGCATACACTGATGAGAAAGAATGTTTTGAGTTCCCTGTGGTTTTATTTCTAAGGCTGGGGCAGACACACTTTGTGTAGGAGGGAGAAAATTTTTTAAAAATGGGTATAAGGCCCTGGCTGTTTGGCTCAGTGGTAGAGCGTCAGCCTAGCATGTGGATGTCCTGGGTTTGATTCCCAGCCAGGGCACATAGGAAAAGCACCCATCTGCTTCCCCACCCTTCTCCCTCTCCTTTCTCTCAATCTCTCTCTTCCCCTCCCACAGCCAAGGCTCCATTGAAGCAAAGTTGACCCAGGTGCTGAGGATGGCTCCATGGCCTCTGCTTCAGGTGCTAGAATGGCTTTGGTTGCAAGGAAGCAGTGCCCCAGATGGGCAGAGCATCGCCCCCTAGTGGGCTTGTAGGTGGATCCTGGTTGGGCACATGAGGGAGTCTGTCTCTCTGTCTCCCTGCTTCTCACCTCAGAAAAATACCAAAAACAAACAAACAAAAAAGGTATAGGTGCAGGGAACCCATTGCTAGACATGGTTTCATCTTATGATACCATGGTTCTCTATTTTGGCTAATACCCTGATGTTTACTTATAAGATGTTGGGTGGGGAAAAGGTGTAAACAACTATTCAGATATTCCTTCTTTTTTTTCACTGAGAATTTACATTCCACCCCTCTATTACAGGGAGCCCTAATGTAAAGCCCCAACACTGACACTTGAGCACGGCTGCCCCTCTAAGGGACTACTTATTAAACAGGACAATCTGGTTGTACCATTAGATCTGGGTCAAAAACTGTCAACACTGGGAAAGACCTCACAATTTCTTTATGGTAGGACTAAAAATAAAAGTAATTGACAGTTTTAAGTGCTGGTATCTGGCACTGTGCCAACTACTTGGTATCCATTATCATATTTAACCCCCATAACAAGAAATGAGATAGCTGTTATTTTAAGATATTTTTTTCTGATCACCTCTCAGCCCCACTGTTACATTTAAGGATCTTGGTTAGAGGACCTTCTTTTCCCAATGGAAAAATAGTCATATTTCTTCCAAGTTTCCAAGAGAGTTTTATGGTTTGTTGAACTCCCTCTTTCTTTTTGCCTCCCTTAATTCCTCTCTCTCCTTCCTCTCATTTTTTATTCCACTACTTACAAAACACTTGCTACTTCCTAGAAGTAGCCGAGAATAAAACAGGTAAGGACTCTGCTCTCTGGAAGCTTACAGTTTTTGTGAGCAAAGACAGACAAGAAATAATAAATAAATATACAAACAAGATAAATACAAATTGGGATAACTACCAAAGAAAAGATAAAAGGTGATAAGAGACAGGGGAAGATAGACAGAAGCTATTTCAGATGGATCTTCAGAGAAGGTCACTTTCTGGAGGTGACACTGAGTTTAAAAAACTGTAGGAAGAGAATTCACCAGCTGTTTGAGTAGCTGCAGGAAGAATATACTAGGTGAAGGGAGTGGACAGCAAAAGTAAAGGCCCAGGAGCAGGAAAGGGTGAAGTGTTTCTGAGGACTGGAGAGAGGGCCAGTGTGGTTGGAGCGTAGCGAACAAAGGAGAAAGTGGGATTAAGTCAAGTCAGGCAGTGGGCAGGGGCAGGCTCCACAGTGCCTTGGTTAGGGGGTTGAGTCTTGTTCTCAATATGTTGGGCGCTTTTGTAGGAATTAAAAGGAAGGGAGTGACATGAGTTGATTTTTACAAGATCGCTCTAGCTGCTGTGTGGGGAATGGATGGTAAGAGCCAGGTGAAAGTAGGGAGACTAGTTGGGGGTGCTTTTCTGTGTGGTTCTTCGTGGAAATAAAACCAATAATTAGATTACCTTAGTTACTTATACTTAATTACTCGTTTGCTAATTAAGTTTGTGTTCATCCTGTGTCCTGTCTTTCTTCACCAGGTTTGACTATGAGGGGCTAGAGCCCAAGGCGACTTATTACATCATGAGGGACCTGGAGGCCCTGGTCACAGACAAGTCCTTTGTCGGCCAACAGTTTGCCGTGGGGAGCCATGTCTACAGTGTGGCAAAGACAGACAGCTTTGAATATGTGGACCCTGTGGATGGCACTGTGACCAAGAAACAGGTATTTGCTAAGAAATCACCAAAACAGGTTATCAGGCCAAGCCAGGTGCCAAAGTGTCCTTTAGGGATGATACACTCTGAGCACTTCATTTTATAGATGAGAACCCTGTAGCCAGGAGAGAGGAAAGCCCCTGGTGAAGGTTATCAACCTAGTGAGTGGCAGAGGGTAGATCAGAACATAGGACCCTGAATTTCTATCTGGTATCTTTGCACTTGATAGCTAATGGGCCAAGAGATAATAGACCCAACACTTCCTTCTGAAATGTTTGCAGTTGGCATCTCTCTATGTTGTCGTCATTGCTGATGATGGATTCGGTTAAGTCTCCAAGAGCAAAAGATCCTTCTCCATGGGACCAGCAAGTGTAGGAATGTGTCAGCTTTTATTATCTTATGTCACTGAGGAATGATAGGAGCTTAGCGGGATGGGTTTGTTATTCTTGGTAGGGGAAGAAACAGTTAGAAAATGTACCCCACAAAATTCCAAAGGAAGATTTATGGTTAAAATTATTTATGGTTGAGAATTATTATCACCACAGATAAGTGGCAAAATTAACCAACCACAACTTCTATTATGGTCTCATCTTTGTGAATTGTGTAAAAGAAGTTGAAAGCTATTACAATTATTATTCTTCTCAGTTTTTGTTTATTGTCTATGGCAAATACTGACCACTCTCAGAGTAAATTTTAAGATTTGCAGCCTAAATAAGATACTCTGAGTAACATTAAGACAAGTTCCATTCTAAAATCCCCAAATTCTTACCTTCTTATATTTTCTTCATTAAGTACAGAAAACAAAATAAATCAGAGGCTTTAAGTTTGGGGGGACTAAATGTAATATTGAAGTATTTAAGTAGTATTGTATTTTTATTTTGACAGTATTTTATTCCTACTTTTTGTCTTAGGGTACCCTGAATTGCATAAGTTCCAAAGCTCAGTGTCACCCTGTTAATCTCTTGGTATTCTCTCTCTGCTCTGTTCACGGTTATTTTTCATCTCTATCAAAGTATCAGTCTTTCATTCCTAGAAGTCTTCCTATTGCCAGACAAATTGATTATAGCCCTACTTTGGAAAGATCTAAGGTAGTGAAGACAATAATAGTGGTCAAGAAGCTTAGAGACCCAGAATTGAATTTTATCCCTGCCACTCACTTGTGTCTGACTCTGGGAGAGTTGCTTGATTTCTTTGAGCCACAGTTTCTTCCTCATCTGGAAACTATCTGTGTCAGACTTGTTTTAGAAATGGAATAAAAGAAAACACAAAAAAGCTCCTAAGACATTTTTTGTAGTTAGGTTTTGTTTCACTCCAGAATGCTTTCTTGAGTGGATTGAGTTTTCTTCATAATAACACCAGTGACTCCCTGAAAATGTGAAGTCAGGAGCTCAGCACATGTGCCTTTGAGCCTCTCTACCTTGGATAAGTCTTTTCCAGCTTTGTACCACATTCTCATTTCCATTTTACATGGGGACCTTAGAATAAATTTTCCCAAAGCCGTAGTTCATTTTGTTGTTATTATTGTAGAATTTAAGAGTCATAAAATATGTGCTTTCTAAAGTATCCTGGGGAGGTTTCTGTTTCCCCATGAGGAAAACTTGGAAACCATTCCTTGAAGGGATTGTCTAGTCAATGCTAGGTTCTGGACTTTCTCTACTCATATAAAACTTGTCTGTTGAGCTCATTTGTTTTGCTCTTAAATCCACCAATACACTACCATTTTCTTCTTCAGTGCACTCAGCATTTTGATACTTTTTGCTTGGCTTTTCTTTAATTGTTCACATCAGGCTAATTTCTCAGCTAGGTCTCATGTTTGGACAATTATTCATTTCATGTCCCCTCCCCTTCAACCCTGAACACTGGTTTCCATTTTTACTCTGGGATTTATTGATTTTTTTTTCTTTCCACACTCTTTCATCTCAGCTCAAAGGTGGTCATAAATAGGTAAGTGCTACCAGGACCTGCTCTTGGGAGTTGCTTCAGTACAGAAGGAAAGTTGTTGTCTCTCCAGATTCCAGGACCCAATGACATCTTCATTAGCTAGTGGCCCTGAGTCATTCTGGAGCTTTGCTGTAGGCCTGGGTTTCACATATCATACAAGTCATCCATTTAGAGTGTACAATTCAATGGTGTGTAGTATATTTATAAATTATATTCACTGCAGTCAATTTTAGAACATTTTCATCACCCCCCAAAGAAACCTTGTCCTCTCCCTTCCAGCCCCTGACAACCACTGATCTACTTTCTGTCTCTATGGATTTTCCTATTCTGGACATTTCCCATAAATGAGTCATTCAGTTCTTTGTGACTGGCTGTTTTTGCTGAGCACACTGTTTTCAGGATATATATATATCAATGTCACATTGCACTAAATATCAGTACTTCATTCAAAATTTTATTACCAAAAACAATTTCATTGTGTAAATATACCACATTTTGTTCATTGGTAGATAAAGATTTGGGTTATTTCCTCTTTGGGGCTATTATGAATAATGCTATGTGAATATTCATATAAAATTTCTGTGCAGACATAGTTTTTCAGTTCTCTTGGGTATATTTCTATGAGTAGAATTGATGAGTAAAATGGTACTGTATGTTTAACCTTGAAAGAAATTGCATATGGTCCATTTTACATTTACTATTTTACATTGTCACCAACAGTATACGAGGTTTCAGATTCTGCAGTCTTGCACCAACCCTTGTTATCTCTCATTTTAATTATATGCTGTAATTTTAAAATAACCTACTATATTATGGATTATTTTAAAATTAAAATAGAAGGAGATTTAATCTTCATAAGAAGAAATGGAAGTATGCCTCACCGAGCAAAGCCCAAAGTAAATATAATGCAACATCTCCACTTGCTGTGGGAGGCAGATGGCTCCCGTCTCTCCAGGGTTCTATTTTGTCAGAGTCAGACACAGGTTTGAAGGCTGGCTTTGCCATTGCTTAATTTGTGACTTTGGACATGTTTATTAACTTCTCTGAACCCCAACTTGTTGGTGAGGGTGGGTGACACTAATAATAATTACCATATAGGGTTATGGAGAACATTTGAGGAGAAAATTCCCAGGCACAGTGGCTAGTACCCATTTGATGCTCAAAAAATATCAGTTCCTTCCTACTTAGCAGAATCCTCAACTTGCCTGGATATTATCTTGCAGAAAAAGTGTGAGTGGTATTCAAATGTACAGGCTTGAAGTCAAGAAGTCTTGGGTTTGAATCTTGGCTCCATCACTTCCTTGTTGGATGATCTTAGGCAAGTTATTCAACCTCCATGTGCCTTTTTCTCCCTGTCTGTGAAAATGAGAATAGTGATTGTGCTTACCTCGTATAGCCATTGGGAGAATTGTGATATAATACATATAAAGTCCTGGTACACAGTAAACACAAATAAATGGTTAACTAAAATAAGTTATGTTAAAAGAGGATCCATGAGGCCTGACCTGTGGTGGCGCAGTGGATAAAGCGTCGACCTGGGAACACTGAGGTCGCCAGTTCAAAACCCTGCACTGGTCTGGTCAAGGCACATATGGGAGTTGATGCATCCAGCTCCTCCCCCCTTTCTCTTTTTCTCTCTCTCTCTCTCTCTCTCACTCTGTGTCTCCTCTCTAAAATGAATAAAATAAAATAAAAATTTTTAAAAACTGAAAGAAAAAAAAGAGGATCCATGAAAAAGGAAGATTTTTAGCATTTAATGGAACATATGCTAAGAAAAGTAGGGAAAAAAACATACAGCATTGCAGTGGGTCATGTGAAAATATGGGAGGCCTCTTCAGTTTCTGAGTTATCTGTGAGTTGACACAGTCACATTTCTCTGCCTTCCCTCAATCTCCCTCCCACTTCAATCCACCCCCCTATTTTACTGCAGAAAGGAAAAGGTTTTCTAAAAGCAGCTCAGTCTCCTTTCTATCCTTTATTCAAGGTTGGAGTCAGGAAATAGACTATGGAATAAAACAAGCTGTTTCACATGTATCTCAAGAGATAAAGAAGAAAAGCTTTTCTATCCAAAATGAAATTACTATAAAATTCCATGCTGGTGATAAGCCATATCCCATCACCCCCTATGCTCCCCAATGCTGGGGAAATATTCAGCAAAATCTATCTTGCCTATGAGACCCTGTGGGGGTCATTGAAGGAACAAGAAGGACACTCCTGAAATGCTCAACTTGACATGAATTTTCAGGAACCTCACTGGCCTCCCTGTGGCCTATTGGGGCTCATGGAATGTTCTGTGGCTACCTCCAAATGTCTGAACGTTTATGATCTTGGGCACCAAGAGAAAAGTTGATGTTTACCTTTTATTAAACGGGACCCGAGAGAGATTCTGATTTAGAAATACCAATTTAATGAGGCATGGTTCAACAACCCCATGAGGGCATGTCACTGTTTATTTTCAGGTAAAATCTAGGCATATAAATGAATGATGATGGTTTCTTCAAACCTGAGTTAGAAAAGTAAAACAATAGCTACTACAAGAGTAGGGGAGCCACTTGACCAGATTGCTGATTAATTTAAGAGTTCCCCAGATTTTGCCTTATAAAGAGACAGGAAAGATCAGGGAAGGTAGGTGGGTCCCTCACTCTTTCCTCAAAGATGAATTTTTGTGCAAAAACATTCATATTATCCATGGTGCTAGGCATTCTCTCTTTCTCCCCACCGTCAATAGCCCAAGGAATATTGTCAGTACTCAGATTATCTCTTACCATCATCTTCCTTAAATCCTCTTTGTAGCCTAAATCTCCTGGAATCACCACTCTGTGCCCGGCAATTATGAGACTGCTAGTTCTGATAGAAGGTATACTCCAACCCTGGTGTCGTGAAGGACAGTATAATGATGGTGCTATCACTGACTGATGTCATAGAGCCACCATTGTGGGCATCAACCAATCCAGAACTATGACCTATATTTTGAAAATTAGCTTTCAAAACAGAAAATCAGGAACAAAATTGAAGCAGTCAAACCTCTCTTTCTGATTCATCCAACTCCTAAATTTCTATTTTGACTTGTCCAACCCCTAAATTTCTATTTAGCACGGTCAAAAATCAATAAATTCTACCAGTGCTGAAGTCATTTGCAATAACAGTTCAGCTGATATTAAAACACCTGATGTAAATAAATGCATACCACTTAGCAGATGTGGAAAACCAAGTTCAATTTTATTAGGTCAGGCTAACTCTGCAATTATTAATACCTCTTCAAGTTTTGTAGACGGTGTGGAAAGATATTGATGTTGTCCTCAACCTAGAAAAGAAAACCATTTGAAACTACTTCAGAGAAGAAACACACTTTGGAGACTGATCCTGAAGTCAGTTTGCTTGTAGAGGTGTTATTTTAATGTGCAAGAAAGTGTCTGCTCTTTTAAATTTCAGTATTTATACATAATAAAGGGAAATGATAATCTTAAAATTACATTATAGTCTGGCAAGTGATGCTTTCATATATATTATGGTGTTGCCAACCCCTGATCAACAGATACAGAAAATGTACTGAGGCCTCTTCTCTGGAGGCATCACAAAGGCAACTGAGTAGTGTTAGCAGGGAATCTAGGGCTCTAGGAGGAGTGCTCTATGTAGAGCTAACTGGTCAACCTTCAACTTTTATCACACTCTAATCAATGAACCGACTGAGAGACTGTCATTAACAATATGTCATTGTCCTGTATGTAATATGCCACTTGTGGAGTGTAGTCTGAGCTACTAGAAGTAGAATTTAAGAAATCATTTGAGTCATAATGATTATGCCACTTACAGAATTTATTTAAATATGAAAGTTAGTGCCTACAAATAGTCCTCCTATGTTGAGTAACAAATGTTTGGGGAGTGAGGCGTTACTGTTACAATGTATATTGATTAAATTTAGGTTAAAAAAACTTTTTTCTGTTGCAAGTTGTAGTGTTGAAAAAAATATCTATATAATAAATATAGATTTCTTTTCTACCTTAGTATAATATGGTGAAGATAGTTAAGTTTGATTAATTCATATCTTCATCTATTCAATAATATAGTATTTACCAAATGTTGCTATATGCTAGTCAGCTTGTTGGGTATTAAAGATACAACAGCACACGGTCTAGCAGGGAGGACAAACTGATGTTAAACTTATAATTGCTGTACAGTTTGTTGAATGGTATTATAGAGAAAGAACTTATTTGGGAATGCATATCAGGGGAAACTCACCTGGACGAGGGTTCTGAAAAGCTCTCTGTGGGAAGTGATGTTTAATCTGTACTCTGAATAGTGCACGGGAACTGGCTCAGCTGAAACCTCCTTATTAGACTACATGCTTTTCTTCAATCAAATGTAGTTATACCATTGTTCAGCTTTCCAGATAAAGAGCTGGGGTTTCTTATACGTAAGAATATTCTGAACAGGATGTTACAATACATAAGATTCTGATTCACAACTTCACTGCTCATTCTACAACACTTAGTTGTAAATAAAGATAATTGGGCCTCTTCTTGGTAGGACATCATGAAAACCATAGATTGTTTTTTAGTTGATCACGTGTTTTTGTAATTTTTTATTCTTATAGCTACTTTTCCTGTGATATTCTCTATTTACATTACAAGGACCAAACACATATTTAGTTCTTTATAATGACCTATTGGCTGATTTGAAAATAGGGAGAGTGAGATACTGTTTTTAATTAGTTGGGAAGTACTTACTCTTCTGCTTCTGATTCATAACAAATTACCTCTCCTGACATAAGTTGATTGCTCTAGGACTATCTTCTAAAATACTGGTAGCAGAATCTTGCTAAGATTTGTGAATCTAAACATTCTGGGATGATATCACATTTACTTCCTACTGAAATACTTATGTCTGTGTATAGTCAGGTGGGTGACTGTCACCAGGAAACATAAAGATAAAAGAAAAAGGCTGCAAAGGATTGCAGGAACTAAGGGAGGAAGCTACCCCTGTTGTTTGGGTAAAGTGTCTGAATCTAGAATATCCCAAAATTGGGGCTAGTGTTGAGTGAACAGGGATTAGCAGTCATTTTTGGACAAAGGCATGGGGAAACAGAACATGTATGACCTAGTTTCATTGTTCCAAAATTGATAGTTGTAATCTGAGTGAGAAATAACTGTTGTCTTCACTCTCCAAGTAGCCCTCTCATCACCTAATTTGGTGTTTGCTGGATGGATGTTTTAAAAGTGCACTGAGGAAACCATTTGACCTTGATCTTCCTCAGATAATTTGCAATTGTTGGCTTCCAAGAGAACTGGTTGATTGGAAAAAAGGCTCGATGGGAAATGGTCCCAAGAGAAGGGCAGCTGGGTATGGCTGTGGAGCTGGTAAACTGCACAGACACTGGCCCGGTGGGGGTGGGGAAGCTGAAGTTAGGTCAGCCAAGAGGAAGGATGCTTTTCTGTAATTTGTCCACCTGTTTGTAATTTATATAAGGGCATGGTATGGACTAGCCGTTGCCCTTCTCAACCATTTCTGAACTCATGCTCACAGCTAACTATGACTTAAACAAAGAAAAATGGGTAATTCTAAGTAATTTTTTCATGGAGAGATATGGCTGTCCAATCTAAATCTTCTGCTATATAATCTGCATGTTTTCGTCTACAAAATATAGTACAGATGTTGCACAGCAATATTTTCACCTTGAAGCTTTCCAGATGAATCGCTGGAGTTTCCTGTGGGAGATAACATCTGAGTTCAGCTCACGGAGTCTTTCTCTTCCAAGCCTGTCCTGTCTCCAGGTTTATATGCCTGGGGTGGCCAACTGACTGTATATGTGACATTGTACCAGATTTCAGGGCCATATGCTGTTTTCTGGAAGTCATCCTAAGTCAGTATTTGATGCGTTCAGATGTTGCCAAATAACTGTTGGTAATGTACAGTTCCTCCTTCCCTGCCTGGCTTCAACGTGTGCTGTAGTCTCCAAACTAACATCTGGCAGCTCTGTGTACACTTAGCAACTTGCAGATTTCCCTGCATTGATTTACACAAGGGATTTAAAAAAGAACCACCATTTATTTATCAAACATTTATCACATACCTATTCTACATAAGGCTCTGTGCCAACTTTGGGGACCATACAAAAACTCTATACAGTGGTCAGCAAACTCACTAGTCAACAGAGCCAAATATCAACAGTACAATGATTGAAATTTCTTTTGAGAGCCAAATTCTTTAAACTTAAACTATATAGGTAGGTACATTGTTATTAACTCAATTAGGGTGGAGTACCCTTTGTGGAAGAGCCACACTCAAGGGGCCAAAGAGCCTCCATGTGGCTTGCGAGCCACAGTTTGCCGACCAACGCTATAAGATATTATTAAAATGTTTCACATAGGAAGCCATATAGGTCATCAGCAGTTTCATATGGTTCACCCTAAAATTATGAGCCTGCTGTCAGAGGACCGAGACTAAAGTCCTGGCTCCTCCATTTACTAAATGTGTTTCCGTGGGCAAGTTTTTTCATTTGTTCTTTCTTTTTGGTAAAATGAGGAAGTGGCCTGGATGACTCTCAAGTCCTTCCTTCAGGACTTTAAGTGTCCAAACTGACCAACCTGGAAGAAGTATTTTATTGCTGAAGAAGCAGTCCAATGAGAGATATGGGGAAAATAAATGGTAACAAACCAGTGAGTTCAGCAGGAGCTTCAGAGGGCATGACAAAGTTCTTAAAATAAAATTCATCTTATTTCTGTCTAATTTAAAAATCAATAAGTGTGTACACAACCATCACCGTTTAGGCTTTATTTCACACTCTTTTGAAAAATATGGAAGGTTGGACAACTTAGAACCTAGCACCATCTTCATTAACAGGTTTAACATAATGACTATAATATTTTTATAGTGACAGTTTTCAAAACATACCTTTTCTGATTTGATGCACGTAACAACCCAGTAAGCCAGGCTCTTTTATTTTTTATCTCTTTTTTAGGAAACTGAGGCTTAAAGAGCTTAAGTTACTTACTCAAAGCCACTGGCTTATAAGGGACCAAGCCAGAATTCAGTGTGGGTTTTATAATTGTTATTAATGTATCATTTCCAAACTGACTCCATGAACAGAAAAAGAGGGGAAAATCTGGGGAGAAAAAGAAATGCTACAAGGATAACTAGAAGCAGATTGGAAGATTTCTGTGTGGAGATACCTGCAGGGGACACATAGCCTTTAACAATCCTTCTTCATTGGGACAAAGTTAAGAGGGGCAAAACCCTCATCACTGAGGCACAGACCTACAGGTACCCAAAGGGAAGAAAAATGCAAGGTTGGAACTGAAGTGCTTTTGGATACCTTACCTTATCTAACAGACAAGGGCATCTTTTCTCCTTCTTTAAGTTGTGGCTGTTGTGTTATTCTGGACATTCCAGCTTCTATAGCTGCTGTGGCTACGGAGGCCTCATGGATTCCTTCACTTAGATCTTAAAGGGATTTTCTTTAAGAATGGCTTGTAGCATAGTCCAGTCTCTTGATATAGGTGACCCAGAGGAAAGAGGCCACCACCGTGCTGTTCACATTTGGCTACACATCAGAATTGCTGGAGCGCTTCTCCAATCCCAATGCCCAAAGTCACACTCCATACGAATAACTCGTAGCATCTGGGGTAAAAGCCAGTTATCAATATTTTTAAAGACCCCCCCACCCCCACCCCCGCGCAAGAGATTACAGTGTCCAGCAAAGTTTGAAATTAATGGACTTATGATTTGTCTAAGATCACACATCTGGGGACAGGAACCCAGCATGGTTTAACTCAATTGGTTTTAGCTAAAACTGACTCATGCCCTAAAAGTATAGGATGAGTAGATACAGAACAGCTGCTATAATGATGGTGTGCCAGGTAATTTCTATATATCATTTATCTTTCACAAGTGCTCTTGAAGGTAAATACATGAGCTCTAGTTTGGTGATGGAGAATATGAGTATGTTTTTGTTTGTCCTGTGAGTCCTCCTTCACTGTGGAAGGAGGTCTTCCAGTGCTGCTCCTTCAGTTGTTGAACATGCAGTGGCATTTATGCAAGTGTTTAAGGAGAACCTACTGCATACTGAGTATTATCCTAGCCTATGTAGGTAAATGGTCAACAAGGAACATAAGGCTTTGACCTCCCAAAGCTTATCAGTTAATGAGACCCAAAGACATAATTCAGCAATTCCAACACTTTGGGGTAAGGCTATCGTGGGGACATACTGTATTCATTTGCACTGGGCCCTGTTTTTGGAGAGGTTTTGTGGCAGCAAAAGCAAGCATGATGAAGTTGTTAGACTATAAATAAATAAGAAACAGAGACCCAGACTAGGGAAACTATACATAAGTGTAGAGACTTAAGAACAGAAGAAGAAAGATACATAGTTATGCAAGTCATAAGAATCTGCTCAGGCTGAACCTCAATTCTGGCATTAAATGTCCTTGCTGCCATATTGAACAGGGAGCTATGGTTTGTTATAAAGTTCTTATTGTCAGAAAGATGAAAAAATACTAGTGCTGCAGGGAAGAAAAGGCTTTCCCTACACTTGACTCTTGAGGAAATGTCTCATGTGGTTTTTCATATAGTCTCCATCAATATTCCTATAGTGACTGCAGAATTGGATTTTATAACATAGTGCCTTGAAGACCCCACAATAAAAGCAAGGATATAAAATAGTGAATTTGTGTCATAAGTAGGAGGTCAAAAGTAAGTTGATTTGTGCCAAATGTATATCCAGATGAATCTGTGTCTAGAAGTTGGAATATCTGAGGGAATGGATGGATTGGACACCCTTAAAAACAGTCTTCATAAGTTTTCTCTACTACAATTTTGATAAAGTAGATGGTCATTTTTTCAACCTTCTAGAGTAGGACTAAAGGGTAAGTATTCCACATTGTGGATAATGTAGTGAATTATACCCGGAGTTAGCAAACATTTTCTTAAAGAGCCAGATGGTAAATATTTTAGCCCTTGTGATCCAGACGGTCTCTGTCATAACTCTTCAGTTCTACAGTTGTAATACAAAAGGAGCCACAGACAATACTTAAGTGCCCAGGAATGGCTGTGTTCCGATAAAACCTGATTTATAAAAACAGGTGCCAGGTCAAATTTGGCTGACAAACTATATTGCTGCCCCCTGGTTTAACATTAAAAGAGCAAAGTATAGTATTGCTATTTTTTTGATATTATATAATGTTTAGAAACTTGGCAAGTCTTAGTCAATAGTGCCTTTGGTCTCAGAATTTAATTGAGAGTAGGTAATGATAAATGCTGGAGAGAACATGGCTCACATTCAGGTTGCAAATTTGTTACATTCATTGGAGGAACATATAGACCCCAGAGCAATCCAATATAACTGCTCACACATCAAAACGACACCCAGCAGACATGGAACTAGGGTCACTATAGCATAGAACTGGACTGGGTCTAAAAATTTTTTATTTCATGTGAAGAAGAAACATTGTATTTCTCACCTGGAGGTCTCACAAAGCAACATGGATTCTCTAGGAAGATCTCCTGGTTGGTCCCTTAGGAAAGAGAGAAGATGTTGAATTATTTCCATTAAGTGTGTGCTCTTTTCTCCTTCATCATCTTTTCAAGTGTAAAATCTGTTCCAGGCTACCAGATGTAGATTCTAACAAATCTTTGGGTATAGCCAAAAATACAGCTGCTTTTCAGAAAAAAATAATATGATTTCACTGTAAAAAAGCTTAGTTAAGAACAGACTATACATGTTGATGATTTGTTATGATCTGGATTTTTAAATACCTCCCACCAGCTATAAACTAGTCTGGAGGGGGGCAGGGTTAATGGTATGATGGGAACTACCTTAAAGAGATAAGTCTGGAAGGTCATCAGAAGAGGTGCCTCAAGTGATTTGGAATCTGCAGCAATGTGTAATTTAGGGCCCAACCTTAAATACTGCTTTGACCAATTTATGGATAACCCATGGTCCTGAGCAATTAGTTATGAACCATAGGTAGTGACAATACAAAAGTAGGCGTAAGCAGAAATAACAGATTCAGAAGAGTTTATAAAAACATGGAATACAATTGTGGAACCTTTGGGGCTTCATTGCCAGTTGGAGCATAATTTGATCTGTCATTCTTTCTGGATAGTAGAGAATTGTTCCTTTTGCTCTCTTTGAAATTCCTGACTATTCCTTTGTCTCGCAGCATACGGTGGTTAAGAAAATGGTTTCTGTTCATTGTGATCAACTACCTCAGGCCTATGGATAACAAGTACTATGTCCTTATCTTTATACACTCAGGGCTTTTGTCCAGTACCTGATCCCTAAGAGCAACTCGAAATTGGTTGTGCATGAATGAATCCTGGATAATATCATCCTGTTTGTAATACTAGTATAATAGAACGGTGGGTTGCCAGGAAGGGAAATGGCTACTTTCTGTTGCACAAGCTGTGGCAGACCTTGAATCATTCCAACAGAGACTAACTAAGGTTTTTTATTTAGGGACTGGAACAAAACATACCTAGAAGACTTAAAAGGCAGCAAAACACTCATATGGAGTCATAGTGCCCCTCCCCCCCAGTAGATACCACCAATATAAGGGTGCGGTAAGGGATGTATATGACAAGGAATGGAATATTTTTAATAATGGCTTATTCTTAACAAGCAGGATTTGAGACCAGAGAAATCTCAAAGGTAAATTTCTTAGGGAAAATATCTGATATCAAAGTCCCCTGAGATTTCTACTTTTTCAGAAGTAACAAGTGATCAGACATACTATTTTGTTTCCTCTTCTTTCCTCTGGCTCTTGCCAACATGCTTATTTATAACAGTGACTTTATTAGTTGTCTTAGGAAAACAAATTTCCTTCAACAGAAGTCACAACATGATTTTATAATCATATATTTTAAAACATCCCTTCTATGCAATAAGAAATGCATAGAAAATGGGGACATTCTGAGCCAAAAACAAATTAATGCTGGTCAGCACTGAGGTGCAGCCACAGCTCTGTCCTACCCTACTCTAGTGGCCAGTTCTTGCAAGTAAGAAAGACAGAGAGCCAAGAATATGGGGTGTCCATAATGGCTCTCAGAACGCAGCCAAGGCTCTAGATCTGAGCATTTCATTGTAGAGTTCCCTTGCTGCCAGAGGAATGTGGGAACAAAGAAAGAAACAAAGAGAAGATGAACTTAAAGCAAAGCCTAACAACATATGGGGATAATTTGTCTTATTTTAATAGATAAATCACCTACCTCCGTTGCATCTAAGTTTATAAGGGATGAAATTTGGCCCCAGGGACATTTAGTATCTCTTTATCCTTATTACCTCTACCCACATCACAAGACCAAAGAAACTTGAGCATCTGTTCAGTTTTGTTCCTGACCCTCCCCTAGCATTAACCACAAGGCAACAGAAATAGAATAAAGAGATTAATGGATAACCTTAAATAGCTTCTAGTTTCACCTCCTGGTCCTGCTTGGGTGAGTGTTGAGAGCCAATTATAAGTTGTCACAACCTGACTATCTTTAGATCATAGAAATATGCTGACCTCCAAAGTCAATATTAATTATTTTTTACCTGTGGATTCTTTTGTTCATTGACCCATTGTGTATGTTCTTGGTCCCAGGGCTTGAGGATCATTTTCTCAGATGCTTCAAGGCTCATCTTCCGGCTCAGTTCCTCTAGTGGCATGCGGGCCACCATCAGACTGTATGCAGAGAGCTATGAGAGGGATCCCAGTGGTCATGACCAGGAACCACAGGTACTAAAACAGTGCTGGGCTCCCAGCACAGTGTGTTGAATTGCTTCTGGCAAATTCTAGGAGGTCCTGTATGTCTTTAGTAAGAATGATTTTATTTTCTGGAAAGTAAGTTCTATGTTGATACTTGTAGCTGAAGGACAACTTTACTGACTCCATGCAAACTTAATTCATTCACTACAGTATTTGAAATAGAAAAATTTTTGTCTAGCATCTATGATGAGTTTAGACTAGCATTTCCCAAATGACTTGCATCTCTTGAATACTCTGCATTTTGTTAATTGGGTTGATATCAAGAAGAGGCACCTTGCATACATAAGTTAAGGAAATTCTGAGTTAGAATCAAACTGGTCGAACTACTCAGAGCCTTGACTATGCTTACGTGCTTACGTGAATTATGAGTCTTCAGGTGCTTGGAAAACTCTGGGTTGGACCCTGACCTTGAGATGCCAATATAGATGCTACTTTGGGTTTTCCCCTCTCAGATTGCTGCAGAGCCTGGCAATCAGAGGAGTGACTATGGCTGGCCTGAGTTTAAAATTAAGGGAGGACACCAACAAGGCTAGGCCTGCTAGTGTTTGGCAAAACCCCCTTATGTTGTCAACAACAGAACTAATTAAGAACTCATTTAGAAAAATAATGAATAGCACAAGCATAAGCCTTCCCACTCCCAAATTCATTAAAGCTTCAGGCAATACACCTATTAATTGATACCAGAAAGCACTCACTATAACATTGGGTACTTCCAGCTAGACTGCTGCCTGTCCCCACCCTCGGGGTCTTCCTTTCAATCTGGGTTTTGAAGCTAGGCCTCTGATGATTTCTTGAGATGAAAACATTGGCTCCATCTGCAATGCCTTTTTTTGTGTGTGATGTAGAGAAGAAAAAGTCTCTGCTTCTCATGTTACATGCTCAGAATTTCCAGTTATAATTTGCTTTAGTTGTTCACTGGATGAAAAAGATGCCAGGGAAAGTTTTCTTCCTTTGTCAGTACTTTAGTGTTTTTGTTTGTTTGTTTTGTTGTTATTTTTCATGGTATGTTTCTTTGGAGAGTCTTAAAGTACTTAGGAAAGAACGGTACCATAGAGCCTTACATGTGACCTTGTCACTAGAAGATCTGTCTGAGGTAAAATGATCCCAGGTGGGGAAGTAGAGGCCTAGGAGGCTGAGAACTGTTATCATGGTCACCTAGAGCATGAAGGGCAGAGCACAAAGCCAAAATCAAACCCTTGGCCCTTGCCTCTCAGGATTCCAGGTTTTCCATGCTGAGATGGGCCTCGCTCTACCAATATTATTTGTTAGTGAGCACAGTTTACCCAAGATAGTACAAAACCATGCAAAAACTAAAAGCATACCCTAGATTTCTGTATAAAACTCTTGTCTCTATCTCACATTTGGGAAGTAAGATTAGAGCAAGGTCCTGTATGTCCAGAGCTACATACAGGGTGAGGAATGATATTCCTGGCCTCACCAACTCTGACTCACTCTGACTTAAGGCTATTTTATTCTCAACATTCTCTTCCCTATTTACAGCAATAAGTGGTAATGATATTTGCTTATTTTTATTTACCTTACACACTGACTGCAGGGTATTTATATAATGTCTAGGCCATTAGACATGTGTGAAAACACATTTATATCTACTCTTCTAGGTTCTTCTAGCCAGTCTAACAATCAAATTGCTATGAGACAGATTAGCAGGAGAAAAAGAAGTAAAAGCTTGTTAACATGAATACCTCCTATATACAGGATAGACCCAGGAAAACTGAGTAGCTCTGAGATGGCAGAAGCCACCACCTTAAATAATGTGGCCAACTTATAAGACAAAAGATTTTGAGGGTGGGAGTGAGTTATGGGAGGTGACCAGAGAAAGACCAGTAAGCAAGGGAAAGGTTATTGTGCTGATTTAAGTCCTTGCCTCTTCATCAATAAGAGTTTCTAGAGTTAAAGTCATCACCCCTCTTCCTGGTAAAGGGAGGGAGACCCCCTTACAAATAGAAATTTCCCTTTTACATATTTCTTATTAAAGGGCTACTGCTACTCAGTTTCTAGAGTTTTTCCTACGTCTGCCGTTTCTTGAAAGTAATTAGCCTAAAATAATTCTTATGCCGAAGAAACACATTTTGGGAGGGCATTTTGCTGTCCTACAAGTCTCTCTCTGAGATGACCCACAAAAGCTAAGTGGTACCACTTTTTTAAAAGGTTTTCTTTGAAGCTGAAAACCTCCTTTAATGCCAGTGGCCGAGGCCAGGCAGGTTCACATTGGATTCGAGCAGAGATTGAGGAACTGCAGCGCCAGAAAGTGAAGGCCCATTCCCATTTACTGGGGGCTCCCAGAAACGGGCGAGTGAATGAACAAAGGAAAACCGCTTTTTGCAGTGGAGAGCAAGGGATCAGGAAAACTGCCCCTCGGGTGGAGGCTGAGGAACTCGGGGAACCACACCTCTCAGTGGCAGGAGAGGATCTGGGAGAATCACCCCTAGAAAAAGCTCTCATAGCTTTTCATAGAGACACACACATGGCTTTCTGCCCCATGCTCACACACCAATCCTGCAAAGTGCTTGCAGCCAGGAAACCAGCGAGCAAGCCTAACACAGCTGTCTTCCTCACACCTCCCTAGGCCTGCTGCTGGAGGGTTGTGTGTTAAGTGTTATCAGGGCCCAAGGTGGGCTGCACCCAAATATTCCACAATGGCATATTGATTACTTTGAATTAAAGTTACTTGACCAGAAGCCAGTTCTAGAAGGGCACACTGACCCTCCCTGGTCTCCTTGAAAGCAGACAGTAAATCTCTCCTGTGAAAGCTACCATCCTTGATGCAGGGGGTGGGAGAGGCACCCTCTAGTTGGAGTTAAGAGCCTACAAACCTGTGTAAACAAACCTTATTTTTACTAACTTACTATCAAGACCTTATTCTGGTTAGATTCCTAACAAAAGAGCATCCAAAACTAAATATCTCTGTCCTGTCAAATCTTCACAAGTTTATTGTTTCTTTGTCTAAAAAAATATATAAAAAGGTGAGCTGATTCATCATTCCTCTGAGTATTATTTATGACCTCTTATATGCACATACTAAATTGTTTTTTTCTTTCCTGTTTGTCTGGTCTTTTTCAATTTTATTATTAGTCCAGCATAAAAACTGAAGAAGAGTAGAAGGGAGAATTTCCCCCTTTGCTACAGTATATATACTTCAGTCCGTGGGTGAAGCCACCATTACTGTGTATTTTTGATGGTTGAGGAATTGTAAGGCTGGATGTCATGGCCGTGCAGATTCACATTGGATTCGGGCAGACAGTAAAGGAGCTGTGGACCCAGAGGATGGTGGGCCGTTCCAATTTATTGAAGGCTCACAAGGACAGGCAAGCCAAAAGAAGAAAGAAAAGAAAGAATGGGTGGTGGGGGGGAGGAAAACCTGCTTTTCACAGTGGAGGGTAAGGGATTAGGAAATCAGGTGCTCATTGCCCCTGAGGGGAAGCATTTATGTCTTTACAGTAGTGCCCACACATGCTCCTGCACTAAGTGCACAAAGGGCTTGTAGCCAGTAAACCTGCGAGCAAGCCTAACACGGCTGTTTTCCCCACAGGACTCCATTCATTGATACTGTTTTTCTGGTTGCTCATATTCTCTCTCCCTTTCTAATCATAAGCAAGGGTTTTCTCAGACCTGCCTAGTGGGCCTTACAGTACTAGCTAGCATATGACCTAGTTAAACATTTTATATGCAAATAGAACTCCTCACTAAAATACTGTATATCATTGACCCACCAATTTATGCCCTACTGCATAATACATTTATAATTTAAAATAAGACTTTTAAGCCTTACATCTAAACCCAAAAGAAAAGAGAGGAGTCTCCCAGCAGGTCCACCTGTCCTCGTTACTGCTGAACTATATACCTGGGCATTAAAGTTTGACCATTGGGGCCTCCTTGCAGCACTGCCTTTCAGGACCAACTGTTTCCACTTTAGAAGAGCTCGGAAGAAATACCTTTGGTTAACTATTAACAGAGATCAAAGATAAGGCATTCTCCTCAAGCTGCTAGTGTTACTACCAATTCAGGGCCTGAAGGGAAACAGCAGCCTTTGTTGCTTTCTCAGCCACAGAGAAAAACACTTCCACCTTTTTGGCTTGTTCTGATTGGCAGCCCAGTAAGCAGAGCACAAATAGCCACCCTCCCCCTCCCCCACCCCAGCACTGGCACATGCACTCAGACACCCAGTGAAGTACCTCTGTAATCTGCAGAGATTCCATTGATAATCTCATTCCAGTTCCACAGGTAGTATTTTTCAGTGCTTTACCCACCGTAACACGGTGCCCATCTCCATGCAAGCTATCTAGCAAGCAAACCGGAAAGTTCTCTTCAACTGGCTCTGTTAGCATCTGGCTATTTTACTTTGCGCAGGGATGGTTTCTTTTCCAGATATTTTAAACACATGTGAACAAAACTTGTTTTAAACATTTATACTGTGGTTGCCTCATAACGTATTTCTAACTATTCTACTGATGCAACTAGGAAAACTTGTGATACAATCTGTATGCACATAAGTCTATTCCTGCTTATAGGTTTTCTATTTGTATAATAGTGATTACACTTTTGTTTTAAGTGAATGTCAAATAATTTATTGCCTACATACAAAACTATTTTTTAGAAAATTTTATCCATATGCACTTAGGAATTGGTGGTCCGGGGAGGAAGGAGACTGGGAGGGCCTTGATAACATGAAAAGGGGCTTGCTTTGCCCTCATTGTGCCCTTGGTAAATCAGGAAGGAAAGCTTCCAAAGTCTATTTCTGAAAGATTATGTAGTTTTTAAAATACAAGTTTACTTTAATTTTACTGGCAATCAATAGACCTTCAATGAGCCCTCAAACCAGCTGGTAATAATTTGGAAAAAGAGATGAGCCAAAATGATTTAAATTCACAGGTAACCAGAAACAGTCCAGTTGTTGCCGTTATCTTTCCCACCAGGTGTATTCTTTTATGCACCTTCTTTCCTTGACCCTTTCAGCCTATGGGTGGAGTAGCCCATGAACAATAAAAAATCCTAGAGGAAAAGGAAGGAGAAGTTTTGTTAAGGGCTGGGATAATCACAGACTGATAAACTCCTGGCTAATCAACATTTGGCTTCGGTGCTTTAATTGTAGGGTGTCACTGCGCCCCACCCCGGCCCCTGGAAGGAGCCTGCTTTTTCCCAGCCTTCCTTCCAGTGGAGGGGATTTATTTATGTATTCCTGATAAGCCATACCGAGAAGTCTTTAAGGCCTAATATGTAAGCACTCCCTCTGTCAAAACAAAGGCCATTTGTCATTTTGCTCTACCTGTTCTCATGATTTTATAGTCCAGAAATATAAAGTATAGAACCATTTTGTGTTATGTTGGGAGAACATATCATTTATCATCTAAATCAGGATAATTCTGAGAGTGAAAGGGGGCACTGATAATTATTACATTAAGACTTGGGAAAACAGCCTGACCAGGCGGTGGCGCAGTGGATAGAGCGTCAGACTGGGATGCGGAAGACCCAGGTTCGAGACCCTGAGGTCGCCAGCTTGAGCACGGGCCCATCTGGCTTGAGCAAAAGCTCGCCAGCTTGAGCCCAAGGTCGCTGGCTCCAGCAGGGGTTGCTCGGTCTGCTGAGGGCCCGTGGTCAAGGCACATTTGAGAAAACAATCAATGAACAACTAAGGTGTCGCAATGGCAATGAAAAACTAATGATTGATGCTTCTCATCTCTCTCCTTTCCTGTCTGTCTGTCTCTATCTATCCCTCTCTCTCTCTCTGTCCCTGTAAAAAAATAAAAAAGACTTGGGAAAACAGCTGTGTTAGGCTTGCTCGCTTGCACTTTGCATGATTAGTGCATCCACCATTGTGAGAATCTATTAAAGGGGAATGACCCAACACTTTCTGACCCCGCAGTTCCTCTGCCGTGTGCCCAAATCCAATGTGAACCTGCTTGACCTCGGGCCACCGGCATTACAGAGACCACCCCCAATAAACCAGGATCTGTCCATCTCTTCAAAGGGAGTTTCCCGGCACACCAGCAATATAATTCTAGTAGTACAGAGGGAACATGCCAGGAGTGAAGAGTTAGATCAGTGGTTTTAACCCAGATTGCACATCAGGATGATGTGGGTGGCTTGGTAAAAATACACAGGCCTGGGCCCCACTCCCAGACATTGTAGGTTCATTGTTCTGGGATGGAGTTTGTTTTTAAAGAGCTTCCCAGGTGGTTCTAATTAGAGAAGTGCCTCTAAACTTTAATATGTATATTAATCACCTTGGGATCTTATTAAAATGAAGATTCTGACTCAAGTCTGAGGAAGCCAGAGAGTCTGCATTTCTAACAAGCGCTCCGGTGGTATTGTGTTGTTGGTCTAGGAGCCATACTTTGAATATCAGGATCTTGAATTCCTTCAAATTGTACAGAGGGCAACACCTGCTTTTGGTCCCCTTACAGACACGGGATTCTGTCCTCTAGACTCACATCTCCAGTTGCCCATTGGACTCCACTTTTATGTCTTTGAGGCATCTTTAACTGGACATATGCAAAACTGAACTCCTGCCAGCCTCCCAGTATCCTCACCCTCCTGCCTCCCCCTACGCCAAACACTCTGCTTCTTTCAATTCTCCTTTATCTCAGTAAATGGAAGCTCCATCCTTTTAGTTGGTTTGACCAAAAACCTAGGATTCAACTATGACTTCTCTTTTTCTTTCTCTCATACCCCATATTCAGTAGCAAATCCTATCAACATGACCTTCAAAACACAAGCAGGGTCTGACCCCCCTCTCACCACCTCCACTATTTCTATGCAGGGCCAAGCCTCTCTTTTCTTCCTTAGATTATTGCCATGACCTCCTAACTGGTCTTCTTTCCTCCATGCTTGAGCATTGCTTGCCCACATCTAGTCTCAGCACAGCAACCAGAGTGACATTTTTAAAGACACATTAGATCACCTCACTCCACTGCTGACATCATCCAGTGGCTCCTTATAACACTCAGAGAAGAGCCCAAACTCTGACCATGGCCTTAAAAGCTCTACATGAAATCTACCTCTGACTTCATCTCCTACCTCTTGTTCTATCTCCCCCTTCACTCCAGCCATTGTTCTGTGAACATGCCAAGCACACTCTACCTCATGACACCTACAATGGCCGCTTTCTCTGCCTAGAATGCTGTAGCCTCCAATATCTGCATGGCTTTCTCCCTCCCTTCCCCATATAAAACAGTCCTCACACCCAAGGACTGCTTATCTCCCTTGCCCAGCTAAATTTTTCTCCACAGCATCTATCTCCATTTCATATATATATCAACTTGTCTCTTTATTGGTTTGATTGTCCTCTCTGCCCAGTGGATTGAAAGCACCAGGAGGCTAGGACTTAGCCTGGTTTTCCTCACTGTATCCCCAAGGCACAGAATGCCACCTGGTATATGGGTTGGGCAAAAGTAGATATACAGTTGTGAATAGACAAAACACAAAAAGTTTATTCTTGTGCTATTATTTATTAGTTATTGTATTCTTGTCCATACAAACATGTAAATGCCCAAATCAGTTTTGCCAAATGAGTGAAATATTCAGTGCTACTTACTTTGCAATATCTCAGACTGATTGTGTCACCCAAGAAACTGAAATATTCTGACTCAGTATGAACCTTGGTGCTACCATCAGATCTTCTTTTATGATTGAGGGTTTGAAGAAAATCAGTTGCCATTTTACGAGTTCCCCTCCAGGCAGTTTAGATACATCCATTATCTTATTAATCATTCCAGTGGCCCCCAGAGTAGAATTAACATCCTGCTATTACAGGTGAGGAAACAGTCAGGGAGCCATTCAGACCCATGGAGCAGGTAATTTCTGGATTTTAGATTTAAACTCAGTCTAATAACAAAACCCAGGTTGTCCATGCTAATGCTTGAGGTCCACAGGGGAGAGAATTTCTTATCTGTGCTTGAGTTCAAGGCTGCAGATGGAACCTCTGCTCAGTGTTCTTACTGAGAGGTGTTTTTACTCACTCCAACCAATTCTCTGATTCTTAGACACCAACTGCGTGCCCCAAAATTCAGTTCAGTTCTAATACTAACTACTTTGTTAGCTCAGACCCCACAAAATAAAAGGGCTCAGTTCTAAAAGAGTGCTCTCACTTCAGACCCCAGTTGTAAATAGTATGCCAAGGTTACCCACATTTCTGCCCAGCCAACTAAAAATTCAGAGGTTTTTATGATTCCCCCTTCCCAGACTTAATCATTGGCCAGAACAACTCACAGAGCCCAGGAATAGTCTTTGCTTATTTTTATTTATTTATTTTTTTGATAGAGACAGAGAGAGAGGGACAAATAGGGACAGACAGACTGGAAGGGAGAGAGATGAGAAGTAGCAATTCTTCACTGAAGCACCTTAGTTGTTCATTGATTGCTTTCTCATATGTGCCTTGACCGGGCATTACAACAGACTGAGTTACCCCTTGCTCAAGCCAGCAACCTTGGGCTCAAGCTGGTGAACCTTGCTCAGATCAAATGAGCCCGCGCTCAAGCTGGCGACCTCAGGGTTTCGAACCTGGGTCCTCCATGTCCCAGTTCGATACTCCATCTACTGCGCCACCACCTGGTCAGACCATTCTTTGCTTATTATTGCTGGTTTATTATTAAAGATACAGCTCAGGAAGAGCCCAGTGAAAGAGATGCCCAGGGAAAGATATGGGGAAAGGTGTTTAGAATTTCCACGTCCTCTCCTGGCACAGCCCTCTCCCAGCACCTTCGTCTACTCATCAACTCAGAAGCTCTCTGAACCCTGTAGTTTAAGAGTTTTTATGTAGGTTTTAAAAATTAATTAAATCATTGCCTATTGGTGATTGAACCCTATCTCCAGCCCTCTTCATTTCTGGGAGATTGGGTGGGACAGAAAGTTCCAACCCCCTACACCCAGTTGGTTCCTCTGGCTTCAGCCCTCATCTCAAAGCTGTCACTGTAGGGTGTAGTCTTCCAGCCCGCTAGGAACTACCAGTGTCCTGTGGAAAAACTTGCTCAAGCCACAAACTATTGTCAAGAGAAAAGGGAGAAGCAGTCAAGAGAGACAAACCTCCTGAGTCCCCTGCTCTCAAAGCTTTTATTGATCAGAAACAGAAAGGTAACAGGATTACAGGGGAAGGAGATCAGGTAATAAAGGGATTAACAAACACAAAGGGAGGGGCAATCTTTAAACCTCTAAACTAATTTTCCTAAAGCCCATTCACATGCATTCCTTTGTATCTGCACAAAGGTCACTCATTCACACAACTTCTTGGTGTTTGCATCCGAGAAACCTATTTATCACCATTCACACTCAGGGCTTTTTAACTAAAGTTCCTTAATCCAGGTTATAGAGGGTCCAATATTAGATGGGTGATTCTCTACAGTAGGGGTCCACCAAGAGTCACCTCATGAGCATAAACTCAGGTATGGTGGAAAGGGTCTTACTATGAGTAACAAAAGACACCCCTATCAGTCAGGAAATTGAAAGGATTTGGGGAGCTCAGTGCCAGGAATCAGCAACAAAGATTAAAAATATATTTTTATATTTTGTTTGCTTAAATTTGCATAATTATGCACATGGCAGCGTCATGTGTGCATAGCCTGTGTAAGACTACAGAAGGCTGCTTGCCCTCAAGGCAGATTGCGGGTTGCTTACCTGCACTGTGAGGGGCAGTTTTTCATTCACCTGCTGCTGTGAGAAACAGTTTTCCCTGCCTGTTTGCTTGTCTGCCATTGTGAGACTCCAATAAACAGGAATGGCCCACAGCTTTCTGACTCCGCAGTTCCTCTACCGTCTGCCCAAATCCAGTGTGAACCCGCCTGACCCTGGCCACCGGCATTACACACCACATTTAACAAATGGGATGATTGTGTTTTGAAAAAAAGTTTCTCTCCCTTAATTTGAATTAGTAATGAATAGCCTTTTAAAAATGATTATAAGAGTAATTTTCTAAATATACATTGGTTATGTTTTATGGTTAATAGGAGATATGAAGTGACTTGGAGAATAAAATTAGAAATAGAAACAATATATGCTATGTGGAAGAGTTAGAAACAGAATGCAACTCAGAGTGGCATACAAATGAACACTCACTTAGACATTCAATTTTCATGACAAGATGAAAAATTATACATGCATGTATATATGTGTACATGTACATATATATGTATATATGGTGTGTCTGTAAAGTCATGGTGCACTTTTGACCGGTCACAAGTGCACCATGACTTTACGGACACATTGTACACACACACACACACACACACACACACACACACAGCCTGGTTTTGGAGTCATACGAGATAAATATATATCAAAAACATGTTATTTAAAAAGACCTGCACAGGGATATATTCATATGCAAGGAAAAGCAGGAGGAAATACTTCATTTTATTTTACTTCTCAGGAGATTTTGATTTATATTGTTGTAATTTGGAAATCTCAGGGAAAATGGAGAGATGCAGAGAGAATTTAGAAAAGACACGTTGGCTGTTAAAGAGTTGGATGAAACGCTGTGGCCAAGTTAATAGCTGTCTCGTTTTGCATGCAAGGGAGGCGTGGCCTGGAGGTCTTCAGGAATTTAAAGACTAATACGAGGCAGAGAAAGATGACCAGCTGTTCTCCATATCTAATGAATATGTCATTTCAATAAATAAACTCAGACTGAACTGAAAGGGACTCAGATTGACCATTAGAACTATTTCAACTGTGAGGGTGTCTGCCCAGTTAAGATGACTGATTTGTGCTTTTCTAGACGTCTCTGTGATCACAGAGATTCAGATGATTTTTAATTATGGGCAAGGGTGGAAAGGATGGAGCAAGATAACATTACAAGGTATTCTTCAGCTTTAAAATTTTGGTTCTGTGCTTTTTTTTTTAGGAACAAGTCCTGGTGAAGTGGGTTAGAGTTCCCTCTAGTGGCATAAGAAGGAATTTAGTATAGCTGTGTTTTCACAAAGCAACCACTTGGTTAAAGTCAGGAAAGAAGCAGATGCAAAGGTTTTCTATATGTCTATTCATTTAAGTAAATTACCTCCTGGAAAAATAAACCAGGGCAAAAGTCCTTCTTTCCCTCACTTAGATATTGAAACTTGGACTCAGGGTCTCTTACTATGGATGGATTGTTTTCCCTAGCATTGAGAACCATTCCTGGGCTAGCTATCTGATGGAGTGTGGAAAACTCCCTCGGGCTGGGAATTGGGCAGGTGTTTCACAGGGCTTGTGACTCTCACAGTCCAGGGCTGTTTTGCGTTTTGATGACAATGGAACTTTCCTTTGGCCTCTATTGGGCCTCTACTATGATCAGAACTCTTTTCAATAGCGAAGATCTGGAAACAGTCCAAGTGTCTGTCAGAGGACGAGTGGATTAAAAAGCTTTGGTGCATATATACTATGGAATACTACTCAGCCATAAGAAATGATGACATCGGATCATTTACAACAAAATGGATGGACCTTGATAACATTATACGGAGTGAAATAAGTAAAACAGAAAAAAACTGAGAACAGCATGATTTCATTCATAAGTGAGACATAAAAGTGAGACTATGAGACATGGACAAGAGAGTGGTGGTTATGGGGTGGGGGGAGGGAGGAGAGAGTGGGAGTGGGGGTGGGGAGGGGCACAAAGAAAACCAAATAGAAGGTGACAGAGGACAATTTAAATTTGGGTGATGGGTATGCAACATAATTGAATGATAAGATAACCTGGAGATGTTTTCTTTGAACATATGTACCCTGATTTATTAATGTCACCCCATTAAAATTAATAAAAAAAAGTACTAAGTGTGTGCTGGTTTGGAGCAGGGATTCACCCAGTTCACCCACACTGTGGACATTCTAGGGCTTGTGGGAACCATTTGCCTTTGATGACAGCAATGGGCACTATAAACTATTCATATCAGTCCCACTGAAAGAGCCTATCTCAAATTGCCCTTTTTGGAAATATGCAAAAGAGACCCTTATGCCAAATCTTGGAAGACTATCTTGGCAGTGCCAATTTTCCCCAAGAACCTAGGGACCTCAAGAAGCAAAAGAACTAAAAGTTGTGCCTTGATCCTGGCATTGGGACAACTTTGGATGAAGGTTTGAGAGACCTGAAGCTCTGAACAAATTGTATTTTACCTCCCCATTTCCCAACATGAAATTCAGAATAAAAACAAATGTATTTTACATTTTAAGAATAAATGTAAGAAAATCTTAGACAATGTCACTTTTTCCCCTTTACAATGCTATTTACAATATTTTGGTGCATCTGCTTTGCTGTGCCCAAATCACATGCCTAACCAGCTACTGGTTAGCCAGGCACTGTTTAAGTCCACAAATCAGTCTTGCTGGATCCTGATTATTCAGCCTAAAAAGGGAGCATGAATGAGTTTGCCTGGTCACACAAGTACAGAGGGTCAATCGCTATAACTTCTCTTGCCAAATGAATGGGCTTGACAGGCTATGGCCAGCATAACCTGGCTTTCCCAGCATCCTCTTTGTCCAGCCCAGATGCAGAACACAACCAAGTTGCCGTGCCTTTCAGCAGAAAGGTATACCAACTCATGAGCTGGTGGATAGTCAGGTTTCTTTAAAGCAGTGTCCTTAGGCAGATAGTAAATCATTTGCATTGCTTGTCAATTATAGTGTATCTTGGCAAGTGAATACTTTTTGATGGTGAATCTGAAGATGGCCTGTGACCTCCAGAAAAATGCTTTTGGATGACGCCATACCCTGAAGCAGCAGCAGGAAGTAAAGGAATGGCGTGGGCTCCCTACCTTGGTCACATTGTTTTTCCATGGGGAACACAGAATCTAGGCAGTTCAGGGGAGGAATGTAGCTGATTTAGTTCTACCGTCTGGTCTTTGCTGATTTTAAGTTTGATTCCCTAATCCAGGAATAAGAAAATAGGTCCCTGTTCAAGATAATAGGTGAGCAAGTAGCACCTCAGAAATCCCTCTTATACCTCTTTCAGCCAACTCCCATCATGCCCATTAAAGATGATCATGATTTGGACTTTCATGACTTACTTTTGAATTCTTGGCTAAGCATTTATAAACAAAAATTATGACTTTATTTATTTTTTACAGGGACAGAGAGAGAGTCAGAGAGAGGGACAGATAGGGACAGACAGATAGGAGTGGATAGAGGTGAGAAGCATCAATCATTAGTTTTTCATTGCCGTCGCAACACCTTAGTTGTTCATTGATTGCTTTCTCACATGTGCCTTGACCGCGGGCCTTCAGCAGACCAAGCCACCCCTTTGCTGGAGCCAGCGGCCTTGGGTCCAAGCTGACAAGCCTTTGCTCAAGCCAGATGGGCCCGTGCTCAAGCTGGTGAGCTCGGGGTCTCGAACCTGGGTCTTCCGCATCGCAGTCTGACGCTCTATCCACTGTGCCACCGCCTGGTCAGGCTAGTCTGTTTTTTTTTAAAGTCATAATTTTTGACCAATCTGATCTGATGTCTGATTTAATTGGCCACCCAAGCTAATCTAATTAAATGCTTAATCTACCAGCACTGATTTGATCAACTGCCTGTCTAATCAGCAACTTAATCTAAGTAAACTGAGAATCTAATTAGGTGTCTAATCTAAACCAACAGCTTGATCTAACCATGAGATAATCCAATCAACTGCACAATCATCGGGTGCTTAATCTCATTTACCAGCATTTTGATCGACCCCTTAAACTAGTCAGCTATTTGATCTAATCCCCCACTAATCTAGTCAGCAGCTAGTCTGGATGTGTGTGGATAAATATGAGAATGCAGAGAACTTCAATTGTTTTCCAGGAATTTTATTGGGAAAATGACTGGGGGTCAATCAGACACATAATCTAATCAGTCACCATTTAATCATCCATCTAATGCCATCAACAGCTGATCTAATCAACAGTTGATCTGTATTTTTTCTTGCTAATCTCATCCTTATCAGGTGCCTAAACCTAAATTTAGCCATTTTATCTGACCAGCTGCTAATCTGATCAATCTTTTGAGTAAGTCTGCACTGCAGCCCCAAGCTGTTCACAACCAGCTCACTCTTCCACAGGGAGTGAATGTTGCAGTGAGGAACCACAGGGTGTTAGGAGGGTGGGACTATTGCTTTCCCTCCAGGCTAAAGCTATATGGAAAGGAATGCTTGGCCCTGGAAAGACAGCGTCTATGGGTGGTACAAGAGATGAACTCAGCACAGGGAACTTGGCAGCTGTCCCTCCAGCCTCTTCCTGAATGATTCCAGTCTACTCTTAGCCACTGTTTCTCTGCTGGAGATTGGGATGAAGGCCCACAAATGAGATTTTCTGTGCTGGCCGGGGCCCTTTAAGAGGGCACTTGGTTTTCTATGTGACCCCTTCCCCCTCAACACACACACACATACACACTCACCCCTGTCTCTTCCTGACAGTTGGAATGCCCAGTGATTTTTTACAACCAGATATTATATAGGCACTTCTTCCCAGCTCTGGTGCTCCGGTCTAGGGAACCTGGGATGGGATTGAAACTTCTTACTCCTCTGGGGGAACCTTTATGACCACCACACATGGGTGTAGGGCCATCTCTTTTCATGTCTCCATTCTTCCTACCACTCTGGATGTGATTTATTCTATAATCTTTGGTCATAGGACTTCTCTGTTCAGCTAGTCTTTATTTGGTTATTCATGTCAATTGGTCTATAATTTAGTTGCCATTGCATTTGGTCCTGGAAGGAGGTAAGGGTATTTTCAACTGACTCTGCCGCCATCTTGCATCCCCCGCTGTAAAGCCAGTAGCCACGGCCACCATCACAGCCACCTGGCCTGTGCAGGTTTGCATTTGATTTGAACAGACGGTCATGAAACAAGGGAGCCAAGAACTGGTGGGCGATTAGATTTAATTCTAGCTTGCACCTGGTGGGAGTAAATACACACAGTGGGAAAACACTTCCCTTTTCATTCAGGGCTCCCAAAGCCACTGACTCTGAGTTTTCCTAGAATGAAAAGTTTTTACCTCACCAGCCTTATTCACCTCTGTTCCCCATCTCCTTCTCTTTACACAAACTCTGCACAAACTGGCCTCTTTTCTGCAATGCTGATGGCAGGATCTGAAAGAGAGAGAGAGCCCCTGGTCTGCCTTATTTTATAGTATAGAAATTAAAGCCTTTAAGCCAATATACAAATAAGGAGGTCTCTGATACAAAGCCACTTATCTGAGGCATAAATGAGATTCCTCAAAAGAGTGCACCACCCCACATCATGCAACAGTCAAGGGTATGGGAAAAGCTTAGTGTTGAAAAGCTCTTAGTATTAAAAGGGTGGGAAAGACTTAGTCTTAAAACTAAGCCTTAGGCTATAAGGACCTTGCCAATTTACAGCCTATCTCCCACACCCAATGAAAACTATAAGCAAGCAAACATATTTACAAACTAATTTGACCAACACTCTCCATCTCTATATCTCCTGTGGTGAGGCGTCTGTCCAGAGCTTATGTACATTTTTTAATTGGGTTGTTTGTTTTCTTGTTGTTGAGGATTAAGAGTTTTTAAAAAAATATTTGGATATCAGATTTTTTTTTTTTTAAATCAAATCTGTGTTTTGAAAACATTTTCTCCAAGTCTGTGGCTTTTGTTAGAAGGCTGACATTCACAATAATGTCCTCTCTCCTGCTCCCCCTGCCAACAACAGCTTCTCTCTCTTCCTCCAGAGAGAGCCTGGTGAGTCCCACACAGAGAACCTATGTTCTCTGTTCAGGGGTTGGGGGAAGATTCCCATTTCTGGACCCTAATTCACAAAGTTCTGTTCATGAAATGCTCCAGTGCAATTTCCTATCTTAGATCAATGTTTCTGGGAGTTGCAGAAAACTTTGGAGATTATCTTCTCCCTCTATTTTCCTCACCCTGCCCACTCCAATCTCCTTTCATGAAATAAGAAACCAAAGCCCAGAGAGCAGGTGTCCTGCCCAGGATAGCTCTGCCTGTAAGTTGCAAGTTAGAATTGAATCCAGATGTTTGAGATCAAAACCTATCACAGTGGTCCTCCTGTGACTGACTTGAGTTGTTCACAGACTTTCTTCCTCCTTTTCCAGGCAGTGCTGAGCCCTCTTATAGCCATCGCGCTGAAAATATCCCAGATTCATGAGAGAACCGGCCGGAGGGGTCCCACTGTCATCACCTGAGGAACGAAAGACCACTCCCCGGGGCTAGAAGAGAACGCTTGGCAGGAAACGCTTCACCCATGCCTTCCTGCTACCACTTTGTGCCTCTTATGACTTTGGGGGGGGGGTTTGGGGGGCGGGGTGGAAGGGAGTAGGTGGGAAAAGAAAAATGTCTGTTTTGTTTGGGTTTTGGTCAGTTCCTTCAAATGCTATAGGGTCTTCAGTGATCTTTTCAAGCTGCAGTGTCATCTGTTACCTGTATTTTATCACACAAAGGAACCACCCTTTTTGGAAAAGAATGAGTGGGCTAGGAAACTGTTAGCCATGAGATCAGGGCCTCCTTGGTGCCAGGTGAGAAAAGGTTCTGAAATCTGCTGGGGGAAATTCCAGTCCAGGACTTGAGCTGAACCTACACCACACGTGCCCCCAGGGCAGACCTGAGAAGACTCTTCAGCAGGGAGGAGATTTCACTCTTCATTCAAGGTCAGGGTTTCCAGTGGGAAATTTGTAGAACTTCTAGGAGCCCTCGGGTGCCCACCAACTACCTGATGGCCTGCTTTCCCACCTTCCCGTCTCCAAAGTCTCTGTGTCACCTTCTCTCACATCTTCTAAAGCGTTCTGCATATCACAGTGGCACACTAGCACAAAACATATCAAAGGGTGTTTTTCTTTCTTATCTTGTAAATATTATTTTAGACATTAAGCTGTCTGCATTCCCTCAAATCCAGCCCTTCTTTATGCAGGTGGGAAACAGTTTCTTGGCAGGACTTTGCAAATGAATGCTTAACATTCTGGGACCCTTCCTTGATTAAATCACCTAGGGTGATATCTGGGTTTATAGTCATTCCCTCTGGGAAGACAAAATGTCCCCAAGTCTGCTCTCTCTCTCACTTTCTCTCCGCTAGCGTGTCTCCCAATAAGGGCCTGTTTTAGTGCGCTTGTTTGGACACAGCTCTCACGTATGATGGCTATTAAAGGGACGATGAAATGCTCTAAGAGTGGGAAATGAAGTGAATACTGGGCTAGAACCTTACTGGTGGCACGGAGATGGGCCTGAGGAGAGGGAGGGCAGAGCTGGGGCCCCTGCTGGGAGCAGAGAGCCACACTTACTTTCTCTGCAGCTCTAGCAGCCTCCTCTGACTCAGCGAGGACCCTCGGTGCATGGGACCCACTTGCACGTGTTTTGCTTCCTTGGGAACGGCACTCTCACTCGCATCATTTGCACAGATGACGTGGTGTGCTTTGACTGTTAAGCAATTTGCGATTGCTGTGGTCAAGATTAATGCAAGCAGGGAAACATTCCCAACAAGGTGTTTTTTCATTTTCTATCTATGCTTCTGTCAGAAATTTGCTAGGACATTTAGTATTCAATAAAAAGAAAATTCCTTACTTCAACCTTATGCAGAGATTGTGGAATTTTGCTTATTTGTTTGTTGTGCTGTTTGGGAAACTCCAGTAGTGGTCACTACTCTGGTAAGTCTACCTTTCAGAACACTAGCAGGGGTTGGTTTTCATTAACATGACCTTGGGAATTTTTTAGATAAATGGAACAGAAAAGGCAAATTGTTCAAAACTGCCTTTAGGAGTCAGCAGAAACTGAAATGGTGTTTAGTTTTTCATTGTAAGTATTTTCACTTTGAGATAAGAGGAGGGTGGCTTTGAGCTAGGAGTCTCAAAAACTAGTTATGAATTTTATTAGCAATGTACTACAACTTGCCATCCATCCTTGGTTCTCATCGCCTGTGAAGTGGAGGGCCATGGTGGCTTTTCATTCACTACTTACCTCTGTGTTGGTCAGCACAATTCAATGCATTCTTAGGCTTGCTCTAGGTAAGTAAATATTTATTTTTCTGCAAGTTGCTAAACTTTTAATCATCTTTAATTTTTAATATACAGTGTAAATGAATCCTCATTTTAAAATTCTGCTTCTTTATTTCTGCATGGAGTCATGTATGTCCAGCAGCCCATATATGTATTCATCCATTCAGCAAACACTGGTTCAACAACTCGATGCAGAATCCTGATTTTGGTGCAGCAAGGAGATATACAAAACATTATTTCTGCTCTTATGAGTTTGTAATTTGGGAACAGGAGGCTTTAACAGAAATACACAAAGAATCGGGTAGATACAAATGTTACAGTAGAAACACAAGCAATTGTGGAAATACATAGAGAGATTGATTCAGAGATGGCAGGAGCCTGGCACTTGAGGAGTTTCCCAAAGAGCGGACTTTCCTGGGACTTGTAATTATTTATATAGTTTCACCAGGGGTAACTGTAGCAAGAACAGAGACTAGGAGTTGAGAGGCAGGAGGGCTGGAGAAGAGGCTCGCGTTGGGTCTAGTGAGAGGTTGGCTTGCATGAGTGGGGATGAAGCAGACACAGCGTTATAAATATCAGGCAGAGTGAATGCCTGGGCTCAGCTTTGGAAACCAGCAGCTGCATAGCCGCCTAGTTTTACAGAGCTTTTCCCCAGCCGGGTTACTAAGGGGAAGGGCCCGCAGCGGCTCTAGGACACAGCCTCTCTCTGGAGCCTGCTCCCATTCACATTGCCAAGGTATTATGTCTGCTTTATGTAAAATCCAGGCTTCTCTTGCCGAGCTTACATACATACCCTCTTGCCTTATCCTCAAGGAGGTAACAGACCGGAAGTCACCCTTCTGCACATAATGTTCATTATGTTCTTAAAGTTGGAGCTCCAGCCACTAGTTCTTATAAGTCCAATAAATTTGTGGGGACCACAGGAGACAATCATAGAAGAGACTATGTCTGGGCCGTTCTTGTAACCGGCTAACATTGAGGGGCTCACTCACAATACCATGTGTCTCTAGAACCATGACAGCAACAATATATATAACACAGTGGTTCCCAACCTGGCCCGTGTCACTACCCACACAGCAGGTGTTTGGAAATGTGTATACATGTGCCAGGGAGGCATTTAACGGGAGGGGACCAAGGATGCTAACCAGCCTGCCATGTGTCAGTGAGTCTCCTAGAACAAAAGTTGTTTTGCCTCATCCATGATTCTTGAGTTTATCAGCTGACTTTGAAAATGGATAAGCAGTCACTGAGGTCATTTATCAAACCTTACTGATCCAAAGTGCACAAATAGTGTTGCATGACAGTGCAGGCTGGTGGGCTTGGGCATGACATGACAACTTGCTGCACAGAACGCCTGAGATTGATTACTTGTCCCATGGCTGCACAGTGGGCCGACAGCTTTCTGCACTGAATCAGGGTTCTCTGCAGGCAGTACAGGCTATGACGGAGCTAATGGTGTGGTGACTTATCATTGGCCAGCTGTGGGTCAGTGTGAGGCATGGGACTGACTCTGGCAGCAATATCCATCCATCATGGCCAGTCTGAGGAAGTTGAAAAACACCTGGGGGAACTGGTAGTAAAACTAACAGATGACTCCATTTTGTTGCTTGGTCATGTACTGGATATTCTCTAACTATGTGGCCACTGATACGCCAGACACCTGCCTTGAGGACATTTCTATTCCTAGGTGGAGAAGGGCCTGAGAAATTGCATGCCTTTGGAAATGATGTAACTGCCAGGAAATCAGTCTTTGGCCCTTCAACAGTTACAAACAGCAAGAGATTATCTGAGGTGTCAGAGCTTAGCAGAATGCCTGCTCTACTCATACCAGCTGGGGGCCTTATCAGTGAAAATGGCTCATGCAGTTGACAGCTCACTTGGTATGTGAATGAGCCTAAGTTGTTATGGAATGTTATAGAATACAGTGAAGATATGCATTATATACCCATGTCTGTATTATATTTACATGTCCTTTAGCACCTAGTATGGGCCCTGCCATATAGGTGAGGTGAGCTGGGGAGATACCTTACCAAACACTATGTGTTTAAGCAGATTCATAAAGGATGAATAGGACTGTGTGTAAAAGTACTGCTGAGTTTTTGAGTGGAGGGGTTAAAAATACCCACACTACATCTCAGATATGCAAAAGATGCAGCATAAACTATTCTATAACTGACCTTAACATGCTCATCTTCTGGGGGTCATGGGAGGGTGCTAAAACTTGTTATTCAGAGGGAGTTATAAGATTAAAATATTGGCGAGCCATTGTCTCTGCATAATTCCTTTCCCCATCGACACATGAGCCTACCATTCACATCTGAGAGGAGGGAACAAGCAAAGACACTCAGCTTGGAGGTTTGCCTCTTGTCCACTGTCTCACAGTCTAAATGTCCTCCCTGTCATTCACAGAACCATGATTCTCAATCCATCACCATTAATTTTATCATAAACTTAAGTAGAGGTAGAGATACAATGTCTATTTCCCCTGGGTAAATTCCCCCAGGGCGGCCAGTGAATTCTTATTGACCACACAGGACACTCTTCTCTGACCTGCCCAGTGATTTTAATTGCTAGGCCTTTCAAAGGTAGGATTTGTTTTGGGTAATACCCATGTTCTTGATGCTTGCTTCAGAGCATGTATTATTTTTTTAACGCAATAAAGGCCTCTTAGAAGTATTTATTTTTTCTTTATTTTTTAGATTTTATTTATTGATTTTTAGAGAGAGGAGAGAGAGAGAGAGAAAGAGGGGGGGAGAAGCAAGAAGCATCAACTTATAGTAGTTGCTTTCCATATGTGCCTTGAGCAGGCACTCCCAGGGTTTTGAACTGGTGACCTCAGTGTTCCAGGTCGACGCTTTATCCACTGTGCCACCACAGGTCAGGCAGTAGTATCTCTTTTAAAAAAGCACCTGACTAATTTTCTGAATCAAGAGTTTTCATTAGGTAGTGTTTGGTTTTGCATAAAGATTTACTCATTTGGATGCTGTATTAGTTGCACATAGAGAATAAAACTTGATTTGTGTTCTTCTATTGATTATTTTTCCGATACAAAACAATGGCAAAAAGGGAAAGTTTAAGTACAAAATTTATTGCAGTAAAGAGACTAAAACAATTGTCTTATATAAACCAAAATTCATGTTTGTTTCACATGACTACCAGTAGTTAAAAAAAGCATCTGTAACCAATGCAAACTCTGGATGAAAGCCCTGCAATAAAGCTTGTTCAGGTCAGTCAACGTACTCAGACCCCAGGGAAAATCTCAGGATAACCGTCTCAGTAGTGGGATAGAAAGAGGCGAGAGGAGAGTAGTCATAAGTTGCACTGCTAATAAACAATCACATTCCTGTTGGACAACAATGAGTGACTTGCATATCCAGTGACGCTCTGAAGTCAAGAATTCAGGTCACAGATGGCCAAATTCATGCTCTGTGTAAAGGAACCAGGAATTTCTTTTATGTGGCTTCCTGTGTACTTGTCAGGATGCACTTAATCTGTGCACTCAGCAACAACAGGGAAGGGAAGGCCAAGGGGACCCCAACCCATCTAAAATACCTTCTTCCTCCTTGAGCAATATTCATCTTTCCCGTCACTGCTCAAAGCCCCACCTGTGCCCGTTCACCAGTGGCTGCTTGTTACCATTAAGAACCATCTTTCAGCAGCAGTATACTGATTAGATGAAAGGAAACTATAGCAATAGGTAAGGGCTAAACTCCTGGGCAGAAAACCTGGAGGCCTATTTACGTTTTAAAAGAGAATCCAGCAAAGGAACCCTAAAGCAATCTCTGCTGCCTCTCCAAGGGCTTTGAGTTATTGCAACAATCTTGGGGCTCCCCTTTTTGTTAAGGGCCCACTTTCTGAAAGGAGAGAGAAGACCAAACTGCTCCCTGTAAGGAGGGAAATAAGGCTGGGTTAACCTAGCACAAAGGTTGGAAGTAAATACGTCCTCCCATGCCTTCCTATGTACCCTCCTTCATCCTCCTAGAAAGAATTGTGTTATTAGAAACGTTACTTAACTTCTCCAAGCCTCGGTTTTTGCATCTGTAAAATGCAAATAACCATTGCACCCATCTCTGAAGGCGATAATGAGGTCTAAATCCAAAGCATAGAAAGTTCATAGCACAGAGCTTGCTATATGAAAAGCACTCCATAATTGTTATTGATCCCAGCATAAATTCTTCACTCAGTAGAGGAGGAAACTGAGGTCCAGAGAGATGAAGATTCTTGTCCAAGCTCTAAAGCATCAGGCTGCATGTGTTTCCAGCACCCTGCCATTTGACTTGTCCTCTTGTAGTAAAACAAAATAGAATAAAGCTGACAAGATTTCTTAGAGACTCCGGATCCCCTCAGGGAGCTCTTGTGCAGGGTCACTGACATGGTTTTTCTTCCCACGATCCCTTGCCCGCTTTTATTTTTAGCAGCTGTTTCCCATGAGGGGCTGTCATGCATCCTGGAGAGCTTCCCCCACTCCAGCACTCTTGGTTTAGCCTCTGGGCATCCTGTGATGGTGTTGCTGCCACCGCCCTGTCCGCTACAGACTCGTCATAGGAAGGTGGTACTTCTCCGTGAGCATCATTTTCTTCCTCAAATTCAAGGTCCGTCTCTGTGTACAGAGGTGGAGGGATATCCGAGGCCTCTCCCTCTGCAGGGCAGGTTTGCTTTTCAGCATCAAGACTTTCTTCATAAGCAGGAGGGTAAAAATCTGGCCTGAGGGACAAAATGCCACACTCATACATGTGTTATTTAAGTGGTTTGTTCAAAGAGGCATATGTCTGCCTTTCTCTAATCATGCTGGGCAAAGTTAAACTATGAAGAAACATTGATTTTGAAACAGATGTATTTCTTCCCTGGCATCACCAGTTTTGTAAAACCGTGTCACTCTGCTAGCACAGCCCACCTTATCAGACATAGGTGTGGGTCTCTTTAGTCCTTAGCAGTGTAGGGGACACGGGGGCCTTGACTGTGGTATATCTCTACCCAATTATTTAGTCCATTCACATCCTTGTCCCGGTTCACACATATCATCTTTTACTCAGTTGCACTCAATCAATATCTCTGATCCTCTCAGCCAACAAAATAATGAATGGAAGCCATCTCCATGCAGTTCCCTGAACTATATCAGCTGCTTCTCTCTTTCCCACCAATCTTTCAAATCTTGACAGCTAGTTAAGACAAACAAACAAAAACCCCATAATTGTTTGCTATGCTATTTCAATTGAAAACTTTATGTGGATTTCAGATGCAGGTTTTTCCACGCCACCAGGCAAGCCAATGGCTAATAGAGCCATTCATACCAGAGCTGATGTACTCATTAGTAATCTTGCCCAGTGTTGCTAATTGCTAAATCCTTCCAACTTCTCCATTATGAATGAGATTGGGGGTGGCGTGGAGGTGAGGAAGAGAGAGGGTGAGCTTGGGTGAGATGTGTATTTATAGAGCAAATTCTTCCAGTGTCTACAGGGAGTGTTTGTGGTGTGTAACCACAACAGAACAGGAACTGCCATTTGTAGCCACAGCTCCCTTCCAAATGTGGCCAGGCCCAAAGCCAAATGGCTGAAGCTGCTGTCTACTGTACAGCACAAACCTCAGCCTTCACTCAGAACAGCCAAGGCTATGTCCTGGGGCACACGTGTGAAGACACTGAAGACAGAAAGGTGAGCTGTCCCCAGATTAATTTGAGAAGCTCCAGGATGACTACCGCCTGCCCCCCAAATCTGACTCACCTTTCCTAATCCTTCCCAAAACAGTTCACCTTCCTAGTGCCCTGAATTCTACCATTGCAGACCCACCTGCTCTCATACCTCAACCTGGGCACCCATTTTGCATGCAAATGCTTCTGAGAAATGTAGCTGTCCATTGACTGACTTCCTAGCCATTTTAAATGGGCTGTGCGTCTATTAGATTCAGGAGGAATAGTCAGTAAGGGGAAGCACCCTGATGTCCATAATATACTTTAAAACCTTCCTGCACAGATATTGTAATGCTATGTATGTGTCAGCAAATTTAAGCTACACCCAAAAGGTAATCAGTTACTCTTATCAGGAATGCAAACTCTGGAGGCAATTCTCTAACATTTATACAAAATAAAATCAGCACTCTAGATAAAAGCATCTCCTACAATCATTTCAGTTCTCTTAACTTTTACCAAATCCAGAGACCTTGCTAGTAAGTATAATAAACATTGGGAGTGGATTTTGGTTATTATAATTAGTTAGTATCATTAATAAGCACAATAATGTAAAAAAACAAGTCATGGGTAAAATTGCTTATATTCAGACAACATGGAGTAGCCAAAATATTTTAGATGATGAGGGTAGGAGGACTGATGAGGTCTTGCAACATGTACCTTAAGGATGATGCCTGATGTTTTATCCCGGAATGGTCCTGTGTTCAACCAAGAAATAGGAGGTTTTGGTTGTCTGATACTAACCATAGGTTAGCTGAAAATTTTTAATGTGGTAAAATATATATATCATAAAATTTTCCATATTAGCCAAGTGTGCAGTGTGGTGACACTAAGTACTGTATTTTTTGCTCCATAAGACACACTTTTTCCTCCCAAAAGTGAAGGGGAAAATACCCATGTGTCTTATGGAGTGAAAAATATGGTATTTTATTAAATATTTTAATACACAATTTGGTTCAGAATATTTTTTTTCTTGTTTTCCTTCTTAAAACCATAGGTATGTCTTATGGTCAGGTGCGTCTTATGGAGCGAAAAATATGGTATGTATATTCACATTGTTATACAACCATCACCACTATTCATCTCCCAAACTGAAACCCTGTGCCCATTAAACACTTACTCCCCATCTTCCTGCCTCCTGCCCCTAAGAACCCTGTCCTATGTTCTGTCTATGAATCTGACTACACTAGTACCTCATGTAAGTGGAATCGTTATGTATTTGACTTTTGTGTCTGATTTACTTCACTTAGCGTAATGTCATTAAGGTTCATCCATGATGTAACATGCATCAAAATTTCTTTAATTCTGAAGGCTGAAAAATATTCCACTGTGCGTATATACCACATTTTGTTTATCCTTTCATTCACTGGTGGACTAACAGTTGTTTATTCTGCCTTTTGGCTATTGTGAAAAATGCTGCATAAATATTGTACAAGTATCTGTTCAAGTCCCTGCTTTCAATTCTTTTGTGTGTATGCCCAGAAGTGGAATTGCTGGATCAATTCTATGTTTAATGTTTTTTAAATTTCTTTTATAGATTGATTTTAGAGAGACAGAGAGGAAGGGGAAACAGAGAGAGAGAGAGAGAGAGAGAAGCATTCATTTGTTATTCCACTTAGCTGTGTACTCATTGGTCACTCTCTGTATGTTCCCTGACCAGAGATCTAATCCACAACCTGGTGTTTTGGGATGATGCTCTAATCGAATGATCTAACTAGTCAGGACCTTTAATGTTTTGAGGAACCTCCATATTATTTTCCACAGTGGCTGCACCCTTTTATATTCCCATCAGCAGTGCACTAGGTTTTCAATTTGTCCACATCCTTGCTAATGCTTGTTTTCTGTTTTTGTGTTTTTTATAATAGCCATGCCAATGGGCACAATGTGGCAAGGTTAACTGAATCTTACCTCTGAAATATTATTGCTTTGCCTCAAATGAATCTGTCATGCAAGGTATAATCAAAACACCTGAAAGGCTGCTAAACTGGGACTTCACCAAGTTCACAGAAAGAAGGTAGGACTGACTTTTAGCCTGCTTGTCATTTGTTGTGTGGCAGACTTCGGTTCTGGACTTGCTTTCCTTATAACTTGGCAGCCAGGTTATGCAGTATAACTAACTAACTACCACCAGCCCCTACGGATGGCTCCTATGACACAACAAAAAAAGCCTTCGAGTTGAGCCTCTCAAATTGGTTTAGGTGGGTTTTCAATGTGTTTTGGTGGGGCAGGGTGGAGTCTCTGAGATAAATTTCCTTTACTGCATAGTTTCTCCCAAAGGCAGCACCATTATTTCTAATAACTAAGCCCAGAGAGATGCCCTGATGATAGAGCTTCAATTCTAGACATGCAGCCCCAGGAGACATGGAAATCGCTCCTCTGTTGGATTAGAAGTCATTCTGCTTTTCCAGAACTCAGCCCCATCTCAGCCCTCATTAGTCCTCTGGCTTCTCAGCACATACCTGTCCACCATGGCTGGGGTCACGGCCCCATGAGCAGGGTGTTGTCTGAACACAGGGCTGAACATCCCTTTGTTTACACTCGCCTGGCAGTAGGTGCTCCAGAAAATTCCACTCAGAAGGATCACAAACCCCAGAGGGAGAAGCCAATAGGCCAGGATCAGGCTCCCCCGGCAGTTGAATATAGAACCTGAGGAGATGAAGAAGGCTCCCAGGCAGATTACCAGGAAGCCTGTCAAGAGGGCCAGGGCGCAGAGCACAATACCAGTTCTTGTCTGCATCCCTGCTCTCTGGAACCCAGCTCCCTGGTCCAGCCACTCCCCTGCTTCCCTCACTCAGAGAGAATGCTCTCATTAGCCAGCTCATAGCTTTATACACGCTGGGACCAATTGGCCTTTGGACAATTAAATGAAGCAGGCACTTAAAAGGTATTCATTAACCATTGAAGTAACTATAATTTTGTTGAAGGATTAACCTAAAAAGACAGCATTGTATACTACAGAAAGGAGTGGCCTGGCACAGCTGTCTTTTTCTACTCACCTAGGTAGGACCCTCAGCTGATGGAGTTATTAGAGGGGTGGTCTTCCAGCCTTTGATTTAAAGGGCACTGGTGTCTTAATCCCGTCAGTAGGTAATTTCCCACTCATTCTAAAGAAATTAGCATTCATTGATGAACTATCTTCTTTGTAGTTTGTCAGGGAGTACTTCTCTGATTTCTTCTTTCTTTCTCTGTACTAAAAAGACTTTCTAAGAAAAGGCTCTTAAGGCCCTGGCTGCATAGCTCAGTTGGTTAGAGCATCGTCCTCATACACCAAGGTTGTGGGTCCTATTCCTGGTCAGGACACATACAAAAATCTACAATAAATGCATAAATAAATGGAACAACAAATTAGTGTTTCTCTCTCTTCCACATTCTTTCTCTCTCTCAAATCAGTAGATATTAAAAATTTAAAGACCCTTACATGTTTTTCTTGCCTCTCTTAATGAATCTCATTTTATTGCCCTTACACTATGATAATGAAAAAATTCCAAGAGAAAAGTTCATGGGCTCTGATTCCTTTCTAGTGACAGGAAAGCTGAGCATCAGCAGGCGGGGAAAAGAGAGTGTTGGAGAGAATTATAATAGACAAGGCTTCGGGAATTTGCAAGGATTTCGGGGGATAGTCCTAAAGGTGATGATCTGGTGACTTCTGCTCTAAATCTGGTTTTGTATTTTTCCCATTAATGGTGCCCAATGTTCAGATCCTACGGTCATTTCTGCTTAACATATAGGTGATGGATAAAAATATTTTTCTTATTGCTCACCCATTGGCCACCATTCTTGGCTCACTAACAATAGTTGAACCATATCTCACCCTTCCTGCTCTCAAAAAAAAAAAAAAAGCCACAGGCATTTGTTAAAGAGCATTTCCTAAGGCAGAGGTGCCCAAACTACGGCCTGCAGGTCGCATGTGGCCCCCTGGGGCCATTTATCCGCCCCCCCCCCCACTTTCTGAAGGGACACCTCTTTCATTGGTGGTCAGTGAGAGGAGCACAGTATGCATCCGCACCCATAGTTCCCATTGAAATACTGGTCAGTTTGTTGATGTAAATTTATTTGTTCTTTATTTTAAATATTGTATTTGTTCCCATTTTGTTTTTTCACTTTAAAATAAGATATGTGCAGTGTGCATAGGGATTTGTTCATAGTTTTCTTTTATAGTCCAGCCCTCCAACAGTCTGATGGACAGTGAACTGGCCCCTGTGTAAAAAGTTTGGGAACCCCTGCCCTAGGGTGTGCTGCATGTTTCCACCTCCATATAAAACAAATACTTGTAAGAAGCACTGCCTATTAAATTCCCACCCTCCTCCCACACATCTTATGGTTTCACAGAGCATACTAACATATTAAAGGCTTTAAAAAATCCTGCAAACTTCTTCCTCTCATAAAATGTTTATTAAATAAAATTTGTTTTGGTAGATGCTGCAAAAAATGTTCCTTGTCCTCTCTCCAACTCCATTGCTCTATGTGGTGTTGTCTTAAATAATCTGTCTTAGGACCAGCCTTCTCCTTTACAGAATTTGGTTCTTCTATCCTGGCTGTCTTCAGTTGCAGACACCTATTTCAGATCTTGTCTGTACCCTAATTCTTATTTTTTTATTTGATGCTTGTCCCTACCCAAAGTGTGCTGCCCAGAGAGTCTCTGGGTCACTTCTTCCCAGAGAGATTATGTTCAGTTCCTCTCTGCTATTCCTCTACCCCATTACCATTATTTTCTATTTACTTTCCCATTGGAAAAAGCAGTTCTTTGTGCAATAAATATGTATACCTTAGCCTCATACCCACTGTCTCCTCAGCTCTACCTTTATGTCATTAACTAGGAAAGAGAAAGATACCAGGTCAAAAATGCTGTAAGTCACATCCCCATTCTACCTTCTAACTTCTACCTTTATTAGGGTCAATGCTTACCCTGAACTACTTTCATCTTCTAGTCTTGCTATTATCCTTGAAATCTTAAAACAACTCTTTCTCCCTCCTTCCCCAATTAGTCTTGAGGTTGGCAGATTTCTAAGATGACTCCTAGTGGTTCATGTTCTTTTGAGTGTGGGCTGGACATAGTGACTTGATTCTAATAGAATATGGCAAAGGTGATGAATTGTACTCCCATGAATAGGTAACAAAAAATTGTGACTTCTGTCTTACCAGCATGATTTCTATTGCCGTCGTAGCTTGCACTCTTTGAGGAAGGAAGCTGACATATTAGAGAAGCCCATGGGACAAGGAACTGAGGGCAGCTTCTGACCAACAGTCAGTGAGGATCTGAGGCCCTTAGTCCAAGATCAAGTGAGGAACTGCATCCTGCCAATAACCATGTGAATTTGGGATCAAATCCTTACCCAGTTAAGCCTTGCGGTGACTATAACCTAAACAAAACCTTGATTGAGAAACCTTGAAGGCAAGGAGTTTGTTAAGCAATGCTTAGATTCCTAACACACAGAAACTATGAAGGTGTGTATGTTCTTTTTAAATGACTAAGTTTTGTGGCAATTTGTTAGGCAGTAAAATAACAAATAAAAATAACTAAAAGAAAGTATTTGAGCAGAATAAGGAAGGAAGGAAGGAAGGAAGGAGAAGAAAGAAAGAAAGAAAGAAAGAAAGAAAGAAAGAAAGAAAGAAAGAAAGAAAGAAAAGGAAGGAAGAAGGAAGGAAGGAAGGAGAAAGAAAGAAAGAAGAAAGAAGGAAGGAAGGAAGGAAAGAAAGAGAAAGAAAGAAGAAAGAAGGAAGGAAGGAAGGAAGGAAAGAAAGAAAGAGAAAGAAAGAAAGAAGAAAGAAAGAAAGAAAGAAAGAAAGAAAGAAAGAAAGAAAGAAAGAAAAGAAAGAAAGAAAGAAAGAAAGAAAGGACATATAGGAAAGGAGGCCAGATCTGTGTTAGCAGAGGTGGGCTGGGAGGAGGAGGAACTGGATTAAGGATGTAATGTACAGCACAATGACTTTAACACTGCTATGTGGTATATTTGAAAGTTGTTAAGAGATAAATAGCTCCTAAGATTCCTCATCACAAGGGAATAACTTTTCTTAATTGATATGAGATGATGGATGTTACCTATACTTATTGCAGTAATTATTTCACAATATATGTAAGTCAAATTATTATGACATGTACCTTAAACTGATATAGTGCTGTATGTCAATTGTATCTCGATAAAACTAGGGGGGAAAGTATTTTCTGGTTCACTTACTTTTAACTACCTCACTTTACAGATGAGGACAATGTGATTTCTAGCAGGATCCCAAGGTCATGAACCAAACCCAAACTCAAATTCAGGTTTCTGGATCCCAAGCTCAGAACCCTTGTGATTATACTATCATAAAAGTTATATTGTTAAAATTTTCATTGATCACATATCAGAAATGTAGTATGTGGGGCAGTACTTAATATGCTTGATCTTGGGCCTGAAGTTAGGAGAAAGGAGTTGCCAGACTGCAAAGAGAATCAAGAGGGAGTGAGTCAAATAGGGCAGGGGTGCTGTGGTGAGAAAAGTTGGAAGGCTCAAATAGAAATGATAGCAGAGACATAGTATCGGAATGAAAAGGACATTATTGAGAATGGTCAGTTTCCAAGAGATTGACTTGCCTGTAGGGGAAAGAAAAACCCCAAAATATATTAGGTTGTTTCCTTTGTTCCTTTCCTTTATTCTCCCATCTTTGCTGTCCAAACTGCTGTGAGATGGGGCTTTCCAGAGCTTTAGAATAAATATACATACATACTATCAAAATTCCATAGTTTGTAATTCCCAGGAAATGACTATTAAACCTTCTTTTCTCTCCCTCCACAGTAGTTTTAAATATGGGTCAGATTTCATTTTAAAACACTCTAAGAAACTGTCCTAAATTCCTTTTCCTTTTTCTCCTCCACCACCTTCTGTCTCTTCTTCCATTACTCCCCTCCTCTTATTAACTGGCTTTTGTCTGAAATGAATGGATTATCATATACATTTTGAAATTTAAGCTATTTATTGTAATTTGACTTGTCATATTAACTAAGAAGAAAACCTCCTTGAAAGGACTACTTCACAGAAATGTACCCAGCCTTTAATAACCCAAACAAATGTGTTCCAGTGTTCCTTCTTTGGAAGTTTATCCCTTGCTCTGTATACACAATCATGATCAGCCTGTTTTATGATGGCTGATAGCTGACAAAAGCTACAGAAATAAACAATTGGTAACCATGTCAACCTACTATAAAACTCAGGCTCCACTTGCAAACACACACATGCACGCACACGCTCATGCATTGAAGTTGGAAATTGCTTTGCAGGTTGTAAAACCCTGAGTCATTTATTTAAATGGAGAAATATGATTTTGTAATTGCAAAGACTAATGAAGTTTTCACATGGATGATGTTGGGCAGATAAAATATATTATGCTCACTTTGTTAAAGATAGCGCTGCCCACGAGGAAGCCCGTCATCCAGGTGATAATATTAGTTGCCCTTCTTGCTTAGGATGGGCGTGATTATATTAATGTGTGTTGGGGGAGGGCTTTCATGCCAAAAGGTTTCAAAAGGAAGAAAGATCATGTTGTTTCGGGGAAGAGTGATTATGTTCTAGGAGGAGCCCATGCTATGCGAGAGCAGAGAAAGGCCATGTGGAGGAGTGGAGAAGCAGTCAAGATGGCGTAGTGCTGAAGGAGAAGCCAGTTTGTGCAGAGTTTGTACAGATAGAAGGAGATGGGGAACAGAGGTGAATAAGGCTGGTGAGGTAGATACTTTTGATTCTAGGAAACTCAGATAAGTCAGTGGCTTTGGGAGCCCTGAAAGGAAAGGGAAGTGTTTTCCCACTGTGTGTATTTCTTGCCCATCGGGTGCAAGCTAGGATTAAAGCTAATGGCCCACCAGTTCTTGGCTCCGTTGTTTCATTACCATTTGTCTGAATCAAATGTGAACCTGTACAGGTCAGGCAGCTGTGATGGTGGCCGTGGCTACTGGCTTTACAGATGATGATTTCATGTTACCTCAATGTTTGACAACTTTATTAAACTGCTTGCTAGAAAGGTTCAATTAGATTCAAGCTCATCCTCTGAAAATTATAATAAGCCTCTTTGGTGAATATAGTCATTTATACAACAATTAAGCTTCTCTGTAACGATTACATTTGTATTTCTATAAGGTTTTTGTGTCTGAGTGTGAGCAGTAGAAGGAGAACAGTTTCAGGGGGATTAAGTATACAGACATGAATCCACTCTAGGGAATAATTTGGAAAGTTCTATTTGAAACTTAATGAAATAACCAATCCTAGAACTTTTCCTTAGCCTGTAGAGTCCTGTAAGCCAGTGGCTGCCGCCCTGGCCATGCAGGTTCTCACTGGCCTAAAGCAGACAGTAAAGGAAGTGTGGAGCCAGAAAATGGTGGGCCATTCTGTTTATTAGAGTCTCATAATGTAGGACGAGCAAACAGGCATGGAAGACTGCTTTCCTTTTTCTCTGGACTCTCGTGGACTCACAGGCCCCCATCAACTTCACCAGGCCTCCCAAGCCCCTCAGCGCCCTCTCTTTCTCTCTCTCAACTCTCCAGAAAAACAGGTCAAGTGGAAATACCCCTTCTCCCTCAACCAATAGCAAACGATTGCCCCTCCCCACGACAGAAAATTTGCAACTTGCAATCTGCCCCCTTCAGGGCAAGCACCTGCCCGGACCAATGCAAAACATAAGCAAGCAAACCTAAACACACTCTACAAACTCGAAACATTGGTTTGCCCTTTATGTTACTCAATTCAGTGGGTTGAAGAAAAATTAAACAATAATTCTTTTATGTCAAGTTCAATCCTAAAAAAACACTCCCTAACTTTTCCTAACTTCTCTCTCCTTGAGAAAAACAGCAAGTGCTTAGAACAATTTTTCCTCAAATATTCTTGCATAAGACAGTCATTCTCAAACTTGGATCAACCTCAGAGTCCCATGGAGAGATGTCAAGTAGCAGATTGCTGGGTGCTATCCCAAGAATTTCCGATATATTCAGGGGGAGAGAGAGAGAGAGAATCTAAATAATAAAGCAAGTTTAGCAAATTATTAATAATCAGTGAATCTGGGTAACAAGTACAGGTATTTGGGAGTTCTTTACTCTTACTACAGCTTTCTATAAGTATGAATTTCTTCCAAAATTAAAATATTAGACCATGACACTGAAACTGTTTAATATCTGAAAAAGAAGAGAAAGAAAGCCAGTATGAATACTCTCTCCTTGGGCACTTGTCTTGGGTTTGAGTCATGATCAGTACTGAACAACCAATTTCCTTCTTAACTCATCATTATCAACGCATTACCAATAATAATTATTATTTTCAATACAAGACTCACAGAGTCTGAGCACACATGGATTTCTGAACCAGTGGTTTATGTAAGTGATTAGAACCTAAGCAGTCCTGGTGTGATTCCTGAATCTGTCATTTCCCAGTCCTGTGAAGCTGGGAGTCTAACCCAGGGCTAGTGCATTGTGCTCTAGGAGGTGCCATTTACATAGAAAACAAAGGGAATGGTGCCCCCTGGACTGTGACACTCAACTTTTCTGAACCTCAGTTTCCATATCTGTAGAATGGGAAGAATACTAAGCCCACAGAGGTTAAATTAAAGGTGATAATAATGATCACTATGGGAAACCACAGATCCTCCTGCAGAAGAAATGATCTCCATGGTCCCTTCCAGTACCAATGCTATGATCTGGAGACTGTTCCATTTAACAGAGACAATGTAGACAGACTTTCCTCTTTTTTTTTTTTAATTATTTTTCTCCCAGGAGACCTTCATAAAAAGTCATATTTTTGTTATTTAAATTATGTCAACAAAAGAAGTCAATGATTTTCCAACTCCATGAATAAAGATAGTGTTTCCTTTTAAGAAAATCACGTGCAGTATCTTTTCTTGAAGATACCAAGTCCCAGCACCTTGCTGATATGCCCCTGCAGGCTTTATTGTTCCCAGAACACTGTGCACTGGAAATGTTTAGGAAGTAAGCATTCTACTTATTTCCTTCCCTGAAGAGCAAATAGGTTGTTGTTGCGAAAAGCCATGCTAGGCAGCCAACTCAAATGACCAAATGGAAATAAAATCAGATAAGAAGTACCTGACCTGTGGTGGTGCAGTGGGTAAAGCATAAACCTGGAACACTGAGGTTGCTGGTTGGAAACCCCAGTTTTGCCTGGTCAAGGCACATATGGGAGTTGATGCTTCCTGCTCCTTCCCCCTTCTTTCTCTCTCTTTCTAAAAATGAATAAATAAAATCTTTATCTATCTATCTCCACTCATTTAAAAAAGTTTTGTTGAAGTTAGTGGTCAAGAGATGGAGTTCAAGATTGAGGTTGGGAAATGGTTCAGAACTCTTTTTTAAAAAATTTATACTGCTCACAAAAATTAGGGGATATTTTATTGCTTCATATTCAGTTTGAAATATTCCCTAATTTTTTTACTAGCAGTATGTTTTATTGCTGTTCTTTTTTTTTTTTTTGGAGGGGAAGGAGAGAGAGAGAGAAACATTAATTTGTTGTTCCACTTATTTATGCATATTCAATGGTTGATTTTGTATGTGCCCTGACTGGGGATCGAATCTGTAACCTTGGCTTATTGAGATGATATTCTAACCAATTGAGCTACCCAGCCAGGGCCAAAAACTCTATTTTTGAGTGGCAGGTGTGCATTAGCATTATATTTCCAGCCTAAAAGACCACTGAGAGGAGAGTGGATTGAGGAATCAGAGACCCTCTGGTCCCAGCTACAACTCAGGCTATCTCTCAGGCCTTAGCAAATCACCTTTTTTTTTTTTCTATTAAAAGAGAAATCTGAATTATGTTAAGGGTTTTATAAAACATTTTTGAGCCATAGAGTCTTTTGTTAAAATCAATTTTACAAGAATCCTTATATGAAAATCAAATAAATATAGAGGTGCTCTGAGAAATTGAGTATGTGAGTCTGGAGGTGACTACACTCACCTCTTAGCTCTGGCAGCTCCAGAAGGAAAATGGAAGGCATTTAAGGGTTCCTTGGAACCCAGATCAAAAATCACTAAACCACTGAACTGAATGAAGTGACTTCCTACTCAAACACTTCACTCTCTGGCTTTGATCGGTTCAGAAGACTAACCCTATTTGACACATCATGACATCACGTTTTATTCTTCAAATCTTTCACAGGCTCCTTCCTCTTCTGACAGCTGTTCATGGAAGCCATTACTTAGCTCTGTTCATGGGCAAAATTTAAATTTATTTACCCGAGGCTTTTGAGGGAGACAATGTCAGGGCCAAGACTTGTCCTCCAGTGAGGAAATAAGAGACTAGTTTAAACACTCTGTTCCAATTGTTAGTGTTGTAACTCATGCAGATTTTATCTGGTTCACAGTTTTTGTTTAATCCTAACCATCCAAATAACTGGGTTTCTAGAGCCAGCAGTCATTATGGTGAACAGCTATGAAAATTTTCATAGTTTTATTAGCTGTAGAGAAGTTGCTGAAAAGCCTAAAGGGAAAACAGATGGTTTTTAAAGATATTCTTCCCTCGAGAATCTGGGGTACTTTCCTATGAGAAATTAGAGACAAGATTTTCCTTGTCATACCTTTAGTCAGACAGATGGCGCAGATGGAGAGTAAGAGTTCTAGAGTTTCCATGGCAATTGCTGAAGAGTCTTGGCCAGTCTGCAATAATGTGTATGTAGTGCAGTATCTAGGACAAAGGTGAAGCTGCAGAGATTCCTTCTGCCACTCCCATTGATTTTAAGCTATTCAAATGACCATTTAAGCAGTGTCAAGAATACAATTCTTGTAAGCTGGGCTAATCATCAGCTTCTTTATTTATACACTATGTAAGAGGCATTATAGCCCTGTAAGTGTGTGGGTTCTGAGACAGACTGCCTATGTTCAAATCCAAGCACGGCCAATTTTTAAGTTAGTTGACCCTGCCTACATAAGTTATTTAAGTTTGCTATTATTCAGTTTCCTCATCTATAACAATGGGAATAACAATGGTAGTTAGCCCATTGAGTCATTAGTAGGGTACCATGAGTTAACACACAGAAAGGTCTTATAACAAGGTAGATGTTCCTATGGGTTAAATATTATCAAGAGTTATGAGCTCTCAATGCAACTTTATTCAATAATTTTCAAAAGGTAAACCTCATGTTACCTGAAGTAGATGAGCAGACTGGTTAAGGTGATACTATTACCTGTCTCTGACCTTTTGCAAGCAACTTAATCACTTCAAACCTTAGTTTCCTCATAAAATAGAAAATGCTGTACCCACTTGTGATCACCTTACAGAGATAGGATGAACCCCCCTTCCCAAAATTTGCTTTGGATGTTGAGACTGATGATGCCACAAAGACAACAAGAGAGTCTGAAAAAGTTTCTAACTCACATAACAAAGCTTTCTGGGGAGAAGAAGGTGCAAGGAGGTTCAGGAATGGTTTAGGGGAGCAGGGAAAGGACACTGCTTGGGAGGTTTATCATAGGGCGGAGGTGGGTTTGGGTGGGGACTCCTTCTTGCGGCTGGAGTTTACCATAATTTGAACTTCCCATCAGCGTGGAAGAAGGGTGCACCTGGGCTTTTGTATCAGCTTGCCTAGAGGAGGGGCAGGACTGGGGTCTGGTGGGACGGGAAAGCTGTGAGCAGCTAAGCATCGAAGTGGGGGTAGATTCTGTGTCATACCATCTTAGAGGGGGTTGTGAGGGTTTCCTGAAATTGTACACATACAGTCTTTAACTCAGGGTCCCATAGACAGAAAATAGACATTGAAATAGATATTGTTTCTTTAAAAATTCCTCAATTTCAAAAACTCACCAAAAAATTCAAGAAGCAACATCTGCTTTTTCCTTGTTCTATTTGTTTATATTAAACACATTAAAAAATTTTTTTCAATGTAATGTCTACATGTGAAGAAACAATTACCAACAATCTTCCACTAAGGAAAAGGCTGTGTTTTAAGAATTCTGTATTAAATTGATTGTCACTTGGAATACTTTCTCCCACAGAAACAATGTTATAAATAGAGTTTAAGTTCCCCAAGGTATACTTGAATTTCTCCTAAACTGTAATACAGTTAAAATAGTCCAAACAGAACAAGGAACTCTGAATCTTCCAACAGCACCTGGGTGTCTTGGAACCTTCAAACTCTTCTGTTTACATGGGACCCTAAGGTGAGACTGGGCCGTAAGCGTTTCAGAAACGTGGGTGGGAGAAGCATGGTGTGGCCGGTGAGGGCCCCCATGCAGTTATGAACGCACTGTCCAACACTATCTAAATCAGAACCTAATGGGATTGTTTTGTTGGGTCTTAGGGCTCTCCCACATGTCTGGGGGTAGAGTGGGGCTTGCCCTGAAGGGATAGTATGATTTGACTTTCAGCCATCCTAGGAAGGGGACAATCTAGGGATATGACAAGAGCACTGCAGTGGCCTAAGGTAAGGGGGAAACATATAGTAGTTTTACTTTTGGAGCTAGATTCTGAGGTATAGGGAGGCATGCAGTGGGTGTTTGGGAAGAACTGTCTCTGGTCATGTGGAAAAGGCCAGGTAAGACCAAGCAATACACCAACTCAGAAATCCACCCTAAATGTGCACATGCTAGAGAGGGGAGCTCCCTCTGTGTTTACCCTCATCTATACCTCCAAAGGTAACAGTATGGCCTGGTTCTTCTGGGCTGAGGGGAGTTCTGTAGTGAGATTGGGTAGAAGAGAAATCAGCAGCAATGTGAAGGGAGAGGACCCTGGCATTGAAGGTGGTGGCATTCAGAAGGCAGGAGCCCTCTAGCACCCATTGAGAGGGCAAAGGATAGCCCAGGCAGATTTGCAGAAGAGATTATCTATCCCTTACAGAGCACTTACTATGTGTCAGAGACAATGTTAAGCACTTTATCTTTACCAACACACTCAAACTTTCTAATCACTGATGTACAATTACTGACCCATAATATAGACTGGGAAAGTGAGGCATGGAGAAGTTAAATCACTCGCTCTGTATCAGATAGACAGTAAGTGGCAGTGCCAGGAGTTGAACCTAAGCAACTTGGCTACTGAAGCCGGGCCCTTAACCACATTTCACTCTCTCTCACATAGAAGCATTCACCAGGCACAGCCCCAGAAATACATGGAAAGGTGCTCATGGCAAAAGACCAGATCTGCTGGGAAGCCGGATAAGGGCTGGGACAATAGTGAGTCAAAGTGGCTTTGTGTTCTGATGTGATTAGGACATGCAGGCTAAATGCCTTGCTCACATTCTGAGTTCATTTATTTATTCTTTAGGTACAGATGTATAAGATGTTATAATGAATGCCAGAGATAAACAGACAACTAAAATTTGGTCCCTGTGCTCAAGCTGTTCTTACAGTCTGGGGAGGAAAACAAAGAAACAAACAAGAGCTTTAAGGAGGGTTCTCCACAGCCAGAAACTGGGGACCCATTGTTTACTCGTCACACCCTGTCTTCATTGTCTCCCAGCCACTCTCTTCCCTCTGCTTCGTGGGCACTGAACATCTGCCGACCCCTTCAAAGTCCCCCTTGCTCTGAAAGACTGTCCCTGTCTCTCCCGACCTGATGAAATTCCCAGATAGTATCTGGAGTTTCCCTTTTATAATAACTTAAAATACTGAATATGTACTTGTCTGAGATCTGGCCTGCTGATGGATGGTGACTGCCTGTCCCTCTGTTTGCTGCTATGCACCTGCCACCTAGGACAGTCTAAATCAGTGGTTCTTAACCTTTATTGAGGTACCGAACCCACCAGTTTCATATGCGCATTCACCGAACCCTTCTTTAGTGATAAATAAAATATGATTTTTTTTTCCAAATTCAAGACATAGCTATATGTTTTTTTTTTTTTTACTGGTGCACAAAATGAGCTGTGCATGAACATCACCTTGCTCAAAGAACAAAACCAACAAAGTGCATGAACTCACAACAAATTACAGTATTACTTTATTCTGGCCTCTGTGGCAGAGGCTTCTCTGAACCCCTGAGACTGACTCATCGAACCCCTAGGGTTCGATAGAACCCAGATTAAAACCACTGGTCTAAATGCTTCATAATCATCTGTCAGTTTAACATAGGAAGCTCTATATATACTGCTCACAAAAATTAAAAGATATTTCAAAATTAATATGAAGTGATAAAAAAAGAAACATTTAATTTTTTTATTAAACAAGAACATCAGAAAAGCAAACAAATCAAAGAAAGTTGTTCAATTATGCAAATGAGATGCAAAACCAACTTTTATTTCATTGGTAAAAATGCACTATACAAAAGGCTGAAAGTACTGGAGTATCTGCACGTTCCCCGATCCCCTAATTTTTGTGAGCAGTATATATAGGTATGAGATAAAGAGAACCCCTTGATAAAGTTGAAAATTTCTGAAGAACTTGATATTTAGGAACAGTATCTTCCTACAGGCAATTTTGGTTAGAATGGGTGAGTGTGTATTTAATTTTTATAGTGGAAACTTTTACACAAAAGCATGTATGTATGTTTAACAGACAGTATTTGTGTGTGTGTGTGTGTGTGTGTGTGTGTGTGTGTGTGTGTGTGTGTGTGACAGAGACAGAGAGAGTCAGAGAGAGGGAAAGATAGGGACAGACAGGAACAGAGAAAGATGAGAAGCATCAATCATCAGTTTTTCGTTGTGGTTCCTTAGTTGTTCATTGATTGCTTTCTCATATGTGCCTTGACCAGGTGGCTACAGCAGACTGAGTGACCCCTTGCTCAAGCCAGCAACCTTGGGCTCAAACTGGTGAGCCTTGTTCAAATCAGATGAGCCCTCACTCAAGCTGGCGACCTTGGGGTTTCTAACCTGGGTCCTCCGTGTCCCAATCCTATGCCCTATCCACTGCGCCATCATCTGGTCAGGTTTAACAGACAGGATTAAAATTTTTTTTTTTATTTACTTAGAAATTAAATTTAATGGGGTGACATTGGTCAGTGAGAGTACATAGGTTTGTCTATGGCCATACCACCCTGAACACGCCTGATCTTGTCTGATCTCAGAAGCTAAGCAGGGTCTGGCCTGGTTATTACTTGGGTGGGAGAACACATAGGTCTCAAGTAAACATCTTTATAGCATTTGAAATGTTGATTATATTGTGTGCCCATCACCCAAAGTCACATCATTTTTTATCACTGTATACAATATTTGTTCCTCTTTACTCCCCTTTTCCCCCTCCCTGTACCCCGGGTAACCACTTCACTTTTATCTATGTCCATGAGTCTCATTTTTATATTCCACCTATGTGTGAAATCATATAGTTCTGAGCTTTTTATGATTTACTTATTTTACTTAGCATAATGTTCTCAAGGTCCATCCATGTTGTCATGAATGCCAATATATCATAATTTCTTATGGCTAAGTAGTAGTCCATTGTATACATGTACCACACCTTCTTTATACAGTCCTCTATTGAGGGACACTTTGGTTGTTTCTGTGTCTTGGCAACCATGAATAATGCTGCAATGAACATGGGGGTACATGTGTCTTTGTGTATCAATGTTTTTGAGTTTGTTTGTTTTAAAGTAATCACCATCTGGCTGGAAATTTTAGCCAAACTCATTCAACTGGATACAGGGGGTCCTCGTGTTATGACAGCTTGACATACAATGTTTTGAGTTTACCACGCTCAGTCCTATAAGAGCTTTAAAAAATTGAAACATGCATGTTTTGGCTTATGCCATTAGCATTGTACTTACAAACTACATGAGTGAACCAGTTGGTTGTGTACAGAGGAAGAATACACAGTACAGCGTACAGTACAGTATATTTATGTCCTTGTCCTTTTTCTGTGGCTTAGTTGTGTTTTTATGTTCTAGACTATGATTTCACAACTGTGTTAGGATGGTTAAGTGACTTAAGCTAGGGTGTGTTTTGATATACTCCAAAATTCAGGTTATATCAGTGCTGTAGGAATGGAACTGTATCATAACTCGAGGACCCCTGTATTAGTTATAAAGCCATTATTGAGAGAATTTGTAGCATCATTTGTTATTTATGTTCTTCTGACAGCATGCCATGAGATAAATTATTTGATGCTCATCCTTTTAAAACCACCTCCTTTACTTATTCATATAAACACTCCAGCAAGCCTCATATTATTTCATTAGACACAATCATGTCATTCAGTCTTCTGATAACCTGTGATAAGTGGTGAGGCAACCCGCTTATGTGTTAGTAACCAAGTTGAAATGTAGCACCTGTAAATTCTGTCCTAACTTGCTCCTAATATTTGTGCTCCCCAAGGTGATGATCTAAGGAAGGATAATCCTTAGAAAAGTGAGAGTCAAGATAAACCTAGAGACTGTCTTCATGGCTAGGAGATCTAAGTAAACTAATGGTGTCAATGCCTGGTACATGGTAAGCAGTCATTGCTATTATTAAATCATTAAGTAGCTATTACTACTATTTCCTATAGAGCCCGTTGTTATCTGCTCCATGATTGCAGGGATTTTAGTTTGTTTCATTTCCTGAAAAATCACATGGGCCTCTTAGAACAGTACATGGCTCACAATAGGAACTTCATACTTGTTAAATATTAGTTAACTTTAAGGAAAACTAATCTACTCCTCTACAAGGCAATTTATGGACACCAGGACTAATTTTACCTTACTCTCTTCCCTGGATCCTATTTAAGTTCAGTTCTGCCCAACTCCTGACCCATGACTGTCTCCAATTTTCATTCTCGTTTCTTCCTTTTGGGTCTTCACCCTTATCCTGATTTTCCTGGATGGACCAAGCTGCTATATAAGGAGTGTCAGCCTCTGTCTCTCCTGCCTGGTTTCTAAGGAGGAAATCTTGCCCCACCTTCCACATTTATAACAAATTCTACCACCAGTCTCATGGATTGTTTTCCCCAAATATTTGTTGTATGGTATTCCAGGCCCTGGATACATATGGTAAAGAAGAAAGCTTTCTTGTCTCTGTGGGATTAGGCTAAAATCACCATGATATCTGCTCTCTTCTTTTATTGAGACCCAGAGGTGGGAGGAGACAAACAGGGTTTCAGCTGGTGAACGAGTTGCAGAGCGATGAGGGGTGAGACTGTCATTAAACTAATTAGGTTCCCAGCCCTGGCTCCTTTCCAATACCCCCATCAAAGCAAGGGGCCTCCTTCCCCTGCTTATCTTCCCTTTCACACTCAGCTGCGAGTTGTCTAGGATCCTATCAGGGGCCATGGTAACATTACCAACCTTTTTAGAGGATATATTCTTCTGTGTCAGATCCTACCTCTTGAATTGCTGTGTACTTAGTTGCTAAAAGAAGAAATAGAATGTTTTTACTCTGCTTTTTGTGAGTTGAGCCCTGGCCATCAGAGCACAGTGGTGTCCCTAGAGAATTGAGTCATGGTGGCAAAACTGTCCCCGTTTGGCCTAGAAGAAGAAAGGAGTGAATGCTCATTCTATTTGCTGTGTCTATGGTCAGCATATGGCCGAACCAGTTTTAGACAGATGCAATGTGTAAAATGAGAACTGCCTCCCCTCTAACCTGGCAATTCTACCACTTAATAGTGCACCTCAGTGTCACTTAGATGGCTTATTCAAACACAGGGTGCTGGTACCCTTCCCCTAGGAACTCTAATTCAGCAGTTCTGAGGCAGGGCCAAGAGGATGCTTTCATAGGCCATGCCAATGCAACTGATCAGGAGACCTCACTGTCCTAAATAATTGTTTCTAATTGCTTCCTGTGTCCTTTTAGAATCTTTGTACTTCAAAGATCATGGGATATGCATTTTTATTTTTATTTTTTTGGATTTCTTTTTTATTTAGAAAATTAGGTTTAACAGGGTGACATTAATCAACAAGGGTATATAGATTTCAGGTAAATATCTCCACATCATTTGAACAGTTGATTATGTTGTATACCTATCACCAAAGGTCAGATAATTTTCCGTCATCTTATATTTGTCTCTTTTTATACCCTTTCTCCCATCCTTTCACTCTACCTATATCTCCCTCCCCCTGGTAACCACTGTACTTTATGTCCCTAAGTCTCAGTTTTGTATTCCACCTATATGTGAAATCATACAGTTTTTAGCTTTTTCTGATTTACTTATTTAATTCATTATAATATTCTCAAGGTCCATCCATGTTGTCATAAATAATACTATGTCATTGTTTTTCATGGCTGAGTAGTATTCCATTGTATATATATACCACATCTTCTTTATTCAATCTTGACTTTCTATCCTGAAGACTTGTTGCTTTGACTACCTAGTACAGGGGTTGGGAACCTATGGCTCATGAGCCAGATGTGGTTCATTTGATGGCTGCATCTGGCTCGCAGACAAATCTTTAATAAAAATAATAATAACGTTAAAAATATAAAACATTCTCATGTATTACAATCCATTTATTTCCTACCACTCATGTTCATGGTTGCTGGTGGCTGGAGCCAATCACAGCTGTCCTCCAGGACAACACCAAATTTTTATTGGATAATGCGTAATGTACACGGGTCATTATGAGGTCAGGAAGTAAACTTCCCTCCTTTTAATCAACTAGTCAGCTAGCTAATTGCAGAAAACCCTTTTGACGAAAAAGATACCTAATAGAAATAAAGATAAGGAGTATCCTACTTTTCAGCAGGAATGGACAGAGGAATTTGCCTTTGTGGAGAGAGCAGATTCTGCAGTGTGTCTAATATGCAATGATAAAATTGCATCAATGAAATGGTCAAATATAAAGCGGCACTTTGACACACACCATACTACATTTGCATTGAAATATCCAGCCAGGGACAGCAGGAAGAAAGCATGTCAAAAGCTACTGTGCAGAGTGCAAGCTAGTCAGCAGCAACTCCATGTTTGGATCCAACAAGGTGACTGGAATTCAGCTATCTTTGCTGGTGCTTTAGCAATTGTGAGAAATGGAAAGCCATTCACAGATGGGGAGTATGCCAAAACATTCATGCTTGATGTTGCCAATGAACTTTTTGATAACTTTTTGGATAAAGACAAGATAATGAAATGAATAAAGGACATGCTTTTGTTGGCAAGAACTGTTCACGATCGTACCATCAAGATGGCAAATCAAAATGAGGCAACACAAGTGAAGGACATAGGACATAAATGCAGCACCATTCTTTTCTCTCACTTTGGATGAGTCGACAGACATAAGCCATTTATTCCAGTTCAACATAATTGCAAGGTATGCTGTCACTGACACACTACGTGAGGAAAGTCTTGCTGTTTTGCCTATGAAAGAGACGACAAAAGGGGAGGATTTATTCAAGCTTTTCACTGAGTTCACTAAAAAAAAAGAATCTACCAATGGATAAACTTATTTCGGTGTGTACTGATGGTGCTTCGTGCATGGTGGGGATAAACAGAGGATTCGTAGCACTTTTTTTGTGAACATGAAAAGAAACCCACCCTAAGTGTTCACTGCATCCTACATCAGGAGGCACTTTGTGCTCAGATGTGTGGTGAGCAGCTTGGTGAGGTGCTGTCACTGGTCATTCAGGTGGTCAACTTTATTGTTGCCTGAGCTTTAAATGATGGCCAGTTTAAAACACTGCTGGATGAAGTTGGGAATAATTATCCTGGTCTGCTTCTGCACAGCAATATGTGTTGGTTGTCAAGAGGGAAGGTGCTCAGCTGTTTTGCAGCTTTCCTGAGCAAAACCCAGACTTTTCTTGAAATTAAAAACATTGAGCATCCTGAGTTAGCTAACACTGAGTGGCTCCTGAAGTTCTACTATCTCATGGACATGACTGAACATCTGAACCAGCTCAATGTGAAAATGCAAGGCATTGGAAATACAGTCTTATCCCTTCAACAAGCAGTGTTTGCATTTGAAAACAAGCTGAAACTCTTCATCTCCAACACTGAAACAGGTTCTTTACTATACTTTGAAAAACTGAAAGAGTTTAAAGATGCATGCACAGCAAGTGACCCTGCTCAACATCTTGATCTCCAGCAGCTAGCGGGATTCACATCTAATCTTCTGCAGTCATTCAAAGCGTGCTTTGGGGAATTTCATGGGCACACTCGTCTTTTTAAGTCATCACCCATCCACACGAGTGTGCAGTGGACAGCGCCGACCTGAGTTACATCCCCGATGTCTCCGTCAGAGATTTTGAGCTACAAAGTGCTGACCTTCTGAAGGCCTCAGACATGTGGGCGAATAAGTTCAAGTCACTGAATGAAGATTTGGAAAGACTTGCATGACACCAAACAGAGTTGGTGAGCAAACACAAGGGGGGAGAAATGAAAAAACTTCAACCCGCGGGCCAGCTGATTGTCAAAACTTGGAACGTGCTTCTTGGAACGTCATATACCACACACTGCAGCGTGTGAGTATTGCTGTACTGACAATGTTTGGCTCTACATATGCATGTGAGCAGTCTTTCTCACATCTAAAGAACATTAAGACCAACCTACGATCATGTTTAACGAATGGAAGTCTCAAGGCCTGCATGAAGCTTAACCTCACCACATATCAACCAGACTACAAAGCTATCAGCAAAACCATGCAGCATCAGAAGTCACATTAATGGTAAGAAGTACTTTATTCATCATTGGTTAGCAACAGCATAACAACATTATTAAAAAGAATTCAGAGACTTATTGTATTTTAAAAGTGTTTGTCTTGCATAAAATGCACACATTTACTTGTATTTAGTGTTAAATATATTTTATGGCTCTCACGGAATTACATTTTAAAATATGTGGCATTCATGGCTCTCTCAGCCAAAATGATTCCTGAGCCCTGACCTAGTATCTTACTCCCGAGATGGTAGGTAAGCCTCATTTCAGTCTCCCAATGACCAAATTCTGTGATTGCCTTTTAACCTTCAAAATTACATGGCAGAATGTTAAAATTCCCATTGAAACTTTATAAGAACACTCTTTCAGTTTCACCTCTACACATAGGTTCCCCTTCCTATTTCCTGACATTTGGGTGTTTTAGAACAGTGTTTTTCAACAGTTGGTTGGCAGACCATTGCCAGCCCGCCAGAAATTTATGCCAGTCTATGAAAGACCCTGGTGTTGTATGAAGATTATAGAACCCCTGACCTTAGTAGAATTCACTTATATTCAGGATGTTTGCTAGTTATCAGACTATATCATTGATAAAAATACTATTGAGGTCATTTTAGATATCTTTGGAACTTGTAGGCTCATTCAAACAATGTTTTACACCATGTAGAGCATTTACAAATAATGTACAATAGACAAAAGGCATTTGACCAAACTTACATAGTATTCATTGTACGTGTGGAGTCTGAAAATCAAGCACCAGCTTGTACCGTGTTGCACTGTTATGTGAGGTAAGATAAAACTTTATTTATTGTGTGCTTCTGTCTCCAGCCAGCTAGGTTATGCACAGGCTCTAACTCCCACCCCCTCTCTGTAGTTCATTTTTTTCTACACTAGCACAGGTAGCATTCAGACAAACTTATGTAGTGTTCAATGTATCATACATGTGGCATTCGGAAACCAAGTACCAGCTTGCACCAAAACACACTCTCATGTGCAGTATGATAAAATTATCTGTTGCATGTTTTCATTTCCGACCTCCTCCCTGTCTCAGTAATACATTTTTTTTCATGCTTGCACAAATAGTCATGCATGTACTTGCCTGTTTAGAACACATCCAGTGGTGAGATTAAAAAAATTAACAACTGGTTCTTTGCCCTAATGACAATTTTAAGTATTTAAAAAAAGATATACCAGACCCTGGCCGGTTGACTTAGCAGTAGAGCGCCAGCCTGGCTTGTGGAAGTCCCAGGTTTGATTCCTGGCCAGGGCACACAGGAGAAGCACCCATCTGCTTCTTCCTCTTCCCCCTCTCCTTTCTCTCTGTCTCTCTCTTCCCTTCCTGCAGCCAAGGCTCCAGGGAACAAAATTGGCCTGGGTCCTGAGGATGGTTCCATGGCCTCCACCTCAAGTGTTGGAATGGCTCTGGTTGCAGCAAAGCAACGCATGCAGGAGTCTGTCTGCCTGCGCCACCACCCCCTCCCACCCCACTTCTCACTTCGGAAAAATATAAAAAGAAAAAAAAGATATACCAAAGGGTAGTTTATTATTTCATGCATTTAAGACTTAAATAAGAACAATAAAAGAGATACACAAAACTAGAATATGTTATGAGAGAGTTTTAAAATATTAATGAAAAAATATTAAATAATGCCTGAAAAGAAAACAATAAAACTGTTATTTAAAATATTTCCATATTGCTTCTTGATTGGCATCCTCACTTGCAATTATTTTCACCTATGGACGGAATGAACATTACTACGGGTGCTTAGAATATGCTGTTGCGCAGATGAATGTTGAAAAAAGAGTAAGGAATTTAAATTTGTGATTTCTACATTGGGCGGCTGCCCAGGTGCCCACCTTGGAGAGAACCCTGATTACAAGTGCCATTTAACAACCAGTTCACCTCACTCAACAAAAAAATTAGGTATCAGTTCTGCCAAATCAGTGTGGTGTGAACCAGCTGAATCCCACCATTGAACACATCCATGTTGTTTGCAAATGAAGTATTGTGTGGTTAAGTGTCATTGTGCTATAAATTTTAAACCCTACATCATGGAGGGAAAAAAGCAACAAAACATGGTAAACTTCATTAGTCAAAAGAAAAGTAGTGATGATATGGGAAGTAAACCAAGTGCTAGTGCTTCAAGTTTGAAAGAAACAGTGCAAAAGAAATGTGTTGATAATTTGGAAGGTGCAACAGAAAACAAAAAAGAAAGAAAAATTTTGTTGTGCAATATGATAAGGAGTATTTAAAACTTGCTTTCACTCTAGCACCTGGTAGGGAATTATTACAACAACATTTGTGTGTAGTATGCTCTAAAATTCTGACAAATGATGCAATGAAACCTTACAAACTTACTCATCATTTGCATTTGAAGCATAGTAATTCTACTGAGAAGCCACAGGATGTTTTTTATGAAATATTACACAACCAAATGAAAAGTCAGAAAATTCAAATGAAGAAACAAATGACTGGTGACAAATAGCTGCTTTGAGTGTCTTATTTAGGTGCCCTTCAAATATTGAAAATGAAGAAAACCATTTACAATTGTTAAAGAATTAGTAAAGCCCTACATCTTAGATGTCACTCAGAAAATTTTGGGTCCTCAAACCACACAAAAATTTAAGATTATACCTCTTTCAGACAACACCATTCAGAGAAGAATTGCTGATATGGCCAATGATATTAAAGGAGAAATTGTAGAGGGGATAAAGAAATCTAAATATTTTGCCATTCAACTTGATGAGTCAAATGACATGAGTAATCATGCTATTGTATTTTGCGTCATGGGGTATATTGATGATAAAGATTTTAGGGAAGAACTATTCTGTTGTTTTATTTTGATCTACATGGTCGGACCACTAGTTCAGAAATATTTAATGCTCTTAAATGAGTACTTTCAAGAGGAGGGCTTAGACTGGGCAAAGTTCTTCAGAATGTGTACAGATGGTGTTGCGAGAAACAATTGGACTTCAATCAGGGGCAGTTATGAAAATAAAGGACGTTGTACATACAGAAATGTTGTTCATACACTGTATGATTCATCAGCAGCATTTAGTTGTAAAGAGACTTTCTCCTAACTGAACAGTTATGAATGATGCAAGGAAGATTGTGAATAATATTCATGGTCAAAGATTGGACTCCAGACTGTTCACAACACTATGTGAAAGCATGCCTTTACAATACCAACATCTCCTTCTCTACACCTCTCAAGACAAAGGTTTCTTTCATGGCTTTTTGAACTGATAGAAAAAGTGAAACAGTTTCTGCAAGAGCAAAACTGCCACTAGTAGAGCTTTTGCTGGATAAAGAATGGACGGCTAAGCTTGCAAGTATGGTGGATATATTTAGCCTCTTCAGTGAACTAAAGATTTCTCTTCAGGGGTTTAACACAAATATTTTTACATTAAGGAATAAGATGGATGCATTCAAGAACTTGCCTTTTGGGAAAGTCACATACAGGAAGAAGATGTAGAAATGTTGCCACTTTTCCAAGGTTTTTGATTGCTGCAGACATCAACTAGAAATTCATATTTAATATAATAAGTCAACATTAAAGGATGTTAGTTCAAAATTTGACCATTATTACCCTGAAAATGAAGATCCCTGTAAAGGTAACCTCTAGACCAATAACCCATCCATGGAAGATATCAACTCTGCTCCCTTAATCATTGTGAAAAAGAGAAACGGATAGCTTTATTTTCTGATGTCACTCTAATGTCCAAACATAAAATGCAATCACTGTCACAATTTTGAATATCAGTGGAAGAAGAATGTTTATCTCTTAGTTACAGAGCTATTACATTTTTAACCATATTTCTTACTACCTACTTGTGTGAGGAGACTTTTTGGCCCTATCACTAATAAAAACCAAACAGAAACTGACTGGATGTCATTGCAGTGCTTCATCTCAGAAACAAAACTGTAGCCTCTGTTATCCAGTATTCGTGCAAAGAAGCAACAACAGATTCTGCACTAGCTTTATTTGAACTAAATATTGCTCTCTAGAAATTTCAGTTGTATTCTAGTTTAAAAAATACTTTTTTACTGTTTGTCTGGTTAGTTTAGAAAATTTTCATTGTATAGTACTATAATTAGAAGATAAGGCACAAAATACTAATAATGGTTTTTATTTCTGCCTCAGTAGTCCCCAAAATAATTCTCCCACTTTCACTGGTCTCCAAGTGTAAAAAGGTTGAAGATGACTTTTTGATTTTAGAAGATGCCATCAAAGTTTTTTCTCCTTTTTAAATTAATTTTTTATTAAAATTTTTAATTTATTGTGTTAACATGGATTCAAGTGTCCCATTCAATATAACATCCTCACCCCCTAACATTGTTCCCCCCTTAAACACCTTTTGCCCCTCCCCCAACTCTCTCACCCCTTCTCTCTGGGATTTGTTGTCCTGTTATCTATATCTATGTGTTATGTATATATAGTTTCACTAATCCCTCCACCTTCTCTGATTCTGTCCCCTCATCCCCCTTCCCTCTGACAGCTGTCCCTCTGTTCCACATGACCCCGCCTCTGCCTCTATTCCACTCCTCAGTTCACAATGTTCATTAGATTCCACATATAAGTGAGATTATATGACATTTGCCTTTCTCTGTCTGGTTTATTTCACTTAGCATAATAATCTCCAGGCCATCACAAAAGATACGATTTCCTTCTTTTTCACAGCCATGTAATATTCCATTGTGTATATGTACCACAGCTTTTTTTATATATATATATATATTTTTTTATTAATTCTAATGGGGTGACACCAATAAATCAGGGTACATATGTACAATGAAAACATCTCCAGGTTATCTTATCATTCAACCGTGTTGCATACCCGTCACCAAAAGTCAAATTGTCCTCTGTCACCTTCAATCTGGTTTTCCCTGTGTCCCTCCCCTCCTCCCTATCCCACCCTCTCCTCCCTCCCCCCACCCCGTAACCACCACTCTCTTGTCCATGTCTCTTATTCTAACTTTTATGTCCCACCTATGTATGAAATTATGCTGTTCTCAGTTTTTCTTTTTATCTGATTTACTTATTTCACTCCGTATAATGTTATCAAGGTCCATCCATTTTGTTACAAATGATCCGATGTCATCGTTTCTTATGGCTGAGTAGTATTCCATAGTATATATGTACCATAGCTTTTTAATCCACTCGTCTTTTGACGGACACTTGGGCTGGTTCCAGATCTTCGCTATTGTGAACAATGCTGCCACGAACATGGGGGCGCATTTCTTCTTTTCGAACAGTGCTATGGTGTTCTTAGGGTATATTCCTATAAGTGGGATAGCTGGGTCAAAAGACAGTTCGATTTTTAATTTTCTGAGGAATCTCCAAACTGTTTTCCACAGTGGCTGCACCAGTCTGCATTCCCACCAGCAGTGCAGAAGGGTTCCCTTTTCTCCACATCCTCGCCAGCACTTGTTCTGTGTTGCTTTGCTGATGAGAGCCATTCTGACTGGTGTGAGGTGATATCTCATTGTGGTTTTAATTGGCATTTCTCTAATGATTAGTGATGTTGAGCATTTTTTCATATGCCTATTGGCCATCTGTATGTCTTCTTTGGAGAAATTTCTATTCATTTCTTTTGCCCATTTTTTGATTGGGTTGTTTGTCTTCCTGGTGTTGAGTTTTACAAGTTCTTTATAAATTTTAGTTATTAACCCCTTATCAGATGTGCTGTCGAATATGTTCTCCCATTGTGTGGTTTGTCTTTTTATTTTGTTCTTATTGTCTTTAGCTGTGCAAAAACTTTTTAGTTTGATATAGTCCCATTTGTTTATCTTGTCTTTTATTTCATTTGCCTGTGGAGATAAATCGGCAAATATACTGCTGCTACAGATGTCGGAGAGCTTGCTACCTATGTTTTCTTCTAAGATGCTTATGGTTTCACGGCTTACATTTAAGTCTTTTATCCATTTTGAGTTTGTTTTTGTGAATGGTGTAAGTTGATGGTCTAGTTTCATTTTTTTGCAGGTAGATGTCCAATTTTCCCAACACCATTTGTTAAAGAGGCTGTCTTTACTCCATTGTATGTTCTTTCCTCCTTTGTCAAATATCAGTTGTCCATAAAGCTGTGGGTTTATTTCTGGGTCCTCTGTTCTGTTCCATTGATCTATGTGCCTGTTCTTATGCCAGTACCAGGCTGTCTTGAGTATAATGGCCTTATAGTATACCTTGATTGTACCACAGCTTTTTAATTCACTGGTCCACTGACAGACACTTGGGCTGTTTCCAGATCTTAGCTATTGTAAACAATGGTGCAATAAACATGGCGGTGTATATCTTCTTTTGAATCAGTGTTTTGCGATCCTTAGGCAAATCAGTGTTTTGCGATTCCTAAAAGTAGGACAGCTGGGTCAAAAGGCAGTTTTATTTTTAATTTTTTGAGGAAACTCCATACTGGTCTACACAGTGGCTGCACAAATCTGCATTCCCACCAGCAGTGCAGGAGGGTTCCCCTACTCCACATCCTCACCAGCACTTGTTGTGTGTTGACATGTTAACAAGAGCCATTCTAACAGGTGTGAGGTGGTATCTCATTGTGGTTTTATTTTGCATTTCTGTGATGATTAGTGACATTTAACACTTTCATATGCCTATTGGCCATCTGTATATACTCTTTGAAGAAGTGTCTATTCAGTTCCTTTGCCTATTTTTAATTGGATTATTTACCTTCCTGGTTTTCTGTTTTATAGAAATTTCTTTATAAATTTTGGTTATTAACCCCTTATCAGACATATCAGAGAATATGTTCTCTCATTGTGTGAGTTGTCTTTTTGTTAATGGTGTCTTTTGCTGTGCAAAAACTTTTTAGTTTGATATACTCTCATTTGTTTATTCTGTCCTTTATTTCACTTGCCTGTGGAGATATATTGGCAAAAATATTGCTACAGAGATATGAGAGAGTTTCCTGCGTATGTTTTCTTCCAAGATTTTTATGCTTTTGTGACTTACATTTAAGTCTTTCATCCATTTTGAGTTTGTTTTTGTGAATGGTGTAAGTTGGTGGTCTACTTTTATTTTTTTGCTTGTCCCTGTCCAATTTTCCCAACACCATTTATTAAAGAGACTGTCTTTATTCCATTTATATTCTTGTCTCCTTTGTCAAATATCAACTGACCATAAAGGAATGGGTTTATTTTGGGGTTCTCTGTTCTATTCCATTGATTTGTACACCTGTTCTTATGCCAGTACCAAGCTGTTTTGAACCCAATAGCCTTATAATATAACTTGGTATCAGGAAGTGTCATACTTCTCATTTTGTTCTTGTTCTTCATTTTCAAGATTGCTGAGGCTATTCAGGTTCTTTTATGATTCCATATAAATTTTTAGAATGTTTGTTCTAGATCTGTGACATATGCCATTGGTATTTTAATAGAAATTGCATTGAATCTATTGATTGCTTTTGGTAATATAGACATTCTAGTGATGTTTATTCTTCCTACCCATGAACATGGTATATGCTTCCAGTTGTTTGTATCTTCCTTAATTGTTTTTTACAATGTCCTATAATTTTCTGAGTCCAAGTCTTTTACCTCTTTGGTTAAATTTATTTCTACGTACTTTTCTGTTGTTGCAATAGTGAAGGGGGTTGTTTCCTTAATTTCTTTTTCTGACAGTTTATTGTTGGTGTATAAAAATGCCACTGATTTCTGAATGTTAATTTTATATCCTGCCACCTTGCTGAATTCATTTATCAGGTCTAGTAGTTTTTTTGACTGAGACTTTAAGGTTTTCTATGCACAGTATCATGTCATCTGCAAATAATGAAAGTTTTACTTCTTTTTTTCCAATTTGGTTGCCTTTTATTTCTCCTTCTTGTCTGATTGCTGTGGCTAAGACTTCCAGAACTACATTGAATAAGAGTGCTGAAAGGGGAAACCCCTGTCTCTTCCTGATGTTGAGAGGATCGCTTTTAATTTTTGCCCATTGAGTATGATGTTGGCTATTGGTTTTCATACATGGCCTTTATTACCTTGAGGTATGTTCCCTGTATTCCCACTTTGCTCAGAGTTTTGATCATAAATGGGTGCCAGATTTTATCAAATGCTTATTCTGCAACTATTGATATGATCATGTGATATTTATTCTTCATTTTGTTTATGTGATGAATCACATATATTGATTTGCAAATATTGTACCAGCCTTGCCTCCCTGAAATAAATCCCACTTGATCATGATGTATGATCTTTTTAGTGTATTGCTGGATACAGTTTGCTAATATTTTGTTGAGAATTATAGCATCTATGTTCATCAGAGATATAGACCTATAGTTTTCTTTCTTGATAGTGTCTTTACTTGGTTTTGGAATGAGGATAATGCTTGCCTCATAAAATGAGCTTGGAAATCTTCCCTTCTCTTGAATTTTTTGGAATAGCTTCGGAAGGATAGGTGTTAGTTCTTTGAATGTTTGGTAAAATTCACATGTAAAGCCATCTAGTCTAGAACTTTTGTTTGTTGGGAGATTTTTGATAACTGTTTTCATTTCATTTATTGTAATTGGTCTGTTTAGGTTTTCTGATTCTTCCAGATTGAATTTTGGAAGATTGTGTGTTTCTAGGAAGTTATCCATTTCACTTAGGTTGTCCAATTTTTTTGGCATTTGGATCTTCATAGTATTTTCATACATTCCTTTGTATTTCTGTGGTGTAAGTTGAGCCTTCCCTTAGAACACACCACCAGCAAGGGTTGTTAGGTCCTAAACTGGTACCCTCTGCAGGTAGCCTCTGGATATGCTGGCCTTGGGGCTCCCTGGAGGGAACCTGGCAACCTTCTTGGAGCTATAAGCAATCAAGAGTTGTGACTGCCTCTGTTGGGCCCAGGTGCACATGAAAATACCAAACTGGCCACCTAAGCTGGCTTTTACCCACACTGGACAGGGGGAGGTCAGCAAAAGGCCAAGGTTCCCTGAAACCATCTCCTGTAGCCTCTGTCTGTTGGCTGCTTGTTGGGCTCGGCCACCGAAAAAACCACAGGTAGAGTCTACAGCCTGGGGAAGTTCAGGGATAAGGAAGGGTGGTGAGTGTGGTTCTGCCCCTTGGCCAGCCTTAGGTGTCAGTCTGTCCAGACTTTTTTCACAGACCTCAGTAAGGTATCACCACCAAAAGTTTGGTGGGTATTGCCTCTGAGACCCAGAGATATGGTCTTTTCATGGTCCAGACAGTATCTACTGAGTCTCCCATGAGATGGAAGCACTAGTCATAGACTCAGGAGTGTGTGTGTGTGTGTGTGTGTGGGGGGATTCTGACCTCAATGCCCGAGAACTGTGTCACTGATGTGCCCCCTGCTTTCTGGCTTCTCAGAATGGCTGAGTCACCATAGGGTGGGCAGGACAGACTCCCAAGGGTAGAGCTGTTGTTTTTTCCTAAGTTGATGCATCATGGAGGGTATGCTCCACCCAAGAAAGATGGCAACTGAAGTATCGGAGAATGACTCAGCACAGGGGTTCTGGTAGCCGTCCTCCATAGTGTCTCTTCTTAAACCACCAACTTCATACTCTCCTCGCAGGACTTTAGTCCTCTCAGCTCTCCCTCTGCTCAGCCCTGGGTAAATGGCTATGAATGAAATTTTCCATATGGGTCCTTTAACACGGAATCTATATCTTTGAGAGCTCCTGGTTCTTTTCACCACCAGATGCTGTGTGGGCATCTCTTATAGGTTCTGGGACTCTAGGCTTGGGTGCCAGACCCGGGGCTTAAGACCCTGCCTTCTAAGGGTAACCCTCCCCACAGTGAGACATCCTCCAGACCCTCTACCACCACTTGCTCTTGAAATTGGGGCAGCCCTTTCTACATCTCCCCCCTTTCTACCAGTCTTGATGTGACTTCTGTGATCCTTGGTTATAAATTCCTATTCATTTAGTCCAAAGTTGCTTTTTCAAGATGATTGTTCTTAAATTAAGTTGTAACCCAAATTGGTACTGGGAAGTGACAGTTGGAACATCCACCTACTCCGTTGGCATCTTGGCATCTGCTTCAAAGTTTTACTTCATTAGAATTATGCCCCATTTGAGTAAAATACGTGCTGTAGACGTGCCTGGACTTTTCTGCCAGGCTTTGTACTTGGTAAATGATTACTGAAGCAGTCTGCACAATTTGACTACTGTTCTGTTTCCTGCAGGTGTGTGGAGGAGGGGCAGGGGCAGTAAAGTGTGTTAAAAATAAAATACTTCAAAGACTGTCCGTTCCTTATAGTAACAAACACAGTTGGAATATTAAAAAAGAAAAATTGCATACTAATAACCATAAATTACAGTAAAAATTTCCCCAAACTCTGAAATTTTACAGAATAGTCCAAAAGTAGGTATAGTTTTTACCAACAGATTTCTACGTGTAAAAGTTAGATGCTGCTGGTTGTCACTGCTTTAGCTGCCTGACTTTCCTCAGGAGACACACAAGGGCTGAATGAAAATCTCTCCATGTCTCATATTTGCATCATAACACTATCTAGCCCTTACATAGTGCTTATTCAGACTCAGGTGCTGCTTTCTGCTATTGAAATAGGCTAACCTGTTTAATAATCACAACCACCTTGGGAGGTAGGCACTACTGTTATCCTAGGGAAACTGAACTCAGAGACAGTTGGAAACATTAGGCAAGGTCACACCCTCATGATGTTTGCTACACCTAAGTGCCACGTTGGCGTTGAATTTTTTTATTAAATTTGATGCAATTTTTTAAAACTTAAGTTTACTTCAAAGGGAAACTTCATGCCTTTATCTGTAAAGGGAAAATCAGTATCACTTGCCATAAATAGGAGTGAACTATGAAAATGAATATAGTGAACAAAGAAACAATGGTATTAACATCTACCTTATTTCTCTTGCCTGCCAAAGTCAGAGATTTGCTCTTTGTTAAGAGAGAGGAAAAAAGTGGGGAGAGACAGGTGTTGTAGAAGTAGTCTAAATATATTGAAACCAAAATATAAATACAAATAAAAAAAATAAAACTTAAAATATGTATTAATGCCAGAGTCTCCTTAACATAATCATAACAAATGAAAGACTTAAAAAATGAATTCTCTTATTATGTACTTTTGATTCCAAACCCAATTATGTCCCTTCCTTGCCCTGTGTCATCTGATGGCCCCGAGCCTCAGGTTTCTCTTTGAAAATGAGAACAACCACAGAGGCTCAGCTGCAACATATGCATGAAGCCTGGCACATAGTAGACATTCACTAGATCATTATGAACAATGGTCACTTCTTAGGGGTGGAAAAATGATGTGCCACATACCTTATATCTGTGCTTGATCTAAAGCACAGATAGGGACTTTCACATGTTCTTGCTTCAGCAGAGCAAGGCCAGGCCATTAGAGGTGGCTGTGATCATTCACATTCAGCAGTGACAAAGGCAGGGTGCTTGGAGGGCTATCAGTGTGAGGAGTCCATTCATCTGCTGAGTCCCATGTAGGTGGTAAAGAGAGGCAGAAAACTTCAAATTTGAGTATCTGCAAATTGTAGAAAAACAAGGGAGATCATAGTATCTAGTCCCCCTTCGGTCATGGTCAGGACACTGAGACTTTGGGCTGTAGGACCTGCCCATGACCCCTAAGCAGTGAGAGGCAGCTGGACCCAGACCCCAAGTGTGTTCAGTTCAAGCCCAGACCCTTCCAACCATACTGAGTTCTTCCCACCCAGTGCCCCATGAGCCCCCCTCTCCTGAACCAGCCTGCTCCAGGCTCTGACAGTTGGAAGGCACTGAAGACCTATAACCCATATTTCCATGGTCTGGGCCCCAGGACCGTAATTTCCAAAGTGATTTTTGGCTTCAGTGCTATCTACCAATTTGCTAAGACTAATTTGTAGCCTGTCTTAGAAAACCAGGGAAAAAAAAAAGTGACTTCTTGCCAAGTCCAGATTACATCGGTTCTCCAAAAACAAATCCATACTATCGGGGAATAGTTCAACTTAGGGGTTGGTCTATCTCAAGAGAACTTTGATTCAGGCTGTGGAGAATGGCCTGGCCTTTGCAGCTCCTCTCAAATGGGAAAGACAATGAGGGGCAAAACAAAACAGCATGAGTGACCAGTTAAAAACCCAGTGCTGAGGTGCATGCAGCTAAGTTCCAGATAAATCAGGAATGAGCAGCCCCACACTTCCTCAGCGAAAGGGGCTGAGTGTGGGAGTGTGTGGAGAGGGAGAGAAGAGAGGAGATTAGTTGCAGGAGAGAGAAAATAACGAGGTGGTGTTGGCCGTGACTCAGGTGCGGAGCATTCTATCCCCTGCTCATACTCCCCCCTGCAACCCTTCTCAAAAAGGAATTTGGAGCCTTTTGTGGGGAAACAGTTTTTATCTTACAGGGTTTTTTTGTTTGTTTGCTTGTTTTTGTTTTTTTTTATAGCAAACAAATGTCCACAAGACCTGGTTGGGAAAATATATGCATGAGACAGTAGACAGGCAGAATCGAGTGAAACAGAGGGCACCCATATCTTTTATTTTATTTATTTAATTTTCTTTTAATTTATTAATTTAAGTGACAGAGGAAGGGAGAGAGAGAAAGAAAGACAGGGACATAAATCTTCTCTTATATGTGCCCTGACTGGAGATGGAACCAGCAATCTCTGCGCTTCAGCCTAATGCTCTAACCAACTGAGCTATCCAGCCAGGGTATCACCTGTCTCTTTAAAAAAGGCAGCTGAGGTGCAGCTCCTGGGTTGTCACCTTGCAAGACCGTGGATGCAGAATGCCAGATGTGCTGGTCATTCAGCTCTTACCTCCTCTCCTACATTCCGCTGAGTGATGCTGGGTTCCCATCTCCTTTGTCAACCACCCCCCTAATGTGTCCTGCCAGTAGGGATACTTAGAGGCACTTACAATGGCAGGAGGAGATGGCCATAAGGGACTTGCTCTCTCCTATTCACTTACTGCTACCACCAGCCTCGCCCAGCAATTACCTGGTTCCAGGTTCCAGCTTTCCTTCCCACTCCCATTCCCACAGCCTGTGCCCCGCAGAAGAACCCATAGCTGACTGCTGCCCCCCGCCTCAGAGGCGCCAGCTCTACAGCGCCATCTTTGAGCCTCTGGGTTTTGACAATCCCCTTTCTCCCTGTCATTCCTCCAACCCCAGGAGGGCTTCTCCCTGCAGTTACTCCGTATGGGTTGCGTCCGTGTTTCTCTTTGTTACTTTACAGCCTCCCCAACCCTTGTTTCACAAACCCCTTATGTTAAACCTCTCTGTGGAAATACCCTGGGCGGGTTTTGTGGACCTGACTGGACTCTGACTAATCCACTAGCTCTTCTGATTTTAAGAGAAGTCAAATATTCAGATTATTCTGTGGGCATGAAAAACACGTCTAAAGACCAGATTCAGCTATGTAGCACCATGATTAACCACCCTGGTGTTGTACGAAGGTTATAGACTCACACATCACAGTGATTAACTCTTCTGTGGCTCAGCATCTGGCCGTGGACAGGCAATGGAAACGACCGGTGCTGTTGACACAGTGGTGTTCCCTGAGATGAGAGCTGCACCCCTTTTCAGTGGCTGGAATGTCACCCCTGGGGATCTCCCTGCTGTACCTACCCCCAGCAGTCCCCTCCACTGAAGGTCTAAAAATAAGGCCCCTCCCAAGGTACAGCCAGTGGCCATGACTAGATGAGGCAGGGAGACAAAGGCCAGACCTTAGCTTCCATCTGGGACACAGCTGGAGGGCCCGTGAGCTCCAGAGCTCCCTGCAGGGTCTGCTGAGGTCTCTGGGCTGCAGCCCCATGCTGGGTCAGCTTCTCCATTGCCCAGCCTGCCTTCTAACCGTCTTTCTGGGGTAGTTCCCTAGAGAACTCCCCTGTAACCTGGGGACACGTGGCTCTCCATCTCAAAGTCTGTTTCTAGGGAACCCGATCTAAGCCAAGGCTGCTCTGGATTGGTGTATAGAGCATCACACTCATAAAGGAAGCGTGTGAAGAAATAAAAACACTTAATTTCAGCAAAATATATTCAAGTGGTAAAAGAAGGGAAAGAAGTGAGGGTTAAAGAATAAAGACACAGTAAAGAGGTGGGGAGGATAATTGGGAGAGGCTGCGTGAAATAGTAAGCAGAATGAAGTGACTAGTGCCCGGAAGCAAAACGGTCCTTAGGAGCATAATGACTTCCCATAGCACGTGTCATTCACTCCCCAAAGCCAGGAAGATGCAGCAGCCACCTCAGCCTTTTCTGGACAGAGCAAGGAACACTGCCAGGGACTTTATTTGAATGCAACTTGAACTTGCTCCACCAGCAGAGGCCTCCCACAGCCTAATGGGGAAATGAGTGCTTGGTTTGCATCTGCCTCTGGCTGGCAGCATGGAATAGTAGTAAGGGGGCTATGCTTCCTCCCTGTTGGGCAGTGCTGGGGCTATGAGTGATGGAGATGTTGACAGGGTCCCAGTTTATGGCCGGGAGAAGGGGGAGATGCCATACTGCACCCCCTTCAGACTCCTAGCTAGCCCAGCGAGGAAAGAGAACCAGCTGTACAGACTCTTCACCTGCAGCTGGAAGGCATCTGCCGCCACTGCCTGCTGCACCAGCTGGTTCAGAAGAGAAGATGGACCCTGGGCCGGATTTGGCCTTGTAGAATGACAGGAGGCAGTATGTACGCCTCCATGGCCTGCCCCACTTTGGGAAACATGAAATTGCTTTTTCATTAAAGTATAACATGTTCCTTTCCCTGCTACCCCCTCCACAGCTCACCCCATTTGTCTGATCAGCAGGTTGGTCAGCACAAGTCAGATCACGTCAAAGCGGAGATGTGAGGAGGCAGGGGTCAACCACGCTGTAATATTTAACTATATTTCTTACAAGCAACTAGAGAGAACTCGTTTTAATTTTCAACTTCAAAGAGAGGTCAAGGCCAGGGGGATTATTGGATTATTGTATAATCCCCTGGGGACATATTGAGGAATAACATTTTGAAGGGCACGAAAAATAAAATTAAGTGAGGCCTTTCTCTTATCAGAGGTCTGCGGCCTTGCTGGCTCCTGTCTGTCTGTAGGTCTAGCCTTGTCAGGAGAGCAGTGCAAACAGAAAAATAACCATTGTCAGACCAAGTGTGAGAGACAGTCACACTCCCAAAATGTGTTACTAAGTCACATCTTTGAATGTATCCTTTGATGCATCAAGATACAGAAACATTAGCTTGGTAATGCACCATAGAAACCTGATTAGCCAGCATCTTGCCATCAGATGAGGGGCAAAATCCAACTGCTGGTGAGCACGTAGGCTTCTGCGAGACCAGTGAAGTCAGCTGGCCTTGACATCCCTTATTCATTTATTTATTTTATTTTTTATTTTTGTACAGGAACAGAGAGAGAGTCAGAGTGATAGATAGGGACAGACAGGAACAAAGAGAGATGAGAAGCATCACTCATCAGTTTTTCATTGCAACACCTTAGTTGTTCATTGATTGCTTTCTCATATGTGCCTTAACCGCGGGCCTTCAGCAGACCGAGTAACCCCTTGCTTGAGCCAGTGACCTTGGGTCCAAGCTGGTGAGCTTTTAGCTCAAGCCAGATGAACCCGTGCTCAAGCTGGCAACCTCGGGTCTCAAACCTGGGTCCTACGCATCCCAGTCTGACGCTCTATCCACTGCGCCACTGCCTGGTCAGGCAACATCCCTTATTTAGAATATTAAACAGGTCCAAATCTCCCCGAGTATTTCAAATAGCTACATGCCATTTTCAGGCAATCATGTGTTCCTTTAAATATGTGACATCAGAATTAGCCACCATAACTTAAAGAAATATTTTAAACACAGCCTCCTTCTTGTATCTATTCAAAAAAGAATGATTGAGCCACTCCTGGGTACCAGACCCCGGGCTCAGCACTGTGTCTGAAGACAAAGAGGCAGAGCAGAGTATTCTTATCCTCCAATGGAGAATACAGACCCTAGAACAAATAAACAATTACAAGTGTGTTATGCTGGAAGGGCCTAATCGTATATGGGAGCCTAGGACATCCTCCCTAAGGAGGTGAAAGCCTTCTGAGACTCATAAGAAAGAGCTGAAAGCATTGAGAGATAAGGACAGAGGAGAGTTCCTGGGAAAAACATCATCTGCATGCTGCCTGCCTTCTCTCACTTTGTCACAAACCCCAGGGTGCCGCCCAGGCTTTGCAATGTGTTCATTGACTCTAAAAGCTTCTCTTCTCATTTTCTGCATTGGAAGGCAGAGCAGAGCTTTTGTATAAACACGGTAAGCTTCCAGCTGCGACCAGCCCACAGACACTGATATTGTTCCTTCAGATCACCCTGTTCCTATGAAGGGTGAAATCCTAGCCCAGGGCTGATAACGTCACTGAGCTGCTGAAAAGTTCTATATACTTTAACAGCCCTAGGCAGGATTTGGGGGTTTGTGTGTTTTCAGTTTTTTTATGTTATTTTAATTTTTTATTTTGTTTAGTCCAAATAATTTTTACTGCGTCTACAAGATTACAGACGGCCTGAGACCTTTACACACAAGCCGTGTGAAGGACTCCCATCCCCAAGCCCAACAAATATTAAAAGTAGTGAGACAAGCTTTCATTTAGTAAGTTCTGTCCAGTGTTCGCAGCTTGAGACTGTAAGAGAAGCACAGAGGTCCTGAAAAAAGAAGAAATTTAGTTGAAGAATTGGAGAATCAAATTTAACAGGAAGTGTTAAAAAATTAACATTCCTTAGGCTGAAGAAAGGAAGGACAGAGCAGCAATAAACATGCAGAAGGGAGGCATCTCACTGAGTTTCCCCACAAGCACTTCTATTTAGTAATTTTTGTTCTTTCTTTCTTACAAAAAAAAAAAAAATCTGGTATGGACACTCAGAATTTGACAAATTGGACACTCAGAATTTGACAAATTGTCAAAGGATCAACATATAATATCCTCTTCAACTTTCTTCCTACTACTACTCATTCTTTCATTCATTTGTCCATTCATTCACATTTATTGATCACCTGTTATATATAAGGCACTCTACTCTGACATTTTATTTTACTCAAATTGGCATGAAAACATGTTCTTCTAAGAATTGAGACAACATTAATTCATTTGAGATATCTGATATAGTTCTGATAAAATGTAGCAACCTCCATATAAAGGCACTGCTTCCTTTTGTGGCATTTAAACTTCTGTGGTCTGTGACCAGATGACTATTTCAGACTCCGATTTCATTGCTTATCTCCCCCTAAACCCCCCATTCCATCAGTCTACCCATCTTGGCCCAAACGTGCCAAACCCTTTTATGTAGTTTCTTAGTTGGAATACCTTTCTCCCTAAAATATCTTTCAGTGCTTTGGAGCTCATTTGAAAGCATTGAAAGCTTCCCTGCTAAGACTTCTGTACTTGTGCCATTTAACATTAATCATTCTCTCCTGTGTGTTCCTCCAACATGATGCTTACACTGGTCTGGCATTTCTTTTCTTTGCATTATAGTTGCTGTTCGCGTGCCCCACAGTAAGCTTTCTAAGGACGAAAACTATGTCTATTCTTTGTGTTCCCCCCAGCACCTGGTTGCATGCCCGGTAAGATAAAGTTAATAGCACTCACCAAATATTTCTGGCTATTAGTCTTCTGAACCTATAGTAAGTCTACACTCGGTTCCTTATGATCGACTAGGGACATGTGGCCAATTATCACCAATGTGTTGTAACCAAAATGTTGTCTGATACCCTTCAGCCAATATTTTAATCACCAATGCATGACTGCTCAGTGTCATGTTTTCTCTTGGCTCTTGTGACTGTTAATGTTCTGGAGAATGGCTCATTGCTCAGCTGACATAATGTCAACTTATAGCAGAGACCCAGCTGACCTATGATGGATATAGTGAGTGAACAAGAAATAAGCTTTTGTTATTTAAAGTCACTGAGATCTGGGGTTGTTTGCTACAAAGCTAAGCCTAGCTCATCGTGACAATGCATTTGTAAATGGTAGGTGCCCAGTAAATACTGTGAGTCTTTAATTTTTTAAAAATCCATTAGAAGCAGCAATTAATAATTTTATCAATTATAAATTAATTAAATAAAATGATTCATCTTAAACCCAATTGTCAAGAGAGACACTGTGATGTAAGAGAAAGAGTACAATGTAGAGCCAGTTGGGTATGATTTTGCAGACTGGCTCGATCTGACCTTGGTCACTGATCCTCTCAGAACTCAACACCCTCCTGTCTCAGTTGGAGCTTATATTTACCTTGCAGTTTTGTTGTGAGAATTAAAAACTGTAAATGAAGGATACCTGGCACATGATGGTACTTAAGACATTATTTTTACAATTGTTTTAGATTTTTTTTTCATGCTGAACCATGTGAAATGTGAGAAACTGCACATATTTAATTTTAAACCAGGGTAGTCACTGTTCCTCTTTCTGATACACCAATAGCAAGTTGTTCCCTCTGCTCCTCTTTATTCTTCTTTCAAAAGGAAAATAAATTGGGGTCCCTATTAATTTTTTTAAAATATGAGACTATTATATGTGAAGAGATAACAATTTATGACTAGATCTCACTTTCTCATTTAGAGAGGGGAATATTTAATGAATTACTCAATTTCCCCCTGTGCAAGATTCTGGTGACCCATTTTAAATAAACAGATGGGTTGGAAAGGGAAAGAGAAAAATAACATAATTCTGATTTTGTTTTTCAGTTTTTGTGAATAAAGAATGGAAATAATCTGCTTTTGAGGCTTCAGTTATATTTATAAAATTTGAAAAAATAATTCTGGGTTTGATGATAACTCTTCTCTTTCAGTATAATCTTGCCCTGGACTTTTTGTTCAAGTGCAGCAGACTATTCCTCCCAATATGCTTAAATAAAGGTTTCTAATCATTTGAATGTCACAGTCCTATAATAGTTTACAGTTGCTGTCATGGCACATTCACGGCTTGATTACATGCCTGGCTGTGAGCAGACAAGACATCAGTTCCTCAAAATAAACAGAGAGTGACTCATCCTTCTGAGACAGTAAATAGCAACATGGGTGACCAATAATAATACCCTCTTGATACTTCCTAATACACCTGTAACTTGGGAAGACAACCCTTCTGAAATATTTTGCACATATTGTGATATGTGCTAGAAGAAACATTGTGTTCCAAAGATAGGTTCTTGTTTCCAAGGCTTTAATAAGAGGAAGGGAAATTTCAACATCTGCATTTTCCATTCAACTAAGGATCCACTTCTGTAATAGCAGCAGAAAATGTAGGAGAGAGAAGTCAAATCAAAAGATAGGAATGCATACATTTAGTGATGTTCACTCCCAAATCAACCTTCCTTCCTCTGTCTTTCCTCTACCCCCACCCCCAAATCTGTGCCTTGGTCCTCACCTATTTAACTCTCTTCTCAAGGACCTCATTATTTAGTGCTAAAGGAATAAAGAAAAATCGGTGATTATATTCCAGTAAGATGAACTATGAAAGCTCATTCAAAATATGCAATCATTAAAATAATGTCCTCAGAAATATGTTGTTCTAGTGAAAAAAGCAAAATACAAAACGACATATACAGTGTGATCCTAATTTTGTAAATAATACCCACTCATGTCCTCATACGCTCAGAAAAGAATTGGAGATTAAACTGGCAGGGGAGCACCTGTCTGCTCCCCCCTCCCCAAATTCCATTGAAATGTCAAACAAAAGAAGTAGTTATAATAGAAAAATTAAAAAGAAAAGAAGTAGTTATAATCAGAAGATTTGAAGACTTCTTGTAAAACAGAATAAAGATAAAATTGGATAGACAGAGCAATAAAGCTAGGAACAAAAAGAAGATGAATACTGCAAAGGTAAGAGCTGTTTTGTACACTAACATTTTAGGGGAACTTCAATGTCAAGGTTAACCAGTACAATGGGAGGGGCCAGTCAATCAATTAAAAGATGACATTATGAACTCTTGGGCCTGTCAGGACCCACCTGTGTCCTTCAGTGACTGAAGTTTTGGCAACAGTGGTGTTTGCTCCTGTGTTAAAACATAATAACAGCTTTAAACAGCACACCTGGGTGGTCTTCTATCAGAAGAGTTCACTTTGGACAGAGAAATAGAGCACAACTTCATATTTCTACATGTATCACAAGAATTGGGTTGGGGAGAAGTGGCAAGAAAAGGAAACCACCAGATGCTTCTGATGTGAGAAATTCCTAGACCTCATGTCTGGGGAGAGAAAACTCTGACATCAAGATAATCTGCCTGCACATCTACAGGATTCTACTCTACATACCCTAGATCTGTGATGGAGAACCTATGACACGTGTGTCAGCACTGACATGCGTAGCCATTTTCGATGACACGCGGCCACATGCGGCCGCATACCAAAGAAGTATGGGGCCACATGCTGAGGACATTTTATACTCAGCTCCTGCATGGCCAGGTGCAGTAGCCGAGGATAAAACATTTGCTGTAGTGTAGACACTCTGTGCCAGAGGTCTGTAGGCCAAAACAACAGAACTCAGGCACAGAGCGTCTAGTTCTGGGACTTCCGGGTAGGCCATTTTTCTCAAAGTGACACACCACCCGAGTTATGTTGGCTCATTTTTTTGGCGAATTTTGACACACCAAGCTCAAAAGATTGCCCATTGCTGCCCTAGATGGCTCCTAGAACCAGAAGTGTCATTCAAGGGGATGATTATTGTAGCCATAAAACAGAAAAGCAGCTCCATGAAATAAATAATCACACTTTTGGATTACTGACAACATAATCACCAGCTACTTAAAAATTGTGCTGAATATCCAAATGGGCACAGATGAATATTAAAGTAGTGACCTGGAATGTCAGGCCAAGGTACTCTTCCAGAACACAGTGCAGAGAGATGAAGAGATTTCCAGCAGCTCCTACATTGATCTGAAGAGTTTGTAATGGAAAAAGCAAAGGGAATAAATGAAAAGGCATTCACAAGTCAGAGAAGAGTGGTTTTCAGGGCTGAAGAAATATTATGAATTCATACAGTCTTATGTGTTTATTTGTTTCAGTCATTTCAGTTTTTGAAATTTGATGCTTAAACTGTACCATCTTGGGCTTTTGCAGAGGTTCTCATCCAAGGGCAGTTTTGATTCCCCAGACATTAGCAATGTTTGGAGATATTTTTTATTTTCATGCTGGGGTATCTGTGGGTAGAGGTCAGGATTGCTACTAAACAGCATATAGTGCATAGGAAAGCTCCTACTATAAAAGATTATTTGGCTTAAAATAGCAATAGGGTTGAGGATAAGAAACTGGGCTAGTGGCAGTCTCTTCAATTTAGCTCATACACCTTGTAGCATAACTCCTGGAGTTTTTGTTAAGTTTTCCTGCTTTCTGGTTCAAAATTACGTCTCCTAGGTCTTCTGCCTGGGACCTAAAATGAGCCATTTGTACAAAAATGCTTGGTTTCATGGGGTGGGAAATGGTGATACAGACCACAGGTCACGTGCTGTGAAGGCTCATTGCTCCTGGGCTATCATTGCTTCTAACAGGCTTTTCATTGCTAGATTATACACAATTTTCAGAAAGAGCAAAATAAATTATGAATCTATAATGATTTTTTAAGCTAAAATTTCAGATGTTGCAGATAATTTTTAACTTTTATTTGCATCTTATGCTGAAATTTTTGGTCTGTGTTGATGTTAACCTATTTTGTTTAGCCTATAATACACATATAAACATTTTTCAATGATACTCTATATTCTTACCAACAATGAGACTACTGAATGCATATTAGGGTTTATTTGTAGGTGGGAAATAGAAGGTCAATATTAAAGACAATTGCATGAGGCAGGACACAGAACCCATTTTATATTTGCAAGTAACTGACTATCATGGTGTAACTCAGGCAGTCAAATTCTGCCCTGGCTTTAGACTTCTACTCTGGTCCAAAGTGTCCACAGAATTATGGTCTCCTTTCAGTTTTCCAAGGATTCACAAAGAAATTAAATCTCTTCTGGCTTATTTGTGAATTAAATTGGAGGCTGGACTCTTCTAGAACAGAAGATGTCTTCTTATTTGAGACTCACTAGGTTTATTCCAGGGTGAGTATGAGTTTTGTGTGATGATCTAATATCAGCTTACCTCACAGTGCTACATGTTTTCTGAAAAGCTATTTGTGCTCTCTCAACCTAAAAATGCCTTCATTTTCATCTTCTTTAGTGAATGAGGGGAAAAGGAAAGGTGGAGGGTAAGTACAAGAGCAGGAAAACAAGAAGGAGAGGAGGAGGAAACGGCCAGTGTTCAATGAACCCACAAGTGTGAAAGGCTAATCCAGAAGTCACTCAGTAATCACCACCATGAAATCAGACCTTGTTGACATCTCTCGCAACGCACACGCTCACCTTCCCCATCTCCCACAAAGCCTCACTTCCTGAACCAAAGTGACCTTCTGAAATCTGGCCACTCTGCCTCAGCGCTTGGCCCCATGCCCCTCCTATGCAACAGCTTCTACACACCATTAGCTTCCTTCCAAAGTCCCCATCTGGTTCTTACCCAAAGCAATATACTTTTCCTGTTTTCAGGAGAAGGGTACAGGCCAAGTGTCCAGTAAACAAAGACCAGGCAGAGGGCTGTTAGAAGTTCCAGGGCATTTCTGTGCTGCACAGAGTTTGAAAGGAGGGTGAGGGTTCAGGGGCTCCCTTGTGGAAGGCAGAATGGTGATTGGAAAATGGCCGCACTCAATGTTCAGAGCAGTGCTCATGGGGCAGTCATGCTCAGAGGAACAGAGTGTTGAAAGAGTGATTACGTGTTAAGAAAGTTTGGCTGTTAACCAAATAAGGTTACTGCCAAGACAGGGGCACTTTTGCCAGTTGGTGAATTTTTAAGAATGATAAAGAACTTGAACTTGGCTTCTGATGGGTTGCAGAATACTTTTCTGTAAAAGGTGGGCTTCTGTCCATACTCCTCCCAGAGTATCCAGTTACCATCACTCCCATGCTATCTATGTGAACTTCAGTGAATCATCAATCTCTGTCTCTTGCAGTTTCTCCACCTTTAAGTGGAGTCAATACAGTGCTGGGATTCAGCCGGTTCACACCAGTTCAGCAGAACCGACACCTAATTTTTTGTTGAGTTTGGCAAACCAGTTAAGATGGCACTTGTAATCAGGGTTCTCTCTAAGGTGGGTGCCTGGGAAGCTGCCCAATGTGGAAATCACAAATTTACATTCCTTACTCATTTTTAATATTCACCTGTGCAACAGCATATTCTAAGTGCCCATAGTAATGTTCATTCTGTCCACAGGTAGAAAAAATTGCAAGTGAGGATGCCAATCAAGAAGCAATATGGAAATATCTTAAATAACAGTTTTATTGTTTTGTCAGGTATTATTTAATATTTTTATTAATATTTTAAAACTCTTATAGTCTAGTTTTATCTGCCTCTTTTATGGTGTACCTCTTTTTTAAGTATTAAATGCATGAAATAATAAACTACCTTTCAGTATATTGTTTTATTTTATATATTTAAAATGGTCATTAGGGCAGAGTACCAGTTGTTAAATTATTTGAATTTCACCACTGAGTCAATATTACTGCCGCCTTACTCTAACACTCAGTGCTGGGTAAGTGACAAGGGGGATGAGAATAGGAAAATTGGCCAAGGAGTGAAGGCCAACCCAGAAGTTGGGCAGAACATAAGGAAGCCCAGACAAAAGCACAAAGGTCTCCTGAAACTGATTCTTTAGGGTCAGATTTTGGTATTTAACTGGCTCTTTATTGGGTTTTTTTATTGTCTACAGCCCTGAGGACTTGGCCTGCTCTCCCATTTGGGTTTCGGTGCCTTCAAGACTGATGAAGACTGGGGCACCGTCTTTCAATGCTTGTGGTCTTTCATGACCACTGATGCAAACGCACATCTACTTTCATTTTCTACTTTTCAAAAAACCTTTTCACTGCTAGAGAATGTGGGAAAAGTGGGTAATACCACACCATGACTAACAGGAAAACCACAAGTAATAAAAAAAAATTTTTTTAAACTACAAGTCCAGTGGTTTTAGTTATCCTTGTTTATTTCTGAGGCATCAAAGAGAAATAATGCTCACATCGCAGGGATGCATGTGGTTCAGAACTGAAGCTGAGTTGCAATAAAAACACAAATTCTTCACTGATATGTCTCAGTCATCATGAAGGAGACACATGGTTTCCAGCAAAGCTATTTCTATGATTCTTTTTTCTTTCTTGTCTACTCTCTTCATAGACTATGGATTTTTCTATACTTTCTCCTTGATGCACTACCTCACTCAAGATAAACTCCTCGAGTAGTCTGAACCCAGTATATAAAGTCACTACACCCTTTCATCCTCCCGCCATCTCCTGGATCTTGTTCTTTCTGACCAAATTTCTCACCAAAACAAACAAACAAAAATACCCAACAACAACAAAAACACACTGTTCTGGAATGACAGGATCCTCCTTAAAGAATATGGAGGTGAAGAACCTATCTGAAAAACCACAGAACACTATTTATCCTTTGTTGAAACTGGAGGAGGGAAAGTAGAGAGAGACTTACTTGCTCAAATATTTTCTTTTAACTTTTGAGGAACCTTCATACCATTTTCCATAGTGGTTCAACCAATCTGCACTCCCACCAACAATGCAGGAGGGTTCCATTTTCTCCACACCCTTGCCAACACTCATTTGTTGATTTATTGATCATATCCATTCTGCCAGGTGTGAGGTGGTATCCCATTGTGGTTTTGATTTGCATTTCTTTGATGATTAGTGATGTTGAGCAAGTTTTCATGTTTATTGGCTAGTTATATGTCCTCTTTGAATAAGTGTCTATTCAGGTCCTCTGCCTACTATTTAATTGGGTTGTTTGTTTCACTGGTGTTGATTTATCTGAATTCTTTGTTAATCTATGACAAAGGAAGCAAAAACATATAATGAAGTAAAGATAGTCTATTCAATAAGTGGTATTGGGAAAATTGGGCGGATACATGCAAACAAATGAAATGACTACATTCTTACACCATACACAGAATAAACTCAAAATGGATGAAAAACTTAAATGTAAGACCTGAAACCATGGAACTCCTAGATGAAAACCTAGGTCATAAAATCTCTAACATTTTTCTTGGCAATATTTCTTCCTGACATATCTCATCAGGCAAAGAAAACAAACAAACAAAAATTAACAAATGGGACTACATCAAACTAAAAAGTTATTGCATAGCAAGGGAACCCATTAACAAAATTCAAAAACAACCTTCTGAATGGAAGAAGATATTCGCCAATGATGAGATAATGGGTAATGTCCAAAATTTACTGAGAATTTTTACATCTGTTTTTCAAGACCATTGGTCTGTAGTTTTCTTTTCTTGTAGTGTCCTTTCTGGCTTTGGTAATGCTGGCTTTATAAATATTAGTTTGAGACTTTTAAATTTTTTTGTAAGAGTTTGAAAGAATTACATTAACCCTTCTTTAAATGTTTGGTAAAATTTACCAATAAAGGCATCTAGTCTTGGACTTTTCTTCATTGGGAGATTTTTGGTTACTGATTCAATCTCCTTATTAGTAATTGATCTGTTCAGATTTTCTATTTTTTCCTATTCACTCTTAGTAGTTTATATGTTTAAATGAGACTTTTTTCACATTATCCCAAGAGCTGCAAATATAAATCTTTTTTAAAAAAGCAAAACTTAAGTAAATAGGGTTGAAAAGGAAACCAACATTTTCAAAGTACAATATACCAGAAGCTGTGTCGAGTATATTCTATGGATCATCTAATGTAACCTCAGAAACAGCTGTGCAAGATGTCTGGTTTTAATCCTTATTTTATATATAGAAAATTGAATGTCAGAAGAGGTAAATAATTTTCCAGGATTACATGGTTAAAAAATGCCAAATCTTTCACTTCCTGAGTTTTATATAAAAAATTTTTGATTCTATATTTGTAATTTATTATCAGAATAAGACCTCCACAAGTTCCCATGTGGGGGTTTTCTGTGCATATAACTTTCTATGTGCAGATATTAATGAAGGACAGTTTAGAAAGTAGGACCAGGTATCTCAACTATTTTAGAGGGTGGGAAACTTAACACAGGGAAATAAGAAACTTGCCTAAAAATTAATTTTCTGGGTCATGAAATCAGAAAGGAAGAGATTTTTTTGTAAGGTTCTTCTGGGGTTTCCCAAAAAAGTCAAAGATTCTATTGTGAGCATTGTAAAAACTACATAGCCATAGCAGTTTTCAAGGTGAATGACAAAATGTACATCTGAATTAAGCTTTTAAAAATTCAAGTTGTTATTTAATAATTTGCAAATGTTTGTTTGGTGTCATATAGGAGATACCCCTTGAGGGATGTGTGGATGTCATTCCTTGCCTGAGATCCCTACCAGCCATGCGTGAGCACTGGGCTGTGTGGTTTGGGCATTTACTCCCTCAATGGTACATAGGAAGGCTGATTATTACTTCATGAAAACAGATCATTTAAAGGTGAAAATCTTCTTTATCCTAAGACCAGCAAAGAAAGTTATGCAAATCCCATCTATCAACAGAAGTTGTCATTAAAAAATGTGTCAAAGGAGATACTTTTAATGGAAGAATACCCTCCAAAAAACCTTACCTGCTCATTTTCCCCATTTATTTAATTAAGTAAACAGCCCCATGCTACTGAGTCAACCAAGTTAGTGCCCTATGTGTATAGGCGAGTATCATCCTGGGTAAAATGCCCACATGTAATGACTCATAGACATTCTGATTATTGAATTATTACTGTTTTCATAAATTTAAAGAATAAAAGCTGCTGATGTTAACAGCTTTAGGGTTCTGTAACAAATTAGTGCAGGAGCTATTTGGGACATTTTGGACTTTATTTTACAACTCATTAGGGTTGATTCCATGTTAATTCTACCCCCATCATTCTAGAGACAATCTGCATTCAATCGCCAAGAAGCATCAAATACACATATTCTCAAAATCAATGTTAACTTTCGGTTCTCTGGATTCTTATTTTGGGCAGAAGCAAAAGGATAAAAGTAGGCTCTTCAGGGAAGTTTTGTAAATTCATGTTTTGAAATGTTTCCTTTCTCATTGCGTTTTCATATATATTTTATGAAGATGCTTCTAATGGAAGAATACCAAAATGTCTGTTTCCCTTAGAGAAAGAACCATCAGCCTTAGAGAAAGACCCAAAGACAGCAAAACTACTTCTTTGATTTTTGTCTCTATTTCTTTGCTTTACTGATTCATTGACCACATAACAAAATGAATGCTGTAAAATGACAGCCCTGACCAGATAACTAGGTTGGTTAGATCATTGTCCTGAGATATCAAGGTTACAGGTTCTATCCCTGGTCAGGGCACATACAGGAGCAGATCGATGTTTCTGTCTCTGTCTGTCTTTCTCTCTCTCTCTCTCTCTCTCTGTCTCTCCCCTCCCCTCTCTCTAAACAAATAAATTTTAAAAAATGACAAACATATTTGTTCTTAGAAAATACAAATATGACTGGGAAAGAGATGGATAAATAATTACTAAAGCATATGAAAGGAAAACTTACCTGAGGAAAAATGATTCCGAGAAGATGAGGCATTGACTCAAGGGAAGGGGTCAGAGAGAGGAGGGCGTGATCATGGCAGTGGGATTGCTGAGATCAGCTGAGCAGAGGTGGGGAAGAGAAGGAGCGAGCGAGCGGAGAATGTTCTCCCCGGGACAGGGATCGCAGTCAGAGCTCCTGCGCCTTCTGTTTCACATAGAAAGAATCTACAGTGGTACCTTGACACATGAGCACTTTAAATCATGAACAATTTGAGAGACAAGCAGTAACTTGTGGGATTTTTTGCATTAAGTCACTAGCGGATATTTGAATCACAGCCTCCACACCACTAGATGGCCTGCCGAACATTCTGAAAGGGAGGAAGAAACAAATTTCCATGGAAAAGTTTTTGTTGAAATGGTCTTGAAGTGAAAGCGAGGAAAGTGTGGTGAAAAAGCTAAAAGTCAGTGAAGAAAATGATGATTAAACAAAGTAAAAAAATAGCAATTAAATTTAGCGATAAAGTTACATTTCATAAGTAGTGTGTAAGTTAAATTTTGCAATTAAATGTAACATTAAGTGTGTAGAGAGTAAGTTATATTAAGTGATAGTGCAGGAAGTGAAAACCTCCTCCACAAGTCTTCTCCCCCTCCACCAGCATCTTCACCTGACTTTGAAGGTAAATACACTTCATAAACCAGTTTATTTCTTTACATTCCCTCTTATTATGTATATGTGTATACACACACACACACACACACATATATATATATGTATGTATTTATTATTTATAAAGCACATTTTCTTATTTAAAAGCATATAAAACAAGAAATTTGTGTGGTTTTGGGAGGCTGGAACGAATTAATTGCATTCCCATGAATTTAAATGGGGAAATTCAATTTGACACACAAGCAAATTGAGTCATGAGCTTGGCCATGAAATGAATTAAACTTATGTGTTAAGGTACCACTGTATATGAAAGAAGAGGAGAACCCCAGCTACACCCGAGGGTCAGTGTCTGTCCAGGCTGGATAGAAGGAGAGAGAGACAGGAAGCCTGCAGTAGATGGCCCAAATCTCCTGTCAGGTCTCAAGTTGTTAGGGCTTGAGAATGAGCTTCCAGAAATATTAGGAAGAAACTAAAATGCCTTGAAGTCTTCTTTTTAATCCTGAGTTTTAAAGATGACCCCGGATGGGAATAGCAGGTTCTGTCCTTGAATAGCAACTGTTGGTGCACAGAGTATCATCTGGATCTTGATAGCACTTCTAGCTTTGCCACAAGCTGGTTATATGCACTTAGGTAAGTTATTTTTACCTTCCCAGATCCCAGTGTTTTTAGATCTAAAACATAAATGTTGGGACCCTGGCTGTTTGACTCAGCGATAGAGTGTCGACCCGGCATGTAGAAGTCCTACGTTCAATTCCCAGTTGGGGTACACAGGAGAGGCGACTATCTACTCCCCACCTCCCCTTGCCCCTTCTCTCTCTTTCTCTCTCTCTCTCTTTTTCCTTCTTGCATCCATAGCTCAATTGAGTTAATCATGGCACCAAGGCGCTGATGATGGCTCAGTGGAGCCTCTTCTTCAGGTGCTAAAAATAGCTTGGTTGCGAGCATGGCCCCAGATGGGCAGAGCATCAACCCCAGATGGGGGTTGCCAGGTGGATCCTGGTTGAGATACATGCAGGATTCTGTCGCTCTATCTCCCCTCCTCTCGATTAAAAATATATAATTAATAAATAAATAAATGTTGGATTATCATTTCTTTCAGCCTTAAAATTAAATTCAAGACACCAAAAGAATGACTCTTTCCATTACAGATTTACTTCTAAGTTACTTCTTGTATCATCCACCAGAAAAAACCCAAAATGTGGATCAACTATTTAAAGACAAAGTTATTTACTTTAAGCCTTAAGCTGATAGCAAGGCTTATTTTGTTAAAGTGTCATTAATAATTTGAAACTAATACACAATTCATTGTGACCATGTTTGGTCATAAACATGTAGGATTTTTATGACTGAGTTGATGTTGTGGTTGGGCGAGGTCCTTAGCTGCTACTGAGCCAAGTGTTCCATCCTTTTATCTCTCTTCCTTGTCATCCCTCTGGCTCTGCCTTCCCACCACACGCCCTGGAGTCATGAGGGGCTGGCTTCGTGCCTTGCTGGAGGTCAAGTCTAATTCTCAGCATGTGGGTTTGGGGTAGATAGAACTGTTGGAATTCGGGTAGTGAGACAAAGGGAAAAGGTTATAGGGAAAGAAATATCCAGATAGACTTCTCAAGGCTGAATCCAAAATTGGCAGCAATGAGGTCTGGGGAAATGACCCAGGTTAGCAGGATTGTGAAAGGTCCTCCAGCGACACCCCTGAAATGTCTCCTCCACATTAGGCCTCAGCCGAAGGGGAATAGTGGCACTTCCTATTGGCTCGTTCTTCAGTGCTACTTCTACCTCTCAGGATTTGGGAGAGTGACCACAAGGCAGTCCAAAGAGGGTGGTCCTCAACCCCACTGCACACTAGACACTTCAGGGAAGCTTTGAAAAACATTGATGCCTAGACAGCCCTGCCTCCAGAGATTCTGAACTAATTGGGTGGCGGGGGAGGGGGGAAGATTAAGAATTTATTTATGAGCATAATTTTAAAACTTCCTAGGTCATTCAAATGCACAACTATGGTTGAGAATCACTCTTCTATAGCAGGCTACCACTACAAATTCACTTTAAAGGCTGTTCCTGAAGGAAAAGAGGTTACACACTGGTGGCCCATAGTTAGAATTTGGGCTGCAGATATATTTTGTTTGCCCAGAACAATGGTTTGTTTGTTTGTTTGTTTTTTAAAGCAAACAAATGCCCACAAAACCCTGAATTTCAATGTCTTTTTAGGAGGTCTACCACTCCTCAGACTTTTATCATTTCTGTTACTTTCAAGACTTTTGTAGGTATTAGGTTATGTAGCTCCTGGTCTTTTTGTGTGTGTGTGGGGGGGGGAGAGACAGAGTCACAGAGAGGGACAGATAGGGACAGACAGTCAGGAAGAGAGAGAGATGAGAATCTTCAATTCTTTGTTGCAGTTCCTTAGTTGTTCATTGATTGATTTCTCATAGGTGCCTTGTCCAGGGGGCTACAGCAGACCGAGTGACCCCTTGCTCAAGCCAGCGACCTTGGGCTCAAGCTGGAGAGCCTTGCTCAAACCAGATGAGCCCACACTCAAGCTGGCGACCTCAGGGTCTTGAACCTGGGTCCTGTACATCCCAGTCCAACATTCTATCCACTGCGCCACCGCCTGGTCAGGCGCTCCTGCTCTTCTGATACTAATAAACAGTCAGCTGTTTTCCTTTTATAATAAAATATACTGTGGTGGAGGTGGTAATGGTGATGGTGGTGGTGATGATAGTGGTGGTGATGATGATGGTGGCGATGGTGATGGTGGTGATGGTGGTGAAGGTGGTGGTGATGATGGTGGTGGTGATGACGATGGTGATGATGGTGGTGTTGATGGTGGTGGTGGTGATAGTGGTGGCGATGATCGTGGTATTGATGGTGGTGGTGGTAATGGTGGAAGTGGTGGTGGTGGTGATGGTAATGGTGGAGGTGGCAGTGGTGATGGTGGAGGTGGTGGTGGTAATAATGATGGCAGTGATGGTGGAGGTGGTGAAGATGGGGGAGATGGTGGTGGACATATGGAGGTGGTGGAAAAGGTGGAGGTGGTGGAGGTGGAGGTGGTAGTAGAGGTGTGGAGGTGGTGGAGGTGGTGATGGTAGTGATGGTGATGGTGGTGATGGTGGTGATGGTGATGGTGGTGGTGATGGTGATGGTGATGGTGGAGGTGGCGGTGGTGATGATGGAGGTGGTGGTGGTGGTGGTGATGGTGGTAGTGGTGATGGTGGTGGAGTGGTGATGGTGGAGGAGGAGGAGGGGTAGTAGAGGAGAAGGAGGAGGATGGTAAGAAGGTAATCAGAAATCTGCAGATAATCTACCTGAAATCATGACCCCACCCTTCTTGTCAAGTTTCCACCCACTAGTCACATTATTTTCATGGCTAGAGTAGGACTCTAATTATGTGACAAGCTACCACCAAGGGAGATTTTTCATAGGGTGGGTTAATTTTAAGGACACTAATTGGGCCATGGTGTTAGGGATTCATGCAAGGAAGAAACAAAGCTGAGCCCACTCTGAGGAAGTTTCTCTTTGGACCCTTGGTTGGTACAGGAGTTGGGCTGGGAAGGGCCTCCAAAACAGGTTGTTGCTGCAGCTCACCAGCAGCATTTGTTGGCAATAAAAATAATCCTCAGGGTCGCAGCAGGTACATTGCCTTTGTGCAGAAAATCAGAAGATGTGGAATGGGATCAAATGAGGTGGCTTTCCTACCCTCTGCACTATCTCTAAATATGTAGGAAATATCTTTCTAGAAAATTAACCCCTCTTATCACAAACTTTCAACACAAATAAATATTCATGCTAATTTATTACTAACCCATCATTTTTACTACAGATGTTCACTTTTATTATTTTGGGACCAGAGATACCATCACACAGTTTTCTATCTTCTGCCCCTGTTCCTACACCACTCTCTCTAGGAGCAGAGCAAGACAGATCATAGGCATCAACGAATGGTTAATGGGTTGAGTCCATATCAGTTCCATTTTGTATACTTACAGGTTGGGCTATAAAATTTCAAAATTCCCTTGGTGATAGCACATTACTACTGGTGGTTAAGGCTTAGAAGTAATAATAGTGTGGATTAGCTGTGCTTTTTAAACTGCAAAAGTCAGCCCAAGTTTGTGGTCAGGACTTCTATTTCTGCTTCCTTTAAAGGGTGCTGCAAAGGTCAGATCAGTTCTTGCCTTAATCCTTTAAAAAAATGTGCACCTGTCCACAGTGAACAGAACCCATGAAGCAGACAGACCTTTTAATTTGAACATGGTGGAGAAGACATGGCCCCAGCTCCCTCTGGGGCGTCGGGCCTGTGGTTTGTCATTTTTCCCGAGATCACATACCTGTATGCTCAACTGCTGGGAACATAGTCAAGAACAAGGATGTACTGTTTTCGTTTCCTTGTTTGTGTCTGTCAAAGATTCTAAAATGCAAAAACTTTTGAAATAAAGTCTGTATGCCAAGATCTCATGGGAAGTATAATTTCTATAGCTATTTCTGCCCAATATTCTAGACTGGTTGACACCAGAGCTCTATGCAATCATCCCTCAAATTCACATATTTTCACTACAGTGCCACCCATGTTGGGAGGCCTTGAACAAGGCCATAAGAAAGAAAAGTAGCTTTACTTGTACATAAGTACCTCCCTACAAGCAAACAAAACATTTCTACCAAGTAACCACCTCTCACCTAAAACGAACACTGTGAATACAGTTTCTTCTGGTTCTTTTCTCCTTCCCTCAGGATAGTGGATAGTGATGGAGTTCTCTGTTCATGAACAGTGAGACAGAGCTATCATTTTATTTTGAATTTTGGGGTTCTCATTTGTCCGGATGTTCTCTTAGTCATCGTGCAAGAGATTTACTGCCTTAGAAAGGATCTGATAGAATTCTCCTCACTGCTGCTGAGCTGCCCGTGCCTCTCAGGATGCTTACACTGACCTCTTCTTTCTCCCTCTTTACGTTGACTCCATATCACCATTTCATACTGCCCCACATACGGACTTCCAGGGTCTATTTTCTTTTGGGACATGTACTTAGTGATAGACCAAGGGTCACATTAGACCAGGGGTCAGGATCCTATGGCTCATGAGCCAGATGTGGCTCTTTTGATGGCTACATCTGGCTTGCAGACAAATCTTTAATTAAAAATAATAATAATGTTAAAAATATAAAACATTCTCATGTATTACAACCCATTCATTTCCTACTGCTCATGTTCACAGTTAAGGGTGGCAAGAGCCAATCACAGCTGTCCTCCAGGACAACACCAAATTTTTATTGGATAATGCGTAATGTACACAGGTCATTGTGAGGTCAGGAAGTAAACTTTCCTCCTTTTAATCAACTAGTCAGCTAGCTAATTGCAGAAACCCTTTTGATGAAGAAGATGGCTAAAAGAAAAAAAGATAAGGAATATCCTACTTTTCAGCAGAAATGGACAGAGGAATTCACCTTTGTGGAGAGAGCAGGTTCTGCAGTGTGTCTAATATGCAATGATAAAATTGCATCGATGAAACGGTCAAATACAAAGCGGCACTTCAACACACACCATACTACATTTGCATCGAAATATCCAGCCAGGGACAGCAGGAAGAAAGCATGTCAAGAGCTACTGTGCAGAGTGCAATCTAGTCAGCAGCAACTCTGTGTTTGGACCCAACAAGGTGACTGGAATTCGGCTAGCTTTGCTGGTGCTTTAGCAATTGTGAGAAATGGAAAGCCATTCACAGATGGGGAGTATGCCAAAACATTCATGCTTGATGTTGCCAATGAACTTTTTGACGACTTTTCAGATAAAGACAAGATAATCAAATGAATAAAAGACATGCCTCTGTCGAGAAGAACTGTTCACGATCGTACCATCATGATGGCAAATCAAATTGAGACAACACAAGTGAAGGACATAAATGCAGCACCATTCTTTTCTCTCGCTTTGGATGAGTCAATAGATGTAAGCCATTTATCCCAGTTCAGTGTGATTGCAAGGTATGCTGTTGGTGACACACTACATGAGGAAAGTCTTGCTGTTTTGCCTATGCAAGAGACAACAAGAGGGGGGGATTTATTCAAGTCTTTCACTGAGTTTGCTAAAGAAAAATATCTACCAACGAATAAACTTATTTCAGTGTGTATTGATGGTGTTCCATGCATGGTGGGGAAAAACAGAGGATTGGTAGCACTTCTTCGTGAATATGAAAAGAGACCCATCCTAAGTTTTCACTGCATCCTACATCAGGAGGCGCTTTGTGCTCAGATGTGTGGCGAGCAGCTTGGTGAGGTGATGTCACTGATAATTTGGTGGTCAAGCTTTAAATGATCACCAATTTAAAACTCTGCTGGATAAAGTTGGAAATAATTATCCTGGTCTGCTTCTGCACAGCAATGTGTATTGGTTGTCAAGAGGGAAGGTGCTCAGCTGTTTCATGGCTTGTCTGAGTGAAATCCGGACTTTTCTTGAAATAAAAAATGTCGAGCATTCTGAGTTAGCTAACACTGAGTGGCTCCTGAAGTTCTACTATCTCATGGACATGACTGAACATCTGAACCAGCTCAATGTGAAAATGCAAGGTGTTGGAAATACAGTCTTATCCCTTCAACAAGCAGTGTTTGCATTTGAAAACAAGCTGGAACTCTTCATCTCCGACACTGAAACAGGTCGTTTACTACACTTTGAAAAACTGGGAGAGTTTTAAGATGCATGCACAGCAAGTGACCCTGCTCAACATCTTGATCTCCAGCAGCAAGCGGGCTTCACATCAAATCTCCTGCAGTCATTCAAAACACGCTTTGGAGAATTTTGTGAGTACACTCATCTTTTGAAGTTCATCACCCATCCACATGAGTGTGCAGTGGACAGCGCCGACCTGAGTTACATCCCCGATGTCTCCGTCAGAGATTTTGAGCTACAAGCTGCTGACCTGAAAGCCTCAGACATGTGGGTGAATAAGTTCAAGTCACTGAATGAAGATTTGGAAAGACTTGCACAACAGCAAGCAGAGTTGGCGAGCAAACACAAGTGGGGAGAAATGAAAAAACTTCAACCCGCGGACCAGCTGATTGTCAAAACTTGGAATGCGCTTCCTGCCACATAGCACACACTGCAGTGTGTGAGTATTGCTGTACTGACAATGTTTGGCTCTATATATGCATGTGAGCAGTCTTTCTCACATCTAAAGAACGGTAAGACCAACCTACAATCACGTTTAACGGATGGAAGTCTCAAGGCCTGAATGAAGCTTAACCTCACCACGTATCAACCAGACTACAAAGCCATCAGCAAAACCATGCAGCACCAGAAGTCGCATTAATGGTAAGAAGTACTTTATTCATCATTGGTTAGCAACAGCATAACAATATTATTAAAACGAATTCAGAGACTTATTGTACTTTAAAAGTGTTGGTCTTACATAAAATGCACACATTTACTTGTATTTAGTGTTAAACATATTTTATGGCTCTCATGGAATTACATTTTAACATATGTGGCATTCATGGTTCTCTCAGCCAAAAAGGTTCCCGAGCCCTGCGTTAGACCCTGTACTATTCATTTTACTGCTGGGACTGTGGCTCCGTTGGTCATTTTTCTCTATGTCACTCTTGCCATGTTCTAGTTATTTCAGTTATTTAGCCTCTCAGCTCTGCTGTCTCAGTCATGAGAAGACTTAGAGCCCCAAGCCCTTGTCCTGGATACGCAGAAGTTAGCTGTCTCGCTGAGCAACGTTCCCTACCACATCTCATCCGCAGAACACTAGGCAATGGGTTGCAAGTTCAAATGAATGTTGTAAATTTACATAAATTGTACATGAATTTATAGTACTTTCTTGTAATATAAAACAAACAAAATGATGTCCTATGTGTCTATATGGAGGAACTTTTAGGACCTCTACTCATTCATTGATTCAACTGTTTAGCACATATTTAATGAGGACTCGAGGAAACACCACTGTCATCCTTTCAGATCCCAACAGATTCCGTGGTCTGTTTGCCCAAACCCCAGTTTTTGAATGCTTTGCTGCTAACTCCTGACAGCTCTGCCTGTCCTCAGGACTTTGACCATGAATACCGAAGTTACCTCACCCACGTAGAGAACTGAAGTGCCTGGAAGTTTATGATCCATCGTCCCCCTTGGTGGCCTCTGCCATCCGGTGGCTTAATGTGCAGTGTGAGAGAACATGCAAAATACCAGCTCCTTGCCTCAAGAAGAAACACACTCGAGTGGGATTTATGGTGTGGTGTTCCCATGGGATCCTGTGGGGACTTGCTCCTCACATTGAGCCATTGTTTGACCTCTTCTTCTTTCTCTGGCCTCCCCTTTCCCTTAAAAATTTCTCCTGAGACACATCTGTTATTTCTGTTTGTTTTTTTTTAATTGTTTTTTTTAAAGAGAGACAGGAAAGGAGATAGAAAGAGGCTAAGAAGTGGGAAGGATCAACTCATAGATACTTCTCGTATGTGCCTTGACCAGGCAGGCCCAGGGTTTTCAACCGACAACCTCAGCATTCCAGATCAACGCCTTATCTACTGCTTGGGGGCATATCCTTAATAAATCACATGCACTTACATGTTTAGTTTAGGGTCTGCTTCTAAGAATACCCTTTCTAAGACAAGCCCCTTCTATGTGTCAGATACTGTGATTATGTGCTAGTGACAGAGACTACAATAAAGAAATTCATAAAATACTTAAGCTTTATATTGTTATTAGGCATCTTGGTCTTCTAATGAAATATATGGTGTGTCAGGGTCCTTAAAGGATAGAAATGGCATACTAAATGTGGGTAATTTAAGTATAGCTTTATAAAAGGATTGTTTATTATCATGTGGGGAGGATGTAGGGATATCACAAGGAAGAGTACCACTGTATCCCAGAGCTAGTAACAACAGGGGGCCATTGCTCCCTCCAGAGAAAAGTCTATCTGACTGAAGCTGTGGCCTTTGGTCAAGGGACAGAGCCAATTCAAGGGAATCACACTGAGTCCAAGGAAAAGGGTGGAGTATCGATCTGGATGGGCTAACAAAGTGTCCAGTACTTACGATGTTTTGACAATTTTGACAGCATATAATTGTCAAAAATTACTTGACTACAGAAAACCATTTTTATGGACCACCTAATGACAACTCATGGGACACGATAGTGGAGCACTGTTTAAAGATAATCCACTTAAGAAACACAACATCTCTTTATCTGGAATTTTCCTGTTTCAAATACCTAACCCCACACTGCCTGTACCCAAGTTATTGAAGTCATAATGTCTGTCCCATGCAAGATCATCACCTTAAATATGACCACTACATCTATCTAGCATCCACCGCTCTCATCCTGAATCACCTGCCTTGAACCTCTCTCCAGGAACCATCCCCCACTTCTCACCTTGTTATTTGTACTCTTCATTATAGTCCCACCTTCCTTTCTTTACTGTTGTCTTTGCTCTCACCTTGACTCTGGTTTCAATTTTTCATTTGTGCTGACCTTCCTGTAATCACCCCACAGAACATTTTCCTGTGAAACAGCAACCATGTGCATGCAGCACCCTGCCCTTCTCACCACTAGGGGCCAGTGTTTCCAACCCAGGTGGCAGAATCCAGGCATACCCCACGGAGGGAAAAATCAAAACAAAAAGGGCTGCTTCCGAGCTCCCAGCTCACATGATCACCTGTTTATCCTAAGAAGAGTCTTTTAATACGTGTATTCTTTTAAATATTTACTACTCACTGTGTCTAGATTACATAGGACTAAAAGTCATACATGTATTCAGAGAGGAGATTATGTATTTTGCAAAGAGGAACCATTCAGGTGTTTGGAGTCTAACATTATTGTACAAGGTGAAGTTCTAATGAGCTAGTAACCTTGTTTCTGTTTGCAGTAGGTTGGAGGAAGGGTAGGTTTTCAGTGGTGTTACAGTTGGGCAGCAAGATAGTGAGGAGACAGGTTAAAATGGAGACAAGAACTCAGAAAACATGCAGACTGCAGGCAGTTCATCAGCTTTGTGAAACAAGTTAGAGAATCATACTCAGATCTCAGCTGGTTCTCAGCGTTTTATTGCCCCATTAGCTCAGAGCTGATTTTTACAAGGAAAAACTCGAGTGCTCAAGGAAATGGTTAATGCTGGTCATTGTACTCTGTTTGAGAAGGCGCTGAAAAATGTATGCACCTGTTAAAATGTTCACCCTCCTCGTTAAGTAGTCATAGTTACCATTTGCTAAGCACAAAGAGGTAGGCACTGTGCAAAACACCTTGCATATTCTCATTTAATAGTCACAAGACTCTTCAAGGTAGAAACTATGATCTATTCTCCTTTTACAGTAAAGGAAAGTGAGGTTTTGAGAAGTCAGGTGCCTGTCCGCCCTGCAGTTAGCATGTGGCAGAACCAGCATCGGAGCTAGGTATGTATTCTTCAAGCCCAAGTCTTTAGTCACTATCTTCTATCTACAAAACCTGACAAATGTTTTAGTGGGTCAGGGCTTACACCATCAGTTCTCTAGAGCATTCCCTTCATCCATAGACCGTGTATGATAAATGTGACAATATTGTCTTTCTTAAAATGGCTAATTCCAAGAGGATGCTCCAACATAACAGGATAAACAGAAACAATAAGAGAAGGTACTTAATCAAAAGACATATAATTCAATCATCCTAAAGGAAGGGGAATTGATTCGTTCTTCTTTTAAGAAATCTTTGAGGAAAATAAATCCACAAGCTCTGGTGAAGGTGACTCGGTGTTTATCAATCCTTCGGTTCTAGTTTATCTTTTGCCAGCCTTCTGGTTTTTACCCTGCAGCGTCTGTCTCGGCCATTTCCTAAAACAGAGACCTCCTCCTGCCCTCCACAAGAGGGCGCAGGGTTTCCCACGGCAAGACCCTACTCGTTCAGAGAGACCCGACGAAACAGGACATAACCACTAGAGGGAAGCAGTGAACTCGTTATGCTTCATTCTTCCGTGAGATTAAAATCTGTTTGTTTACATGTCATCATTTCAAAGATGCTTTTATCTAAGATATATACATTATCATGCGCAGACGGTGACAGTGGAAAATGTGCTCTGCAAACCATGAGGACACACTTCCGCCCAGCATCGTCATCTCATCCAGGCTGGTCTGATGTCAGCAGGTAACTTTGTGGGAAGCTCTAGGGCAGTTTACCTAGTAGAAAAGACATATTCTGTCGCTCAGTCTACTCAAAACGTTTGCCAGGATTTATTAAATCCATTAAAGTTTACTCTGTTTCAAGAATACATGGTGATCACAAACAACCGCAAAAATATTTGATTCTTGTCATTTCTTTTCTGAGGGAGGTGGAGGGAACAAGTCTGGACAGAAGTAGCCCACACATTCCCGGAATGAGTCATCTGTGTTCTGAAGGAACTGTACCACCAAATAGCACCACCTAGGGCCTCTTGAAAGAGTGAGACTGTAGAATGCTATACCCGGGAGTGCAGGGAAAAGAACTCTGTGGTTATTAGCATTAATGACAATAATGGTTACTCTGGGGGTTATTTTTCAACTTCTCTCTTTTATACATGTGGCTAAGAACACGACGTTTGAATGAACGCACTTAACTTTTTATACAAATAGTGAGGTATTGGAGAAGGTTCAAGATGTTCTACAACATGGAAAAATAAACAGCCACTTAAAATGATGCCAAGAAGTATATTTAATATGGAAAGATAGTCACAATGTATTACATTTTCTAAATAGGTTCTAGAACAGTATGAGCTCATTTGTGTAATATATATTTTAATACATATATTGAAAAAAGTCTGAATGCCATATTGATGATCTTTGGATGGTGGAATTATTAGTGGTATTTTTTATTTTTATTTTTTTTGTTTATCTATATTTTAAAACTTTTCTGCCCAACCACATACCACATATTATATGTACGTGTGTGTGTGTATGTGTGTGTGTGTGTGTGTGTGTGTGTGTGTGTGTATATATATATATATATATATATATCTTTTGCATTTAAGGGCTTATTTAGGTAGAGCCTCCTAATCATTTTACACAAGATATTCTCATCATCATACACTTTTCACCCACCTGTTACCTAGGTCCACAGACTCAATTAGGAATGAGACAGGCAGAATGGCTGCTTTCATGTCATATTCTCTCTTGCTTTCTGAATGTTATGTCTTCAAACTGTCCCTGCTCCAGAAATGCTGGCTCCCCAGCCGCACCCCAGTCATCTTCCCTTCCCCGTCTTATTCTACTTCCCAAGCTCTGTTCTTAGACTAGGACTTTTCCTCTCCCTTCACCATCCTCTGCTTGTGCCAGGTCCCAGGTCTTTGTTCAGTTGACCCCATCACCTGCTATACTTTCCTTTTCTGACCTCACCTGTCAAAATCTTTCCATCCTTCAAGGTATATTTCAAATGCCTCTTCACTCGGAGCCTTCCTGAAGTCCCCGGGCCATGAGCTGTCCAGTGTTTCAGGGAGGGAGAGTGATGAGTGTGCTTGTGTCCCTTGCTTTTCGCAGGGTACGTAATCACATCTGCAAATGATCAGCAAACCCCACCCTCACCCCAGTGGTATGGTGGGGATTTATAAGATCAAGTGACATATTTTGGCCAAAAGTATATAGGACAAACAAGAATTGGTTTTTTAGCAACATGTTCCATTATAATTCAGAGATTGTTTCGGAGTAAGAATTTCCAAAGCCTCTCAGAGTACACCTTCCCCTCTACAATTTCGACAAGATTTTTCTAGGAAAGGCTCTCAGCTGTGGCCGCCACTGCTAGTGCAGGACAGCGGGGGAGGTGGTCTGATACCACCGCACACAGGCCCCTGAGGAGCAGTCACGCTACAGTTCCCCGAGGAAAGAGGACCGCCTCGGGCACACCTGACCTTCCCAGCCTCTGTGCTGTTCTGGCTGATGGACACGGGGCATTTGGAACAAGGCTACGGCACCCTCCCCATCCCAGCTGTTGTGGCCCTGGGGCCCTCCCGCCTCTCTTTTCTGGCTCTGTCCTACAGCCCACCAGTGATATTCCCATTTTCTCCCATTTCTCAAGCTCCTCCTAGCCCACATCCCCTCAGCCAGGCAGTGGGGGTCTCACTGGGATGCAAGCGACCAGGAAGGGCATTTAGCAACACTCTTGGGTTGGAGGGAGGCAGGTCCTGATCTACCTGGGCTCAGCTGCTCATGGTCCCTCAAACACTCCATGTGCTTCTCCTCTCTTTCCCATGGGGTACATGCTGTATATCTGCTTGGAACATGCCTGGAGCCCCCTATCTTAATCCCATTCCAACTCCTGTCCATTTCCCAAAGCTGGCTGAGATCTCCACACCCCCCCCCCAAGGGCTCTTCTGGACTATCCCCATCCCAGAGCATCTGTCCGCTCATACTCTAGCATGGGCTATCATCACCAGTCATTTTGTCCAGGGCTCACTGTATGAGTAAGCACACAGGCTTCACAGTCAGGCTGCTGGGTTCCAGGCCTGACACCACTGCTTGCTGGCTGTGTGACTCTGGGAAACGTATTCAACTACAGCTTCCTCAGTTCTCTTATCTGTAAAATGGGACTAATCATTATACGTACCTCATGAGAATTAAAGAAATAAGCCATAGTACCGGAGACAAAATAAGAACTTTATAAATATTTATTTTTCTTTGGATAGAATGTTTTTTGTTTTTGTTTTAGCATGCACATGCATGAGAAAGAGAGGGACAGAGAAAAAGGAAGGGAGAGAGATGAGAAGCATCAACTCCTAGTTGTAGCGCATTAGTGGTTCATTGATTGCTTTCTCATATGTGCCTTGACCAATGGGGAAAGGGTTCCAGCTGAGCCAGTGACCCTTGCTCAAGCCAGCAACCATGGGTCATGTCTATGATCCCATGCTCCAACCAGCGATCCTGTGCTCAAGCTGGTAAGCCTGCACTCAAGCCAGCAACCTCAAGGTTTCAAACTTGGGTCCTTAGAGTCCCAGACTGATGCTCTATCCACTGCACCAACTGGTCAGGCACATGTATTTTTTAATTTAGTGTATTCTTATTTAATTTTATGTAGTTTATATCATATCTTCTTATTGAAATATGTGCTGTGACTGGGCTTTCTATCTCTACAAAGTTTTTGTAGTCTTCATAGCACCTAGTCAGTTACTTACATACAGTAGATGCTTAATAATTACTTACTGCTTGACACAGAACACAACATGCCTGTGGTCTATGAAACAGATCATACCAAGTTGCATGTCATGTCAGTGTATCTAACTTTCAAAGGCCTCATGTTACAAGTAGACTTTGTTGCAAAACAAATCACCCTAAAACATGTTGGTCTGAAAACAGTGATGGCTCATTATTTCTCATGATTCTGTGGGTTGTCTGTTGGTCTACACAGCATTCGACTGGAGTTGTCTGTCAGGCTGGAAAGTCAAGATGATCTCACTCATGCCGACTGTTGGCTGGGTGGGCTTCTTGATTTCTTCTTAATTTGACTTCACACCCTCCAATAGGCTAGACTGGGTTTCTTCACAGTATGGTATCTGGAATCTAAGACTGTGATAGTAAAAGCTGTATTTCCCTCAAAATCTAGGCTCTGGAACTTGTGGTATCACTTTCATCATATTCTATTGCTTAAAGCAAGTCACAAGGCCAGCCCAGATCCAAGGAGTGGAGATACAGGCTTCACCAATTGATAAGAGGAGGGTCAAAGTCCCATTGCAAAATGAGGTGGACACAGGGAGGCCAGGTCCGTTGGGGGCCATTATTGTAAGCATCTGCCATACAGCCTTAGTCAGAGGAATGGTAAACTTATAAGATGACAATCTCCATAACCTTTCTTTATTGTACTTTACAGTTTAACAGAGGTGTTCACACACATTTGCTACTTTGACCTTCACAGCAGCCCACAATTTCCCTGAAGTAGTAAGAAGAGGTAGTACCATCTCTACAACATAAAATAAAAGCTGAAGTTACACAGGTTTTCCCAACTCTCACAACCAATTATTAACAGAATTGTCCTAGTATGACAGTTTTCTTTTTATGAGTTATGAAATATTTGTCATACAAAAAGTGTGGAGAATAATAAAAACACCCACGCAGGTAACCGCGACATGCCTTAAAGACTGGAGCGTTAGCAACTCACGGCAGTGCCCTGTGCCTCCATCCCCAATCACACACCCTCCAACTCCGTGTAACCGGATACCAGCTCTCTTAACTTGGTATTCTTTTCCATGCAGAGTTGTTACATTTCATGAATATATTTCTATTCATAAATAATATTTACCATGTTTCACCATTTCTAGGGCACAGCTTTTTTCAGATTTTAATATCTCTGAAATCAGGATGCTCTTATCATTGACGACAACTTACAACACCTATCAGCCTGGTGGCACTTGTGCCAGAGCTCTACTGTTTGTGTATCCTGTGAGATCAAAAGTGGTGGGGACAAGCTGGCAGAAAGTTGCAGAGACAATAGTGGGACACTTTTTTTTTAACCCTCAGGAACAAAATGGTCTTGAGGAGAGAGTCGAGGAAGTGGTAAATCAAAAACATTGGGCAGTGGTCCAGGAGCAGAAATCTGAAGGAGGCAAGCTAGACCTAATTGCAAAAATAGCTTCAGTGCCCAGTGCCAGAAACTGATTTTCCTTACAGATTCTCATCAGAAATGCTTTATCACCAGTCCCCTAGTTGAGTGGAGAATTTATCATGTGGGAAAACACAGACATCAGTGAGTGAGTCAGAACAAGCCAGACTTTAAATATGGAAGAGTTTGGGGCATACCTTAATTGATTTATTTTACTCATATTTTCCCTTTTTATGCATACACAGAACTAATATATGGTTAGAAATTGTCTAATCAAATATAAAGTACCAAATCATAAATAGCAACAATGCATTTTGTCAGACTTTAATTCTCAGGTCATTGGATAAAATCCAGCACCCATTCATGCTCAAAACTCACAGTAAAGTGGGAATACAGGGAACATTCCTTAACATGATAAAGGCCATTTATGACAAACCCACAGCAAACATCATACTAAATGGGCAAAAATTAAAAGCAATCCCCTTAAGATCAGGAGCCAGGCAGGTATGCCCCCTTTTACCACTCTTATTCAACATAGTTCTGAAAGTCCTGGCTACAGCAATCAGACAAGAAGAAGAAATAAAAGGCATACAAATTGGAAAAGAAGAAGTAAAACTGTCATTATTTGCAGATGATATGATATTGTATATTGAAAACCCTAAAGTCTCAGTTAAAAAATTACTGGGCCTGATAAATGAATTCAGCAAGGTGGCAGGATATAAAATTAATACTCAGAAATCAGAGGCATTTTTATATACCAATAATGAACTGTCAGCAAAAGAAATTAAGGAAACAATCCCCTTTACTATTGCAACCAAAAAAATAAAGTACCTAGGAGTAAATTTAACCAAGGAGGTTAAGGACTTGTACTCGGAAAATTATAAAACATTGATTAAAGAAATCAAAGAAGATACAAACAAGTGGAAGCATATACCGTGCTCATGGCTAGGAAGAATAAACATCATTAAAATGTCTATATTACCCAAAGCAATTTAAAAATTCAATGCAATACCAATTAAAATGCCAATGACATACATCAAAGATATAGAAAACATATTCCAAAAATTTATATGGAACCAAAAAAGAACACGAATAGCCTCAGCAATCTTAAAAAGAAAAAATAAAGCGGGAGGTATCACTCTTCCGGATATCAAGGTTTACTACAAGGCCATTATACTCAAGACAGCTTGGTACTGGCATAAGAACAGGCACATAGATCAATGGAACAGAACAGAGAACCCAAAAATAAACCCACACCTTTATGGACAACTGATATTTGACAAAGGAGGAAAGAACATACAATGGAGTAAAGACAGCCTCTATAACAAATGGTGTTGGGAAAATTGGACATCTACCTGCAAAAAAATGAAACTAGACCATCAACTTACACCATTCACAGAATCAAACTCAAAATGGATAAAAGACTTAAATGTAAGCCGTGAAACCATAGCATCTTAGAAGAAAACATAGGTAGCAAGCTCTCCAACATCTGTAGCAGCAATATATTTGCCGATTTATCTCCACGGGCAAATGAAATAAAAGGCAAGATAAACAAATGGGATTATATCAAACTAAAAAGGTTTTGCACAGCTAAAGACAATAAGAACAGAATATAAAGACAAACCACACAATGGAAGAACATATTTGACAACATGTCTGATAAGGGGTTAATAACCAAAATTTATAAAGAACTTATAAAACTCAACACCAGGAAGACAAACAACCCAATCAAAAAATGGGCAAAAGAAAAAAAATGGGCAAAAGAAAAAAAATGGGCAAAAGAAATGAATAGAAATTTCTCCAAAGAGGACATACAGATGGCCAATAGGCATATGAAAAAATGCTCAACATCACTAATCATTAGAGAAATGCAATTATAACCACAATGAGATATCACCTCACACCAGTCAGAATGGCACTCATCAGCAAAACAACACAGAATAAGTGCTGGCGAGGATGTGGAGAAAAGGGAACCCTCCTGCACTGCTGGTGGGAATGCAGACTGGTGTATCCACTGTGGAAAACAGTATGGAGATTCCTCAAAAAACTAAAAATCGAACTGCCTTTTGACCCAGCTATCCCACTTTTAGGAATATACCCTAAGAACACGATAGCACTGTTCGAAAAGAAGAAATGCGCCCCCATGTTCGTGGCAGCATTGTTCACAATAGCGAAGATCTGGAAACGGCCCAAGTGTCCGTCAGAGGACGAGTGGATTAAAAAGCTTTGGTACATATATACTATGGAATACTACTCAGCCATAAGAAATGATGACATCGGATTATTTACAACAAAATGGATGGACTTTGATAACATTATACGGAGTGAAATAAGTAAAAGAGAAAAAACCTGAGAACAGCATGATTTCATACACAGGTGGGTTATAAAAGCGAGACTATGAGACATGGACAAGAGTGTGGTGGTTACAGGGTGGGGGGAGGGAGGAGGGGGAGGGAGAGGGGAGAGGGGATGGGCACAAAGAAAACCAGATAGAACGTGACAGAGGACAATTTGACTTTGGGTGATGGGTATGCAACATAATTGAATGATGAGGTAACCTGGAGATGTTTTCTTTGAACATATGTACCCTGATTTATTAATGTCATCCCATTAAAATTAATAAAAATTTAAAAAAATAGAAAAGAAAACAAATCTGTGTCACGTCACAAGGGAGGGAAGGAAGGGGTAGGCTGGGGCAGTCTGTTGCAGGTACCCACCACGTGTCACTTGGGCAATGGAAGGCACCTCCGGAGATGCTGGGGAAGCAATTTGTCATCCTAAAAATAGGATGGAAACAAAATGGAAAAGGTTGCAGTTCATGTTGAAGATTAAAAATAGTCTAGTATTATTTTGAAAGAATGTGCTCCAGTTTTTCGATATGTTATTTAAGAGAAAAAGTATATTTGGCGGAGCCTGACAGTCCTTTCCTATGACTCAAGAAAAAGGCAAAAAACATTTTGCTTTTAAAACATCTATATCAACACTGAGTTTTGGGAAGAATAACAAAATTCTGAATTTAGGGACTCAGCCATTTCCTTCAGAGTTTAATAGCATAAATGGATAGCTCCTAAATCAGTGGTTCTTAAACCCTAAAATGCAGCTGAATAAAGAACTTGTGAGAACACGAATTGCTGGGCCCTTTCTCAGAATTGCTGATTCACTAGACTGGGTGAAGCACATGATTTACTTTTCTAAACAGTTCCTAGAACCATAGACAGGAATGAGGTACCCAAACCTTCTACAACCTGGATGATGCTAAGTGAAAGAAGCCAGGCGCTACAAGGTCACATGTTGTATGATTCCATTCCTATGAAATGACCAGAATAGGCAAATCCATACAGGTAGAAAGCAGATTAGTGGTTGGCAGGGGCATGAGGTGGGTAAATGAGGAACGACTACTTAATAAATATAGGTTTTCCTTGGCAGTGGGATTCAAATAACTTAACAGCTGGTTCTCTGCCCTAATGACCATTTTAAATACAAAAAAATAAAATACCAAAAGGTAGTTTATTATTTCATACATTTAATACTTAAATAAGAACAATAAAAGAGGCACACAGCCTGACCAGGCAGTGGCGCAGTGGATAGAGCGTCGGACTGGGATGCGGAGGGGCCCAGGATCAGGGCCCAGGATCGGGACCCAAGGTAGCCAGCTTGAGCGCGGGCTCATCTGGTTTGAGCAAAAGCTCACCAGCTTGAGTCCAAGGTCACTGGCTCGAGCAAGGGGTTACTCGGTCTGCCGAAGGCCCGCGGTCAAGGCACATATGATAAAGCAATCAATGAACAACTAAGGTGTCAAAACAAAAAAGCGATGATTGATGCTTCTCATTTCTCTTTGTTTCTGTCTGTCTGTCCCTATCTATCCTTCTCTCTATCTCTCTGTGTAAAAAAATAAAAAATAAATAAAAAATAAAAAAGAGGCACACAAACTAGATTATGTTATAAGAGAGAATTTTAAAATATTAATAAAAAACATTAAATAATACCTGAAAAACACAATAAAACTGTTATTTAAGATATTCCCATATTGCTTCTTGATTGGCGTCCTCACTTACAATCTTTTTCACCTGTGGACAGAATGAACATTATTACAGGCGCTTAGAATACGCTGTTGCACAGATAAACATTGAAAAAGAGTAAGGAATATAAATTTGTGATTTCCACATTGGGCAGCTGCCAGGCACCCACCTTGGAGAGAAACCTGATTACAGGTGCCATTTTAACAACCAGTTCACAGAACTCAACAAACAATTAGGTTGGTCACCTAAGGAACATATTGGGCAGATTATGTAGAGCGTGTACTAAATGCTCAACACAGAGAGGAAGAAATGGAAGGATGAGGCACCTAATATTCATGATATAGTCAATATTCATGAGTACTTAAATTGATCCCATTGATAATGACCATTCTGGTTCCAGCATGTTTTCTGCCCAAGAAACACAGATGAAGAACATAGGTTAAGGGATAAACTATAGCTTTGACCAAGTGCACTTGTTTTTGTGTCTCTTCAAAAGAGTAAATGTGCCTGACCAGGCGGTGGCGCAGTGGATAGAGCATCGGACTGGGATGCGGAAGACCCAGGTTCGAGACCCTGAGCTCGCCAGCTTGAGCACGGGCCCATCTGGCTTGAGCAAAAGCTCGTCAGCTTGGACCCAAGGTCGCTGGCTCCAGCAAGGGGTTCCTCGGTCTGCTGAAGGCCCCTGGTCAAGGCGCATGTGAGAAAGCAATCAATGAACAACTAAGGTGTTGCGACGGCAACAAAAAACTAATGATTGATGCTTCTCATCTCTCTCTGTTCCTGTCTGTCTGTCCCCATCTATCCTTCTTTCTGACTCTTTCTCTGTAAAAAAAAAAAAAAAAAAAAAAAGAGCAAATGTGTGTAGTTGACTCTAAAGCATTCACCTGCCAATCTCCATTGCTCATACATCCACCCTGGCCCAGGTACCCATACTGTGGAAAGGGGTAGGATCAATGGTTGCTAGGAGCTAGGGTTTAGAAAGTGGGTGGGGACTGACTAAAGAAGAGAATTTGAAAGAAAGGGTGGAATTGTTCTATATCACAATTATGGTAATAGGTTCATGACTGGTCAAAACACAAAACTCTACACTAAGAGGGAGGAATTTTATTGCATGTAAATTATACATTAATAAAAACATGAAAATAAGTATGCTGTCCAAGCCTTTCCCCCAACTATTATAATTCATTTGCTATAGAGTGATGCCCAGAGATTGTTTTGTAAAAGCTCCCCAGGTGAGGAATACCTGCTCCTGTTCAAGATGGAGTAACAGGGAGCAGGTTTTCCCTCCTACCGGAGACAAGCAGAAAAACAGACAAAATATATGGAACAATGATTTTCAAGTCAGTGGACACCAGGCAACCAAGGATATTAAGCCCTGCAATTGTAGGGTGATACATTTATTATCTTGATCTTGGTGATGGTTTTGTGGTTACATATGCATATGTATAAATATATACACATATATGTATAAACATATATATATTAAAACATCAAATTGTTCACTTTTTATATGTGCAGTTTATTGTACATCAATTTTATACTTCAGTGAAGGTTTTTTTAAGTTTTTCAGATGATTCCATGTATGAGAACAATCAACCCAAACATATGACCTTATGTGGCCCTGGTACCTGACATCATAAGATTTGAATAACTTGAATTGCACGTAACGTGGTCTAAGAACATACGGTGTTTATTAGAAGACATACTTCACTTAACTGAAATTCATTTTGGAAAATCAATTTTCACTTTCAGGGCAATAATTTTTTTTTTTTTTTTGACAAGGATTCTTCCAGTAGTGATTAACAGCTAACTGTGAACAAAGAGAAGCTACACCTTACATGAAGAATTTTTAAAGTTAGCACAAAACACAGCGGTAATGACTCCTAGCCAATTTGGAATATGAATTGTAAGCCTTAAAATTGTTCATAACATTTAACACAGAATTTAAACTCAGGAAATGTAAGGTGAGTGCAAGGTTTGCCACACAGCAATGCTGTACCAGCAAACACATGAGAATAACTCAGTATCCAGAAAAAGTGAAACGGTTGCCATGTCAGTAAAAGGAATAGTAGAGCCCCTTTTATAAAATATTATAGAAACGTAACTAATGACAAGGAAAAAAATCTGTCAGTAGGAATGAAGAGAGGTAAGAAGCATCAATCATTAGTTTTTCATTGCCATTACGACACCTTAGTTGTTCATTGATTGCTTTCTCACATGTGCCTTGACTGCAGGCCTTCAGCAGACTGAGCAACCCCTTGCTGGAGCCAGCGACCTTGGATCCAAGCTGGAGAGCTTTTGCTCAAGCCAGATGGGCCCGCGCTCAAGCTGGAGAGCTCGAGGTCTTGAACCTGGGTCTTCCGCATCCCAGTCCAATGCTCTATCCACTGCGCCACTGCCTAGTGAGGCAATAGGATGCTTTTGATAACAAGTAATGAGCAGAAGGTTTTAAGAGCATAAATAAAAAAGCTATTTCTCTTATCTAACAAGATGCTCAGTTCAGGGATGGTTGCAAGGTTGGTTAATTCAGAAGCTTAAAAATAGAGCAACAAACCTGCTTCTGATGATCTTTCTTCCATTGGCTGACCCCCCAGGCTGGCTCCCTCCAACTTCGGTTTTGCAAAATGGCTGCCATTGTTTGAGATACATCCAGGCATGAAAGGGGAAAGTTCCTTTTTGCAGGTCAGGTGTTTTGTTTTGCTTTGTTTTGTTTTTAGAGCAAAGATTCTTTTAATTTTTTTCCAGAATCTCACTACAGGCTTTCTCATGTCTTTTTGACCAAAATAATGTCACCTGCTTATTCCCAAGCCAATTACTGGCAAGTGACTGGAATGATCAAAAATGACCTAGATCCTAGACCAATGAAGTTTCATTCCCTCAGGCACATGGCTGTCCTATAGCTGAGAAATGTCAGGGATGGGGGGCAAAGCAGGAATGAGAGGCATGTCTGTTAGCTGGGCTAAAGTCGGGTTATACAAATAGTAAATATAAAATAATTCAAGTTTTAGGAGTTAGGGTGAATAAAGACAGACCCAGAAAAAAAGAAAGAAAGAAGAAAAGAAAGGCCATATACCTTAAAATGTAATATCTAGTTGGTGGGATTACAGAGTATTTATCTTTCTTATTTCTGCTTTTTTTTTGTTCTAAATTTTCTGTAATGAATATGTAATACATTTGAAACAGAAAGAATACTCAAGAAATGTTATTTTAAAAGAAAATACTTATAGCTCTCGCCAGGACTTTCTGAAAAGTGAATAGTCAGAGGAATTATGTAAGCTCAGACCCAGAGCTCTCAAGGGAGGTAGGACTCTATCTGCTGCAACTTATAAGGCTGGAGCCTCCCGCACCCACATGAATCACCAGGACCCAGCGGCCTCACAGGGGTTCCAGTCAGTCTTCCTGAGGAGCTACTTCTGCTGCTTGGAAGACTGTGCCCTGCCAGTTCTCTTCCTGAACCAGAGAGGTGGCAGCACAAGCCAGACTCTAAGCCAACCCTCAGAGCCTAAGAACTGATTAGGTACCATAGACCAGGCTGAGGGGCAGGGTTACCCAGAGACCCTCGGCCTCACCACAAGCAGAAGACAGGGATGGAATACATGGAAAAGAAGACCATTAAAGAGCAGCAAGTGACTTATGCTCCCAGACCACATGTCCAATAACTTGGCACATAAGCACATACATGTGTGGTCAAGTCAGACTGGAATTCTATGCTGGTATACCCTAAGTGTCACCCATAGTCTCTTCTCAGTCCATACGTAGGGCTCAAAGGGAGGAAGAAGACCAAGAATGGCCAAAGTTGACCAAAACTGAGGGAAGACATTCAAGACATTTCATGACAATCTGCATTCAATCCCCAAACCTCTGTGCTTCCCTCCAATCCAGCCACACCTGGCCTTCGGCATCCAGTCTCATGGCCTGAGGGAATGAGAGAAATATAGTGGAAAATACACTATAGTTAGAGTAATACAGACTTCAGTTCCTATATGACTCTACTCTTAGTTGTGCAAATTTGGGCAAGCTACTTAACCTCCCGAGCCTCAGTTTCTTCACTTGTACAATGAGGATAAGGCTGCTTAAGACATTAAGTGCGCTTCCTCCTGCAAAGTGGGACTAGCCTCAGCTCTGCAGAATCAAGTGAAGAAGCTCCAACAATAGTAGCTGCCTGCGAATCTCCAACAGCTGCCCAGCAAATCCCTCTGTTGACCTTAAAAACAACTCGTAATTTTACCAGCAAAAAGGGTTTATTCCAGAAGAGCAGAGAATTCCAATTCAGGACAAGCATTCTATAGCAAAACATTATTTAATAGAGAAGAAGGGCAATGTTGGAAGGGGTTGTTTTGAACAAGTTCTCTGGAGAAAAGCGGGAGTTCAGGGTAGTGATGGTTATTCATGGGCAAGAAAAGAAATAATTGTCTTTGTTCTTGCTGCAGTAGTAAAGCACTATTGACATCACAGGTGTGTTTCTTCCTGTTGAAGTCTTTAACTGACAGGGAATGTGTGTGTGAGGGCTCTCCCTGCTGGCCTCCTCACTCGGTTTTATTTTATTTTATTTTTTTTACAGGGACAGAGAGAGGGATAGATAGGGACAGACAGACAGGAATGGAGAGAGGTGAGAAGCATCAATCATTAGTTTTTCGTTGCCATTGTGACACCTTAGTTGTTCATTGATTGCTTTCTCACATGTGCCTTGACCGCGGGTCTTCAGCAGACCAAGCAACCCCTTGCTCGAGCCAGCGACCTTGGGTCCAAGATGGTGAGCTTTTGCTCAAGCCAGATGGGCCCGCGCTCAAGCTGGTGACCTCGATGTCTGGAACCTGGGTCTTCTGCATCCCAGTTCGACACTCTATCCACTGCACCACCGCCTGTTCAGGCCTCACTCGGTTTTAAATGAGGTTTCCCTTCATTAATTTTCACACCTCCTGCCTCACCACCTTGGACTCTGAGCAGGAAATGAAGGGCTCTGAGGACAGGAGTCTGTCGCTGTCGGATTTACTTTTCTGGATCAAAGTTTTAATGGAGGAAGATCACAGGGGCTTGCTCTTGCCGGAATAATAAATATATAGTTCTTTGGAAATTATACCTAACTTCACCTGCTCACTGCCAATCACCTGGTGCTGGGGGAGTGAGCTCTGACTCTGGAGAAGAAAAAATCATGCCTGAGGGGCTGAAGGGGGAAAGTGAGTTTAAATCAGCCAACATCCAGATTGTGTGGGGGCAGGAAGGAATGGAGCAGAGAAGGAAGAAAGAGCAGCAGGAGACAGATGTAAGTAAATCCTGCCTGGGAGGAGCTGCGACTTTGACTTAACTTCCCTTTGGAAATGTGGAAATGTTGATCTCTTTGCTGCTCTTTGTTTGAGGGGTTAGTACAGCTAGGGGAGCAGCTGGCAGGAGCTTGCAGGAAGGTGAAAATAAGTTCTCTCCAGTGAACATTTCTGAACCATCAAAGTGCTTCCACACAAGGCCTTTAGTTCTACACAAGACCCCTTATGCCTTCAATGAACACTCGGGAACTTCTCCAGTGGGAAGGTTTTCTTGGTTGCTTATTCGGACATTGAATTGTAATTCAATTACTATTGAATGGGACATACGAAAATGGGCACATTCAAGATCATATTTATCCACATTGCATGGGCTGAAATTAGATCTCTTACAAAGCTTTCCAAGGTTATTAAAAACGCTCCATGATAAAACATGGCCAATATGTCAGAGCCTCTGTACCCTCCATCCCCCTTCTTATAACCTAAAATATTTTGGCATGTTCATGCTAGAAAAAGAATGCATTTGTAAAAATAAGAAGTGGTCTTTTTTCAAGGTATTTCACAAATTTGCATTTTGATAATATTGCATTTGAAATCGCAGAAATCAGATAGCTAGTAAGTTCAAACCCCTGCCTACAGATGGAACATGGAGACTCAGAGAGGTGAAAGGTCTTACCCAGGGTCACACAACTTGCAGGTGTTTGACCTAGGACTTGGACCTTGAGCTTTATGTAAGTATTTATGGATTTAGGTATATACCTTTATTAGTTTTCAAACAGTAACTAATCTTTATTTCAGAGTAATCTATATTTTAAAGAGTTAGTCCTATCCCAGTTATAACTTGAGAGGGTGGCTCCTCAGAAGTGACCACTTCCAAATTGGTCATGGGCTTCCTTGTGTGCCTCCATGTTTTAAAATAATCTTGATTTACCAATGTTAGGCACAATCCATTGATTTTCTAATTTGCAAGATGAAGATTTAGCATGTTCCTGATTTCCCCTCTCTCTCCCACTTATTTTTTTGGCAATTATTTTTAAATATTTGTGCAAATATATGATTATAATCAACTAAATGTTCTTTCCTGCCAGGTTAAGTAACAGATTATGATTTCCTTTTGCAAAATTTTCTTGTCCTTGGAGTTAATAATTGCCTTATATTTTTTATTTCCTTAGTTATCCAGGTACTGTTATTAATTCTCAAACTCGTCCGACAAAATGTATTCTCCCTCCAGCCCTATTTTCCGCATACAACTAATTTCCCATCAGTTGACTACAGTTCCTGGCTCAATCTGCCCTGGAGCCCTGGCCTCCAGCTCTAGGTTGGCCAGTGACTCACTAAGCTCTGTCCAGACAGCAAGCTGTGGAAGCTTTTCCCAGGGTCCCTTCTGTCTTGAGTTGAAGTCTCTCATTTCTGAACATTGTGTATTTTTCTTAGATAGATAACTCACTCATTTTGTGGGAGTACTTTCTGACAAAGAGTGCATTGGATGCAAAAATGTTGTGCACATGGCAGTATTCTACCCTCATACTTAGTTTGACTGCTTACAGACTTTCCCTTCAGAATTTGAAGGCATTGCTTCTTTGATAGCTAGCTTCCAGGCTGGCATTTGGGAAATCTAATGCCTTTTGACTTCTAGTATTTTTTATGTGTTCTATTTATTGAATTCTTTCTTTATCCCTGTGCAGAGGAAGAATATATTGAGTGCCTATTATATATTAGGCATTGTATTCCAAACTCCATATGCCCTTATATGTTTAGTTCTTCCTATAAAAACAAACTAACTAAAGTAGAAATTACTTTTTTTCTTTTCAAATAAGGGAATTGAGACTTAGGGTATATAATTTACCCAACACTCATGTATCAAAGGGTTCACTCATATCAAGTTGAAAGCAAGACCAAAAAATGCTGACATCAAAGTTAAGGTTGACTTTTCCAGGAAGTGGGATAGGAACACCCCAGAAGCCAAAACTATCTAAACAATCAGTATTGCTAGCTAGCAGCTGTTTTGTCCTTAAGTGTGTGTTCATGGCTCTGTCTGCTGGGTGAGCCATTCTTGCAAATAAAATAATTATTAATAACTTTATATCCATACTATTCTATAATTGATGTCCTAAGAAAGAAATTTTGGAAACAAATAAAATCCTTAAATTGACACTTTCAACATATGCTTGCTTCTATGTAGTGCGGTTAACTTTGCTAGAAAATTGAATGTTACATTATTTGAACATAACCCAGTAACATTCACCTATTTTTATAGTGTTTAAATATTTCCTCTAGACTCCAATTTTTTGTAAATATTTTAGCAGATGCAAAGAACAGATGGTGTGAATACTGTTGTAGAATACTCTGATGGGAAATCAGAAACTAAACAAAAATCTGAATTAGTTAGGCTGGTGTTTCTATTTCCATAGCAAAGTCAAAACCAGTGCAAGCAGACAAGAAAGACAGATGTTTTAAATTTTCATCATTATAAAAGGAAATAATAGACTTATACAAAGCAATATGTACTCTAATCCTCAACTCAGAAGTGCTTTTGAATGACCTCTTAACAACTGAACAAATGTTAAGACAAAAAAGAAAATCTGTTAAGTGATTAATGCTGTGTGTGTTCTAAGTTTTTATTTTAACAACAATCCATATTTTATCAAAATACTTCTTGTGTAATGTTCCTTTTTATAATAATTTTTATTTAATATTTATATTATTCTTCCTTCCTTTTAATATTATTTTTTAAGTGAGAGGAGGGGAGATAGTGAGACAGATTCCCGCATGAACCCTAACCAGGATCCACCCAGCAACTCTCATCTGGGGCCGATGCTCAAATCAATCAAGCTATTTTTAGCACCTGAAGCTGAGATGCTCAGACCAACCAAGCCACTGACTGTGGGAGGGGAAAGAGGAGAGAAGAAAGAGATGGAGGGGGAGAGAAGCAGATAGTTGCTTCTCATGTGTGCACTGACTGGGAATCAAACCTGGGATGTCCATATGCTGAGCCAACACTCTATCTACTGAGCCAACCACCCAGATCTCTTTTAGTATTTTCTATTATCAGATGTCTCAATAAAGAAGAGATTCTTTCTACATGTAATTGAAATACATAATCTTGTTACAGAATATTGATCCATAATAATCCATGCATTTATTTTGATATACTTTTTTACAGAAAACCTTGGTAGTATAACCCTATCATAAAAAATGATTCAATGTTCATTATTATGGTTGGCTGCTATAATTTACTATACATAAATAAATGTCATGAAAAATTCAGAATTATTTAGGATTTCAGAATTTCTGAGAATTCTGATGTCTTATTCCTAAATTCCAAAGACTGATGCCTCATGGGAGTTTGTAAACCTAAAGCACTGGGAGACGGAATTACTAAGTCCCTGAAATGACCCTAGCAAGAAATATTTGGTAAATAGTACTAAGTATCACCCAAATGATAGAGCCAGAATCCAGGTGCTTCTTATTCCAGAGTTTGTGTTTGTTATCTACTTGAAAGTTCCCCTATTACATTAACTGTATAGTCATATTCATTCATTTGTTCATTCATTCATGTATCCAACAAGCATTCACGGAGCACCACATGTGTGGAAATCATATTGGTCTAGCATAAAGATGTTCAGTAAATATTTGTTGAACTACCAGGCACTAAAAGGTACACTAGCATGACACAGTGGTCCTGAAGGACTGAGACACAGGATAGTCCACTTTTTTTTTTTAATTTTCTTTTTATTTATTCATTTTAGAGAGGAGACAGAGTGAAAGAGAGAGAAAGAGAGGAGGAGCTGGAAGCATCAACTCCCATATGTGCCTTGACCAGACCAGTGCAGGGTTTTGAACTGGTGATCTCAGTGTTCCCAGGTTGACGCTTTATCCACTGCGCCAACACAGGTCAGGCAGGATAGTCCACTTTTGATTGTGAGTACAAGATAAAGTCTAGAAAACTGTGGGGCAGTTTGGATCTATAGTACGGTAGATGACTGCTGGAGTCATGTCGGTGAGCTTATGGGAGGAAAGGAGGAAAGAAGGGAAAGTCCTAAAGTGGAGACAGTAGGCTTCAAAGAGAAAGATGAGAGAGGTTACCCTGCATAGGAACACAGACTTTGAGATCTGATAATCTTACATTCAAATCCTAATTTTGTGATGTTACTCAAGGTGCTGAAATGCTCTGAATCTCAGTTTTACCATTTGCAAAATGGGAACAGTAATACTTAATATCTAAGCTTATTATATGAATTAAATATGTTTATATTTACTTATAATACATATAGAGCTCTTCGTGTAGTATCTGGAACATAGTAAATGTTCAATAAGAGGTAGCTATTAATCATTGTATTTTATTATAATTTTGCCTGATCCTCCATATTGCTGAAAATTTTCTAATATTTATGAGTAATGTGCCATATAGAGTTTCAGAAATTTCTTAAATAAGTAAAAAAGAGTTCTGGCCTGAGGAGAGACTATTAAAATGTAGTTTGATTTTCTGAAGGAAAAAAATAACCCAAGCACCTGACCAGGCGGTGGCACAGTGGATAGAGCTTTGGACTGGGACACAGAGTACCCAGGTTCGAGACCCCGAGGTCACCAGCTTGAGCACGAGTCCATCTGGCTTGAGCAAACCTCGCCATCTTGGACCCAAGGTGGCTGGCTCCAGCAAAAGGTTGCTCGGTGTGCTGAAGGCCCATGGTCAAGGCACATATGAAAAAACAACCAATGAACAACTAAAGTGTCTCAACAAAAAACTGATGATTGATGCTTCTCATCTCTCTTTGTTACTATCTGTCTGTCCCTATCTATCCCTCTCTCTGACTCTCTCTCTCTCTCTCTGTCCCTGTAAAAAAAATAAAAGCATCAATAAGTATATCCAATATATTTTCAATATCTTTTCTTTCAAGATAATATTAGCGTGGAACTTGTCGCTCCTCAAGCCTGTTGCAGGGTCAAGGTGCGCCCTCTGGTGGCTCATCATTTTCAATGGCTTCACCTGCTCTGATGAGTCAGTCTGGTGAGTACTTCTCTCTTCAACTAAAGAGGAGGTCCACAGTTTGCGGGCAGCTTTCTAAAGTCAGAATCCTGAAAATGGCCAGGCCAAAGCTGCTTCCATTATTTCTTAAGGGAAGATTGCTTTGTGTGTGCATATTGAGGAGTTGTATATATTTTTTCAAGAACATATTCTATATGTCACCTTGTGCCTGTCATACTCTTTCTGGCCAGAAGTGAGGTCACAAGTAGGTAAGAGGTGGATGAAAATTATGACTGGTGAAGTGAGCCATCTCTGTGGGAGCCTTGTATAGCATGTTAGGGAGTTGAGACTTACCACTTTAACCAAATGACCCTTAGCAATGTGGAGGCAGCAGAAGGTTTAATGGGCAGGGAGAGTTACACTGAAGAAAGATCACTCTGGCTCAAGTGAGAAGAGTAGATTGCAGTACAGAAAGTCTTGGGAAGGAGGTAGACAGTCAGGAGGCTATTGCTGAAGAACAGGTAGAAATGATAGTAGTCTGGACCAGGGGACACAGCAGAGCTGGAGAGAAGAGGCTGAACATTTGGAGATGTTTGGAAGGTATCATCACACAGGGGTTGGTTGAATTAGATGTGGAGAGTAAGGAGCTGTCAGAAGTAGAAAATGCTGCCAAGATATTTGGTTTGGGCAGCTAGGTATATGATGGTGGCATTCATTGGAATTGGAATTTTGAAGGAGTTCCAGGTTTGAGGGACTGAACCCCTCAAAGAAGTTCAGTTTAGGACATGCTAATTTAGAGGAACCTGTGGAATTTCCAAATGGAGATGCCAGTTTGTCTGCATGTCTGACTCTCAATCCGAAGGCTCTTTTTGCTTACCCATAGTTGTCTCATCTTCCAGGCATAGCTCAAACTTTGGGATGGTGGCAAGAACATGCTATTAGCTACCTTTAGTCATATTGGTCCAATTGGTTGGCCTGGGGTATCCCTTTTGGTGTTAGGGAAGGAGTAATGAAGAGGTGGTGCAGGTAGGAAACCTCAATATTGCAATATTCCCCTTTCTAAAAGCATCTACCTACCACAGTACTATTGTAATTGATTCAGGCAAGGGTCATCAATGGATGTTAAAACCAGTTTGTAAATAAGCTGTCTGTGCAATCTAAAAGTATCTCTCCATAGATAATTTTATAACTAAGGGAATAAGTAAAGAAATGTCTACCCATAGATTATTAATTATTAAAAGAAAGAATCTCCTAAAATGGAGAAATCACCTGGTACCACTTTACCCAAATAAACAAAGTTAACATCACCAATAATGTGACAAACCGACAACAAGTGCCTCCTAATGTGATGTCCTGAGAAGGACGCAGCATGTGCATCATTTGAATCTCATCTGAAGGAAATGCCAGACAAACCCAAATCAAAGAACATGCTAGAAAACCAATGGCCTGTATTTGTCAAGAATATCACTATCATAAAAGACAAAGGTGGAGGAATTATTCTGAGAAAAAAGACATTAAAGAAACATGACAGCTAAGTGTAAATTTGCAATTCCAGATTGGGAAACATTATTAAAAAGAACAATATTGAAAAGATTGACAAAATTTGAATATAATTATATTCAGTAATAGTATTATGTCGATGTTAAATGTTCTAAATTTTTCCATTATTCTGTGCCCTTTTTCTTAGGAGACACTTGCCCATATGTTTAGGTAGAAAGGATCATGATCATAACTTGCTGCAAATATTTTCTGTCTTAGTCCATGAGGGCTACTTTCACAAAATACCATAGACTGGGTGATTTATTAACCAGAATTTTATTTCTCACAGTTATGGAGGCTAGAAGTCCAAGATCACTGTGCCAGGTCACAGACTTCTCCTTGTAACCTTACATGAAAAAAGGTCAAAGGAACTCTGTGTAATCTCAGTTATAGGGGTACTACTCCTGATAACGAGAGTTCTGCCTTTTAACCTGACCACCTATTACCATCACATTGAAAGACAGAATTTTAACATAAATTTGGGGTGAGGGGAAAAGAGGCATTCAGCCTATACCAGTTCCTGTCAATAATACTAATATATATTAGTGTACACACACACACACACACACACACACACACACACACACACACTGTGTTAGAGAGGAGAGAAAGCAATTATGTTAGTTGGTGAGTGTAGTTAAGATATATAAATGTACAATGTACTCTTTTTGCAATGTTTCTGGATGTGTTTTTCTTTAAGATAAGAAAACACATCTGTCTAAAATATGCACAAGTACAGGGGATCTTGAACACTAAAAAATCCAACCAGTATCTCTTAAGGTCAAATATAACAATATTACCTTTCATAGCCACTAAATTCCATTTTGATGAAATGTCAAAATAGGAAACAGGTGAAGGAGTAATTTCCTGCCCTGCCAGGCTCTTAAGAATGTACAGTATTTGTTGTCAATTTAGAACCTGCAGTGTTTAGAGAAGAATTTGTTTTGTTTAAATTGAGGAACCTAAATTGAAAGCTCCCAAGGCCCAAAGAGCAGTTGGAGCCAGCATCGCTGCCCACAGGCATTCCTGTCCACCAGCCGTGTGTCCTCGAGCAGCTTCCAGAAGCCGCCAGGCTGCGTGTGCACCAGCTGTTCCTGCTGGGGGTGGGGGTGGGGGTGGGGGTGGAAAGCGGGGGTCGTTTGGATGCTCTTGTTCGCAGGGCTCCTCCTGGATCTTCCTCACTGCCCAGGTGAGCGTGCACAGGAAGTCAGGGGACCAGAGCGCTGAAATGGATCTTGGAAGGCACTGAGTCCAACTCTCCCCACCTTCCCATCTGTGGCTTTACTCTCCTCTAAAGTGTTCCAGCCACGTGGTCCACCGGCCTCTGCTTGAATGTGGCTGCTAGCTAAAACTCCTAGACAGCCCCTCCACTTGTGAACAACTTAAATCGTGTGAGCATCCTTTCTCTTAAGAACAAGTATCATAACAAAGTGTCTACTTCCATTTCTCAAGGCACCTAGTAAAAAAATTTTAATGAAAGAAACTGTCAATGCCAGATAACTAAAACTTTGCAACACCTCAAATACTTAGTCAATAATTAAAGTCATATTTGATTGCCTACTTCAGGTCCTTCAGTAAAGCATCTCAGTGTGACATCATTCAGAAATAACAGGAGTTACATTTGAGGGCACTTCCTCATCACCTGAGATATCCCTGCTTTTTGGCTATGTTTTAGTATAAAACAAAAACGGAGCCAAATGACATATATACATACAGTATACATACATATGTGTCTAGCTACCGTGTGTGCTTGTGCAGAGATAGGGATGTGGAAGGATAGCTACCTCGGATGTTCCTGGGAAGTACGTTTGGATAGGGGGAAGCGGGAACAGGAGGAAAAAGAAGGCTTTTACTTTCTACCTATATGTTTTGTTATTGTTTGTACATTTGTTTTACAATGAGCATGTGCTAGTTTTATTATTAAACCATTTCTCTCAAAATAATTTAAAAACAGAGAAATCACTTAAATTGAATCAAAATATTGTTGCCTGAAATTTCCATTTTGTACTGCCTTGGGGCAACTCAGAATAAACCCATTCCTTCCTGCATGTGGCAGCAAGGCAGCTATCTGGTGCCACCCCCGGGGGCCCCCATGTTCCTTTTCTCCAAGCTCTATGTTCCCATTTTCTTCAGCTGTCACTCAGTTGTCAGGGTTTCCGGTCTCCTTGACATTCTGTCACCTCCACTGAACTAGAGACTATTAAAGTGACTCAGAGAAAAATCCATTCAGTAGTTCAGGTGGCAGTTGGGCATTTGCTGAAAATTAGCACATCCATGGTTCCCAGTGTTTGTGCACTAGTGTGGCCTGACTTTGAGGGGTCTCAGGCGCTCTGTTAAGTGACTGTGTCAGTGACCGACAAAAACAGTTCTTCAGGGCCCCCATACGGTCCTTACCAGAATGTCGCCATGAGTCCTCACAGCACTTATAAAACCTGGCTGACTCATCATTACCAACCCAGGACAAGAACAGCAAGGGTGTTGCATAATAGCTAGTCAGGCTTACCCATAATAAACTATATCATAGCTTGAAGACGCTAGTACCTGGGTCCATTTACCATTAGAGTGACCATATCTTCTGTTTACCTAGTTGAGTTTTCATTTAATGCCAATTTGCCCTTGAATAATTATTAACAACTCCCCCTTTTACTCTTAAAAGTGTTGCAGTTTAGATGATGAGCTATATATACGGTTACTCCACTTGTCATATACCCAGCAATACATTTATTTTCATGTTGGAATTGGCGCACGCAATGTGTGTGGGTTTTTTAATTGCCTTTGGATTCAAATTACCCCTGTTTTAAAAAAATCTCTTACTACCAAACATACTTGGACACTGACTGTCTATATTCTGGTTAGAGCATGCTTCATAGTTGCTTAAAATTTTCTTTAAAATATTAGCAGAGTAAATAGTAGTCAGTAAAAAAAAATTATTTTATAAAGAGAGAAAGAGATTGAGTTTGGTGTTCAAACTTCTGAACTGAATTATGCGTTTATGTATTTAGTTCCTTCAGCATTTTTTAAATTCCTGTCCTCCCCACCACTCTCCTCTTTGACAGTCTCCAGCTTGTTCCCTATATCTTGTATTTGTTTCTATTTTGTTTCGTTTATTGGGTTTTTTTTTAAATTCCACATATAAGTATTAGTAATTAGTGAAATCATATGGTATTTGTCATTTTTGTCTGATTTATTTCAATTGGGTAAGTAACCTTTACGTTCATTCACATTGTTACAAGTGGCAAGATTTCATTCTTTTTTATTGCTGAATAATATTCCATTATGTATCTCACATCCTCTTTATCAGTTTATCCATTGATGGACATCTAGGTTGGTTCCATATCTTGGCTTTTACTAGTAATACTGCAGTGAACATAGAGATGCTTTTTGAATGTGGTGTTTGTTTTTTCAGATAAATTCCCAGAAGTGGAATTGCTGACTCATAATGGCAGCTTTATTTTTAATTTTGTTCAGTTATTTCTATACTGTCTTACACAGTGGCTGCACTAATTCATACAGTGTCCCTTTTCTCCACATCCTGGACAGCACTTGTTTTTTGTTGATTTATTGCTTATAGTCATTCTGACAGATGTGAGTTGATATTTTATTGTGGTTTTAATTTGCATTTCCCTGATGATTAATGATGTTGAGCATCTTTTCATGATGCTCATCTATTGGCCATTTGTATGTCCTTTTTGGAGAAATGTCTATTCAGGTCCTCTGCCTGTTTTTTTAATTGAACTGTTCGGGTTTGTTTGGTTTTATGGCATTAAGTTGTATGTGTTCCTTACGTATTTTGGATATTAACTCTATTGGATATAATATTGGCAAATATCTTCTCAATTTAGTAGGTTATTTTTTTGTTTTACTGATAGCTTCCTTCATGGTGCAAAAATTTTTAAATTTGATATAGTCCACTCTGTTTATTTTTTTCTTTTCTTTCTTTTGCCTAAGGAGACATATCCAAAGATATACTGCTGAATGATATTAAAGAGTTTACTGCTGCTTGACCAGGTGGTGGCACAGTGGATAGAGTGTTGACTTGGGATGCTGGGGACTCGGGTTCATAAACCGCAAGGTCGCTGGCTTGAGAGCAGGTTTATCTGGCTTGAGTGCAGGTTCATCTGGCTTGAGCGCGAGTCTCACCAGCTTGAGCACAGGGTTGCCAGTTTGAGTGTGGGATCATAGACGTGACCCCATGGTCTCTGGCTTAAGCCCAAAGGTTGCTGCCTTGAAGGCCAAGGTCTCTGGCTTGAGCCCAAGGTCGCTGGCTTGAGCAAAGGGTCATTGGCTCTGCTGGAGCCCCCGGTCAAGGCACATATGGCTTCTCATCTCTCTCCCTTCTGGTCTGTCTCTCTCTCTTAAGAAAAAAAAAAACAACAAAAGAGTTCACTGCCTGTGTTTCCTTCAAGGAGTTTTATTATTTCAGGTCTTACATTTAATATTTTAATTAATTTTGAGTTTATTTTTGTATATGATGTAAGAAAGTGGTCCAGGCTGACCAGGCAGTGGCGCAATGGATGGAGCATCAGCCCGGAATGATGAGGACCCAGGTTTAAAACCCAGAGGTCACTGGCTTGAGCGCGGGCTCACCAGCTTGAGTGTGGGGTCACTTGCTTGAATGTGAAATTATAGACATGACCTCATGGTTGCTGACTTGAACCCAAGGTTGCTGGCTTGAGCAAGGGGTCACTGGCTCTGCTAGAGCCACCCCGCCCCCCATCAAGGCACATATGAGAAAGCAATCAATGAACAACTAAGGTGATGCAACCAAGAGTTAATGCTTCTCATCTCTCTCTCTTCCTGTCTATCTGTCCTTCTCACTTGCTTAAAAAGAAGAAAAAAGTCCAATTTTATTTATATTTTGCATATATCTATCTAGTGTCCCTAGCACTGCTTACTAAAGAGACTGTCTTCATCCCACTGCATATCCTCGCTAGTTTGTCATAGATTAATTGGCAAGGATTTACTTCTAGGTGCTCTATTGTATTTCATTGAGCTAGATATCTGTTTTTATGCTATTGCTATGCTGCTTTGATTATTGTAGCTTTATAGTATAATTTGATTTTAAGGAGCATGATACTTCACACTTTGTTCTTTCTTTCTTTTTTTTTTTTATATTAGGGATCTTTTGCGGTTCCATACAAATTTAGAGTTAATTGTTCTAATTCTAAGAAGAATGCCATTGGTATTCTAATAGGGATTGCATTAAATCTGTATATTACTTTACATAGTAAGTACGTTTTAACGATATTATTTTAATTCATAAACAAGGTATATCTTTCCATTTTTTTGTATCTTATTCAATTTCTTTCTTCAGTGTCTTAAAGTTTTCAGACTACAGGCCTTTCACCTATATAGTTAAATTTACTCCTAGATAGTTTATGAAGAAATTTTCTTAACATTAGAAAGAAAATTTATATCTACGTTTAGATAAATACAAAGCATTTCTGAGCATTTCAGATCCCTAATATACAAATTTCAGGGGATGAGAGCTGCTAAGATGGCTTTTCCTCTCTGAAGTTATATAGCCATCCTTGAAATGGCAATTGTCAAAATTCACACTGGGAAGCCAAAACTGGATTTCTTGAGACAATAGATTTCAACTGTGTCCTAAGGTTAACAGAGTAGCTATGGTCATTTTTATCTTTCCCATCCCTCTTAGCAATAGGCATTCCCTTGAAACTCCATCCCTACCTGTCCTACCCAGAAAAATGTATTCCCACAGGAATCAGGAGAATTAGCAGTGCTATAGCCAAGAGGTATACATCACATCAGCACATACCAAAGATGAGAATACATAACAAAGGGGTCACTTAGCTGGGTATATTTCTTAACTACCCCGTGCCTCAGTTTCCCCATCTTTATGATGAAAACAATAGTGGTTCTTACCTCATATGACTAATAGGAGGTTTAAATGTCATTTTTAAATAGTGCCTGGCACATAACATGTTCTACCTAAGTATTTGGTAAACAAAAAGTAAATGAGGTAACTTGACCTTGATTCCACAGTTTCAGACTGGAATGGTCCAGGGAACACTATAAACAAGAAGTGCGCGAGTGGATTGGCTTGGCAAGTTTGAGAATTACACTGGGCTCTGTTTAGGAAACACAACCGAAGAATAGAGTTTTATTAGCTGAAGCATCCCACCCATTGCAAATGTGAAGGAAATTGTTCTTTCATTGATTAGGACTCTGGACACCTGCCTGCCTGTTGTTTGCTCCTTGTCAATAAGGGCTGAAGCAGTCCAATTTCATTAGCTCCAGGAGGACATGAACAAATTAAATGATTGCTACACTAAATCCTGTGTAAAGGTACAGTGACTAAGGGGAAGACTACTGCCATTCCTACTTACTGCCATTCCTTCACTTACATGTAGCCCTGGTGAATTTATTTGGGGCACACAATCGGAGTACATTTTTCTATCATTTTCTCCTATAATGTATCATCAATGTTTGTGCACAACGCAGAGCCCATGTGTCAAGCAGAGTTCTCACCATGCTGCACGTATTGACAAAACACAGATTGTCCTTGAACTAGGTCTTCCCTAATTCAGAGTCTTCCCATTCTCTCTAGCATTCCTCACTTCAGCTGCTATCTCTCCCCACCACCAGCAGTATAAACCAGGCATTGCCAACACCTTCCTTTTCAAATCTGCCTTTCCTGAGATGGGTACTTAATTTACTCTCCTTTCTTATACCTTCCTTTCATGTATTTGCTAATATTGATGGTTTTCCTATAGTCTTGTGGCTGTTCTGGAAGGCTTCAAGGATACTGAGTCAATTTCATTAATTCACCTCTCAGAGTGAAGAGTCAGTCTTGTTTCCCCTTTTTATGTACTGAGGGGATATCTCACTGGGCCTCCCATGTACTGCCTGGGGCTAATTATGGATTTGCTTGTTTTAAATAAAACTCACCTATACACCTATACACATATGTACACATACACACATAAAGAAAAATAAATCAAGAAGCAAAGACTAATTTTTTCCTAAATTTAGAACCAGATTCTTAATTCCTGGTGTAGACTGACACGACCACGAGGAAATGAAGCTCTCCTTCCATGTTTCCCCTTATGATTTCTTTCAGATACTTCAAAACAGAAGTTTAGGTCTTTCTTTGGCCAATGTCTGGTTCAGGCAGTATATTTTCTCTGTGCCAGAGGTGGGCTGGTCTAGGGGCAACACATAACATTAGAAATCTATTCTAACTAGGGTTGACAGATTTAGCAAATGATATTTGAATTTCAGATGAAAACAAATACATTTTTAGTATGTCTGTCCCATTCAGATTGGGGGGAAAAAGCACATGGGGCACACTTACATCATTAAGTTATTTCTTATTTATCTAAAACTTGCATTAATTGAATATCCTGTACTATTTTTGGCTACTGTACTTCCAGCCCACAAGGTCAAAGCCATGTGTCAGTGACCTCCATGAGCATATATATAGAGAGAACTCCTCTCTCTCTCTCTCTCTCTCTCTCTCTCTCTCCTGCTAGTGTATATTATAATAGGTGAGGAGGAATGTTTTCTGCAGGGACTGATTTCTGATATGTAAAGCATGGCTGGGCCTTGAGCATTCCACGGGGATGGAGCAGCATCTGCTCGATCCCCATGGTCTTCTAGCTGACTATCATATCAGAATCTGATGGTGCGGACTAAAGAAGAGAAGGTGAAGGAAACTTTTCTCTCCCATGAGCTTGTAGAACAGGTTTGAGTTTTTAGAGCTAAAACAGAGTATATTGATACAAAGTGAAAATGTCAAACGGGGTATAAAGAAATTTATCAGGTAAGTTAGAATTATGTATGCATTCATTATTCATAAATAGAAATAACTTTGGAGACAATCTCCTTTCCTCCTATTATTTTACATATGAAAAGGCAGAGACTCAAAGCAATTTCCTTCTTGGAAGCAGACAAAAGGGGTGTGTGTGTGTATCTGTCTGTGCACATGCGCAGTGTGGTAGAAGTTACCACAAGTTTGCTTGTTTCTATAACTTTATTTCCATAACTTAAAAATTACATAATAAACACATAATGTTCCTTGGGGACAATTTATAAATATATACAAACAAAAAGAAAACTCTTCCATAAACCCTACACGCAGATATTACTATAGTTACCATTTTGGTGTATGGAGAAAGAGCATATTGGAATGAGTAGCCCAGCATTCACTCTGCCTTCTTCAGGGGGCTCTGGGGAAAACCCCTCAATCAGCGGACTATCATTTCTAGTGGGACTACCAAGCCAGATGTTATGTTCTCCACTGGCAAAGCAGTGGGCAGGTGACCAAGGTGAGGTCTCAGTCTCCAGCTAAGTGAGCCTCAGAGATGGAGAACTCCTGAGTTCCTTCCTCCTAAGAGGATGTCACCTGTTCATTCCATCACCCAAATCCCTGGAGCATCCTTAGGTTCTGGCCCTTTTGAGAACTAATTCTTCAACTTTTCCTTCAATTCTGTTATGGTAAATTTCTGCCATGGTCCCCGTTGGTGACCCTTTACATATCAATGCCCTTTACAACAACTGGAGCCCTATGAAAAGCTGGATTCTAGTTGCACATCATTGTATCAGGATCGTTGTGACTTCTGCTGGACAATAGACTATAGGGAACGTGAGGGCCTCCAGCTCAGAGCCTAGGCTTCAAGAGGCCCTGTGTGCTTCTACTCTCTCTCCTGGAACTCTGACTGCACTATCAGTACAACACTGGACAAGCTTCAGGGAGGATGAGAAACTATTTGGAGGAGAAACATCCTAGTGAACACATAGCTATCCCCAGATACATGCAGAAAATCATCCTACATTATTGAGCTACATAAATTGACTTTTTAAGCCACTAAGTTTGGGGTGGTTTGTAATACAACATTAGCTAAATGAGACTTCTGTGAAATTCCACATCCTTCCAATAAATTCCATTTTTTTGTGAGCCAGAGTGAATTTCTGTGGCAAAAAAGAGAACCTAGTGAACACTTTCAATTCTTTTACCAGAATATGATTGTCCTCATACCACACATCCTCTTTTGTAATCTACCTTATTTCACTCAACAACTGATCTTGAGCATTTTTTCCTAACAATAAATTGGGCACAGTAGAGAAGGAAAATTGACCAAATGCCACATCTTAACTCCTGCCCAAATCAGTTTCCATCACGACATCATGGCCATTGGCCAAACTGTCATTCTTTCCCAGGTAGGTCTAGCATGATCTTTTCTTTTCAGCAGAAGGTGCCTTTACCCTGTTTCTCGGTAAGATTATTGGGCAGCACAGTGATTTTTCACAGCTTGATAAGCAAGAGAAAGGCACAGTCATGCCTCAGGGGTGCATGTGAACATTAACATTTCCAGTCAACATTTACCTCTTTGGAAAAAAGAAGGGAGTAATTTCATTCAAAATATTTCACTCTTTTCTAATGTATAAGACACGTAGATGGAGAAGATAGAAAAAGAGATAGATATTCCTTATAATTACTTTATTTTCTGAACAAAACCTGAGTGATAGAAGCTCTCCAGTCTTTTCTTCCTGGTCATCCTATTTCCCTCTTCTTCCTCCTCTTCCTCTTCTTATTATTTTCAATAAATGGTAGCTTTGTGATATTATTTGTTTGAAAGAGTAAGGCAAGGGTAGGGTACTGCTTGCTTAATAATTCTATTCTTTATGCTAATGGTAATATGTGCACATTTTCCCAGAAAATTGAATGTTTTTCAGAACTGATCCCCTGCAACTCTGCAAATGTTCTAGTGGAGGGAAGTTTCTATCTGCCTGGGTCCTTTGCAACAAGAGGCACAACTGGAAGTCTATTCTAATAATGATTGCTTTTCCTTCGACTTTGATTTTTTGCCAATAATAATAATAGCTACCATTTATAACACCTCTATGGCATTGATCTCATTTAATTCTCACAAAAATTCATGAGGTAAATATGGCTATTCCCCTTTGGCTTAAGAAAGGCAAATACATGGTGCAAGGTAACAAGTAGCAGAGCTGGGATTTCAACCCCAGTTTGTCAGATTCCCAAGTCAGAGTGCTTTAACTTAGTGTTTATACTGCCTCAATCACTATGGAATTTTAAATAAAGACATTTTAAAAGCATATTAAATCATCAAAATGTAGTCTTAAAGAATTTTCTTTCAGGCCCTGGCTGGCTAGCTCAGCAGTAGAGTATAGGCCCGGCATGTGGAAGTCCTGGGTTTGATTCCTGGACAGGGCACAGAGGAGAAACATCCATTTGCTTCTCTACCCTTCCCCCTCTCCTTCCTCTCTGTCTCTCTCTTCCCCTCCCGCAACCAAGGAGGGCTCCATTGGAGCAAGGTTGAGCCAGGCGCTGAGGATGACTCCATGGCCTTCGCCTCAGGCACTGAGAATGGCTCTGGCTGCAATGGAGCAACACCCCAGGTGGGCACGGCATCGCCCCCTGGTGGGCATGCCCAGTGCATCCTGGTTGGGTGCATGCGGGAGTCTGTCTCTCTGCCTCCCCACTTCTCATTTCAGAAGCCACTCTTCACAAATGACAGACAAGGATGGAGTGTATAAATACCCCACCTCCTCACCTCTCAGGTGGGATGGCTTGGAAGCTTCTTCTCTGCTGTTTCCCAGAGTTCTCCTGTGAGACTGAGCCCCCACCTGCCCACAGCAGGAACTGGCTGAGAATGTACCGTTCATTGCTTTCCACTCCTTCTCCCTCTCACTTACCAATATTTCTGGGAATCCCCTTTGAATAAGCTACTTGCACACCCATCTGTATCTAACAACCTGATTCTGGAGGGTCCTAAACAAAGACACATTTGTAACAAACTCAAAATCTCAGTGATGAACTCTATAAATTTCAGTTTTCATTCCCATCACAGACAATGCGGGTTGATTTCAGGGACTCTGTCCAGGGACCCGTTGCTCCCTCCCCCATGTGGCTCTGCATTGCGTAGGATTTTTTTCCTGCATTCAGCTATAGATGGAGAAAGAAAGATAGCCAGGAGGACTGGAAGAAGGATTTTTATTGGCAGGACCTAGAAGCAGCAATAGCACTTTTCCATTGGCGGAACTCAGTCGCATGGTCCCTCCTACATGCGGGGGAAGCTGGAGAAGGTAGTGTCATTGTGCACCCATTACAAAAGGAGATAGCGTTTTCAGATTTAGTAAAACACTATCCAGGCCAAAGAAACCATGCCTTTGGACCACAGCCAGCTTGTTGGAACACCAGTTTGGAATCTCTTACCCACACTTTCCCTAAAATTGAGAAAAATTTCCAGCAAGTCACCCAACAAGTCCTTCACTTACGCAAAAACAAATGTGGCCCATTTTACCCACTTGCGGAATAAGTGTATGGAAATCACATCACTTCTTCATTGACTAATTTTATAATTTCAGGAGAAAATTTTAACTTCACTTCTGATAGTGCTTACGTTCACAGTGGCTCCCAACAGGATAGCTTTCTTTACTCCCTGCATTTTCTGTGATGCCCTACCTGTAAATAACAGACCGTTTTAACATAGTCCCACCACCACGTCATCTTCAACCACCTTCCCCCTCGCTCCCTACACTCCAGCCATGCTGTTCGTTTCTCAGCCTTGCCAAACCTGTTCCCACCTCCAGGTCTTCACAGATGCTGTTCCTTAGTCTAGTTATGTGTTCCCTCTCTCGCCTCTTTGCCTTCCTCCTTCTTTGCCTAGCTGACCCCTGCGTACCAATCAAGTCTCGCTGTCAATAGTTTTTCCTTAGAGAAGCTTTCGTGGACCACCCCAGGTCAAGTTCGCTTTCCTCTGCCCACTGTTATTCTCGCTTGTTCCATCGCTGACCATTTGGAATCCTATCTCTGTATTCCATGTTGGTCTCCCCTGGGACTGCTCACCTCAGCACCATAGGCAGCACCCGGCACTGTCTTGGGCACATTGCTGGTGCTCAGAATAGGGCTGTTGAATAAATACATGAATATTGAGAACATTCCACTGCTTTAAAGAATTTTGTGGGGATACCGTTTATAATTAACATCACATATCTCAATGTGCTTTGAAAGTTTAGTTAAACTTCATTGGGATTTAAGAAAGAAAAGAATTGGTGCAATGATGCCAACTGAAGCAACAAAACAAACTAAAAATTCTCTCTTTCTCTTAGAAAGCTATGAATTTTAAGCTTTTCTAAAACTAGCCTAGATAAATATCAATGTGACAATATAATGTGTAATTATATCCACTAACCTCTCATGTGTCCTGTTCAGCATGTGTCCCAGCGCCACCCCATCTGCTCCGACACCTGCCCAGTGTGTGAGTGTTTGGTAGAACAGTATTTAATGCTTGACCTCCGGGTTCCCAGGGTTCCCCACTCAAGAACAATACAGCCTTTTCCTTCCACCTTTTATTACCTCCAGACTCATCTCTGAGTGAAATATTTTCCTAGTTTCATGTTCAATGAGATCTATAAAACTGCAAAAGAGGAAAAGAGAAAGAGAGAAGCTAAAAGATGAAGTAATTGAGAGTCAGTTTTGGGAGTATGATATCACAGAGGTTCAGAAAGATACAAAAATATGCAAGAGTTCTCCGTACTTCCTGAGTGCTTACAATGTCCCTGAAGAAGTGTGAAGTCACAGTACAAGACAAAGCTAACATGAATATTAACCATTTTGGAATGGTGAAAACTCATAATAATTGAACTCTACCTGGAAACAAGTGTGTCAGGGAAAACGAGGCTGTAGAAGATGCACAGGAACTATGAACACCCACTACGTTCACGCATGAGCTCTGTGTTCCACTTACCACATTACTCCTCCCTAATCTCCATAGGTGTTTTTTCTTTTTAAATTATTTACAAATAAGGAAACTGGGACCCATGAAGTTCAGTGACATGAGAAGCAGTTTTTAGTGGGCTAAGAGCATAGACTTGGGAGTTCACATGAACTCTACCAATGACCAGAAGTGTGACTTTGGGCAAGTTACATAAGCTTGCTAAACTTCCATTTTTTCACTTATTAAAGAGGGGGTAATAATAGTTAATGAACTACCTTTGTGAAGATGCAATGATTTAATGCATGAAAAATGCCTGGCACATCATACATAATGGGAAGCATCATAAATCAAGGTTTGATTGACATCATCAGTCTCAAAAACCACACTCAGCTGGTGTGTGGCAGAGGCAACATACCAACCTGAGTTTTTTGTTCTACTCATAAAGCTGTGTGTTCAGTTTTCAGAAACTAAATACAGAGAAAATAATTAGAAGTAGAAGAGCACAGACAGGGAGAACAAAACAGGAAAGAAACAGATCAGTCCTACTTCTAGAACATACCCTCCCTGGGTCCTTTGACTCCCCAACCAGGCTTTAGCACAATATTTGTATGATGAGCTAAGAAGTATCTGTTTTTATCAAGAGAAGTGACTCTGTAAGGCTTCTGGAATTTTGAGCCTTGATATCGAAAAGAAATAACAACATACTTATTATATTGTTACGGGTCAAGTCCTACTTTCTTATCCCCAAGACTCTACTCACACTCTTCTCCCTTCTCTTCTTCTCCACCTCTTGACATCAGCCTCATTCTTCAAGGACAGTTTCAAATCCTACCACCTCTCCATGGTTCTGGTCTCCCCTTTCTCTGGAGGCTGAGACATTTATTTTTAGTGTAACATTTAATTGATTTCTCTGTTTCATATGGACTAATCTCCCTCAAACAGCATATGTGCTGCCTTTGTCTACCCCGTAGGGTTTGATACTAAATTGAAAATCTAGGAGGCTCTAAATAGACATATGCTTTGTATAAATTCTTGTTGAGAAATTGACTCATTAAGGTAGTTGTGAAACACCCACCTGGTAGCCAGGACAGGCACTGTGAACTTGGCACTGAATTTTAAGACTTGGTCCCCACCCTCAAGTTCATCCCTAAAGAGAACAAAGCTCACAGCATTTTATTACCAGGAGACACTGTAACAGAGAGGTTAGCAATGTGGAATCTAGTGTTACTTAATTTTCCTTGCCTTTCTTAACAATAAAATAGACATAGTAAAATAGCAGTACCTACTTGATAGGATCTTTGTTGGGTTTAAAGGGAGATAATGCAAGCCAGCCCCAGTGCAGAGTCTGGCATGTACGAAGAACTCAAGTTAGCTATGGGTACATTCAGAAGTGAGAAAAGTATTTGTTCAAATGCCAGGGTGGAACAGCAAACATATTCAAGAGGTTCACCTGGACATAGTCCAGGTACAGCTCAAGCTGCTGTTAAATTATTTTTAAGGCATTTTATGCTAAGTACATAGCTCACAGTAAGAATAACACTTCTTTTCCATGTCAGTTTCTGTGCAGTGGCACATTGGGGAGAGGAAAAAGAGCTGAAAATTTGCCAAGGAACTCACTTCTGGGCCTATAAAGTCCCAGAAAGAGGTGACTCTGGATGTCAAAGCCATTTTTCATCTTCTCCTACCTGAATCACAGGGATGGGTAAATTGGAGACATAAAGTGATAGTTTCAAGAAGTGAACCGGGAGGAGTTTTGTTGCTATGCATTCCATTATGAGGGGAGTAGAGGGCTGAGTACACTGAGCTGCAGAAGAGCTGTGTTATATTATTTTCCAACAGAGGCCCCATTTCAACACAGGCAACATTTCCTTTCTCTGAGACTGCTTTGAGGAAGACGAGCCGGAAGATTTGATATGACTGAGCCGGAATCATGCAGCCCCAGAGGCCTCTTGCAGAACAGCAGCCTGGCTCTGCGAACAGTGTGTCCAACGTTGGCACAAAGGAGGGCGGAAGCTGGCTCTTTGGGAAATGACTTTGGTCCACATGAATGTGCTCTCCCAAGTGGGCTCCAAGAGTCCTTTGAGTAGTTATCAACTTGGTTTCTGGTAGTTGCTGGTCCTGTTGGAAGCACCTACAACACCAATAGGAAACTCCCCCAGCAATTGCACTCGGCACAAGGGTGCCGCAAACAGCCAAAAAGGGGGTTCTGGTTCAGAGGCTCCTGTTCCAAATTTAACCTGTGTTTTATGGTGAACTTGGTGAGGGGTGGGGACACCTGCCAAGAAGGTCTCAGGTTCATTCTCTTAACATGCATCCCTCCCTGCAGCTGGGGAAGTTACAGTGCTAAGCTGCACTTGGTTGAACTATGGTTTAAAATGTGATCATCCTCCTTGCCTGAGTGAAGATAAAAGAGAACCACCCACAGTCATAGATTCAGCAGCAGCACGTGTTGAAATACGCGGAGGAAGTTTTGGAGGCTTAACAATGACAAGCTGGACATCTTTTAGGAAGGTGGTAAGGTAGGCATCCTAATTACAATAACTATCCAGGGAGCATTTTCTGCTGGCTGTCTCTGTGCACTGTGCTCGAGACAATACCTGCATTATTTCAGAGTTCTCACAGTTGCTCTGCGAGGTAGGGGCTATGCTTTTTCTTTTAGGTTGAGGCGCCCAGAGTACGAGCAGGTCAGCCACTTGCCTAGAATCAAACACCCAGAAAGGGCAGAGGCAGGAGTTGAGTACAAATTGTCCTCATTCCAGAATCTCATCTTTTACCTCTAGCTGCCACTGCTAGTCACTCGAACAGGACCCTGCTGGGTGTAGGGGCAGCATACGAAATCCCCAGAGGGGACACAAAGAAGAACTGTGCCTGCCAAAGTGTTCTGAAAAAACAGTGAACTCTTTGTGTGGTTATCAATTAGACAAGAACAAGAGCCATCTCCCAAAGAAAATATAATTTCTTCCTAAGAAAATAAGGCAGAGCTCATATCTGCTGTCTAACCAGAGTGCAAACATCTTCTGATGCTAAAGAAAGGGCCAGGTGTCAGAGAACAAATCAGGTACTGGGACTAAAGGTCCTGAATTATAGTCCCAGGCCTACCCCATACTAGCTCAGTGCCCTCGGTAAGTTACCTCACCTCTTTGGGAATCAAGTTTCCTAGTTTATAGAAAAGGAATAATAAAAATGCAAATATAATGTATGCCCTGACCTATTTACACAAGGTTCTGTGGAGATCACATGAAGTAATTATATAAACATGCTGTAAAGCAATTTAAGAAATGTCTTCACTGAGTTGTATTCCTTGGCAGGGCTGTAGGGAGTCAAGGAGGGGACATCACTGAGGGCTCAGGGCTTGAGGATGACCTTGTTAATAAAGAGGATGAAGGACACTGTATAGTTTCCTGGGTTCTATAAGCCTTAAACTAGTCAGTCCCCATTTTATGGTGAGTCATAATCATGCTTAAAGCCAGAGGCAGGGGAAGGTTGGGGTCCAAAATCCTGTCCAGCTCTGGGTTCAGTGAACAGAGCCTTGTTCATTAAAGGTGGATACTCTGCCTTCCCTTCCTGTGAGCTTTGCTGGCTTCCTTTTCTACATAGTTCTTCACTCCTGAGACCGATATTTCCTGGGGGCAGGTTACAGAACGGTCAAGGCCCAGGGTCTGCATTAGAGTGTGTGTGTGTGTGTGTGTGTGTGTGTGTGTGTGTGTGTGTGTGTGTGAGAGAGAGAGAGAGAGAGAGAGAGAGAGAGAGAGAGAGAGAGAGACAGGAATGTGGAGCTTTCCTGTCTGTACCCTGACAGGGGTCAAGCCGGAAACCTCTGTACTTCAGGATGAAGTTCCAACCAAACGAGCTCTCCTGCCAGGGTGATTAGAATTCTTATTATGACAAATATTTTTTCACCACTCTAACCCTGTTTCCTCAGCATAGAAAGGGGTGGGGAGGGGAGATGATAATAGTATTAACCTTGTGAAGTTATTATACATAGTTAAATAAAGTAATTCCTCTAAGGTACTTGGCCCAGTAGCTGGGAAATAAACGTAGGCTATGAATATTATTATTACATTTCTAATTATAGCTACTATATGTTCCTGGTCCTCTACCAACCTCATCCTCTGATACATTTGTTCTCAAAGTTCAATATCCTGGAAAGAGATTTTAAAGCCGTGGGAAAAATTAGTGAAATCAATGAACCCAAAGTAGCTAAAAAGTTATACGGCAAAATGTCAGAAGCATAATTCCTTGAATCTGGGTTTTAACCCAGTAATCTAAATTGAGAAACATATATCAAGGCAGAGATAATCTGCCTCATAAGATTATGAAAAAAATACATATATCCTATAGTCCTTCTGTTGAGAATATTAGTGCAAAAGAAAAACAATTTCTGTGAGGCAATCACTATCATTTGCCATTAATTGCCTTAAATTTCTAGGCTTGCATAATCCAGAAGTTAACCCCTTTTCATCCCCCAACAAAATCACCCTGAATAATTACAAGCCTTCTGAAGTTTCCTCATTCAACTTCCAAATCCCATGGATTTCTTCCAACGAAGAAGCTGAAGTGGAAAAAGCAGCAGCTTCAAGAAACACACCTATTTTTGTTGTTGATGAAACAATGTCTCCCCTAAAATAAAGTCTTATAAGGGTTTATTTGAGCAGAACCGGCAATTGCAAAATCTCAACAAATTGAGAAAACACTCTGGAGGAGGGTGTTTTACTGCTTATTTTATACATTGCAATCAAAACAGAAGATGGAAGCGGGTTACATGAAATCCACAGGTGGCAGATCAGTAAAAAGGGAGAAAGCAAAGTAGGGGAAATCTCTGAGAAACACACACTTCTTTCCCATTGCTGGGTATAGGATAGTGAGCAACGAACATTTACAGCACATAGAGATGTGTTCAGGGAACAAGATAATGAGATATTCCCATGGAATTGTGCTCTGAGGAGTCTGCAAAAAGGAGAATTGTTCTGACATTACAAAAGCATGTTATCATAGCTGCAAAAAGATAATAGCCTTGATTAAAAGTAAAGATTAATTTTAGCCAAGGGAGATACCACCCTAGGACGTGACTACCCAGCAGGACCCACTGAATTAGGAGGTTTTAGTTTTAGACCATCCAGTGTGATTACTCTAGGTCTCTGAGTTTATAAGGCCCCAAGCTGGCCTCCCCTGAGCTTGTCAGGTTTAGTGTGTGGCCCCTTTTTCATCCACAGTGTTATCTCACTGACTATCTTCAGGATTTATTGGTTTGGTGAAGTTTTCTTTTTGAGTGAAGTGGAAGTGAGAAAGAAGGGAGGCCAAAAAGCGTTTCTTAGACTTCCAGAAACAGTGATGGAGAATCCCCACTCCAGAGGCTTCCTTTCTCTCTAAAAAAAATGGTGTAGTTGGGGGTTCCCAGGAGAACCCCAGGACTCGCTCTGAGCAGGGCAATGTCATGTCACTGGAACTTAAAGAAGAGGAAGTGAATTTAAGCGTACATCCTGCAACCTCTAGTCATGGGTCAAATTTCACTATGGCCTGTTAAAAATGACCGCACACCTGCTCCTTTGAAAAACCTCTGGGCTGCCATGTTGCTTCAGAGAAGGTGCCCAGATCCAAGGTGAGGTCTTTTCCCGTATGCCTTGGTTGCGTATGGCTTTTTCTTGAAGCAAGTAAACCTGTCTGGAAAAGATGATGAGACAGAGGAGAGAGAAGTGCTCTGGAGAAGCACAGACAGACATTGCCGTTCTGTCCTGGCAGACACTTACCCTTAGGCTCACGGTACAGACCTGGAGATCCCAGAGCAGCCATTGGGAAACCCCACCTGGTTTGTATTTGAGCATTTTTGTGGTCCAATCTACACTTGTCCTTCTGTTTCTGTAGATAAGCCTTGAATAAACTTGTTCTGTTTTGGGGTGGCATTTCTTGTTTCATTTCTCTTCATTTCTCTTCCATTTTGTAATCATTTTCATTCTGTCTGACACTGCAAGAAGAGAAAGTCTCAGCTAAGGGAGGATGCTGTGGTCACCTTCAAGCCACAAACACAGGTGTTAAGCTGAAGTGCAAGGATGCTGCCTCCCTGCTCAGACTGGTTGTGTCTGAATTGATTTGTCAATCAGCAACTTTTCTGGGGAGGCTGTGGTCCAGCATGGCAGTAGGAACCCTGCAGCAGGCAGATAACACTTTGAATCTTGTTACCACTGAATAGTGCATGATCTTAGCCCTGTTCCTTAACCCCTCTAAACCTTGCATTCCTGACCTCTAACTCTGATACTGTAATAGCATCCACTTTCCATGTTATAAGGATCACATGCTTTTATGAAGATTCATTAAACCCTTACTGCAACTACAGTATTTTACTGAGGTCTTGTTGAACTAGATGCCTCAGAGAGAAAAGATGAAATCAAAGAGCTTAACATCTTATGACAACTTTAATGTGATCTGCACTTTTTCTAAAGATGATAATGCTTGTGTGAGTACAGTTTCCCCAAGGTGATCTACCTTGGAGAGGATAAGGACAAGATGTTGAACTGCATTATTCTACCTCTGTCCCCAAATCCTGGTCTATCCTCCAGTTTTAACTGTACTTTCTATTCAACCTTATTAGGGTCACCCTGGGACCTATGCTTTGGATCCCATACACTCCCACCGTCCTTAAAAAGAAACCTTGGATGTGTCAATTATCCCTCGTCTCCTCTCAACTAGGTCCTTCCCATGTTTGTTTAACCTTCTCTAGACCCCTCTATATTAGAAAATAACCACATTGGGCCATATCCCTTCTCCTGCTACTGCTCCATATTTCTCTCCTTTTCTTCAGAGTTCAGCCTTTTAACAGGTCAGGTCTTCATGGCTACCATTTTCACACCTGATTCACTCCTTAGCCCATTTTAACCTGGTTTCTAGCCCAAACATTCCTTTAAGAGTCCACACTAAGACCTGTAGTGACATTTTAGTCTTCATCTCATTGACCCTCATCAGCATCGGATGTGGTCCTTCTTGCTGGGACTTCGTAGGCTCTGCAACATTATATCTGGGTTTTTTTCCACCTCTCTGGCTGCTCCTATTTTGTCTCCATTTCGAGCTCATTCTCCTCCTCCTTTTATTAAATGTTGAATACTTTCAAGTCTCAGTTCTAGACCCTCTTCTTACTATCTCCAGGAAATTATCATCAATTATGATTTCAGTTATCATCTTTGCATCAGTAGACCCCAATTTATGTATCCTGAGCAGACTGCTTCTCTGTGGTTCAGACATACATGCCCAACCACCTATTACATATCCACATGGGAAGCATTTCTCATCAACATATTCAAGGCCAAGTTTAAAATCTTCCCCAGCAAATATGCTCCTCTTTCCTTTTTCCATATCTCAATGAATAACACCATTATTCACCTAGCATGTATCATCCTTGATTCCTCCTCCCCTCACTCACCATACCTAATTTATCACCAGAACCTACTATCTCTTTCACTTCCAATATATCTCTCAAAACAATCTCAATTCCAATATTTCTATGGTCATCACCCTCATCTGTGCTACCATCATGTTTTCTGTGTTTTATTGGACTTCTTTCCTATTCACTCTGCTTTCCAAACCCCATTCCTTTCTTTACTGCAGCCAATCCTTTCATGTCCTATAAAACTTGTCAATGTCTAGGAAATACAACCACAGAAAAATAATCACAATCCAAATGTGAGGTGGCAAAGATTGCCTTTCTACAATATCCATTTTCCCCTTCTTCCTTACAAAAATCATATATTATTAGGATGGTAATGTCTCTCTCTCTCTCTTTCTCTCTCTCTCTCACTCCCCCCCACACACACACAAAACAACAACAACGCACAAACACACATTTTCTAACCTCCATTACAGACATTAGTAACCTATGAGACAAAAGCAGAAGTTGTTATATGTGATAGGAAAGTCCTTTTAACCTTGTCCTTTTAATTATTCATGCCTAAAATGTGGATGCAATGAGTGGAACTCCAGCAATTGTTTTGAGGCTTGATAATGGAAGCAGGAACTGGAGATGGTAGAGCAGAAAGCAGAAAGGAGCCTGAATCCTGATAACATCATAGAACCACCATATAAGACTTGCCTGCCTACTTCTGGGCTTGTTCTATGTGAGAGAACAAACTTTTTATAGTTGGATCCTCACTATCATTAAATTTCTGGCTCTAGGAGTTAGACTCAATCTCTAATTCATACACACAGGATTTATAAAGCCCTTAGTGGCCTGGTCTCTGCTCTACCTTGCCAGTCTCTTTTTGCCCCCTCTTGCTGTTACATTCTTCAACACACACTGGTTGGAATTCAGTTGTTATGTATACCACGTGAGCCTTCCTGCAGAGGGTCTTTATATATTCTCCTCTCTGTCCATAGGACTTGCCTCTCTCACCCTTTATTTTCCAGCCTGAACTGATTTACCTCTACTGATCCTTCAGCTCTTAGTCGGAGCAGAAGTTTCTTAGGAAAGTCCTCTCTTAACATCTCTCTTTCCCTTCTTACTTCCTCCCTCCACAAATCGAGAATAGGTTCCAGGTTCCTTAGTTATGTGCTATCATACAACCATATTCTTTTATTCAGAAAACTTTTCTTAGGTTTAGTAATTAGATATTTGTTTGTGTAATTATTTAATAAGTATCTGTTTCCCCTATTAGATTTAAACTTCACAAATGCAAAGACCATGCATGTTTTTGTTCAACATTTTATTTCCAGCATCTGGCACAGTCCTTGAGAGGTGTGTGTGTGTGTGTGTGTCCTAATAAATAATAGTAAAGGGGATTACTTAATGGGAGCCTCCATCCCCCCTTTCCTAATCTGTATCAGGCCCCTCACTCTCTCTTGCCTCAACCACTCTCTTGCCAAAACTCTTAATTACCTTACACTGACATTTTCACAGTGTTTTATGGTTTCAGAACAACTTGATACAAATTATCTCATTTTCAGTCTTTCTAATAGCTCTATTAGATAAAGAGTGGCCAATATTTTTTTAAACAGACTTTCAACATAAAGTCAGGAGGAACTTGTTAAAATGGTCATCAGAGTTTGTGACCTCATTCTCTCTCATTTAAATCTTAGCCCTCAACATAAATTGCAATTCTGAGAATTTTTCAACTGCTCTGTAGCCATTCAAAATATGCTGCTCACAGAAAAATAAGGGAGCAGGGAACGCGCAGACACTCTAGTACTTGCAGCCTTTTGTATAGTGCATTTTCATCAATGAAGTAAAAGTTGGTTCTGTATCTCATTTGCATAATCATACAACTTTTTTTGACTTGTCGTTTGCTTTTCTGATGTTCTTGTTTAATAAAAAAATCAAATGCTTTTTTTATCACTTCATAGTCATTTTGAAATATCCCCTAATTTTTGTAAGCAGTGTATATATTCAAACTAAAAAAGGCAGGCTAGCCTTAATATCACAGTTCACCACCACCACCACTTGCCTCCAAATAATGCTTTCTGTATCTAATTCAATTCTCCTGACTTAAGACCCAGGGGATAGTGATGCTGCTGGTTCAGGGATGCTTTGAGAATGACTGTTCTAATGGCTTCTCAAAGGAAGAGGATATGTTTCTTTAAAGGAACCCAGCAGTAAATAAATTTGCTGCTCTGAATTTTTTTTTTTATTATTTATTCATTTTAGAGAGGAGACACAGAGTGAGAGAGAGAGAGAGAAAGAGAGAAAGGGGGGAGGAGCTGGAAGCATCAACTCCCATATGTGCCTTGACCAGACCAGTGCAGGGTTTTGAACTGGCGACCTCAGCGTTCCCAGGTCGACGCTTTATCCACTGCGCCACCACAGGTCAGGCGCTGCTCTGAATTTTTAATAGCAGCCTGCAGGGCGTGTCAACGTGGGTATCATTTCTAGTTCACCCAGAAGAAAACTTTAGAGTGTGAACAATCCACGGAATCACTGCATCACACCCTGTGGATAATGAGAAGGAGAAACCATCAGTCCTCAGTCAGAAAGCCCTGGGTTGGCGGACGGCTTGCCCAGACTCCTGAACTGACCGACCCACAGTCTCAGGAGACCACAGCAGCAACTGGGGGTGCTCAAGTAGCCTGCTCTTTGGTCTCCATTTCAGCGACTCTGCTAGCCCAGGCCTTTAAAAAGTAGAGGTTCTGAAGACACAAATAGCATGAGGAGAGCAGGAGGAACCTCTGACTCCACTCTGACGCTACTGATGGCTTATAAAGTGAACTTATTTCTTCTGAGATCCTGGCCATCCACCCTAGTCTGATAACCTTAGCTATATTAACAGCTGTGCATTTTAAAATTTTCTCCCACCAAGGTGCTTGAGTTGTTTTACGTTTTCATCTGTGATTTCGCCACTAAAATGGTCGGGGTAATTGGTTTGTTCCTGAAGTATGGTTGCGTCTATCTTCATGATTGATTTTGAAAACCTGTTTTGGGTGTAAAACCAAAAAATGGAGATAAGCTATTTCTTTCATCCATGAACAAATCTTTATTCCAGGAAAAGAGAGGTACCAGGATGGACAACAGACACACAGAAAATAAAATATCTTTATTGCTCTTAAGGAGACTTTCTGAAGCATCAGTTTCCTCACCTAAAAAATTAAAATATCAACAGTAACTCCTATCTTGCACAGTTGCTGTAGTCGTTAAGTTTTTAGTACAGTGCTCAGTGCACCATAAACACTCAATACAAATTTGTTGTTATTAAGATAGGTGGGAAGGTAACAATACAAATGTCTCAACCGATAGATAAAAGTATATGGTGGCTTTATCATGGTTTGAATAAAGATGTACTAAAAGAGAAAAGTGTATAATTTTATTACATGTCCCATTACCAGCATTACCATTCTAATATCTATGTTAATATCCCGAACCTTTGCTTAAGGTAAGTTGCATATTGCCTTTAAACCAGTCTAAGTTATATGTCTGTACAGCATTACTCTCTGCTGTGTGTGTAATTGCTACTACTATCAAGTACCATGGACCATGCATTATTTTTAAATGCTTTGAAAGTGTGATCTTATTTAACACTCAAGACCACACTGGAAATGACATACTATTTTCCATCACTCTTTTACAGGAGAGGAAAGCAATACCCAGAGAGTCTAAGTAACACAGAGATCTTCACATGGCTCTTAAAACAAACATGATAATACTTGTCAGATATGCACATGCAGATATGACAGGAGGAAAATTATCAAGCATGAGGTGTTCCAGGTCTCACAATGAAGAGGATGCTGGTTCTACCCGCTCCCTTTCTTCTCCTTCTCTCACCTCTGAGGAAGGTCTCAGCTTGCAATTCTGAGAAAAGCAAACGACAAGTCAAAAAAAGTTGTATGATTATGCAAATGAGATACAGAACCAACTTTTACTTCATTGATGAAAATGCACTATACAAAAGGCTGCAAGTACTAGAGTGTCTGCGCGTTCCCTGCTCCCTTATTTTTCTGTGAGCAGCATATTTTGAATGGCTACAGAGCAGTTGAAAAATTCTCAGAATTGCAATTTATGTTGATAGTCTGTTATGTTGGAGTTTTGTGCTGAAAAAAATGGGTAAAACAGATGGAGAAAGGGAAGAATAAAAGAAACTTGAGTTGGGGTTTGGAGTGGAGTTTGAGGAGTGTTGAGAAAAGAAATGTGGGAGTTGCCACAGTGTATGTCAACAGTGGGCAAGAGATTAAAGAGGAATTCTGAGAGGTATGCACTCTTCTGTGTTCTCCAAAGACAAGTAAACATCTTGAGTTATTTTTGAATAGTATTTTTTTTTTTGGATGCCAGACTGGATTTCTTTGATTGAGAAAGCTGTTTTGAAACTGGACAAGGTGGATGAACTACTTTTAAACATTATGGACTTATATTTAAAACATAAGTACATCAAAATTCTCCTGATTTTATATGTGTGTTTGCAATATAATATTGCTGGTGACAACAAATGTAGTAAAACTTTGTATTGGGGTACTGTTTCTTAACATTTCTCCTAAGTCAACATACCTGGCAATTACAGTGCCCTTTGTAGAATGTCATAAAATATTGATATGTCTTCTTACCTCATAGAATAACTTAAAGTTACCAGTTGGCTAAAAATAGATTAATGAAATATGAGAGCTAAAAGGTACCTTACAGAGATGGAAACACTCAGGTTCATAGAAAAGTTTACTTACAGAAGTGAAGACTTGACTACTTAAACTCGGTGCAGGTCCCTGTATCTTCACAGATAAGAGTGCAGTTAAATGATGCTTTAACAATGGGGATACGTTTTGAGAAATGCGTCATTAGGCAATATCGTTGTCCTCTAAGGATTACAGAGTGTACTTACACAGATCTAGATGACATAGCCTACTATCTACCTAGGCTATATAGTAGAGCCTATTGCTCCTAGGCTACAAGCCCATACTGCATGTTACTGTATAGAATACTATAGTTAATTCTAGCACAGTGGTAAGTGTTTGTGTATCTAAACTTATCTGAACACAGAAGGGACTGTAAAAAATACAGTATAAAAGGTGAAAAATGCTATGACTGTATAAGGCACATACCATGAATGGAGCTTGCGGGACTGAATCCTCCTTTGGTGAGTCTGTGAGTGAATGGTGAGTGAATGGGAAGGCCTAAGGCATTATTGTGCACCAGTGTAGACTTCGTAAACATTGTACACGTAGTTTACACTAAATGTATAAAACAACACAAAACTTAAACATGAGAGAAAGTGAGGCAATTAAGAGACGTGGTAAACATGAGGTGGATGAGGTCACTGCCCATGTTAACACCATATACTGTTTTATAGCAAAATTCTTTTTAAATAAATAAAAACAGTACACTCTAAAGATAAAAAGTATAGTATAGTAAATACATACACCAGGAGCATGGTCAGTTATTATCATTATCAAGTATTAACCCCGGTACATCACTGTGTGTGCCATACTTTCATGTGTGTTTCCAACAGCATCACCACAGACACGTGAGTGATGTGTTATGCTGAGATGTTAAGGCAACTAAGATGGCCCTAGGCAATAGGAATTTTTCAACTTTATTAAAATCTTATGGGATTACCATTGTATATGCAGTTCGTCATGGACCAAAATATCATTGTGTGGTGCATAACGATATAGACAGTATCCTTGACATACCAAGTTTATGAGTGTTTTCGTTACTGTAAGTTTCCTACTAATTCATCTATTTTTAATAGTGGCTGAAGAGTAATCCAGAGTTCACAAATATTAAAAAGAAACCACTGGGGAAAATTTTAATTTAGAAAATTGATATTTACTAGCTAGGAGTTGTCTACAAATTGGGAATTCATTATTTTCTATTTGTGGTAAAACATTTTGGTTCAGATGAGATTAAACGCATTCAGGGTGGAATGGCCATAGACACACTTTGGTTCGGATCACTGAAAACTAGTGTTCTGTGGGAACAATATGAGAATAACTGTACTAGAAACAAAGATAGTTACAAAGCATCGACTGGGGAGCTTTCCCTGTAGAAACAGGGTACCGATGCACTATTTATGATGTAAATGTTTTGAGTGTGAATATCTGACTATAAAATGTAGTTAAGAACCAACATTTTTACTCACAAGAATCCATTTAATTATTTCCCCCATAAGAATGTTAATGTGTAATAATGGTATCACCTGTTAATAAAATATCTGATCTAGAGGATACAGCAATATTCTTCCAGTCCAAACCTTGACATTTTGACTAGCTTGTATATTTAGATATTTAGACTAATATAGATATAGATAAGATTCTTGTAAAAAGTAGAAGTAGACAGTAGTTTTCTGTATCTGGCATTATGCCAAAATACATAGTCAGAAAACCTTTGAATATAGAACACATAGAAATTTTGGATAAACTACAAAAACATTCTCTTAAATGGAGTGCTTGCAAAAAAATAAAAATAAACAAATAAATTATCAGTGGCCAAAAGTTAAGATGGAATTGACCACTGGAAAGATAAGCAAACAGACTCACACTATGGGAGATTGGGGAGGGGTCCCAGTTACTTAAGATCTTGAGTTTTAATGGCTTTAGGCCCCTGCAAAATGGGGAGCTATAAAAGAATTCATGTACAGAGCAACCACTAGAAAACAAATTGGTTACTATGTAGGTACTGGTGGGATATTTATACAAAATAATCCTGTGTGTATGTGTGTATCTGCTAAGAATTTGGAATCACAGAAATGTCCTCACATGAGTCAGGCATGGGTTAGAACTTCAAATTTACAAAAGTCATATGATTCTGGAAACTTCAAGCTGAGAAATAAAAATAAAAGTGATTTCTGGAGGGCTATAAGCCTGTCGTGACAGGAAAATGCACCTGCAAATGCTGCTCTCTGGGGGGACACAGAGCAGGATGAGACTCCCTGTCTCAGAGAATGGAATGATCTGTTAGTGACTTAAAATATAAGTTTTTAAGATAATTAAGACTTAAATAAAATAAAAATATATGAAACGAACAGCTACGAAAACTGAACAAGCCAAATTAAAAATTGACAAATGAATTTCTAAAAATATAAATGTAGTCAATTAAATTAAAAACATAAGGAAACAATAATACTAGTAAAATGCAGATAAAAAGAACATGAACAAGCTAGAACATAGACCAGAAGTGCTACTAGAATGTAGCACAAGGAAAGAGATTAAAATATTAAAGTTAGAATTAAAAATAGTGTTTATAAAATGAGAAGTTCTAACATACAGCTAATGTTTGTTTCAGAAGAACAGAATAGGAGGTAGGGAAAAGAAAGCACAAATAGCATAGCTGTAAAATAATAAATGCAAAACTAAAGGAATACTCTGTTGACTAAAACTGCCAAGAAATAATTATAAAATTCAATCACAATAAATACCCCTAAGATTTCTTTTTTTAATGCAGAAATATCAATTTGCACTAAACTAAACATGTCTTCCTTGGAGAAATAACTAATTTCAGGTCTGTCCAGGAAATATCCAGAATTAATCCAGAATGTCTTATCATACAGACTACAAGGAATTATTGCATTAAAATGACTCAAGAGCCAAACTTAATGAATAACTCCCATTGGCCAAGATGGGGCTATATGAGCAGTAATAAACACAATAACTAAGATGGGTTAAAATAAATCAAATATGCTAAAAATCTTTGAATTTATACTAACTGTGCAAAAAACCTCAGTGATAACCTTGGAGGATACCAGGATATGATGGAAGACTTATCTATCAACATGTTTTGAAAACTAGTAAACAAAGAGAAAGAATCATCATTTATTAAAACTTTTGTGTATGAATTGAAACTCAGGGTAACCAAAAGTATTTACAAAAGATATATAGAAAAGTTTAGCTAATACTGTAACTGAAAAAAAAGGAATAACACAATATCATCATTTTATACACCTTAAGGAAATAATGGATCTCCAGTGGCTTACAACCAGTATATGGACTCTATAATCTTCATACAACATCTTTTCTTCATACAACTCTTTCACCGATTGGCACAAAATTTCTGGCAGACTGGCACTTGTCCGTAGACCGGTGGTTGAAAACCATTGATTTGAGACAATATTCACCTAAAACCGCTAATATCACAAAAAGAGAGACAACCAGACATTATGTACCTTCTCATATAAACACACAACACCAATTATGGAAGAGTCTTTCAAAACACAAAACAAAATAAAATAAAAACACAAATCTTGTCAAAGTCTCTAAATTAATTACTAAGTTAAAGGAAAAAAAGAAGAGAGGAGATAAAAACAAACCAATTCTGCAAGAGATACTAAGGGGCCTGGTGTGAACAGTTCAAAGGGAGGAAAGAATATAGTCAAAGAAGAATACAGCTTTAAAGAACAAAATGGCAATAAACAACTACATATCCATAATAACCTTAAATGTAAATGGATTAAATGATCCAACCAAAAGACATAGGGTAGCTGCGTGGATAAAAAAAAAGGACCCATGCATATGGTGTCTACAAGAGACACACCTTAAAACAAAAGACACACATAGACTGAAGGTAAAAGGATGGAAAAAAATATTTCATGCAAATGGACATGAAAAAAAAGCAGGGGTAGCAATACTTATATCTGACAATATGGACTTTAAAACAAAGGCTGTAGTAAGAGATCAAGGAGGACACTACATAATGATAAAGGAAACAATTCAATAGGAACATATAACTATTATAAATATCTACGCACCAAATATAGGAGCCCCGACATACATAAAGCAGACTTTGATGGATATAAAGGGCGAGATTAACAGCAATACTATAATAGTAGGGGATTTCAGTACCCCACTAACATCACTGGATAAATCCTCAAAAAAGAAAATTAATAAAGAAACAGAAGACTTAAAAGATACACTAGATCAACTCGATTCAATAGATATCTTCAGAACTTATCTCCCTAAAGCAGTAGAATATACATTCTTCTCAAGCGCTCATGGTACATTTTCTAGGATAGACCACATGTTAGGACACAAAAATGGTCTCAACAAATTTAAGAACACTGAAATCATATCAAGCATTTTCTCTGATCACAATGCCATAAAACTAGAAATTAACCACAAAAGAAAAACTGAAAAATACTCAAACACTTGGAAACTAAATAGCATGTTATTAAATAATGAATGGATTAACAATGAGATCAAAGAAGAAATAAAAAGGTTTCTAGAAACCAATGATAATGAGCATACATCAACTCAAAATTTATGGGACACAGCAAAAGCAGTACTGAGAGGGAAGTTCATTGCACTACAGGCATATCAAAAGAAGCTAGAAAAAGCTCAAATAAGCAACCTGACCCTGCATCTAAAAGAACTAGAAAAACAACAACAAATGAAGCCCAGGACCAGTAGAATGAAGGAAATAATAAAGATCAGAGCAGAAATAAATGACATAGAGGCTAAGGAAACAATACAGAGGATCAATGAAACAAGAAGCTGGTTCTTTGAAAAGGTAAACAAGATTGATGAACCTTTAACTAGATTCAAAAAAAAAGAGAGAGAGGACTCAAATAAATAAAATTAGAAATGAAAGTGGAGAAATAACAACTGACACAACAGAAATACAAAGTATTATAAGAAAATACTATGAAGAACTCTATGCCAAAAAATTAGACAACCTAGGTGAAATGGACAAATTTCTTGAATCATATAATCTTCCAAAACTCAACCTGGAAGAATCAGAACACCTAAAAAGACCAATTACAACAAATGAGATAGAAACAGTTATCAAAAAACTCCCAACAAAGGAAAGTCCTGGGCCTGATGGCTTCACAAGTGAATTCTATCAAAAATTCAAAGAAGAACTAACTCCTATCCTCCTCAAGCTATTTCAAAAAATTCAAGAGGAAGGAAGACTTCCAAACTCCTTTTATGAGGCGAGCATAATTCTGATCCCCAAACTGGGCAAAGACAATACAAAGAAAGAAAATTATAGGCCAATATCCCTGATGAATTTAGACGCTAAAATTCTCAACAAAATATTAGCCAACCGGATCCAGCAATATATGAAAAAAATCATACACCATGATCAAGTGGGATTTATTCTGGAGAGGCAAGGCTGGTTCAATATTCGCAAATCAATCTATGTGATTCATCACATAAACAAAAGGGAGGACAAAAATCACATGATAATTTCAATAGATGCAGAAAAGGCATTGGATAAAATCCAGCACCCATTCATGCTCAAAACTCTCAGTAAAGTGGGAATACAGAAAACATTCCTTAACATGATAAAGGTCATCTACAACAAACCCACAGCAAACATCATACTAAATGGGCAAAAATTAAAAGCAATCCCCTTAAGATCAGGAACCAGGCAGGGGTGCCCCCTTTCACCACTCTTATTCAACATAGTTCTGGAAGTCCTAGCTATAGCAATCAGACAAGAAGAAGAAATAAAAGGCATCCAAATTGGAAAAGAAGAAGTAAAACTGTCATTATTTGCAGATGATATGACTAAAGTCTCAGTCAAAAAACTACTGGACCTGATAATTGAATTCATCAAGGTGGCAGGATATAAAATAAATACTCAGAAATCAGAGGCATTTTTATATACCAACAATGAACTGTCAGCAAAAGAAATTAAGGAAACAATACCCTTCACTACTGCAACCAAAAAAATAAAGTACATAGGAGTAAATTTAACCAAGGAGGTTAAGGACTTGTACTCGGAAAATTATAAAACGTTGATTAAAGAAATCAAAGAAGATACAAACAAGTGGAAGCATATATCGTGTTCATGGTTAGGAAGAATAAACATCATTAAAATGTCTATATTACCCAAAGCAATTTATAAATTCAATGCAATACCAATTAAAATTCCAATGACATACTTCAAAAATATAGGACACATATTCCAACAATTTATATGGAACCAAAAAAGAACACGAATAGCCTCAGCAATCTTAAAAAGAAAAAATAAAGCAGGAGGTATCACTCTTCCAGATATCAAGGTTTACTACAAGGCCATTGTACTCAAGACAGTCTGGTACTGGCATAAGAACAGGCACATAGATCAATGGAACAGAACAGAGAACCCAGAAATAAACCCACAGCTTTATGGACAACTGATATTTGACAAATGAGGAAAGAACATACAATGGAGTAAAGACAGCCTCTTTAACAAATGGTTTTGGGAAAATTGGACATCTACCTGCAAAAAAATGAAACTAGACCATCAACTTACACCATTCACCGAATCAAACTCAAAATGGATACAAGACTTAAATGTAAGCCGTGAAACCATAAGCATCTTAGAAGAAAACATAGGCAGCAGGCTCTCCGACATCTGTAGCAGCAGTATATTTGCCGATTTATCTCCATGGGCAAATGAAATAAAATGCAAGATAAACAAATGGGACTATATCAAACTAAAAATGTTTTGCACAGCTAAAGACAATAAGAAAAGAATATAAAGACAAACCACACAATGGGAGAACACATTCGACAGTACATCTGATAAGGGGTTTATAAAGAACTTATAAAACTCAACACCAGGAAGACAAACAATCCAATCAAAAAATGGGCAAAAAAAATGAATAGAAATTTCTCTAAAGAGGACATACTGATGGCCAATAGGCATATGAAAAAATGCTCATCACTAATCATTAGAGAAATGCAAATTAAAACCACAATGAGATATCACCTCACACCAGTCAGAATGGCACTCATCAGCAAAACAACACAGAACAAGTGCTGGCAAGGATGTGGAGAAAAGGGAACCCTCCTGCACTGCTGGTGGGAATGCAGACTGGTGCAGCCACTGTGGAAAACAGTATGAAGATTCCTCAAAAAACTAAAAATCGAACTGCCTTTTGACCCAGCTATCCCACTTTTAGGAATATACCCTAAGAACACCATGGTATTGTTCGAAAAGAAGAAATGCGCCCCCATGTTCGTGGCAGCATTGTTCACAATAGCGAAGATCTGGAAACAGCCCAAGTGTGTGTCAGAGGACGAGTGGATTAAAAAGCTTTCGTACATATATACTATAGAATACTACTCAGCCATAAGAAATGATAACATCGGATCATTTACAACAAAATGGATGGACCTTGATAACATTATACGAAGTGAAATAAGTAAAACAGAAAAAAACTGAGACAAGCATGATTTCATACATAGGTGGGACATAAAAGTGAGACTATGAGACATGGACAAGAGTGTGGTGGTTACGGGATAGGGGGAGGGAAGAGATGGTGGGAGAGGGGGGAGGGGAGGGGCACAAAGAAAACCAGATAGAAGTTGACAGAGGACAATTTAAATTTGGTTGATGTGTATGCAACATAATTGAATGATAAGATAACCTGGAGATGTTTTCTTTGAACATATGTACCCTGATTTATTAATGTCACCCCATTAATATTAATAAAAAAAAAGAAGAGAGGAGAGTGTTAATACCTTGGGCATGCAATCAGCAAAATCCAGATTGTGGGAATTTCTACAGAACAAACAAATCGGATTCTTCAACAAAAAATTTCAAGAAGTAAAAACAGAGGAGAAGTTCATAGATTAAAAGAAATTTAGGAGATCTATAAACCAGTTGTAACGAATAGGTTATATTTGGTTCTTGACTCAAAAGTGTGAAAAACATATAATACATTTGGAAAAACATGAACATGGAAAAGATATCTAAAGATATCAAGGTATTATTATTAACTTTAGGTGTATTAATTTATATTGGTTATGTTAAAACGTACATACACACATACATAGTTTTAAAATAAAGTATCCTGAGCACAATTTGTTCCCTAGTTTGTTTTTTTTTAAATCTTTTTGTTTGTTTGTTTTTTTGTGACAGAGAGAGACAGATAAAGACAGACAGGGAGGGAGAGAAATGAGAAGCATCAATTCTTCATTGCAGTTCCTTAGTCTCCTTAGTTGTTCATTGATTGCTTTCTCATATGTGCCTTGACCAGGGGACTGCAGAAGAGTGATTGACCCCTTCCTCAAGCCAGTGACCTTGGGCTCAAGCCAGTGACCTTGGGCTTCAAGACTGTGACCTTTGGGCTCAAGCTAGTGACCATGGGGTCATGTCTATGGTCCCACGCTCAAGCCAGCAACCCCATGCTCAAGCTGGTGAGCCCCCACTAAAGCCAGATAAGCCGGCGCTCTAGCTAGCGACCTGAATCCTCCACATCCCAGTCCAATGCTGTATCCACTGTGCTGCTGCCTGGTCAGGCTGTTTCCTAGTTTGTTAAGAAAGCAAATCTAGGAAATCTAAAACAAGGCAGTGAGAATTGATATGCGTTAGGTAGAACAACATATGGTAACCTGTAAAAGTAGTTAGTTATTGTTTATATCATTAACTGCATTAAGAAAATGAAAGTGTATTTTTGTGTGTGGGTCATGTACTTTGACTGGAAAATGACCTGGTGTATTTGTGATGGTGTCTATGCTGCTTGGGAACATGATTACTGAGGAAAAATCTCTATTTAGAACAGACCTCTTCAATTTATGAAAATATACTTCAACTAGGTTTTAATAAAATTACAAATGCTAGTGCATTTTAAGGAAGTAAACCATTTGCCATTCAACTCAGTATGCTTTCAAATCATGGTCAGAAAACCGATGAAGGCATGGTAATAAACCTTTCAAGCTTAATGAATCATTTGCTAGGGGAAAAAAGAGAATACAAATTATGCTTTCATACATTGAATGAGGCATCCACTTTAGGTCTATTTTATTTCCATCATTGTAGAAAATGCTAACTTTAAGAAACTAGAATGATAAAAAAATATTATATTAGGAATATCATGATGGGAAAGAGCCATTTAAAAAGTATTCAAGTAAGCAAATGCAATTGCAGAAATTATGGGACTTAAAAGGAGAATTCAAATAGAAAAATACTGAAATTGCCTCTAAGTATTTGGGGTTGATATGTTAGCAGTCAGATGTTTAGGTTGTTTTCTTGATTTTTCTTTAAGTTCTCCTTTCTTACAAAGAGTTTCATCTTTTGGAATTGAAGTTTTTTAGTCATCGTAAAGCGCATCTTCATGGTATGCTATTATTCAGATATAAAATTTTAAAAATAATCTTTAAAAAACATATTTAAAATTGTTCATGAGTCAACAGAAAATTATAATAGAAATTAGAATTATTTAGAATTGAATGATAGTTGAAATTATATACTCAAGGGAACAGTGCTACAAGTAAATGCATCTGAAAGGAACATGAAGTCATCCAAAGAAAGAAGGGAGCACATAATACAGAAAGAGCACAAATTAATGAAATTGAAAACAGAAATGTAGGGTTTTGAAAGAGCCAAATAAATGACTTTGCTGTTCTCTCTCAAACTCTGAATCTGTTGAGAGATCAATAGAGTTATAGACATGAAAATCAAATGGTCACCTTTATTAATGATTAACTACTTGTAAGTTGTGACTTAGAGTAAGAGCCAAGTGGATCTATTAGTACTCCCTGCCCAGCCGCCATTTGTAGAACTTGAACTGCACAATAGAGTGAAGGAGATCCACTTACCTGGGATGATTATCTTGCTCTGGTCTGGAGGGTTGAAAGAGATCCAATTACTGTTGCTTAGGATGTTTGATGGTTTACATTCACCCAATCAATAAATGAGGACTAATAGCTGTCATCTGACAACAAATGATGAAGTTCTCCTTTATGCAGGTAGTAAGGTGTGGGGAAAGAAGTCAGGATTATTTCTAGAAATCAATTCATATATAGATCATAGGAATAGGGAATTAATTAATTTCTACAGTGAAATACAATAGAGACAATCAACCAAATCAAGTATCTTAATTTTAATAAAAATAAGTACATTTGCAGCAAAATTAGAAAATAAAATGAAAAGGAGAGAATTCACAAATAAATGTTAAGATAATACAGGAAATATAAACCAAGATAAAGCAGATGTTAAAATGATAAAAGAGTAATGTGAATTTTATACAGAGAAATTTAAAAATTTAGACAAAATGAGTAATTCTCCAGGAAAATATAATTTTGCATAAATGAATCAAGAACAAATAGAAAACTAAATGGACTTACAACCATTAAAGAATTTGAATCTGTTATATATATTAAAAAATCTACCCAACTCCATCCTTACCTTAACCCCTCAAAAAAAAAAAAGGTGGAGGAAGAGAAACAGGAGAAGGTGAAGAATCCTCACCAGGTCAAAAAGATTTTGGTGGGGAGTTCTACCAACAGGCAAATCCAATCTTATACAAGTTGTTCCAGATGATTTGGACCACCCAAATTGTTCTCAAGGATAACTTAAATTTCTTTTCTAAGGAAGAACAATTTTGTTTTTCTTTAATTTCTTATTTTTTTGGTAACTTTTACTTTCCTTTTATTATATGTACTAAAGAAAGAGAACAGGCTCTAAAAATATTGTTTTTTCATTAATGAAAGAATGGTCCATGTAAAATGGGAGGTGTCACTGCTGATGGAAATGTAAGAGAGTGTACAGCCACTTAGAAGACAGTTTATTGTTTTCTTACAAAACTAAACATACTCTTACTGTACAATCTATCAACTGTGCTTCTTGGTCTTTTACCCAAAGAAGTTTGAAACTTATTTTTATACAAAATCTACACTCCGATGTTTATAACAGCTTTATTTTGTTCTTGCTAAAACTTGGAAGGAACCAAGATGTTCTTCAGCGGGTGAATGGATAAACTGTGGTACATTCAAACAATGGAATATTATTCAGCACTGAAAAGAAATGAGCTATCAGCCATAAAATGACATGCAAGAAACAAGTAAAAGGAGCCAGTCTGAAAAGACTATGTACTGTATGATTCTAACTATATGACATTGTGGAAAAGAGAAAACTATGGAGACAGAAAAAAGATTAGTAGTAGCTGGAGGTTGAGGGCAGGGAATAATGAGTAGGCAGAGAACAGAGGATTTTTAGGGCAATGAAATTATGCTGTATGATGCTATAATGTTACCTGCATATCATACATTTGTCCAAACTCATAGAATGTGCAATAACAAGAATAAACCCTGATGTAAATTATAGCCTGTAAGTGACAATGATGTGTCAATGTAGTTTTATCAGTTGTAGCAAATGCACCATTCTGGTGTGGGATGTGGATAAGGGAGAGGCTGTGCACAGGTTGGGGCGAGGGTAATGGGAGACCTCAGTAACTTCTGCTCAATTTTTCTGTAAAACTAAAACTTCCCCAAAAAGTAAAGTCTATTAAATTTTTAAAAGTAGAGGCAGTGTACCCATAATTGAGGTCAATTCATTTGAGTACATGTTTGAGGCAAAGTTTATGAGAGAAATGGGAAAAGTTTATGTTAATTTTTTATTGAAAGAAAGCCAAGGAATTTCATTCTAAGCCTGCTGCCATAAATGATCACATTTTTTAAGGGAAGAAGATCCTTTAGATATGCTAATTATGAATTACTACCCTGCCCTCAGGTTTCTTTTCCAGCCCCTACTGTTACCCAGAATTTTGCTGTTTGAAGAGCCCTAAATATTTCTACAACAATGTCCCTGGGCAGCCCTACCTGATCCATTCTATTTACTATTGGCCTGACTGTGGTGTTTTTCTCATCAGTGTCCTTTTCCTTTTGATTCCCCAAAGTCATGAACTAGAGACTAATGGGTAGGTAGCAAAAAGGCACTGATTAAAGACAATGATGAGGCCCTGGCCGGTTGGCTCAGCAGTAGCACGTTGGCCTGGTGTGTGGAAGTCCCGGGTCCAATTCCCGGCCAGGGCACACAGGAGAAACGCCCATCTGCTTCTCCACTCTTTCCCCTCTCCTTTCTCTCTCTTTCTCTTTTCCTCTCCTGTAGTCAAGGCTCCATTGGCCTGGGCACTGAGGACGGCTTCATGGTCTCCACCTCAGGTGCTAGAATGGCTCCTGCCACAACAGAGCAACACCCCAGATGGGCAGAGCATCATCCCCTGGTGGGCATGCCAGGTGGATCCCGGTCTGGCACATGCGGGAGTCTGTCTCTCTGCCTCCCTGCTTCTCACTTCAGAAAATAAAATAAAATAAAGACAATGATGATGAACTAGCTCTCAGCCACCTGCTTACTTACTTCCAGATGACCTGTGTGAGGGTAACCAGTTGCCTAGGTTGCCCACCACCAGAGATGGGCTTTCTATGTGAGCCTGAAGACCTCATGTCTATTTAATGGGATTCCAGTCCCCCTACTTTCTGTCTAAAACTCATCTTTGCAAAGAGTTCCATTATTTGTCTAAAGGATTCCTCTCCATTCTATCATCATTCCTGGAGGACTAACACCATAAGCCAGTGATGGGCAATCTTTTGAGCTTGATGTGTCAAAATTCGCCAAAAATCCGAGCATAACTCGGGTGGTGTCACTTCGAGAAAAACGGCCTAACCGGAAGTCCCAGAACTAGACGCTCTGTGCCAGAGTTCTGTTGTTTTGGCCTACAGACCTCCGGCACAGAGTGTCTACACTACAGCAAATGTCTTATATTTGGCTACTGCACCTGGCCGTGCAGGAGCCAAGGATAAAATATCCTTCTCAGCATGTGGCCCCATACTTCTCTGGTATGTAGCCACATGCGGCCGCGTGTCATTGAAAATGGCTACACGTGTCATAAGTTCGCCATCATGGCCATAAGCCATACAGCTGAAGGAGATGACAGACCATGATGAGCTTAAGATGGCATTGTGCAGTGGGCAGAGGTGTGGGTGGAGGCTGAATCTTACCTCAGAGCAGTCCCCCCTTCCTTCCCTAGAAGGCCCTCAAAAGAGATCAATACAAAGATGGGGCAGAGCAAGAGAAAGTGATGGTTTTGGTGAGCTTCTTAATTGAGGATATGCTGGTCTGGGCACCAGGGAGGGTTCATCTGATACCCAGCCAATGTTTCTAAGTATGAACCTCAGAACCTGTCAGTCCAATTAAAAGCCATACATCTAGGAATGCTTACAGCTATCTCCCTACTCGCCACTTCACTCTTCCCCTGACCCTCTCAGAACTCCTCTTGCAAATAGAGAACAACTTAAAAAGAAATGTCTGTGTCTGGATCTACTTATCCTTACAGGATGCCCACTGAGAACTACCAGAAGAGAAGGCATCACTTTATTTGATTAAAATAATTAAAAATAAACATGTCAGAAAAATTGTTGAGAAACCTGTTTTCTAATCCTTCACACATCTTTTCTCTCAAAACGTGAGGTCAAATGGGATGGGATGTGTTATTATACATTATACTTCAACACTACATATTTCACATGCCTGCTAATGATACCAGTTGTTGGGTTGCTAGCTGATGCTTCAGAGAGATCTCAAATGGCTACACTAAGTTCTGAAAAAGTTGGTGACCATTCTAGATTTTTTTTACTCTCAGTAAGACCAGCCACCCTGTATTATAAAAAAATGTCTCACTATTTATTATGCAATGTGATACCAGCAGTGTGGGATCAATAATATACACACCATGTCATTTACTTTCAAGAGAAAGGATGTCATGAATTTATTATGGGAGGAAAGCACTGTGCCATCCTTTTGTCAACTGAGAACTGTTTCTCAGAATCCCCTACCTTGTAATGATTCTGAGTTAGAGCTGGCAAAAGTGATATTGTCCAAGATTCATGGCCAATACTTTTTGAGGGTACTTAGCTGGTGATTAAAGGAAATGAACAACAGCTTGAAGAGGTCATTGTTGGAGGCCTAACTCCTTTTGAGATAAATTAGTACCATCTTATTCTGACAGGCACTTGGATTCCAAAATGCCATTTTAAAGATGGTATAGATGGTTAGAAATCACACTAGTATAAGAGTCAGAAGATTGTCCTAGAATAATTAATAATACCTTACACATTTATTTTTTGTACATGCCATCCTTCTGTGATTTTCAAATATCTCATTCAATCTTCACAACAACCCTATGTTCTTTTCAGAAGGAATCAATTCTGCTGACACCTTGATCTTGGCCTTCTAATCTTCAGAACTGTGAGATGATAAATTTCTATTGTTTAAGCCACTCAGTTTTTGGTACTTTGTTATGGCAGCTTGGAAAACTAATAAGTAAGGAAACAAAGTGAGGTCCCACCTTGGGGAAAGAGATGGAGCAGTGAGAGAAGATAAAAAGAACATGACATGGTTAAAGAACAGAGCAATAAGTGATATTGTGAGTCTAAACTATCATATCATGTATCTCTGAGTCACCAGGATCAGGCAAAAAATTCAAGAAACTTAATTCTAGGTATAGGCAATTGGAGGTCACACTATCCATGAATGGGTCTTTTTCTTTTTTCCTGGAAAAGAGAAAACCCTCTATCTCTTTCCACCACTGTGAAGAGCTGACCCCTTAAAGAAGTCTATCTTCTCTTTTCTCCTTGCTCTGACTGTGCTGAAGGGACTCCTATATTACCCACAACACCTGGGTCTTATCCCATCAGAATACTTGGCCCTCTGATGGTCTCCACTCTAGGTTATGAGCTCCCTGAGTGCAAAGACGATTCCATCATTTTTTCATTATTTTCCGTTATTGCATCCTCATCATCAGAAACCATACCTGATACATTATAGGAAGGCTCAAAAAATGTTTGTTGATGAAATGAATGAATAGATGGGTGGATCGACAGATAGATGAGTAGATTGATAGAAGCATAAAAGGCATATGAACTTGCTATCAGGACAAAAATGAGTCTGCATCTTGGAGCTGTGCAGGTAAGGTATTTCCTGGGATCAGGGTGATTGTAGATATGGCATCCTAGATAAAGAACTTAGTCATCAGGACCAGAAGTAGGTAAGGGCTTGTGACTGGTTGAGCATCAGCCACTATGACGAGAGACATATAACATTTATTTGTTTACCTATTCATGCTCAGACATACTTGGAGTGCTATGGTGTTCCAGGCATGTAGGGATACAAAGATGGGAACAGTAAAATTCCCTAAGGGGCTTTTCAGACTGGTGAAGAGGAGACTTGTAAATAGAAAGGGCAAAGGTGTATTCCCAAAGATCAAGGAGTAAGCAGGGCTGCTTCCTTCTGAGGGCTGCCAGGGAAAATCTGTCCTAAGGCATTCTCTGACTTGTAGACAACTGTCTTCTCCCTGTGTCTTCACAGTGTCTTTCTCCCATGTGTGTCTCTCTGTGTCTAAATTCCCTCTCTTAATAAGACATTTTCATATGGGATTCAGGCACACCCTGATGACTTTAACTTATCTTGATCATCTGCAAAGAGTCTATTTCCAAATAAGGTCACATTTGAGGTACCAGGGGTCAGGACTTCAACATCTTTTGTGGGGGACAAAATTCAACCCTTAACAGAACCCAAGCTCTCCGCTCTCCTCTAGTCCTGCTCTGCTGCTACTTCCTCCAACATGATAATTGGGAAAGCTGCCATCCAAAAGTCCTGATGCTTATGCTTGAGATTTTTTTAAAAACTTCATTTATCAGTAAGGTCTCCATGTTGTTTCTGGTTTATTGCTTAATGAAATTGACTGCCACCTCTGTGGCTTTGACTGTAAGGCAGAGGAAATGAATAACAGAGAATCTAGTCTTGATGGCAGTGAGGCCATTTCCATTTAACCTTTCTGCAGACCCCCACTGTGTGCTTCATTCCCATAAACCATGGAATTAAGCACACGAGCCCACTGGGTCAGGCCTTGCTGCTCACTGCTGTCACAGTGAATGCTGGAGTGAATAATGATGGCTGGGTCCTGTGCACAGGTGGGGCTTTGCTGTGCTGAGCTGAGCAGGATGGGTACAATCGCAGCATGGATGTTTATTACAGGCTGCTAGGGAGAGTGTTCATTTAAATATCTGCTCAAAAAACTAGGCCTGGAAGTGCAAGCAAGTTGGTCATTGCTGAAACAGAGCAACAGGCTATTGTGGCTGGAAGGGATGTTAGTAAACTTGTTCCAAAGACTGTGAGTGGGTGACCTTCCTGAGATCTATAGCAGTGTTAATGTCCCACCCACATCTCCTAGGGCAGCCCAGCCAGAGGTTACCTTCAGCTTTGGTAAATAATTCCCATACACCTGGAAGCCGTTTTCTCAATATCTGCCTCTTCTGCCAGAGGGTTATCTGTGGCTGCTAGCACGCTTGTACAAGGGCAGGGCAGGCTGGGATAGCTGGACAGTTACACTGCAGCTCTTAACCAATAAAGGGCAAGATTTGATGGGTAAACATCTAGCTTTTTCAACCATGGTGGGACATTGCTAAGGTTTGTTCTGCACATTGTCTCTGAAAACCTCCAGCAAAATGGTGCCCCTGTTACACACAGTGGTACCCACTAATTAACACCTTTTATTGTCTCTCCTGTCTTCTCTGTGTTCCCTGGGATTGCCTCAGGGTACTTGTACCCAAATCTGTACTTTTGGACTACTTTAAGGGGAACCCGAATTAAATCAGTGTTTATAACCCCCGGAAACTACATGCAAAAGTACTACTCTGCATTTTTCTGGGAAAAAGTACATAGCTTTCATCATATCCTCGAAAGTTCTTACCCACTATTCATAAAAAGTGTAAGAAACACAGTTTATCATTTCATGATGGAAAGAGTTATTTTTCAGGTCTAATCTAATCACGTTCAGCCTGGTAAACCAAAAAGAACAGAGGCAACATTTTAACTTGTCAGACCAGCATCATGGGAACTGGGGTGGCAAAGAGAACAGCAGCCATGTGTGGGAGTTCAGAACAGGGAAGACCTTTACACACAGCCCTCAAGTGCTGTTTCCAAGGCCAGTGATCATCAAGGGCTGATGTGGTGTGTGTGTGTGTGTGTGTGTGTGTGTGTGTGTGTGAGTGTGTGTGTTTTATTTTATGTCTAAAGTTGAGGGCCAATCACAAAAAGACAAAAACTGTATGATTCTACTTAAATGAAGTACCTGGAGCGGTCAAAGTCATGGAGACAGAAAGTAGAATCGTTGCTGGGGGCAGGATAATGAGAAGTTATAGTTTCATGTGTATGGAGTCTAAATTTTTGCAAGCAGAAATGATTTCTGGAGACTGGTTGCACAACAATGTGAATGTACTTAACACTTTAACCTTCGGAGTAGTGAGTGTTTTTCTTGCTCACTCACCCCCGGGAGTGAGTTATTTTTCAAAAAAATGAAATTAGTTCCAGTTCCAGTTTTATTAACTTAAAATCATGTTTGTTTGATAACTAATTTATGGAAACAAGAAGAGCACACATTTGCCTTTTTCTAATGTTGCCTCACACATGTACGACTACACTGGATGGACAGAAGGCACGAGGACTACGTGAATGTTCGTCCTACTCAAAGGGTTAAGTACACACTTAAAATAGTTAAAATGGTAAATTTTATGTTATGTGTATTTTACCACAAATATAAAGAAAAAATCTTTCAAACCATTGATCTCAGAAAACACACCAGAAAGTAGAAAGAACTGCAAACCCCACATGGCGCTATCACTTTACACTGGGACAGGTATATACTCACAAGTATATAATAACCACCTCAGGGACAGATTCTTGGTGTCCTCAATAAGAATATTTTAATATTATTTTTTATTAATTATAATAATCAATATTTAAGTATATTCTGCATAATATGGCATTTGAGTATGTATAATAGCTAAGCAATCCCCTTGAGTTAGAGAATTCAACTTGTATTGATTTTTAGTGTCTGGCTACTGTTAAATGAGTATGTCTTCATGTCAAATTACCATTAATCTGCCACTGCCCTCGTGTTAAAGTCCTGTATAATGTTAATTTGCCATTGGAAGACACTTTTTCTAGAGTCAGATTTCAGTCTCACTGATATTTTTTTAAATTGGAACTTAAATTTGCCATCATGCATATGATAGGCATTTACAGTGATGTAGCACTGTGATTGTTACAGTGGTTATAAAGTGTGAAGGGGCGGAGCCAAATGACCACTAAGAACATGTGATTTCTCTCTGTGAGTAAAGTTTTCACAATAGTTTAAATATCCTAGGTTGCAGTCAAAGAGACTATGATATAAAGAAAATGTAAGATGAAGTTGTTGCTAAAATACTTTATTTCAATATTCTAATACTTAACTTTAAAAAAACCCACAAATTTGTTTTTGATGTCTGTTAGGAAAAAACACTTCCTATATTATGATATGATTTTCTTATATGAATATCAATAATTAGATTAGAGAAAAACATTTAGTCCAGAGATTTGGTAATTTAGTAGAACTCACAGATTTTAAGTGAAAATGATAAATTCTCAGAGTTTACAAAGCACTGCAACGTTAAAATTGCCTTTCAATTTTGGTTAAATATAAGATGTGATTTCCCTGAATTAGTAAACAAAACCTTGTTGTTATTAATGTAATTTTGTACAAAATACTTTACAAATAGGCATTATTTACATTGATATTTATGGAAATCTAAAAGAAGAGCAGGACAAATGTAGATCTGAACTTGTTATTGGTCCTTTATTTATTTATTTGTTTGTATTTTGCATTTACCAGTTTATTATAAAGAATACGGGAGAACAGTCAAATGAAGAGGTGCATAAGCGCAAAAGCTTCTGTCCCCAGAGAACTGACATGCACCCACCCACCAGGTATGTGGATGCACTGTCCACCTCAGAAGTTCTCTGAATCTTATCCTTTTGTTTTTTATGAAGCTCTTATTTCTTTTTTTCTTTTTTTTTTACAGGGACAGAGAGAGTCAGATAGAGGGATAGACAGGGACAGACAGACAGGAACGGAGAGAGGTGAGAAGCATCAATCATTAGTTTTCCTTTGCCATTGCAACACCATAGTTGTTCATTGATTGCTTTCTCACATGTGCCTTGACCGTGGGCCTTCAGCAGACCGAGCAACCCCTTGCTGGAGCCAGCGACCTTGGGTCCAAGATGACGAGCTTTTGCTCAAGCCAGATGGGCCCGCGCTCAAGCTGGCGACCTCGGGGTCTCAAACCTGGGTCTTCCGCATCCCAGTCTGACGCTCTAACCACTGTGCCGCCGAATCAGGCAAAGCTCTTATTTCATAAGCATTTTTGATTAAATTATGGGCCATTGGCAGTTGATTCAACTTCTAGCCCCCTCCCCTCCCTGAAGGTCCAGGCAGGGGTAGGACTGAAAGTTGTCATTTGTCCTTTTAAATACCAAATCCTCATCAACAATTTAGTTTTAGCAAACTTTTTTTTTTTTTTTTTTTTTTTTTTAGTGAGAGAGAGAAAGGGAGAGAGATGAGAAGCATCCATTCATAGCTGGTTTCTCATATATGCCTTGATGAGTGCGCATGGCTTCAGCTGAGCCAGTAACCCCTTGCTCAAGCAAGCTACCTTTGGTCTCAAGCCAGCGACCATGGGATCAAATCTATGATCCCATGCTTATGCCGGCAACCTCGTGCTCAAGCTGGTGAGCCCATGCTCAAGCTGAATGAGCTGGCACTCAAGCTGGGAACATCAGGGTTTTGAACCTGGGTCTTCAGCATCCCAGTCTGACACTCTATCCACTGCACCACTTCTTGGTCAGGCTAAACAATAATTTTTAGAACATTAATTTAATATTACAGATATGCAATTGAATGATTTTCTTGTTTGGGTTTCTATTTAATTTATGGGTTTTCTCCCCCTTTGGGTAGTGTGCAAGAGCTCTGAGCATGATGAGAATATACCTAGGTTTACTTGTGCTTAAATAATGTTACAAGTGCTTAACTGAACCCTAGGGAGTATATGAGAATTTGCTTTTGTTTTTAAAGGGATTCATACTCAGAGGAATATCAATGTTGGCTGGGTTATCAGTTTTGGGAGATCATTCTCCATGAGAGTCACATTTCAGCCCATCTCATAAGCAGAAGCACTGACTGCCTTTGTTCTGGACTGTCTTTATAAGGACATTTGCATAGTGAACAATATTTTAAAATAGAGATAATATCTCTATTTGCTTCCAGTGTTGAAAACTAGAGTAAAAGGGAAGCATGCTTACTGTCCATTATAAAGGATTCGAGTTCCCTGAGCTCTGTGTGCCTCTCCTGTAATGCAGTCTGCTGCGTATGCAGGTATCACCTGGTCCTCGCATTGCCCCATGGTCATGAGGACTTGGGGAGCTGGCATGTAAATACAGGTACTCTGACTATTAATACTGCTGTGAACAAAAACTATCCTTTGTCTCTGATCCAGAAGTTTCTAGTCTTTTGCCACATCCATGAAATTATAGATAAAATTGTGATCTTACAAGTGAGGTGAAATCTCAGACCTTTTGTAATTCCAGACAATCAAGTTGGCCTCATGAAAGAAGTGAGGTTTGAGATATGACCTGAAGGGTAGGTATGATTTTTTTTTTTAGATGAATGTGAAGCTGGCATTCCAACCGGGTGATTGTCATAAACATTTAGAATGGAAATTGGCTGTGGTCTATGTGGGGTGGTGGTTTGTGTGACCCGACTAGAATAGAGTGTTGGGGCTAAGAAGTACCAAATATTAGACTGAAAAATGAATTTTGGTATAAATTGTCATGTGTTTCAATGTTAGGATAAAACAAATTCTGTATGTAATAGAAACACTTTAAAGGTTTCTAGTTCTTTTTCCCCTAAGTCATTTATATATTTATTTCCCTAAGTTTCTAAGTAGGGAGATAACATATCAAATGTCAATGTAGGATGTCATAAAAGATTAAGTGTGATATAAAAATATAAAATCACCAAATTTCTTATTTTGTCTCTGTCACTTACCAACTGAGTGACCTTGGGCAAATTACTTCTCTGAGGTCAGTGTTTCCACATGTAAAAGGAGTAATAATAGTCACCTTAGCTTAGGGAAGTATTGCAGAGATTATAGATAATGTCTCTAAAATAATTAGTGCAGTACCCATTACCTGGGAAGAGGGGTCAATAAATGGTGAAGGCTCTCAGCTAGCTATGTGCAAAATGTAGAAGAAGTGAGGGCAAAGTTTGTCTTTGTTCTAAAGCTATTATAGTTATATAAAGATAAGATCATTAGGGCCCAGGCTAAGATAGTGGTGGCGGTAACAGAAAAGACTCTGAGTAAATTGAAAACTACTAGAACTCAGAGATCGATTGGACATAATGAGAAAGGTAACATTTATTGAGTACATGTATGCAGCAAGTGCTATTCTTAGCACTTGAATGAAGTAATTCAATTCTTCCTAAAACACTATAAAGAGATACTACTATTACTGCCATCTCACAGTTGAGAAAGCTGAAGCTCACTAAGATAAAATAACTTGTTTGAAATCAAATAACCAAGAAAGAGCCAACAAGGACTTAAAATAAGGCAGCACAGTACCAAAGCTCACATACTAAACTACCAGGTTCCTCCATCCCTGAGCTTCAGAAAAAGCAGGGAATAGTCAATGAGCACTCACTGGTTGGGTGTTCCCAGCATCCTGTCATGTCTGGTTCTGAGGCTGGCTCTGCCTCTCCATATCATGCTTTTTGTCTTTTAGTATGCCTTTTACTGTTTTGTCTTGATAGCTGGACATGGTGTACCAGGTCAAAAGAACTATTATGAACAGTCCTTTAGTAATGTGGTGATAGCTGTGGAGGAATGGGAAACATTCTATTGTCCAGTGATATGGTCTCAGTCTTTTAATGAGCCCATGCCTCTGGACTATGAACTTCACAAGTGTTTCTCTGTGTCCCCCACCCCCGTCCCCCATTTAAGGTCAGACAGGATGGCCAGAGTGGACTGGATTTAGGTATTTCTCTTCTCTTGGGTTAGGTAGGCTCTGATAATACCCTAGCAGGTTAGGCCCTTGTCAATAGTTTCTTCTGAGTGTGGGCCTTGTTAAGAACAGAGTACTCTGTAGTGTTTCAAGATGGATACTTTTCTCTCCCCCTACCAGAAGTCCAAGGGGATTTTTTTTTCCAATATTTACTATGGGAACCTGGCTGAGCTCCTGAAGGTAAATCTCACAATATTGTGGAGATTCCAAGTGAGTCCCCTGAACTTTTTAACTCTCAGAGTTGCCTGCAATAAGCCTCCAGCAATTCATCAATTTCAGTTCCTGTTTTTCTCATGGCTGTTCCTGTGAGGGTCAGGAGTCTCTGGGAAGACTCCTGTCCCTTTGTTTGTCTGTCTCTCTAGTTTGGGGGGGCAGTGGTTTGCAGTCTGTCCTCCCTCTGATACAAATAAAAGAAGAGTTGTTGGTTTTTAAGTCTGTTCAGCTTTTTGCATGTTGTTGGGTAGAGTGGTGAGTTCCTAGTGGAACTGGAAGCTGAAAGTCTTCCTTGCTGGTATGGGAACAGAGGAGGGGACAAAAACCTGCACTGAGAAAATGATACTCTGTGTCATGACATGTTGAGTGTATGGTGGGGAATATTGAAGTGGAGGTGACCTACAGGTGCCTATGAGAAAGGCTGGCAGGCATCTTCTAAGTGTTATTGAAACATCATCTTTTCAGAAAAATAGCTTCTTAATGTAGATGTGTTCTGAACATGGTGTCAAATCTCTTCCTCTCCCTCCAACAAGGCTGGTGTTCACTGGAGGGAACCAGAATAGCATGTAATTTTCTAAGAGCTCTTCCAGCAGTGAGACTAAATACACATAAACTATTCTAAATTTGTATCTGCTGTGAACATGAACAGTGACACTGTGCCATTCTGCTGAAATTTGTCTGGACAAATTATATGTAAAGAAAGGCTATGCACAACCCATTGCTTCCCTAACTTTTTGAATTTCAATATCATACTATTGTGACAAAAAAAAATTGTTCTGGCTTCACTTTTAGTCTCCTTTACTTGGTAGCTCTACCATGAAGATAGTGAGTACAATGAGAAAGAAATATAAAATTAAGAGGGACAACCCAGGTTTTTCAGGTGATCTCAGTTTTGTATTCTTAAATCAGTTTAGTTTCTATTAAAGGGGTTTATTGGATGGCTACACAGAGAACTAAAGAGCAAAATATTTTCTCAGAGTGGCAGATCCAGGCAACCTTGGAAAGAACTCACAAAGTATGGGTTAGCTCTAATCCTCCATCCAAAGATCTAGGAACCTAAGAGGACATGAACCGTGCTCCTGACTCAGCTCTTCCACCCACCTACTCCTTCCCTGACTCTTCTTTCTGCTGCTTTTCCCTGGTGGCTTTTTCTCATTCGTAGCATCTTTTGTTATTCCTCTACTGTCAACTGCTGACTCTTTTTTTTCTTTTTTTTTTTACTGGGACAGAGAGAGAGTCAGAGAGAGGGATAGACAGGGCAGACAGACAGGCACAGAGAGATGAGAAGCATCAATCATCAGTTTTTCGTTGCATGTTGCGACACCTTAGTTGTTCATTGATTGCTTTCTCATATGTGCCTTGACCGCAGGCCTTCAGTAGACTGAGTAACCCCTTGCTCAAACCAGCAACCTTGGGTCCAAGCTGGTGAGCTTTGCTCAAACCAGATGAACCTGCGCTCAATCTGGTGACCTCGGGGTCTCGAACCTGGGTCCTCCGCATCCCAGTCTGATGCTCTATCCACTGCGCCACCACCTAGTTAGGTGACTCTTTCTTTCTAGATCTCTCATTAAATCTCCATATGAGAAAGGGTGTGATTTAGAGTAATCAGCCCCATTAAGAGTAGAACACACCTGTGAGAGGAACAATATAGGACCCACCAAACAGCCTATAAGTGATAGCTTAGGATAAGTTACTCATCCTTGGTTTCATTAGCTGAGGGTTGGAGGTCAAGCAATACAAAGCCTGATGATTTAGTTTTCTTCATTAAGTTCTCTGCTAAACCAGTTCAATACACCTAAGCCCCAGTGTCAAGCCACGACAGCAAAAGGCAATGCTCTGGGGCTGACCTATGTTGTATCTTGCTTCAACTCTTGTCCGGTGTCCACCAGCTTCCTGATTCTGGATCCTCTATTAATCATGACTCCTCACCTGGCCCCTCATATTGGTATCTGTCTCTCTGGCTTTTGATATTTCAATATTTTCAAAGGTTTTAACTCAGATTTACTTTGTCAACTCTTCTCATTTCATAATCTCTCAGAAATAAACCCTGACCCAGTGGGCCCACTGGCAGTAAGGGGTACAAGTTAAGCTACTATAACAAAAGACTCCAAAGCTATAGAGGCTTAAATAGATATGAGTTTATATTTCTCAAGTAACAGCACAGAGATAAATGGTCTATCATTATTACATAGCTTCCCTCTCTGGGTTGAAGGTGGCTGCTCCCGTTAATGCCTTTAGCCAACCAGGCAAAAGCAAGTAAGAGCAAAAAAGAGTACACTCCCTTAGAAAGTGCACATTACTTGTGCTTACATCCTACTGACAAAATCCTAGTCACATGACCCCATCTAGCTTCTAACGAGACTGCGAAATAGTATCAATATTTCAGTCAAGTTCTCCCAACTCCTACAAAGGAGAGTTTGGACCATTGCTATAAGATCAATGTTGTTGACTTTAAATGCCAGAGCCAAAGGTGCTGGCAGCATTTTGCTAAATATGAAAACAAAACATGTCTTAAATTTTCTCTTCTTAATGGATTTCGTTGTAGTCTCTACCCTTGCAATGCCATTTGCTGGTGTGCTGCCCCCAGCAAGGGCTGAAATATGCTCTGCCATTAATGGTGTAACTGGGTGGTCGTTATAAACACTGCTGCTGTGATTTCTCCTCAGGAGCAGCCTACTTCCCAGCCCCTGATTGGTGGAGAGACCTTCTTATTTATGGGCAATTATTCTGTGCCGACATTATACCATAAGAAGCCTGTTTGGCAGCTGCTTAGGGAAACTCTTACTGTGTCTTCATTTTCATATCAGTAAGCAAGCTGTAGGAGATTAAGAACAGACTAAGGACTATGGCGTTTTCCTGCAGTCAATCAAGACCAAGCTAATTAGATTTTCCAGTGCTTGGATACTGTGGGACTGCATATTACTTAAATATATAGATAAACATTCCCAGCGATGAGGACCAAAAAATTGCTATAGAGGCTTCAGAAAAAAAGCCTTGAGAAAATAAGTCTTAATAAAGGCTTCAATTCTATTGTTTGCATGCTCTCTCTCTCTCTCTCTCTCTCTCAGGAAATATAATAAAGCTTCAGTACAATTGAAATGCTTGGGCTTATGTGTTATTAATGAGTTTCATGGGAAACAGGAGTATTCCCTCCCCAAAATGAAAATCTGAAAATATACATGCCAAAGGTTAGATGAATTCAAGTACATAAATACTAGCACAGTAAGGAAAATATTCAAAAATTATTTTCTGCAAGGGATAATGACTTCTGTTCATATCATCCTTCAACTATATTTGATGTCTCTGACTTTATATCAGTTTTTCATTTATTAAATGTTCTTCAGTCATCAAAGCTATAGGCTGCTTCTGGCTATTGAGAAGCCATGGGTCACTGACTGGCTCATGTACAGGTGACTTTGATCTTAAGTGGTTTTAGCATACCCTTACTCCCCTAATTCAGGCACTAGTATCAGTGTCTCTAAGAGCATTCTGACTTCTTTCCTGTGAATATTGACATCTAACCGTTTGCCTGGTCACTCACCTAGCATTTCCTCTCAGGTCTTAAATGGATATTCTTCTGGAGGTCTATCCTTAATCATGTCCCCCTCTTCTTTAACTTAACATGTGTATGTTGATGATTTTTCATGCTTTATCTCCAATTCAAAACTCCCTTTTGTCCCTGAACTTGAATAAATTCTCTGGGATATCTCTACTTGAACGTAATAAATAAAAAACCAGCACTGCAATTTCAAACACTTCCAAATATGAACTCATTCCCTGACCCCCAGCTCCACCCCCAACTAATCTGTTTCTCTTCTCACACACCATGCTTCCATAAAGGGCTCTGTAATACCAACCAGCTAGGAGCCATATTCGACTTCTCCCTATCATTTATCTCACTCTCCGTGTTCAGTCACCAGGTTGTATTGATTCTATGTCACTAATTTATTTCACATCTACCTACTGCTCATTCACCACTGCAAGAACCTTCAGCCAGAATCTCATTCTCTCTTACCTAGATTATTGAGCAACTTCCTGTCTCCCTGCTTCCCACTGCCAGTGTGATTTTTCTAAGAACACATCAGTTTTGTTGCTGCCTGGCCTATGACTATTCACAACTCCCGACAACATTTAAGATAAAGCCAAAGATCCTTAGCATGGCATACAAAGCCCTGCATCTTCTCTTGCTACTTCATGGGAAAATCAAGTTATATTGGAGCTCAGAAAAGTCAGTGCCTTTTTTGCTCTCTGAACTTTTTTTGCTTGGAGGTCAAAGAAACTTTTTGTCACATACCACACTGGGTTTGGTGTGTCTTCTCTGCTCTCATAATGCACTGGGTCTCACTGTCCCATGGCTCCTGACACACCCCCTGGGTACTAACTGCTCTTATTTGAGTCCCCCACATTTAAACTAAGGCCTTGAAGGACTGATTCATATCAGAAATAAACACTGTACCTTGTTTTTGTTACAAAATCTCAGCAGGGTACTAACATAGGCACTCAAAAAATGTCTATTAAATGAGTGAATTTGGTATAAGAAAAACAAATATTAGATGAATGATTGGACTTAAAGACTAGAAATGATGCTTATAAAATTTGCTGGGCAGGTTCTACTCTAGTATTCAAGCTATTACTTTCTATACTCTCATGTCCAATTTCTTTTATATATATATATATATATTTTATTATTATTAATTCTAATGGGGTGACACCAATAAATCAGGGTACATATGTACAATGAAAACATCTCCAGGTTATCTTATCATTCAATTGTGTTGCATACCCATCACCAAAAGTCAAATTGTCCTCTGTCACCTTCGATCTGGTTTTCCCTGTGTCCCTCCCCTCCTCCCTATCCAACTCTTCCCTCCCTCCCCCCATCCCAAAACCACCACTCTCTTGTCCATGTCTCATATTCTCACTTTTATGTCCCACCTATGTATGAAATCATGCTGTTCTCAGTTTTTCTTTTTTTCTGATTTACTTACTTCACTCCGTATAATGTTATCAAGGTACATCCATTTTGTTAAAAATGATCCGATGTCATCGTTTCTTATGGCTGAGTAGTTTTCCATAGTATATATGTACCATAGCTTTTTAATCCACTCGTCTTCTGATGGACACTTGGGCTGTTTCCAGATCTTCGCTATTGTGAACAATGCTGCCACGAACATGGGGGCGCATTTCTTCTTTTCGAACAGTGCTATGGTGTTCATAGGGTATATTCCTAAAAGTGGGATAGCTGGGTCAAAAGGCAGTTCGATTTTTAATTTTCTTAGGAATCTCCAAACTGTTTTCCACAGTGGCTGCACCAGTCTGCATTCCCACCAGCAGTGCAGAAGGGTTCCCTTTTCTCCACATCCTCGCCAGCACTTATTCTGTGTTGTTTTGCTGATGAGTGCCATTCTGACTGGTGTGAGGTGATATCTCATTGTGGTTTTAATTGGCATTTCTCTAATGATTAGTGATGTTGAGCATTTTTTCATATGCCTATTGGCTATCTGTATGTCCTCTTTGGAGAAATTTCTATTCATGTCTTTTGCCCATTTTTTGATTGGGTTGTTTGTCTTCCTGGTGTTGAGTTTTATAAGTTCTTTATAAATTTTAGTTATTAACCCCTTATCAGATGTGCTGTCGAATATGTTCTCCCATTGTGTGGTTTGTCTTTTTATTCTGTTCCTATTGTCTTTAGCTGTGCAAAAACTTTTTAGTTTGATATAGTCCCATTTGTTTATCTTGCCTTTTATTTCAGTTGCCCGTGGAGATAAATCGGCAAATACACTGCTGCTACAGATGTCGGAGAGCTTGCTGCCTATGTTTTCTTCTAAGATGCTTATGGTTTCACGGCTTACATTTAAGTCTTTTATCCATTTTGAGTTTGTTTTTGTGAATGGTGTAAGTTGATGGTCTAGTTTCATTTTTTTGCAGGTAGATGTCCAATTTTCCCAACACCATTTGTTAAAGAGGCTGTCTTTACTCCATTGTATGTTCTTTCCTCCTTTGTCAAATATCAGTTGTCCATAAAGCTGTGGGTTTATTTCTGGGTCCTCTGTTCTGTTCCATTGATCTATGTGCCTGTTCTTAAATGATAACTAAGTGCTTGATAAGCACCTACTATGTGTCAGAAACTGTACAGTATAGCAAGGATGTGTAGGACGTAAACTGTGTGTAGCATGATCTCCTCCTCAAGAATCTCACAGTCCGAGTTGGAGGCGTGGCTAATAACAAGCATATTGCAATAGGACAATTGCTATTAATATAATGCAAGTGATGTGAGAAGTCAAAGAAAGGAACACTTTATTTTTCAGAGAAGGCAATAAAAGGAGGAGATATCTGAATCTTGAAGACTGGGTTGGTGTTTATCAGGATGATAAGAGGTTGGACCTGGGGCCAGGGAGTACATGACTGAGCAAAACATTAGCTCCTAGACCAGGTGAGACTGAATTCTGGGGATAAGGGTTGGAGAGCTCAGCTGGACAAAATCCTGAAGAGAAAATTCAGTCGTGCCAAGAAGATTTGACTTTGCCTTACAGGAGATGAGGAACGATTGAATGGTTTTAAACAAGTTTAATCCAATTTGCATTATTGAGAGATCATTTGGGTGCCTATATGTAGGGATGTAAAAGATAAGGAAGAAAAGGCAGGAAGCACACCTAGAAGACTGTTGCAGTGCCCCTGGCTAGGGATTATGGAGGCAGCACATCCTAGCAGTTATGCGCGAACTCCCACATTCAAACCCCAGCTCTGTTGGTTGCTAGCTGGGGAAGTTAGTCAACTTCTCTGTGCTTCAATGTCCTCAGCCAGAAATAGGGTTTGTAATAATAACAACTGATAAGATAACTGCAGATTCGAAGGGAAATTTATGCAAAGTGCTTATAACAGTGTTCATCTACAAGTAAAAAGTAATTACTCTTTTATTATTTTTATTTGTTTGTTTGTTTTTGAGAGAGGCAGAGAGAGAGAGACAGGAACATTGAGCTGCTCCTATATGAGCCCTGACTGGGGAATTAAACTGGCAACCTTTGCACTCCAGGACGACACTTCAACCAAATGAGCTATCCAGCCAGGTCTTACTTTTTTTTTTTTTTTTTTTTTTTTTTAGAAACAGAGGAAGGGAGAAAGAGAGGAAGAGAAAAGGAAGCATTTATTTGTTGTTCCATTCAGTTGTGAATTCACTGGTTGCTTCCTGTGTGTGCCCCGACTGGGTATCAAACCCACAACCTTGTTGTTTCGGGACAACACCATTAATCAGCTGAACTAACTGGCCAGTGCCAGTAATTACTCTTTTCTTTTATGAGGGCCTGAACCAAAGTAGAGAACATAGAATAGAGGAGACAAGTCCAATAAATATTTAGCAAGTAGAATTGAAAGCATTTGGAGTGTGACAAGATGTAGAGGGAAAGAAGATGGATAAGTTGAGAATGGTCCCCAGGTTTCTGGCTTGAGAAACTGGGTTGAGTAATGGTTTCCTTCACAGGAAGAAGAGCAGAACATTTTCTTTGCTCTGAGTTACTCTTTGTCCTGAGTAACTCATCTACCCATGAATTAAACTGTCATTCATACCTGTAGATGTTGTCCTTCTATCACTCAGAATTTATTGCATACTCTGAATAGCTATCACATTGAAATAATATTTTCCCAAACTTTATTTTAAAAATTATTTCTTATTTTAATTTTTTTTAGAGTAAGAGACAGAGCCAGTGTCAGAGAGAAGGTGACTGAGCTCAGCAGAACAGGACACAGAAACCTAGTGTGTGAGTCACTTAATAGGAGAAGTCAGGGTCAATTCTAATATTTTAATTATTTTACCATCTATGACCCTCAATTTTAAGTACTACCTATAATTAGAAATATGTCTGTCTCCAAATCAGATGACTCGTAAGAGTCTGCTTGGAGCAGTAAGTTTTTGAAAGTCAGAGTTTTTTAGTGAATTTGTTTTTGGAAATGTTGAATCTAAGTTTCTTGCAGCACATTCTGGAAGACTTATTTAATAGGCTATTGAGCATATAGATCTGGACTTCTAGAGATAGATATCGAGGTTGAAAATGAACATTTGGGTCCTACCAGCATCCAGGTGAGCACTGAAATTATGACATTGTGTGGCGGGATGGCTTAAGGAGACAATACAGACTGAAAAGGGGGTTGAGGGCAGAGCTCTAGGGGACACTGTCACCAAGCAGTGGCTAGAGGAAAAGATCCCAGAAAAGAAGGCTGAGCAAGACTAAAGAGAGGGACAAGAAGAGAATCACGGCATAATAAATTGAAGAATGGATAAGGCTACCTATTGCTTAGCAATGGCATTAACTGTGTGCCTGGTAACACACAGTATCAGAGCAGCACTCCAAGTTCCAAATTTCATGAAAAAAATTTCTTTGTAATCTGTTTTTGTTGAGTCTGGCCTCAGATCTTCAAAGCTGCAGATTTGTACTATAGTAATTTGCATGGAGAGTCCATATCCTAGAAGCAAAACAAAACTGTGATATTGTAGCTATACCACTTTAACTTTCCATTTCAAGAAGCAGACTGTAGGCTATTCAGTTTTCAAACGAACACTTGTTATTTGTTAAATCAAGAGTTAAAACACCTACAAGAATTAAACCTTTGGCAGGGCAATTATGCGAGTGATGAGGAAAGAGCCACGTGATTCTTTGTTTGGCCCTTTTGGTAGTTCAGGAATTCAGAACAAATTCCCTGGTGTGACTCATTTGGACCAACGCCTAGTCTGTTCTACATGAAAACATTATCAGTAGGTGATAGCTGTCCACAAGAAAACCAGTGAGCATTATTCCATAGAATTCTCATAATTAGAAATTATTTTACTGAGTATCTAACAGAAGGTAGAATTAAAAATTTTTTCACATACAAATGCATCTACCCAGAATTTTAAGATTTTAAGAAATCCCAATTCAGTGTAAGCCCATGCACTATGAACGTGTGTGTGTAATTTTGACTGGCATTTACTCATCATATGTGTATAATACCACTACTTTTGCCAGGCACTATGCAGAGAGCAGGGTACATACAACAGTCAAGGCAGATACCCCTATGCCTTTCCAGTGCTCACACGAATGCAAGGACACAACCCTAAAAGCAATCAGAGAAATTAAAAAGAAATTGTTTGTATTTGTAATAAGTGCTGTTATGGAAAGAAGGGGCTGAGCAGGAAGACTGCAGAGAGAACCAACTGTAGTTAGGATTGAACTAGGGCCTCTCTTAGGAGTTTACATTCACACTGAGCATGACGATAAGAAGGAGCTAACCCTGGAAAGAGTGGGGGGAAGCAGTCCAGGGAGTGGTAGCAGCACATATACAAGTTCGCTGGGCAATGCAAAAGCAGGGCAGTGCAGCTTGCGCTTAGCAGATGGTATTGGTGTGTGAAAGCTTCAGGAAGGAAGCTGGTAAAGATTTACATGTTAAATGCACTGGGAGGGTTTACATGGGAAGGGACCTGGGTGCAATATTGCAACTGTCCATCCATATCCCACAACATATCATAGGCTATCAATAGAACGACTGCCATTATAAGGGACAAGTCTTTGCAGACATTTCCTACATTAGCAACAGATGATTATGAATCTGAGTAGCAGCCAAGGACATTAAGCACCCTTTGGTATCTATGCAACACTTCATACCTTACATTGGGGAGATGTTTATTCCTGCTCTTGACAGGTTCGGTTGGAAGATTTGATTGGTCTGAAGGAGAACTTCCCTGATCTCACTTCTGACCTGATGGTTAAGTCAAGAGGGCTGGACCTCCATCAACCCATATAAGACAGAATCACATTCAAAAGTAGCATCAAAGAGCTGGAGTGGTGCTAGCAGATCTAGAAACAATATGTTGAAAAAGTAACTAGATTTTAAAACAATGTAGGTTTCTCTGCCACTTAGTGGCAAATATTTTTGTTGTTTTCATCATATAGCTTAGTGGTTAGTAGGTACTAGCTGGCTGGCTAACTGAGCGTTCAGATAAACTAGGCATGAATTGGGGGACAGCTTGGTGTAATAGAAGATAGCTTGACTCCAGAGGCAGCCAGATCTTTCCATGCTGAGTTTCTGGGAACCTCTGCTTTCACATCTATACTGCACACAGTGATGCCCCTCTGGGAGGATGGATAAAGATTGCAGATAGCCTGAGCAGGCAGTGGTGCAGTGGATAGAGTGTCAGACCGGGACACAAAGGACCCAGGTTTAAAACCCCGAGGTGGCTGGCTTGAGAACAGGGTCACTGGCTTGAAGCCCAGGGTTGCTGGCTTGAGCCCAAGGTCGCTGGATTGAGCAAGGTGTCACTCACTTTGCTGTAGCCCCCTGGTCAAGGCACATATGAGAAAGCAATCAATAAACAACTAAGGTGCCGCAACAAAGAATTCATGCTTCTCATCTTTCTCCCTTCCTGTTGGTCTGTCCCTATCTGTCCCTCTCTCTGACTCTGTCTCTGCCAAAAGTAAGTAAGTAAGTAAGTAAGTAAGTAAGTAAGTAAATAAATAAATAAATAAATAAATAATTGCAGATAATGTATTGAAACATCTGGCATACTAATTAGTATTGATCATTAGGTTGCTATTTTTATTATCATCATTCAGTTTCTTTCCTTGGTGCCTTTGCTCTCATTCATCTTCTAAATCACCCAGTTGAGGTTGCATCCTGTCCCTTCATGTTGTCATCTCCTGGGCTGGGTTGCTTCACTCATCTCTGCCAACCCCTGTTCTTCTTTTACCCCAACCCACAAACTTACTCTTATCCTTCAGACCCTCTAATTTCCCTTCCATTTCCTCCAAATAAGTCAGATTATCTCCCAGTTCCTTCCTCTATAGAATTCTCTTTTCTTCTTTCCAACTCTTATTTTTCAAGACTGGGTGACATTTGTTAGACACTAAATTGAGGCCCAACAATTGAGCCTTGAATGAGAACAAGGAATTGTACTAAAGTGCCATTCCTTACCCTGTTTACCAAAGGCACTGGTGAAGGTCTCTGGTTCCCTAAGATATCTTCATGGTCAGTGACTCCCCACATAGAGTCATATCCGGTTTGGTTATTTTTCAGATCTCTCCTCATCAAGCCATGTTTCAGAGCCTAGAATTATAGGAGGAAAAAAAATTTTTTTTTTCTGGAAAATAGGAGGGATCCCTTGTTTGTGTTGGGGAATTATGGTTCTATGAGTCATATCCTTGGTTAATCTGAGACGTATCAATAGTAAATTGATTTGGTATGCCTCATCTGCTCACAATAAACAAGTGGGTGTGAAGTTTTAAGAGCCCAAGAAATGTACTTATAATTTGTAAAAACTAAAGAGCTTATAATTTGTAAAAAACTAAAAATAATAAACCGTTTATACTGGATAATTGAGTTTATGAAGGAAGCCAAAGAGGTGGTTCAGGAAAGGGGTTTACTAGCCCCTTATCCTCTCTTTCGCAGGATCCCTGGACCTCTGCAAAGCTGGTTCTCTGTGTTATCTTTGTGGTGAAAGATTTGTAACTCATCCAGTAAACAAACCCCTTTTCTTCTTTAAGATAGGAATGGGACTCATGCCAACAACAGAGATATGAAGTGACAATAAATGTACTGAGTACTTAAGAGAGACCTTAAACCCTCTTCTCCCACTGCTCTTCCAGAATAGTGGTGACCAGACATTTACCCTGCAGGCCGGAGATTTTAAGCCTCTATTCAATGGGTGATCTGGTCAGCTCTGGAGTAATGACTCTAAGATACTAATATCAAAAAAGGTTACCCAAAGGGTTAATAGAACTACCCCTCACCCGCAAAGATTCCAATCAGCATTTTAGCTCCCCCATTCTTCATCAGGAGCAGACAGCCAACATTACCAGACAACCTAGGAAAGCTTCCAGTGATCAAAATGAACAAATAAAAACAAAACTAGTAGAAACCAGACTGTTGAGGGAAAAGAAAATTTCATCTTCATAAACTGTAATACCTATCTACAGAGAAATAGAAGATATGGCATCCATGAAATCAGCACAGGAATGCTATTATAAAGGAAATTTAAAAACAAAAAGAGCTTTTGGGAAAAGAGCTTTCCAGAGCAGAAATAAAAATAATTTAAAAGAGGGCTTAGAAGATAAAGCTGAAATAATCTCCCAGATAGTAGAGCAAAATGACAAAAAGAGAAAAAGAAAATAGAGGAGCAGTCCAGAAAGTTTAACACTTAAGTGATAGAACTTTGTGAATGTAGGGGGAAATGATTGATGACATAATTGAATTAAAAATTTCAAAAAGAGCTTGACCAGGCAGTGGCACAGTGGATACAGCGTCAGACTGGGACACAGAGGACCCAGGTTCAAAACCCCGAGGTCACCAGTTTGAGTGCGTAATCATAGACATGACCCTATGGTTGCTGGCTTGAAGCCCAAGGTCGCTGGTTTGAGCCCAAAGCTCACCAGCTTGAGCAAGGGGTCACTCGTTCTGCGGTAGCCCCCTCACTCCCAGTCAAGGCACATATGAGAAAGCAATCAATGAACAAAGAATGGACCCACAGCAATGCACATCATTACAAATTTTCCCAAACACTGGAGACAAATATAAGATCTTAAAAGCATACAAAAGAAAAAAAAATAAGTCACCCACAGGGGAGCATCAGTCAGAATAGGTTTTATTTCTCAGCAGCAACAACAGGAATCATGAAGGTATGTAACCATACCTCCAAAATTCTGAAGATAAATGATTCCATCCTAGAATTCCATACTCAGCCGAACTATCTTTGTGTATGAGTGTAGAATAAGGACATTTTCCAGAATACATAATCTCAAAAACTTTACCTCCCCTGCATGCTGAACCAAAGATAGAATATATATACCAAGAAAAAGATACAGAAAAAGTGAGATACAGAAAACAGGAGGTCCAATATAGCAGATAGGGGAGAGCTCTCTTCAGAAGAGAGGCAGACGAAGAGCTCAGGGTGACAGTTTGGCAGCAGATGTGGAGGGTTACCAGTCCAGATGTGGCAATATAGCATGAAAAAAGAGTTGTCATCAGCATAATGCTTGCTGCGACTGTCTTCTCTAACTAAATGCAGCATGTTTGGGTTAAACTGGCCAAGACTTTTCTGCATTTGGCCTGTCTCCCCTCCTTGGGTCATACCCCCACAAATGTGATCTGCTTTGTCCTATTCTTTTGTTTAATTGTAGTAAAATACACATAACATTAAGTTTACTTATTTAATTATGAAAACTTTTACTATTTTTATGTGTACAATTTAGTAGTGTTAAGTCCATTCACAGTGTTGTACAGCCCATATCCAGAACTCTTCATCTTGCAAAGCTGAAACCCTATCCCATTAAACAACTCTGTATTTTTTTTTCTGAATTCCTACCACGTTTATTCACCCTCTGGGTCAGCCCCACTGGTCTTAACAAGTGAGAAAGAGCTGAGGGAGCTGCCCTCCAGGCTCAGGGTGACAATGGCAACAAGTCTGCTCTCTCAGGTGCTTACACTTTCTATCTCTATGGATTTGATCACTCTACATACCTCATATAAATAGAATTGACAACATTTGTCTGTTATGACTAGCTTGTTTCACTTAGTACAATGTTCTCAGGGTTTAATTATGTTGTAGCATGTGTCAGAATTTCCTTCCTTTTTAAGGCTGAATAATATTCCATTGTTTGTTTATATCACATTTTGTTTCTTCACTCATCCGTTGATGAACGCTCGGGTTGCTTCCACTCTTGGCTGTTATGAACAATGCTGCTATGAACATGGAAGTACAAATATTCTTCTGAGACCCTGGTTTTAATTCTTTTGAGTCAATATCCAGAACTGGAATTGCTGGATCATATGGTTATACTATTTTTTCCCCAGCTTTACTAAGATATAATTGACATATAACATTGTATAAGTTTGAGGTGCAGAGTATGCGCATTTGATACTTATTTGTTGTTAATTTTTTAATTTATTGTGTTAACATGGGTTCAAGAGTCCTACTCAGTATAACACCCTCAACCCTCCAAAATGTGCCCCCATTATAAAATAAAACCACAGGTAGAGTCTAGAGCCTGGGGCAATCCACAGATGATCAAGGGTGGTGGATGTGGCTCTCACACCTCTGCTGGTCTCAGGTGTCAGTCTGTTCAAAATTTTTTCACAGACCTCAGTAGGCTGTGGCCACCAAAATTCTGATGGGTGTGACCTCTGAGACCCAGAGATGTGGTCTCCCTGCAGTCTGGACAGTATCTACTGAGTCTACCTTGAGGTGGAAGCACAGTCATAGTCTCGGGAGCATGCAGGGGAAAGCTCCAGCCTCAATGCCATAGAACTGTGTCACTGGATGATCCTCTGCTTCCTGACTTCTCAGAATGGCCTAGTCTCCATAGGGTGGGGCAGACGAGATTCCCGAGGGTGGGATAGTTGCTGCCCCCCCCCCCCACCGGCTGACGCTGCACAGAGTGGACTGCTGCACCCAAGAAAGATGGCAAATGCAGTATTGGAGAATGATTCAGCACAGCACAGAGGTTCCGGTGGCTGTCTCCCACAGTGTCTCTTCCTGGGCCACTAACTTCACACTCTCCTCACATGACTCTCATGACTCTAGTCTTCTCAACTCTCTCTCCACTGGAGCCTCAGGCTATGAATGAGATTTCCTGAGTGGGCCCTTTAAGACAGAGTCTGTATCTCTGAGAGCTTCGTCTCTTTCTCACAGACTGAAACTTTGGCTCTTTTCATTGCCAGATGCTATGTAGGGGCTTCTTCTAGGCTCTGGGACTCTAGGATGGGGTACCTGGCCTGGGGCTAAGGATCCTCCCCTCTCAGGGAGACCCTTCCTACAGTGAGAGTCCCTTTAGAGCCTCTGCCATTGCTCACTCCTGGGAGTGGGAAGCACTTTTTTTTTTTAATTTTTTTATTTATTCATTTTAGAGAGGAGACACACACAGAGAGAGAGAGAGAGAGAGAGAGAGAGAGAGAGAGAGAGAGAGAGAGAAAGGGGGGAGGAGCTAGAAGCATCAACTCCCATATGTGCCTTGACCAGACCAGTGCAGGGTTTCGAACTGGCGACCTCAGTGTTCCCAGGTCTACACTTTATCCACTGCGCCACCACACGTCAGGCGGGAAGCATTTTTTATGTCTGTCCTTCTTACCAGTCTCGATGTGGCTTCTTCTGTGATTCTTGGTTATAGACTCCTCTTCATTTAGTCCAAAGTTGGTTTTTCAAGATGCTTGTTCTTAAATTAAGTTGTAATCCAATTTGGTCATGAGAGGTGGCTGTTGGAACATCCGCCTACTCCGTCACCATATTGAAATTCTCTGATATACTTATGCAGTGCAAAATAATTACCACAGAAGTGTTAACTAATATTTCTATCATGTCACATAATTACCATTTTTTTTTATGGCGAGAAAATTTAAGATGTGGTCTCATAGTAAATTTCAAAAATAAAATGTTATTTTTAACCATAATCACTATACTGTCTATTAGATCCTAGAACTTAAAACTGAAAGTTTGTATCGTTTGACAAACATCTCCCCTTTTCTTCCACCATTCTAGTCTCCATTTCTGTGAGTTCATCTTTTTCAGATTCCACATACAGTATTTTTCTTTCTTTTCTGACTTAGTTCATCATTTAGTATATTGCACTGAAGATCCATCTGTGTTGTTAAAAAAGGCAGGATGTCATTTTCATGGCTAAATAATGGAATATTATGATTATATATAGCATATCTTTATCCATTCATCTCTTGACTGGCATATTTTATCTATTGTGAATAATGATATAATAAACATGGGAGTACAGATATCTCTTCGAGATCCTGTTTTTATATCCTTGTTTACTCAGAATTTGGATTACTAGGTCATATGGTAGTTCTATTATTAATTTACTAAGGAACCTCTATACAGTGGTCCCTTGTCTATTGCGGAGGTTAAGTTCTAGAACCCCCCACGACAGGTGAAAATCTGTGAAGTGGCGACCTTATATTTATTTTATTATTTATATATGTTTTAAGGCTTATAAACCTTCCCCACACTCTTATAAATCTTTCCCACACTGTTATTAACCTTTCCCACACTTATTTTGCTTATTTTACCACAAAAATAATAAAAATATAAAAATACCGATATACTGCAAAATCCAGCGATATAGCAAAAAATCCGTGATACAAAATTAGATTATACAATTTAAAAATCTGTGATATAGTGAGACCACAAAAAGTGAACCACAATATGGCAAGGGACGACCATACTCTTTTCCATAGTGGCTGTACCAATTTATATTCCCACCAATAGTGTACAAGTTCCAACTTCTCCATATCCCATTTTCTGGGTTTTTGATGGTAGCCATCCTAATGGGTGTGATGTGATATCTCATTGTTGTTTACCCTATTTTGAGAGCTGGGGGAATCCATGGTAAACTCAGAAGGCAGAGATTGGAGAACACACTCCCTTGATCACATTTCTGTCAGCTATCTGGTGTCTGGGCTGTTCTACAACACTGCCAGATGCCCCATCTATGGTACTATGAGTTCACACAAAATTGACAAATGGGAATATGAAAATCCTAGCTCTTATTCAACGCCAAACTTCACTAATTATCCAAAGGATACAGGCAAGCAACAGGCACAAACAGAACGTTCTTTTCCTTGAAGGTTCTAAAACTGACAGCTTGTAAAAGGAAGCTTTTTCTTGCATTAGGGCACATTTGGTTCAAAGAGAACATATAGATGGCCAATAGACATATGAAAAAATACACAACGTCATTAATCATCAGAGAACTACAAATTAAAACCACTGTAAAATATTACCTTACACCTGTCAGAATATCTATTATCAATAAACCAACAAACAACAAGTGTTGGGGAGGATGTAGAGAAAAGGGAAACCTGTGCACTGTTGATGGGAATGCGGATTAGTGCAGCCAATGGAGTTACCTCAAAAAATTAAAAATATCCTGACCAGGAGGTAGAGCAGTGGATAGAGCGTTGGACTGAGATGCAGAGGACTCAGGTTCGAAACTCTGAGGTCACCGGCTTGAGTGTAGGCTCACAAATTTGAGCTTGAGGTTGCTGGCTTGAGTGTGGGATTATAGACATGACCCGATGGTCACTGGTTTAAGCCCAAAGGTCACTGGCTTGAAGCCCAAGGTTGCTGGCTTGAGCAAGGAGTCAGTCACTCTGCTGTAGCCCCTCAATCAAGGCACATATGAGAAAGCAATCAATGTACAACTAAAGTGCCGCAATGAAGAATTGACACTTCTCATCTCTCTCCCTTTCTGTTTGTCTGTCCCTATCTGTCCCGCTCTCTGACTCTGTCTCTGTCAAAAAAAAAAAAAAAATTAAATATAGAACTACCTATGACCCAGAAATTCCACTTCTGGGAATATATATGAAGAATCCCAAAACTCTAATTCAAAAGAAGATGTGCATTTCTATGTTCATTGTAGCATTATTAGCATTATTTACAATAGCTGAAATTGGGAAACAGCTGAAGTGTCCATCAGTAGATGAGTGGATAAAAAAGCTGTCATACATCTACAAAATAGAATACTACTTGACTGTAAAAAAAGAAGGAAATCTTACCTTTTAGGATAGCATGGGTGGATTTGGAGAGCACTAGGCCAAGCGAAATAAGCCAGTAAGAGAAAAACAAATACCATATGACTTTACTTATATGTGAAATCTAATGAACAAAATAAACTAAGAAACAAAACAGAAACAGACTCATAGATCCAGAGAACAGACTGACAGCTGTCAGAGTGGAGGGTGTTGGAGGACTGAGTGAAAAAGGTGAAGGGATGAAGCAAAACAAAAGAAAAAAGAAAAGAAAGAACCCCCAAGCTCATAGACGGACAACAGTAGGGTGATTACCAGAGGGGTGGGAGGAGTTGGGGGAGGTAGTATAGGATACAGGGGGAAATGGTGATGGAAGCACACTTTTGGCTTGATGAACACACACACACACACACACACACACACACACACACACACACACACTACATTTGGTTGTCAGATCGATGTATGAGTTTTGAACCATGTATATAATTGCTCTCAAAGAAAGCTGTGTCTGTGTATCTGTTTTAGAGTCTCTCAGTTTCATAGTTCATTGCTTACCTGACTATCCTTTCTCCCCACCCCATTCTTCAGCCATCCATACTCCTTAATCCATAAATTCCATGTTTATTTATAATGACCAATCTAAACAAAGCAGATAATTCCTGTTGAAAACATTTTATAGGTAGATGTTTTCCATATCTTTCTCTTCCTAAATACCCTTGTCAGGATTGCAGTGAGGTTTGGTTGAGGCATCCAGAAGGAAAGGGGTGAGTGGTAGATCTATGTTAATCATTTTTCTCCCTCTTCCCAAGACTCGGATGTAATGTTGTCCACTGACTTCCCTAGAAATAGCTTCTGTACATTCCCAGGAAATCTAACAGCAGACTCTCACTCCAGTACTGTTCAGCTTATCTTTTCCCGGAAGTCCTTTTCTTACAGAGATAAGATTGCCCTGTCCTTACACAGCTAGGTTTGTACTTGCTACTTGTGTTTTAAAACTAAAACATACTTGTTTAGATACATACATATAAGTAGGAAATGTGCAAAGAGCACCAAAGGACTGATTAATCCAAAAGTAATGTAAATCCTTGCTTTGAGGTAGAAGGGAGGGGTGTGATTAGGGAAGAAAGCATAGGACGCTGCTGACGAGCTGGGAAGGAGCTACTTATCCAGGATATCATGCCTGTGGATCTTTGATATTTTTCAAACCGTACAATTTTGTACTCTTCTACATATATGAAACATATTACAATAAAGCATAGTTAATAAATTATAATATTCTGGAGCTAGCTCAGTAGTTAGAAGACATATCAGTAAATCAGTATGAAAGCAAACCCATCATTTTGACCTGCATGTTCTGTGGCATGTCCTCAAAAATCAGCATAGGATAAAGAGGTAGTAGAGGAAAAAATCCTAATCCAGAAAAAGGCAGGGCCCTGGATCCTAACATTCTGCCCTCCCACCATGGCTGTGCTTCATTGGCAAGTCACTTACTCTCTCTGATGATCAGTTCGCTGATCTGTAAAATGGGATACTAACACTGCATCTGCCTATCTCCCAGCATTTTAGTGAAAAACAAATAAAATTAAACATGAATGAGCTTCAGTCTCAGAGTTTTCTTCTCTTAAACTGAACACTTACTGAGAATTAAGTGCTCAGTAATTGGGTCTACAGATTCAACACAATCCTGACCAAAATCGCAGTAGTTCTTTGGGGTGGATGTCAAGAAGCTGATTCTAAAACTGATTTGGAATGGCAAAGGAATTAGAAAAGTCAGTACAGTTTTGAAAAACAGGGACAAATTGAATTGTCATATCACCTGATTTCAAAAATTGTTACAAAGCTCCAGTAAACAAGACAGTATGATATTGGCAAAGGATAGACACGTAGATCAATGGAACAGAACAGAGAGTCCAGAAATAGACCCACACATGCATGTCAATTGATTTTGACAAAGATGCAAAGCCAATAGAGAAATAGTGTTTTTAAAAATTATGCCGGATCAATTGGCATCCACCTGCAAAAAAAGACCCTTGACCCATATCCTGTATTAAATGCAAAAATTAACTAAAAATGTATAAAAGGTCTCATCTAAAAATAGAAAACTTCTAGAAGATAACATTTTAAAAAATATCATTGTGACCTTGTGTTATGCAGAGATTTCTTAGATGTTCTGCCAGAAACATAATCCATAAAAGAACAAACTAATAAATCTGGCTTCATCAACGATAATAATGTCTTCTCTGTAAAAGACTAGACACCTCAGAAAATAAAAGACAAACTACAGACTAAGAGAAAATATTTGCAAATTGCATATCCAACAATATACTGATATCCATGATACGTACAAAGAGATCACTAAACTCAATAATACAAAACAAAACCCAAATTTTATTTATTGATTGAAATTATTGGAGTGACACTGGTTAACAAAATTATATAGGTTTTAGAGGTACAAGTCTACAATGCATCATCTGTACACTATATTGTGTATTCACCACCCCAAGTCACATTTCTGTTCATCACCATTTATCCTCACATACCCAGTGGTGGAATTCAAATAGTTTAACAACCGGCTCTCTGCCCTAACAACCATATTAAGTATAAAAAAAGCAATATACCGAAAGTTAGTTTATTTTTTCATGTACTTAATACTTAAATAAGAACAATAAAAGAGGTACACAAAACTAGATTATGAGAAAGTTTTAAAATATTAATGAAAAAATATTAAATAATACCTGACAAAAACCAATAAAACTTTTATTTAAGATATCTCTATATTGCTTTTTGATTGGTGTTCTCACTTGTCTTTTTCTTTGCTTTTATTCAAGCATCATCAGCTGGATGATTTATCCTTAACCATCTTTTCACTGTAGAAATAGGACCCCATTCCTTTACCTATGGATAGAATGAACATAACTATGGTTGCTTAGAATACACTGTTGCACAGATGAACTGCTAACAAAGAGTAAGAAATGTAAATTTGTGATTTCCACATTGGGTGGCTGCCTAGGCGCCCACCGTAAAGAGAACCCCGATTGCAAGTGCCATTTTAACAACCAGTTCGCCTCACTCAACAAAAAATTAGGTATTGATTCTGCCAAACCAGTGCAAACTGGCTGAATCCCACCACTGCCCATACCATTCTCCCCCTCTCCCCACCTAGCCTTCCTGTAGCAATCACCACACTGTTGTCTGTGCCCATGAGTTTTTTCTCTCATTATTTTTTCTTTTTCACTCAATCCCTCCACCCTCTTCACAAGCCACCCAACCACCCAACAGCTATCAGCCTGCTTTCTATGAGTCTATCTCTATTTTGTTTGTTAGTTCATTTTGTTCATTAGATTCCACATATGAGTTAAATCATGTGGTACTTGTCTTTCTCTGGCTGGCTTATTTCACTCAGCTTAATGCTCTCCAGGTGTAACCATGTTGTTGCAAATGTTAAGATTTCCTTCTTTTTTAGAGCTGATTAGTACTCCATTGTGTAAGTGTATTACAGCTTTTTTATCCACTTGTCTACTGATGGGTACTTGGGCTACTTCCAAATGTTGGCTATTATAAATAATGCTGCAATTAGCATAGGGGTGCATATATTCTTCTGAATCAGTGTTTCAGGTTTCTACAGATGCATTCCCAGAACTGGAATCACTGGGTCAAAGGCAGTTTCATTTTTAATTTTGTGAGGTACCTTCATACTGTTTTCCACAGTGGTTGCATCGGTCTGCATTCCCACAAACAGTGCACAAGCATTCTCTTTTTTCTACATCTTTGCCAACATTTGTTATTTGCTGATTTATTGATGATAGTCATTCTGACAGGTGTGAGATGATAGCTCATCGAGGTTTTAATTAATTTTCATTTCTCTGATGATTAGTGACATTGAACATCTTTTCATATGTCTATTGGCCATCTGTATGGCCTCTCTGGAGAAGTGTCTACTCAGGTTCTTGTCAGGGTTAAATTGGCTCCTGTAAAACTCAAATCCCCCTCACTCAACTCCCAGCAACGTCTTCAGTAAACATTTCCCTCGCCCGACCTCCCCCTCCCCTTTAGCTACTCCCCCTACCCTGGGAAGGTTCTGAAAAATGTCCTTGAGACAAGGCCATCATGAGGGGCCTGAGGGTTGGGAAAAGAAGACTGTCTGTAACCAAGGCAACCAACCCCAATATGTTAATCTAAGAATGTCCAAGTGCTTGCAGTAACCCCTATATCTACCCATTCCCTCCCACAGCTATTTGGGCTGACACCTTGCTGGTCTTACCCCACTTGTATCTAGTGTCCAGGTTCTTTTAAAATAAACTTTCCTTTTGGAATACACTAGTCTAGCGTTTTCAGTTGATCTCCCATGGTTTCTGCCTTTTCGGTTCTTTGACCATTTTTTAGTTGGATTATTTGGGTATTTTTGGTATTGAGTTTTATAGGCTCTTTATAAATTTTTATATTAACCCCTTATCAGATGTATTGGTGAATATATCCTCCCATTCAGTGGGTTGTCTTCTCATTTTGTTGATGGTTTCCTCTTCTGTGCAAATCTTTTTTAGTCTGATGTAGTTTCATTAGATTATTTTTTATTTTGTTTTCCTTGTCTGAGGAGAAAAACTACTGCTATGAGAAATGTTCGAGAATTTATTGCCTATGTTTTCTTCTAGAATTTTTATGGTTTCAAGTCTAATAGTTAAATGTTTAATCCATTTCAAGTTTATTCTTGTGTATGGTGTAAGAAGGTGGTCTAGTTTCATTTTTTTGCATGTATGTCCTGTGCAGGAGCCATAGTAAAGAGTTGCAATTACTCATGGATGGATTTTAGGAATACATTTATTATGATTAATAACAATATGTTGGGCAAACAAGTGTGTTAGGCTTGGTCACTTGTGCTTTGCCTGATTGGTGCATGAGCACGGAGCAGCACCCTGTGTGTATAGTCTATGTAAGGGTGCAGGTGCTCGGCCTCAGGGCGGCAGATTGCCTGCCACCATTGGGAGGAGCCATTGCTAGCTATTGTTTGCCAGAGATGGGGTTTTCACCCCCGGCCTGTTTTGCCTGGGAAGCCAGAGAGAGGGAAGCAGCTTCCTCTGCCTGTTTGCTCATCCGCTGTTGTGAGACTCTTATAAACAAAATGACCCACCATCCTCTGGCTCCACAGTTCCTTTACCATGTGCCCAAATCTTAATGTGAACCTGCACGGCCATGACATCCAGTCATACATCTGACGTAGGCGGCAGGATTCAGATCAGATCGGTTTGGAGCCGCCAACACCGTTGAAGGGTGGGATAGAGGAGTGGTCACTATTCTCCAGTGTATGGTTCCCCTTGGATGTTCTCTTGGAGGCTGTGGGTTGGTGGTTTTTTACAGCTTTGTGAGAAGAAACTGAGAACTCTGTGTGAGAATCTGCCCAAGGTCAAAAGCTCCAGGAAAAGCTGCAGGTCCAAGAACTGCAGGTAAGGCTACGGGCTGAGAATCAGCAATGGCTTGAACTGGAGCAAGTACTGAAGAAGGAGGCCAACCGCTTGCTAAAGCTGCAGTGTGAGATGCAGGCTGAACACCAACAGTGCCTGGAACTGGAGTGGTCACTGGAGAAGGAGTTACAGGCTCATGAGCTCCAGTTTTCCCTGAAAACAGAATGCTGGCACTGACAGTTGGTGGAGACACAACTGTGGGTTCAAGAGCTTGAGTCTCAGCTTCAGACTGAGAGCCGGCAGCCACAGGAGCCAAAATGGTTGCCCAGAAGGTAAAAACCCACCAGCCAAGAGTGCCTCAAGGGCAGCCCATCAACATAGTTACACAGATGGTGGCAGATTTGGGGGAGCTGGAGACAGCATGGGACCAAAAGGCTGTGGGGGCTGATGCCTGTGCTGCCTCCCCCCTTCAACTAACAAGGGAAATGGGCCTGTTAAGGCTACCTGATGTGGGTAGATTTGATTGTGGCTCAGGCAGATAGGGACAAATTGGATGGCAAATTTAATAAAGTCCTTTTGGAGCTTTGGAGGCAGCTTAAGACGGAGCAGAGGTTCCAGTCGCTGAAGAAGTGGGGGAAGCAGGCGGTCCCAGAAAGCTGCCAAGAAAATGGCTGGTGTTGCACAGTTGCAAGAGTACTTGTCAGAGACAGCTATGGGAGAGGAGGATCTCCCCAAGACCCATTGTTCCTGTTTGAATAGGGGGAAAGTTGAGAGACCCACCTAACAGGGATAGGTGGGGAGGCCTGAGGCCCCATGCAAAATTGATTATCCATTGATCACCTTCTAATGTGCAGCAGGTGTTGGCCTTAGAAGATAATAGGTGCCTTCTTTTTGCAGCAACAGATAAAAGAACTATCAAGGCAGCACAGGCCTTGAATGTGTTTGAGTAATGGACTCTTGGACTGCAACCAGAGGGTGGCACTAACTCCCTTGTTGGACGGTATGATGAGAGACTCTGATGGAGGGCCCAGCTCCAGTGGACATTCTCCTGCACTGGGAAACTGCTCTCATCCAGCTGCAGAGAAGCACCAAGGGTACTTTATGGTTTCCCATAGACACAGCCCTGGACTATACAGGCCCTCCCACCTACTGTGGGGTAGAGGGCTAGTGATGAGCCTTCGGTTAATGCCTGTGGCAGAGTGCTCAGGGAGATATTGTGAAGGGCAAGTTTGTAATTATTGTAACTGTATAACTTGTGCTGTTGCTGTAGTCTGTTTATGTAATGTACCTCACTCCTTGCACAGGGACCATTGCGAAGACACCTGTTGTGTAGATTGTGAAGTGAGCAACCCTAAAGGGGTGGAATGTTGAGCAAACAAGCATATGACAAGTGTGTTAGGCTTATACTTTTCCTGATTGGTGCATGAGCATGAGGCAGTACCATGTGTGTATAGTCTATGTAAGGCTGTAGGTACTTGCCCTCAGGGTGGTAGATTGTAGATTGCAGATTGCCTGCTGCCATTGGGAGAGGTCATTACTTGCTATTGTTTGCCAGAGAAGGGGTTTCCCCCGCCCTGCCTGTTTCACCTGGGAGTTTGGAGAGAAAGAGGAAGCAGTTTTCCCTGCCTGCTTGCTCACCTGCTGTTGTGAAACTCAGAATGGCCCACCATCCTCCGGCCCCACAGTTCCTGTACTGTCTGTCTGAATCCAGTGTGAACCTGCATGGCCATGGCACCTGGCCTTATACAATAAAAAATAATCAAGGCAAAATCAAAAGGGGTTTGAATTTATATAACCTCAACAAAGGCAGATTAAGGTAAGTGAGACCCCAGGTGCAGAAGAAAATACTGGGCCCCTAAAAAAAAGAGAGACAGGGAAAATAAAAATACATCTTAACCATATTTTTAAATAAGTAAAAAATATCATGTACTATTAATGTTAAAATTGCAGATATGAAACCAAACTTGGTGTCATTATAAAACATGTAAAGTTGGGGTTTTGCAGGGCCTTTCAGAAGTTGGGGCCAAGGGCATGCCCGATGCACCCACCCTTAAATCCACCTCTGTACCTCAAGTAGAATAAAGAAAAAGAATCAACACAATGATAAGCTACACATTAGCAGCAGACAGAGAAATATCAGCCTGAGCTCTAGAGTAATAGCTACTCAAAGAAATAGACTAAGAAAAAGAGAATTATGAGTATGCACAAATCTCACCAAACCATGGAGGAACACATTGCCAGACCAGGAAGCCTCAGCCTGGGCTCCACAGTCAGCCACCCACCATGCACATCCACAAGGAAGAGTTCTCTAGAGTTTCAGGAACAATCTGAGACTCTACCTATTTTATGGGAAAATTTTGACTGGAGGTTATTGCACAAGGGCCCCTGTGCATAGCCTCCAGGACCAAAGAAAGGTCCTCACATTCTGGAATAATTAACTAGGCCAGCAGTCATTAAATGGTAAGAACATCTTCCATGGCTTCAGGAGAAACTGCAGCAGGACGTCTTATCTTACCCTGAATAAATAACTCAGTCATTCCTGCAGCCATTTTGTGTGACCCTTATTGTTCATGTTCAATTGAGTTCAAATTCATATTTTCTTATGTACTGTTCCTCCACAACGTATCTGTCCATGTTTTCCAACACCATTTATTAAATAAATTATCTTTACTTCGTTGTATGTTTTTGCTTCCTTTATCAAATATTGACTATAAAAATGTGGGTTAATTTCTGGGCTCTTATTCTGTTCTATTGATTGTTATGTCTGTTTTTATGCCAGTACCTTGCTGGTTTTGCTTACTGTGGTCTTGCGGTATAGTTTGATATCAGGTAGCATGTCTACAACTTTTTTCTTCTTACTCAGGATTGCTGTGGCTATTTGGAGTCTTTAGTAGTTCCACATAAGTTTTTGAATTATTTGTTCTAGTTCTCTGAACTGCACCATTAGTATCTTGATAAGGAATCGCCTTGAACCTATAGATTTCTTTGGGTAGTATGGACATTTCAATGATGTTAATTCTTCCTATCCGCAAACACGGTATATGCTTACACTTATGTGTATCTTCTTAATTTCTTTCTTCAGTATCTATAATTTTCTGGGTATAGGTCTATTACATTCTTGGTTAAATTTATTCCTAAGTATTTTATGCTTTTTGAAGCAATTATGATTGGGATTTTTTTCCTTAGTTTCCCTTTGTGATAGTTTATTATTAGTGTATAAAAATGCAACTGATTTCTGGATACTTTGTATCCTGCTACTTTACTGAATTCATTTATCAGTTCTAGTAGTGTTTTGGTGTAATATTTAGTGTTCTCTGTACAGTATCATGTCATTTGCAAATAACAACAGTTAAAATCCAATTTTTAAAATGGCCTAAAGATTTGAACAGACACTTGTTCAAAGAGGATATTTGGTTGGAAATAATCATATGGAAAAATGCTTCTCACATTTTAGGGAAATGCAAATAAAAATTATAATGAAATATAATTTTATATTCACCAGATTGTAAATATAAGTTTGACAAATCCAAGTGGTATGGAAGATGGGGAGAATATAGAACTCTTCTGGCCTATTGATAGGAGTGAAAATTGGAATGATTTCTTTGGCATATAATTTGGCACAGTCTAGTTAGGTTGAAGATTCGTATACCACATGACCCAGAAATTTCACTTCTAGATAGACTGAGAAAAACTCTCAACATGTGCACACACATCAAAAATAAAGAAATGCATACAAAAATACAACAGTGTGCAGAAAGGGGGAAATATGCAAAATGTCCATCAACAGAAGAATAGATAAATTGTGGTTGTTCATACAACGGTGTACAGTATAAAAGGGGTTAGCTAACTATAGACCATGAGTGAAATCCAGCCCAATGTATTTTTGTGTAAATACATCTTCAATGAAACCCAGCCACCATCTTTCATTGATGTACTGCCTATGGCAGCTCTCATGCTATAATAAACCATTGTGTATTTGCAAAAGAGACTAAAATATTGACTGGATTTTACGAGAAAACTTTTCTGATACCTACTATACAGTAGTAACATAAAGAAATGAATGAGAGGTACATATATCAGTTGGCATTGAACCAGAGAAATAAAACCAGTGGGAGATATATGATAAGAAGTTTATCGCAAAGACTTGGCTTAAATAACTGTGGTCCTGGCTAGGTAAACCCAAAATCCATAGGGCAGGCCAACAGGAAGGACAAGCTGGAACTGTCAAGAAGGAACGGAAGTGGTGTACATAATCAGAATTTCTTCAGAAAAGAATCGACTCTGTCCTTAATGCCTTTTAATTGAATCAGCTCTATTCAAATTATCTAGTATAATCTCCTTTACTTAGAGTCAACTGATTGTAGACTTTGTTTATTTATTTACTTTATATTTAGAAATGAAATTTAATGAGGTGACTTTGGTTCATAGAAATACATAGGTTTCAGGTATACAACCTCACAGCAGGTGAACTATTTATTGCATTGTTGGTTGTGTGATTGTAGACTTTAATCACATCTACAAAATACCTTCACAGCAACACCTAAATTAGTGTTTCACTGAATAACTGGGGACTGTAGCCAAGCCAAGGTGACAAATAAAACTGACCACCAAATATATCAACAAATACAAACCTTGTAAACAGAATGTTGAATGACAATAAGAAAAAATTGCAAACTGATCTGTGAGGTATGGCAACATTGATATAAAGGCTGAAAATAAGCAAAACAATTTAGTGAAGTTGATGGCTACATCGATATATAAAACTATGTGGTTGAAGGGACAAATGGCTACTTTATGATACTGATTGCCACTGGGGAAGAGGGAAATGAATGGAATTGGAAATAGGTATATTGTATCTGTAATTTCTCTTTAAGACAAAGGACTCCAAAGCAAGAGAGACACATAAAAATTTTATTAAGCTTAACCCTGATGTTGCAATTGTTTATTATATTATTATTGGTATTTGTATACATGTTTGGATCTTTCACAACAATTTTTTTTTAATCGTAATGATTGCCCTCCTCTGACCAATCCTAAATGGCATGTTCACACTGGGCAGTCAACTCTAAATCAGAACCACATGGATAGGACCAGAGAGTAGAAGCTTCTTTTTTTTTTTTTAATCTAAATGCCAAACACCCTTTGTTGGCTGCTTCAGGGTTTTTTTCATGGATCAGTGTTTCAAGGAATGAGCCCCACCTCCTGGGAGCAGTGCCTGGAAAATCACAGTGATCACTGTGCTCTAACCTGTGCTCAGCTGAGACCATGGAGCAGAGTGTGAGTCATTCCTACTGGCACCCTGACCTTGGCTGACCTCCACAATATCAAGGTCTGTAGTTAAATAGAACTCCTGACTTGAGGAGCTAGAGATAAAGAGGCATGTGGCCAATCACATGACACGTGGCTGCTGATGGAATGAGACTTGTCACACCTCCAAGGGGCTTTCACCAGGACCTACATATGTGTTCATACACTAAGGGGCAGAACACTAAGAGTTATTCCTGCAGAATGCTAGATGACTTTGATTTAAGAAGTCATTATATAGTAGTTATACACAGATCCAGAGATTGCAACCTATTGCATGCCTGCAGAAATTGACCAACCGACATCCTATATGGCATATGAACGTAAGTATTTGCAAAAATTAACTCCTTTTAGCCCAAATTGGTATAAATATTTTTGAAAACTGGCTTCTAGCTAGCATTAATCAATGACATAGCTTATGCATACCTCTTGAGTTAGCAATTCCATTCCTAGGTATGCATTCAACTAAATACATACATACACAAAGAAACATACATAGAGCCATTATTTGTAACAGGCAAAACTGGAAAAAGAAATAATCAACATAAGTTATAGAAACTGTGACTTATTATGCAGTGAAATACTTTGGAGCAATCAAAATAAATAAACTTTTCCTATATATTTTAATATGGATAAATCTAATAAACATGCCAAGCAAAAGGGAACAGACAAAACAGTATATACAGTATGATTCTATTTATAAACACAACTAGTTTATTGTGTTAGAAGTCATGATAATAACTATCTTTGAGGACTTATAACTGGGTGGTTCATGGGAGGGGAATCTGGAAGAGTTAGTTATGTCTTTTGAGATGAACACTGGTTGCATAGACATTAGGTGAGTTGTACACATAATAAATGCGCTATTTTTATGTAGATTATATTTCAATAAAATGTTTGTTTTAAAAATATTAACTCATTTTTTTTAACAATTTAAAAAAATAACATGATCTTTGTAAAAACTTAGAATATCTGAAAAACGAAAGAGAAGAAAATGAAAGTCTCCTAAGAATTCCACTACACATAGTTATTGATGGTAGTATTATTTCAGTATTTTTTTTGGTCATATATGTATATATTTTCCCTATAGTTAGTTCATCTTTTCAACAATGGTTATTAAGCATCTACCATGTGCCAGGCTTTATTCTAGGTGCTAGAAATGCACAAACAACATAATCATGGGTCCCACCTTTACAGAGCTAACAGTGAGGCAGGGTACCAACCATAGAAAAATGAATGCATAAATGCACAAGAGAAAATTTAGGTAATATGTGATTAATAATGGAAAAAGTAATACCTAACAATACTGAAGACTTGTAATGTGCTTTTCTAAGCCCTTTACCTCACATATATAAATACATTGAGTAAAACCATTGTGTGTATATTACAAGGAAAGTGATTTTCATAAATCTTTCAGCACAATGGTCAGGAAGACCTCTCGCAAGAAATGACATCTGGTGTTAAGGTTCATATGAACAGAGAAGACAGCTGGGGGAAGATCCAGGTTAGGAGCCTTCCCAGCCAAGGGAACAACAAGTTTAAATTACCTGAGCATAAAATAGTTTAGCATGTTCATGATACAGAAATGAATAAATAACTATGACTGAAATTTTAAGGAGCAAGGGGCAAAGTGGCCTGCAATGATACCGAAGATACGTGTTTTGTGGTCAGACCATGTACAGCCTTGAAAGCCATAGTCATGAGTCTGGCTTTGGAAGATGTTAAGCAGCAGAGTGACAAGATCTGAGAGCCCTTGTTGTAAAGATCACACTGCATAGTACTTGGCAAAAGGATTTTTAAGGAGACAAGAGTCAAAGCAAGGAGAATAGTTAAAAGGAGCCTATGGTCATCTGAACAAGACATGATGGCCCCTTGGGTCAGGGTAGTGGCAGAATAATTAGGATTTTGTTGAAGTGATACTTTTTTAATAGTTTTATGTAAGCCTTGTTCATTTTGCTTAATTTTATATGTAAAAAAATGAATTTGAAAAATTATTATTATTATTTTTTAATTGGGAGGAGAGGAGATAGGGAAACAGACACCTGTATGCACCTTAACCAGGATCCACCCAGCAACCCCTGTCTGGGCTGGTGCTAGAATTAATCCAGTGTCGGGGTCAATGCTCGGACCAATTGAGCCACTGACTGTGGGAGGGAAAGAGGGCGAAAAGGGGGAGAGAAACAGATGATCACTTCATATGTGTGCCCTGATCCAGAATCGAACCTGGGATATCCATATGTCAGGTCAACGCTCTATCCACTGAGCCAACCAGCCAGGGCCTTGAAAAATTCTTTTTTTTATATATATATATTTTTTATTATTATTAATTCTAATGGGGTGACACCAATAAATCAGGGTACATATGTACAATGAAAACATCTCCAGGTTATCTTATCATTCAATTGTGTTGCATACCCGTCACCAAAAGTCAAATTGTCCTCTGTCACCTTCTATCTGGGAAAAATTCTTATAGATTTTAATTTTAAATATATTTTAGGATTCCCAAACTGAAAAACAAGCAGAAAAATCTAAGAATGATTCATTTTGAGAAAATGGGTGAACCCAGGACTGTCATTCTTGCAGGCACCAAGGATCTCTTTAAAGTAGCAGAACCAGGCACAATTTTCCCAGCTATTTCATTGTCTCCCCGTTCCAACCGCTATTTTCATACTTTCATTTCAGTATGAGCAAAGGACTGAGCTTTTGTTACAGCTGCTACTTTTGGGACAATTGAGACCATTAATGGACACCATCTCCTGTGCCTGTCTTGCCAACATCCTACAGATAGAGTTTGAAATTTGGGGTCCCTCTTTGCTAAAACTCTGCCCACCCTTAAGTCCATGAAAAGCTGAAGGCAGCTGCAATTGGGTTTTATCAAAGGCTAAAGAGCCTGCACTATTGATTGTTCCACAGAAGCCACATTTTAATACTTCTTCCTCACCGAGAACCTGCTCCTCATTATAAAGAGTATTGATGCCAGATATTTTTCCCAGTCTCGCTTGCAGCCAGATCATTAATCTCAAAGTGTTGTCTTGGTCTTTAGTTTTAATCCCTAATGACCATGGCATGGTTGCCTCTGTTTTCTGACCAGAGCTTCCCTAAAGTCTGGATTTTGTTGATTAAATCCTCGTGATGTAATTTAATATGGTCTTCTGTTTTCTATATTCCTATAAAGTTATAAACCTCGATGCATATCATCCTTGCAACTCAAGGAGGCAGGACTATTAATGTCCCCACTTTACAGGGGAATAAACTGGGCACAGAAAGGTTTCATACTAGAGGTTGTGTAGCCAGGGTTTGAATCCAAGCAGATGATTCTAACCTCTATGCTGCACACAAAGAAATATGTCAGAAGAACATTATGCAACTCCCTTTGGTTGAACATTCTCTAGGACCGTGATGGTGAACCTATGACACACGTGTCAGCACTGACACGCGTAGCCATTTTTGATGACACACGGCCGCATACCAGAGAAGTATGGGGCCGCATGCCAAGAAGGACGTTTCATCCTCAGCTCCTGCATGGCCAGGTGCAGTAGCCGAGGATAAAACATTTGCTGTAGTGTAGACACTCTGTGCCAGAGTTCTGTAGGCCAAAACAACAGAACCCCGGCACAGAGCGTCTAGTTCTGGGACTTCCGGTTGGGCCGTTTTTCTCGAAGTGACACACCACCCAAGTTATGCTTGTTTTTTTGGTGAATTTTGACACACCAAGCTCAAAAGATTGCCCATCACTGCTCTAGGAGCAGATGATTGATTGGATCATAAGCCTAAAAATCAATTCAATCAACTAGCAACCATTACTGAGCACCTACAGCATGTGCTGAGCTACACTGTGAGATACCAAGATGGACAAGATGATGTTGAAGATGATGATAGTGGCCATACTGAGCACTTGCTGTGCACCACACCCTGTGCTAGATGCTATGAATACAGCAGTGATCAGTCACAGTGAATTTTGTTATGGAGCTCAGTCTTATGAGAGATAAACAACAGTGTGTTAAGTGCTCTAATGGGGATTGCTCAGAGCTGTGCTGACCAATCCAGTAGCCACTAGCCACGTGTGGCTATTTATATTTAAATCAGTTACAATTAAATAAAATTTGGCTTAGGGTGGGGGTTTGCAAGGCCAATGCCAAGATGTCGGAATACCTTAGCTGGTCTGGGAAGTTATTAGCATGAGATGACTCAGTCCTTCCTGCAGGCATGGATTTTGAATGCCAGTTCTTTCTAAACAACATTTATGGGTGTGTCATAAAATGGATCTGTTCAGGGGCAGGGCAAAGGCACGACTCATATCACTCTGATCTCAGAGAGTACTTTCAACATCAAAGCGGAGTTTGTCTCTCTGCAGCAGGAGAGTCTTCAGGAAAAGGCAAGAGAGGTGCTTGGAGACATACTTTGTTTTCAGAATGGATCACCATGTTTCATCTGTCTCCTACCCCACTTCAAATGGATCCCAGCTTCAGAGTGAGAAAGACATTTAGTCATAGAGTGCAGAATTAGTTTTTGAAATTTTATATATTTTTTAATTTTTATTGATTAATTTTAACAAGAGAGGAAGAAAGAGAGAGAGAGGAAAATCAATCTTTTCCAGTATGTGCCCTGACTAGGGATCAAACTGGCAACCTCTCTGCTTCCAGATGGTGCTCTAACCAACTGAGCTATCCAACAAGGGTGGTTTTTGGAATTTTATATTAATATATTATTATGCACTTAACTTTATGGGAAAAATAATTCAATTCACATTAATGTCTAAATTGACTTGTGAACATGTAAATATGACACATTCATGCTGTGCATGTGTTTTATATAGTGTGTTCACTGTTCACATACTATTTGTTACAATTTTTTTGTCTTGAGTTATCTCATGTACATTTTTTTGCACATCAATACAGAAAAAAGAAGACTTCTTTTTTTACAGAGAAAGAGAGAGTCAGAGAGGGATAGATAGGGACAGACAGACAGGAATGGAGAGAGATGAGAAGCATCAATCATCAGGTTTTTTTGTTGCTGTTGTGACATCTTAGTTGTTCATTGATTGCTTTCTCATATGTGCCTAGACCGCAGACCTTCAGCAGACTGAGTAACCCCTTGCTAGAGCCAGTGACCTTGGGTCCATTCTGGTGAGCTTTAGCTCAAACCAGATGGACCCGCGCTCAAGCTGGCGACCTTGGGATCTTGAACCTGGGTCCTTCCACATCCCAGTCCGACGCTCTATCCACTGCACCACCACCTATTCAGGCAAGACTTCTTTTTAATAATGGTTTATAACAATCAGTCTTCAACTGTTGGCTATTGGGTTTATTTCCTGTCACTACCAACAATATCAATGTAATAAATAGTTTTGTACAATCATTATTATTAAGTTAATTTTTTTCTAGCATATATTCCCCAAAGTGGGATGACTAGAACAGAGGTATTAATAATTGTATGCTTATTGTGAGTTGCTCTCTAGAAAGATTATGCCAATATTTATTTGGTATACCTGTTTCCCCAAACCTCAATCAACAATGAGTTTTGAATTTTTATGTTGCTTTTGGTAATTTAAGGCATCTGGGGTCAGGGAGAATCTTAGCCCTATTAGTTTAAGGACATTACTTAGCCTTTCTGCCTCAACTGTGAATATGGATAAAAAGACTACTTTTTTAGGTTGGGGATTGAATGAGATAGTTCAGGCAAACCATCTGGCACACGGCTTGATACACAGTATATAAGTGAGCAATGCCTACTTCTCCCCCTTCACAAGTGTACAGAGTCAATTTGGAGCTTTTGCATTGCATTTTTCTTTCCTTGCTGCTGAGGTTAAGCATTTGTTTCATGAGATTATTTGTTACTGGAATTCCTGTAGAGTATTGTAAAGCCACTGTCCCTTCTCACTCTTCTCCATCTCCTCCTCTGTCCCATAGGATGCCCAATCTTGAACTAGACTCCACCATCCCTTATTTTCCAACTGGTCCAAGACCATCATTATGACATCCAGACTTCAGGAAGAGTGCCAAGGTACAGAACATTGCCCCTCCGCCGAGCATCTTCCCTACCATCCACACACAAACTCAATGTTGCAGAATCACAGACTCTCCAACTTGAAATTGAATAGTTATTTGTCGAACTTTCCAATGGGTGCTTGACAGTTTTTATCCACACTAGTGGTCTCTTCTTAAAATTTATTAAGGCCCTGGCTGGTTTGCTCAGTGGATAGAGAGTTGGCCTGGTATGGACATCCTGGGTTTGATCCCGGGTCAGGGCACACATGAAAAGTGACCATCTGCTTCTCTTCTTTTCTCTCTCCCCCTTTTCTTTCTCTTCCTCTCCTGTAGCCAGTGGCTTGACTGGTCTGAGCATCAGCCTTAGGCACTGAGGATAGCTCGGTCAATTTGTGCATCGGCCCCACATGGGGTTGCCAGGTGTATCCTGATTGAGGCACATGTAGGAGTCTGTCTCTCTAACTCCCCTTCTCTCACTTAAACAAAACAACAAAACATTTATTAAATAATACCTGTTGGATAAATACTATGATGAATTTAGGGTGAAGCTAGAATTTGGCTTCTTTGTTCTTGGTCACCAGGCAACCCAGTCAGCATTTTTATCAGCTACAGTCATTTTTCAAGTGACCGTATACTGGAACACCTTTGAGAAACTTTAGGTTCTTAATGTGTTAGTCTTCTGCTGATAGTACTCAGTATTTTATTTAATTGAACATCTCCCGTGTAGCTTATACTTGAAGCCTCTAAGATCTACGTCCTTCTAGTTAACAGATGGTGCTAAAGTTGAAAAGTTATAAAGAGACATGAATATATTATTTCAAGTTATAAAAGTAATAACTCTCACAAAAATAAGAAACCATAGAAATTGAGTGGCAGAAAGGTAAGGATGTGGGAGATAATAACCTGTTTTAATTTCCTTCTCTTTCAGAGTAGAACGTCAAAGATGCTTTTATAAAAGTATAACTATATTATTTAATCTTAAAACAAAAGCCACCAGAAGAATAAAAAACCAGAAACTTTAAAAAGTGTTCTGCTGCCTGACCAGGCAGTGGCGCAGTGAATAGAGCATTGGACTGGGACACGGAGGACCCAGGTTCGATACCCCAAGGTCCAGCTTGAGAGTAGGCTCATCTGGGCTTGAGCAAGGCTCACCAGCTTGAACCCAAGGTTGCTGGCTTGAGAAAGGGGTTACTCGCTCTGCTATAGCCCCCCTTCCCCATCCAGGCACATATGGGAAAGCAATTAATGAACAACTAAGGTGCTGCAACAAAGAATTGATGCTTCTCATCTCTCTTCCTATCTGTCTGTCCTTATCTGTTCCTCTCTCTGTCTCTCCCTGTCTCTGTCACCCCTCCCCCCCCAAAAAAGTGGTCTGCTATGAGACTAGAACTAGAGGTTGGATGGTGAGTGGGAAGGGAAAATCTTACTTTTAATCTTAAACTTTTATATTGTTTGAAATTTTCTGATTTGTGCATGTTATTTGCCTTTTAAAAGCAATTGCTTTATTGAGATTGATTTACAAACCATTCAATTCACCCATTTAAATGTACAAATTAATGTTCTTCAGCATATTTAGAGTTGTACCTCCATACTGCTATCAACTTTAGAACACTTTATCGTCTACTCCCCAAATCCAGTACCCATTAGTAGTCACTCCCCATTTCCCCATCAGGTGCCCTCTCTTTCATCCTAGGCAACCACTAATCTATTTTCTGTTTTTATATATTTGCCCATTCTGAAAATTTCATATAAACGAAATCATACAACATGTGGCCTTTAGTATCTGGCGTTTCTCAGTTAGCATAATGTTTTCAAGATTCATCCATGTAGTAGCATGTATGAGTACTTCATTCCGTTTTATCACCAAATAATACTTTATTATATGGAATTACATTTTATTTATCCATTCCTCAGTTATTGGAGATTTGGTTGTTCCCCCCCCCCTTTTCTCTTTTGGCTATTGTGAATAATACTGCTATGAACATTTGTGTACAAGTTGTCATGTGAATATGTTTTCATATCTCTTGAGCAAATACCTAGCAATGAAATTGCCATGTCATAAAGAAACTCTATGTTTAACCTTTTACTAGAACTTCAGGCTATTCTGCAAGAGACTGCACCTTTTTACGTTCCCATCAGCACTGCATGAGGGTTCCAGTGTCTTCACATCCTCACCAACACTTGGTTTCATGTCTTCCTGATTCTAGCCACCCAGTGGGTATGAAATGGTAGTATCTTACTGTGGTTTTGATTGGCATTTCTCTAATGGCTAATAATGTTGAGTTTCATTTCATGTGCTTCCTGGCCATTTGTATATCTTCTTTAAAGGAATGTCTTTTAAGATTCTTTGCCTTGTGTACATGCTATTTTAACCTAAAAAGTAGTATGACTATCTTAAAGCACAGTAAGCAAATACGAAATGTTGGAGAAGGAAACTGAGTAATTTCTTTTTGCCTTTATAAATTTTTCAAAATTCTTAAAACACACAAATTTTTGTCATCATCAAATGTTACTATCATTTTTTCTCAAGTTGTTTGCCATTCTCTGATTTAAAAAACTAGCACAGATCTTTTTTTTTTTAATAGCAGACACAAATTAACCGGAAGGCAACAATAGCTAACATTGTAGCAGATTACTCTCCAAGACGTTTTTCTAGACTTTCTGTATTTTTTTGAGATTGTACCATATGGTCAAGTTCAAATTATGCCTTTTATTCTTATAATATCATAAACAAACCCCTGCATATTAAAGAAATCTTTTCAATCACTTCTTCTTAAGAAGTTTCTTCTAGAAGAAACATCACTGCACTTCTCAGTATGGAGAATGGTCACAATAGAGGGCTTCTTTCTTATGCTCACTACTTTAAGGGGAAATATTAAGCCACACACAGAGACATACACACGATTCTCCCAGCCCATGGACAATACAAACCAAGGAGACAGAACTTGCAGAGGATGTGGCCTGCTTCATTGCTGCAGCCTGATACTCTCTCCCTACTTTGTGCAGAAAAAGACAGAGAAGAGCTTCATGCAGTATGAAGAAACTGGTAAACTCTCCAACATTTCTAATGTACATCTTCATGCTATGGCTTTGTCTTTTAGTGTAAAGTATCTATAAATCCTCACAGTATTCCCCAACTTTTATATTTTTAAATAATTTATTAATTGATTTAGAGAAAGAGGAAAGGAGAGAGATAGAACAATGATCTCTTTCTGTTTGTGCCCTGACAGGGGATAGAACTGGCAACTTTTGCATGTTGGGACAAGGCTCTAACCAACTGAGCATCTAGCCAGGGCTACATTTTTACTTAAAGGATATTTGTGCTAGAAAAAAACTACATCCCTCTTGCTTGCCTCACAGTCCTTTTCTTTCCCTCATTATGATCCTTACTCCTGAAACCACCTGTGCCATCATGCCAGGATGACTACAGGCAGAGCTGAGACTTATGTTTCTTCATTTTCCTCCCAAAGCTCCAGAGTTTCCAGTTACAGCAAATGCTGCCCACACAGATTCTACCTTCTCCCATGATAATGGAAGCAATCATACTCTCCTGATGGCCAAAGCTCTGGTAAACACTTCTTTTTACAGTTGCTTCATGTTTTCAATTTTTGGTAATAATGTAGGCAGGCTTTTGAGTCTTTAGGTTTTTGTGTATGTCCATAAACACTTTCAAAACAGCAATGTCATCCAAAACTACACACCTACAAAGGGCTAAAGATATGCAGAAAACACCCAGATACAAGCACAGGAGATTAACCTGACTACTGAAAACTTCCCCTACTTAGTCTCTAATCATAGCTGTTCAAGAATAAACTTAAGATGAATGATTTATTTATTAAAAAAAATTATTTTTAATTTCTTTTTATTTTTATTCATTTTAGAGAGGAGACACATAGTGAGGGGGGGGAAGAGAGAGAGAGAGAGAGAGAGAGAGAGAGAGAGAGAAAGAAAGAGAGAAAGGGGGGAGGAGCTGGAAGCATCAACTCCCATATGTGCCTTGACCAGACCAGTGCAGGTTTTGAACTGGCGACCTCAGTGTTCCCAGGTCGATGCTTTATCCACTGCGCCACCACAGGTCAGGAGAATGATTTATTTTTAATGTAGTGCATTAGGCAGAGAATATAGTGCTCACCAATATCTGTATTCTCTTCTTCCCCAACACAGCTGTTATACATACGTTTCCAGCCATTAGATTAAGTGGGGCCATGGATTGAGTTCTAGACAATAGAATGTGGGTGGATATGATATTTGCCACTTCCATACCTGGCATCCTAATTTTTTGCTTTCTTCCTGTTCAGCAGGGATTTTGGAGGCCAAATGTTAAAAATCATGGTACCACAAATGGAAGGAGCCAGGGTCTCTGAATGACCGCATGAAGTCAACTCTATCACCATACCATGGGGAACAGAGACATGAATAAGAAATGGACCTTTATTATATTAGTTCACTGAGGATTGAGGGTTGTATATTACATCAGTTTGTGTAACATATTTTCTTTTCTACCTCCTACTCCAACAAAATAATCTAGGTTGTATGACAGTTCGTGGACAATGCCTTTAAAGAGTTGTCAAAACAAAAGCTCCAGTTTGCTAGCAAAGCATTGAAATTCAAATATCGCCAAGAGGAGAAGCTTGCTAGTAAGGTTCTACCTAAATGGTTCTAAGTCCAGGAAATTCCCTAAATGTTTGGAGAAGTAAAAGCACAAATCAAAGCCGTCTTTCAGGTGCAGTCACATGGTGAGGTGTCACAGAGGACTTGAGAAATCTTAAAGAGGGCTTCACTGGTTGACTAAAGTTAGCATTCAGTTCTCTTCAACAACTATTGTGTCATTAGCGTCATGGGTACCACCTCCTTTCAGGAAGCAAAACTGGAAAACTCCAAGTCCTGGCTCTGAACAATGCTCTTCCATACACAGCAGAGTTAGTCTCGCTCATGGTAAGCACCTGAACCCTTCCTGAAATGGTGACAGGAAGGCATCAGCTACACTGATGTCCTGGATGGACAGCTATTGTCTCTATTTAGGAAGCGTGAGTGTCTTTGTTGAATTCATTACCTTTTCTTTTTTTTCAGCTTTCCCTGTAGATTTGTTTCTTGGTATTCTTTCTATACCTGCTGCCCTTTTATTGTGACCCATATGATGTCAAATGTATTCAGTATTGATAAGAAATTCTTTTAATGTTTCAAGGAGGCAGAAAACAGCTGAGTATTTCATATATTAGAGCAAAGATGATTGTGGCATGAAACACCTATGCTAAGTCATGATGAATCCAGGACACATTCTGCTGACCATCTCCTACTCTAGGGATAAGATGGCAGCCCTGGGTTTTATTCCTAGTTCTACAACTGGGTTTGTGACTTTAGGTAAGTTGTTTCTACATACCATTCCCCAGGGTACAATAATTGCAATAGATTTTGCAGGTTTTGATTTGAGGAACATTGCTGACTCATTTCTGCCTCCTTCACTTACTTCAAACTTTTAAACCAGACTCTCCAACCAAAAGGGGGTTTCTTTCTCTCATATTAAGACCTTGACTTTCAGTTTCCTTGATATCTAAGTTCAGACTTGATATTAAAAAAAAGTATGTATAAATGTTAATGTCTTTAGGATGCTTTCAGAAATAAAACTTGGTTCTCTGTGCTGTACTAACAATTCTCTACTTTATCCCCTTCTCCCTCCCCTGCATTCTGATATTCTCTCACTCCTTATTCATTCTTCAAATCAAACACTATTAAGTTTTCATATATATAACTTCTGGGCAATATGAACATTCACCTAGAAAAGGTACGTATGTGAATGTTTCTAACAAGAAAAAAAATATTGAAGAGAAAAGGAGTAACTGAACTCAACAGGAAACAGATTGTACAGGCTAGTGGAAATTAGACAAGAAGTTTTAAAGGCATATGTGTTTGTAAATGTAAAAACAACATAATGTTGAAATTTTTTCAATCTTAGAATTTCCCTACCCTTGCATAAGAGCTATATTTTTAATTGTTTTTCTTCAGAAGATATTCATATGTATATTTTCACATAATTATAATCTCAATGCATATAATTTTATATTCTGGTGGATTCATTAGGGAAACCTTTTTAAGCTCTTTTTCATATTTCTTGGATGAATTACCAGGAGTTTTAGAGACCTTTTTTTAGGGTCAGATGTGAATACTTGCTAACATTGGGCATCCAGTTTTCATATTGTTTCTGGCTGAAGAATATAAATATCAGCTAGTCTTGAGGGGAGCTAGAATGATACCAACTTCTGGGCAAAGAAAAATGAATTAAGCATGGCTGATAGCTGGTAGAGTTGCATGTTATATAATTAAAAAATGAAAAACTTAGCAGAAACGTATTGAGGTGTTAGGAATTGTTTGAGTAAAGCTGAGATACATGTACACCTCTTCCAAAGGGTTCTGAGTCCTTCATATTCAATCTCCTCCAAACTTTGCTACTGTGAGTGTTGAAAAGCGGATTTAAGAATCATAGACTGTCAGATGCCCTTTCAGGGCATCTCATCTAACACGCCCTTATGACCCAGCAAGAATCTGAACCTGAGGTAGCTGAAGCTGAGTGAGAATGCAGACTTCACTGTTGCAGGGACAGATGTGGGATAGGAAAGCAGGCCTTAAGAGTTCTAGCTCAGGCCTGGCCTGTGGTGGCGCAGAGGATAAAGCATCAATGCCGAGGCTGCCGGTTCGAAACCCTGAGCCTGCCCGGTCGAGGAACATATGGGAGTTGATGCTTCCCATTCCTCTCATCTTTCTCTCCCTCTCTTTCCTCCCTAAAATGAAAAAATAAAATCTTTAAAAAATACAGTACAGTATATAAAATTTAAAAAAATGTTCTAGTTCAGGGGATGAGGGAGTTATATTGAGCGGGACACCTGAATCCATGTTCACACAATAAATTAAAATTAATAAAAAAAAAAGAGTTCTAATTCAATGCTCTTTCCAATCCTCAGAGGGAGGAGGAACAAAGAAATGAATAGCATTAAGTAGAAAAGACGCAGCAGAAAAAGAAAGTAAAGCTAGAGGAAAGGATGATGGTACAGGGAGAAAGAAGAGAATGAAGGAAATTAGGATGATTTTTTAAAATTTATATACTGTACTGTATACTCAATTTATATACTGGCTGCGGGAGGGGAAGAGGGAGAGAAGAAGGAGATGGAACGGGCCAGAAGCAGATAGTGGCTTCTCTTGTGTACCCTGACTGGAAGTCAAACCCAGGACATCCATACACCAGACCAATGCTCTATCTACTGAGCCAACCAGTCAGGGCCATGTCTTGAACATTTTAAATTACTGCTCTTCCCATGTTTTTGGTAGAATTGTTTTCTAAAGAAAACCACCCCCGATCTTGGCTCTCCCTGTCAGAATTTTGTGCGTTCTGTAACATCTTTGTTGTGATAATCCAGTGTTCCTAGGAATTTCATTAATGTTCTATGAAAGGTTGAAAATTTGATTGTGTAGTATATGTGATATTAAATTGTGAATTAGTGGGACTTTGATGTAATAGCATATCCACATTTGAAGATATTGGCACTTGGTACTCTATTAAGGAAAATTAACCTCCAAAATTTAAACTGAAAAATTCACTGGAATAACTTTAGAAAAGAATTACAATTACATGACCTTAAGTATTTTGGTATCGATGTTAAGAATTGTGCACAAATTGAAATGTCTGTGTACTTATCCTCAAAACAACCACCTAGATCTGAATTATAAAATTAAAAAAAAAAAAAGGCATGTATTGCCTCCATGGATATCAAATAGTAAAGGAGGGGCTATATCTTTCTCACATTGATCATCTTTTATCACATTGTCTTCACTTTCTAGAAACTTGATTTCTAAACAGATGAGAAAAGCTACTGCTTAGCTGACTTCCCTATGTAACTCGACAAGCTCTTTTCAGAGGACCCTATGTTCTCACATTCAGATTTGCTTTAAGATTAGTAGCAAAGGCTTGAAATCATCCTAATTTCCTTCATTCTCTTCTTTCTCCCTGTACCATCATCCTTTCCTCTAGCTTTACTTTCTTTTTCTGCTGCGTCTTTTCTACTTAATGCTATTTATTTCTTTGTTCCTCCTCCCTCTGAGGATTGGAAAGAGCATTGAACTAGAACTCTTTTTTTTTTTTATTAAAATGGCTCGATTGGTTCGAGTGTCAGTCTGGGATGCTGAGGATGGCTCAGTTGTTCCAAGCGCGTCATTCTCAGGCATTAAAAGTAGCTTGGTTGATTCCAGTGTCAGCTCTAGACAGGAGTTGCCAGGTGGATCCTGGTTGGGGCACATATGGGAGTCTGTCTCACTATCTCCCCTCTTCTCTTAAAAAAAATAAATTTATCTTAATTAAAAATAATGTTCAAAACATAGTAAATGCACAACTGATTCCAAATTGCCATTCAATATGCCTTTTGCTTTATATTATTGGATATAAAACCTACCTCCATCTATGGAATGTTAAGCTGACACCTAAGACAACCTAAGTCTCCCATATTCAATATCCCACTATTTCCCATTTGTACCAAAAAATAAACAACCAGCAAATTATTTCACCTCTTTAAAAAAAGCGTTTACACTTTTAAATAACAGAACGAGGTTGAATTCCCTTCTTCTTAAAAAATGTTTCTAGAGCTACTAAAAAAGTTGCATTTACAAAACAGCTGATAAAAGTATTCCTCTGGATTGTACAAGGAAACGGGTAAGACATAGTATATGGCAGTCATCAGTCTCGGCTCTTCTCTCCTGCTTCATCTGAGGCTGGGCTCTCCACATTTTTGCTTCTCCATTTCCCACAGGTAGGCCTTCTTTAGGTTCCTGGCACTTTGACCTATTTCTCCTTTGCTTCCCTTTTTCCTTTCATTAGCACTTTTTATCTGAAGATTTATCCTTTTCTGCTACCTTTTTTTTTGGCTTCATTTCCACTTTTGCAGGTACAGGTTTAGTTGACAACCACACCGATCTCCTCTTGGGTTCCCCCTTCAACAGCCCCCTCAGCAGAGCTGGCCTTCCTCTTGAGCGTTGTTGGTGGCAGGGGTCTGAATGGGCACCTGCCAGGTGTCTGAGGGCCACTGCCCTAGAAGAAGAATTTTTTTGAACCTGGGCTGCCACTTCTCCAACCACTCACTGCTATGTGTACCTTTCATGTAGATTCTTGATGTGTTTTTTTTTTCTAGTTGAACAATAGATAAAGATGCCTTGCTAGAAGTACCCATAGATGACCAATACACCACCAATTCCCTTTGGCAACTACCTTCTGGATATTTATGGGACTTCAGTTTGCCCTTGAGACATCACTAAGCAAAAGTTGAATATGCATTAGCAATCTAAAGAAACTCATCCTTCCTCTCTTCAGAGGAAGGTCCAGAAAGAATCTGTAACTAACCTGAAGTCCCATAGCTTAGAAGAATTTACCTACTGGGGTGTAACAACTACCCCCAAACTTAGCAGGGGAGATAGTCTCCCTAGAACAGGTATAATAAGGCCCTTTTATTCTTATACAAAATTCTTCCCCTCAAAGCAAAAGTTTGAGTCTATTTCCTCTCCTCTTAAATCTGGTTGGTCTTGTGACTGCTTTGTCCAATAGAATGAAGTGGATGTTCTAGAACTTCCAAGCTCGGTCCTTAAGAAGACTGGCAGTGTCCAGTTCCTCCCTCGAAGCCAGCTGCCATCCTTCTGACAGTATCACATGCTGTAAAGAAGCCCACACTAGTGACCTGGAAAGACAGAGGTCATGGAGCGGCAGACTGAGGTGCTTGATGTGTGAGTGAGGACTTCTCAGACCTTCCAGCTCAGATGCCAAGTGAGTGAGCCTAACCAATGCCCAGTTGAGTTCAGCTGACTCACAGAATCATGAAAAATAGTAAAGGGGGGTGGTTTGTTATGCAGCAATAGATAATTGAAGCAGTGACTTAAAACAGAAACAATGTATTATTTCTAATGAAACTATCAGTTGGATGGGCGGTTCTGCTGATTTGGACCAAGCCTGGCTGATCTCATTTGGACTGCCTTGTCCCTCTGCAATCAACTGAGGGCTTTCTGATCAAGGATGTCCTTGATTGTGATGACTCAGCTTCGTTCCAAAGGGACTTTCATCATCCAGGGGGCTTGTTCTCATGGTGATGGCAGGATGCTAGGAACAGACACAGAAATGCACAAACTTTTTTAAAAAATGGACTTACTTTTTTAGAGCAGTTTTATGTTCATTCATAGCAGAGCACAGAGAGGGAAGGGACTATAAAGCCAGAGGGAAAGGACCTGAATAAAGGGAGGTCATTAGTTTGGGCCATTAAAGCTATCAAACCTACTATAAGGAATCTATGCATATATTCCTTATAGGACAGTATTAAATAGCATTATTAAAATTTTGGCCTAAGATCTAGAAAATTGGAGAAATATACTTGAAATTAAGTAAAAACAATTAGATGAGCAATTTCTGATTTTTGAATGTTCCCAAGATTTTCTAGCCAAGTCATTATTGCTAGTATTATTGATCTTGGTTTACTTCCAATAGAGGGTGACTTTCCCAAATCCTTCTTGGTTGATTTAGAGAGAATTAGGAGAAACATCAGGTTTCCCACTATGTGGTCCCTTGTTTCATTAATTAATTCACAGCAATGATTATCTTAAGGCTCTCACAGAATTGTTTAGAATCTCGTTTAATAGAAGTAGCTTTCTAAATAGCCAGTGGTCAGTCTGCTTTGTAATATCTCACTGGAAACTGAAGGCTGTTGGCATCTGTGCTTTACAAAAATGACTCACTCAGGCTCTTAATAGGAAAGGAGGGCTGTGTGTACACATGTGTGTGTGCATTTGTACATGACGTGTGTGACCACCTCTGATCCACTGTGATTTCAATTTAATTTTACCTGTGTTGACCTCACCTGCATTCCCAGGACTTATTGAAAACTGACTTTGCTTTTTCACTTATTATAACCTCTCTGGGAAGTAGATCCATTTTCCTCTCCTGGGACTTCAGAGCAGACATGAGGAGCAGAGAAGGGGCGACTGGGATTACCATTCCAGAGGCCAGTCAACCTGCTATTTACAGTGGTGTGCTGCTGCCCCCTACACAGTGATTCACAGCAAGCTGATAAAGGGTTCTTTGGTCTGTTCCTCTTCCCTCTACTGCCCCCTCTATCGACCCCAAATTGAATTTTGTTAAACCAGTGTTTGTTATTTCTTGTTCAACAGCTTGGAGTCAAGGAAACTGTGTTCTAGCCCTTGAGTCACTTAATATCTTTGGGTGTTCGAGTCCTCTTCTATAAAATGAGTAACCTGGACTAGATGTGTGTTTCTGTTCTGAGCTTTGAAAATTTAGGATGCCAGGATAAAACCAGACACATATTATTGCAAGTGATGCTCTAACACTCCAGATACATCTAGAAGAAGTAGGCTGGGAAAAGTCTAATATAGATATTCGTGTTCCCAAAGAATTATTGCAGTCCATTTGGAGCTGATATTAAACCATAACAAATTTCTCCGAGGGCGGTGGAGGTGGTGTATAAAAAGCTTTCAGAACTGAAAAGAGGGGTTTCATTTGCTGAAAACTTAGGGGGTATCCTCTCAAACAGAAAGTTATGTTGGCTCACCAAGCCGGCGATATTTGAGGATAAAGACCATGAATTGTCTTCCTTAGACAGAATGATTCCACATTTTCTATAAGTGTTTTGTTGTTGTTTTGTTTATGTTTTTAAACAAGAGTTAAGTGGAAGTTAGTAATAGGGGTAAGAAATACCGCTTGCTTCTGTTCATTTGGGAGAGATCTATCTTTTCTGTTCCTATTGAGTAAATTTAGCTATAGCTTCCATGGTAGCATTTCTCACTGGGAGAGTCCTTTAGATCTGCCCCTGCCCTTTTTCTAGCTAGACTGACAGCAGGTGAGATTACAAGTGCCCCACGCCCACTCAGCGTTGTCAGTCGGATTTGGCCCCCACCACCATCACAGCCTATTCGCATTTTACGTTCCTCCCGCCATCTCTCTGCTAGGACCCCCTCACCAACCCATCCCTACCTGTTGTGTAGGTCTAATTTTCTGGGAACACCTGCTATCCCTAGAAGGGGAGACACCGTCGCCTTGAAATCCTAGCCTGTCCCTTTCAGGTGAAGGGGGCACCAGTGCTTCAGTGCAGACTTCCACACAAACGGAATCCAGCGGACAAGCGACCAGGCGTTGTAGAGTTTAATGGCCTGAAAAAGCGGGGAGCCCTATCCGAGGCACAGCCCTGTTTAGCCGGAACGCAGGATTCTGAGAATCGCCGGGAAGCTCCTGGCTAGTTCCGGAACTTTGGAGAAATCGCCCAAATCCAGGGGCCCATCCCGCCGTTGCTCTCCGTCCTGGGCAGCCAACCGCGGGACAAGAGCCGCGTACACATGCAGCGACTCAGGCGTCCGGTCCGACTGCGGCGGAGCCTCCCGCCGCCGCCGCTACCGCTACTGCTGCAAACCGGTCTGGCTTCCCTGCAGGGCGTGCGGGATGGAAGAAGTGGGTGGAGAGAAAAGGGGAAGAGCTAGGGCGGCCGGCGGGCGGGGCCTGCAGCCTCCCCAGCCGCGGCAGTCACCGTGCCGCCTGGTTTCTCTGCGCCTCGCTCGGACTCCAGCGCGTACTGCGCCGGGACCCGCGCCCCAATCCCGGGCGCCGCTGCTCCTCGCCCCCTGTCTTCCAGTGCGCGGTGGCGAGGCTGCGCGGATAGCGGAGCTGTTCCGAGAGGCTGGGGCTTTGGCGGCCGCTCGCTGCTCAGTCTGACCGAAGGACTGGCGGGGAAGGAAGGGGAAAGCGGGGACACACACACTCGCCGCGGCGCGCGCGCATTGAACGTTCGCAGCCGCGCGCCCCCGTTAAGGCGCGTCCAGGGCAAGTTTGGCCCCGCGGCTCCGGCCCCGGCACCTGCCGGCTCTCGGAGCTGCGACCCGGCCCCGGCCCCGCCCCCGGCCGGCCGACCCTGGGGCCCCTCGCCCGCACTGCTCTCCTTTCGCCAGAGGGGAAGCAACAACATCCCAATAACTTGCGGATTGTGGCGCAACTGGTCTCAACAGCGGAGGTGACCGAATGCTGCCCGAGAGAGGTAAGTTTCCTGCGTGTGCCCGGCCCCTCCTCTCTGGACCCTTCTTCTGGGCTCGGACTTGGGAACTCTGTGTCTCTGAGGAATCCTGGCCGTCTCTCTAAGCTCCCACTTTGTCCGCGTTGTGCTAGGGGTAGGGTGAATGGGGTGCGCGTGGCTACTAAGCGGGACCTTCATTCTGCCGGGGCCATGGCCGCGCGCTCCCCACGGGCACACACCCGCTCACCACTCCGATCCCCGGGGCCGCAGTGACACTCAGTGACCATTCTGGGTTCACTTAAGCAGGATCTTCGTCATTTTATTTGGGGAAACGAGCTGAGATAGGCAGTAGCAGGAGACATCTCTCCCCACACTCCCAGAGTGTTAAACAGCGGTGAACTTGTTAGGCACCGCTGGGATCTAAATAGGGTCTTTCAGGTCAGTGTTCTGGACGTCTCTGGCACTGTAACCGGCTTGAACAGGTGCCGTATGGTTCCAGCCTCAATGCTGCAACAGACTTCTGCGTTTCCTCAGCTTCTCTCCCCGGCCCAGTCAACATGACGCTTCAGTAGCTGGGGCGGAGTTGGAGGTGGGGTTAGGGGGCTGTAGGAGTGTAGGGGCAACGGAGAGAGAGAATGACAGGGTTTGATTTGCCTGGCCAGTGTCAGTACAGAAGTCAACAATGTCTGCTTATCGCTCATCTATGCAAAGGAGCCTGTTGTCATTTTTTACCCCCTCAACGTACCCGACCCCGGTGTACTTGTCTCACATGCCCAGCGTGGCTGGGTAGAAACCTGTTCCAGAGAAGTTGTTGGGGTAGGCTGATGAATTCTTTCATCTTATGTACTGAAATTATACTTACTCTGATGCTTTTTAAAGGCGGAGTATTGCAGACCAAAAAATCTCCCCCCCTTCCCCCCCCCCCCCCTTTCTATGGTGTTCTCAGCCTGCTTGAAGCTCTGGCTATAAGGTGAATAGCACTTGAGAGACTGGTTGGGCCTCAGAATGTGTTAGTCTCCTGCAAAGGAGAAGCGTCCCCTCATCAGTACTACTAAGCGGAGGTGTGGGGACCAGCTGTTGCCCCTTTGGTGAAGATCATTCATCCAGGCTGCTCTCTTGTTCTGTGCAAAAGATGTGTGCTGCAGTCTAGTGAAGGAAAGCGAAAGGGTTGGTTCCATCACCATTTTAACGTGAAGTAGAATAGTGTTCATAGAAGCTTTAGTCAGAGTATTTCCAGCTGAAAGGAGGCCCTGGAAAAAGGACCTTTCTCAGGCAACTTCATGCCAATGGGAAGTTAAGTAAGCATCACACAGGATCTGGAGCTGAGGGAAATGGTGCCAGTATACAGTAATGTGAATGGAGACTTAGGAGGACTGAGGAGAAAACTGCTAAGTCTGAGACGGATGTGTAATGTCTTAAGACGGAAATGATTAAGAACTGAATGATTAAACCACATTACATTTTTGTCCAAATTAAAACCAGAGGTATTGAATAATAACACCTTAAATTTGCATCATTACTATTTGTAAATGCGTTTCAGGGTTCTCATTTATTTCTGACCACTTCTGAGAGAGGAAGAGCAAAGATGATTAACCACCTATTCACAGGGGGAACATGAGGCTCCCAAGTCCAGGGTCTTAGCGAAGTAACAAGAGACTGGAATTGGAGTCACAGCAAGGTTCTCTAAAATACCCACTCCCACCACCACTATCCCCACCCAGTGCTGGTTTTGTTTTTGTGAAACATTTTTACAATGGCCAGAGCTTCTGCATTTCTTTTGGTGTGCATAGTCTCACTGTGAATTATTGTCCATACTTGACAGATGAGGATACTAAGGTTTAGACAGGGGATGGGGTTTGTACCTGGTTTCATGTCTAATCCAATGGAGTTTACAAGACTAGAACTCAGAGCTCCTGATGCCTAATCCATTGCTTTGTGGATTATGCCATTGTTCCACTTCCGACAGCAATTAGGGCACATCAGAGACGCTGCAATACACTATGGACTGTTAACATGCCTGCTGGTGACCTGGGTTCTACTTCTGGCACTATATTTATCTATGTGACATGGCCCAGATCCTTTCACCTCTGAGCCTAAAGTCTAAAACAAGAGGTTGGTATTGAATTATCCTTCTCTTTCTAGTTTTAGCATTCTATAATGCTTATGAGTTATTTGTAACCCAATGTTTTCATTTTCTTGAGAGAAAAAGAAAAAGGATTTTAACCCTTTATTAACTAAGGATTTAACTAATTATAGAAAATAGATTCATGTCATCTATATCATGTTCTTTTGCTTGCTTCCCTCCACTTAGTTGTTAGTACAGTAATATGTAGCCCATTGTAAAATACATTACTAGAAATTGACTTCTGCCATTTTATGAAAGAGTATGTCTAGAGAGGGAAAAACCAACCACTTTATTTTTGTATTTGGATAAATTTCAGCAGATGCTAATACAAGCTCGTGGTTTCAGAGGGGGAACCAAATTAACAAAACCAACCTAGTTTCTATTCCCTTTAAGTATCCTCTTCTTTTCCCACCTCTCCTTTCTGCATACTGAAAAGTAGTGTTTCTGTGTTTAGAGAAATTAGAATTAGAATAGGTCTTAAATATTTTTAACAGACCCAGCCATTGGGGATTGAGGTGTATTTCTTTCTGAGAGAAAAATTCAAATATTAACTAACTAATTCAGACACACCTTTTATGGGTAAGACAGCTGAAGCTTAGAAAGGTGAAGTAGCTTGCTCACAGTCATACACGTGTTTAGCAGGAGGAACAGGGCTAAGTTCTTAAGAATGTTCATATTCAGTATAGTGCCTGGGGTTTTATGCATTTTTTACTTTTAAGAAGAAAAATCTGTCTTTTTTAACTACTGGCGGCATTTCTCTTGGCTATATAGATCAACAGTCTCAGAATTAATACTTTGTTTCAAGCACTACTTGAAGACAGCAAACTAACTATTTGCTGGTTTTCTAACCTTCTCTTCCTGGTAAATAAAGCCAGAAGTCAAAGGTGGTCCTGTCGTACAGTCAATAAAGTTATAAATATATATACATTTAATTTCCATTTTCATTTTTCTTGTACTTCTGTTAAATGATGAGTCAGAACATTTAATATCCTGGAAAAACAATTCTTTTCGTACATCTAGAACCTTGATTAGTTACTCTATGAAACACTAAGTTATATTTTTCTTCTTTATTTGCATTTTGCATCTGTTTTATTTATTTTTTTCTGGAGCTTTACTTTTTAAAAAATTTTTATTAATTTTAATTTATTGTGTTAACATGGATTCAAGTGTCCCACTCAATATAACACCCTCACCCCCCACCCCTGTGTCCTCCATTACACCCTTTCCCTCCCTCCCTCCTAACTCCTTCCCCCCACTTCCCTCTGAGATTTCCTGTCTTGTTATATCTGTATCTCTGTGTTATGTATATGTAGTTTTACTAATCCTTTCACCTTCCCTGATCCCACCCTCTCATCCCCCTTCCCTCTGACAGCTGTCCCTCTGCTCACTGTGATTCCCCTCTGCCTCTATTCCATTCCTCAGTTCATCGTGTTCATTAGATTCCACATATAAGTGAGATATATTTTTTGTTCTCTGCCTGGCTTATTTCACTTAGCATAATACTCTCCCGGCCTATCCATGCCATCACAAGAGGTAAGATTTCCTTCTTTTTCTTGGCCACTTAGTATTCCATTGTGTATATGTACCACAGCTTTTTAATCCACTTGTCCACTAATAGACACTTGGGCTGTTTCCAGATCTTGGATATTGTAAACAATGCTGCAATAAACATGGGGGCACATATCATCTTTTGAATCAGTGATTTGGTACTCTGAAACACCAAGTTCTATATGTATTGGTTGCGTAAACATGTATTCTTTGTAGCAAGTACATTAACTGGAGTTTAAAGGAGATCTTTTATTTTTGTAGATGCTGCCCAGTTGTAACTGTACTCATATAGCTTACGTAGCTCAACTGTTCATTTGTGGACTTATCTGGCAATTCTTCAGAAAGGAAGAGAAATCAGGGAAGAGAGAAACCTTGCCTTTTGTTCAGTATTTTTCTTTTTAAAAATAAACTTTAAACTTAATTTATTGATGAAATTTTTGAAGTGTATGGTATAGTAAACAAATACTAGCTGCTATTGATGAAGTATTTTATTCGGTTAGGTTCCTTCCAATATAAAAGATTAGGCCAGGGAAAACCAGCTTGATTTTGTGTTTCCCATTCTCAATTGTATTTATTTCTGTTTACCTTCATCAGAGGTGTGTAAAGACGATGATGACATAAAAGAACACAGGAATCCTACCCAAAGTAGATTACTCTTGGAAAGATTTGAAACATAAAGCACAATTGGGATGTAGTTATATGTTTAGTTAGTTGGCAGTGTCTTGGTATTAGCATTTTAGGTTAAGACAAACCCGTATTTGAATAGAAAACTACATAAAGTGTCTTCTTGTAGAAAGCCTTCTGTGGTGTTTTTGAGGCTGAATAAACAATGGGTATGCAATTTGTTTGAGGGAATTTACATAATAGATGAGCAGTGAGTTTTTGAGACTTGTTTTCTATAGGAGTTACAGAAAGTCTGCTGTGAAACTGAAATGAAACTAAAGCCTTGAGTGAGCAGTACTGCTCCCACTAAAACTGGGTGTGTGTGTCTTTTAGTTGAGGTTCAGGCAGGGGTTGGAATCCAAGCACTGGGGGCCCAGGGAAGGTAAATAACTTGACTTGAAACTAAGTTTCCAGGTCTAAAGACAGGATTGTAGAAAGTTCATCCACTTTATAAGAAAAAAATGATGTTTAAATTCTTGCCATCCAGTAAAACAGAGCAAAGGGTTTGCAAAGAGGGTACACTTACAGCTAACTATAAAAAATGTGTTTCTTTGCTTCACAGACAGGCACAAGAAATCCATTAGAGCAGGGGTGCTCAATACCTGGATTGCGAAGGAAGTGTGGGTAGATCCCATGACATTAAAAAGACACTTGTCTTTTGATTGGCATACAGGGTAGCCAATCTGACGCCTGAACTTTTGACACCCTCTGCATGCGCATTAAACCGTGCTAACTTGTTCAGTTACATTGCTGCGTAGTTAACCTTCAATTTATTTAAACTAAATACAACAAAGGGTATAAAAATGAGTGCCGTAGCTGGTCCGAGTAAGAAGCCTAAAACCTACCACTTTCATACAGAATGGGAGGGGATTTTTTTCACTATGTCATATTCTAAGTGCGTTTGCCTCATCTGTCTGTGTGCCATTGCTATTCCAAAGAAGGGAAATGTGGAGCGGTTTTCGGACTGTTCATAAAACCTATGACATTGAGTTTCCTCCAAAAAGAGAGCTGAGAAGGAGAAAGGTGAAAGAAGAATACACAATATTAAATAGTAATAATAGTAACTTAAATAATGATAATATAGAAGAAATAAATTTATGTTTTGCATTTTTATTGTAGGTAGATCATTTTGACTTGGTCATCTTATAAGTAGCTCGCAAGCTGAAAAAGTGTGGGCACCCCTGCTCTAGATTCAACGTGATGGGTAGTAGGTTTTCAACATTTAATACACACTTTGCTTTTTCTTTAAAAAAAACAAAAAACATGCCAACTGTCATGACCGTTGGATCATTTGGTCATAACCGTTGGATCATTTGGTCATAACATCTGTTGCTAAAGTAAGGAAAACAAAACAAATCAAAAGAAATACCATGTCCTGGTTGAGGCAGCGGTAAGTACATCCTATGTGTTTAGCTAATATTTGTCAATGGGAAACGTTGGGCATCATGCTTTATTTATCTTTGTATCCTTGGAACTTAGCGCTATCCCTGGCAAGTGATGGGAATTTAATACATGTGTATTGAACAATTTATGCATCCAAAAGAAAATCAGTTATCCACTTGGGATGTTCATAATTATTCTAATGAGTCTGTTATTTTCTAGACCATTTAAAACTGTCAGGCAGGCTGACAGGCACTACTCTCAATAGTTTATAGTGTCTTTCATTTTTCATCATAAATGGTATCAGACCTCCAACCTTTTTTTAACCAACATGCCTGGGGATGATTTTTTTTATTTCTCTTCCTTAACAGAAGTAACAGTATAAGTATGAAATGTGTTGCTCTTTTCATTATTTATAAACACCAGTTAAACATGCGTTCAAAGTACCCAGAGTGGCTTAATAGTGAGTTTGGCTCAGGGTATACAGATAGGGTTCAGCTTCTCTAAGTTAATCAGTTTAAATGTCACCTGCTCCTGAGGCCTTCTCTGATCATCTCACCCAAAAGTGACCTTCCTCATGTTTTCTTCACTCATCACAATGGATACTTATACATTTCTGTATCTTACTTGTTTTTCTACCACCTCTGCCCAAACTCCCAGTCAGCCCAAGATTATAAACTTTTTGACAGCAGACGTCATGGTTTCTAAAAACTCTTTTTCTAGTGGATGGCACATAGCAAGTGCCCAGTTAATGCTTAAATGAGTGAATAAGTCCCATCTATCCTGTCAGGATGAACTGGGCCACCATAAAATGAGCTCGAGCCAAGCAAGTTTAGCTCTGAAGACAGTTCTTGCAGGCTAATGATGATAGCTGCATGAGGATGACAAGCAAGCCCTCCAGGAGGAGGCAACAGTGCCCATTTAGGTGGATAAATTCTGGCACCAGTGTGAAGCAGTATCTCTAAAGAGTTTACTTTTATTGGTTCCTTTTTATTAAAAAAATTAATAGTACAGAACAGAGAAGTAGAAAGCATGAAACAAAACATTCCAAAACTGTTAAAGTGGGGTCTAAAAGTACCTAATCATAAACATACATAATTCTTAATTACGATACCTTGATGAAAATATACAAGGCAAATCATATGACACCTGTAGGTAAAATCTTCCCAGCCTCAGCTGGCTTTTCTTTGACTCCAGATGCATCAATAGCCCGATACCAGGGAAGACGTTCTCAGGTGGGGCTCCTGGACCAACAGCAGCAGAACTTTTTAAAAACACAAATTTTCATTCTATAAACCAGACCAGCTAAATCATAAATTCTGAGGACGGGGTTTAGCCTGAGTTTTGACAGGACTCCAGGTGATTCTGATATACTTTCAGTATTGGCAACAAATGTTAAATCTATTGTTCAAAGTACAATATAAGCCCCTTGGAGTGCTTGGTATTTCCAGGGGAATCCCAGGGTGTGTGGAGAGGATTCCATCTACCTTGGCTGCTAGAAATACCATGGGACAAATAATACCAGTCTTGGCTTTTCTCAGAGCCATGTAGGTCACAAGAGAATAAGTGCATATGACTGGATAGGATTCTAGGGCTCTTGATAGTACAAAAGAAGCTCTTGATAGTCGCTGGCCCTGCCAAGTTATAGATACTCTCAAGACTGGGAGATAGACCAGGTTATGTGGTTTTGAATGTAAGACATGTTCTGTGCATAACCTATGTTTGGGTATCACTACAATGGAATGCCAAGTGGAAAAGTGATTTTGAGAGCTAGTGGTGTACTCGCAAGAGAAAACGGTGGTTTACTGACAGTTCATGTCCGTTTAATATACTAGATATGGATGGGCCCCTTGGCCAGGACAGTACCAGGTGCTGTACGAAAGGTATGAATGTGGTTCTGGCTTCACTTTTCTGAGAACTGACACTATTCTGGCATTTCTCAAGTGCCATTTATTTCTGTTTTCTCCATGTTCCTGGATGATAGAGGAGGAAATGGAAACCAAGTCAGGTTAGCACATGTTCATGAGCACAGAGCTAGTAAGGGATGGCTTCAGCCATGGAACTTAGGATTTCAAAGCCCACATTTTTTGTCTGCTTCATGCAGCCGCACCTCAACATGTAGTTTTTGAAGAAGAATTTTAAAAAAAGTAAACATAAGCAAACCTAAAATGTCTACCTGGGAGCTCTAGATTATGTAATTGACCTTATACTTGATATGTCAAAGATTCTGCGTACCCAAGACCAGAATCATGGCCTTTTCTCTCCATGCTCGCTCCTCTTGCAGTGTGGCCTAGCTCTGTGGTGGGTTCCACAGCCACCAGCTGGCACAAGGCAGAGACCTACGAGCTATCCTTGACCCCATCCTTTCTATCTATTACATGGAATCCATCACCCATTTCTATTGATTTTACTTCTTCAATATCTTCCCCATCCATCTGCTTCTCGTTTCTGCTGATGCTTTCATCTTTCTGCTGGATTCTAGCCATAGCCTCCCTGGTTCCTGAGTCCATTCTGGCCCTCCTCTAATTCATCATCCGTACTGCAGCCAGATCAATTGAGATGGCTGGAGAGAACCCTAGACTCTGTTGGTCAGACCCTTACCTTCCACACCCAGCCAAAGCTTCTTGGAAGCAAATTCTGGCCTCTAGGGCTATCTGGGTTGGTGGCCTTTTGAACTCTTACATAACCTCTGAGGACTTCCTCTTCCAAACATCACCCTACCCGATGCTTTTGCTCTCCTAGAGTATAGTTAGATCCATAGCGGTAAACATAGTCAGCTGTTCTCACAGGCACAGAATGAAAACTTCAGTGAGATCCTAGGACCTGCCCAACCCAAATTTTCAGAGTGCCCTGGGAATCTTTGAGGTACACTCACTCATTCAACAGGAACCCAGGACTACTCAGTAGATAAGAAAAGCAGTTGTTGAGGAAGGAATTAGTTGGAGGCTAAAAGCATTAGCTTTGATGTTCTAGGAATCTTTAGGATGAAATAAGAAACAGTGTTTTTCAGTTTGTGGACTGGTCCACCAGAAATTTTGTGTCTGTTTGCAAAAGCCAATGATCTTAGTCGAATTTGCTTATGCTCAGGGTGATTTCTGCCTTAGTGGTCCCTGAAATAATTATCCTATTTTCACTGGTCTCCAAGTGTAAAAAGGTTGAAAACCACTGCAGAAACCAGTTAATATAACTTGGCCTAAACTAAGCCTGCATTTAGTCTTTGCACATGACTCTTTCAGTCACTTGTCGTCACTTGAACTGTAAACAAAAGAGAAGTAGCAAACTGCTTAGTCAGTTCAGGCTGCTGTAACAAAGTATTGTAGACTGGGTTGCTTATAAACAACAGAAATGTATTTTTCACACTTTTGGAGGCTGGAGATCAGGGTGCTAATCTGGTCAGGTATTGATGAGAACTCTCTTCTTGATTGCAGACTGCCAACTTTTCATTTTATCCTCATGTGGTGGAAAAGAGGGCAGGATAGCTCTCTGGGGACCCTTTTATCAGGGCATGATTCCATTCATAAGAGTTCCACCCACCTGATCTAATTACCTCTCAAAGACCCTACCTCCTAATACCATCACTTTGGGAGTTAGGCTTTCAACTTTGTAGGCATGCAAACATTTACTAAATAGAATATCTCTTTATCGCTAAATCAGTGTTCTTTAAGAAGCACATTATACACTGTAACCCAGTACAGACATAGACATATAATTATATTTAAAATAAAGGTTTCATAGAATAATAGTTAGCTACTACATGAAGCATGCTCTGGTATGTTCTGATATATTCCCTCCTGCCTCTTAACTGCTACCAAACACCGGTCATGGTCCACCAGATTGATTACACTCCCCACTGCCGGGCAGAAGCCTGTAATTTGGAGAGAATGAATCTCATCTGCTGTCCCCTCCAGTGCTGCTTGTGCAGAAGCTCGGGGCTGAGGTGCACCTTTGTGGCAGGGCTGACCGTGACTCCTCATCCGGTGTTCTTTCCACCCCTGTGGGTTCATGGAGGGTTGTGAGATAACTCCACAAAGCTCTCCTTGTGAAGTTTGAATTTCTGTTAAAAAAGCATTGTGAAATTTGTAGAGTTGGGGGAAAGTAACTCCTAAGGCCACCTTGTCTGTTACACAGGATAAATACGCTACGGTGTTGAAATATGGCCTCTAAACTGGGGCATGTCTATATTTTTCCCTATAACTCTCACCCTAAAGTTCATACTAATTTAGTTTAACAAGAACCTAAATACTCTAGGAAAAACACCCTTAGTTTAAAAATATATCAAGAACAATTTGGCAGCATTTTCTTTTTCCTGCCTGCAATACATCGAGACATCAAGCCTGCCTATTTCAATTGGCCAGTCAAGCACTAAATGAAAGGAGCTTAAAACATGGAACTCTTGGCTACTCAGAACTTTGGGGCAAGCTTTAACTTCTAGAATAAATTACCTAATTATGAAGGGTTTGCTTGCCCCTGAAAGTGTCAAAATTTATTATATAGATAATTTTTGTATAGAAAATTTCCCCAAAGTTGTCACAACCTTCCCTAACATTTTAAAAGATTATTCAGCACGGAGTGTCTTTTTTTTGCTATGATAAAGTGGTAGGTTTGTTATTCATTCATGGATATTTCCAGGGGGTGGGGAGCGCTGTTTCTGTGGCTCAGCAGTGATAGCCCTTCACTCATTGTTTGCTTCTGAGAATCTGTTGACTTTGGGAGCCACATAACACCCATGTTGGAACATATTGGAGATGTGTTTCCCAAATGGACTCAGATTATGCATTGAGATAGAACTTTTTTTTTACAAGGCAAAAAAGCAGTTTTTGAGAGAGGGCCTTATGAGTTCTACCTGTAAAACAAGCAAGCTTTAACCCTTCTTTGTTCACTTACTTCACTGACCAATAAACAGCATATTTTCCTATGTCCAGATTTTGGGCTGTTTAGATAAAGTGTTTTAGACTGAGTTATTTATTCATAGTTTCTTTTTTCTTTTTCTGAAATATTTATGTATTTACTACATTATGGTCTCAAGCATACTTTCATAGACTTTTCCATTTAATTTAAACAGAATGGTAATTTATGTGTGATTGGTGACAGTTCCATTATTAATATATTATTTATTAAGAGGTTGTAAGGTTATAGATTATCAAAGGTATTTCTCTTTCCATTGGAAAAATTGCAAAGAAAATTGTCCCAAGTTTTTTCCTAATGTCCATCTTCCATTGGAAAACACACTTTAATAATACCCACAGTAAAACAAGAAAAGTGAATATGAAAAATGTTACTTATTGTTAAGGAGTGATGTGAACCAGACTGTTTCTTAGGCTTATGAATTCATTATATGGAAACAAACAAAAAAAACCCCGCAATAGCAGTTTTGTTTTGGCAAACTATATTTAAATGATGCCCTTTTATTGTTTTCCCCAAGATATGTAGTTTAAACAGAATGGTGAAGATTTACAGAAAATGGAGTAAATGGGACATCAGTTTCTTCTACTTAGGATTAAGAGAGAAGCATAACTTTTGTTTATGGTTGTTTGTAGAAAACAGAATGGAAATTTAGCTCTTAAGCTTTGTGTACAGTTGGGCTTCGTTATTTAGCTTTGTAGTCTCTCAGAAACTCCCTCTCCTATGTGGCAATTTAGAATGTAAACATGATGCATCATTTCGTTTTGTGCAAACATTATGTAAGAAATAGTCACTTTCTGTATATTTTAGAGGACTTCTGGAAACATTTTAGTTTTATTTATTACTTATGTATATATTTATTTATGTATTTCGTTTTTTTTATTGGATGCTTTGTAGGTGTCACGCAGGCCTAAAAGTTATATTGTTAAATAATTATTTAAAAACTGATCAGGACTAAGGCCCTGATCCAGAGATCCAAACCAGGAGCAGAAATAAATGGCGGCAGTGGGCTGGGGGATATTCCTCCAATATCATCAAAACCCAGAAAACCAGAATTCTAAACTCCTTCATGGGCCAATCAGGTGTGGGCCCTTGGGCTAACCCTTAGGTTCCTCTGTCTGCATTACTGGCTGTCTGGAACCAGCAAGGGGCTGGCAGGAACAGCCAACTGAATCCAGACATGAACAAAAATAATTGGAAGGAGAGGAAATGGGCAGGTGCTGTCCAACTGTAGACTCTAGACAAGATTACAGAGTGCAGCTATGGCAGGCAGGGGAAGAGGAGGGACTGGAGAGAGGTATTACAGCAATGCAGAGGTGTGGCCCCAGGGGCCTTCACGTTGTGGTTCTTCTGGTGAGCTGGGGTTCCTCACCCACCAGCCTGGACTTGAGATACTCCTCTTAGGCCAGGATATCTCCAGGCCACTTGGGGATTGTCTGCTTCTCACAGATCCAGATTTCTTGTGCTACCTGCTGAATGATTCTGAAACCATGGCTAACCAGCATCATACCACCTTCAGACTCATTGATGGCATCTGCTAGGGTGTGGGTGATCTCAATATCCAGCTGATTGGTAGGCTTGTCTGGGAAGAGCATGTGTCACTTCTGCCCTTCAGACAGGCTCCAGATCTGACTCACCTGCTGTTTCCCAGTGAGACCATACTGCCTGATGGTCTTCCTCATTTTATTTTTATTCCTTGATCTCTGGGTAGCACTTTATCTAATAACTCCAAAGACAAGAGGTTTAAGTCCAGCTGCTCTTATAAATGCTGATGGTAATGCCCCATGAGAATGTTTTCGGATCATCCCCTCTGTGGGTAGTAGTAGCTCTCCAGTTAGGAGCTTCAGAAAAGCCAATTCCAAATTCTAGATTGCTGTAGATGCAAGGCCCATCATTTGTATAATTGAAGCTCACATTCTATACTGTAAAGACAGGTGAAGAGATCTTGCCATGTGGTGGGAAATAAAATGATAACGTCTTGTCACTCACAGCCTTCCTGTCAATTCCAATGCCATCATTTTCTTCATTCTCCTTGCTTAGGGTCTGCTGGGCCAGCTTAGCTCTGCCATGACCAAACCTAGCAATGTAGTGCTTCATGTGCACAATCTGATCTTGCTCCGAGTGAAACCGAAACCTCTGCCTCTGGGTCTACTCCAGCTCCAACCATGTCTTTATAGACGGATCATAATTACCCATCGTATTTCAGTTTCTTTTGTGCCTGTGAATGATGTCGATATAGACACTGTTCAGAATGTACCAGGAATGGGAGACAAAGACCAGAAAGTGTTTAAAAGCCTTTAATTCCTCTTCCAACCACACACAAGCATTGAGGTCCAGGTGGTCGGTGGGCTCGTCCAGGAACACCGTGAAGGGTGTAAACCTCATACTCCGGGGCCTGCCAGAGTCTTTTGTTTTCTGTGCTCCGTGCCAGGTGTGAAGCCCAGTCATGCAGGATCCAGGAGGCCCTCACCTTCGCCTCGTCAGCATCCAACTCCTCCAGAGGCTCATAGAGCTCTAAGAGCTTCTCACACCACATCATTGTGAGCCAGCCACTCAGCCTCCCCCCCCCCCAGCAGGGTGCACACTGTGTCAGCTTCCATCACCCAACAAGGGTGTCTTATCGCTAAGGGGTATCTCCTGAGTCCCACGGTAGATGGTGATGTGCTCAGGGACGGGCACTTCACACTTTCCAATAGCAGAGAGCAGTTTGGATTTCCAGCACCATTTAAGACAGTGAGACCGTAATGACGACTGAGCTTAATTCCAGTTTGGACCATGAAAGGGAGGGAGAGGTCGATAACATGGACATCAGGACTGATGGGGTGAGAGACCAGGACACTAGTGACAGTTCATGCAGCAGCTTTCCTCATCTCAGTCCTCTATCTCCTGAGTAAGCAAGTCCACTTCTGTGGTCTCTTGGCCATTGACCTCCTCATTGTTCTCCGCTGCCACCTGTAATTCTGTGACAGCATCTCTGTTTTCTTCACCACCTTTCTGGGCAGCTGTGGTGTTCTGGCAGCTTTCTTCTTTTCGGCTGCCTTCCTCTTGACCAGGTGAGGGCATGGTGACGAACCACAGGGGTGGGTTACCTGTGGTTCTTTCAGGGAGTGGGCCTTGCCACTTGGCCTCCCCGGAAGCATTTCAGATCTGAGTCTCAGGTATTCTACAGGTGTGCCTAGCAGCTTTAGAGATGATCACCAACACTCCCCAATGTTACATTTTTATTGGTTTTTTTCACTGTCTGCCTCCTTCTCTGGAAAGTCAAGTTCCATAGCAGAGGAACCACGTCTGGTCACTTGTTTATTCACATCACCGAGACAAGTGTCCAGCGCAGAGATGGCTGTCAGTGAACCTTTGTTGTACAAATGAATGAGTAATTTTCTTAAGCTGAAACTGTTTTGTCTTTAACTTCCTAGCTTCCCTTTTCTTTAAAAAATGTCAACAGCTTCTAGCTTTACCAATGCTTCAGGTTCCTTTCCCAGTGGGCAGCCTTGTTTATAGCCAAATTTTAGTCTTTTTTCCATCTCTTGTTTTTTTGGACCATAACATTTAAAACAATGTTATAACTCATGCCTCACTCTCTCTTAGTCACTCATCTGCCCTTGTGAACTCAACCTAACCTCTATTATGAAATCTATTGTTAACAACTATCACCTTTCCAAAACCTAAATCCATCTCCTGCCCCAAATTTTACATTTTTATCAGATACCCATTTTTACTCACTTTGAAATTTTAGCAGTCTTTATATTTTACTTGTTTCTGTGCAGCTACCAAGTCACGAGGAATTTTTTAAAAATGTTCTTCCCTAGTCTCACTTATATTCCCGATGTTAACACTTCTTACTTGAACTTTTATAGCAGCTTCCCAAACAGCTTTCATCCTTGCCTCTGTACCCATCTTTAACCAGTTATAGTACCTGCTACCAGAGGTTCTACTTTGCCCCTACCATGCTCCCAAATTCTTAGATACTTTACCATGCCTGAAATCTAAAACCCTGCCTTGGTTGATGAGACTATGCACAGTCTGGCCCTAATTGACATTTATCATCATTGTTGTGATTGCCATCCTTATAGTTGTATAGTAGTGACAGCAACTATCATTTCTAATTTATTTTTGTGTGTGTGACAGAGACAGTGAGAGAGACAGAGAGTAGGACAGATAGGGACAGACAGGAAGGGAGAGAGATGAGAAGCATCAATTCTTCCTTATAGCTTTTTCGTTGTTCATTGATTACTTTCTCATATGTGCCTTGACCAGGGGGCTACAGCAGAGCGAGGGAACCCTTGCTCAAGCCAGTGACCTTTGGGCTTAAGCCAGCAACCTTTGGGCTCAAGCCAGCTATACCGCGCTCAAGCTGGTAAGCCCATGTTTAAGCCGGATGAGCCTGTGCTCAAGCCGGCAACCTCAGGGTTTCAAACCTGGGTCCTCTGCATCTCAGTTCAATGTTCTATCCACTGCCTCCCCTGCAAATCTGGTCAGGTTTATTTCTAAATTTTCACCCTGTACTGGGCACAACACGTGAGAATATGTGAAATCGTAAAGGTTCTTAGTGTATTTTAGAGCTCCGTAATCTGATATTGGGTAAGGTAGATGTGGGGGGAAAGAGGTTGATCTGGAGGGGTATGTTGGCAAACCATGGACATCTTGTCAGCTATGCTAAGGAGTTTGTCTTTTTTTTTTTTTTTTTTTTTACAGGCAATGAGGTAACAACTGGACAATTTTCATGGATAAGCAGTGAGCTCAAGTTGTATGTTAGATAAGCAATGTCGGAGATGACCGTAATTTGGGAGATGAATGAGAGGGAAGAAGGACTGGAGACAGGGAGACCAGTTACAAGAGAGATGATGAAGACCTAAATTAAGGTAGTGAAGATGAGGGAAAGCGAGCAGATCCAAGATTTAGGAGGAAGATTTTATAGACTTGATGACCACTTCATATGAATTTTGAGAAAAAGATGATTCTCTGGCCTTTTGCCCGAGTGGTTGTAGAGATTGGTGAATGGTGATCAGCCAAGAGAGAGTTCTGCAGCGCTACAACAGAGGCTGTGATGATGCATCCCGTTTTGAACATGCATTTGTTATACCTGTGGGACAGCTAGGTGGAGTGCAGCTGTATGGAGAGAGGTCCGTGATGGAGACACTGACTGTGTCATGGGCATTGGTCCTTGGGCAGTGATTCAAGCCATGAGAACGGATGAGGGTGAGGTACTTTCAGGACATCCAGGTGGAGGGTCTAGATGGAAGTTGTATGAGTGTGGATGGAAGGAGACAGTCCCATGACAGAGACAGAATGTGATGTTCCCTCACTGATGATTATTGCAGCCGTGGGGTTAAATGAGACTTCCGTGAAAAGGTTTGTCAATTAAGAAGAGAAAGTGTCCAAGAACAACATCACTTCCCAATTGTCATTTGCAATACCATTTCTCCATATTCCATGCTTTTCTTACTCAACCTTCTTCCGTTTGCTTCTCTGTTTAAGGAAGTGACATCAGATTTTCATGACACTATACATGTGTCACCGTTCTGGAAGTCTTCATGACCCCCACACTGGCCTAGATGGGTTCCTCAGGTGCCCGTTCCCTTTAGAATTCTTGCTCTTATGACTGTTTGGGAGCTTTTCTTCAAAGCTGACTTTTCAGTTGCTCTCCACTTATCTCTCCAAGCAGACTGGAGTCTTGAGAGCTGAGACCGCGTCTTCTCTCACCACGTTTCCCACCCAGCCTCTCAACTCCAGTGCCTTTCACACTCTAGCTCAGTGGTTCTTAACCTTTTTTGAGGTACCGGACCCACCAGTTTCATATGCGCATTCATCGAACCCTTCTTTAGTGATAAATAAAATATGATTTTTTTTTTTCCAAATTCAAGACATAGGTACATGTTTTTTTACTGGTGCACAAAATGAGCCGTGCATGAACATCACCTTGCTCAAAGAACAAAATCAACAAAGTGCATGAACTCACAACAAATTACGGTATTACTTTATTCTGGCCTCCGTGGCAGAGGCTTCTCCGAACCCCTGAGACCGACTCATCGAACCCCTAGGGTTCAATAGAACCCAGATTAAGAACCAGTGCTCTAGCTGCTTCTGCTGCTTTGTGATGACTTTTTTTATAATGTTTTTTTAAATTTTATTTTATTCATTTTAGAGGGGAGACACACAGAGAGAGAGAGAGAGAGAGAGAGAGAGAGAGAGAGAGAGAAAGGGGGGAGGAGCTGGAAGCATCAACTCCCATATGTGCCTTGACTGAACCAGTGCAGGGTTTTGAACTGGCGACCTCAGTGTTCCCAGGTCGACGGCTTTATCCACTGCACCACCACAGGTCAGGCTGCTTTGTGATGACTTTTATTCTCCTTTAGCAGAAAGCAGCGAAAACTTGAGGTTCTATAAGGATGTATATCAGTTAATGTACCTGAGCCAAATTAGAAATGCTTGCTTAGAATGGGTTTGTAAGATGTTCTATTTCTCACTTAAAAAAATAAAATGAGCAAAATGGTCCACGAAACCCATTCTTGTCAATTACCATTCTTGTCGGAATGCTTGTTGTGTATCATTCTCACTATTTGAACCTTTCAGAGGAAGGGAATATATCTTTTGGCAGCTCCACTACTATTGCTTATTGTGAGCAAAGTTTACCTCCTGCTTTCGTTGGGTTGAACTTGCTGTTGTTTTAAACGGCATTTTGCATACATTTGCACAGGCTGACTCTGGATGCGGTGAGAGCTATACAGTCCAAGGAGCAGGTATTCTGGCTTATCCTGCTCCTCTCCTGACACACGTCTACTGACATGTTCTTTGGTGGGTTGTTAAACTCACGTATTTTAGCAACTTCTGTAGCATCATAGAATGTTTTTACATGATCATGTTGTCTGTCAATGGAGACAGCTTTACCCAGAGGCAGATTTAATGGCGGGCACACTGGGCGCACCCTGTGTGCACCCCGACTTCTGAAGGGCCACGCAAAACCCCGACTTTACACTTTTTTCTAATGACACCAAGTTTGGTTTCATATGTGCAATATTAACATTAATAGTACATAATATTTTTTATTTATTTAAAAATATGGTTAACATGTATTTTTATTTTCCCTGTCTCTCTCTCTCTCTTTTTTAAGGAGTCCAATATCTTTTTCTGCACCTGGGGCTTCATCTGACCTTAATCTGCCTCTGGTTTTGCCTAAAATAATTATTGGAAACACAAATGAGGATTTAAGTACTTAAAATTACAAAGGTAATGAACAGAGGACTTAAAATAATAACATAGTGGCCCTGGCTTGTTGGCTCAGCAGTAGAGTGTCGGCCTGGTGTGTAGAAGTCCAGGTTCTATTCCCAGTGAGGGCATAAAGGAGAAGTGACCATCTGCTTCTCTACTCCTCCCCCTCTCCCTTCTCTCTCTCTCTCTCTCTCTCTCTCTCTCTCTCCTCCCGTCCTGTAGCCATGGCTCGAATGGTTTGAGCAATTTGGCCCTGGGCCCTGAGGATGGCTCCATGGCCTCCTCTCAGGCTCTGAGATAGTTCAGTTGCCCCAAATGGGCGGAGCATCACCCTGTAGGGGGCTTTCCGGGTGAATCCTGGTTGCCGCCCATGCGCCCATGCGGGAGTCTGTCTCTGCCTCCTTGCCTCCCACCTCTCGCTTAATAAAAGAACAGAAAACAACAACAACAAAACAATAATATACCAAGCTTTGAATGGAGGGCAGGGAGCAGTAGGAGGAGAGTCCCTGATAAGAATCAAGAACAAGAGATTTAAGCATGTTATGAAGAGCTAAGGAGATAACCACCAAGACAACAGAACAGAATATTTTGTAATTGGTTGTCTTGGGAGAATGGAACTAGTGACAGGAACAGGAAATCAAGAAATGGCTGTTCTAGACTCATAGACACAGAGAGCTGCTGGTGGTTGCCAGGGGGAAGGGGAATTGAGGGACTGGTTGAAAGAGGTGAAGGGACGAAGAAGCACAACCTGGTAGTCACAAAATATGTAGTTATGAGGATGGAAAGAACAGCATAGGGAATATAGTCAGTAATACTGCGATAACTGTGTATATGATGCCAGGTGGGTTCTAGAAATATCGGGGGGAATACTTTATAAAGTATGTAACTATCTAACCATTATGCTGTATACATGAAACCAAAACAAAATAATATTGGAACCAAACTTTAATTGAAAAGAAAAAGAATGCCAGAATTATACCTGCAATTAATTTAATATACACGAACTATAATTGGAAAATAAAAAAATAATAAAATAAAAGAAGAAATGGTTGTTTTCACAAAGTCCTTTATATCAGTTGCCATATTAACTTTTTTAATTAGATTTTTTAATTTATTGTGTCAACATGGATTCAAGTGCCATATTAACACATTTTTAATAAAAATGTTTATTTTTTATTGATTTTAGAGAGAGGAAGGGAGAGAGAGGAACATCGAGCTGCTCCTGCACGTGCCCTGACCAGAAATCAAACCCGCAACCTTTGCACTTTCGGACAGTGCTCTAACCAACCGAGCTATCCAGCCAGGGCGCCACATTACATTTTACATTTATTTCTTTGATAAAAAAAATCACTGTTATATTGTTAATTACAACATAAAAACGAAAAAAACAACATGAAGTAACTAAAATGGGTAGAGAGTGAGAGCTGAATATTATAAAATAAGAAATACTGGGGAAATATAGTCTATATTTAGAAAGCTGTGTGAAGGAAGGAGGGGCCCTAAAATTACATCCATTGCCGATGATTAATATTTATTTGAGTGCTTACTGTACTCCAGATACTGTCTCAACAATAGACAGGCATTAACTTGCTTATTCATAGTAACCCATGGAATAGGTACTATTGACATCATTTTATAAGCGAGGAAACCATGGAGCAGACATAGTAAGTACATTATTTGAGGCTACACAGCCAGGTTCCTAAGCCAGGTTGTCCAACTCCGGAGCTGTCTTTCTTAGCTATGGTACTGTTATGATTCAAGGTAGACCAATGGGTGTGACACCCCACAGTACATACAATGCATTCTCCTTCATCCTAAGGTGACTTGATTTGTCCTCTGAGGTTGTCTCCTAAAGAGGTACAGTAGTCCCATCTTCCACATGGAAGATACATTCCTAGGCCTCCAGTGGATGCCTGAAACCATGGATAGTGCCAAACCCAATAGTTGTGTTTTTTCCTGCATATATATATAACTTTGATGAAGTTTTATTTATAAATTAGGCACAGTAAGTGATTAACAGCAATAAATAATAATGAAGTAGAACAATTATAACAATATAGTCCTATATAATAAAAATTACATAATATAGCATTATTAAAGTAAAATAAGGGTTACTTGAATACAAGCACTGCAGCACTGCAACAGTTGATCTGATAACTGAGATAGACGGCTACTGAGTAACCAATGGGAGGGGTTGTGTTTGCAGCATGATTCACTGGACAGAGAGATCTTCACATCCTGTGTGGGATAGAGCAGTACAGAATAAGATATTGCTACACTACTCAGAAGGGGATACAATTTAAAATTTATGGATTGTTTATTTCTGGAATTTTCCATTTAATAGTTTAGGACCTTGGTTGACCCTGGGTAACAGAAACCATGGAAAGCAAAACCACAGATAAGGGGAGATTACTGTAATAAACCTTAGTTCATTTGTAATTCACAGATGTTTGAGTGCCTATTAACATGGTTCTAAGTACTGTTTATTAGGATTATTCCTTTCTAGCAGGGGAGGCCAATGGTAAAGGAAAATACATGTATAATTTAATACAAAGTACTCTAGAAAAAAAAATCAAGTGGGATAAGGAGTAGAACTCTGGCAGTGGTGGTGGAAGAGTGTTATTTTAGAAAGCAAAGTCAGGGAAGTCCTCACAGAGGGGGGATACACGTGAACATAGCCTTAGCCCGGGCTGCTCTAATAAATATGCCACAGGCTGGTTTGCCTAAACAGCAAACATTTGTGAAGGTGCTGACAGATGTGGTGTCTGGTGAGGGCCCACTTCCTGGCTTGCAAATGGCCCTCTTCCCATTGTATCCTCACATGGTGGAGAGCAGGAGAGAAAGCAAGCTCTGTCATGTCTTTTCTGATCAGGGCACTAATCTCATTCTCAAAGGGTCTACCCTCATAACCTAATTACCTCCCAAAGGCCCTGCCTCCTAAATACCCTCCCTTTAGGAGTTAGGATTTCCCCATACAAATTTTTGGGGGAAACATAGACATTCAGTCCGTAACAAACAGATCTAAGTGAAGTGGAGACATAAGCTCTTCAATATCTGTTGAATTATGCTGGGAAAAGCATTCGAGGCAGAAGACATAGTAAGTGCTGAACCCTGAGACAGAACTCCTTTAGCTTGTTCGAGGTACTGTGCAAATGGCCGAAGCTGAGGCAGTGGAGGGCAATGTTTAGGGCCAAGGCAAATAAAACTTGTAGTGACTTCTGGTTTTATTTTTCGTGTGATAAGCCAGTAGAGCATTGAGAGGCGGGAAAGGACACCAACAAGAACTTCTTGCATTCTATCTCATTAAGCGTCAGTATTTCAAGAGTTTTCAAGATAAGAAAGCATTTTGCTAGTCGGTGGTTTGAATGAATGAACTGCTACATAAGTCAGGTCCTCTATGAATAAGGAAAAGTGTTTGTATGCACCATACTTTATCTTCTGTAAAGGTGATTTATTGGCTGAGATAGTAGTTGAGTTGTGGCTACTTAGAGATGCTAATTTGTGGCATTGTTGTTGATTGCTTCCTGTGTTGAATGAAGTTAATATGTTTAACCACCATTAAAAAATTGTCATTCTTAGCTATAAAGTAGTAATTGCAAGGACACATTTAGTGACTAATGTGGGGGAGGTAAGGAATTTTGAAGGAAAACTTTAACTTGAATTTTAAATATTTAGAAGTAGAGATACTAAATATCTAAAAATATATATCATTTTCTGATATTTTTCTTATAAGAACTTTTTTGATTTGCTTACTCAAGCCATATATATATATTTAAATAAATGATCATTGAAGAGTAAGAGTAAATCCTTAATTTCTGTTATTTAGGGCAAAGTATATCTTGGTTTATTTCTGGGAGATATTAAAAATCTCTAGTCTAATTTACTTATCTAAAATATAAAAAGAAGTTCTTGAAATGTTTAATTGTTTTAAGAAATTATATTAGAAATAGTGAAACTATACATTTTTTTCCCATTTAGAAATTACATTTAATGGGGTGACATTGATCAATAAGTGTACATAAGTTTCAGGTGAACATCTCCATAGCATTTGAATTGTTGAATATACACACACACACACACACACACACATATGTGTGTGTGTGTGTGTGTGTGTGTGTATATACATATATATACAAAAAAATATATATGTTGTGTCCAGAATATATAAGCACATATATAATGTCACAAGTAGTCTTTATTTGGATAAATGATCAAAGGTTAAGTCCTATCATTTTTACAACAAAAGACCAGTATGTGCAAAAATAATGAGCTGCAGTAATAATGAAAGAAATACAATGAGTTAAGCTGAGATTTAAAAAATCAATTAAAATAAATTACAATGTTGGTATGACTGTGTGGAATTGAAAATATTTGCACATGATTGGTAGCATTTGAATTATTACATATTTCCTGGAGGACACTGCCAATATTTAACAAAAGCCATTATACTGCAAATACCCCCTGATCCAGTAATTTTTCTTTTTAATGGAGGGAAAGAGAAGAAAAAAATCTTGTTAGAACAATGTGAATTTTAATAATGAAAGATTAAGAATAACTCTGTTAGCTAATACTTGGGATAATGACTAAGCTAGTTGTAATATCTTATAAAAATATACTATTAGTTGCAGATAAAATACTATCGAAAAACTATGTAGGCAGTAAAATCTCTGACATTTCTGTTAGTAATATTTTTTTTTACCTATCTCCTTGGGCAATGGAAACAAAAGGAAAAATAAACAAATGGGTCCACATCAAACTAAAAACGTTTTGCACAGCAAAGAAAACCAACAAAATGAAAAGACAACCCACTGAATAGAAGATACTCTCCAATGATACATCACATAAAGGATTAATATCCAAAATTTATAAAGAACTCATATAACTCAACACCAAAAAAACAACAATCCAATTAAAAAATGAGCAGAGGACCTGAGTAGACACTTTTCCAAAGAGGACATACAGATGGCCAATAGGCATGTGAAAAGATGCTCAACATCACTAATCATCAGAGAAATGGAAATTAAAACCACAGTGAGATTTCACTTTACACCTGTCAGAATTGTTATCATCCATAAATGAAGAAACAAGTATTGATGAGGGTGTGGAGACAAGGGAATCCACATGCATTATTGTTGGGAATGCAGACTGGTGCAGCCAATATGGAAAACAGTATGGAGTTTCCTAAAAAAAATTATGTGGAACTGCCTTATGACCCAGTGATTCTACTTCTGGAACTATATCTAAAAAAATCCAAAACATTTATTTGAAAGAATATATGCAGCCCTATGTTCATTGCTAAATTATTTACAGTAGCAGAGATAGGGAAGCAACTCAGTTGCCCACCAATACGCAAGTGAATAAAAAAGTGGCACATTTATACAATGGAATACTACTTGGCCATAAAAGGAATGAAATCAATCAATGTCACCCCAATAAATTCAATAAAAAGGAAAAATAAAGAATGAAATCTGTTTGTAATAGCATAGATAGACCTAGAAGATATTATGCTAAGTGATAAATACCATATGATTTCACTTATATGTGGAATCTAAAGAACAAAATAAATGAGGAAACAAAATAGAAACAGACTCATTGGTACAGATAAAAGCTGATGGTAGCCAGACTGTGTGCGGGGAGTGGATGAAAAAGGTGAAAGGGATTAAGAAGTACAGGTTGGTAGTTACAAAATAGTCATGGGATGTAAAGTACAACATAGGGAATATAGTCAATAAGATTGTAATAACTATGTTGCCAGGTGGGTACTGGAAATATCAGGGGAAATACTTTAGAAATTATGCAGTCCTCTAAGTACTGTGCTGTACACCTGAACTAACACAAAATGATATTGAATGAAAATTTAAGGATTTAAAAAGCCTATATAAAATAACTGGGAAAAATAGATACGATATTATGAAAGACTATTAATAATCAATTACACTGTGAAGGATGAGAAAGCAGAGAGTACTTTTGTAAAATTTGCTTTAATGATTTTGTTTACCTTTTTGTGTATTTGGTTGCATATGAATATAATATGAAGAATATAAAAGAATATAATTCACATTTGGAACTATATAGGAAGATGTAGAAAATAATACGCAATGTCAACAAGATTTGGAGCATCAGCTACCAAGAGCCAGGAATGGGAACATCAGTGATAGCCCACTCTATGCTTTCCGTAAAGGTGAGGCTAGTGTAATTGAAGAAATGCTCCTCAAACCTAACTGGAGCTATCATTAGTTCTCAAAACGGGGACTGTCTTAGCAGATGAGATTAGTTTTGTATGGAAAAATTACCCAAAAGATTTTAGATATTTTCACAGCACATATTAAACTAGAACACTTAAACATTTTCATAAAAACAAATTTCTTAAATGTTTACCTTAAGTACTGTCATATATAACTAAATTCTAGAAAAGCAGGGAATTCCAGTAAGCCCAAAGAAATCATTAGAATGGAATTTGACCTGGACTATGTTGAAAAATAAAACTTGAGCTTATCATATCAGGTTATATTGAAACTCGACAGTAAATTCCAAGAATGTCATTAGGTCCTTAAACTGGGTTCCACCCATTTTATGTATACACTAAGTGAAAATACAGATCAGCCATAATGGAAACAGGAAAAGGAATAATGGATTTCCTGATTGCTTTGAATTTAGAATGTGCCTCCAGTACATTTCTTTTTATGAGAAGGTATTACCGCTGAGATGGGGTCAGACTGGGACACTTCCCATTTTAGTCTCACTTGAAAGCTGCTCCTCCCTACTCACCCTTTAATAATTAACAAGTTGACAGATATGACCTCATACTCATCACTGTAAAGGAAAGTTACCTTTAGCACAGGCCAATGGATTCTTCTTAATATGTGTGATAACTTACTAGTTTCAAGGGTCATATGTCATGTTTGAGTGATGCATTAGAATTTTAGAAGCTGTTTAGAACTCTTTTCTAAAAGTTGTAGTATTTCCATTTAACCTGTTTATCAATATCTGTTCCACCAATATGATTTCTGCGACTCCTAATGCCTGGACAAGAGTTATATGTTTTGCAGGGGAAGATGAAGAGAGGAGAACTTGACACTGCATTGTGTACAATGGACATGATCTAAGATGATCCTTTGCCCAGCAAAAAACAGCCTTTAAAATGATGCTGTCTTTGCCTACTTCAGTAGATTTTTTAAAGCAGTGGTTCTTAACCTGGGTTCTATCGAACCCTAGGGGTTCGATGAGCCGGTCTCAGGGGTTCGGAGAAGCCTCTGCCACGGAGGCCAGAATAAAATAATACCGTAATTTGTTGTGAGTTCATGCACTTTGTTGGTTTTGTTCTTTGAGCAAGGTGATGTTCATGCACGGCTCATTTTGTGCACCAGTAAAAAAACATGTACCTATGTCTTGAATTTGGAAAAAAAAAATCATATTTTATTTATCACTAAAGAAGGGTTCGGTGAATGCGCATATGAAACTGGTGGGTTCGGTACCTCAAAAAAGGTTAAGAACCACTGTTTCAAAGGATTAACTGAGATAAAGAAATACTAAGTAAAAGCTTTTTTTCTTTTACTTTTAATGAGCAATGCTTTCTTTAAAGTGCTGGGGGTAAAAGGGCTGGCATTTAGAGTGAGGAGGTGAGGTGAGGAGACAATTGTAAAAACAAATTAGTCGTCTTTATCCTCAAGGAATTTACAATAGATTAGAGGAGCCAGGCAAACACATTTAATTAGGAAAAGATAATGCAATTAAAAGAACAGTGGCAAAAATGCTAAGTGTGGCCAGGAGTTAGGATAAAAGTCAGCCTCAGGGTTCCAGACAAGCCTCTGAATTTCTGGTGTGAGTGGCTGGTCTGTCCAGATTTGAAGATAGGCACAAGAGCTAACACCTGCTGTGAAATGACTCTAAGAGTCACACTTTTAGAAATGATGATGTTAGAATTATGCTCTTTGCTTTTGAAAACTGCCTCTTTCCCACTGTACTTCAGGAAGTATTTTATAATACTGTAAGTAAATTGTGACTGTCTTTATAATGTGAATGAAAGGAAACTAGGATCTGAGGGATATGGCCTTCAGCTCTTTCCAGCTCACCATCCTCCTCCAGGGACTTCCATGCCACTACCACCCTGCAGTGAGCTGGGCTCCTGGGAACTAGTCCCAAGGCAGAATTGCTTTCTAGAAACTCCTGAAATCTTTCCAGGGACACTGGAATAGATGGTGAGGTGGAGGAGATAAGCATCTTATTTATACCCTGTTATGGGACTTAGCACCTTTCAAAGTGAGTTTTCAATTACTTGCAGCCATGTTTTATCTCCTCTGCTGGATTCTAAGTTCCTTGAGGAAAGAAAGCTCTTTTGTTTATTTTTTAATAAATAAAAGTTTATCTAAAGCAATTTCCTTTTCTCAAAAGCCTTGCTGATTGATTGAATGACGTAATCACTTGTGTTTGTTTAATAATGCTATTCCAGAGTATATGCAATTATGTATTCGTTTGGTTTGGATACACAGTGTGTCCGTAAAGTCATGGTGCACTTTTGACTGTGTGACTGGCCAAAAGTGCACCATGACTTTACGGACACACTGTATTTTGGGATTCAAAGGAAAATCATTCCTTTACCTAACTTATACTTTGCTAGCATTTTCTCTTTAGTCCACCCGGGTATCAGTATGTTTCATTTAGTCTTCATTCATATTCTTTGGAAACTCGGAACTATGGCCGTCAGGAGAGGAGATGTTGGTTTCAAGTCTGATAGCTAAACCAGAAACTTGGGTCTGGTAAACAGAAGAGTGGGGTCCAAAAGAAAAGAACCTACCTAACAGATGTAGGAAGGCCAGTGTTTTTCCTCGTCCAGGCTTTCTGGGAGCGCTCAGAGTTAAGGAGCAGCTAGTATAAACGTAGTGTGGAGGTCTGCCCACTCCTTAGGCAAAGCCTGGTAATTACTGGTTGAATGGAGTGGGAATCACAATTGCTTTTGGCACAGTATACAGGCATTCTTTAAAAGCTCATCATCTGGGGGTGCTCCTGCTGGTGATGATGAAGAAGAAATCATAAGCTTTTGCCAATTTTGATGCTTTGCACCTGCAGCAGAGTTCAGCACCTCCTTCCTTCCCTGTAATAGAAGGAAGGTTGTTTAATTTGGCTGTGGGCCGTAAAGTGAACGTAAATACTTATGTATTGTGTAATAGAATTTGGTGGCAACTTATTTTTAGAAATCGTCTAAGAAACTGATCATGATCATCCAAGCACAAATTCGCTGGTGGGAAATGAGAAGCAGATGGCTGAAGAGAAACTGGCTGTATGTTGTCCATAGTCATGCAGTGTGGGGGTAGGTTCTGGTTATTTCTCCAGTATGGTGCCTTGTTTCTGCCCAGTTTCCTCAAAGAGTGTGAGCCAGCCTGGCATTGCAGTCCCAGTTGTACAGGCTCATATTTTGTTTTTCTCTATTTTTTCATTCTGTGTTCCTAAGTCCTTTTAACAGGTCAGTGTGTGAATAATGAAGAGTAACTATGGTGCTTCCTAAATACATTTTTAAAAAATACCGTCTTCCTTGGGTCCTATTGCCTTTTCTGTACACAAACTCTGTGCAACTCTGAGGTTTGACAGGTGGGCTGAATTAAAATTTTCTCACTCACTTCGGTGTCCACACAGATGCAAAGTGTTTTTGTTTTTTTCTTTTTGAGACAGAGAGAGAGAGAGAGAGAGAGAGAGAGAGAGAGGAATATCAAGCTGCTCCAGTGTGTTCCCTGAACGGGGGAATCTAACCAGCAACCTCTGTGCTCCAGGACGATGTTCTAACCAATTGTGCTATTGATTCAGGGCTTAATTTTTTTTTTTTTTTTTAAGAAAAAGAGAGGAATGGAGAGAGGGGGGAGGGGGAAGGGCAGCATTCATTTGTTGTTTCATTCAGTAGTGCATTCATTGGTTGCTTCCCATGTGTGCCCTGACTGGGGATTGAATCTGCAACCTTGTCATTTCAGGACAGTGCTCTTAACTGGCTGAGCTAACAGGCCAGACCCAGACCCAAGGTTTTTAACTTTTGTTCTGCAGTCATCACTTATTAAAATACCTAGACTCTGTAAAGGAAATATTTGGGTTCAAATTCTGGCCCTTTAATTTCCATGTGACCCTGGGAAAACCACTCAGATCTTTTTATTTCTCAGTGTTTTCAACTATGAAATGGGGGTAATTGTGTGCCTACCTCATTGAGCTGTTGTGAAATAAACCCTTGGGAGCAAGCACTGAAATACTTGCTAATGTTTACTGGACAATTTGCATCATCAGTACACAACGTATATACAGAAAAGTAGATGAAGTTCACCCCAATGAGGAGTTTGCAGTGTATTGAGGAGATAGTCTCATGGACCGCTACCAATAGTACTGGGAATACAAAGTGAGTAAGATGTGGTTTATGAGGATTCAGAGGGAATGATCACACCATTGTGGAAGTCACACAGGATTAAGGAAGCTAGAAGAAACAAGAGAATAGGGAAATGTTCTAGGTGGGAGGCAAGGACAACATGAACAGAGGTTCAAAACTACCTCCAGTTTATCTCTACTGCTTGGTTAAGTACTGGGCCAGTGAGGACTGGTGGTAGCAGGCAGGTGAGGCTAGAATGTATCAAGTGGATCGGATATGGAAGGTGCTACTCCTTTTCCCCTATACTTCGTTTCTCGAATGTGGTGGCTGATACTCCCCATGGCTTCCTGCCCAAATGGTCCTGAGACTACACGGATGGCAATGTCTCCTGGGTGAATAGATTAGAAGAGGAGAAACAGGATGATTAAGAAGAAAGAACATCCTTCTCTATAAATCTACAATCTGATAGAGGAACCATTCAGTGGAGCATTTGGTGAGGCTAAGAAGAAATAAACAACCTATCAGTTTGATTGTTGTAAAGACCTTCTGCAAACCAGACAGATGGAGGCTAAGGCTGATAATACCTATTAATACAAACTGCAAAACTGAAGATGATTGTTGCAGCTTCTGCTTCTGGGGTAATTGGACTAAGAAAAAAAAATCTAGCACCTTTTGGGCTTGAGCTTTTTATTTTTCTTTGGTCACTTTTCAGAATACAGCAAAGGAAGTTGCTATATTGGACTTAACACTGACCATTAAAGAAGGAATTACTTGCCTGACCTGTGGTGGCGCAGTGGATAAAGCATCGACCTGGGAACACTGAGGTCACCAGTTCAAAACCCTGCACTGGTTTGGTCAAGGCACATATGGGAGTTGATGCTTCCAGCTCCTCCCCCCTTTCTCTCTCTCTCTCTCTCTCTCTCTCCTTCTGTCTCTCACTCTGTGTCTCCTCTCTAAAATGAATAAAATAAAAAGAAATTTAAAAAAAAAAAGAAAAGAAGGAATTACTTTATGATGAGGATGATGGAGGAGCCTTTGAAGACAGTGATCATGATGTCCTGGAATTATTTTTAACAAGTTTTTATTTTAGAACATTTATTCATTTAAAGGAATCTCGAGAATGTAGTACAGAGTAGTCTTGTATAATTCACACCCAGTTTTCCCTAACATTATCTTACACTAATGTGTTACATTTGTCCCAACTTATGAACCAATATTGATACATTATTAACTAAAGTCCATGCTTTATTCAGATTTGCTGTTTTTCCCTATTGCCATTTTTTTGTTTGAGGATCCCATCTGGAATACCACATTACATTTAGTTGTCATGTCTCTCTAGGCTCCTATTGGTTGTGACAGTTTCTCAAGTTTTCTTTCTTTTTGATGACCTTGGCAGTTTTGAGAATTACTGTCAGGTGGTTTATAGAATGTCTCTAACTTGAGATTTTCTGATGTTTTTCTCATCATAGATGGAGGTTAATGTGTGCGGGGGCGATTAGGTGTTGTTCTCATCACATCGTCACACCAAGGGTACATACTATTAACATGATATCCCTGTTGATGTTGATCTTGAGTGCCTGGCTGAAGTACTGTATTTTTTGCTCCATAAGATGCACCTGACCATAAAACACACTTAGAGTTTTAAGGGGGAAAATAAGAAAAAAAATATTCTGAACCAAATGACGTGTTAAAATATTTAATAAAATATACCACAATAATATTTCAACAACGTAAACTCCACAGCAGTATTAACAACCATTAGCACAGTTATTAACAAATGAGAAGAGACTAATGTTCAAATACTCTTCTAGTTGTCCGGGAACCCCAGGACCTCATCGTTGCTAGTGTCGGAATTTAAGAAGCTCAGTTGCTCACAACCACTGGTATCACTTTCTTTGCTATTTTCATATATGATACCATCTTCAGTGCCATCTAAGGCATTGCTAATGCCACTGTTTTTGAATGACCCTACCATGGTTTCATTCTTTACTGACGGCCATGATGTTTTCACCCACTCACAAACTTGAGTGATAGTGGGTCTCTTCATTCGTCCAGTTGGTGTCAGATCCTGATCACCAGCAGCCATTCATTTGTTCCACTCTTCTTGCTTATAGACTTTAAACAGTTTGTTGATGGAAATGTTGAGAGGTTGCAACTGGCTGGTAAGATCCCCAGGAATTACAGCTAGATGAGTCTTCACTTCTTTAAAGTTTATTTTTGTGGTTTTGCTAATATGTGCTTTAAACTAGTCAAGTACCAATAGGACAGCAAGTAATGTCAGCACATCACGCAGAGCTCCAGCAGCTGCAGCGCAGCCTGCCACCACTGCAGCATGCCTCTCACGTCTGCCCTCTATGATGCCAGATGACTGTGCCACACAACATCACTGGCCTTCCCTCCTGCGCTGCATGCAACTGTGGAAACTGGAACCAGAAGATCACTCAGCAGATGCTGGGGTTCTGCACAACACAGTGGCAGGTATGATTACTCTCCCACTGGCGCTCATTCTACATATGTTTACTGGTGCAGCACCCCGTAGCAGCTAAAAAAAATGAACATTCGTTCCATAGGATGCATGAGCATTTCCCCCTCCACTTTTTGGGGGGAAAAGTGCATCTTTTGGAGCAAAAAATATGGTAATGTTTGCCAGGTTTCTCAACTATAAAGTGATTCTTTTCTTGCCCCTCCCTTCCCATACTGTACTGTTTGGAAGGAAGTCACTATGTGCAGCCCACACCAGAGTGAGAGTTATGTTCCTCTTCTTTCAAGGAGTATCTATAAAAATTATGTAAAATTCTTCTGCATGGGAGATTTGCCTGTTCTCCCCATTTGTTTATTTAATTATATCACCATGGATTCACATTTATGTTATCCTTTGAGTTATAATCCAATACTACTTTATTTTTTTCTCAAATTGTTTCAGCTTTGACTCCTTTTTCACTCCCTTCTTCATCCTTTGGTATACACCCATCATTGTGGAGTTTTGTTTGTTTTAGCACCTCCTTTCTGACACAAGATAGTCCTGGCTCATTTGGTATATTTTCTGTCTTAGGTCTATTGGAATTTGTAACACAGAGAAATAATGGCCATAAAACATGTTACCAGGGCTTCAGGAAAGCAGATTTTAAAATAACCAGTGGGACTACATTGGGTCTCACAGCTTTTAAGGGATATGTGACTCGGAAGGGATGAGAGATAATGAAAAATGAAATTCTAATGACAGGATAAAATTTCATGAGATGGGGAGACAGCATCAAGATAAACCAACATGGTTGAGAGGACGTTTTATTATTAATTTGGATTATAAAATAAAGATTTGTGATTGAACTGAGAGTTTCTAAAAATAGCATCATCAAAAGTAACTTAGCTGCTGGTTTATTAAAACAATTTGTGACTGCCCTAAATGAAGTTATACAGTTCACCTTTAAACCAGCTATGTAAAGTGGGAGTTCTTTTCACTTCTCTGAGGTCATCTGTAACTAAGCTATTTACTCAATAAATATTTATTGGACACTCCCATGTAATTCATTCAGGCTCTGGGGCTGCATCAGTGAACAAGACTGCCAAAATCTGTGCTGTCAAGGAGTTTACATCCTAATTCAGGGAGATGGGTAACAAGTAGGTATTGTTTACTATGACAGATAATAATACATGTTATAGAGAAACATGAAGCAGGGTAAGGAGGATGAGGAGTTCTGGGGTGGGGTAATGGGCTTGTTATTTAATTAAAGATGGTCAAGAAAAGTCTTTTCATAAGGTGGTAACATTTAAGCAAACTGGAAGGAAGCAAGATAATGAATCATCAAAATACAAATGGCACACCATACACATTGCATCCTGAGACATATACACACATGCACTTTTACACCAAAAAGTTGCAACCAAGCTAGTAAAAAAATTAAATTAACTTTAAAAATATCATTTTGTAACAAACTATGGAAACACACCTTCAAGTGATAAAAAACAATACTCATGAGGTGATAGACACATAACTCGTATGCTTACAGATAACACTGGGGAACAATTTTTTTTTTTAATTTCTGTTGCATGAGGTTTTAGAACTTTTTCTATATACGTCTGCATCTCTGATTCCAAATCTGAAATTCATTTCTTGATGCATGCACTAGTTTTTATGCAATTTAAATTTCTTTTTGTTATAGTTAATGGCATGCATTGGTTTTTAAACTGGAGTTAAAGGGTAACGACTCTTGGATTGAACATAACCACAAGGCAATTAATGTTTTACAAACATCACTTTTACATACTTGTAGTTGTTTTTAAATGTAAAAGATTATTATCTGATTAAAACACCCCGTATTTTGTTTTAAGAATGAATCATGGCTTCTTCGAGTAGGCGTAAATGTAAAAATAGTCCTGACACCTTCTGTTATATATGTGGCTGTTACACACTTCAACGTCAAAGGTGCAATACTTCATCATTTGTGACACGTGCATATATTGCCTATTTTTAAGTTCCCTTTGGCCGTCAAGACAAGAATTGGGCTCCTCATATTGTGTGTCATAATTGTGAGGAAATGCTTCGTGACTGGCCAAAAGGAAAGCAGAAAGGAATGCCTTTTGGTATTCCCATGGTTTGGCATGAACCTAAGGACCACAGCAGGGACTGTTATTTCTGCCTGATCCATACAAAGGGCATCAGCAAGAAAAAATGGCATATGATCACATATCCTAATATTCCTTCAGCAATATGACCTATCCCACACTCAGAGACACTCCCGGTTCCAGTTTTCAATGGTTTTATTTCTTCTAAGGATGAAGAAAGTGAACATGGTGATCAAATGTATTTTGATAAGATGCATGAGGAAATGGTTGTAGAATCTGAAGGGTCTTCTTCTGATGCCAAGCAGTCATTAACCCCTCAGCAGTTTAGCAAACCCGAATTGAATGACTTAGTATGAGATTTGGGCCTATCAAAGAACGCAGCTGAGTTATTAACCTCCAGGCTTCAAGAAAAGAATATACTTCACCAGTCAGCTAAAGTATCCCATTTCAGGAAGTGTGAACAAATTATGGTGGACTTTCTCTGAAGACAAACACTTTGTTTACTGTCATGATATCAGTAGTCTTCTCAGCCAGCTAGGTGTTACCACTTACAGTCCAACAGAATGGCGGCTATTTCTTGTCAGCTCTAAACGGAGTCTGAAATGTGTTCTCCTACACAATGGTAATGTTTATGCAGCGGTTCCAATTGGTTGTTCAACTCATCTGTGAGAAGATTATAATGACATAAAAATTGTCCTCGACTTACTGAAGTATGAGGAGCATAACTGGATCATTTCTGTGGATCTTAAAATGGTCAATTTCCTGCTAGGACAACAGAGAGGTTTCCTTGCTTTCAGTGTTTGTGGGACAGCCGAGCTTGGGAGAAACACTGGACATAGAAGGAGTGGACGAAACATGAAGCTCTGGAAGTAGGAATGCAAAATATTGTGAATGAACCTGTAGTTAATCGAGACAGGATCATTTTTCCTCCACTTCACATCATACTTGGCTTAATGAAGCAGTTTGTTCAGGCTTTGAATAGAGAAAGTGAATGCTTTCAACATACTCTTTCTGCTTTTCCTGCCTTGTCTTTCGAGAAGATAAAACAGGTGTATTCAATGGACCTCAATTTCGAACCCTCATACATGAGGAAGAATTTGCTAGGAAGATAAATAAGGAGGAGAAAGTAGCATGTCAGTCTTTTGTGGCAGTTACAAAGAACTTTCTTGGCAACAAAAAAGCAGAATACTATGAACTTCTGGTTCAAAGGATGCTGTTGGCTTTCTGTGACATTGAATGGAACATGAGCATTAAGATTCATTTCCTGGCCTGACCAGGCGGTGATGCAGTGGATAGAGCATCGGACTGGGATGAGGAAGACCCAGGTTTGAGACCCTGAGGTCGCCAGCTTGAGTGTGGGTCCATCTGGCCTGAGCAAAAGCTTTCCAGCTTGGACCCAAGGTTGCTGGCTCCAGCAAGGGGTTGCTCAATCTGCTGAAGGCCCACAGTCAAGGCACATGTGAGAAAGCGATCAATGAACAACTAAGGTGTCGCAAGGGCAATGAAAAACTAATGATTGATGCTTCTCATCTGTCTCCATTTCTGTCTGTCTGTCCCTATCTATCCCTCTCTCTGACCCTGTAAAAATAAATAAATAAATAAATAAATAAAGTATTCATTTCCTTAACAGTCACCTTGATATGTTTCCCGAAAATCTTGGAGCTGTTAATGATGAGCAGACTACTGCTGGAGCATCAAATGAGATTGTTCTCAACAAGTACACATATGCAAGAGCTACAAATGGAAATTTTTGCCTGAATAGAATTTAAATAAGTTTTGCACAAATTTCATGATTAAAATAAGTGTTTTAATATGTTCTATTTCGAAATTGTAGACAAATTTGATGCAATCATCTCTTTTAGTGTATTAGTGTACTTAGTGCATTTTTAAAATTAGTATATTTTCAAAAAGATGATGCCCAAGAAAACATTCTACTTCATTATGTTAAACTAAATGTTGAAAATTTTACAATAAAATGAAAACCTAAAGTTTTGAATTGCAAAAAAAAAAACCTGTAGCTTACAGAGAAAAACTAATGTCAGATTTGAGATCAGCACACTCAAATTAGGTAAGGACAAGTGTTTTTTGTGGATGCAACAAAAATTTTGTTCCCCAGTGTAATGTAACTGTGTATTTGGAAAGCAGGTACGTAAGATGTCCACACCCTTTGTTCCAGGGAATCTACACCTGGATAGTAGTACTTTAGGCAAAGGGAACAGTGAGTACAAAACATATGTAGAAGTTTGCGTGATGTGTTCCAGGAATAGCAAGTTGGCCAGTGAGGCCCGAGGGAGTCAACAAAACAGACAGTAGTTAAGTGGAAAGGCCAGAGAGATGAGGGAGTGAGGGCAAGCATGTATAGAGCAGGGGGGTATTGCACATTTTGAGAGATGCAGTTATGTAAAGTACATGTTAGTTGCTGTCCCCAGAGCTATGAACTGCCATGGACCTGGACTTTGTAAGTTCTTCTTGGTACTTGGGCTTTTTCTTTCAGGAGACAAGAGCCTTCGGAGAGTTTTGAGTGGAGGAGTAAGATTATCTGATTTCATTTTAAAAGGATCACTCTGGCCATCCTGGGTGCTAGGAGTTCAAGGGCAGAAGCAGGGAGACCAGTTAAGAGGTCATTGAATATATTGGTATACAGTGGTATCTTGAGATATGAATTTAATTCGTTCTGTAACTGAGCTCATAAGTCAGTCAACTCATATATCAAACTGTGGATACTGGACTCGTGCGCCAATGCGCCAACTAGCGGCAGCTTCCTGAATCATGACTTGTATCTCAGAATTTTGCTCTGATCTCAAACAAAAATATGGATGGAGTCGCGGCTCGTATCTTAAAAAAAATTTGTATGTTGGTATGTTTGTATCTCATCATACCACTGTATTTTAATCTTAATCTCTTTATCTTTTTTTTTTTTAAACTTTTTATTTTATTTTATTCATTTTAGAGAGGAGACACAGAGTGAGAAAGAGAGAAAGAGAGAAAGGGGGGAGGAACTGGAAGCATCAACTCCCATATGTGCCTTGACCAGACCAGTGCAGGGTTTTGAACTGGCGACCTCAGTGTTCCCAGGTCGACGCTTTATCCACTGCGCCACCACAGGTCAATCTCTTTATCTTGATCTATTTTATTTTAATGTGTATTTTACATAGTAGTAATTATGCATATACAACTTTCTATTTGCATATATTAATATTTTTTTTCTATTGCTATACAGTTCTCAAGTTATAATTTTTAATAGTTGCATAATAGTTTGTGTATCAATTTCCTATTACTGCTGTAAAAAAATAATTACCTCAAATTTAGTGGTTTAAAGATACAAAGTGATCGTGCAGTTTTGGAGGTCAGAAGTCCTGAAATTGAGGTGTGGGCAGAGCTGTATATCCTCTGGAGGCTCTCGGGGAGAATCTGTTCTCGTGCTTTCTCCAGCTTCTAGAGGCCAGCCATGTACTTAACTAATGGCTCCTTCCGCTATCTTTAAATTAGTAGCATAGCATCTTCAAATCTCTCTCTCTTCTCTCCTCCTCATCCCCCTTCAATCTTTCCCTCACCTCTCACCTTTGCTTCTGTTGTCACATTTCCTTCGCTGACTCTGACCCTCCTGCGCCCCTCTCACATGGACCTTCGTATTACATTGGGCCAGGATAGTCCAGGACAATCTCCCGTCTCAAAATCCTTTTCTTAATCCCATCTGGAAAGTCCCCATTAACTGTAAAAGGTAGCATATTTATAGCGTCTAGGGATTAAGCTGTGGACATCTTTTGGGGAGGGGCCCTATTCAGCCTTCCACAGCTGGTATTTTGTGGTTCACTTAACCATCCCTGTTGTTGGATATTTAAACTGTATCCAATTCAGGGCTGTTATGAGATGCGTAAAGGCATGTTCGTATGCCTGAACCTTCTTTGCTTTCATAACGTGTCCCTTAAGATACATATTCAGGTAAAGGGTTCCTGGAACCACCATGAGCACCTTATGTATTTGGTCTCTAAATACACAATTACATTATCAGTAAATGTATATATGAGTATATTCATTTCCCTACAATGTCATGAGCATTGCTTTTTTTTTATCACTTAAAGGCATGTTTTCGTGGTTTGTTATAAAGTGACATTTTATTGTATTAATTTCTTTACTGGCTAGTTCAAACTTTTTTGAGTGTGTATGTGTGTGTGTGTCTATGTGTATAGTGTGTGTGGTATGTAATTGTATTTTGAGAACAGTGTTTTTCTTTTTTTTTTTTGTATATGGAGCTAGCAGAGTTAGAGACAGAGGTAGACTATTGCTTCAGTAAGGGGATAAGGCTAGCATTAACAGATGACCTACTGAACTATTTTACTTCTCTAACAGAGAGAAGGATCTTCAAAATGAAAAGGGATTAATTAAGGGGGATTTAGAAGATGGTGAAAGAGCACGTAGGTAATTTGAGTGAGTTCACATCTCCAGGGCACACTAGATAGCATCTCAGAGTGTTGAAATAATTAGCAGATATTATCTCTGAGCCACTGCCAGTGATTGCTGATTAAATCTTGGAGAGTGGGAGAGGTTCCAGATGACCAGAGACATGTAAATGTTCCAGATAGCTTTTGAAAAAGTTGAATTCCTAAAACTGTGCATGTAGAAATGCTCCCTTGCAAAAATTTTTAATGACCACCATATGAATGATATATGAGTCCACAGAAGAGATTACAGTGATCTTTGGAAATTTTTCTAATGTGTAGTGACCAGTTCATCACATTTTCTTTTTAGAGAGGGTTTTAGTCTGGTACCAGAAGAAAAGTCCATAGACATTGAAGCCTTTGAGGAAAATCTTTCATAGGTCTCCTAGCACATAATAGAGAAAAATTGGAGTATGAGAGAATAATTAAATAAATTCATAGCTGATTCTATTCATATGCCATAGCACAGTTACTGGGTGTCAGTCAGCCTGGGATGGAATTTCCAGTGGCAGGACTTCAGGTTTCTCTTTGACTTAAGAAATATCCCTAAGACTTGGATAGAAATCTTCAAAAGCCATATATTTAATGTGGCTGATGTCAGGGAGTTCAATGGGTTGGCTAAACCTATAGAATAAATATTCACATTATGAAATAAATACCTACCAATTATGAATATGAGTCAAAACCAACTAGATAAATTAAACAAATAATGAGAATTTTTTAAAAACTGAGGGTTTTTGGCCCTGGCTGGGTTGGTTTAGTGGATAGAACATTGGCCTGGTGAATGGATGTCCTGGGTTTGATTCCAGTCAAGGTACACAGAAGTGACCATCTGCTCCTCTCCCCATTCTCTCCCTCTTCCTCTCCTGTAGCCAGTGGCTTGATTGGTCCAAGTGTTGGCCCCAGGTGCTAAGGATAGTTCAATTGGTCTGAGCGTGTCAGTCTCAGGCAAGACAAGGTTGCCTGGTGGATCCTGGTTGGGGCACATGTGGAAGTCAGTCTCACTATGTCCCCTCCTCTCACTTAAAAAAAAACTGAGGATTTTCAAATTGCAACTGTAGTTGATTTTCTTCCTTTTTTGGCTTACCTAAATTTCTCCCATTTAAAAATAACACAATAGTACTCCTATAGTGAAAATGATTATTTCAAGTTTAATTCAATTGTGGTGATTGGATGTTGGGTTCACTGATATGTGGTTGACTTGAGAGTGTGACATAATGTAAAAAATGCTGGATTGAGAATGATCTGGGTGCTTATCCGGGCACTGCTATGAAAACTAATTGTCGTCATGGGGAAGCAGTCATTATTGACTTTCTGGGTCTGAGTTTTCTTATCTGAAAGTTGGGGATGGCAAGGAGTGTGGTGAAACTAATGACTTTGCCCCATTCCAGCTCTAATGTTCTATCAGGCAGTTACAAGTTTATCCTCTGTTCTTGAGGGAGTTTTACCAAATTTCTGAATGGAACCTTCTAGATCAGGGGTGCTCAATACATTGATCGCGATCTACTGGTCGATCACGAAGGAAGTGTGGGTAGATCGCATGACATTAAAAAGACATTTGTCTTTTGATTGGCATACAGGGTAGCCAATCTGACGTCTGAACTTTTGACACCCTACGCATGCGCGTTAAACCACGCTAACTTGTTCAGTTACACTGCTGCGTAGTTAGCCTTCAATTTATTTAAACTAAATACAACAAAGGGTATAAAAATGAGTGCCATAGCTGGTCTGAGTAAGAAGCCTAAAACCTACCACTTTCATACAGAATGGGAGGGGATTTTTTTCACTATGTCATATTCTAAGTGCGTTTACCTCATCTGTCTGTGTGCCATTGCTATTCCAAAGAAGGGAAATGTGGAGCAGCTTTTTCGGACTGTTCATAAAAACTATGACATTGACTTTCCTCCGAAAAGAGAGCTGAGAAGGAGAAAGGTGAAAGAAGAATACACAATATTAAATAGTAATAATAGTAACTTAAATAATGATAATATAGAAGAAATAAATTTATGTTTTGCATTTTTATTGTAGGTAGATCATTTTGACTTGGTCATCTTATAAGTAGCTCGCAAGGTGAAAAAGTGTGGGCAGCCCTGTTCTAGATTTTTTGGGTTAAACAGGCTTCATTTCCCTATAATCTGCAAATTCCTTCAGCTCTCTCTCTTTTCAGGGTTCTGTGAGACCATGTTTATTCTCAACCCTTCAAGGTTAATTAAGCACTGCACTTGAGCCCTGTTTGATCTTAGAAAGACTACATTTTTTCCTGTTTCAGGCTCAGACCCATCCCTTGGGATTCTGGATGAGGCTTCAGTCTTCCCGCCCAAAAACAACTTAATCACTTTACTTAATCACTTTACCCAAGGGGCCTTTGCCTTCAGCATCTACAGTCTCCATCAGCCTGCCCCACACCATCCTGGTGGCCATCAGTTCCTGGTCCCTGACACTTCTGCTAGCTTTCTCCCCAGCACCACTACTTTGATTTAGTTTTAAACATAGTGAATGTTTAATTTTGAATTTTTAAACATTATATTTTTCCCTGTATGTATCTTCATGTTTTCATTTATAAAGGGGTTGAAAATACTTTACATGTCTTCATTTTCTCTTGCCTAGTCTAATTTCCCCTATTGTTAGTCATCAAATATAATCTGGTGTTTTTATTTTTTCTTTTATAGAACAAATGTTTTATACATCTTTATACAAAATCTAACTTTTTGCTTCTTTTGTCTTATTTACTTAGTCTAAATCAGTGGTTCTTAACCTTTTTTGAGGTACCGAACCCACCAGTTGCATATGCACATTCACTGAGCCCTTCTTTAGTGATAAATAAAATATGATTTTTTTTCCAAATTCAAGACATAGGTATATGTTTTTTTACTGGTGCACAAAATGCGCCGTGCATGAACATCACCTTGCTCAAAGAACAAAACCAACAAAGTGTATGAACTCACAACAAATTATGGTATTACTTTATTCTGGCCTCTGTGGCAGAGGCTTCTCCGAACCCCTGAGACTGACTCATCGAACCCCTAGGGTTCGATAGAACCCAGGTTAAGAACCACTGGTCTAAATTCTCCGAGCTGAGAGTCTCTGATTGAGGGGTGTATTGGTATGGTCCTTGCTCCATTTTGGAGGCCTTTATTTTAACTGATAAAGAAGAGAAATCACTTTAGCACATTGTATTATTTCCTTAAAACTTGAAGATATTTAAGAATTTAGCATTTATAGTTAAACATAAATTTCAGTCTTCTTCTAAGGCTTCCCTCAATACCCTATTTTTACTTTTAATGGGAAGAATATTGGCAACCTGAGATATCTCAGGTTGTAGCACCTTTCAGCCTGCTTTTCCCTAAATTTCAAATAGAGTTGTTTATACCATGAATTCTGCCCAATATCGGCATTTCCACAGCTCATGTCAGGCACTCCCTGCTCTGCCATGCCTATGTATGCTCTAAGCTTTGCCTTCTGTTTGTGTGACATATACAGCTAACTTCAGATTCTAAAGTGAAGTTTATTACATTAAGAGGTAACAAATGTATTACCTAGACTCCTGCTTGCTCTCCTGCCATGAATATATCTTGGGCTCATGCAGTATGTTTTTGGTTGGCACACTGGGCATGAAATGAGCTACCTGCTGTGGCTGTGAACAGGGGTAAAATCTCTTTGCTTATCTGAAAAACAGGTCTTTGATTTTTCACCTGTGGTTGTTCTCTTCTCTTGTGTCCTTGGAGGCCACCTCCCACCCCTTCTTTAACTAGAAAGCTTTCCCAGCCCAACCAGCTCAAGATAAGCAGGGCAAAATAAGGAGGCCATTTCCAAGGCTCCTCTATGCACCTTTTTGCATAGAATATCTGAATTTTCTCCCTTAAGAAAAGAAAGAACTTTTTGTCAGTTTTAAATGATGCTTTGTTGCTAATAAGGCTTCATATTTATAAATAAGAAGTACTTAAAGCCTTAGGGTACAGGTGCTTTTATTGTTACTAATTTTTATTTATTTATTTTTATTCAGTGAGAGGAGGGGAGCCTAAGACAGACTCCTGGATGTGCCCCAACCAGATCCACCCGGAAAGCCCTCTAGAAGGCGATGCTTTGCCCATCTGGAGCGTTGCTCTGTTGCTCAGCAACTTAGTTCTTAGCACCTGAGATAGAGGCCATGAAGACATCTTCAGCACCCAGGGCCAACTTGCTCCAATGGAGTCATGGCTGCATGAGGGAGGGAGGGAGGGAGAGAGAGAGAGAGAGAGAGAGAGAGAGAGAGAGAGAGAGAGAGAAATAGAGGTGAGAGGGGGAGGGGTGTAAAAGCAAATGGATACTTCTCCTGTGTGTCCTGACTGGGAATCGAACTTGGGACATCCACACACCAGGCTGAAGCTCTACCACTGCGCCAAGTGGCCAGGGCTAGGATACAGGTGCTTTTAAAGAAGGTTTCTAGTCTGTCTGCTTTCTCTACATGTATAATAACCCATTTCTTTTTATAGTCACAGAGATGCCTACCATTAGGACAGAGAACTTTCCGATATATTTTTATCTTGAAAGTCTCAAAAGGTGGGCTTCTATAAAAATCAAAAATAAAAACTTTAAAGAAATAAATAAATAAAAACTTTGTAACTAGAACTCTGGTGCAAGAGCTCTGATGAAGTCACCAAAGCTTTAGCAATTGAGTTGTTTGCATGTCATAAAACTATGATATGACTCTAGGCAAATATTTATTTAATGAGAAGTGTAGGTGTGTACAATAAGACTTACTCCTTCCTTATGGAGTATTTCCTTATGAAGTTCATTAGTCCCTGACTCTGGGACACTGATATCATGGGAGCAGCATAGACCATAGAGATCTAAATTCAAGCCACTGTTTGACTAGTTGTCTGCTAGTTATGACTTCAGGATCATAAGTCACCTGCGGGGCCAAAGAGATTTTTCCTACAAAATTAAGAGGTATTAGGGGAAATGTTGAATTAAATAATTTCTAAGGTTTTTTTAGTTTTGAAATATCTAGTGTTTCTAAATGCCATTTTACCTATTCTTATATAATTACTTAATCATTTAACCAAACTTAGACAATTTAGAAATTGTAAAAAATATCCTGTTTTGTCATAACACAGGCAAAATAATTGTTTGTTTATGTTTTGGAGTATTTTCTTCCAGTCTTTTCTAAACAGATATATGTAAGAATGTGTAAAATATCATGTGTACATGCAGGGTGGGGCAAAAGTGGGTTTATAGTTGTGAGTACATGAAACAGTTTATTCTTGTATTATTAATCATTGTATTATTTTCCATGCAAATAACTGTAAGCTTACTTTAGCTCCACCTTGTGTATTTCAAAATTACAATCATACTGTATCTACATTTTTATGAAATTATTTTTTTCACTTAACATTGTATCGTGAGTATTAGTCTTTGTCATCTCAGTAGTGCTTAGAGCTTTTATGCAAAATCAGATTCCATTGGTCATTTCTGGAGCTTCTTCTAAATTTTCTGTATAGGAGACAAAGTTATAGGCACTCTCTACCCTAAACACACTTGCCTTGTGAACATCCCAGAAGACCAAACAGCCAGCTTAGGCCATTTAAAGAATAAGCAGGAAGAAATGTTCCAGAGCACTTCATGGGCAGAGGCTGCCACATGGGTCAGAGTGAAAATAGGGAAGACTCCTAAAATGATGTCCAGGAAGAGTTTTGTTAGTGCACAACCAGGTGAAATGGGCTGATGCTGGACAAAGTGATAAAGGAGGGAAACTTGGTGATGAAGGTTTTCTTCTCTGTGTTCTGTTCACCCCACATATTCCCTCCTTCCCCCACCGCAGTTGCCTCATCTTCCTCCATGGGCCTACATTTTGTTCATGCTGCAGATAAAGTTCTTATTGCATGTTGACTGGAATGTTTGTGTGGCAGTTGTTGGGTATGGGGAGGGCTAGGGTAGGTTATAAGAAATTTCTGTCTCCCTTCTTTCTACATCAGGGAATTTTAGAGTTGGAAGATAAGGTAATAAGAATAGGTAAAAATGAACTATTACTGAATATTTAAAAATGATTTTCTACTATTTTTTTGCATGCATGTAGTATATTTTTATTTTCATTTTTCAATTGCAGTTTATATTCAGTATTATTTTGCATTAATTTCCTATATACAGTGTAGTGATTAGACAATCATATACTTTATAAAGCGTCCCCCCTATATTTCCAGTACCCATACACAGTATTACAATATTATTGACTATATTTCCTGTGTTTAACTTCACATCCTTGTAACTGTTCTATAACTACCAATTTGTACTTGTTAATCCCTGCACCTTTTTCACCCAGCTCCCCAATTACCATCAGTCTCTCTCTGTATCTATGAGTTGATTTCAGTTTTGCTTGTTTATTTTGTTCTTTAGATTCCACATGCAGGTGAAATCATATGGTATTTTTCTTTCTCTGGCTGATTTATTTTACTTAGTTAATACCGTCAAGGTCCGTCCATGCTGTGGCAAATAGTGAGATTTTGTTCTTTTTTATGGCTGAGTAATATTCTGTTGTATATATGTACTGCCATTTTCTTATCCACTCGTCTATTTGATGGACAGCTGGGTTTCTTCCATATCTTGGTGAGTATACTATATAAATAATGCTGCAATGAACATTGGGCTACATATATTCTTTCAAATTAGTGTTTTGAGTTTCTTTGAATATATGCTCAGAAGTAGAATCTCTGGGTCATAAGGCAGTTCCATACTGTTTTCCACAGTGTCTGCACCAGTCTGCATTTCCACCAACAGTGCAAGAGGGTTCCCTTTCTCTACAACCTCATTAACACTTATGTGTGGATTTATTTATAGCCAATCTGATATCTCATTGTGTTTTTAATTTGCATTTCTCTGATGATTAACGACATTGAGCAACTTTTCATGTCTAGTGGTCATCTGTATTGTCCTCTTTGGAAAAGTGTCTACTCAGCTCCTCTTCCCATTTCATTGTATTGTTTTGTTTTTTTGTTTTTGGTGTTAAGTTGTATGAGTTCTGTATAAATATTGGGTATTAACCAATAATTGGATGTATCTTTGGGGAATATGTCTGTTATTCAGTAGGTTGTCTTTTAGTTTTGTTGATGGTTTCCTTTGCTTTGCAAAAACTTTTTAGTTTTATGCAGTTCCATTTGTTTATTTTTTTCATTTGTTTCCCTTGCCCAAGGAGATGTGTCAAAAAAAATCTTGCTAAGAAAAATGTCACAGATTTTACTGCCTATGTTTTCTTCTAGGAGTTTTATGGTTTCAAGTTTTACATTGAAGTCTTTAATTCATTTTGAGTTTATTATTGTATATGTTTTAAGAAGGTGGTCTACTTTCACTTTTTTGCATGTATCTGTCTACTTTCTCAACACCACTAATTGAATACTGTCTTTGCCTTGTATGTTTCTGCCTCCTTTGCCAAATATTACTTGATCATATGAGAATGGGTTTATTTCTGGGCTCTCTATTGTGTCCCCTTGATCTATGTTTCTGTTTTTCTTTTTTCTTTTTATTTATTGATTTTTTAGAGAGAGAGAGAGACAGAAACATTGACCAATTCAGGTATGTGGCCCTGACCAGGAATTGAACTCACAACCTTTGCATATCAGGACAATGCTCCAACCAACTGAGCCACCCAGCCAGGGCTGTATTTCTATTTTTATGACAGTAGTATGATGTTTTTATTATAGCCCTGTAGTATAGTGTGATATCAGGTAGCATTATGCCTCCAACTTTGTTTTTTCTCAAGATTTCTATGGTTGTTCAAGGTGTTTTGTGCTTTCATATACATTTTTGGATTATTTGTTCTAGTTCTGTGAAAAACTCTATTGGTATTTTGATAGGAATAAGCTGAATCATAGATTGCTTTGGGTAGTATGGACATTTTAATGATGATAATTCTTCCTATCAATGAGCATGATGTATGCTTTCATTTATTTGTATCCTCTTCAATTTATTTCTTTAATTTCTTAAAATTTTCTGAGTACAAACCTTGGGCTATCTGCTAAGAGCTACGAAACAATCCAGAGATTGCGGCTCTTTCTACAGGGCCTGAGTGCATGTGGGAGGGGTCAGGCTGCATACTGAGGCTGGCTTCCACCACTTTGAAGCCTGGTGGAAGGTCAGCAAGCCCCAAGGCACCTTGGGATTTGCCTCTGCCTGCCATTTGCCTGTTGGGTTCACTCACTGAAAGAACCTCTAGAGGTACGTGAGTTACATAAGGTAGGTTTTTAGTGAGTCACCAGGTAAGGACAAGTTATGTTCACCAGGTTGATAAAGATTCAAATTTGGCATAAGTGGTAGGTCTGAGGCCACTCAGCAAAAGTCTCATGGGATACCAGAGCCAGCCACTACCCATCTGGGGCCTGTGGACTTTTGCAGTTGAGCAGCATTAGGGAGCTATCAGAGTGAAGCCAGTAGAGTTCATCAGGTTAAAACAGATTAAGATTTGGCTGTGTGGAGGAAGGGTTCCGCACAGGAATGATAGTACCAGTCAGGGCATGCATGGGAGAAGAGTGGCTCTCATACTAGAACCACACAACTCAATCTCTCTCTGTGCATTTCTGACACTGCCCAAGAGTGCTGGGACCTCCTCTAGAGCCTTCCAAGAAAGACCACAATGCAGGCCCAGGCTGGACACAGCCAGCAAACTCCTCTGCAGTGCACTAGCTTGGCAGGGTGGGGCCAAGTGTATTGGTATGGTAGGGCTTGTAGATCTCTACTGGGGGAATAGCTCCAGTAGGGTGCATGATAATATCAGCCCTTCCCATAACGTCACTCCACTCAGTCTATCTGTGCATGTCTCTGACACCCGCTGAGTCTGCCTGGGCCTTTTTGAGGGCCCTCTAAGAATGTTTGCAAAATGGGCCCAGGCTGGCCCCAGTTAGCTGACTTCTCCACAGGGTGGGAGTCTGGCAGGGTGCAGCCACAGAAATTCGGGAGAGTGAGTCTAGGGTATTCGTTTAGGCCAATGCTGATTGCTTGACCTTGAAACGATTGCGTCTATGGATAGTGTGGGAGATTGATTGAGAACAGGGTTGTTGGCAGATATCCTTCCTGTCCCCAAAGCCACACAACCCATTTCTTCCTTTATGACTCCAGTCTTCTCTGAACCCTCTTTCTCTCTCCAGAGTCCAGGGTGAGTGACATCAAATGGAATTTGTGCATTGGCCCTTTAAGAGGGTGCCTGGGTTTTTAACAGACTCCCTTCTCTAACTGGTGGACAGAATCCCCACTGATTTTAACAGCCAGGTATTATGTGGGTTCCTCTTTTTGGTTTAGGTGCTCTGTACTGGGGAACCTAACATGGGATTGAGACCCCCTTGCTCCTCAGGGAGGAAATTTACAGCTGATATATCTCTCCCAGTTCTCAACCACAGCAGGTGAGTGCAGGGCCAGCCCTTTTTGCATCTCTACCCTTCCTCTTAGTCTTGGTGTGGCTTTATAAATCCTTGGTTATAAGATTTCTGTTCAGCTAGTCTTCAGTTGGTTATTTAGGTTAATTGTTCTGTAATTTAGTTGTAATTCCAGTTTGGTTCTGGGAGTAGGTGAGTGTAACTTCTACCTATTCTACCACCATCTTGGATCCCTGCATGTAGTATATCAACTACCATTATAAGTTACATTGGTTTTGTTGGGATTGCTGAAACTTCAACACCACAGAGTCTATGTTAGGAAATACTACAGTTAGGGGGAAATTTTTCTACATCATTAGATGTACTTTGAATCCCCTTGTAATTCCAAAATTCACTGAGTTATATTTATTTTTCCTATGGGAAGATTCATTCGAAATTCTAAATAACTGAATTTGGGTTAGAGTTGCAGACCACCTATATATAAAACCATCTTTAAATGTGCAGGTAGTTTTTTTGTAATTGACTTTATGTGTAGATAATGGTTATAAAAGTACTCTTTGAGCCCTAATTTTGTGTTAGGTACTATAATCAGATCCTCCATATATTTTCTCATTTTTCCTACAATGAATCTTTGAAGTAGGTAGTCTTATTTCCATCTTACAGACCAGGAAGCTAAAGTCCAGCAGAGCTAAGACATGGCTGCAGACCTGTCCATTTCCAAATCTTGTGATCTTTCTTTTCTTGGTGCCTGATGCCTCCCATTCCCATACTAGCAAGCCTTCCCTCTTTTTGCTCTACCATCAAAAAGACTTCCACATGAGAGGAAAGTTCATTCTTTTAAACAGTATTATTCCTCGTGAGCAACCTGAACCATTGAATACCTTAGATGGAGTCACATACCACAGTGACTCTTTACTATTTCTCAGTGTGGATGAAAGGGCAGTTGATGTGGTCTCAGGCACCTGTAGAAAGAGTAGCTTTAGGAAAACCTTTTCTGTAAAATAGCACTAATGTATACAATTATATACAAGATTCATGTAAACATACAAAAAATCATCTGCAGAGAATAGAATGGAATAGTCAACAATGATGGATAGCAGGTCTCTCTCTTTATTTAAAAACATATTTAATTACTGAATTCACATAAATATAACTTAAATGTGAGCCAGGATATTCATGTGTTTGTTCTTTTACTTATCATAGGATTTTTATTGAACCCTCTTAAGTACCAGGTTTTATGGTAGACCCCAGGAGTAGATGAGACACAGTTCCTGTCTTTAAGAAACTCAAAGCCTAGTGGTTGTCAGGCCTAGAAACATCTTTTAAAATTATCTTAATTTTAAATGAGCTATCATAAGAGTAGGACATATATGTGAGGATAAGTCCATTTCATATAGTTTGGATTTGGTAAGCATTATTTCCAATAACATAAAAAGTCATCCGCTATGTGTTGATTTGGTGAAACCCACTGACCTATATTGATGCTGAAACTGTGCACTTTTGTGCACTTGCTTGATCAAAATGCCAGTTTATTGAAGATGAGTTCTGTTTCATGTTTTACTCTTTTGAGTTCTAATATGCGCATCTCATGATACATATAATACAAGGGAGAATACATGAAAGGGTATCCTATCTTGATATCCTTGCCTTACTGCTGGGTATGAGTTGAGATTCTGGCCTTCTCAGCTAAGTCCCAGTGGAAGGAATTCTATTAGGGTGACTTCTAAGGAGAAGACTCATGAAGCTTGAAGCATATTCCATACAGATCAGAGCTGGGCATGGTGTGATGGTGGTTTCTGGTGGCAGGGATCCCTTCCTGAACCACACGTGTTTTTCTGGAACAGGAGAAAGGCATAGGAATGAGAACCTCTGCTGTGGACAGGAAGTCAGTAGCCTCAGTTGCTATAGCTGCTGCAGGCTCCACATGGCCCTGCAAAGGTGGAGGTGTTAGAGGGTGAATCCAGAAACCAAGGCGATCTTAGTGTTCAAGCTGGGCCCATTTTTGGAAAGTACATTTTCCATAAGATACGCTGCCACAAAGACGTTCCACGTGCAGTCAGCTTCAAATAAATAGATCTTGTGGGATGCCATCCAAAACCCCCCAAACTTATCTAACCCTTCATTTTCCCATTAAAATTTATTCAACGGAAAGCATTTCCCGTTTCTGGATGAAAACATATCACATGACTAGTCTGATTTCTCTTATATAATAAAAAGAGTCCCACTTTCATTTGCCAGATCCTTAAAATGTCTAGAACCATGTAATAGTCAAAACTTCCAACTTCCTTCTGATTTTTAACTGCTCGCCTTCCCTCAGCTAGCGTCTGTTGCAGAGAGAAGGGGCTGTGACTGGATGTCTTCTCTCTTGTTTACTCGGTAACTGTTATTGCTGGTTTAGGGTAGGGTGGGAGGACAGAAAGGGGTAGAGGAAAAATTTTTATTGGCAAATGATATTACAGGAAAGCCGTGTGTGTGTTTAGAACTGATTATTTCTCTGATAGGACCTTTTGACAGAGACAGAGAGAGTGTTAGAGAGAGGGACAGATAGGAACAAACAGACAGGAAGGGGGAGATGAGAAGCATGAATTTTTCATTGCAGCTCTATAGTTGTTTAATGATTTCTTTCTCATATGTGCCTTGACCAGGGGCTACAGCAGACCGAGTAACCCCTTGCTCAAGCCAGCGACCTTTGGGCTCAAGCAAGCAACCATGGGGTCATGTCTGTGATCCCGTGTTCAAGCCAGCAACCCTGCGCTCAAGCCGGTAACCTCGGGGTTTCGAACCTGGGTCCTCCGTGTCCCAGTTCAGTGCTCTATCCACTGCGCCACCGCCTTGTCAGGCTCTGATGGGACCCTTTTGTAAGTTTTTCAAAGATGTCCCCTCACCTATCTTTGGAGACTTTTTATCTCCGGTTTCCTTGGTGTGGCTGCTACACTCTCTCCTCAGTCTCTAGAAAACCATTTGGTTCATTTGTACTCCTGTCATTGCTATGCAAGAGGTAGCTATTATTGGACAAGCATGAGATATCCCATATATGTGCTCATGGTGTGGTCTATGTCTGGTCCATCGGCTCAGACACTTAGGGAGTGCAGGCTGATCCCAATGCTGCAGGGGTTATTACCTTTGGCTTGTCCATCAGCATCCTGCCAGCCTACCTCTGCTGCTTTAGACTTCTCAGACAGAAGTCACCATGTTGCAGGAGTTTCATGTTCTCCAGCTAGTTCTGTTGAGGCCCCTCACTGTGTACTCCCACCTCTTTCCTTAGTCCTTTACACTGTGACAGAACTGCAGACCACTGGGTAAAGGGGAACCCTGTTAGCCACCAACAGCTTCACCTGTTTTTACCCTCACTGCATGAGGAGTTAAAGGTCATGGAAAATGGTTGGGGACTATGTCCTTTGAAAAATTGCTTCTAAGCCAGGCACTTTCCTTTGGAATCTGGTATGTAGTCTACCTTAGAAAAAGCTCCTAGGCCTCCTGACCACTTTGCTCTAACCTTTCTCCTTGACCTTGTTGTATCTCCCTTCTGGATACTCCCTGCCATGCTCCCCACATCTCTGCATAGCTGGACTCTGGGCCTTCAGGATTTGCAAGTGCTGTTGCCCAGAAAAGACTTCTTTGCCCCGCACCCCCCGTAGATCTCCCTCCAATTTTCTGCCACTCTGTTTCCTTCATAGCATGTATTACACCATCAAACTGGAAGTCCCATGAAGGAAAATCTATATCTATCTTGTTCAGTAATATAAATTTAATGGGTGCTCACCAAATATGTGTTGAATAAATGAATGAAGGTGTGAATTAAAAGAGCAACTTTGTTTAAGCCATTGCTTCCCAAATCTATCTCTTATTTCATGTTAACTCTTAACATCTGGGGTCTTGGTTACATGAGATGCTGGGGTGAAGTTTAGAAAATGCTGCTAGAAGGCTTAACTTATGGTGTACTTTACTGTTTGTGATGATCCCTGTCCCTCACTTTTGACTTTTACTGTCACTCACTCTCTTCTAACAAGAACTTTGAGGCAAGCAGGGTAGAGCTATCACCCCACTTTATAGGTAACCACACCAAGGAGAAGTTAGGTGTGAGATCACTAAAGGGCTTCATGGCAAACATAGCCCAGAGCTCAGCACCCCCAGCTCATTCCTGGGATATCCGCTTGTATGTCCCTTGCAGTCCCTCTTGCCACAGCTGTCCTCTGGTCTGGCAGCAGCAGGACTGTGGCCTTGCCTAACACTTTCAAAGTGCACAGAAGCCACAGTGGCCCGGCCTCAGTTATAGAAAGATCAGTTTCTAGTCCAGAATTGATATTGCATGGTGCAGAGCAAGAGAATTCCTCTTGAGGATTCAGTCCTATGAAAACAGTGCATTTACAGTGGCCACATCCCTTCCTGTCTTTGACTCACACAGCTGGAGGTTCATGAGCGGTGGGAAAGTCTTCCACCCAAGGAAGGAGGAGAAGCTGGGTTCTGAAGGACGGTGTTGGGGTTGATCGAGGTTTGGCCTTACCTTGCATTCATTCCCTGGCTGCTCAGTGGAGTGCCCTAAACCTGGCCACAAGTCAAAACTTCACTTTATTCCACAGAGGGCCCCTCAGGCAGACCAGGTTCCCTGAGGTGAAAACCTTCAATTCAGGACCAGGGAAGCTTATCTCGTACATGCACATTCTTCTGGCCCGTCCTGTCTGGTAATTATCACATTGAAACTGCAGCTGTTGACATTTGTTGCTTAATTTCTGTCTGTTGATTGTGCAGTAACAGACCACTAAATTTCATGGGTTAGTTATTACTTCCATGCCATTTGAAACTGTGTGCTACAGCATGGCCGCATTTTACTTTATGCTCTCTGTTTATTTATGCCAATAATAAAGAGTTACATTTGACATGTGCTTCAGAGTTCACAGAGCACTTTCATTTTATTATCTCTTCTGGCTCTTTTATAGGAAAATCCAAGCAGCCCATTTAATATACAGTGTGTCCGTAAAGTCATGGTGCACTTTTGACCATGTGACCGGTCAAAAGTGCACCATGACTTTACGGATACACTGTATGGGAAAGTGGGAGTTAACATTTTATCCTAGGTATTACTTTATAATAAATTTTGGCATAATATAACTTTTTACAGCAAGTATTTCTTACTTTAGTAGCAAAAATTAAAAAATGAATTTATAATTTTTACAACTTCACGTTCTTTTAAACCTTCTTGTCAAAGTCCAACAAGTAAACTAGTAGAAGATGGATTCTGACCAGGGTCATATAAAATAAATCCTAACTTCTTGGCTAGGAGCCACTACTCTAGGATTAAAACCAGAACATGATTTAACACTACATTGTAAATAAATGGGTTGTCTACTCTAGTGTTTGCTTAGAATAGAGGTCTCCATTCATTTATTTCTACATATATTGAAGTGAAATCCACATGACATGAAATTAACCATTTTAAAGTGAAAAACAGAGGCGATCACCACCTCTCTCTAATTCTAAAACATTTTTATCACTCCAGGTAAAACTTCATCCTGCTGAGCAGTCACTCTTCATTCCCCACTCCCTGTAGCCCTAGGCAACCATTAATCTGTTTCTAGGGATTTAACAATTCTGGATATTTTCTATAAATGGAATCCTATGCCATGTCGCCTTTTGTGTCTGGCTTCTTTCACTTCGCATGTTTTCAGGGTTTATCCGTGTTGTAGCATGTATCAGTACTTCATTCCTTTTTATGGCTGCATATTTTCAAAATCAAAAAATCTTCTGGAATTGCAAAAACTTTAGCACCAACTCACAGATACATCCACCACATCCTTCCCTCTACTGGCGATAACTTCCTCTCACAGTAAGCTTGAGAGTTTAGTCCATAATAACTATAAACCCGAAAGAAGTATGTGCAGTTAAAGCTGCAATTTGTCAAATATTATTTAATACGCAGAAGGAAGACTGTAGGTTGTTCCGTGTGAGGATTATAGGAATTCTTTGTATGAAAAGGTACCTCCTAGGGGACAAGAAATGTTCACTAAATTATGTAAAGAAAAAAATGAATTAATGCAGATACTCTCAAGACCCTCACATCGTGGAAGTTTGTGATTTCATGATTTTTACTGACAGTGCTGGGAGTACATGTGGATTTTTAGTCCTCTTCCAAATAATAGCTTCTTTTATGAAGATCAGTGCTTGAAATTAAATATGCTTCTTTCATTACCCTCCCCTCCCACCCACTGCTCCCCCCCCCCCACACTGTACCTAAGACTTGAGGAATCATGGCTCGGCTTGATTTGAATGCTTAGATCACCTGTCAGTCGTGCTAATTCTCCGAACTCTTCAGATAATTCCCTGGATGAGCTGTAACAGCAAGAATACCTTCTTCTATCTGTCAGTGATATTTCTATTAGTCTATAATTACAGCCTTCTCCTCTGTGATGTTGCTCTATTGAATTCACTTATGGATGTATTAGTGTCTCCATTCAAACGCGTGAAATATTTAGCAGCATTTAGAACGTTTGGTGAAATGTTAGAAAGTGTTTTGAATAGATACCATCATCTACTTTTCTAAGGAGGAGGAATGAACTCCAACTGTGATTTAGGCCATTGTGTCTCCAAGCACAGAAGTGAAAAAACAGATTCCCTCTTCTCAATGAGCTTTCATTCTAGCACAGAATAATAATAGGCACATTGAATAAGTAAGTATAGTGTATGAGATGGTGGTGTTAAGACATGGGAAAACAAGGAGTCTAGGGTAAGGGGGGATTAGGAAAGCTGAGAAGGCACTGTGGACAAGATGCTATGTTGAATAAGAGTGGGAACCTTTTTAACATTTCCCTAATGATAAAGAAAAATGTCTTTAATGTGGATTGAAACCAATGTTTGCTATGATGTGCAGTTGGAATACCTGAGTCTTTCACAGGTGCTGAACCTCTGTTCCTTTTCCATAGTACTCTGTGAGAGTGTCTTTCAAAATAAAGCCATGTGGCTTTGGCTTATCCCAGCTGGAATTCTTGATAGAAATGGTTCCGGGATAATTATTGGCAAAGCAGTCTCAGGGAAGGAGTATGCCTACCAGATCAGAGTACTGTTACATCAAATAGATGGACTTTTTATTTTTGGCTCTCCACATATAAAACGGATGACTTTGCACATGCCATTTAACCTCTCCAAACTCCAGTCTCCATAAACTTTGTCAGGGTTAAATGAAATAATGCAATGAAAGCATGTGGATCTGTGCCAAAAGCATAACAGACCCTCAGAAGATGCTGCTAGTTGTAATTTTACAATTAGCACAATAGACTTTTTCTAAGGTAGTATGTAAATGTTTGTAGTAATTGTAAAACATATTTGAAATTATCTGGTTCAAATATATGCAAACATTTCTCTAATAAATGCTGCCTGCAAGAGAGGGGTCTACATAAGAGAGCCTATAAACTGGTTTCTTGTGAGCTTGGGTCCCAGACAGGGCACATACAGGAACAGATCGAAATTTCTCTTTCAAATAAATAAATTAATTAATAATAAATAAATATTTTTAAATCATCCAGCTGTTAAAAATGTGACTCATTATCATGCATGGTTCTACCCATTGACTTATCTAGGTAATTGTATGGCTATTCACTTTGCTGATAGATACTTAGATAGACACTCCTTAAATGATTCTGGAATAGAATAAGTTGCCCAGTTTTGCTGAATGACTTCCAAAGTGCCTCAAGGAGTCAAAGGCTTCATTGGGAAGTGGTCAGGATCAGGAATGGAGCATACATATTTAGAATACACCTGCAACGTACTGCTATACTGCAGAGAAAGGTTTGGTGATGGTGGAGACAGTGCTTGTGTAACACTGTGAAAGTACTAAGGTGCTACTCAGTTGATCCCTTTAAAATGGCTAGCTTTACATTATGTGAATATATAAGTAAATAATAAGTTTAAAAAAATGAAATTCTGACAGTGCCAGGACACCATCTCTTTTTCTACTCTTCAAAAGAATTATTAAAAATATAACATACTTACATTTTGTTTATAAGGAATAACTTTTTTTTAACTTTACAAACAGTGGTGGGATTCAGCCAGTTTGTACCAGTTCAGCAGAATCAGTTGTTAAAAAGGCACTTGTAATCAGGGTTCTCTTTAAGGTGGGTGCCTGGGCAGCGCCCAGTGTGGAAATCACAAATTTACATTCCTTACTCTTTTTTTAACATTAATCTGTGCAACAGCATATTCTAAAGCACCTGTAGTAATGTTTATTCTGTCCCTAAATGGTGAAACCAATAGGAAGTTAGGATAAAAGTGAATAAAATTGTGAGTTAGGATGCTAATCAAGAAGCAATATGGAAATATCTTAAATAATAATTTTATTGTTTTTGTCAGGTATTATGAAAATTTTTTCATTAATATTTTAAAACTCTTATAACAGTCTGGTTTTGTGTACCTCTTTTGTTGTTCTTATTTAAGTAGTAATTGCATGAAATAATAAACTACCTTTGGGTATATTGTTTATTTATACTGAAAACAGTCATTTAGGGCAGAGAACTAGTTGTTAAATTATTTGAATCCCACTACTATTTACAAATGTATGAAAAACTTAATATTTTAGTATATCCTACACTTTGTGTTTACTTATTTAAAAGATTTAGTCCTCCAGCTTTAAATTTTTATGGCTCTATATTGGTTACATAGGTAGAGGCCAAAGTTACATCACCACGATATCTATCATGGTAGGTACACCGTAGGTGACATAACCATCTAATAAATAAATATCTTTTAATGTAGATTTTCAGTGCTTTGTACCTCTCTGACTATCCTGCTGACCTTTAAAAAATCTGTAAGAAATAACTTGAAATATACTTGTTAAAAAAGTGGATCAAAGGCCATGGCCAGTTGGCTCAGCAGTAGAACATCCACCCAGCATGTGGAAATCCAGGGTCTGATTCCCAGTCAGGGCACACAGGAGAAGTAGCCATCTGCTTCTCTCCCATTCTCTTTCTCTCTCTCTTCCCCTCCCACAGCCATGGCTCAATTGGTTTGAGCACATTACCCCATGCCCTGAGGATGACTCTGTGGAGCCTCCGCTTTAGGTTCTAAAAATAGCTTGTTTGCAAGCATGACTCTTAGATGGTCAGAGCATCCACCCCAAACTGGGGTCACCAGGTGGATCCAGCGGGGGGCACATGCAGAATTCTGCCTCACTATCTCCTCTCCTTTCACTTAAAAAAAAAGGTGGATCAAAATTGAGAAGCTTTAGTTTTTCATGCAGGATTATCGAGCCCTTAGATCAGGGGTTGGGAACCTATGGCTCGTGAGCCAGATGTGGCTCTTTTGATGGCTACATCTGGCTCGCAGACAAATCTTTAATAAAAATAATAATAACGTTAAAGATATAAAACATTCTCATGTATTACAATCCATTCATTTCTTACCGCTCATGTTCATGGTTGCGGGTGGCTGGAGCCAATCACAGCTGTCCTCCGGGACAACACCAAATTTTTATTGGATAATGCCTAACGTACATGGGTTGTTGTGAGGTCAGGAAGTAAACTTCCCTCCTTTTAATCAAGTAGTCAGCTAGCTAATTGCAGAAACCCTTTTGATGAAGAAGATGGCTAAAAGAAAAAAAGATGAGGAGTATCCTACTTTTCAGCAGGAATAGACAGAGGAATTCTCCTTTGTGGAGAGAGCAGATTCTGCAGTGTGTCTAATATGCAATGATAAAATTGCATCAATGAAATGGTCAAATATAAAGCGGCACTTTGACACACACCATACTACATTTGCATCGAAATATCCAGTCAGAGACAGCAGGAAGAAAGCATGTCAAGAGCTACTGTGCAGAGTGCAAGCTAGTCAGCAGCAACTCTGTGTTTGGACCCAACAAGGTGACTGGAATTCAGCTATCTTTGCTGGTGCTTTAGCAATTGTGAGAAATGGAAAGCCATTCACAGATAGGGAGTATGCCAAAACATTCATGCTAGATGTTGCCAATGAACTTTTTGATGACTTTTTGGATTAAGACAAGATAATCAAACAAATAAAAGACATGCCTCTGCCGGCAAGAACTGTTCACGATCATACCATCATCATGGTAAATTAAATGGAGGAAACACAAGTGAAGGACATAAATGCAGCACCATTCTTTTCTCTTGCTTTGGATGAGTCAACAGACATAAGCCATTTATCCCAGTTCAGCGTGATTGCAAGGTATGCTGTTGGTGACACACTACGTGAGGAAAATCTTTCTGTTTTGCCTGTGAAAGAGACAACAAGAGGGGAGGATTTATTCAAGTCTTTCACTGAGTTCGTTAAAGAAAAATATCTACCGATAGATAAACTTATTTCACTGTGTACTGATGATGCTCCGTTCATGTTGGGGAAAAACAGGATTTGTAGCGCTTCTTTGTGAACATGAAAGGAGACCCATCCTAAGTTTTCACTGCATCCTACATCAAGAGGCACTTTGTGCTCAGATGTGTGGTGAGCAGGTTGGTGAGGTGCTGTCACTGGTCATTTGGGTAGTCAACTTTATTGTTGCCCGAGCTTTAAATGATCGCCAGTTTAAAACACTGCTGGATGAAGTTGGGAATAATTATCCTGGTCTGCTTCTGCATAGCAATGTGCGTTGGTTGTCAAGAGGGAAGGTGCTCAGCCGTTTCGCGGCTTATCTGAGTGAAATCCGGACTTTTCTTGAATTGAAAACCGTCTAGCATCCTGAGTTAGCTAACACTGAGTGGCTCCTGAAGTTCTGCTATCTCATGGACATGACTGAACATCTGAACCAGCTCAATGTGAAAATGCAAGGCACTGGAAATACAATCTTATCCCTTCAACAAGCACTGTTTGCATTTGAAAACAAGCTGGAACTCTTCATCTCTGACATTGAAACAGGTTGTTTACTACACTTTGAAAAACTGGGAGAGTTTTAAGATGCATGCACAGCAAGTGACCCTGCTCAACATCTTGATCTCCAGCAGCTAGCGGGCTTCACATCTAATCTCCTGCAATAATTCAAAGTGTGCTTTGGAGAATTTTGTGAGTGCACTCATCTTTTTAAGTTCATCACCCATCCACATGAGTGTGCAGTGGACAGCGCCGACCTGAGTTACATCCCCAGTGTTTCCGTCAGAGATTTTGAGCTACAAGCTGCTGACCTGAAAGCCTCAGACATGTGGGTGAATAAGTTCAAGTCACTGAATGAAGATTTGGAAAGACTTGCACGACAGCAAGCAGAGTTGGTGAGCAAACACAAGTGGGGAGAAATGAAAAAACTTCAACCTGCGGACCAGCTGATTGTCAAAACTTGAAATGCGCTTCCTGTCACATAGCACACACTGCAGTGTGTGAGTATTGCTGTACTGACAATGTTTGGCTCTACATATGCATGTGAGCAGTCTTTCTCACATCTAAAGAACATTAAGATCAACCTACGATCACGTTTTACGGATGGAAGTCTCAAGGCCTGCTTGAGCTTAGCCTCAACACGTATCAACCAGACTACAAAGCCATCAGCAAAACCATGCAGCACCAGAAGTTACATTAATGGTAAGAAGTACTTTATTCTTCATTGGTTAGCAACAGCATAACAACGTTATTAAAAAGAATTAAGAGATTTATTGTACTTTAAAAGTGTTGGTCTTACATAAAATGCACACATTTACTTGTATTTAGTGTTAAACATATTTATGGCTCTCACGGAATTACATTTTAAGATATGTGGCGTTCATGGCTCTCTCAGCCAAAAATGTTCCGGACCCCTGCTTTAGATATACAGAGTAATTGAATGGAGGTTTACACTCATACTTCAAAGAAGAAATATGTTTTGGTGTTATTGTGTGCTTCTTTGGAGACAACTTTCCTAAAAAATCCACTTTTGTTTGTGTACTGATCCTATATTTTGGGTTAGCAGTATAGCCCTTTGAAAGCACACTTACGGATCTGCCTCTGCTTAATGATTCTCAAGTATTTTACAAAATGTATTAGGTGTTAATGTCAAGGAATTGGTAATATGAACACTTTTTATTTTATTTAATTTTTAATCTTTTAATTTAGTTTTATTTTAATGATTTTTTTATTTCTGAGTATGGGTGACGTACAATATTGTATTAGTTTCAGGTATACAACAGAGTGATTAGACTTTTATATAACTTACAAAATGATCATCCTGAGAAGTCTAATACTCATCTGACACCGTACATAATTATTATAATATTATTGACTATATTCTCTATGCTGTACTTTAAATCTCCATGACTGTTTTGTAACGACCAATTGTACTTTTTAATTTCTTCTCCCTTTTCAACCATTCCCCAAACCCCTTATTATCTGGCAACTGTCAAAATGCTCTCTGTACTTATGAATTTTTTTCTGTTTTACTTTATTTTATTTTTTCCACATATAAGTGAAATCTTATGGCATTTGCCTTTCCCATCTGACTAATTTCATGTAGCACAATACTCTCTAGTCCATCCATGTTGTTGGCGATGGCAAGATTATACTCCTTTTTATGACTGACTCATATTCCATTATATATATGTACCATTTTTTCTTTATTCATTTATCTGTTGATGAACACTTAGGTTTCTTCCATATCTAAGCTATTGTAAATAATGCTTTAATGAACATATGTGTGCACGTCTTTTCATTTTTTTAAAATTAATTTTAATGGGGTGACATTGATAAATCACGGTACATATGTTCAGAGAAAACATCCCCAGGTTATTTTGACGTTTGATTATGTTGCATACCCATCACCCAAAGTCAATTTGTCTTTTGTCACTTTTTATCTGGTTTTCTTTGTGTCCTTCCCCTCCCTACACCACCTTTATTCCCCACCCCACCCATGGTAACCACCACACTCTTGTCCGTGTCTCTGAGTCTCTTTTTTATGTCCCACCTATGTATGGAATCATATAGTTCTTAGTTTTTTCTGATTTACTTATTTCACTCAATATAATGTTATCAAGATCCATCCATTTTTTTGTAAATGATCCGATGTCATCATTTCTTATGGCTGAATAGTATTCCATAGTATATATGTACCACATCTTCTTTATCCAGTCATCTATTAAAAGGATTTTTGGTTGTTTCCATGTCTAGGCCACTGTGAACAATGCTGCAGTGAACATGGGGCTGCATGTGTCTTTACATACCAGTGTTTTTGAGTTTTGGGGGTATATACCCAGTAGAAGGATTGCTGAGTCATATGCTAGCTCTATTTTTAATTTTTTGGGAATCACCATACTTCTATAATGGTTGTACTACTTTACATTCCCACCAACAGCGGATGAGGGTTCCTTTTTCTCCACAGCCTCTCCAACACTTGTTATTACCTGTCTTGTTGATAATAGCTAATCTAACAGGCGTGAGGTGGTATCTCATTGTAGTTATGATATGCATTTCTCTAATAGCTAATGAAGATGAGCAACTTTTCATATACCTGTTGGCCATTTGTATTTCTTCTTGGGAGAAGTGTCTGTTCATGCCCTCTTCCCATTTTTTTTATTGGATTATTTGCTTGTTATTGAGGTTTATAAGTTCTTTGTATACTTTGGATATTAGGCCCGTATCTGAGCTTTTGTTTGAAAATATCATCTCCCATTTAGTTGGCTGTCTGTTTGTTTTGCTGTCATTTTCTCTTGCTGTGCAAAATCTTCTTAGTCTGATGTAGTCCCATTCATTTATCTTTGCCTTCACTTCCCTTGCCTTTGAAGTCAAATTCCTAAAGTGCTCTTTATAACCAAGGTCTATGAATTTAGTACCTATGCTGTCTTCTACGTAATTTATTGTTTCAGGTCTTATATTTAGGTCTTTGATCCATTTTGAATTAATTTTAGTACAAGGGGACAAACTGTAGTCGAGTTTCATTCTTTTGCATGTGGCTTTCCAGTTTTCCCAGCACCATTTGTTGAAGAGGCTTTCTTTTCTCTCTTGTGTGTAGCTGGCACCTTTATCGAAAATTATTTGACCATATATATGTGGTTTTATTTCTGGGCTTTCTATTCTGTTCCATTGATCTGAGTGTCTGTTTTTCTGCCAATACTGTGCTGTTTCGATTGTCGTGGCTCTATAATATAATTTAAAGTCAGGTATTGTAATGCCCCTAGCTTCATCCTTTTTCCTTAGGATTGCTTTGGCTATTCGGGATTTTTTATAGTTTCATATAAATCTGATGATTTTTTGTTTCATTTCTTTAAAAAATGACATGGAATTTGATGGGAATTGCATTAAATTTGTATATTGCTTTGGGTAATGTAGTCATTTTGACTATATTCTTCTATCAAGAACAAGGAATATATTTTATTTCATTGTATCTTTTTCGATTTCCTTAAGAATGCTTTTGTAGTTTTCATTATATAGGTTCTTTACATTCTTTGTTATGTTTATTCGTAAGTATTTTAATTATTTTGTTGCAACCATGAAGGGTATTTTTTTTTTGAGTTTGTTTTCTGATGTTTCGTTGTTGGCATATAGGAAGGCAATGGACTTTTGTATATTAATTTTGTATCCTGCGACCTTACTGTATTGGTTTATTGTTTCTAGTAGTCTTTTTGTGGAGTCTTTGGGGTTTTCGATGTATAGGATCATATCATCTGCAAATAGTGAAACCTTTACTTCTTCTTTTCCAATATGAATGCCTTTTATTTCTTTCTCTTGTCTGATTGCTCTGGCTAGAACTTCCAGCACTACATTGAATAAGAGTAGAGAGAGTGGACAACCTTGTCTTGTTCCTGATTTTAGGGGAAAAGTCCTCAGTTTTATGCCATTTAATATGATGTAAGCTGATGATTTATCATAAATAACCTTTATTATGTTGAGATATTTTCCTTCTATACCCATTTTGTTGAGTGTTTTAAACATAAAATTGTGTTGTATTTTATCAAATACCTTTTCTGCATCTATTGATAGGATCATATGGTTTTTGTCCTTTGTTTTGTTGATATGGGGTATTACGTTAACCATTTATGTATGTTGAACCATCCTTGTGATTCTGGGATGAATCCCACTTGATCGTGGTGTATTATTTTTTTTAATGTGTTGTTGTATTCGATTTGCTAATATTTTGTTTAGTGTCTTAGCATCTGTATTTATTAGAAATATTGATCTGCAGTTTTCTTTTTTTGTGTTGTCCTTGCCAGGTTTCGGTATGAGAGTTATGTTGGCCTCATGAAATGTGTTTGGAAGTATTGCTTCTTCTTCAATTTTTTGGCAGACTTTGAGAAGGACCAGAACCAAGTCTTCTTTGAATGTTTGGTAGAATTCACTAGTATATCCATCTGGCTCTGGACTTCTATTTCTGAGGAGGATTTGATAGTTGTTTCTATTTCTTTCCTGTTTATGGGTATGTTTAGGCTTTTTGCTTCATCATGATTCATTCTAGGAAGATTGTGTTGTTCTAGGAATTTATCCATTTCTTCTAGATTGTTAAATTTGGTGGTATATAGTTTTTATAGTATTCTACAATAATTCTTTGTATATCTATGATATCTGTGGTCATTTCTCCTCTTTCATTTTGGATTTTGTTTGAGTCCTTTTTCTTTTTTCCTTAGTGAGTCTTGTCAAGGATTTGTCAATTTTGTTGATATTTTCAAAGAACCAACTCTTTGTTTTATTAATTTTTTATATAGTTTTTCTGTTTTCTATTTTGTTTATTTCTGCTCTGATTTTTATTATTTCCTTTCTTCTGCTGGTTTTGGATTGCCTTTGTTCTTCTTTTTCTAGTTCCTTAAGATGTGAAGTTAAGTGATTTACTTGGGCTCTCTCTTGTTTTTTCATATAGGCCTGTAGTGATATGAACTTCGCTCTTATTACTGCTTTTGCTGCATCCCAGAGATTCTGATATGTTGTTTTGTTATTTTCGTTTGTCTGTAAGTAACTTTTGATCTCTGCTTTTATTTCTTCTTTGACCCACTCATTTTTAAAAGGTATCTTTTTTAGTTTACACATTTTTGTGGGTTTGTTTACCTCTTTTTTTGCAGTTGAGTTCTAGTTTCAAGGCTTTATGATCGGAGAATATGCTTGGTATGATATTAATCTTTCTGAATTTGTGGATGTTATCTTTGTGGCCCAACATATGATCAATTTTTGAGAATGTTTCATGTACACTAGAGAAAAATGTATACTCTGGCACTTTGGGATGAAATGTCCTATAGATGTCTATTATATCCAGTTCTAGTGTTTTGTTTAAGGCCAATATTTCTTTATTGATTTTCTGTTTGGATGAGCGATCTAAAGCCGTCAGCAGTGTATTGAGGTCTCCAAGTATGTTTGTATTTTTGTCAGTTTTTGTTTTTAGGTCATTCAGTAGCTGTCTTATATATTTTGGTGCTCCTTGGTTTGGTGCATATATATTAAGAAATGTTATGTCTTCTTGACTCAATGTCCCCTTTATCATTATGAAATGACCATTTTGTCTCTGATTACCTTTGCTGTCTTGTAGTCAGCATTTTTAGATATGAGTATTGCCACACCTGCTCTTTTTGGATATTATTTGCTTGGAGTATTGTTTTCCAGCCTTTCACTTTGAATTTGTTTTTATCCTTGTAGCTTAGATGTGTTTCTTGAAGGCAGCATACAGTTGAATTTTCTTTTTTAATCCGTCCTGCTACTCTGTGTCTTTTTATTGGTGAGTTAAATCCATTTACATTTAGTGTAATTATTGACATTTGAGAGTTTTCTCTTACCATTTTATATATTGCTTTCTGATAGTTTTGTGCCTTGTTTGATTCTTCTCTTGTTTTTCTAACATTTGTTTTGCTTGGTTGTAATCAATACTTCTTTTCTCTGTTGCTTCTTTTTTCAAGTCATGTGCTTCTGTGGTGGTTTTTTCAGGGGTGGTTACCATTAAGTAATGAAAAGGGTACCTACCATGTTTATTGTAGTACATTATCTCATGAGTGCTTCTGCACTCCATCCTCCTTTGCTACTGTTAATCTCTGTCTTCTCCCCTTTTTTGTTTTTGTTGTCACAGATTAAATTTGATTTTATTGTTTTCTTGATGAAGCTTTTACTTGTGGTTTTGTTTTGTTTTGTTCTTTGTATCTAGTCAGAAAATCCCCTTTAGTATTTCCTGAAGTGGGGGTTTTCTGGTGATAAATTCTTTTATCTTTTCTGTATCTATGAATGTTTTTATTTCTCCTTCATATTTTAAGGATCGCTTTGATGGGTATAGTATTCTTGGCTGGAAGTTCCTCTCTTTCAGAACTTTAAATAATGGGGTCTACTGTCTTCTAGCTTATAGAGTTTCTGCTGAGAAATCTGATAATAATCTTATGGACCTTCCTTTATATGTTGTATAGTTCTTTTCCCTAGCTGCCTTGAGAATTTTTTCATTGTCATTGTTTTGTACCAGTTTCATTATGATGTGCCTTGAAGTAGGTTTGTTAGGATTAAGATAACTCAGTGTTATGTTTGCTTCTTGATTTTGAGGCTTTAGTTCTTTCCACAGGCTAGGGAAGTTCTTGTCTATTATTTGTTTGAATATGTTCTCCATTCCATTTTCTCTCTTATTTTTCTGATATACCCATTATTCTTATGTTGCTCTTTTTGATGGAGTCAGACAATTCTTGTTAGGATATCTCATTTTTTTTAACTTTGTGAGTCTCTCTCCTCTTCTCTCTGTAGCGTCTCTAGTTGCCTGTCTGCTGTGTCACTAATTCTCTCCTCTATCTGGCCTGTTCTATTAGCTAAGCTTGTTATCTCATTTTTCAGTTCATGAATTGAGTTTTTCATCTCTGTTTGATTCACTTTCATAGTTTCAATTTCCTTGGTGAGGTATTCATTCTGTTTGTTGAATTTTTTATTGAGCTCCCTAAATTGCCTTTTTGTGCTTTCTTGTATATCCCTGAGTATTTTTAGGATTTCAATTTTAAATTCTGTGTCATTTAACTCCAAGGTCTCCAAGCAATTGAAATTTTTTCTATAGATTTTTCTTATCTATCTGAGCTATATCTCTGTCTTTTGTATCCATGATATTAAATTTCTTTTTTCTTAAAAGCATTTAGCATGGTATTGTTATTAATACTAATAAGAGTTGATAAAGAATAAAAAAAGATAAAAAAATAAAAAAGTAAAAAAAGTAAAATTTTTTTTTGGAAAAAATAAAGTCGAAACTGAATACTATGTTGTACTAAATAGAACAAAAACTACATAGATCTGAGGGCTTGAGTTAGGGAGGAGTGACAAAGAGGCAAAAAACTAGGTAAGAACAAAATGCTACAAGGAAAAAATTTGGATCAAGAATAAAATAATTTGTTTGTAAATGATGATCAAATGAGAGATATAGTGAAAGAGAAAAGAAGAAAATAAAAGAAAAAGAAGAAAAATACAGTGAAAGATGCAATTTCTATTATATTAATTGAAACAAAAACTACATAGAATGGAGAGCCGGAGTTGGGGGGAATGCTAATGAGATAAACAGTGAAGTAAGAAGCACACAAAATGCCACAAAGAAAAATTTGAATCCAAAATAAAATAATTTGTTTGTGAGTGAGGACCGAATGAGAGGAAAAGAGGAAAAGTGAAAGAGAGGAAGAAACCAAAAGAGAGGGAGAAAATAAAGAGAAAAGAGAAATAAAAGAGTTAAGGTTTTTGGAATGTAACCCTCATAGAGAGAAATAAAAAAGAATGGAAAATGTAACACCTATGGTTAATGAAGCTCAAAATGAGAGAAAAAGAATAAAATGGGTAGAGGATAGAAGGACCAAGGTGGAAGAAAAAAAGGTACAAAAAGAAAAAGAAAAACAAATGGAAAAAGTTATAAAGACTGTGGATTTTTTCTGGTTTTGAGAGATTATCTTCTTTTTTCTTTCTCTCTCTTTTTGTGCAGTGGTACTGTACCCCAGGTTCTGCCTCTGTGACACTCTTAGGCAGAGATTTGCTGTTGTGTTGCTATGGTGATGACATAAACTAGACCTCAGTCCCGTTGGTAGGTGGGGCTTGTGTTTGCAGGCTTTGACAATGAGAGAGTCCATTTTCCTGGAGCCTCTCCCCCAGTCTCTCCTTCCTGAACCAGCAGTCTGGGACCCAGCTGTGAAGTTGCTGCTGCCACTGCCTGGAGAGCAAGAGGCTCTAAGAGCTTCCCCAACCTCTTTGTATCCCCACTCAACGCAGCATTCTGGGTAAGGCTTTGCAAGCCCGAGCCGCCAGCGTAATCAAGCAGGGTTGGGAGCCGATTGCTCCTCAGGTGTCTTTCTTTGAGCCTCCAGGTATGTCTAGTATGCCTCAGCACTTCATAGATCTACTCTCCTCAAGCTCTTTGCACTTTATAGCCTGTATTGGCTGGCAGGAAGATGCCCCAGTCACTGTCTGCAGAACAAGAGGTCTTAAAAGCTGCAAAGTCCCTCTTCCAGGTCCTTTTAAAGCACAGTCCTGAGTATAAAAGCTCTGCCGACCAGAGCAACCAGCTTAAGCAGGCAGGGGGGCGAGCTGACTTCTGGTCAGGCTCCTTTCTAAGGTTCCCTGGGTATGTTCAGTTAAATTTGCCTTAGCGGTCTGTGGGTCTGCTCTTCACAGGCTTCTCCCTTGTTGGGAAGCCTACAGCCCAGACCACCCAACTTCTGCAGTGTTCCCTGAGGTCTGTTCCGTAGGAATGTGTTTTTTACCTTATATTGGCTGGCAGGAAGTTGCCCCAGCCACTGCCTGCTGAGTGAGAGGACCTAAGAACTATCAAGTCCCTCCTCCTGGTTCTCTTAATTCATAGACCTGGCAAAGAAGACCTTGTTAGCCAGAGCCGCTGCCAGTGTAAGCCAGCTGGGCAGTGAGCAGACTGTGGGTTAGGTTCCTTTCATCAATACGCGGTTCTGCTCTCCATAGGCTGTCTGCAAGCTGCCTGCATGCCTGCACACCCTTTCCTCAGCACTTCCATAGTTTTCTTGTTAGCCTGTATGGCTTGGGCAGTGCCCTGCCTCGAGAGGTCCCGGTGTAGGGAAGCCGGCTTTTGTGCACTCCTCACGGCTGTTGTTCAGGGAGCAGGGATTTTACAGAGGCTCTGGCTGTAGCCTATGCATAAGGCCACTGCTGACAGTCTCCAACCCAGGCCCTCCGTCCGGAACGGGGGCGCCCACACCCGAGGTGCTAGGAGAAACCAACCACTTGTACACTGCCCCCGCTCACTGATCCAGAGACCGGGAGTAAATAAAGCCCACTCTGCAGGCAAGCCACTCGCCCACCTCTGCTGCTGGGGTTTGCTGCTGGTGTTAGCTCCACGTAGGTTGAGCCACAGGCACACTCTTTCCTCGGCTTGAATGTCTCCTAGCCCTCCCTTCCCCTTAGTTCCAAGTGAATAAAAGTTTCCTCAGGTCAGTGAGGGAGGTGGAATACTCTGTTCTCCGTCCTCTTTCCTTCAGAGTGGTTTTTCAGCCACCTTTTCGCCCAGTCGTACCTTTGTTTGATGTATGTGTATTTCAGATGCTCCTGGGATTGTTTTTCTGTCTCTAGTTGTTGAATTTGTTGAAATTTCAGGGAATGGTATCGGGAGCCCTCCTCATGGCGCCATTTTTCTGATGTCACTCCCCCCACTTTTTATTTTTAACACTCCCCTCAAACTAAGAAAAAAGAAAAAGAAATAAAAAGAGGTAAATTGGCCTAAGTAATATAGGTTTCTTCCCCAGAATGTGGAAAACATTGAAAAGCATATGGAATATCATCCTATCAGTAAAGATAACCACTTTTAATATTTATGATTGTTATTTGTGATCCTGTATAATTGCATCACACTGCTTATATATTTGTACATTGTCCTTTTATGTAAACATTATAATCGCAAGTGTTTTTCCTGGAGCTGAAACATCTAAGTAGGAGCACTGACTGTTGGGCAGGGGGAGCCTGGAGAGTGAGGTGACTCCTGCAGCCTTAGAGGATGTATCTCAGGATGACCCCAGCATAGCCCACCGCAGTCCTCCCTCACTGACCATGTGTCCTCACAGAGCCTGGGTAACAAAGCTGAGATTATCCCACGTGACCTTTAGGAGGCTTAGGGTCACCTGAACAAAGCACTCCTTTTCTCTGAGTGACAGGGTAGTTTCTGGAAGCTGGCCTCCCTCCCCGAGTCATAGTGTAGACTTTGCTTTGGCATATTTGAGCATCCGTCTGATACATGCGGATATTACCAGTGTAGACCCATTCCTGTTATGCATCAAGAATAGCATGAAGAAGGAGGTTAGATAAATTGTCTTACTCATAACGCCAAATTCCAGGAATTTTTTAAGGCCCTTTGGCCATGTTATGTGACATTTTACATAAAGACAGTATTTCCTAAGACCTCTGTCTGATAGATCAGCCTGTCTCCCTCCATGTTGTAATATTCGTTCTAAAAACTTAGAGCTGAGCCATTACCAAAGCCAAAAAAAGGGGAGCTAGAATTAGGAATTTAATGCAAAGAATTTGTGAATTGCTTGTTTTCTCGTTATGTCAGCCTGACAGAGTTAAGGAAAAAAAATAGATTTCTAAAAATGTATAGTGGCTGCTTGGCAGTCTATGTATTCATTCTTAATCTATGGCTTTCTTTTACAAGGTCATCTGGAAATTAAGAGCCAAGCAACATAAGAGGGAAGTTTTGAGAAGAGTAATACTTAACATCTTTTTGTCCCAGTCACCCTTATATTCCAGTTGATTTAAAATAAAATTAGAAAAGAATTTTCTTTTATCTTTGACTTCGTTACAAGGTGGAGAATTCTGATCATGTGTACATATTCTTCTGCCCCATGTTTTCTCTCCAGTTTTTTCTTTGCATCAAACAGATATCTTGTATTTTTTCCTGTGTTTTTATTTTCTAGAATTTCAGGTTAAAATACACATGTATCTCAATGCATTCCTTTAGAAGAGCAGTTTCTGATAAAAATATAATGAGAACCCATAAGTAACTTTAGTTTTATTGTGGCCACATTTAAAAAGTAAAAAGAAACAAGGAAGACTAATCTTGATGTGTTTTATTTAACCTAATATGTCTAAATGGTTATTGTTTTAACATTTAATAATCTGAAAAACAAACAATACATTTATATATTTTCTTCAGATGAAGAAATTCAGTTTGTATTTTATACTTATAGCACAATTAGACACTGAATTTTCATCAGAAATACATGTTCTATTTTTAGATTTCAGTAGTTTTGCCTTGAAAAAGTAGACTCACATTCCCAGGTTGTTCCACACATATTTAAAAGTTTCCCAATAACACAAACAAGCACCAGTTTTTAAAAATTTAACTAAAATAAACTGAAGTTAAAATTTGCCTCCTTTATCAATCTACCTGATACCAAACTATACTATAAGGTCATAGTAATCAAAACAGTATGGTAATGGCCTAAAAACTGATTGATAGGACAGAAAAGAGAGCCCCAAAATAAACCCAAACTGGTATGGTCAATTAATACTTGACAAAAAAGTTAAGACTATACAATAAGGTAAAGATGGTTTGATCAATAAATGGTACTGGTAATAACTGGACAGATACAAAAAAAAGAAAAGGAAACTAGACCACCTTCTTATACCATAGACAAAAATAAACTCAAAATGGATTAAAGGCTTAAATGTTAGACTCTAAATCATAAAACTCTTAGAAGAAAGCATACACAGTAAAATCTCTGACATTCCTCATAGCCAATATTTTTTCTGATATATCACCTCGGGTAAGGTAAACAAAAGAAAAATAAACAAATGGGACCAAAACAACCTAAAAGGTTTTTGCAAAGCAAAGGAAACCATCAACAACAAAAAAAGACGACTTCCTGAATGGAAGAACATATTTATCATTGATACATTTCATAAGGGGTTAAGATCCAAAATAGATAAATAACTTACATAAATCAACCCCAAAGAAACCCAAACAATCCAATTAAAAAGTGGGCAGAGGACCTGAGTCTTCTCCACAGAGAACATAGAAATAGCCAATAGACATATGAAAAGGTGCTCAGTGTTCTTAATGATCAGAGAAATGCAAATTAAAATCAAAATGAGATATCACCTCACATGTGTCAGAATGGCACTCATCAATAAATCAACAAAAATAAGTGTTGGCAAAAGGGAACCTTCCAGCACTATTGGTGAGAATACATATTGGTGCAGCCACTGTGGAAAGCAGCATGGAGTTACCTCAAAATTGTAAAATTGGAACTTCCTTATGACCCAGCAATTCCACTTCTGGGAATGTATCTAAAGAAACCCCAAACACAAATTTGAAAGAATATATGCGCCTGACCTATGGTGGTGCAGTGGATAAAGTGTCAACCTGTAATGCTGAGATCTCTGGTTCAAGACCTTGGGCTTGCTGGTCAAGGTACATACAAGCAAATTGATGCTTCCCATTCCTCCCTGCCATCCTTTCTCTTACTCTCTTTTCTCTCTACAATCAATACATAAGGCCCTAGTTGGTTGACTCAGTGGTAGAGCATCGACCCAGCCTGTGGAAAACCCGGGTTCGATTCCCAGTCAGGGCACACAGAAGAAGTGTCTATCTGCTTCTCCACCCTTTCCCCTCTCTCTCTAACTCTCTCTTCCCCTCCCGCAGCCATGGCTCCATTGGAGCAAAGTTGGCCCAGGTGCTGAGGATGGCTCCATGGCCTCAACCTCAGGCACTAGAACGGCTCCAGCTGCAATGGAGCAATGCCTCAGATGGGCAAAGTATCACCCCTTGGTGGGCATGTCGGGTGGATCCTGGTTGGGTGCATGCGGAAGTCTGTCTGACTGCCTCCTCGCTTCTAACTTTGGAAAAATACAAAAAATAAGTAAGTAAGTAAGTAAATAAATAAAATTAATACATAAAATCTTAAAAAATAATATATGCATTTCCATGTTAATTGCAGCATTATTTACAATAGCCAAGATATGGAAGCAACCCAACTGCCTAACAGGAGTCAAGTGGCTAAAAAAAAGTACTGGTACATGAATACAATGAAAAACACCATATTTCCCCATGTATAAGATGCACAGTTTTTTGAAAAATTTGGGGTCTGAAAACTGGGTGCCTCTTATACAGTGGTTGTAGATTTTTTTTACTTGCATTTCCTGCTTTTTTCACATTTGTTTTTGCGCTCATCATTGAAGACAGTGAATGATTCATCATCAGACACAGATGAGGACAAGCTAATGGATGGGAATTTTGACAGTGATGAGCTGTATGACGTTTATGATGACTAAAACTTGAGTTCAAGAACTTTATGTAATACATTTTTATTCAAATTTCAGACCCCAAAATTAAGATGCGTGTTATACATGAGAGCGTCTTATACATGGGGAAACACGGTATATAATAGGCCATGAAAAAGAGTGAAATAACCTAGAGGTTATTATGCTGAGTGAAAGAAGTCAGAGAAAGACAAATACTATACTATTTCACTTATATGTAGAAACTAAAGAGCAAGGTAAATGAACAAATCATATTAGAATACACTTATAGACAGAAAGAGGACTGTTGTTTGCCAGAAGGGTGAGGGTTTGTTGGATTGGTGGAAGTGGTGAGGGAATTAAGAAGTACAAGTTGGTAGTCACAAAATAGTCGTGGGGATGTAAAGCACAGCATAGTAAATATAGTCAGTAATATTGTAGTAATCATCTGGTGCAAGGTGGGTACTGGAAATATCATGGGGAACACTTGGTAACATATATGATGGCCTAACCACTGTGCTGTACATCTGAAACCAATATAAAATAATATTGAAAGTAAACTGTAATTGAAAAAAATTCACCTCATTTACATACACATCATGGGCCATTTTAGTTTTTATGCCTAACATTTGATTCCAGTTTCTAGTAGCGTGGGGAACTGAAAGAGAATGGTCTTGAGAGAGAGAGAAAGAAAGGACTGGGGTTGACTCTGATTAGCTATGTTACCTGGAACATAGTACCACCCAAGGCCTTCCGGCCTGGATGTCTTCATTTATAAATTAATTTATAATGGGGAATGGACCAGATGTTCCTCTCTGAGTTCCCTTTGGTGCTCAGAAAATGTTAGAAGCCTTGTATGCACAAAGGTGTAAAACACCACACCAATGGAAATATATTTATTTTGGACAATTTGTGTAAAATAGATAGTTATGAAGTGTTATGCTTTATGATTTACAGTTGAGTTGAGGGTGGAGAAGTAGAAAAGGGAATGGGCACGTCAGATATGGGAGTTTGGAGGAGTTCTTAGCTCTCCTTTGGGGGTGTATATATATTTATATGCTGTAGAAATTATAGAAATAATTTATCACTTCTCTCAGGTGAAGTAGCCTGTATTTGTTTCCTACTGCTGCCACTACAAATTCCCACAGAATTAATACAATAGCTTGAAACAAACATTTATTACCTTGTCGTTCTGGAGGTCGGAAGCCCAAAATTGGTCTCACTGGGCTATAATTAAGGTGTCAGTAGGACTTTCTTCCTTCTGGAAGCTCAAGAGAGAATCTGCCGTCTTGTGTTTTTCATATCTAGAGGCCAGCAGCACTCCTTGGCTCATGGCCTCCTTCCATCTTCAAAGCCAGTAATGGCCTTCCTCACATTGCATCATGCAGACATCAGCTTTTCAGCCTCCCTCTTTTACTTAAGAACCCTTGTGATTACATTTATAATCTAGGTCAATCTTATTTAAGGTCAGCGGTTTAGCAGCCTTAATTTCACTCGCAATCTTAACTCCCCTTGCTATAATCACAGGTCTGGGGGTGCAGATGTGGACAACTTTGGGGAAACATTTTTCTACCCACCACACATTGCCATGTTTGTGTGGTTTCATAGTTTTTACCAATCATTTCAGATCTAGTCACTTATGTCTCTCTGCTCTCTTTTCTCACTCGAAGTTAGAGGCAACCATTAGTTAATAGAAGGCAGGAGTCAACTGAAGAAATTAGAGTGAAGTAGTGACCTTGAATGATGAAATAATTTCTCTTTATTGATGCCTGCCTCCATCTCTAGCTATGTGTCAAAGCTAGTTATATGTAGAAGGTTCTTTTATCTATGACCGTATTCCCATTCATGGAAAGATAGAAACTGTGTTCTTCTAAAACAACATAGGAATGTATTGCCTAAGCTTCTTTTTTTTAAACCTCTAATTAGAGATAGCATAAATGTTTGCCAAAGTTCAGTGTGCAGTTTTTTTTCTCAGCTAAGAAGGTAGTTGAAAATTGTGGAATGTTTATTTTCTAAATATCAAATCATAATGTCCTTGTGAATACGCTCATTAAAATAGAAAAATTGACTGACCTGTGGTGGCGCAGTGGATAAAGCGTTGACCTGGAACACTGAGGTCACCAGTTTGAAACTCTGGGCTTTCCTGGTCAAGGCACATATGGGAGTTGATGCTTCCTGCTCCTCTTTCCTCTCTCTCTCTCTCTCTCTCTCTCTCTCTCTCTCTCTCCCCCTCTATCCTCTCTAAAATGAATAAATAAAATCTTTGAAGAAAAAAAAACATTGAACAATTAGACCCTGACCAGTTGGCTCAGTAATAGAGCATCAGCCTGGCATGTGGATGTCCCAGATTTGATTCCTGGTCAGGGCACACAAGAGAAATGACCATTTTCTCTCTCTCCCCCTCCTCTCTCTCTCCCCCTTTTCTCTCTCTCCCCCTCTTTTCTCTCTCCCCCTCTTCTCTCTCTCCCCTTCTTCTCTCTCTCTCTCTCCCCTTCCTGCTGCCATAGCTCGATTGGCTCAAGTGCATCATCCCTGTGCGGCTCCATGGAGCCTCTGCCTCAGGTGATAAAAATAGCTCGGTTGTGAGCATGGCTCCAGATGGCCAGAGCATTGACCCCAGATGGGGCTTGCTGGGTGGACCTGGTCAGGGCACATGCAAGAGTCTGTCAGTCTTTCTCCCCTCCTTTCACTTGAAAAAGAAGAAGAAAAAATAGAAAAATTGGGCTGTATTAATTTGCATTTCAGTTCACTGTTTTGGTTAGATATGCATAGCACCCTCTCACTATATTTATTTGCATCTCTGGTGAAAATGCCACATCCATTTGCAGGTTAATTATGTTATTATCAAAGGCTTAGAGGGAAATCTAACTTCACTTTTAGCAATTATAGAAATTGCACAAGAAGCTGATATAGAAACATAAGGCAGAGATTTCCTGACTGTACTGAGTGGCAAAATGAGCACTTCTCTTTAGGTTGACAGTGTCATTTAGACTTTATTTTATGACGTATTGGTTTGGAGGGATATAAATGGTTGGAATACCTCACTGGTTAAGCTCCGTCTCACATTTATGGTAACATCTGTCTCAGCCATTCAGTCACTAGAAATGTTTATGAATTCATACGCTCTCCCAAATTTTGGGGAAGGCAATGGGATACTGTCCTTAGAGCTGCCATGCTATACAGGTACAGGAATCACCGTTTATACCACTCTGTAGTCTGTGTGAATGGCACCCTCTGGAATTGTACAGTAAATGACCGAGGCCTTACTCAGTGGTTCTGGCATTGCCTACAGGAGAGCCTGTAGCCCAGCCAGGAACGGATTCACAGACTCTTAAAATTCTATGTATAGTGGATACATATAGGAGCACAGAAGAGGGAACATCTACCTTTTCTTAGAAGAGTTGGAGTGTCTAGAAAGATTTCTCAGAAAAGCCTTTGCCTACACTGAGTCTTGAATAGTCAATAGGAGACAGAAAATTGAACAGTTCTGGGCAAAGCCAATAGTCTTCAAAAGAACAGAGGTGTGCCAAGCATTTGCAAAACCTGCAAATATTTCAATGTGATTCAAGTGTAGGATTCTTTTGGGAATGTGATGAAGCAAAGCATTTAACCTTTCTGTGCCCTGATGCCCTGTTTAGTAAAACAAAGAGAACAGCACTAGATACCTCATGGGTTTTTATTAGTTTTAAATGAAAATGCTTAGGCCTGCCCAGGTGGTGGCACAGTGAATAGAGCATTGGACTGGGACCTGGAGGACCTAGGTTTGAAACCCCAAGGTCGCTGGCTTGAGCATGGGCTCATCTGGTTTGAGCAAAGCTCACCATCTTGAGCCCAAGGTCATTGGCTTGAGCAAGGGATTACTCGGTCTACTGTAGCCCCCCAGTCAAGGCACATATGAGGAAAGCAATCAATGAACAACTAAGATGCCACAACAAAGAATTGATGCTTCTCATCTCTCTCCCTTCCTGTCTGTCTGTCCCTCTCTCTCTCTGTCACTAAATAAATAAATTAATTAAAAAAAAATAAGAATGCTTAGGACAGGGTCTGAAATAAAAAGCACTTAAATGTCAGCTATTAATGCTGCTGATGACAATCATTATATACAGGAGGCTGAAAAAATACACAAGGTCTACATAGCTCATGCTAAGGAATTTTGACATAATACTGTAGGCATGAGGAAATTGTCAAAGGATTTTTTAATGATCATTCGCAGCTTTATAGATTGATGAACTATGTCATTTTGCAAAGCTGATTAAACCCTGGTGAATTAATTCATCCTATTCAAAATCATCAGAGACTGAGGAAGAAAGATGCCACTTTATCAGTTTATGCTCAAAATGGCAACCACTGAGCATGATGAAATAATTATGGCTATGAGGTAGTATATTTTTCTCCCATGAACTGGTCAGTTTTCTCAAGTTCTCCTGTTAACATGAAATGATCTCCTGTGTGAGGAAGAGGAGTCAGAGAAAATGCAGACAAATGTTTTGAAGGGCTGCTTTCAACAGATGATGCCAACCCAGTGAATCAGCCCTGCCCACTGACCACATGTGTACCAGACAGATGAGAATTCTCAAAGCATTTGATTCAAGGCACCATTTCCTTTGAAAATGCTGGAGACACTCCGATTTTTTTCTTCTTTCTCCTTTTACAGCTCTCCTGTTTGTTTTTTGACAATCCTCCCTCTAGCCTTTTATTATTACCACTTTGGTTTCAGTAGGCTTTCAGGAGATACCACACTTTTTCAGTTTATCTTGATCTCTTTAAGGGTGCCTGTTATTTGATGACATTTTTGGATTTACCTTAGTTTCAGTAATAAACACTCTCCATAGTGCCCATTTTTTCATTGCATTCAGGAGCTAAATTGTGGGTTCTTGGAATATTTAGTCAGTTAAGCCCATTATTATGGGTGAATTCACAGTGCAATTAATTACATGGAATGGCCTTTTCATTTCTTAGAATCATCTCATTTTCCCAACCTGTTGTTTTAATCATCTCTTATGCCAGATTTTGAAATCTATTAGATTTGGGGACCTGTAGTTCAATGAGTGAATTGGGAGGATAAGATTTGTCTTTTGAAGTTGTTATATTTGTATTAGAAAGAAGTATTCTTTTATCAAATCATTATTGTAGGACTTCAGAATTTTAGTATCTTACTGAAAGGTTTAGGAATATAAACATTTACTTTACTGGATTTTTATACTTTTATTTAGTGCTATAATATTACTTTATACATTTTATCTAGCATTCCAAGTTCAGGCGGAAACTTTATCAAAACAGAAAGTAATAATGCAAAAGAGACAGAAAATTTGTTCTAGTTATACCTAATAAAGTACATTTTATCTTGCCTTCACCTTTATTATGTAATCTCTTAATCACAAACATCAGTGTATCCCCAAAAAGTGATTATACATTTTAAATTGTAATTACCTTGATCTCTTTAATAATAGTTATTTAAAAACACTGAAACATCTTACACATTTGGCATGAGCATTTTAAAATAAACCTAGAATTTTTTTTAAAAGTGAAGATAGCCCATGTAAATTCACTGCCTTTGGAATATGTATTCTGAATATTGTTTTTAACTTTTAAATCAAAATGCTTTGATAAAATGCTATGATCACTGTTCATTATCTTGAATTCACTTGCAGGTCATTTGTTCTTAACTGTTTTTTAAAAAGTGAAATCAGTCACAATTGTTCAGAATGGGTAGTTATTTTAAAATGAAAGTGCTAAAGAAAATGGAAAGCTCTGAGAAAGATTGCACTACCAAATTTTAATGCTTCAAAGATTACAGATGTTGGCATTGTGACAGAATGGAACTTGCCGCTAGTCTTATTTTAGCGTATTTCCATGAAGCAGTTAGAGATGAGTTTACTATATTATTTCACTGTATTATTATGACATATTTTAAAAAATTCTTACGCTGTACTGAAAAGTCAGGTGAGTACCTGTGCCATACTGAATTCTGCGCTCTGGCAGAACGTTTTATAATGTTGTTCTTTACGTATTTATGTTAATACCACTTGGAGAAAATAGTTGTTCTCCCTTACTTGGAGTAGATTAAAGCAAAATGCCAGCAAGAGCATCAGAGCTATTTCTAAAAATGCAAGGCATATTTTTCTTTTTCAAAATTCTTTAGCTAAGTAGGACCTAAGGTTTTAAGAAATAAATGTATATGTATATGGCTGTTTTATTTACAGAGAGGTAATAGATCATAAAAAGTGATTCTACGTACTGTCAGGTGCCAGAAAGCACATGAAAAACATGTCCAGTTCATTAATAATTTTGAAAAAGCAAAAATAAAAGGCGCTACTTTTTTGTTATCTAAATCTAAGAAGCACAATGTACTGAGGTTGGCATGGATGTGGAGAACAAACACTTAGTCTCTGTTGGGAGTGTCAGTTGATGTCGACTTTCTCAAGGGTGATGTGTTCATCAGAAGCCTTGAAGTACATATCTTCTTATCTAGTAGTCCTACCTCTGGGAATTTAGCCTAAGGAAATAATTAAGCAATGGGGCAGAAAATAAAGACAATATTTATTGTAGCATTGTTTATAATAGCAACAGTTGAAAACATTTCAAATTCCTCTCGGTAAAATAATCAAATTATGGTTCTTTTATCCACTGAATACCTTACAGCAATATAGAATGATGCTGTGCAGGAAAAAAACAGCATAATACGGTAAATTATGAGCGAGCATGTACAATACAGTCTCATTTACAGTTGAAATAAAAGAGTGTGCACTAACACTTTGTGGCTATATATCTAACAAAATATTAACAGAAGCCATCACTGAATAATAGATTATGGGAAATCTTCACTTTGTTCTTTGCTGATTTTTCAATATAAGACATACAGACATTCTTTACAAGCAAAAGAAAATGTTTTTAAATGTATCTGTTTGACTAACACTTATACTTTTACTATTCTGTACTACAAGTATAAGTGGATGAACATTCAAAATGTTAAATAATGTTCAACATAGCATTATTAAAAATAATTTAAAAATATTAAACTTTCTACTTATCCCCTATTGTCAGGAATTTAAGTAAGGAAGTCATAGTATAACTGTGCTTCACAGTCATTAAAATTGAAGATATAAAACTGTATTTGTTAATATGAAAAAAGATGTTCATATATAACTTGGAAGAGGCAGATTAATAAACATTTTATATGGGTAGTTAGGAAGGTAGGTATGTAGACAAATTAAAGTCTGCAATATTTTATATGACATAGTCAACAGTAATTATTTCTGGGTGATGAAATTATGAGTAGTTTTCAACTTCGTTCTTTCTATGTGTCTTTATTTTTTAAATTTTATACAATAAACAAATATTTCTTTTATTACCAGAGAAAGTAAAAGATTTTTCAAAAAATTAGAGACCAAAAAGAAGGTATAACCAGAAATATTTTGAGGGGCTATGTGAAATTCTGTGAAGATAGAGGAAATGGGTAGTATTTCTAGGAAAATTTACTTTATCAAAGTAGCCTCCAGGAGAGAACCTAAGTCAGTAACTGTGGAAGGAATGAAAATGTTATCCAAAGATGCTCTTCACTGAATTCAAAGTGTAAACCCCAGATGGCCACAGCAAATTCTTTCAACATTCAAGAATATTGCTGTTAGCCTGACCAGGCGGTGGCGCAGTGGATAGAGCATCACACTGGGATGCGGAAGACCCAGGTTCGAGACCTTGAGGTCGCCAGCTTGAGCGTGGGCCCATCTGGCTTGAGCAAAAGCTTGCCAGCTTGGACTCAAGGTCGCTGGCTCCAGCAAGAGGTGGTTAGGTCTGCTGAAGGCCCGTGGTCAAGGCACAGGTGAGGAAGCAATCAATGAACAAGTAAGGTGTCGCAACGGCAATGAAAACTAATGATTGATGCTTCTCATCTCTCTCCATTCCTGTCTGTCTGTCCCTATTTATCCCTCTCTCTGACTCTCTCTCTCTGTTCTCTGTAAAAAAAAAGAAAGAAAAAGAAAAAAGAATATTGCTGTTATTAAATAGTGTGACCATTTAATTTATTGAAAAGGGCTTTCATTGGGACAGTAAGTCTAAACCAGTCCTGTTCCATGTAAACCTGAATGAATAATCACATTACTATTTCAATTTTTTCTAAGCATAGAGCAAAATGCAAACTCCCAGGTTTTTTAAAGATACCAAATGACCTTTACACCAGAACTTCCTGCAGATAGTGTGTGTGCTATGTGAATGCATGCACTCACACACTGCAGGTCAAACTTGCTTATGAATATTGACATAAAACCCTTCAATAAAATACCATTAAAAGGAATTTAGCAGTACCTTAAATAAATACCATCATCAAATAAGGTACATCACAGGAATGTGATCTTTATTCAATACTAGAGAAGCTAGTCTCTATATTAGAGAGATCAAGAAGGAAACCCCTATATGGTCATCTTCATAGGTACCAAAAATGCTTTGCTAAAATAAAATTCAGTATCCGATGATACATTTATTGAGGCAATAGTTACCTGACTATATATATTTGTCAAAACTTATTGAGCTATATTCTTTAAAAGGGTGAATTTTTTTTCATATAAATTATATCAATAAACTTAACTTTTAGAAGAATAAATAAAATCAGTCTATGGTAAGAGAAAAAAATACCCAACACATATTCCCAATTAAAAGGAAAAAAATTTAAACTTTGTACATTTAGAATAAGTGGAATTTGTTAATTCTGTAGTTTTATTTTAAATATATAGTCTCATGTGAAACCAACATCATATTTTGTGAAACACAAGAAGCATTTCTATTTTAATTTAATGTATGATAAGAGTGCTTAATTTTATAAACCTACTTAGAAAGTACTTGCTAGGAGATAACAGAGATAAATATTAGAGTGGAAATTGCGAACTGATTATTATTTGTAGATATTTTAAGTGCATATTTAGAAAGTAGCAAATGAACTGAAAAATTATTAGAGACAACAAGAGAAGTCAGTAAGATGTGTGGCTAGTTACAATGCTGCTGGCAGGGATACAGATAGGAAGAAAAGGAAAAACTGGATGCTAACATCATCCACTATGAGAGGTTTCCAAGGTATCGCCCCCCCCCATCACCATCATTCATATACACGTAACATAAACCAGGCCCTATGCAAAGCACTGTACTGCATTCTTTCACCTGTAAAACATGGTCCTGCTTTCTCAGCATGTGCCCAGAGACAAGGATTGAGTATAAATAAAAATGACAAAGGCATTATGGAAGGAGAAGGATGGCAATCCTGGGGGTGCAGGACTGAGACTGTCAAGTAAGGAAAGAAAATAATAGGTTTTCAGAAGTCACAAGCTTGTGCTTAAGCCAGACTTTATCCCCTTTTGATCAGGCCTTCTTAATATACATATTAAATACATAAATTTCAAGAGTTCGCATATTCAAACATCTAGATTTTTTCCCAAAGATATTATTTATTCATTTTAGAGAGGGAGAAAGAGAGAGGGAGAAGCAGGGGGTAGGAGCAGGAAGCACTAACTCCCATCTGTGCCTTCACCAAGCAAGCCCAGGGATTGGAACTTGCAACCTCAGTGATCCAGGTTGATGGTTTATCCACTGTGCCACCACAGGTCAGGTAAAAAAATCTGGATTTTCAACCATTTTTGAAAACTTAGAAACTCCAGCAATGAAAACCATCCTTTTCTGCAAGGGCAACAGTTGGCTGGGACTAGGCAGTGACGTCAGCTAAATGCAAATACTCTTTCTCTTGGTGCTATAACTCCATCTGTTCCCCTTGGAAGCATTTCAGTTGGAACCCCTAATGTTGATAATAAACTAGAGATATACTAGGCAGACTAGCTAGGCTCTTAGTTGTAAAGCAGAGTCTTTCTAGGAGTTGTTGACTGGTTACCCTGTTGGGAAAAGTGATCAAAAGAAATATTTGCTTAATTAAATGTACGACTTGTTCATACCCAATAATGCATTTAAATTTCCCTCATCTTATTTTTAAAATGGAAAATTGTTTTGAAAATTAAAATATAAGATTGAGGGCCTATCTTCAAAGCAAGCTGGCCATTGTCTGCGTGTCCCTCAGTACATTCTTCTTTCTGATTTCTGCAGCACGTGCAGAATTCTTTTTAGCCAGGAAAATCTTTCTGTTCTTTGACACATCATTAGGATTAATTTAGCCATTACTTTTACGGGATCCAAAAGCAGATTAAGTAGGAAAAATGTGACAAGATTACACTGTCACTGATGCTGTGATTTCCTTGTGTGTGTGTGTGGTTTTTGTGTGTGTGTGTGTTTTTCTCTCCTAGCTTATATTGTGTTTGGCTGCCGAATCTGCTAGATATTCTAGAAGTGATAGCATTAATTGTATTTTCCCTTCATTTTTGCTGAAGGAAGTTGGAAGTTTTTCTGTTGACAGTGACTGAGCTGATTAAAGATAAGCAGCATTATGAAACTAGCTAATATATATGAAGAAAAGAAAAAAATGTAATTTCTGTAGATTTGGTTGATCTAATGTTAAAGGTTATTTTACTGACTTGAAACAAATAAATATTTATAATCTGTTGCTTGTGCCCTCAATTTCATCCGCTCACCCCACTCCAGGGCTTTGCGTCTCAATTGTTTTTTCTTTTGTATCATCAGTATTTCCTTACTACTAGTCACTTTTCCAGAAAGAAAAAAGTGTAATAAAATCCTGTCCTTAGAACCATTCCATGACCCATTATGACATTTTATGGCTTATTTTCCTCTCAGTCTATGTAAATGCGCCTGGCACCTAATCAGTATTTGAAAAATGTTTTCTCAATTTAAGTCAGCCAGGTTTTTCAAAGCATAACCTATCTGGCTGTCTCCATTTTCTGACCATCTACATTGGGTGCAGTTTCCCACAATCTGATGGTTTTCTGCACACACACCTCCTCCCTCCATATCTCTACTGGAGTCCTCTCTCCAACATCAGCAAATGTCTCCCATACACTAAAACACACACACACAATCCTTATTTGCTTTATTTAAATTCTTTCAGTTACAGTTTACATTCAGTATTATTTTATGGTGTATAGCATAATGGTTAGATAACCATATACTTCACAAAGTGGTCCCCCTGGTATTTCCAGTATCCACCTGGACCATACATAGTTACTACAGTATTACTGACAATATTCCCTTTGCTGTGCTTTACATCCTCATGACTATCTTGTGAATACCAATTTGTATTTTTTAATCCCCTCTCCACTTTTACCTAGTCCAACAAACATCCTCCCCTCTGACAGCCACCAGTCCACTTTCTATGAGTCTGTTTTAATTTTGATTAATTATTTTGTTCTTTACCTTCTACATATAAGTGTAATCATATGATACTTATCTTTTTTTTTTTTTTTTTTACTGGGACAGAGAGAGAGTCAGAGAGAGGGATAGATAGGGACAGACAGACAGGAACGGAGAGAGATGAGAAGCATCAATCATCAGTTTTTCGTTGCGACACCTTAGTTGTTCATTGATTGCTTCCTCACATGTGCCTTGACCGCGGGCCTTCAGCAGACCAAGCCACCCCTTGCTGGAGCCAGCGACCTTGGGTCCAAGCTGGCAAGCTTTTGCTCAAGCTAGATGGGCCCGCGCTCAGAACCTGGGTCTTCCACATCCAGTCCAACGCTTTATCCACTGTGCCACCGCTTGGTCAGGCTGATACTTATCTTTCTCTGACTGACTTATTTCACTTAGTGTAATAACCTCTAGGTCCATCCATGCTGTCACAAATGGTAAGATTTTATTCTTTTTGATGGCCAAGTAATATTCCATTGTATTTATGTACCAGTGCTTTTTTGGCCACTTGTCTATTGATGAGCACTTGGGTTGCTTTCATTTTTTTTCTATTTTAAATAATGCCTCAATGAACATAGAAATGTATATATTTTTTCAAATTAGTGTTTTGGGTTTCTTTGGATTTATTCCCAAAGTGGAATCTCTGGGTCACAAGTCAGTTTTATTTTTAATTGTTTCTGAGAAACCTCCATATTGCTTTCCACAGTGGCTATACCAGTCTGAATTCTCACCAATAGTGTAGGAAGGTTCCCTTTCCTTGACATTCTCACCACTTCTTTTTTGTTAATTTATGGATGATAGTCATTCTGACAGGTGTGAGGTGAAACCTCACTGTGGTTTTAGTTTGCGTTCTTCTGATGATTAGTGACATTGAACACCTTTTCATATGTCTGTTGGCCATCTGTATGTCCTTCATGGAGAAGAGCCTATTCATGTCCTCTGCATACTTTTTAATGGAATTGTTTGGGCATTTTTTGGTGTTGAGCAGAATGACTTATTTATAAATTTTGGAGCTTAACCCCTTATCAGATCAGATGTACTATTGAAAAATAAGTACACTTATTCAGTAGCTTGTCTTTTTTATTTGTTGATAGTTCCCTTTGCTGTGCAAAACCTTTTTAGTTTGATGTACTTTCATTTGTTTTTCCTTTTGTTTTCTTGCCTGAGGAGATATATCAGATAAAAATATTTCTAAGAAAAACGTTAGAGATTTTGCTATGTTTTCTTCTAGAAATATGTGTTTTGTTTATTTTTTTGTTGTTAGTTTTTATTGAATTTATTGGGGTGACATTGGTTAATATAATTATATAGGTTTCAAGTATACATTTCTATAATACATCGTCTATTGTGTTCACCACCCAAAGTCGAGTCTTCTTCCATCACCATTTATCCCATTAACCTCTTCTACTTGGCATCAAACTGCCCCCCCCCCGATAATCACCATATTGTTGTCTGTGTCTGTGAGTTGGTTTTCTTTTATTTATTTATATTTTGCTTAATCCCTTCACCTTTCTTATCCAGCCTTCCATCCCTCTCCTTTCTGATAGTTGTCAGTCTGTTCTCTGTATGTGAGTCTGTTTCTATATTTTGTTTACTTTGTATATTTTTTTTTTGAAAGAGAGAGAGAAGGAGAGAGAAGGACAGATAGGGACAGACAGACAGGAAGGGAGAGAGATGTGAAGCATCAACTCATAGTTGCATCACCTTAGTTGTGCATTGATTGCTTTCTCATATGTGCCGGAACCAAGGGCGGGGGCTACAACAGAACCAGTGACCCCCTGCTCAAACCAGTGACCCTCTGCTCAAACCAGTGATCCTGGGCTCAAGCCAGTGACCATGAGGTCACATCTATGATCCCATGCTCAAGCCGGTGACCCCATGCTCAACCTGGTTAGCTCGCACTCAAGCCGGTGACCTAGGGATTTTGAAACTAGATCCTCAGCATCCACGCCAATGTTCTATCCACTGCACCAGGCTGTTTACTTTGTTTATTAGATTCCACATATAAGTGAAATCATATGATAGTTGTCTGTTTTGAGAATTACATTTAATTCCTTAATTTTGAGTTTATTCTTGTGTATGGTGTAAAAAAGTGGTCTAGTTTCATTTTTTTTGTATGTTTCTGTCCAATTTTTCCAACATCATTAATTGAATAGACTGTTTTGGTATGTTCTTGCCTTCTTTGTCAAATATTAATTGATCATATACACATGGGTTTATTTCTGGGGTTTTAAAAATTCTATTAATCTGTGTGTCTGTTTTATGTTAGTACTATGCTGTTTTGATTACTGTGGACTTATAGTACAATTTTCTATCAGGTAGCATGATAAGGCCAACTTGTTCTTCTTTTCTAAGACTGCTGGGTTATTTGGGGTCTTTTGTGGTTACATATAAATTTTTGATTATCCTCGTTCTGTGAAAAATGCCATTGGTATTTTGGTAGGAATTGAGTTGACTGTAGATTGCTTTGGGTAGTATGGACATTTTAATGATGTTAATTATTCTTATTCATGACCATGGTGTATGCTTTTATTTATTTGTATATTCTTTAATTTTTTTCTTCTTTGTCTTATACTTTTTTGAGCACAGGCTTTTCAGTACTAACCTCCTTGGTTAAATTTATTCCTAGGTATTTTTTTTATGCAATTGTAAATGGAATTGTTTCTGAGTTTTCCTTTCTGATAGTTCATTATTGGTGTTCAAAAAACCAACTATTTCTGACTTTTTTTTAAATATCCTGCAAAATACACACACACACACACACACACACACACACACACACACACACACACTGAATTTATTTATCAATTCTATTTTTTTTTTGGTAGAATCTATAATGTTCTCTATATACAGTATCATGTCATATGCAAAAAAACAACTTTTCCAATTCTGATGCCTTTTTTCCCCTTCTTGTCTAATTGCTGTGGCTAGGACTTCCAGTACTATGTTGAATAAGAGTGGCGAAACTGAACAGCACACAATATTGTTCCTGATTTTAAGGGAAACATTTTTAGTTTATACCCACTGAGTATGATGTTAGCTGTGGGTTTGTCATACATGGCCTTTGTTATGTTGAGGTATGTCCTCTCTGTTCCTACTTTACTGAGAGTTTTTCATAAATGAAGCTGTACTTTGCAAAATGCTTTTTCTGAATCTACTGATATGATCATGTGGTTTTAATTCTTCATTTTATTTAGGTAATATATCACATTTATTGATTTGTAGATATTGTACCAACCTTGAATCCCAGAAATAAATCCCACTTGGTCAGTTTATATAATCTTTTTTATGTATTGCTGAGTTTTTTCACTAATTTTTAGTCATTATTTTGTCCTATATGTTCATAATCTCTTGCTCTCTCTCTCTCCTTCTGTACTCTTATGATGCAGATGTTGCTCTGCTTGATGTTGTCCCAGAGGTCCCTTAAACTGTCCTCATTTTTTAAAATTCTTTTTGCTTTTCTGATTGGGTGTTTTCTGTTCTCCTATCATTTAAATTGCTTATTTGATCCTCTTCTTTATCTAATCTGCACTTTATTCCTTCTAGTGTATTTTTCATATCAGCTATTGCATATTTTATATCTGACTGGTTCATTTTTATAGTTTCCATGTGTTTTTTTAATGCTACTATCTCTTTGTTGAAGTTCTCATTGAATTCATCTATTCTTCTCCCAATTTCTTTTTGCATACTTATAACCATTATTTTGAACACTGTATCTGGTAGATTGTTTGCCTTTATTTCATTTAGTTCTATGGAGAGTTCTGTTCTTTCATTTGGGGCATGTTTCTTTGTCTCCTCACTTTGGCCACCTCTCTGTATTTGTTTCTGTGTATTAGGTAGATCTGATATGTCTCCCAGTCTTGCTATGGTGGCCTTATGTAGTAGTTGCCCTGTGAGGTTCAATGGTGCAGGCTCTCTGATGATCTGAATGAGGTGCTCCAGCAATGACCCATGTGTGGATTGTGTGAGCCCTTCTATTGTAGTTGACTCTGGATTGCTGTTGGTCTATCTGTAGATGGGGTTGACCCTCAGTCTGGCTGCTTGTAAGGATTGACTCTGACCACAATGTTGGAGCTATTATGTGGGTCTGACTCCACAAAGCAAAATTTGTCCCAGCTCCCTTGCAAGATCTCTCCTTAATTGTGCCACTTGTAGAGCTGTTTGGGTTGTGGTCTGATGTGGTCTGAAACTTGACTCTTGGTGTATTGGTTCTAGAGCCTCTTGGGAGGTACTCTGGTACAGGTCATTGTCAGATGCTACCTGTGAGCAGCACTGGGCTACCTGTTTGGAGCTACAAAGCCATCCATAGTTAGTGGCTGTCTCTGCTGGGCCTTGGTACTCATGGGAGGAGCCAAGCTGCATATCAAGGTCAGCTTCTATCATTACCAAGCCAGGGAACAGGTCAGAAAAGGCTCAAGGCACCCCAAGTTTGTGTCTACCTGCCAGTTGCCTGTTAGGCTTACTCACTGGCAAAACCTCTGTTGGTATGTGAATGACGTGAGGTAGGTTTTCAGTAAGTCACTAGGTAAAGGCAAGTGGTGTTCCTCAGGTTGTTACAGATTTAAACTCAGTGCCAATGGTGGGTCTCAGGCCACTCAGCAAAAGTCTCAGGGTATACCAAGTCCATTCACCACCCACCTGGGGCCTGTGGACCTTTAATAGTGGGGCAGTGTTAGGAGCTGTCAGGGTGAAACTAGTAGAGTTCATGGGGCTAAACCAGATAGAGGTTTGGAAGGAGGGGTCAGTACAGGAACGGTAGCGTCAGGGAGTGTGTGTGGGAAAGAGGGCAAGTGGGGCTTGGCCTGGAGCCACACAACTTCATTTCTCCCTGTGCATCTCTGACGCAGCCTGGGAGCCTGGGTCTGTTCTGACCTCCTTGAGAGCTTTCCAAGAAAGACCACAGTGCAGGCCCAGGCTAGCCAGAGCCAGCTGACTCCTCTGCTATGTGCTAGTCTGGCTGGCTGGGCCACAGGGCATTGGTATGGTGGGGCTAGTGGGTCTCCACTGCGGGCGACAGCGCCAGCCCTGTGCAAGATAAGATTGGTTCTCTCCCTAAAGCCACTCCATTTAGCCTCTCCCTCTGCGTCTCTGACATGCCCCACTTCTGCCTGGACTTCTTAGAAAATGCTCTAGTAAAGTCTGCAACACTGGCCCAGGCTGGCCTTCATAGCTGACTCCTCCACTGGGCAGGAGCCTGGCAGGGTGGAGCCACAGGGAGATTGAAGGGTGGGGCTAGTGCATGCCCCCAAGCTGGTGCAGTGTGGAGGGGAGTGCTCAACCTGGGAAAGATGGTGTCTGTGTGCAACATAGGGACAATGGCCACTGTCCCTCTAGTCTTCTCCCCATAGACACAGTATCCAGTCTTTCCATGTATGTCACCAGTCTACTCTGAGCTGTCAACCCAGGGTAAGTCCCCACAGATAAACTTTTGTGTATTGGCCCTTTAAAAGGGTGCCTGAGTTTCTAGCAGACTCCTGTCTCTTTCTGGTGACAGAATCTATGCTGATTTTCACAGTCTGATATTATGTGGGATCCTCTTCCTGACTCATGCTTTGGTCTGGGGGAGCCTCGCAGGGGATTGAGATCCCATGCTTCTCATGGGGGAACCTTAACAGCTGAGATATCCCTTCAAATTCTTCAGTACCACCTGTGGCCATAGAGGGGCCAGCCATTTTCATGTCCTTGCCCTTCCTTCCAGTTTCTGTATGGGTTCTGTAAATCCTTGGTTATAAAACTTCTGTTCAGCTAGTCTTGATTATTCAGGTTGATTGTTCGATAATTTATTTGTAATTCCAGTTGGTCCTGGCAGGAGGTGAGTGTAACTTCACCCTACCCTACCAGCCTTTTGAATCTCTCACAATCCTTATTTTCTTCAGCATTTCTTCCACATTTGACAAGTGTTCTATGTGTAACAAGCAGCAATCTTGGGCTATATTCAGAACTCATTGTTCATGCCTCTCCCTGTAAAAGTATTCAATGGAGGAAAGTTCTACTTCTGCTACTGGATGAAAACTCGGGAAACTTTCAGCTCACTCTTAGGCAATAAAATCTCCTAGTGTCTCTTTAAATCACTTTTGAAGCTTGCATCTGTGATGTCAGGTGTGTGTAATTAGTAAAGTCTGAGACTTTGATTTAGCTCTTGCCCTCCCTTGGCAAAGGCTTTCTGCAGGCAAAATATCTCAGCTCCTGTGGAGACAGGCAAGTTCTTCTCTCTTTCCTGCCTTTGACCATTAGTCCTGTACAACTTGTTGAGGTTCTAACATCTTGGATTCAAAACAGTGATAGGAAGAAGTCCAGATAACAGAAAAATGAAAATTTGCACTCAAAAGCCTTACGCAACTAATATTATTGTTAACATGACTTTTTGTGCTCCGAATTAGTCAGATTAAATGGACTCTCTTTGAGTGCTTTTTTCAAGGGTTCTTCATAAACCATCTGCTTCTCTACTCACTCAGCTGTAAGCAATCTCTTCACCTTCTAAACTATTAGAACTTTAATAAAAGTACTTACAACAGTAGACATGCTTTTTACCCCAGTAGTTTCCAACCTTAGAGTCACTTGGACATTTTTTGTTAAACAAAAAGTTGAGTGGGAATTCTATATTGGGACTTTTTTTTTTTTTAATTTTTGCAGATGATTATAAAGGCTGAAGCGACAAAATCCAGCCGATATTAAAGTTAATATATATGCGGCTTCCTTCTTTCCTGGACTCTCAAACTTTCCTAGGTCCTTTTCCTCTTTCTAATAACCTCTGTAGAGCCTTAATCATGACAGATTACACTGGGGAACAATTTTTTTAAAATTTTCTGTTGCATGAGGTTTTAGAACTTTTTTTATGTATTCTGCATCGCTGATTCCAAATTTGAAATTTGTTTTATAATGCATGCACTAGTTTTTATGCAATTTTAATTTCTTTCTGTTATAGTTAATGGCATGCATTGATTTTTAAATGGGAGTTAAAGGGCAACGACTCTTGGATTGAACATAACCACAAGGCAATTAATGTTTTACAAACATCAATTTTACATACTTGTAGTTGTTTTTAAATGTAAAAAATTATTATCTGATAAAAACACCCTGTATTTTGTTTTAAAGTTGAATCATGGCTTCTTCGAGTAGTCGTAAATGTAAGAATAGTCCTGACACCTTCTGTTATATATGTGGCTGTTACACACTTCAACGTCAAAGGCACAATATTTCATCATTTGTGACACGTGCATATATTACCTATTTTCAAGTTCCCCTTGGAGATCAAGACAAGAATTGGGCTCCTCATATTGTGCGTCATAATTGTGAGGAAATGCTTCGTGACTGGCCAAAAGGAAAACGCAAAGGAATGCCTTTCGGTATTCCCATGGTTTGGCGTGAACCTAAGGACCACAGCAGGGACTGTTATTTCTGCCTGATCCATACAAAGGGCATTGGCAAGAAGAAATGGCATAGGATCGCATATCCTAATATTCCTTCAGCAATACGACCTATCCCATACTCTGAGACACTCCCGGTTCCAGTATTCAATGGTTTTATTTCTTCTAAGGACGAAGAAAGTGAACATGGTGATCAAATGTATTTTGATAAGATACATGAGGAAATGGTTATAGAACCTGAAGGGTCTTTTTCTGATGCCAAGTAGTCATTAACCCCTCAGCAGTTTAGCAAACCCGAATTGAATGACTTAGTAAGAGATTTGGGCCTATCAAAGAAAGCACCTGAGTTCTTAGCCTTCAGTCTTCAAGAAAAGAATGTACTTCACCAGTCAGCTAAAGTATCCCATTTCAGGAAGTGTGAACAAATTTTAGTGGACATTTATTCCCAAGAGAAACACTTTTTTTTTACTGTCATGATATCAGTAGTCTTCTCAGCCAGCTAGGTGTTACCACTTACAGTCCAACAGAATGGCGGCTATTTCTTAACAACTCTGAACAGAGTCTGAAATGTGTTCTCCTACACAACGGTAATATTTATTCAGCGGTTCCAATTGGTTATTCAACTCATCTGCGAGAAGATTATAATGACATAAAAATTGTCCTCAACTTTCTGAAGTATGAGGAGCATAACTGGATCATTTGTGTGGATTTTAAAATGGTCAATTTCCTGATAGGACAACAGAGAGGTTTCACAAAGTATCCTTGCTTTCTGTGTTTGTGTGACAGCCGAGCTCGGGAAAAACACTGGACACAGAAGGAGTGGTCAAAACATGAAGCTCTGGAAGTAGGGATGCAAAATATTGTGAATGAACCTGTAGTTAATCGAGACAGGATCATTTTCCCCCCCACTTCACATTAAACTTGTCTTAATGAAGCTGTTTGTTCAGGCTTTGAATGGAGAAAGTGAATGCTTTCAACATACTATTTCTGCTATTCCTGCCTTGTCTTTCAAGAATATAAAAGCAGGTGTATTCGATGGACCTCAAATTCAAACCCTCATATGTGACGAAGAATTTGCTAGGGAGATGAATAAGGAGGAGAAAGCAGCATGGCAGTCTTTTGTGGCAGTTACAAAGAACTTCCTTGGCAACAAAAAAGCAGAAAACTATGAACTTCTGGTTCAAAGGATGCTGTTGGCTTTCCGCGACATTGGATGTAACATGAGCGTTAAGATTCACTTCCTGAACAGTCACCTTCATAAGTTTCCCAAAAATCTTGGAGCTGCTAGTGATGAGCAGGGAGAACACTTTCATCAAGATCTGAAGACAATGGCAGAGCATTATTAGGGGCGATGGGACAGAAATATGATGGCAGACTACTGCTGGAGCATCAAACGAGAATGTCCTCAACAAGTACACAAGAGCTACAAATGCAGATTTTTGCCTGAGTAGAATTTAAATAAGTTTTGCGCAAATTTTATGATTAAAATAAGTGTTTTAATATATTCTATTTCAAAATGGTAGACAAATTCTGATGCAATCATATCTGTTAGTGTATTGGTATATTTATTGCATTATATAAATTATTACATTTTCACAAAGATGATGTCCAAGAAGACATTCTACTTCATTATATTAAACTAAATGTTGAAAATTTTGCAATAAGATGAAAACCTAAAATCTTGAATTGCAATATAACTGTAGCTTACAGAGAAAAACTAATGTCAGATTTGAGATCAGCACACTCGAGTTAGAGAAGAATAAGTGTTTTTGTGGATGCAACAAAAATTTTGTTCCCCAGTGTTATGCATGTTTTGGGGCATGAAAGACTTTGAAATATCAGGGTTCTAGCACAGAAGCTTTGTCACTGAAGACTGAACTGCGTATAGTTCTGGTTGGTGATCAAAAAATATTGTATGAAGAGCTGGTAGGTGTTGGTGGTCTCAGAAAGAAAAGTGAGATAACCTAGTTAAATAAGATGTACTAGTTATGGCTCCAGTATCTGTTTTGAGATATCTCATATCTGGCTGTGTTCTAAAGGATGCATGCATATTACCCCAATTAATCTTTACAACAATTGTGTTGTAGAGGGACTCTCATCCTCCCTTTTTAGGTGAGGAAACTGAGTCTCAAGGAGGGTAAGTAACTTAACCTCATATATGTGTAAGTTACAGTCAAGATTTCAACTCAGGTTCACTGATTTCAGAGCCCAAAGTCCTAAATAGTGTGTTATAGCACTTCTCATTCAAAGGGAGTATAGCTTTAGAGAAATCTGGGGAGATACTGGGATTAGCCACTTCTTCTGCCCCTTTTCGGCCATCCTTCTTTTCAGTCTGCCTTCCTGTCTATACTCTGCCTGCCTGCCCTCCTGTCCTACAGGGGAACGTTGATGAAAGAATCTTAGCAAAAGGCAGGGGGTTACCTTAATGAGAATTTTTTTAAAATTCACTCTGCCAGCATTTATGCAAATAGGGTAGGATTGGAGTCATCCTAAAATGAGGAAGACTCATATGAAGTTATTGTAGTACTTGGGAGCAGATACAATATTTGGTAATAGAGGTGGAAAGAAAGAGAAGAATGTCAGATGTTAAGCAGGTAAAATTGAAGACATTTAGTGATGAACTATGTGGGAGATATGAAGGAGAGGAGAGATCTAAAATATATTAAGTTTTTATGTGGTTGTCTTGAGAGATTGTTGTGTAAGTCATTCTCAAGAAAAGTAGTAGATTTGGGATAGGGAGAAGTGAGTTTGTTCATCAATGAGTTTGAAAGACCTATGGAGTAGTCAATGGAAATGTTTAGTAGGTAATTATATACAACAGTCAAAAGATAGATCAGCCCTATTTAGGGATATAAATCTGAGAGACATCAGCACATTGATCATAGTTAAAACTGTGGAAGTGGATGCTCTTGTTCATATATAGAGAGTTTAAAGTTAAAGGGGAACCAGGGAAGCCAATGTTAGGAAGCAAACTCTACCAATTTAATAAAGAATCCTGATTGTGTCCTGGATGCTTTTTTGACCTTGAAGAAATCACTGGCTCTCTCTGAATCTCAGTTTCCTTGCTGATAAAAGTTGATTTCTAGAGCCCCTTTTATATCTGACATTCTGTGGCTTAGCATTTGTTTTCATGACTGTTTTGGAAAAAATCAGGGTATTTATTAATTGCTTAATTTTGTAACCTCAAAGTGTGAGTAAGTCCATGAAATTTCATGTACCGCTTGTCTGTCTTTCTGACAAGCATAATCATTATCCTGTACATGTCAACCCCATCAGTGTTCTTCAGTGATAACCTGGAGCATCATGAACAGGGAAAGTTTGAGGAACCCAAGTGTACTTCATGAGAGGCAGTACGGGCCCTGACTAAGAGCTCAGCCTTTAAAACCAAACCCCTGGGCCCTGATTCTTCTACAATTTAACTGGTTACGCTACCTCAGGCAATTTAGTTAATCTCTCTGTTCCTACTTTCCCTCATCTATAAAATAATGCTAATAATCCTAGAGATGGTATAAGGATTAAATGATGTAATATACACACAGTACTTGGAAGGATACCTGATACCTGGAACATTTGACTTTAGTAAATGTAAGCTACTATTGTATGATGGTGACAGTGGTAATATTATCTGGTGAAAACTGTTTTCACTCTAAAGGCTGAAGAAGCCTAATAATATCTTAAATTTGTCATTTTCAAAAGGACTATAAAGAGGAAAAATCTATACCACTTCCTAAAAAGTGGGTACTTTCAGAGGGCTGAACTCCATGGGTGGTAAAAATTTATTTTTTGGTAACAAATTAAGCTGCAAGTGAAAAAGGCAGAGGGATACTGAATTAAGTCACATTCAGTTTATAGATTAGTTGGTATAAAATAGGAGGAATTAGAGTGCCTCCCACCCTTAATAATCGTTATTGCTTTTCCTTGTCACTTTAATATAAAGCTGAGAAAAATGAGAACAAATTATGATAACAGTAATAAACCTTGCTATCTTAAAATATCTTAGAGGTGAGGTGGCTCTTGGCTGTACAGTTGTTACCTTCTAAACCAAAAAAAAAAAAAAAAAAATTCCCTTAAAGCGTGTAACTTTTGAGTCTTTCAGATTGGGACAGCAACTTCAAATTTCTTTAGAACCTTGGACCTGCTCCTTAAAACATACTTACCAGGTATGAGCTATGTGGAGGGAAAGGTGTATCTTGAAGAATGATAACTATTAAAATTTGAATCTTTTCCCAGTGTTTTCCTTTGCTCTTCTCTTTTTCTGAGAGAGGCTGGATTCAAATTGTTTGTCGGGCACAGCCAAATTGGTGTCCCTGTGTGGTTTATTATATGCCAGGGTGGACAGTAGCATGTCAGCAGTGATTCAAAACAAGGTTTAAAATGAATACGTAAGCATAAACCCCTGGGATTAGTCCCAATTGAAAAGCTGGGAGCCGCCCGGGAGGGTCGCTGCTGATGTCGGGGGTTTAACAAATGGCTGGCTGAAGGGAATGGTATTCACTGATCCAGACACATTTTAGTGACTGATAGCCTCTCTACCCAGTGGGACCCTTCTCTTGGACAGACTCAGAGGATAAAACTCTTCAATAATATAATTTCTCTTATTTTTTCTTGTTAGAAACTTTCTGATTGAGTATAAACCTTTCGGTTCATACTTTTTAGACCCCAGAAGTTTATAACTCTAAAAATTACTCTAGTCTCAGGGAAAAAGCTGAAGGGACAGTTTTCTTCTACAGAATCAAAATAAAAGCAAGAAAGAGAACAAAGAAAATCCACTGATGAGAGTAGCAGAGAAGTGGGCAGGATCATTTTATAATTAGAGCACTGAGTATTTTAACAGAGAGAAACCTCTTGGTATGGGACCTATAGTATTTGCTAGGCCTATAATGGACATAATTTCATCTTTATAAAGAGGTTGTGTCTCTATTTCATAAATGAGAAAAACAGAGCTTAGAAAAATTTACAGATTTGCCCAAGGTTACAGGGCTGGAAGTGTGATAGACTTCCTCCATGTTTCATGCCTTTTTTGCTATAGTCCCGCTGTACACTAATACGTTGAGCCCTTAAGCATATAACCTGACTAGATTTGCAGCTTTTGCATGTTTTAAAGTTAACTTTTTACTTTATCCATAAAGTCATCAGTCCCTTTTTCCTTCTTGCCAGATGCATTAGTCCTCCACGTGAAAGATAGTAAACACACAGAAAAGGATATGATATGAATTGTAACCTTGGTTTATATCCTGGGAGAAGTCAATGCCAAAGAGAAGGCACCAAGGCACCAAAAATGGATACTGCCTAACATGTACAAAATTAGTGAGGAACATGATATGAACTCATTTTCTACTCTTTAAACTATGTATTAAATACAGTAGAGAGGGGTGCTGGATGGCTATTTTTACTACATTCCATGATATTCTCTTTTGAAAAAGTTGAACAATGGAACTATAATTCTTGTTTACTTGAACTTTGCTGAGAGCCCAGGCTGGGGCGCTTCTTCCATCAGGCCTTTGAGGCCCCTTTCTGCCTCTCTACTTCTTCCATAGAGTGGGCATGGCTCCATGCAAGTGGTGTGATGACTTTTAGCTGTTATTAAAAATGAAAGGTGAGTGTGGTAAAGCCGCTTACTAAACTTCTGCTTTGTTTTTCTAATCCTTTCTATTGCTTTAAAGTTTTAAGGATTAAATTAAGTAAACTCAAGGGTAAATACAGTGTGTCCGTAAAGTCATGGTGCACTTTTGACCGGTCGACCAGTCAAAAGTGCACCATGACTTTACGGACACACTGTACTATGGAGAGTATCTGTACTTAATGGGCTCTCAATAATTGCAGAGTGAATAATAGATAAGTTTCTGAGATCATCTTTTTTTTTTATTATTATAACAAAAAATTTCTTGGGGCCAAAATCATATCATTAAAGACAATTTCATCCTTCCCACATATAACAACAGCTCCCTCTGAATTGCTTTGGTGCTAATTTAACTCTGTTCTATTTCATGAATTATGCTAGGAGAGTATTGCAGAACCATTTTTGATTGAACACAAAGATTGCAATTGAGAAAGTAAAAGGCTATCAAATACTTCATTTCCTCCTTAATGCTTTTTAGACATAACTAACTTTGAGGGCTCTGTGTGAACAGGACCAAGGAGAGCTGATGGTTCTGTTGGTGATCTGTAACTGGCCTCAGATGAGTATACAGTGATTGTGAGGCTGTGGAGATGATGTTTAGGGGCTCCTTGAAATGTAGTTTCAGGGGTGTATGTGTGTACATATGCATGTGTTTCTGTCTCCATTCTTTCTACTGTCAAGGCCAGTTAGCTGTTTTTACACTGATACTGTTATTTGTCAGAGATATTTAGAAGTTTAGCATTCCAGTGTAAAGTTAGACTATGGTTAATGCTTGAACAAAATATCTTCTGATTGAAGTACATTCTTATTCTCTGTCCTCCATTTACATTCCAAGTTCCTTTTCTCTTTCTTTATATCAATAGGATTTTGAGGTCTAACTTCATATACAATAAGCTGTATACATTTCAAGTATTTAGTTTAATAAATTTTCACATATATGTACACCTTTGTAGCCAGCACCCAGATCCAGGATTTGGAACATTTCTCTTTTTTTCTTCTAAGTTAAAAAAGGTAGATAGAGAGACAGACTCGTGCATGCACCTGGACCGGTATCCACCCAGCAACCCCTGTCTGGGGCTGATGCTCTGCCCATTTGGGGCTGTGCTTGCAACTGAGTTATTTTTAGCATCTGAGGCAGAGACTCCATGGAACCATCCTCAGCTCCTGGGCAAAGTACTTGAACCAATCTAGCCATGGCTGTGGGAGGGGAAGAGAGAGATCAAGATGAGGAGGAGGGGTGGAGAAGGAGATGATCATTTCTCCTGTGTGCCCTAACTGGGAATTGAACCTGGGACATCCATATGCCTGACCGATGCCACTTATCCAACTGGCCAGGGCCATGGAACATTTCCTTATGCTCCTTCCAGTCACTAGACCCAAGGGTAACTTTTTTTTTTTCCTGAAGTGAGAAGCAGGGAGGCAGAGAGAAAGACTCCTGCATGTGCCTGACCGGAATCTACCCGGCATGACCCCTAGGGGGTGATGCTCCGTTGCAACTAGAGCCATTCTAGTGCCTGAGGCAGAGGCCATGGAGCCATCCTCAGCGCCGGGGCCAATTTTGCTCCAGTGGTGCCTTGGCTGTGGGAGGGGAAGAGAGACATCAAGAGAAAGGAGAAGGGGAGGGGTGGAGAAGCAGATGGGCGCTTCTCTTGTGTGCCCTGGCCCGGAATCGAACCTGGGACTTCCACACACCGGGCTGACACTGTACCACTGAGCCAACTGGCAAAGGCCTAACTTCTATTTTAACTTCTGTCTCCATAGATTGAATTTTGGCTGTTCTGTACTTCATTAAAATGAAGTCATAGAGTTTTATTCTTTTGTGTTTGATTTCTTCCATTTAACATCACACTGTAATTCTTCCATGTTGTTGAGAAAGAATTCCATTGCGTAACGTATTGATCCATTTGAGTGCTTATGGACATTTGGGTTGCTTCCAGTTTGGGACTATTACAAATAATAATATAAAGAACATCCTTGTATATGTCTTCAGTAGACATAGTACTTATTTTTCTTGAATATATACCTGAGAGTGCAATTGCTTCATTACAGAACATAAATACATATTTTCTTTTAGTAGGCACTATACTACCAAACATTTTTCTAAGTGGTTTTCCCAAGTAACACTCCCAAGTTCCTATACTTTGAAAGTACTGTTTTTCTCTGCAATATTTTTATTCTAGGCCAGTGGTGCTAGTTAATGCGGTATGTAGGGATATTTGCCTGCTCATTGCAGATTATACATGTACATACATGTTTGTATTTCACATTCATTTAATAGATATGCTTGGGGGTTTAATAGTGAAAATTGGCACCTAGGATTAAAAGAAAACTGTTAGTTTGATAAAGTAAAATATTAGTCACAATAAAATTTAACTATTACAGGGATGTCTGATTTTATGACTTAGGAGTCAACATGAGATTCAGCTAAGTGTGGTATTTAATCTATACCCAGATTGAAGTCAGAGGATAAATTGACTCAAGGAAGATCTCCTGGATCCTGCCTCTGGCATTATGTTTGTAATAGAATTGCATTTTATAGCTACTATTTTCTCTCATCTATTCCTTTGAGAAGAAGCAGTAACTCAATATAGTATAAACACTGCTTAGAATCCTCAGCACTGAGCATTTTAATTCTGTCAAGTGTGTAACAGCATATAGTTGAAAAGGAATACAAACTTAAGGCTTCGGTATCTTAGTTTACATAATGGTTAGTTCAAGTAACTGACCTGCATGGTCTGGAGGGCAATATAACTAATAAGATTTTGGATTATAACAAAAGTAGCTGTCAAAGTTAGGAGCACTTAGCATTGGTTTAGAAAAGTTTAGACTAGATTTTAAAATTATAGAGTTTTCTTCCCCTTCGGACAAAGCTATGTTAGTCCATTCATCCATACATCATTCACTTGCTCAATGATTTGACAACTACTTGTTGAATATTATGTACAAGGCCCTGTTCTAGATACTAGGCATACAGTGGGGAATAAAGCAAAGGCCTTGCTGTCATGAAGCTGACCATTTTGAGTATAAGAGTCAAGAAAACAATATATACATATATGTCATTTGGTGCTTTGGAGGGAAATAAAAACAAAGGGGCATGGGACTGTAGGCTTAATGTTGGGAACCGCTGTTGCTTTTTTTTTTTTTTAATTTCTTTTTATTTATTTATTTTAGAGAGGAGACACAGAGTGAGAGAGAGAGAGAGAGAGAAAGGGGGGAGGAGCTAGAAGCATCAACTCCCATATGTGCCTTGACCAGATCAGTGCAGGGTTTTGAACTGGCGACCTCAGTGTTCCTAGGGTGATGCTTTATCCACTGCGCCACCACAGGTCAGGCTGTTGCTTTTTGTAAGGAAGGTCAGGTCAGTCCTCTCCATCTAGGATATTTGTGCAGAGACCTGAAGGGATAGAGCAATGTGGACATCCATTGGAAGAAGAGTAAGCTGAGCGGAGGGAAAGTATGCCTGGTGAGCTGAAGGACACTGAGGAGGCCTCTACAGTTCATCTACAGTTCAAGGAGAGACAGTGAAAGGATGAGTAGTTAAAGGATCAGAGAGACAAGCAGGGACCCAGATCAGATTGGGCTCTATAGATCATTGTAATAACCTCAGCCTTTTCTCTGAGAAGGAATCCACTGAAGGATTTTGAACAAAGAAATAACTATTCAAGTGATTTTGTTTGTTTATTTGTTTTTAAGGATGACCTTAAACTATGGGTAGAAAATTGATGTAGGGACAAGAGTAGAAAGAGGGAGACAAGTGAAGACCTCTAATGGTTGTGTTGAGGCAAAAACCAAATGGCAGAGACGTTTGATTTTGTGGAATTATCACCATTTCTGTGCTTTATTAGTAATGATAATAACAGTGTTTATCCTGATGCCTATTTGACAGCATATTTGAGCCATATTAGAAATAATTTAGTAATATGCATTAGCAACAAACTATGGATATTATAAAATAAAAAGCTCTATAGTTAATGCTTCTTTTTCTATCTAACATTAATTTTCTTCTGGATCCTCTTTCTCCTCTTTCTTATGATTTTACCTAATAAGGTTGAACCATTCCTTCAGCCCTCATGCTTGACCTTCAGTCATTTATGACTCCTCCCTCTTCATCCTCGACATCCAGGCAGTCAGGTTCTGTTGTGACCTTCCTGGCTTCCCAATCCACCTCCTCTTTTGGCCATACCCAAATTTTGTTTAGACTCTACTTTAATCTCAGAGTTAGCCATCAAATTCTCCTTCTCTAATCCATGGGAAATGCAGCAAAAACCATACAGATTTTGAAGTGAGACCTTGATTCAGATTAGTTCAGATCTTTGCTTGTTCTCGTAGCTGTAGCACCTTTTGCAATTTTTGAATTTCATTTGTTCCTATATAAAATGAGCATAATAATATCTAATACATAAGATTGCAGTGAAGATTAAGAGGGACTTGGAGTATTTAAGGTGTCAGGCCAGTGATAGGCACTTAGAAAATATTGGCTTTTTCCACCTTCCATGCTTCCATTTAGCTCCATCATTGATCTGCTTGGTAGATCCTGAAGTACGGCTCTCATTGTATCATTCCTCTTGTTAAGAACCTATAGTCATTACCTATTGCCTCACATGTTAAATACAAGCACTTCTGCCTGGCACTCCAATTCTCTACTTTATTTTCCAAGTCGCCCTGCCTCATAACTATTCTTCTCCACATATATTTCATGTTTTACCCAAATTCACTATTTTACTGTCATGCTGCCACTTTTGTATACAATGTCATCTCTATATTAGCATCATACCTATCCTTCAAATCCTGTCTCAAATGCCATTGCCTTCACAAAGCTGCTAACAATCTGGAAGTGGAAACGGCAATTAGAGGCAACATTGGCAACATCATGCCTAGTCTCTAGATCCAGATTCTGCTACTTACTGATATCCTGGAGACATTACTTAATCTCTGCAGCTCAGTTTACCCTGCAAAATGAGAATAATCGTACCTACCACATAGGATTGTTGTGAAGATTAGTGAGATACAATACTACATAGAAAGTTCTTTGAATAGTGCCTGGTATTTGGAAAGTTTAAACCAGTTTCTGTATAATTATAGGCATGAATAATCAACATTATTTTATCATCAGGACCTGTATTTTACAGGAAATTTAAATTAAAAGCTGTTTGAGATACAATGGAAAGAGACATGGATTAGAAACTAAGAGACCTGAATTCTAGTACTGGTTGACATTACTAAACAAGCTGTGTGATACGGAATATGTCACTTAGCCTCTCTGGATCTTTCTTTGATGCAGAAAGAGAGGCAAAGAAAATCACTTAGCTTTATTTTACTTCTTATAGCCACATGGACATCTGAAATCACCTCTAACTCAAATTGACCAAAACAGAATTAATTGCCACTTCTCTAAATGCCCCCTTCCATATAAGTAAATGATACTATATCATCTACCAACCCAGTTCAAGTAAAAAAACAAACAAAAAAAAACCCAGAAAAAAATCCCTTATGAGTTGCCTTTGATTCATCTTTTTCTTTCACCATCTAACTCTAATTCATCTTCAAATCCTATTGGTTCTACTTCCAAAACATCCACTGCTACAAACCTACTCCAGTAATCTCTTGTATGTACTGCTGCCAAAGATTCCTAATCCCTCTTCTATGCCTCCACTCTTGCCCTTTTTTAGCCTGTTTTCCACAGAGCCAAGATATTTAAAACATAAACCAGGTAATATCACTCTCCTGCTTAAAACTCCCTAGTAGCTTTTCATCATACTTAGCATAGGCTACAAACCCCTTTACCTCCTCCCACTCTTCCCCTTTTTTCTTTTCCTTCCAGCTCACCAAAGCCTTGTCTGCCTAGAGCCTTAGCACTTGCTGTTGTTGTGTGTTCTTGGAATATTCCTCCCCCAAAAGTCAACATGACTGGCTTCTGACCATTTTGATCTCAGCTGTATCTGATTTCCTCCTCCCTGTACCAGTAGTGTTTTATCATACCCTATTTTATTTTTTTGCTATCTGAAAACTATTTATCTCTTTGTCCCCTTAGTAGCCTTAGTAGAAATTAAATATCCTCATATTAGGGTCTAATTCCTAGCTCAGTGCCTGGCACATAGTAGGCATAAAGAAAACAAATCTGAATACATAAAAGGTTAAATATAAAACCATTTTAATGAGATATCAAAATTTATATTAATTACATAAGCCAAATGCTGTGTTTTTATTTTTAAAGTCTGAGGACCTGTTGGTTTTCCCCTCATTTAATCCTTCATACTGAATGAACATTACTGATTACAAATGTTTGTGCTAGAAATACGGCTGTAAATAAAACAACATAATTACAGGTAGCTTTCCCAAGTAGTTCTCAAATTTACCATTCTATCCATCTCTTCTCCTACACTACTACATTAGTGTAACTTTCCATCTTCTCTGGCCTAGAGGATTGCCTTTCTCTGTATGTGTTGTTTTTTTCCCTGTAAATTCTAATCTCCCAATAATCTATTCTCCAGACTGCAGCCAGCAAGCTTTTCAGTCGCTATTGTACCCATGTTTGAAAAACCTTCGGAGTTTTCATTGTTCTCAGGATAAAGACCAAAATCTACCCTACTCCACCACCTTACGTCATGCCAGCCCTCCCTCCTGTACTGGTTCCCGCCTGCCACCTGGCTGGTAGCCCTAGCTTCCTGTTTCCTGGACAGTTCTACACAGCACCCATTTCACCTACTTAGTATATTCAGATTGTCCCTTCCTCAGAGAAGCCCTCCCCGGTTAGGCCAAAAACCACGCCCCATCATACAGTTTCGCGTCACCAACGGCCTCTCTTTCAGAGCTCTTATTTCATAAATATATACCTCTGAATATGGTAACTTGATTAATTAGTGTTAACGCGACCTTATGCTCAATAGCTATTTGCGGAAGGAACGTACTAGATGCCCCACACTCCTCGCCCTTCCCCCTAGGGCTGCGGCGCAGTGATTACGTATTAAGCCCGCGCCAGGAGAGATCGCGCAGAACGCCTGCGCGAAGAGGCACGCATGCGCAGAGGATCGAGATCGCTGACAGATTCTCGGTGGCGGTGGCGGCGGCGGCGGCGGCGGCAGTGGCCCTGGACTACAGGGAATGGGAGTCCTGGATCTCTGACTGAGCACCGCCTCCACCTCCCTGGCCCTCCGACATGGCTCAGGAGAAGATGGAGCTAGACCTGGAGCTGCCTCCGGGTACGGGCGGGAGCCAGGCGGAGGGCAGCAGCAGCAGCGGCGGCGGCGGGGGCCTCAGGAGGTCTAACAGCGCCCCCCTGATCCACGGCCTCAGTGACACTTCGCCGGTGTTCCAGGCCGAGGCGCCGAGCGCCAGGAGGAACAGCACAACGTTCCCGAACCGCCATGGCCTGCTGCTACCGGCGTCCCCCGTCCGCATGCACAGCAGCCGCTTGCACCAGATCAAACAGGAGGAGGGCATGGACTTGATCAACCGAGAGACTGTCCACGAACGCGAGGTGCAGAACGCAATGCAGATAAGCCACTCCTGGGAAGAAAGTTTCAGCCTGAGTGACAACGATGTGGAGAAGTCTGCCTCCCCGAAGCGCATCGATTTCATTCCGGTGTCACCGGCACCATCTCCGACCCGGGGAATTGGGAAGCAGTGTTTTTCACCATCCTTGCAAAGTTTTGTGAGTAGCAATGGATTGCCTCCAAGTCCTATTCCCAGCCCAACGACCCGATTTACTACTAGGAGAAGCCAGAGTCCAATTAATTGCATTAGACCAAGTGTTCTTGGACCATTGAAAAGAAAATGTGAAATGGAAACTGATTATCAGCCAAAGAGATTTTTCCAGGGCATCACCAACATGCTTTCTTCTGATGTTGCACAGCTGTCAGATCCTGGTGTGTGTGTATCTTCCGATAACCTTGATGGAAACAGCAGCAGTGCTGGATCTTCTTGTAACTCACCAGCGAAAGTCAGCACTACCACCGACTCTCCGGTGTCACCTGCCCAAGCAGCCTCTCCATTTATTCCAGTAGATGAACTTTCATCTAAGTGACCCCCACCCATCCCAAGACTCGGTTGTTTTATTGTTTGTTTTGTTTTGCAATGGAGAGAAAAATCAAGTTGGAGCAAGCACTGAACTTTGTCAATTAATTTGAGGCTATTTCCTATGTGACCCTTTTCCTTTTTTGGAATTTCCTGAACTATTGATATTTTAGAGAACTTTTATGTCAGGTTCCTGCGGATGCCCTTGGATTCAGTGTAGTAATATTTCCAGACGTTTTCCCAATAAGTGTGTTGAAGCATACATCTTTACGCTGCTAATATGTCTAAATACATATGTTATCCCTTGATTTTTTAAAAAAATAATTGAGAGCTCTATTTATTTATGGGATTATTAAGTTCTGATGCAAATATAAATGTTGAATTAATCAGTATAGTAAACTGATGTTTTAAAATTCCGTACTTCATGCCCACACTAATTTTTAATGTTATTTTTAGTGATTGCTAATTTTTATTTGATGAACAATAACTTAGATATTTACGCTATTTTTAAAATGTTAGTAATATCAATCCAGCTGTTGTCTGTTTTATCTAGGAATCCTTGGGATATTTAATTTTCTGGGTACAGAAGTGGATGGTATGGGGAATGATAAAAAAACAACAAACGTTTGCAACAAATTTTTTTAAATATAAAAAAGAAAAACATTTTCAAATGAAATTTAGTAGTAATTTAGTAAGTTAATCAAGTATAACTACTCTACAGAAAATGCCTTTTTTTTTTTTTTTTTTTACCAGAAAGAAACACTGCCCTTGGGTATAATTCTAAAGTGAAATGGGACAGTGCCTTGCAGTCTTAGCCCACTGCACATAAACTGAGGCCAGGTTCTTTGTACCACTGCAAACATAAAGTTTTTCAAATGTAAAAAATGTGTATGAACTTCAGCAGAGCATTTAGTCAGATAAAACTCTCAACAATTAATATGCTTTAAAATATCCAATTGTGCCTCAGTGAAAATCATTGCCAATAATAAGCCAGAGCAACTTTGCGCTGCTTTTTTGCTCTGCCCATCTGTCACCTTCCCGGTTTTCCCTGGCTCAGGAAGGAAGCAGCTGTTTCCTTGCCAACAGGTCCTTCCTCTAACCACCCACCTAACTAGGGCATCATCGGTTACTGTGACAAAGGTACAGTGTGACTCGGATTTCTGACAGTGAGCAATAACAGGACTGTGAAATTGTTTCAGGAACCTCTGTGGTTAAAGCTACAGCTGGAGTTGAGTGCCTTGGGGATGTCAGTTAATTAAGGGTCAATGACTTGCAAGAGAAAATCATTGGAGAGCCACATGCATAAATCATTGTTTGACTTAGGTTTTGTTAAAGATAGAATTGTGATATGTTCTGTTCTTTGCTTTTTAAAATTAAGACAAAATATGAAAATATTTAATGACAAATTGTTTTATATTATATTTATATTATTCTTAACTAGAAAAAAAAAGAAAAAAGGACAAAGGGGAGAAAGTAAAAAAGACTAAAAGAGAGTCCAAGACAAAAAACTCTGGCTTTTTAAAGTTATTACCTACAGAGACCTGAACAGTTATGTGGAATTTTTACAACTCTGGGAATAAATGGAACTGGTCAACTTTTAACAGTTGCCTCAAGAATTCAGTGAAATTACGTCAAGGGTAAGATCATGTTCAGAGACCTAAAATTCTCTCTTAGGTAATAGTGTTTATATAACCCAGTCCTGACCTTGTTCCTCAAATTCAAATTTGTCCACCTTCCTATTGGGCACCTTGACCTGCTTCCAGAGGTACTTTAATCTTAGCATCTCTAGAGCAAAATTTATTGTCTTCTCATTGAACCCGTTGCTGAATTACCTAAATTGATGATGTCACCGCTATCTAATTTCTTAAACTAGAAACCATGGGAAACATCTTTTTCTCTATCTGTCACATTCAGCTTAATCGCCAAGTCCTGTCTACTTTTGAAGTGAATCTCAAATATTCTCTCTTTCTATATCTCTGTTGCCACTGAGTTAGCGTAAGTTCTGGCCTAAGTGATCTGCCAGCCTATTTTCTAATTTCCCTTTTAGCCCAGTCTTCACACTGCCTTTAAAATGATCTTTCTAAACTATGTACTTGATTTTTCACCCTCCTGCTTAAAAACTGTATGCTTCCCCATCTCCTACAGTTTATGGAATGCTTTCTTTAGTTTGGTGTGTATGTGTGTGTGTTTTCTTTTTTCTTTTTCTTTTTTTAATGAACTGGCCATACTCTTAGAAGCTCTAATCCTCTGTTCATCCTGTCCAAATACAAATGATTCCTTTGTACTCTGCAAACACGAGACTACTTGATTTTTTTTCAATATGCCATGTAGTTTCATGTGTTTGTACCTTCGGGTAGATCATTCCTTCTCCTTAAAATGCTATTTCTATCCTTTACAGCCAGGCAAATGTTTTACTTCTTTCTATTTTATGTGAATTTAATTATGAATAATGTATACCTGCTGATTATAAAAATATTTAAACAATGCAGATATCTATGCAGTAAAAAATGAAACTCTGCCTTTTACTATGGAAGATTCATCTTCCCTTTCCATAGGTAATTTCTGTCAGTAATTCTGTATATATTGTACTAGATGTGTTATTTCATACATATATATATATATATGTATATAAATTCAGAAAACTAACATGTCATTTACATCTCCCTTTCTTTCCTCCATATCTAATCATTCCTCAAATCTTACTAATTTATTTTCCAGAATCTATCTTCTTTCTTTCATCTCTACAGCCACCCTGATCCAGGATACCATCATTTTTTTAAGGTATTTTTTTTTAAATGTGTTTATTTTATTTTATTTTTATTTATTCATTTTAGAGAGGAGACAGAGACAGAGAGAGAGAGAGAAAGTGGGGAGGAGCTAGAAGCATCAACTCCCATATGTGCCTTGACCAGACCAGTGCAGGGTTTTGAACTGGCGACCTCAGTGTTCCCAGGTCGACGCTTTATCCACTGCGCCACCACAGGTCCCATCATTTTTTTTTAGGCTTCTGTAGTTGCCTTCTAATTCCCATGTGTCCCCTTCACACTTGCTCTGGTTGGCTACCTATTTTTCTCCATGTGGCAACTATAATAATTCTTTTAAAATTGCAGATCTGATTCTTCCATGTCCCAGCTTTATAGCTTCTCATTTGCTACCTGTTGTTGTTCTGGGATACCAAAATGTACCATTCTGGCTCAGGAGGCCTAATGGGATCTGCCCCTTCCTTCTCCCTCCTCTTGTTTTCTGTGCTCCACCTTCGCTGGCTGGCTTGCTTGCTTGTCTCTCCTATTTTAGGTCTTTTTACGAGATCATTTTCTTTGAAAGTATAGAGAAACCTTTATTTCTGTAAGCTTATTTTTCTATATAGGCAGTAAGTTTTAAATCAGATGAGTCTAAGAGATTTATAAACAATTTACATGATTATATTACTGTTTGTAACCAGTCATTACTCTATATAATGTAAAGACTTAGATCATGTAAGAATTATCCTTTAAAAAATAATTTTAGGATATTAGTATTGCTATCTACAAATTTTGTGCTAGAAATTCCAAAGCACATAACATTTAGTTACATTATAGTTTGTCATATATTGCAGACCCCTGAGGTGTATTTTCCTTTAGTAAAAACACTATGTAAATGGAAAAATGATTAGTGGCCACCAGATTTGCAGCTGCTGGATATCAGAACCTTTAACCATACTTAAAAGATTGATTATAATCAAGAGTAACCTGTATCAGATTGCCTTCCAGTGATTCACATTTATTAGTTCAGCCAGTTACATACCTAGAGCAAGAAACCACTCTTAGATATTTGGCAGTTCAGTGGGGGAAGGGTCAAGATTTATGAGAGAAATAGGATTGAGAATATTTCTTTCTTAGGGGCATGTTTATGGATGAATGAAGTTTGAAGATCCAAGAGAGAGGTGGGAGATGGGGGAATAGTTGCCAGAACAACAAACCAAAGATGATATCACTTACATTTTCTGGGTAGCGTCAGGGAATGAGAGAAAGAGTTAGTCTTGAAAAGGAGATCTGGAAGCATTTCTTTTTCTTTTTAAACAGGAAGAGGAAGGACAGTGAAACAGCTAAGCAAAGATCAGTAAATGATTTGCTGTTTCAGGAGTTTGGTGGTATGAAGAAAAGTATTTGAAAAACGAGAAGGATTTGCATCTGAATACTTCTGTTTTTTAGTTATTGTGGAATCTACAATATTTGAGGATGGAGCAAGAATAGACTCAGAAGCTTGAGTGAAATAAGGTTTATTATTGCCTCTGAAAATCTGTAAAAGAGTGAGTAGGTTTATTAAGCCTCATTGGATGCCATGTTGCAGTTGGATGACAGATGCAAAAAAGAAGTGGATTAGATTGACCTAGGTTTGAGAGTTGGTTAAGTATTAGGTACTAGGTAAAGTCCAGTATGTGAAACAATTAATGTTTCTGCAGAAAATGGAGTTGAATGATGAGCCAAGGCTTTGGGGATGAGAAGTCATCAGGGAGTTATGAGCTGTTTTTTGCAGTCTTACATTACAGTCAGCCATGGCAAAGTATACAGAGAATCTAATCTCATTACAGAACTCTTGCATTAGCAGTTTTGCTTGTGTTTTTCATGGCCAGTTTTCTTTTGAAAATCAATCCTACATTAGCAAGATTTGAATTGCACTTATTTGATAAAAAGAAAAATGTTGAACCAGATTGCTCACTGTAGCCAAGACAGTTCTTTATGCCTTCCTAAATTGCCATCTAAAGGAGAAAATGTTCTTAAAAGTTGAAATGACCTTTATATAAAAAAATTATAAAGTACTTGCTATACGTCAAGCACTGTTCTAGGTGCTAAGCAAATGTGTTATTTCCTTTACTCTTTATCATCTGAAATAAATGCTATTGTCCTCATTTTATAGATGAAGCAATGGAGGCACACAGAAAGGTTAAGTAACATGCTCAGCATACCAAAACACAGGTAGGCAGTATATATGGTTAAGAACACAGACTGTAGAGCCTGGTGGCTGTGGTAGGGATTACATGGGTCACTATGTGAAGTACTTACAGCAATCCTGGGAAATTTCTGTTGAAGTGTTAACTATCATCATTATGATGTTGGTGGTTGTGTATTTACTAACCGAATGTTTTCTTTATCATTCTTAACTGATGAAACTCTTACTTTCACACCTAGTAACATATTTTTTATATATGTTACTATCCTATTATGAGTGTTTTGGATGATGGAGAGGTTATTTCCTTTCTTATTTTTTATTTTTTAATTACACTTGTTATACAATATTATATTTATCTTAGGTATACAACCTAGTGATCAGACAGACATTCATATAACTTAGTAAGTGATCTCCCCAATTAGTACCCATTTCACATTATACATAGTTATTATAATATAATTTACTATATTCCTATTCTGTACTTTTCCTCCTATGACTTTTTATAACTATCACATTTTTATATATTAATCCCTTCCTCTTTTTTATCTAATTTCTCTGCTCCCCTGCAACCCATCTGACAATTATCAAAATGTTCTCTGTATATGTGAGTTTCTGTCTTATTTTTTTATATTTTTAAAATCGAATTTATTGGGCTGACATTGGTTAATAAAATTAACTAGGTATCAGGTCTGCAATTCTACCATCTGTATATTGAATTGTGTGTTCACCACCCCAAGTCAAGTCTCCTTCCTGTTCATTTATTTATTATTATTTTGGTGGGGTTTTTTTTTTGTTGTTGTTCTTTTCTGAAATGAGAAGCGGGGAGGCAGAGAAACAGACTTCCACGTGCAGCCGACCTGGATCCATCGGGCAAGCTCACTAGGAAACAATGCTCTGCCCATCTGGGGCGTTGCTTCTTTATAGCTGGAGCCATTCTAGTGCCTGAGGCAGAGGCCAAGGAGCCATCCTCAGCACCCTGGCCAACTTGCTCCAATGGAGCCTTGGCTGCAGGAGGGAAGAGAGAGAGAGAGAAAGGAGAGGGGGAAGGGTGGAGAAGCAGATGGTTGCTTCTCCTGTGTGCACTGACCATGAATAGACCTCAGGACATCCACACGCCAGGCCGATGCTCTACCAATGAGCCAACTTATATTATTAATTTTTTAATTTTATTTAGAAAATTAACTTTAACATGGTAACATGGATCAATAAAAGTACCTAGGCTTCAGATAAATATCTCTATAGTATTTGAACTGTTAATTATGCTGTATACCCATCACTCAAAGTCAGATCATTTTCTGTCACTTTGTCCCTTTTTACTTACTCTCTTCCTCCCAACCCCTCTTCCATTCCCCTTCTCCACATGCCCTTCCCCAAGTAACCACTTCACTTTTATCTATGTCCATGAGCCTTATATCTCACCTACATGTGAAATCATGCAGTTCTTACCGTTTTCTGATTTACTTATTTCACTTAGTATAACATTCTCAAGGTCTATCCATGTTGCCGTAAATGTCACTATCTCATCATTTCTAATGTCTGAGTAGTATTCCATTGTATATCTGTACCACACCTTCTTTATCCATCCTCTATCAAGGAACACTTTGGTTGTTTCCATGTCTTGGCCACTGTGAGTAATGCTGTGGTGAACATGGGGGTGCATGTGTCTTTATATTACCAGTGTTTTGAGTTTTGTGTTTAGATACCCAGTAAAGAGATTGCTGGATCATATGGTAGTTCTATTCTTAATTTTTTTTTGGAACTACCATACTATCTTCCATAATGGTTGTACTAATTTGCATTCCCACCAGCAGTGAATGAGGGTTCCTTTTTCTCCACAGCCTCTCCAACACTGGTTATTATCTGTCTTGTTGATAATAGCCAATCTAACAGGTGTGAGGTGGTATCTCATGGTAGCTTTGATTTGCATTTCTTGAATAACTAGAGAAGATAAACATCTATTCATATTACTGTTGACCATTTTTATGTCCTCTTGGGAGAAGTTTCTGTTCAGCTCCTCTCCCCATTTTTAACCCTGTGAGTAGTGAGATTTTTTCATGCTTGCTGACCTCTGGGAACAAGGTTTTTTTTTTCTCAAAAAATGAAATAGTTTCAGTTACAGTTTTGTTAACTTAAAATAATATTTGTTTGATAACCAATTTATGGAAACAAGAAGAACATACATTTTCCTTTTTTTAATGTTGCCTTACACATTTTTAAAATAAAAATTTTTGTTATGCAATTCTTATGTACCTCCCATCTGTAAATAAAGAAGTATTGTTATTAGCAGAATCTCAAATACGTACTCCCCTATGATGTTATTCTCAGGACAATTTAAAGGTATTTTTATTCCTTACATTTAAATTTTTTTTTCAAACTGTGATATTCCTCAAAACATGGATGCAGGCAAACTGGTTTGTTACATTCAGTGCACATCACCCTTGTGTCCCTCCATTTACACTCCCTCTTGTAGTATGCTGACATACAAAGCATGTTCGTTGTGGCTTATCTTTTGAGACTGTTGCAGGGACTGGCTTTGGGAAGTGACACCCTGAAAGACGAAGGCTGTCTCCTACTGATGATGGTCAGCCTCCTCTGGGTGATTTCCTCTATTTCACAAACTCCTCCAGCTCAAAGTTTAAAGACTTACATGTACAATTGGACTCTGGATGGTCAGGAAGCATGAGGACGTACCTGAGCGCTTGTACTACTCAAAGGGTTAATTGGGTTATTTGCTTATTTGTTGCTGAGCTTTGTGAGTTCTTTATATATTTTGGATATTAGCCCCTTATCAGAGCTACAGTTTGCAAATATCATCTCCCATTTTGTTGTCTGCCTATTTGTTTTGTTGTCAGTTTCTTTTGCTGTGCAGAAGCTTTTTAGTTAGATGTAGTCCTATTCATTTAATTTTGCCTTTACTTCCCTTGCCTTTGGAGTCAAATTCATAAATTGTTCTCTACTGCCAAGGCCCATGAGCTTAGTACCTGTGTTTTCCTCTATGTGATTTATTGTTTCAGATCTTATATTTAGCTCTCTGATTCATTTTGAATTAATTTTTGTGCAGGGGGACAAACTGTAGTCAAGTTTCATTCTTTTGCATGTCGCTTTCCAATTTTCCCAGCACCATTTACTGCAGAGGCTTTCTTTTCTCCATTGTGTGTTTTAGGCTTCTTTGTCGAAGGTGATTTGTCTATATATATGTGACTTTATATTTGGGCTCTCGATTCTGTTGCATTGGTCTGTATTTTTTTCTGCCAATACCATGCTGTTTTGATTATCGTGGCTCTATAGTATAATTTGAAATTAGGTAGTGTGATACCTCCCGCTTCATTTTTTTTCCTTGGAATTGCTTTGGCTATTCGGGGTTTTCTATGGTTCCATACAAACATGGTAATTTTTTGTTCTATTTCTTTAGAAAATGACATTGGAATTTTGACGGGGATTGCATTTAATTTGTATATTGCTTTGGGTAATATGGCCATTTTAACTATGTTGATTCTTCTAATCCATGAACATGGATTATTTTTGCCTTTTATTGTGTCTGTTTCAATTTCTTTCAATGTTTTATAGTTTTCAGTATATAGGTCCTTCACATCCTTTGT